>JAUNZO010000379.1:0-1403454 GCA_031894775.1 Chloris gayana
CGTTCGACAATCCCTCTCGCTTCGCGAGGTAGGGGTGTCACACACAAGATTTGTGGGTCTTGTTGTGTGGCCCAACATATTTCGCATAGACCTTGCCATGCTTGTTCCTCATTAGCACATGGGTTGCATCGAAATAATTAAAGAGAGCACAAGAGGGGTTAGGCACGTTAGTACGCAAATCACAAATAAGAGAAGATTTGTTAGTGTTCTTGATTGGCTTCTCCTTCTTGACTTGCTTCTTTTGGTATTCACCCTCCTTGGTGAACTTGATGAATTCGGTGTCATTCTTGTTAGTTCTTCCATTGTACTTGTCACCTTGCTTGTAGCCAATGCCATCCTTCACATGTGGCTGCCTTGCATTGGTGTATGCACCTCTTGCATACTCAGCTTTGGCATCATCAATGACCTTCACCTTCTTTTGTGCTTGTTCTTCAAGTACTTGTACTTGCTTCTTCAAGTCGTCGATGATCTTGACGTTTCTTGTGCAAGCATCAACATCAACCTTGTGGCACGTAGCACACTCATTGCTAGATGAGGGACAAGACAAAGATAGAGAGGAAGTAGTGTTACACTTAATTTCCTCAAATTGCACTTTAAGAGAATTGTGAGCCTTTTGCAAGTCATCACACTTCTCTTGAAGTGACACATTTGTGACTTTAAGTGTCTCACTATCATTTTCAGCCACTTTGAGAGACTTCACCAAGTCCTCATTTTTCTTCCTCTCAACTTCTAGGAGCTTCTCAAGTTCAAGCACCCTTTGCTTCTCTTGAACAAGCATTTCCTCTTGTTTCTCAAGAATCTCCCATTGCCTCTCATTAGTCTCCTTTTCCTGTTCAATGATGTCCAACAAGTCAAACATGTTAGGAATTTGAGAACTTCCATTGACATTTACCTTGGAGCCTTTGGCCATCATGCACTTGTGCCCGGTGTCATCTTCATCATCAGTCAAGCTTCCAAATAAGGAGGTGTTGGTCGGTGTGAGTCCAATGGCAAGTGATGCAATGCCTCCCTTCTCTTCATCGGATTCCGACTCGGAGGAGGAGGATGATCCATCGGAATTCCATTCTTGTCCAATGTGCGCTTCACCCCGACGATACTTTCTATGCTTCTTGTACTTCTTGTCACCCTTCTTGTTTTGCTTGTTCTTGTAATTCTCCGGACACTCCGCCATGAAGTGACCTTTGTCTCCACATATGTAGCACTTGTTTTTTGACTTTCCTTAATTTGCTCTTGTCTTGATCATTCTTCTTGAAGCTTCTTTTTGACATGAGCTTGTTGAACCTCTTCAAAAGAGAGCCATATCATCATCACTATCATCATCGCTCTCCTCAACCACCTTCTTTTTCTTTTCTTGTTCGGCATTGAGAGCCAAATCATTTTTCCTCCCACTAGCTCGTTCCTTGTCCCTAAACAAAGCATTGATCCTATTGCCTTGATCAATTTGTTGTTTTTGGGATAGCACTTTCCCAATCACATCATCGATGGTGAAATATCTAAAGTCATCTTTATCTCTTATGTTGGACACAATGTTAGCATCCCATGATTGCAAGGCTTGTAGCAACCTTCCGTTGACATCCAAGTCCGGCACTCTTTCTCCAAGTTCTCTTCTCTTGTTCACTATCCTCATCATCCTTTCACGTGCTTCCTTTTGTCCTTCTTCGACCTCATGACAAAGTAGTTGAACTCTTCTTTAAGCCCTTCTAGCTTAGACTCTTTTATACTATCAATGCCCTCATGAACCAATTCAAGCTTCAACCAAATTTGATGAGCATCCTCCAATTCGGCTATCTTGACATACTCGGCGGGACTAAGTGCGGATACAAGAGCACTTGCCGCTGTCACATTGCACCTTACATTGAATAGGTCTTGTGCGGTTGGTTTGCTCCTACATTCCCACAAGAACCCATTTCGAGTGACATCTCTCACATTTTGATGCATGGAACCCAAATGTAGCAGACATCTTTGTTTTCCAATGATCAAAGTATAGACCATCAAAGTAGGGAAGTCTCCGGATCCCGGTCCAATGTGCTCATCCTTTGGATCACTATAGGTGTAGCGCATTTTGTTGTATTGCTTGGGCACATGTCCATCCTTAGCACCCTCTTTATTCGATGAGTTGTCATCACCTACTTGAACGGGTGATTTTGGTGGAAGTTCACCACTAACAATTGCATCTTTGTCTTCCTTGTTGTTTGTCATCTTTAACCTTCAAGCGGTGAGGCTTCAACGAAGATACCCGCTCCGATACCAATTTAAAGTCGCCTAGAGGGCGGGGGTGATTAGGCATCCTAAAAATTTCTGCGAAATAAGACTAAGACGAAAACGTCAAATACCGGAACATCCGGTAGGGTACCGGAACTTCCGGTGTATGGTGAAAAATGCGGAATAAAGCCCTACACAATTCTAGAGAATTGCAAGAAGGAAAGACACAACCCTATGCAATTCTAAGAATTTAAACGCACAAAGGAAACCTAACAAGCAACCTAACAAAGTAAGCAAAAATGCGCTTAATTAAAAGGAGAAGGCACACAAGACACGGATTTTTTACCGAAGTTCAAGTCCACCTAGGACTCTACGTCTCCGTTGAGAAAGTCCACCAAAAACCGGCTTTCTTTCAACCCTATTTCTCGCTAAAGTCACCACCAAGGTTGAGCTTGAGTTTTTCACTATCAATGCCCCTTTTGGGACGGGTAATACAAACTACTCGGGCATCACCACACAAATGTGGAGCTCACAAGCACGCCTAGCCGTCTAGGAGCTCAAAGCTCCAAGAGTAACAAATCCAAATCGCGAGCTTGACGGGAGTGAAGATGCTCAAGAATGGAATCAAGTCTCTCAATCTCTTGCTCAAAGTCTCTCACTCGAATCCTAGCTCAAAGATGGAAATTTTGCTTTTGGAGAGGATTTGGAGTGAGTGGAGTGTGGCTCAAATGTATTGGCTCAAGAGAGTGAGCTCAAAACTCTCTAAGTGCCTACTAGAACTTCGAGTACCAGGGACCGGAACTTCCGGTATGGCATTCCGGAGAGTCCAGAACTCTCCGAGTGCCTACCGGAACTTCCGGTATGGCATTCCAGAGAGTCCGAACTCTCTCGAGTGCCTACCGGAACTTCCGGTACCGGGGACCGAACTTCGCTATGGCATTCCGGAGAGCCCAAAACTCTCCGAGTGCCTACTAGAACTTCCGATACCACACCGGAACTTCCGTTGGGTCCCGAAAGAATAGGCTTGGGTTGGTTTTTCTTGGATTTTGTGAGCATCTTCATTATTTACCAAGATTGTGATTTGCATCCCTCTTTATAGTACAGCATCCCTATGACTCAAAGCAAAGATAAAACTTGAAGCCCAAGCTTTGAGAGAGATCTTCTCCATTTTCCACTTTATCATTTTGCCCATTTCTTTTCTTCTTTTTGATCAAACTTGCTATGCTTTCATGTTCTTTGATGTTCACTACACACATTCTCATGAAAACATCGGTCCAAATTTAATTGTATTGATATCAATTATCCAAAATAAAATGAGGGGCCTAGATGCACTTACACATCTATGAAGACTACCGCAAACTTGTCTAACTCTTCCATGAATATGTTGTTCATCAAGTTCATGAAATAGGTCAGGGCATTGGTCAATGCAAATGGCATAACAATAAACTCAAACCGGCCATATCCGGTGACAAAGGTTGTCTTCATGACATCCGTCTCTCGATTTTCAGCTGGTAATATCATGATCCGAGGTCTATCTAGGAGAAGTGTTTGACTCCTTTAAATTGATTGAAGAGGTCATCGATCATGGGCGGTGGGTATTTGTTCTTGATGGTCACTTCATTAAGAGAACGGTAATGCACACACATTCTCATGCTTCCATCCTTCTTCTTTACTGAACAGAATCGGTGATCCACACGGAGATGAGCTAGGTCTTATATATCCCTTGCTTTGCAAGTCTCGCTAACTGTTCTTTGAGTTCTTCTAACTCATTGGCTGCCATCCTATATGGTCTCTTAGCAATAGGTCTTGATTCGGGAACCAAGTCAATGACAAACTCAATTTCTCGATCCGTATGCATTCCGAGTAAGTCCTCGGGGAACACATTTGGGTAGTCCAAAAAAGAATACTAAAGAATTAAGAATGTGTGTCGATTATACTGATCTCAACAAAGCTTGCCCCAAAGACCCTTTCGCGCTGCCTCGGATTGACCAAGTTGTTGATTCGACCGCCGGCTGCGAGCGTCTTTGCTTCCACGATGCTTATTCAGGGTACCATCAAATCCCCTCGAATGTTGAGGATCAAATAAAGACCGTGTTTATCACCCCTTTTGGAGCGTACTACTATACGACAATGCCGTTCGGATTAAAAAATGCAGGTGCTACGTATCGGCGCGACATACGGTGTTGTCCGGATTCGCAATTGGGAAGGAACGCAGAGGCTTATGTTGATGACATAGTGGTGAAATCTCGAAAACCGAGGATCTTCTCTCCGACCCGGCAGAGACCTTCGATAATCTACGGAGTTTTTCCATGAAGCTTAATCCTAGAAAGTGCGTGTTTGGGGTTCGATCTGGAAAATTGTTGGGATATCCGGTATCGTGGCGAGGTATCGAAGCTAACCCGAAAAGATTCAGACAATTGTTAACATGAAACCCCCAAGCTGCTTGAAGGATGTTCAAAAGTTGACGAGCGATCCGGCTGCGCTTAGTCGTTTTATTTCAAGACTAGGGGTCGGGGGACTTCCGTTCTTCAAGTTGCTCAAGAAACAAGACAAGTTCGAATGGACAGATGAGGCACGGACCGCATTTGACCAGATCAAGGAATACCTTAGTAACCGTCCGGTATTGGTACCTCCGAACTCGATGAGACCATTCACTTATATATCTCCGCAACTACTCATGTAGTGAGCACGGTATTGGCGGTCGATCGGAAGGAAGAAGGACATCCGCAATTGGTACAACATCCGGTATACTTTGTAAGTGAAGTCCTTACCGAGTCTCGGATGCGATATCTTCGATTCATGAAATTAGTATATGTCTGTAGTGATAACCTCTCGAAAGCTGAAACACTATTTTCAAGCGCATCGCATTGAAGTTAAGACTGGGTTTGCTATTGGGGATATTGTACGAAATCGAGAGGCGGTTGGCCAAGTTGCCAAATGGGCTATAGAACTTGGGCAATATGAGATTACCTGTTCTTCGCGAACAGCTATTAAAGGACAGGCCTTAGCTGATTTCATTACCGAATGGCTAGAGACGCAAGTCCCGCAAGTCATTCGGACTTTGGAGTATTGGGAGATGTTTTTTGATGGGTCCTTGCAGCTTTCGAGCGCGGGGCTGGGGTCGTACTTCTTACCCCATAGAAAGAGCCACTCGGGTATGTGTGCACCATCGAATTCCACGCTCGTGTGGGACGGGGTAGTTCTAGTGCCGAGTTTAAGACTCGACATTTGCAAATGCATTTCGAGTGCTTCGAATAATACCGCAGAGTATGAAGCTCGCTTCGGGGACTCCGGTAGTCTGTTTCATTGGGAGTCAGGCGATTAGACATATATGGTGATTCGATGCTTGTAATCAGTCAAGTTAACAAGGTATGGGACGCTCATGATGATCATATGATTGCCTATCGTCAAGAAGTCGGGAAGCTTGAAGACAAATTCCGCGTATACTCGCGGATGAGTTAGCTAGACTGGGATCATCGAGACAAGCAGTTCCGCGTGGTGTTTTCCTTCAAGTACTCGAATAAGCCATCTATTAAGATGGAGCGCAAAGCCACTATTACGAAATAGCGGCAGAAGCGGTCTTAGAGGCCAAGGCCGAGGAAGCGATCTTAGAGGCCAAGGCTAAAGAAGCGGTCTTGGAGGACAAGGTCGAGGAAGCGATTTTGCGACAAGACACTCGATCGCTTGAGGTTATGATTATTGACTACGATTGGCGTACTCCGTACCTTGAGTATTTACAATCTGATAAAACTCCAAAAGATAAAGTCGAGAAGCAAAGACAGGAGGTCCGGGCACGCAGTTACTTGATTCTTGAAGGAGAGCTGTACAAGCGGGGGATTAATATTTTGATGAAGTGTGTATCGGTCTCCGATGGTGTCCGATTGCTTGAAGACGTTCATAAGGGAATTTGTGGCAATCATGCTTCTTCGAAGACATTAGTCGGGAAGGTATTCGGACAAGGATTTTATTGGCCCACAGCTGCCGATGATGTGCATAACGTGGTTAAAAATTGCCAAGGATGTCAATCTTTCACCCGACAACCACACACTCTAGCTCATGAATTACGGATAATTTCGATGACTTGTCCTTTTTTGACTTGGGGCTGGACATTGTCGGACCTTTCAAAAAGGCGCCAGGAGGATTTACACACATTTTTGTGGCAGTAGATAAGTTCTCCAAGTGGATCGAAGCTAAAGCCGTCACCGGTACGACTACTGCTCGGGCGATTAAGTTTTTACAGAATATCTTTGTGCGTTTTGGAGTCCCGCACGATATCATTACCGACAATGGGCCTCAATTCACTTCGGAGTTTTTCAAGGATTATGCTGATAGTTTGGGAATTAAGATACAATATGCTTCGGTTTCGCATCCACGAGTAATGGGCAAGTGGAGGGAGCCAACTGAATGATTTTAACCGGTCTTTGTAACGTCCCGACACTCCGTGCCGGGCCCACTTACTCCTGGCAGCTTAATAGGCCCTCAAGATTTTCCCACAAACCAACACTAGTCTTTTCTACGCACTTTGTCCTCACTCATGCATACCCGGGAACCACTTCCCGGTCGGTCACCCATCCCTAAATTGCTCCAAGTCAAACACGCTTAACCTTAGAGTTCTTTAGAGATAAGCTTCCGAAAAAAAGTTGCAACTTGTTGACATGAGTATTCTATCAATCCTATTAAGCCCTGGGCCAGGATGTTACACACTCACCCCCTTAGAAGACCGACGTCCTCGTCTGGTCAACCCCGAGCCGAAACTTCCTCTCTTGGCCACGTCCATGTGCCCACCGCGCTGCATGTGCCATGCTGTGTGACCACTCCGGCCCACACCAGCCCATACACACCATGCTCGCACACGTGCAACACATGCGCCCGTGAAACCGCGAGAGTCGGCTCGATACCATCCGTAACGTCCCGCCACTCCGGCCGGGCCCGCTTACCCCCGGCAGCTTAATAGGCCCTCAAGATTTTCCCACAAACCAATACTAGTCTTTTCTACGCACTTTGTCCTCACTCATGCATACCCGGGAACCACTTCCTGGTCGGTCACCCATCCCTAAATTGCTCCAAGTCAAGCACGCTTAACCTTAGAGTTCTTTAGAGATAAGCTTCCGGAAAAGAAGTTACAACTTGTTGACATGAGTATTCTATCAATCCTATTAAGCCCTGGGCCAGGATGTTACGGTCTTGAACCCAGAATTTTTGACCGTTTGAAGCCATATGCGGGAAAATGGGTTAAGGAACTGCCCCGGGTGCTCCGGGGCTTACGTACTAATGTTAGTCGGGCTACAGGACAATCTCCTTCTTCTCCGGTATATGGATCCGAAGTCATGTTACCTACGGAAGTGAATATGGTGTCTGCTCGAGTGCGATATTATTATGAAGAGAAGTATGAAGACCAGCGTCGAGTTGAGCTGATTGTTGCGGAAGAATTACGAGATCAAACTTTGATTCAAGCGGCTCAATATCATCGGGGGCTGCGTTGATATCATGATCGCAATGTGCGCATGCGGGAATTTCAAGTAGGATACTTGGTTCTTCGTACGATTTAGTCCAACAAGAACATGCATAAGTTGTCACCGGTCCGGAAAGGACATTTTCTCGGTTAAATCGGTCTCTCGACTGAGGGCTTATAGGCTTATGACCGTGGAAGAAGAAGAAATTCCAAATTCTTGGAATATTGAGCAGCTTCAGTCGTTTTTATACTTAAAAGAATTCCTTGTAATTTTTTTCATATTATAATAAAGTAATCTTAATGTCCGATGTGAATGTGTTTGTGTTTCTTGTGCCTCGATATTTTAATTTTGAATTAACTTATCGAGTCGGGGCTGCTGTGTTAAGAGCAGATCGTGATATTATGTTATTTCTGAATATTAAGACCAGTCATTTAGTCAAAAGATCAGTTGTATTGAGAGCGATCTATTTCGGTTTCGACTGGTATGTTTAGGAAGGGAAATTTTAAGCATTTTCCTTATGAATACTGGTTTGTAGGCTGCTATTTTAAGAGTAGTCTGTGATATTATGTAATATTATACCTTGAAGACTGGCTATTTTTCCGTCACATGATCTTGTTAAAGTAAGCTACAGCTATGCATTGCGATCTCGTGCTGATTAGAGCCGATATTCAATCATAGTTAGTTTGAGCGGAAATAACCATCATTGCTCGGACATGGAATTCAACTAGTAAGGAATAAGATGGTGACTTTTTGATACCGGTATTCAAAAGGAAAGGAGAAGACCTTAAAATTTCATGGCAATTAACAGGATAATTACAAAAGTACGGTAATAAAATTGTCTGTTTACACAGGAAGATTGGTCCTATGACAAACATCTACCGAGCAGGATCGCCGGAGGCACCGGTATCCCGGTCTTAGGGTCTTCTACCAATCTGTCGTCAATTGCCCCTTCGGAGTCGGAGGGAGTAGACAACACATCGGCATCAAGATCTTCGAAGTCATCTTCTACTCGTTTGCCTAGACGCGGCCACCGCATCTTGAGCATCTTTGTCCAGAGCGAGGCTGCCGCAGCTACATTTAAGGGAACACCCGTTGGATCCGGAGGAACATCCTCTATTAGTTCGGAAACGGTACCAATGAGTGAATTTTTCAGCTCATTGAACCGGTCTTCGATTGTGTTTGGGTGAGCGTCGTCTCCGATGAAGTTGAAATCGCAGTCTTCGACCGTAGTCCAAGACTGGATTATAGCAGCAATGTGTCCTCCCCCCGATGCGGCGACCATCTTGGAGTGTTCTCCGATCCTTCTTGGGAAGGTCCGGATAGCCATCTCGAGATCTACTTCGTTTTGATCAATAGATCGCCCGCCATTTAGATACTCGAGTGTCCGCATAGTGCCTCGCAGCGAGTTCCGAAGAAGGCAAAAATATAAGAAAGAGTTATCGGTGCAGATCGGCATCAAAAAGGAGTTTATTCAATGGAAATGGGAAAGAAGAAGCTTACGTCTATGTCCGACTTCTGCGGCTCTAAATCTGCCTTTGATGTTGACGTTGGACTCCCCAACTTGGTCTCACTTTTTAGCGGACGATGGATTTCATGCTCTTTTGCTTTGAGCGCAAGTCGGCAGACTCATGGGCGGTCCTCAAAGCGCTTTCTTTCTTTGTCCGAACCGTTTTTACTACCTCCGGAGCTTCAGCTAGTTCAGCTTTCAAGCGGGCATTGTCAGCCTCCAGCATCTTGTTGGAACGCAGAGTCTAGGCAAGAATGTTATCCTTGGCGGTGAGCTCGCCTTCCAGCTCTCCAATTCGATCTGCTCGCTATTCTTCGACTTGTGAGCCTTCCAACGAGCTTTTTCTTGAGCAGCTGCTTTCTCCGAAAGAGTTTCTTCCCCCTTTTTATGGGCAGCGTTAAGATTTTCAAGTGCTTGGAACAAAACAAGACCGGTCGAAACAGGAGAAGTTAAATATAGAATGTGACAATAAGATTAAAAACTTACTTCGGATTTCTTTACGGAACTTGATGATCTCCTGCCGGCGTTCCTCCATTAACCGGTGGGTGCTCATCGAGTTGGCCTCCCTCTTCGACAGGTCGGTTTCCTTGGACTTCGGACTAGCGGTCCGAGATTCAAGTTCGACCAACCGCTCTTGATTATGATACAGCTCTTCCTCTAGACGAGCAATAATTGCATTCTTGACCTCGGAGTTTTTGAGAAGAACCTAACAAGAAGAAGAAACAAACACTACTACAAAAGAAGCCTGCAATAGCATTCCATATTTTCCAAGTAATAGGGGGCATCAAAATTTTCGCTATTACGAGACGATGTTGCCGACGTCATCGTGGGCGACGCTGTTACAGTGCCAACCGTAATAGCGGGCGGTGATGACATCAGCGATGGGCGATATTAAAAATAGCCAGCAATTGCGGGCATAGTGACATCATCGGAGTCGATATTAGAAATGTTACAGCAAAATCGGGCAAATTGGCATCATTCCAGGCCCGTTATTGCTGTGGCCTCGAGCCCAACTAAAAGCCCACATCAGCCCCTTTGTATATATATAACATCTAGGGTTGGGAAATTTTTCCTAAGTCCTCAAACAGGCTCTCTCTCTCTCTCTCTCTCTCTCTCTCTCTCTCTCTCTCTCTCTCTCGCCACGGCGTCCCCACGGTCCTCTAGCGAGGAGGGCCGGGATGCGGCCGGCACCGCGTCTTCCCCTGCCGGCGCCGCGACTTCCCGGCCTTGCTCCCAGCCCCGCCACCCCTCTCCTCTCTCCATCATCGACCCCGCCCCTCTCCTCTCCATCGGCGGTGCGGCGCGTGGCCGGATCCGGTCGAGAGGAGTGCTGCCAGCGCGGTGCACGGCCGGATGCGGCCGGGAGCGATGGTGGCGGCGCGGCGCGCGGCCGGATACGGCCCGGAGGAGTGGCAGCGACGCGACGCACGTTCGGATCCAGCCGGGAGCGATGGAGGCGGCGCGGCGTGCGGCCGGATCCGGCCGAGAGCGATGGCGGCGACGCGGCGCGCGGCCGTATCCGGCCGGGAGCAGTGGCGGATCCGGTTGTAGGGACGGCGGCGTGGTACGGGCCCCAACGGCGCAGTTGGCGGTTGGTTGGGTCCGGGCCTAGGCCCGGCCCAGCCGCCACGTTTTTTACTTTTTCGTAACGTCAACAATATCGGGCGTTTTGCCCGGCATCGCTGACCCCGATTTGTAATATCGTGTACGTAGTATCGGACAAAATGTCCAATATTGCAGGCCAATTTTGCCCGCTATTGTAAGCGCGAATTCTAGTAGTGAAAGGATCAGATTATAATGAGAAGAAGAAGGACATACCGGCCGGACTCGGAAAAGTTCTTTAGGGCTTCCTCTTCCCGAAAGGAATCCCATTGAGTTGTTGCTGTAAATTTTCTAGCCCCACTCGTGTTATCGACTTCGACATCTCTAACAACCATCTTGGCCGGTCTGGGCCCTCCCGGAGCTTTACGTGTCGTCCTAGGCCGGCGAGGAATTTCTTCGACCCGGATCGGTCCCAATGGGAGTTCGGGTGGAGCTTGGAATAAGGTAGCCTGGGGAGGGAAGTCGCATGCGGATGAGTCATCGACGTCGATGATGTCTCGTTCTTTGGTTGCTTGGGAGGAAGAATCTACACAAGAGGCAGCAGGGATTTCCTTGGTGGATGCCGCACTCTTGACTTCGGAAGATCTCGTGGTGGGAAGAGCTGAAGAACTAGTGGTAGAGGATGCACTAAAAGTCGAGACCGGAGTAGAAGCTTTATTTCTCAAAAAGCTAGCTATACTAGCTTGGAAGTTAGAAGGAACTCTGCGGAAGGATTGCGAGTGTTATAAGACCGGGATGAAAGTAACTAAGTATGTATTAGTGATGCACAAGACTTACGAAGTGGCTTTCTTAAAGCCGGAGGAGGTCTTGCTCTTCTTTGAGGGGCCTTGAGTATCCCCGCTTGAGCCCTCTGCAGTCCTTTTCACCGCTGGTTGACATGCGGCGTTGGGACCGGTCCTCCTGCATCACTTATCGAAGGACCGGTCCGAGTGCCATACCGGGATCTCTTGGGAACATTAGCAAGAGAATCCGTTAACCGGGAGGCTTCCCGAGACCTCCCGTAGCAGCTTCAAATGCGGCGAGAGCAGCTTGGCGATACCTCTCGACAGCCTTCCTCCTCTTTCGCCGATCTTCAAGTTTACGTGCTTCCGTATGGGTATCACCCGGTACGGAAGCTGGAGTTGTGGTGGATTTGCCTATGGTCAAGGAAGTAGTACGTTTCCTCGTACTAGGAGCTTGAACCACTTTTCTAGACTTGGAAATTTTTAGAGCTATACCGGACGACGGAGGGAATGACCGGTCCGAAGTCCTTTGCGTGAGATTGGGGGAAGACAGACCGGCTTGAACAGCAAGAGGGGTGGTATTGCCTTCGTAGTCTTCTCCCCAAGTATCATTAGGAGGGAGTGGGGGATGACTTCGTAGTTATCCACTTTCTGCATAGGACAATCATATTTGAATAATGGGATGATGATTAAAGATATTAGAATTTGAGAAGAAGAATACTTACAGGGTCTCGAGGATTTGACATACTCGAATGCCGGACCCACTCTTTGGCATCCCGATAAGTCCGGCTTTGGCTGGAGCATCTTCTTGAAGCGAATTTCCAATCAATCTACATCGGGAAGAGGTGTTCTATCCGAGTGCATTGGCGACATCTTCATTGAAGGACCAGGCCGGATGTTCCCGCCTTTTCGGTGGCTGAACCCTCGCAGATGAAACTCTAAAGAACCGTTTCAGCGGTAACACCTTTGACTTCCTTCGGGTTTTTGATACTTGTCAAGAGAGCGAGGATTTCTTCATCTTCTTTGAGCTTCTCCCTACTATCTTGGGAAGGGAAATTTTTGGCTACCTTGGCACCGAAAGGGGGAGAGCAGGCTGAGGGTTGTCACGGAAAAACCATCCATTTTTCCGAGAAAGACATGCTTTTATTCAATGATAGGGAGAAGTATTCTTCGAGTACTCCAGCATTGAATTCCTACTCCACCAACCGTAGCTCGGCGGTCGGATGCAGGAAGCGGGTGGATTTGAAAAAGGTATTGGAAAAGCTTAAAATGAGGGCGGATTTCGAGGAAAGCCTCACAAAGATGGATGAAAAAAGTGATCCGAAGGATGGAATTTGGGTTTAGATTTACTAACTCCCATCCATATAAGAAGAGTAGCCCCTAAAAAAGGAGCAGCAGGGAAGATCAAGACCACGAAGGATAAGTCACCGTGATTATTACGGTCGTGAGAAATTTTTCCGTGAATAAAAAGCGATCGAAGTATGAACTTTTCGGATATCTGGATTAATATAGTGCCAAATTTCGTAATTTGGCAATACGAAAGAGTTAGATCTTGCCTAACTCAATGTTAATAGATGCCTTAGGCTATGGGTGTTAATCATCCGGCTGATTATAGGCCTTGGAGACTCGAGTCGATGTGAGAATATGGGGAATAAACTAATCCGATCAACCAGGATTTTGCTTCTTAGTTAAAATTAACTAAATACGATAAAGTTAAGACCGACTTAAGCGGTCTTAAAAGGATATGCGGTATGACTGGTTCGACCGAGTCCGAAAAATGTATTCTTCGCAGAAATTGCTGAGAGGAATGTGATTTGATGGAAAGTAATAAAGCATAGGCTCTCAAGAAAGACTCTTGCATTATTTGCGATACTCAAATGATACAAGAGTCGGGGCCTATACCTAATTAGGTGCACCTGACCGGTGCACCGTGTTCAAGAGCTGTCTGTAGAGATCGCGGGAACCTGGAAAATAATCGAAATTCAAAGGAGCGGTCTATAGAGATTGCATATTAAAGGAAATAATGAAGAATCAACTAGTGGACTCTTGCATTATTTAAAAGGAGTTCAAATGATCCAAGAGTCGGGGCTTTACCCAATTGGGTGCACCTAATCGGTGCACCGGAAGAAAAATATGCAATGATTCCTGTCTACCCAATTAGGTGACATGGAGGATAAAAATACCGATTTTTTAAGTGCCTTGAAGAAAGAAGAAACATTGCAGCAGATTAGAGTTCTTTTTAATTTTACCATGGAATCCGGACCAACATGCGTAAGACTGGTCGGTCTTATTCAAGGTCAAATCAAAAATTACTCGGGGGCTGCTTGTCGTATACTTGCCTTATGGGTATATAGATGATAAAGGAATGAATACTTAAAGACACGGTAACAAATCAATGAAGATAAAGCTGGCGAGAGAGAACCCACACACCGGTCCCCGACCAGTTGGAATAACAGAAGATTCTATATACCGGTATGGAGATAAGGCGGGTATCAAGACCGACGTATGATGACTTGAGAAACAAGTAAAGGAGCAATTTGTAGTCTATTAGGACTCTGAACTAATAAGGAAAGCTAGAGATAGAGTCTCCGCGTATGTAATCCATGTAATCGACTAGGACTCCGCATGTAACCCTAGCTCCACCGGATATATAAGGCGGAGCAGGGACCCCCGAAAACTCTCTCGAGATCTTGCAATTAGCAATTTGTAGTCTATTAGGACTCCGAACTAATAAGGAAAGCTAGAGATAGAGTCTCCGCGTATGTAATCCATGTAATCGACTAGGACTCGCATGTAACCCTAGCTCCCCGGATATATAAGGCGGAGCGGGGACCCCCGAAAACTCTCCGAGATCTTGCAATTAGCAATTTGTAGTCTATTAGGACTCGAACTAATAAGGAAAGCTAGAGATAGAGTCTCCGCATATGTAATCCATGTAATCGAATAGGACTCTGCAAGTAACCCTAGCTCCCCGGATATATAAGGCGGAGCAGGGACCCCCGAAAACTCTCCGAGATCTTGCAATTAGCAATCTGCTAAAGGCAATACATAACACACAGGACGTAGGGTATTACTCTCCATCGAGAGGCCTAGACCTGTCTAAAATCGCGAGTTCTTGTGTGTTCCTTGTGTTGCACCATCGAATTCCACGCTCGTGAGGGACCGGGTAGTTCTAGGACACTAAGTCTAACAGCCTATAAGAGCCCGAGGTCTACTCGTCGTTGACCACGATAGGGTCCTGTTGAGAGCCCGAAGTAGTAGCGGCATCGTTGTAGGTCTTGCGGTCGACACGGTCTCCATAACCAAGCTCCGGTGCACAAGGGTCATAGGGGCTGAAGTCTCCACTCGGGTTGCCTCCGTAGGCGTAGGCCGAGCCAGCCGAGCTCCAACTAGGTCTCTCTCTCGCTTAGCTACAGCACGCGGTGTAGAGCGTTGTCCCGGTGTGGTGCCGATGATGATGTGGCGCCCATTACGTAGCTTGATCGGGGTGGGGGTGCCAGGGTGACTTCTTGTCCTGTACCAGCTGGAAGTGACCGAGTGAACTCGGCTCGTCGTGGGCGCCCGGTGGGGCGTACCACGTGATGGTCTCTCCACGAACACTAGCAGAGGTGCGTTGGCGGGGGCCACGAGACGGTCCATCCTCCCGGGGTTTCCTGCCCTTAGTCGTCTCTAGCATCTTGAGAAAGGTCGAGATCTAACCATTCTTCCTCTTGAGATCCGCCTCCATGCCGAGTATCTTGTCCTATGTAGCCTAAACCTGGCAAGTGAGATCCTCGTTCGAGCAACCGAGTCCTCGTTCATGACCCCGGTCTCGCGAGCGTCTCTCTCTCCACGGAGGCGGTGTGGATGAGACTCCGTGAGCCGGTCAAGTGCCACAAGGTACTGCGTAGTAGCTACTAGTGTGGGGTCCGTCACCACATAGGTGGGTCCGTCAAGGAAGCCGACACGGTGCTGCCAAATAGGGTGATCTCTCTTGTCCACAGGGAAGAACCGTATGGGGGTGTTCCCGGTTGTGTTGATACCCTCGGCACGAGTAGTGGAGCAAGTACGTCTCGGGCTACCAACTAGATGGTGTCCTCAAATGCGGTCCCGGTGCAGGTGGTGGTAACAAATACGGGCTCATCTAGGACTCCATAAATATTCCGAGCACGTACTTATACCACGCATCTAATGACTCCATCCTCGGCGTAGGTCTGCCAACGGTTTGTGGCTCCATGGTTTCTCCGAGCATGTGAAGCACTCGACGTAGGATCATCAAGAACCCGTCAACGGCGATGGCGAGTGGTGTAGTTCCATTCGGGCTCATCTTCCATCTCGCGGGATAGACAATTCCGTAGGAGTGAGAAAATTTGGGTAAGAATGTTATAGAAGAATTTCAAGTTTTATTATCGTAGTAAGGTGAGGGAAGATATATAATTACAGGGAAGATATCTAGATAGTGCGAGTGTATCATACGTCCTAAGTCCTTAATCGTGTCCTATCGATCGAGTATAGCCTCCGATACCATCCGTAACGCCCCACTCTAGGGAATACATTGTGCATACGTAGCAATCCCTAGAACAGTAGTTGGTACACATGTAGATAATACAAATCCAAGTACAACAACTATTATTAATTCCTCAAGGGCACCAGGGGATACATGGTCCGAATTACAAGCAAAGAGGATAGGCCATCCTCACATGAAAGAAAACACACTCGGAAAGCTTCATAAACTCCACAGGCAACATCGAGCAAAGGATGCGACCTACTCCACATCTTCATAATAATCTCCATCTCCATCCGAATGATTAAGCAACGAGTGAGTACATAAGGTACTCAACAAGCTCTACCACTAGCAATGGATAATAATATACATGCATTTGGAAGTGGTCAAGGTAAGGTTGAGGTTTTGCGGAAAGCGCGGATGCAATGGGCTCGCTACAAAAACAAAGGGATTCTTGAAGGGGAAAATCATTTATATAATTTTAGTTGGTTGGACCTGGGGAGATATTTATTGGTCCCGACAATTCCCATAAGTTTAGATGAGCCTTCCGATCGAAGGTCATAACGGCTCTCGCACTACAGGGCAACACCATTTCCAAAACATACGGGTGCAAGACTGCCCACTCACACATTAATGATTTAGCCAGGTTCGATGTATCAATATACCATGACAACGGACATCCGGATAGTTTTATACACTCTGCAGAGGTTGGTACACTTTACTTACAAGCTATATGTTCTTAGTTACGGAACACATAACGCAGCCACCGCAACTCGGCATGCTCACAAGTCCACCCCGAATGCCCAGGGATCCGACGGATATGACACAAGCATACCGTCCACCATATATGTGCCAAGTACTTGGACTTCACCAAATAAACGATCCCTGGACCTCTGTCATCTACTACACTCGGTGAAACTTCTTGCTGCATAACCCAAGGTTTGGTGCACAGTCCTGCCCATAACAGGTTCTGTGGTTGTACACTAAATCATGAATTTGGGTTCGAAGAACTGGTCCTTATATGGCAGGGCAAACACTTGTCCATCGCAAATGGACATCACCTATACACCAAAAACTCTTCACCAAGTACTAGGAGTTTTGCCCACGACCGGTAATTTTCCCACTTAACTTCGTCTTAACACAGCTTGGTCTAATCACCCACCCATCAACACACACCACGAAACTCATTTTCACACATTTTCATAAACAAGGTGTATGATGATAGATAGTAACAGTTCCTAAGCATGATACTACAACATTATCATTAGTGTAATTAACAATAATACCTAGGTTGATCTAGTGGTCTAATAGCAATCACGGGTATAATGTTCATATCTATAGTGATTTGAACATTATCATACAACAACTGAGTCTGTAGCAAAATATTTGCAAGTATAGATGCATATAATAGTAGCTATCCTAGATAGGTGCCAGAATAAGCATAGTAATAGGATCAATTATGATCAAGGAATTGATAGAGCTTCCCTCCTAACGCGTCCTCGAAGTCCAGGTCTCCGGCTCCTACTCCTGGTTCTCCTCGTCTATAGACAATGTTAAAATACGTAAGCTACGCCACATAAAATAATGAAGACAAAAAGTAATTACAAGGAAAAACAAAATAAAATGGATTGAAGAGGAAGACTCCAGGGGCTAGAGTTTGCTACGACGATTCCAACGAGCGTTAGAATCGCATGAAACTAAGCAACAGTTGAAAATTTCGGTCGTCGAAAGTTCTATGGTTATTTTTGTATAATGGGCATGGCTTCTATTAAAATGAAGGATATGTTGGTAATTTCTGGAAAGTGGAGGGGCTTAAATGAAAAAATGCATTTATGGTCTATTTGTAATTTTGGAAAAAAGATAGGGGGCTTATGTAAAAGTCTAGGGGCTCTTAACTAATTTAGGAAAAGGTCGGGCGAGGTTTGTGTAAAATCGGGGTTTAAAGGGAATGAGATTTATTTTTGTAAAGGAAAATCGGTGGAAAAGTTCCATGGACCTCGTGGACCACGCCGGCGGGTCGGTCCACCGGTCCACGGTAGACTATGGGGCGATGCGAGGCTCGGGCTCACTGGAATCCTTGATTTCGGTGGCCCGGGTTGGCCTGGAGGGGAGGTTGGGGGCAGGTCGGTGGTCGGTGGGCGGTGGCGTAGGCGTGGGAGGCGGCGGCAGCATACGGCGGCTATGACGGGGATTGCGGGGAGAGGTGGGGGTCCGGTACGGTTGCGGAACGGGGGATGGGCGGTGCGTTGACGCGTGGCCGACACGCGATGCGCGACGCGTTACGCGCGGGCGAGCGCGAGGTGGGGGCAGGGTGGAGTTGGGCTGGGCCGGGGAGAGAGGGAGAGGGATTGAGTTCGGGGCGGCCCAAGGAAGGGTTTTATTGTTTTTCTCATTTCCTATTTTCTTTCCTCACTCCATAAACCCAAATAAAATCAAATTAAGTCCAAACAAATCCAAATAAATCACAATAGGGCAAAACAAAATAAAAGCAAGGCACGTAAAATGAAACAATCAAGTTTTAAAGCTTTAGGGTTTTATTTAAAAAAATCTAGGTGTTATTTACTATAGATTTCAATTAGGTTTTAATTCCTATATATTTTTTTTGAAAATGTTTTTCCTAAATAAAAGAAAATGTTTTCTTAGGTTTATTTTTGTTTGGCCGAAAATCAGAGCGTTACATCATAATTATATTTTTATATTATACCTAAAGTAGTAGAAAATATATTCAAATCTGATACATGTAAGATAGATATAGGAAAAAAATTAAAGCACATGGATTTTGAGTAGTGATATATTTATAGTTCATTTGGGAAAACCATGTGAAAAGACGTGGTAACTCAATTTTGCAAAATCAACAAAGGAGCATTATAAATCATCAAGGTTTGAAACATGGTTGTTCCTGGTAGCTTGTAGATTATTATCATGTTATGAAATTACTGGATGAGTTGATAAATTACTGACGATCACAGAGTTACTGATAGGACTATTATGTTATGAAATTACTGGATGAGTTGATAAATTACTGACAATCATTACTAAAAGCTTCAATCACTTCCATTGTAGGCAGTAATATAACTACAGAAGAAATATAAAGCATAGCCAACATGTTATGCTCAACCTCAAGCATATACAAAATCACAGCCATACTTAATCGCCTACACAATTAAGTGCTGTGGCTACCAAACATCTTAGTGATTGTTTTCACCTAAAGGACAGCTAATAGTTTTTCAAAAATCTACCAACATTACAATTGTAAGCCCTAGTTACATAACTACATTTCCAGCACTCGCATGAGATTCCAACATGGAGTGTGTGCTTTGCATTGTGTCACTTGCGTACCGGTTCTTGGAAGTACTTCTAGTGCACCTGAAATTGAAAATAATATCAAGCTTGTATTATTGAAGCAAGATGAGTTTTTTTAGATAATAACAGTATTATAGTTGCGTACTCGAGAATCATATGATTTCAAAAGCTCAACACCTTGTTTTGCAGCATTCTTCTCATGAAAGATCATTTCATTGGCATACTTAATTCGAAGATTTGGAATGTCGGATGCATTGAACTTGGAATATAGATCAACTGTTGGCTCCCATTCCTCTAGATATTTCATGATGTAAATTCCATCATCGTCTCTACATTCAATAAACATACACAGCAGTTATACAAAGATAAAAAGAGACATTTGGACCAATAAATTTTTTTACAAGTTCAAGTACCTGTTTGTTGATTGTGGGACATCTGCAAAAACAAATTCGTTTCTTTTCAACCCAATATCAAGCTTGCCAGTCCCTTTCCATACTTTATTGAAATTCCCAAGCTGTACAGACAGTTATTGCAAAGAGATCAATAAAATTTAGAGGACATTAAGAACTAGCATACATTAAAACTACATCAGTAGTGTCCTTACAAAAACAGCCTCCAAGTGGTGATGAAATTCAGAGTTTGGACCAAATTGTTCAAGGTTGGGATGAAGAACAACCCACTTATGTTCTTTAAGGACACGCACAATGACGCACCATTGGTTCTTATACAAAACTAGGAAAAATAGCTGGCAAGAAAAAAATAAACCACAAACATAATCAAATTTAATATAATACAAGTCCCAGCAAAGTAAGTGGAAGATGGAAGTTAGCAATGCAATATACCAAGTAGGGAATTGTATAAGAAGTATGCACCATGAGCAGCCTTGAATGAGTTGAAAGCTTTTGTATAAACATTGTCGCACTTTGATGAATCTTCTAAATCATAATTATTCAGCAAGAAATACTAAAAGTGATAAACTATGAGTAAGGAAGCAAGAAATTACTAAAAGTGTATAAAGAACAGATTACCGTAACTTACACCAACTGTGGTAAAAAAGAAGTGCTTTTTACTTATGCGAGCATGCTTCCAGTCAAATATTTTCTTGCATAGTGCATTGACAAGAAACGTTTGGACTCTCCCTCCAATTTGCAACGAGCTCGCTAGTACTCCAATCTGGACTCGACGCCATGGTAATCAATTATATCTTTCCTGAAAACAAAGTACTCCAATCATCGGATGCAAATGGAACCACAACAAAATGGCTACATGGAAGCATGTTCAGTAAATTTACTGAAGATATAATTACTGAATGCAAATGGAATCACAACAAAGTGGGTACATGGAACGTACTGGGCATAGCTGGTTTTAGCAATTGCCCGAAGGATCCTATAAACATCTTTTTCTTTTGGGGTCACAGAAACTGGTACATGCTGATTAACAAATTTGCTTGCAGCAGCAAATCTCCAAGTTCCGTAAAGGGCATGCTTGCCAAAAGAACTTCCGAAGCATGTGGAGCATAAGGAAAAGTGTCGGACTTGTTCTTCGACATCTCGAACACTTATCAGCAGAGGTTTTGCTGGCAATGACAAGTGACACGCTCCCGAGATTCCCGACTCTAAAACATAACAAATAGAAGGGACAAATAGTAAGGACAAAGTATATGAAGCTGGACAAATAGTAAGGATAAAATATATGAAGCTTTTAAAACAAATTCACACAAACACACTCACAAGGTCAACGTACTCGGCACGGTGGTGTGTCTAAAGCTATGGGTACAGGTTGTTCAAATTCTGTGTCGGGTTCAACGTTCATTTCAGATTGCTCTATTTTACGTCGTTTTGCAAATTCTTCGAAGTTTCACCAGTGTACGGAAGGGACACCATAATCAAATAATCCTACAATAATTTACATATTCAGGAAAAGCTCATAAATTAAAGCTTTAAAATCTAGACTACGGATTTCTAAAAACATACTTCGATTCTTCATTCACAGAGCTCAAGACTCGAAGCTACTTCCTTGGCTTTCGGAGAGTAGATCCACCAGAGTTCATCCTCAGGTTCTGAAGTTTTTATTGTAACATCATGCTGGTTCCTTTGACCTGAAGCTGCTTCCTTGTAATTCCGAGAATACAACATATAAATCTGAAATGAAAACAAGCATATACATGTACATCGAGGCAATTTTTATTCGAAATGAACACTGGACCTGTCTAGGTATATCCAATGATGGTGCCCCGGATGAACCAACAGGCCTTCGTTTAGTTGGATCCGGAATATAATTCCCAAGATCATCCTCATCATCGAAAATGCGGAATGGTGGAACAGATGGAGAATTGAAATAGGGAGAGTTTCTCTTTGAATACAGCTTTATCTAACAACAACACAAAATATTCGTCAAAACAAGTCTAATTGTTTTAATATGCAACAAATATCGTAAAAGATACAATGATACACTAAGAATCATACCACGGTTTGAGACTACAGCTTTTTTGTTCACATAGTCAGCACTTTTATCCAATTGATTACACGGCATGTTTGCAGCAGCAGCACCAGTAGCAGGAATATACAACAACAAATAGACCCATAGAAATGTAAAATATGAAATCCATATTGATATAGAAAAATAAATAAATAAACTACAAATAAATACAATATCTGACCATGTCTTGATGCTCTTCTTGTTTTGGTACATGCTAAAGGTCATCATCATTTACTTTGGCAAACAAAGGTTTTTCCTTACATTGACAAATAAACCTCAATTGATTGCATGGAGGTGGTAAGGTGTCATCATCTTCAATAAATAAAGGTTTTTCCTTACTTTGTCCTTCTTCCACATGTTGCACAAATAGAAACATTATAAAAATGAAATGATTTAAAAATAATACAAAACTTAATTATAAAGTAGTTAGGAATAATTAAACCGATACTAACTTCGAGGCGGTGGCAGTTTCACACAATGGCGACTTTCCGAGACGTCTTGAAGCAAGTGCATTCCTGGTCCTAGAGGCAATAGAATCCGAAGATGCTTGTGGGCTGCTAACGGATACACTACCTTTCGTCTTCTTTTTCTTGGATTATGGACAACACTACATGAGGTAGCTTTCCTCTTATTTGATGCACTTGATTTCTTCCTTTGAGCAATAGAGACCTTATCTACAAATAACCAGATACAGAGAAAACTACAGCAATCAGAATAAAAAATAAAATTGAAATCACCTTGTCATTTGCTTTTATTTATACCTTTTGGAGCACCATTATCATCTTCAGCACCTAAATTTTCAGCACATGCAAAAGAATAAATAAAAGCAAATGACAAATTTGCAAAACACAAATATATTTTCAGAAGTTACCTTTTGAACCAGAATCTTGTGTCGAAATAATAACAGTAGGAGTTGTTTGAGAAGCACCCTTATCGTGATCAGTTTCAGCAACTTCGTGACCACCACTGCTAGTAGCATGATCCCGTGAATCTGCAGCATCTACATTGGCACCAACATGATCTGCAGCATCTGATGGATGTACATTGGCAGCACCCAAATTATCATCAACATTATCATCAACAGGAGAACCATCCAAATTTGTTGCTTGCAAATAGTCAAACATAGACAAGATAAGCTTGTCCGGAGTATAATCTGGAGCACGAAACCGTTCCCTAGAGAACTCCTCATACAAAGCACACAAGACGTCTCTCACCTAAACAAAACAAATTACAGATGCATTCCATAAGCTATTACTCAATTGGAAACAAACAGATTGCAAACAAAAAATGCACATGAAACTTACATTTTCAGGAAAGGTAGTGAAACGCTGATCCAAAGCCTGCCTAAAATTCCTAACTTCACCTTCATTGGCTCTCTTAGATGATCTAGCATCACCTTTGTTGCCACATGTTTTCCTACCCCTTGTATGAGCAAGTCCACTATCCCGTATGATGCTTTTTAACATCTCGGTAGCAGAAAATATTTACAATCTGGTGGTTAATTGTATTTACACATTCCAAAGACATAGATGCTAAATAAATATGAACAAAGAAGATTATTATGTTTCGAAATTAATGGATGAGTTGGCTAAATTACTGATAATCATTACCGACAATCACATAATTACTAATACCTTGTAGAATATTATGTTGTGAAAGTACTACATGTGTTGCTAAATGACTCGATAATCAATTATCGATAGCTTGTTACAGATAAAAATTACTCATGGACAAAAATACAAAATGGAAACAATGAAAAATTGAATAAAAGAAAATAACAACAACCAGCAAAGGAAATGGAAATACCCGTCTAAGAATTTTTAAACTCTTCAACAACGTTTCATCATGAACTTCATCTTCCGAAGAACATACTTCACTAGATCCTTGCCAACCAATAACGTTGTGCTCAATACCTTGTGCTTCATTTGAACTTAATTCGGCCATTTCTACATGATGAAACAAACAAAAGAAATATTACTCGTGTTATTGTTATATATCTTGACATTCTTGCCATTTCCGTCATAAGTGTATTATTCCATTCAATTAAAATTGAATATTACTCGTATGCTCTGAACTTAAAAGCTAATAAATCAAAAAAGGCACACAATTGCGACAAAAGGAAACAATAAATGCAACACTCATATACACAATAAGTACATGCCAAACATAATGCAACATAGACACATGTACATCCAATCATAATAGTCACCTCCTACATAGACACATGACAAAAAAATTTCCTATAGGTACCACATCAAAGAAACAGAGACCAACAAATTTTCAAAAACACAAGTACATCCACTAACGGGAATATACAAGTAAATCCAAAGTCAAACATAAATCCGCGACGAGATCCGACGAGGGAGGGGTGCCGCTTGCGGGAAGATGAAGCCGCGACAAATCCGCCTCCAACAGATCCGGGAGATGAAGTAGCGAGTGGGGCCAGAGGGAAGTCGACCTCGGCTTGGCCACCGGCGGGAAGATGAAGCAGAGGACAGATCCGCCTTGACCAGATCCGGGAGATGAAGCAGCAGTGGGGCCGGAGGGAAGTCGACCTCAGCTTGGCCACCGGCGGGAAGATGAAGCGAGAGGACAGATCCGCCTTGACCGGATCCGGGAGATGAAGCAGCGTCGGACAGCAATGGGGACGGAGAGAGGGCGACCTCGGCTTGGGCACCGGCGGGGTCACCGAGGACGAGATCCCCCTAGACCTCATCCGGGAGATCAACCCGCATCGCGGAGTGGAAACACCGAAAGCGATCGGAGATTCTTAGCTTATCTCTCGTCCGGTGGGAACAGCGAAAGCGAAGGAAGATTCGACCTTATCTCCGCCGATGAAAGCGACAGGACATTCAAGCGGGTGCCCTTGTCTCCACCGAGTGAACAACATAACACTTGCGGGCCAAGTAACAACAATTACCGAAGGACTTCGTAAAATTACTTAGATTATCAAGAAAAATTACGGGCAGTGATAACAAAATTGGTAAAACAACTTATAATCTCAGGACAATTATCGACACGTGACATTAAATTTACCGAACCAATTTGTAAAATTACTGACAGTCTCAATGCTAATTATCGACACATGACCATAAAATAACCGAATGATTTGGTAAAACTACTTATCGGACAAATTATCGACACATGACCACAAAATAACTGAATGATTTGGTAAAACTACTTATCGGACAAATTTCGACACATGACCATAAAATTACCGAATGTTCCGGTTAAACTACTTACAATATCAGGACAAATTACTTGCACCTGACCATAAAATTACTGAACCTTTTGTCAAATTACCGACATTCTTTGGTTAAATAAAAATTGGTTAAATAAAAATTACTGACACCTGACGGAAAAATTATTGATCGATAAGGTAAAATTACTTGACGATTCAGGACTAATTACTGACATTCTGCGCTGAGTACGGTTTACAAAAAAATGAATAAAAGGACGACTATAATTCCATGCGTCACGATTCCAAACATAGAAAAAAAGCAATGTGATAACAAACCATGGCAGCAACGAAAAAAGGTATGTATTTACAACTAGGAACCAACCATCCAACAAAGTGTCTACCAACGTCACTATATACACAGATCACTCCATCCAAAATATAGTAGGAGCTGATCCATGCAAAACAGATGAGACTATTTAAAATACGCTAAGTGTTAATCCATCCAGTGTCACTAAATACACAGTTCTTTACATCCAAAGCAGAAAAACAGATCATGGGTTGACATGGGGAGTAGAGTATCGCTGGATCCTTGGTGGGAGAGTCTTGCGATATTGGTTTCTATCATGGAACGTCATGTAGCGCAGAAGCTCCATCCGGTACTCGCTCCCCTTTTCCTGTTCATGTGTTAAAAACAAACAACGAAGATTAGGGAAGGTAATTATTAATCATGTAGACCTTTACTCAACTTCATAAGAATGAGTTACTAATCGACACAATTTCAGGAATCATATTGCGAGTCAAACCAACGTAGCGTTGGACAAACATCATGTAGAAATAGACGCAATCATTTGGAAGCACCTGATGTGGCACATCTACATAAGTCATCTCCCAGCTTGCTCATGTCAACAGATCTTCCCTTCGTGATTCTTCTAAAGATGTTGTTCAACCTATCTCGACATGTTCGCATACATCATTATGCCACCTGTCCTTATCATGCTGTTGACCATAGTTGAGCGAATCGAGAATATCAATCTGCCCATGAAACATGTTGAAACAGATAGGTCGCCCAATGATATCCGTTGTGGACAGGAATAAAGATCTACAAATATTTTTTAAAAACACAAAAGTTATCGTGAAGGTATAGATGTCTTGAATTTACTTGACATTGTATAAATATGTTTAAATTTGTATAACAGATAAATATAGGGACCAATTGTACTTACAAGACTTGCATTTAGTATCTTTTCCGCAGAAAATCGATACTTGATAAAATTGTATGCAACTTCACCGTCATATGCAGAACCGGAGAAATAATTTTCATACAAAATCATTTGCTGCACAAAAAAGGAGCAAAAAAAACCATTTAACGAATGAGTGAAAACTAATTATCATGAATACATCCTGTCAAAAAGACATCAACTCGTCAAAAAGACATCAACTGTCAAAAAAACAATTACTGAAAAAAACATGTAACTTGCAGCTGCACTAGTTGGAAGAATAATCTCGTAGCTTGATTGTTCATCAATTAGTTTTGCATCATCATCCATCGGGCATTGGACAAAGTAGTCCAGGTGTACAGACTTCAGCCATCAAACCATCACCAAAGCTATCAGCAATAAGTTGCCCAACTATAGAAAAATGATGTGGTGTATCTTTGGTACCGATAACTTTCTCCGTGCATCCAATAAGATAAACTCTGCATAAATCATTTAGTTACTGAATGGATAAAACAAGGAAACTACTTGAATTACTCGAATGCATTTCATCGATATATCCAAGATCATTTGCTGCACGATGAAAAGCTACTAAAGTAAAATTACTGAACAAATAAAATTACTGAATACAAATTACTTGCAAATTGAATAGAATACAAATTACTAAATGTAGATCTCCTGAATACTGATGTCAATTGATAAACATGGTAGTATGGAAATAATTATTGAATGGTTAAAGTTATTGAAATTTTGAAATAACTGAATACAAAATTGGTTACCTTTTGAATTCATCTAATTGTCCCACCTCAATCATTTCTGCCCTCAAATCAAGTGCATTCTTGATAGCTGCCTCATTGGGAGTCGAATCCAGATTATCAAATGGAGATGCCAAGCACGGGTCGTCGGATTTGAAAACAGGCCCGCTGCCCATATCTAAGGGACACCTAAGAACGGGGGCTTGGGAAACTCAAAAACTGGAATCTCATCATCATCATAAACCGGCTTCTTTTCCCCTTGGCAGCAGGCTTCATTGGCTGCTTCTGTTTCTTCTCGGTAAGCTTTACCAATTTACTTCTTGATACCTGCATTGAACGCGTGACACGGCGGCCTGCAGGGGTATACTTGCGTTCACCAACAATAGGAGCATCATCCACCTTCGTCAAACACATCATACACATTACATTAGAATAAACAAAAGAAATAAATTATTAACGACTAAATTACTTGCATTGACATTTACATGAGACTCGAACTAGATTGCCACAAACCTCATTAATATTACTATCATCTTTTGTAGATGGTCGTGAAGCATCAGCTTCAACGGTACTATCATCAATTGATAATTTTTGTGAAGCATCATCTTGAATGTCACGAAGAACAGATGCAATGTCTTTCCAATGATCATTGTCAAAAGATCCAGCAGCCACACCAGTAGATTGGTCCTAAGAAACATTAATAATACAAATTATTTACAATACAAACTTGGTTATTGGATGCATTTTAATAAGTACAAACTTCGAGACACAAAAAAATCTGAGATTCTTGTACTTCATCGACATGAGGCTGCTCTCCAACACAACCATCTTTCTCTAGCAAAGTTTCATCAGGTTGGCTCTGCAAAAAATAATTATAAAACGGAAAGAATAAACACCTTCAGTCCTAGTGCAAACAGAAATCGACATTTAAATCTACGTGTCTAAAAGAAACATCACATTCAAAAGCACAACCTCGAGGCTGCTCCCCATCAACTTCATGTCCTTGAAGATTTGAGTCAATAGTCTTCGATGACTCATTTTGTCTATCTACAGACATCATTGATGTTAGGAGCATTTGGTTGTTCCTCATTACCACCTTGCTCTCCTTGCACATTGACCTCATGAGGTCGGCTCTGCACAAAAAAGGAAACAAATGGAAAAAAAAGTCCTTGATTAAGAGTGAAATAAAAAATACAGAAGCTAAAAAAGGAATAAAGATTACAAAACAAATATAAACCCCGAGTTTAGCTTCAACACCTGCAATAATGTCGGAAAAGAAGCGAGCTGCGCAGACGACTTCATCATGCGTATGTGCAGCCATTGTCTGTTGTGTCCTATTCAATCCTGCAAGCCTTTCCGGATGCTGAGCATAGAAATCAATTAACATTTCATGCACCGTCTTGTTCCCTTCAGGAGGCTGTGGTGACGTTGCATGCAAAGATTGAGTCGACGTAGATTGTATTTCTATAGCCTTAATTTGATTAGTACTCTGCAAAAAAATACATTATTGACGGTGAATCAAAAAATTACAGACAACCACAAACAAAAAAGGACAAACAAAGGATAGACAATAAACACAAAGGCAGGCATGCAAATAATTACTTGTTGCATTTGCATACCTCATTATCATCTTCATCCATAGAAATTGAAACAGGTGTGGATGCTATTTTCCGCCGCTTGGAACCGGACAAATTGGAAACCTGCAAATAAAAAGATAGATATAAGTTTAAGATAGTAAACTACTAGGGAATATAAATATATATTGTTACTAGATGAAACAAATTATCGAGGAAGATAAAGAAATATTTCTGGAGCTTACAGATATGGTTACTCGAATGATAAATAATTACTGAGGCAAATTGATATAAACTACTCGGTAAATTACTCGGATGATAAATAATTACCGAGGCGATTGATATAAAATACTGGATAAAAAGGAAATTACCGGGGAAAATAGAAAGTTACTGGTTTCAAAAGAATTACTGACAAAGATGGACACAAATTACTGAATCTGATAAAAAGAATTGATGTATGAAAAGAATTACTGGGACAGACAGGGAGAATTACTAAACAGAATTACTTGGAACAAACAGGGAGAATTATCGAATGAAAAGAGTTACTCACAGACAGCACCTGTTTAGCACGTAGATCCCGGGATGTGGTGATAGGATCTTTATGAGGCTTAGATAGATCAAAGATAGCTTTCATATCAGATACAATCTTCTTTTGAGCATCAACAACTTCTCTCTTTCCATCACTAAACATTTTAGTGGCTACTGCCATCATTTCCGATCCTTTAGCTACTCGCTTGTCATATGTAGCAAGAGCTGATACCGCACGTTCCTTCCGCCCTTTATCGGTTAAAGAATCAAAGCAGCCGGCAAGCGAGTGGTTGAAGCATAAACACTTCGGGGAAATGGTGCTGTCGAGGAACGGGATTACGAGATACGGGAGCAGCATCGGGGGCCTCGTGATCACCGTGTGCTTCGGGCTAGGAGGGGCTGGGCGTTTGGTGGCAAGTTTCTTTATACGTCTATCCGGAGTCTTTGTGACCAAACCCCGATGCACCAAACCATCCCTAGCATGTACGAGCACTATGAGAAGATGATCTTGTGCCTTGATAAACAGCCCCTTCATGAACCCGATGCACATCATCAACATGCGCTTCTGCGTAGCATGTTCCAGCTACAACCCTTAACTAAAAAAATCATATAAAAAAACAGAATAAGAAAATATAAAAATGTAAGAAAAAACAAAACATTAATATTAGAAGAAAATATAGATGCTTACAGGCAAATTTCCATAAGAAACCGAGCCATTCTGTGTGTCTTCTTGTCAGCCTTGGCAATCTTCTCAATAAGTTCAGAATTGAAGAAGCTAGCACGTGGAGTGGTTAATCCATCGACAATCATGTCGGTGCATTGCAGGTTGTCAAGATAATAAATCTGAATATAAACGAAGACAAATGATACTTCAATTATTGAACAATAAAGTAGCAGAACAATTACTGAATACTTAAACTACTGATCAATAAAAAAATTATTGAATAAAATTAAGGGATCTGAAGATCTCAAAATCGGAAAAGCTATAAAATTACTGAATAAGTTAACTCGAAGTAGACAAAATTACCGAACACATATTACTTGAAAGAAATTACTGAATCGAATTACAGAATTGACATTAAAGAAGAGAACATATGTTTCTTACGATAAGAAAAGCGATGCATCCTTGCATTGTAGGGTCGACAACTCCCTTATCCCTGGCCTCGCCACTTGTTAACCTTCTCTTTCAAATCAAGGACCAGTGCCTTGCACCAATTGTAATTCTTCATATCATTTAGATTTTTGCAATATAGATAATCCAATCCGAGAGATATTGTTTGATGTAGAAGGGAACAACGAGTGCATTGAACAATAGCATGAAAAAGCACTGGACAGTCCGAGTCATCGTCCTTATCCATCGATGCAAAACGTTCAATGATCCATCTAGGAACATGCGTCTTGGCAATTTGGTCATATCCCTTGTAATTCAAATTACCTTTCTTCTTGCCACCTTTCTTCTTGTCACCTTTCATATTTAGCTCATTTCCCTTCGAACAGACATCACGGATATTCTTCATGCCCTTACTTTCACGAGATACTTCTCACTTCAGCAAGAGCAGCCTTCTTCGACCAAACGAGAAATCGAGGCAAATCATCACCACCAATTGGCAGCCTAGTGACAGCATGCACAGACTTGTTCCGTAATAGGCAAAACTTTATGACCAATGACAATGCGAAAAGGATCAAACTTGATATGATCCATAATATACATGGCAAGTGCTCTGTCGCCAATACCATCACAAGCTGAACTTCAAGATTTTAGTAAAGCCCAAGCCACCAATTATTGTCTTCGCACTACCATTCATCACCTCGAGCAGATTTGTGATAACTCCAGGGAGCAACGGGCGGTGGAATAGTATACTTCCTTCACAATCTGCATAAAACAAATTATATAAACAAAAATAAATGGAAATGTTTAGGTATAGGAATTACTTGACATGTTTACTACAAATAATAATTACTAATACTATCAAAATACTATATGTGCAGATCAAAAATTCCATAGCATAACAAAATACTATATGTATACCTTAACTTCCTCATCGGAAACTTTCTTATCAACAGTAACATCCTCAACAAAATCATCAGCAGCAGAATCACCGACGGCAGTAGGATGATTCGACCAGGCATCAACACCGGAGGCGGGAGCAGGATGATTGTCACCGGAGGCGGGAGCGGGACGATTGTCACCGAGAGGCAGGGAGCAGGATAATTGTCACCGAGAGGCGAAGCAGGATGATCATCAACAGTAGCATGACGGGAACCAATAAGACACGCAGCGCAGCCTTCACATCAGCAGGTGAAGAAACCCAAAACTTGCTTGTACACCGTCGGAATGGTGTTCGCCTTGCGGGTGGATTAAGACGGGCAGGGGACTTCGAAAATCATCATCATCACTTGTAGAACCATCACTCGTGTGCGCATCCATCCTTTCACAACAACCTAAAAAGAAGAAAATTTACTTGAGCAATACAATACAATTACAGAGATTGCCAAATATAATGCAACAAAACAAAATGAAGATGCTTATGTAGAAACAAAAGGTTTGTTATACATAGCATACAGATTTCAAACAAATTCACAAATAACAAACAATAGAGCACAAAATTTTTCTATAGGTAATACAGCACAAAAATAATTTTAATGCCATCTTCTTCAAAGGCACATAACCCTACAGATTTTCAAATTCACAATAACAAAATCAACAGAATCACTGAACATTAAAAGATAAAATTACTGAAAACTTCACTTATCGAAGATTTCAGAGAAGAATCATCGAATCAAGTTAATTAATGAATACAGTTTAACTAACCGAGCTAACCGGTAAATCCAAAGTCAACACATGATTGAACAATTAATGGTAGTCACCTCCTACATCGTAACACGACAAATTGTTTCTATAGGTAATACAGCACAGAAATAATTTTAATGCCATCTTCTTCAAAGGCACATAACCCTACAGATTTTCAAATTCACAATACCAAATGCTCACAAGTACAAAATGCGGAGCGATGCATCGAATACAGAAACAATTAATGGTAGTCACATCCTACATCAACACACGACAAAATTTTTCTATAGGTAATACAACACAGAATTAATTTTAATGCCATCTTCTTCAAAGGCACATAACCCTACAGATTTTCAAATTCACAATAACAAAATCAACAGAATCACTCGAACATTGAAAGATAAAATTACTGAAAACTTCACTTACTGAAGATTTCGGAGAAGAATCAACTGAATCAAGTTAATTAATGAATACGAGTTTAAGTAACCGAGCTAATCGGTAAATCCAAAGTCAACACATGACTGAACAATTAATGGTAGTCACCTCCTACATCGAAACACGACAAATTTTTTCTATAGGTAATACAGCACAGAAATAATTTTAATGTCATCTTCTTCAAAGGCACATAACCCTACAGATTTTCAAATTCACAATACCAAATGCTCACAAGTATAAAATGCGGAGCGATGCATCGAATACGAAACAATTAACGGTAGTCACCTCCTACATCAACACACGACAAAATTTTTCTATAGGTAATACAACACAGAATTAATTTTAATGTCATCTTCTTCAAAGGCACATAACCCTACAGATTTTCAAATTCAGAACTACATTCAAACACAACAAAACTAAATTACTGAACACTACAATATAATAATTACTGAATTCATAAGTTCGAGTTACTACAAAGAGGAAAAGTAAATTACTGAATCATAAAAATGACTTAATCACAAAAATTACTGAATCATAAAACTACTGAATCATCAAAAATCACAGGATTCTACTCTATTCTTATTTGAAGTTCACGGGATTCACGGGATGTTCACGAGGCCACCGAGACTAAATTCTATCGGGGCACTCAATTAACCAAAAATTACTGGAAAAACCAGAAGCAATCCAGACAGAAAATGAAACAAACCAAATGCAGATCTATAGCAAACACATACCGGAAAGGTCGCAGCGGTTGGGGAAGAGACCGTGGAGATCGCGGGAGTTGGGGACGACGGCGTCGAAGTCGAGGTCGCGGGGTTGCACACGACGCCGACGAGGTCGCCGCGGTTGCGGATGAAGGCGTGGAAGTCACGGCGGTTGGAGAAGACGACGCCGACGAGGTCGCGACGGTTGGGGGTGAAGCCGACGAGGTCGAGGTCGCGCCGCTTCGAGGTGGACGACGGCTAGGGTTAGGGTCCTCGCGCCACCTCGCCGCCCCGCACGGAACCTCCGCCGCCGCCGCCCGCTAGCTGCACCGAATCGCGGCGGTTCTCACGCCGCCTCGACGGAACCGCCTCCGCTCGTCTCCGCTCTCGCAGGCACGCGTTGCGTGGGAAGTGGAGCACATGATTGTGATGGGTGGGCCGGGTGTGGGTTTGGAGATATTTATATCCGGGCGCGCGTATTGTGGGTGGGTTGCGGGTCGCACCCGAATGGGGCTGCGGGCCCGGTAACGCGGAGGTTGAGTCGGTGACACGTCCGGTTGGTTGGGCCGCACCAGTTAGGGCTGGTTTGTCCGGTTGGCTGATCGGGTTGGGTCCAGGGTGTAGAATAAGCTATTCTACACCGGGTGTAATAGAGTATATGTATATATATACCTATATATATATATATATTGTAACATCCTGTCCCAGGACTTAATAGGATTGATAGAATACTCATGTCAACAAGTTGTAACTTCTTTTTCGGAAGCTCATCTCTAAAGAACTCTAAGGTTAAGCGTGCTAGGCTTGGAGCAATTTAGGGATGGGTGATCGATCGGGAAGATATATATATATATATATATATATAGGGTAATTACGTTTTACTCCCGGGTGTAGTTACTCCCACGTTCAAAAAACTACCTTGGGTATGTGTACATACCCATTTATCATTTTGAGTATGAGCACATACCTAAAACAAGAATTTTCAAAATGATAACCATGAAAAAATGTGTGAAAATATAATATCTATGCACCTTGTTATATATTGCGTTTCCTACATATAAAAGGAGTATGTATATATACTTGATTTATCCTCTTATAAAAAAGGAGTATGTCTACATACCACTTTTAAAATTCAAATATGTGTACATACTTTATTTAGAAACCTCAAGTATGAAAAGATATCCTCTAATTTGCAAGATACACACATGGGAGTAACTACACTTGGGAGTAGAAAAAACGCTTCCTATATATATATATATATATATATATATATACATACATATACTATATTACACCCGGGTGTAGAATAACTTATTCTACACCCTGGACTCAACCCAGCCAACCAACCGGGCAAACCAGCCCAAAGTGGTGCGGCCCAACCAACCACACGCGTGACCCAACTCAACCCCCGCGTTACCGGGCCCGCAGCCCCATTCGGGTGCGACCCGCAACCCACCCGCAACTCGCGCGTCCGGATATAAATATCTCCAAACCCACACCCGGCCCACCCATCACAATCATTTGCTCCACTTCCCACGCAACGCGCACCTGCGAGAGCGGAGGCGGTTCTGCGACGAGAGGAGGCGGTTCCGTCGAGGCGGCGCGAGAATCGCCGCGATTCGGTGCGGCTAGCGAGCGTCGGCGGCGGCGGTGTGTGCGGAGGCGGCGCGAGGACCCTAACCCTAGCCGTCGTCCACCTCGAGCGGCGCGACCTCGACCTCGTCGGCTTCACCCCCAACCGTCGCGACCTCGTCGGCGTCGTCTTCTCCAACCGCCGCGACTTCCACGCCTTCATCCGCAACCGCGGCGACCTCGTCGGCGTCGTGTGCAACCCCGCGACCTCGACCTCGACGCGGTCGTGCAACTTCCGCGACCTCGACCTCGGCGCCGTCGTCCCCAACTCCCGCGATCTCCACGGTCTCTTCCCCAACTGCTGCGACCTTTCCGGTATGTGTTTGCTATAGATCTGCATTTGGTTTGGTTCATTTTCTGTCTGGATTGCTTCTGGTTTTTCCGGTAATTTTTGGTTAATTGAGTGCTCCGATGAATTTAGTCCGGTGGCTCTGTGAACATCCTGTGAATCCTGTGAATTTCAAATAAGAATAGAGTAGAATCCTGTGATTTTTGATGATTCAATAATTTTATGATTCGAGTAATTTTATGATTCGAGTAATTTTATAATTCAGTAATTTACTTTTCCTCTTTGTAGTAAGCTGAACTTATGAATTCAGTAATTATTATATTGTAGTGTTCAGTAATTTAGTTTTGTTGTGTTTGAATGTACTTGATTCGGTGATTCCTCTCCGAAATCTTCGATAAGTGAAGTTTTCGAGTAATTTTATCTTTCAATGTTTACTGATTCTGTTGATTTTGTACTTTTGAATTTGAAAATCTGTAGGGTTATGTGCCTTTGAAGAAGATGGCATTAAAATTAATTCTGTGTTGTATTACCTATAGAAAAATTTTGTCGTGTGTCGATGTAGGAGGTGACTACCATTAATTGTTTCGTATTCGATGCATCGCTCCGCATTTTGTACTTGTGAGCATTTGGTATTGTGAATTTGAAAATCTGTAGGGTTATGTGCCTTTGAAGAAGATGGCATTAAAATTATTTCTATATTGTATTACCTATAGAAAAAATTTGTCGCATTTCGATGTAGGAGGTGACTACCATTAATTGTTCGATCGTGTGTTTACTTTGGATTTACCGATTAGCTCGATTACTTAAAGCTGTATTCATTAATTTACTTGATTCGGTGATTCTTCTCCGAAATCATCGATAAGTGAAGTTTTCAGTAATTTTATCTTTCAATGTTCGAGTGATTCTGTTGATTTTGTACTTTTGAATTTGAAAATCTGTAGGGTTATGTGCCTTTGAAGAAGATGGCATTAAAATTAATTCTGTGTTGTATTACCTATAGAAAAATTTTGTCGTGTGTTGATGTAGGAGGTGACTACCATTAATTGTTTCTGTATTCGATGCATCGCTCTGCATTTTGTACTTGTGAGCATTTGGTATTGTGAATTTGAAAATCTGTAGTTTATGTGCCTTTGAAGAAGATGGCATTAAAATTATTTCTGTGTTGTATTACCTATAGAAAAAATTTGTCGTGTTTCGATGTAGGAGGTGACTACCATTAATTGTTCAGTCATGTGTTTACTTTGGATTTACCGATTAGCTCGGTTACTTAAAGCTGTATCCATTAATTTACTTGATTCGGTGATTCTTCTCCGAAATCATCGATAAGTGAAGTTTTCAGTAATTTTATCTTTCAATGTTCAGTGATTCTGTTGATTTTGTACTTTTGAATTTGAAAATCTGTAGGGTTATGTGCCTTTGAAGAAGATGGCATTAAAATTAATTCTGTGTTGTATTACCTATAGAAAAATTTTGTCGTGTGTTGATGTAGGAGGTGACTACCATTAATTGTTTACGTATTCGATGCATCGCTCTGCATTTTGTACTTGTGAGCATTTGGTATTGTGAATTTGAAAATCTGTAGGTTATGTGCCTTTGAAGAAGATGGCATTAAAATTATTTCTGTGTTGTATTACCTATAGAAAAAATTTGTCGTGTTTCGATGTAGGAGGTGACTACCATTAATTGTTCGATCATGTGTTTACTTTGGATTTATCGATTAGCTCGGTTACTTAAAGCTGTATTCATTAATTTACTTGATTCGGTGATTCTTCTCTCGAAATCATCGATAAGTGAAGTTTTCAGTAATTTTATCTTTCAATGTTCGAGTGATTCTGTTGATTTTGTACTTTTGAATTTGAAAATCTGTAGGGTTATGTGCCTTTGAAGAAGATGGCATTAAAATTAATTCTGTGTTGTATTACCTATAGAAAAATTTTGTCGTGTGTTGATGTAGGAGGTGACTACCATTAATTGTTTCTGTATTCGATGCATCGCTCTCGCATTTTGTACTTGTGAGCATTTGGTATTGTGAATTTGAAAATCTGTAGGGTTATGTGCCTTTGAAGAAGATGGCATTAAAATTAATTATGTGGTGTATTACCTATAGAAAAATTTTGTCGTGTGTTGATGTAGGAGGTGACTACCATTAATTATTTCTGTATTCGATGCATCGCTCTGCATTTTGTACTTGTGAGCATTTGGTATTGTGAATTTGAAAATCTGTAGGGTTATGTGCCTTTGAAGAAGATGGCATTAAAATTATTTCTGTGTTGTATTACCTATAGAAAAAATTTGTCGTGTTTCGATGTAGGAGGTGACTACCATTAATTGTTCGATCATGTGTTTACTTTGGATTTACCGATTAGCTCGGTTACTTAAACTGTATTCATTAATTAACTTGATTCAGTGATTCTTCTCTGAAATCTTCGAGTAAGTGAAGTTTTCAGTAATTACCTATAGATGAATTTTGTGATATATGATCTGGTTATTTGTATATTTGTTTTTTAAAATCTGTAGGGTTATGTGCCTTTGAAGAAGATGGCATTAAAATTATTTCTGTGTTGTATTACCTATAGAAAAATTTTGTTCTCTATTGTTTGTTATTTGTGAATTTGTTTGAAATCTGTATAGCTATGTATAACAAACATTTTGTTTCTACATAAGCTTCTTCTTTTTGTTTTGTTGCATTATTTGGCAATCTCTGTAATTGTATTGCATTGCTCGAGTAAATTTTCTTCTTTTCAGGCTGTTGTGAAAGGATGGATGCGCGCACGAGTGATGGTTCTACAAGTGATGATGATGATTTTCAGAAGTCCCCTGCCCGTCTTAATCCACTCGCAAGGCGAACACCATTCCGACGGTGTACAAGCAAGTTTTGGGTTTCTTCACCTGCTGATGTGAAGGCTCGCGTTGCGTGTCTTATTGGTACCCGTCATGCTGCCGATGATGATCATCCTGCTCCTGCCTCTGGTGACAATCATCCTGTTCCCGCCTCCGGTGTTGATGATGGTCGAGAATCATCCTACTGCTGCCGGTGATTCTGCTGCTGATGATTTTGTTAAGGATGTTGCTGTTGATGAGGAAGTTTCGATGAGGAAGTTAAGGTATACATATAGTATTTTGTTTTGCTATGGAATTTTTGATCTGCACATATTGTATTTTGATAGTATTAGTAATTATTATTTGTAGTAAACATGTCGAGTAATTCCTATACCTAAACATTTCCATTTATTTTTGTTTATGTTCTTTGTTTTATGCAGATTGTGAAGGAAGTATACTATTCCACCGCCCGTTGCTCCCCTGGAGTTATCACAAATCTTCTCGAGGTGATGAATGGTAGTGCGAAGACAATAATTGGTGGCTTGGGCTTTACTAAAATCTTGAAGTTCGGTTGTGATGGCATTGGCGATAGAGCACTTACCATGTATATTATGGATCATATCAAGTTTGATCATTTTCGCATTGTCATTGGTCATAAAGTTTTGCCTATTACGGAACAAGCTGTGCATGCTGTCATTGGGCTGCCAATTGGTGGTGATAATTTGCACTGATTTCTCGTTTGGTCGGAAGAGGGCTGCTCTTGCTGAAGTGAGAAGTATCCGTGAAAGTAAGGGCATGAAGAATATCCGTGATGCTGTTACTGAAGGAAAATGAGCTAAATGTGAAAGGTGGCAAGAAGAAAGGTGGCAAGAAGAAAGGTAATTTGAATTACAAGCGATATGACCAAATTGCCAAGACGCATGTTCCTAGATGGATCATTGAACGTTTTGCTTCGATGGATAAGGACGATGGCTGGACTGTGCGGTGCTTTTTCATGCTATTGTTCAATGCACTTGTTGTTCCCTTCTACATCAAACAATATCTCTGGATTGGATTATCTATATTGCAAAAATCTAAATGATATGAAGAATTACAATTAGTGCAAGGCATTGGTCCTTGATTTGAAAGAGAAGGTTAACAAGTGGCAGGCCAGGGATAAGCGAGTTGCTGCCCCTACAATGCAAGGATGCATCGCTTTTCTTATCGTAAGAAACATATGTTCTCTTCTTTAATGTCAATTCTGTAATTTGATTCGGTATTTTCTTTCAGTAATATGTGTTCGGTAATTTTGTCTACTTCAGAGTTAACTTTTTCAGTAATTTTATTGTTTTTCTGATTTTGAGATCTTCAGTCCCTTAATTTTATTCAATAATTTTTTCCTTGATCAGTAGTTTAAGTATTCGGTAATTGTTCTGCTACTTTATTGTTCAATAATTGAAGTATCATTTGTCTTCGTTTTTATATTCAGATTTATTATCTTGACAACCTGCAATGCACCGACATGATTGTCGATGGATTAACCACTCCACGTGCTAGCTTGTTCAATTCTGAACTTATTGAGAAGATTGCCAAGACTGACAAGAAGACACACAGGAATGGCTCGGTTTCTTATGGAAATTTGCCTGTAAGCATTTATATTTTCTTCTAATATTAATGTTTTGTTTTTTTCTTACATTTTTATATTTTCTTATTCTGTTTTTTTATTTGATTTTTTTAGTTGAGGGTTGTAGCTGGAGCATGCTACGCGAAGCGCTCTGCTAATGGTGTGCATCGGGTTCATCAAGGGGCTGTTTATCAAGGCACAAGATCATCTTCTCGTAGTGCTTGTACATGCTAGGGGTGGTTTGGTGTATCGGGGTTTGGTCACAAAGACTCCAGATAGACGTACAAAGAAACTTGCCACCAAACGCCCAGCCCCTCCTAGCCACTGCACACGGTGATCGGGAGGCCCCCGATGCTGCTCCTGTATCTCGAGAATCCCGTTCCTGACAGCACCATTTCCCCTGAAGTGTTTATGCTTGAACCACTGCTTGCTGGCTGTTTTGATTCTTTAACTGATGAAGGGCAGAAGGAACGTGCGATATCAGCTCTTGCTGCATATGACAAGCGAGTAGCTAAAGGATCGGAAATGATGGCAGCAGCCACTAAAATGTTTAGTGATGGAAAGAAAGAAGTTGTTGATGCTCGAGAAGAAGATTGTATCTGATATGAAAGCTATCTTTGATCAATCTAAGCCTCATGAAGATCCTATCACCACATCCCGGGATCTACGTGCTAAACAGGGTGCTGCTGTGAGTAACTCTTTTCATTCAGTAATTCTCCCTGTTTGTTCCGAGTAATTCTGTTTAGTAATTCTCCCTGTCTGTCCCAATAATTCTTTTCATACAGCAATTCTTTTTATTAGATTCAGTAATTTGTGTCCATCTTTGTCAGTAATTCTTTTGAAACCAGTAACTTTTTATTTTGCCCCAGTAATTTTCTTTTTATCCAGTATTTTATATCAATCTGCCCCAGTAATTATTTATCATCCGAGTAATTTACCAGTAGTTTATATCAATTTGCTTCGATAATTATTTATCATTCGGTAACCATATCCGTAAGCCCCAGACAATATTTCTTTATCTTCCTCGGTAATTTGTTTCATCTAGTAACAATATATATTTATATTCCCTAGTAGTTTACTATCTTAAACTTATATCTATCTTTTTATTTGCAGGTTTCCAATTTGTGCTGGTTCCAAGCGGCGGAAAATAGCATCCACACCTGTTTCAATTTCTATGGATGAAGATGATAATGAGGTATGCAAATGCAATAAGTAATTATTTGCATGCCTGCCTTTGTGTTTATTGTCTATCCTTTGTTTGTCCTTTTTTGTTTGTGGTTGTACTGTAATTTTTTGATTCACCGTCAATAATGTATTATTTTTTTTTGCAGAATACTAATCAAATCAAGGCTACAGAAATACAATCTACGTCGACTCAATCTTTTCATGCAGCGTCACCACAGCCTCCTGAAGGAAACAAGACGGTGCGTGAAATGTTAATTGATTTCTATGCTCGAGCATCCGGAAAGGCTTGCAGGCTTGAATAGGACACAACGAGACAATGGCTGCACATACGCATGATGAAGGCTGTCTGCGCAGCTCGCTTCTTTTCGACATTATTGCAGCCGTTGAAGCTAAACTCGGGGTTTATATTTGTTTTGTAATCTTTATTCCTTTTTTAGCTTCTGTATTTTTTATTGCACTCTTAATCAAGGACTTTTTTTTCCATTTGTTTCCTTATTTGTGCAGAGCCAGCCTCATGAGGTCAATGTGCAAGGAGAGCAAGGTGGTAATGAGGAACAACCAAATGCTCCTAACATCAATGATGTTGTAGATAGACAGAATGATTCATCGAAGACTATTGACTCAAATCTTCAAGGACATGAAGCTCATGGGGAGCAGCCTCGGCTTCTGCTTTTGAATGTGATGTTTCTTTTGGACACGTAGATTTAAATGTCGATTTCTGTTTGCACTAGGACTGAAGGTGTTTATTCTTTCCTTTTTATAATTATTTTTTGCAGAGCCAACCTGATGAAACTTTGCTAGAGAAAGATGGTTGTGTTGGAGAGCAGCCTCATGTCGATGAAGTACAAGAATCTCAGGTTTTTTTGTGTCTGAAGTTTGTACTTTTTTAAATGCATCCAATAACCAATTTTGTATTGTAAATAATCTGTATTATTAATGTTTCTTAGGCCCAATCTACTGGTGTGGCTGCTGGATCTTTTGACAATGATCATTGGAAAGACATTGCGTCTGTTCTTCGTGACATTCAAGATGATGCTTCACAAAAATTATCAATTGATGATAGTACCGTTGAAGCTGATGCTTCACGACCATCTACAAAAGATGATAGTAATATTAATGAGGTTTGTGGCAATCTAGTTCAGAGTCTCATGTAAATGTCACTGCAAGTAATTTAGTCGTTAATAATTTATTTCTTTTGTTTATTCTAATGTAATCTGTATGATGTGTTTGACAGGAGGTGCATGATGCTCCTATTGTTGGTGAACGCAAGTATACCCCTGCAGGCCGCCGTGTTACGCGTTCAATGCAGGTATCAAAAAGTAAATTGGTAAAGCTTACCGGGAAGAAACGGAAGCAGCCAATGAAGCCTGCTGCCAAGGGGAAAAAGAAGCCAGTTTATGATGATGATGAGATTCCAGTTTTTGAGTTTCCCAAGCCCCCGTTCTTAGGTGTCCACTGAGATATGGGCAGCCGGGCCTGTTTTCGAATCTGACGACCCGTGCTTGGCATCTCCATTTGATAATCTGGATTCGACTCCCAATGAGGCAGCTATCAAGAATGCACTTGATTTGAGGGCAGAAATGATTGAGATGGGACAATTAGATGAATTCAAAAGGTAACCAATTTTGTATTCAGTTATTTCAGAATTTCAGTAACTTTAACCATTCAATAATTATTTCCATACTACCATGTTTATCAATTGACATCAGTATTCAGGAGATCTACATTTAGTAATTTGTATTCTATTCAATTTGCAAGTAATTTTATTCAGTATTCAGTAATTTTACTTTAGTAGCTTTTACTTGTGCAGCAAATGATCTTGGATATATCGGTGAAATGCATTCAGTAATTCAAGTAGTTTCCTTGTTTTGTCCATTCGGTAACTAAATGATTTATGCAGAGTTTATCTTATTGGATGCACGGAGAAAGTTATCGGTACCAAAGATACACCACATCATTTTTCTATAGCTGGGCAACTTATTGCTGATAGCTTTGGTGATGGTTTGATGGCTGAAGCTGTACACCTGGACTACTTTGTCCAATGCACGATGGATGATGATGCAAAACTAAGTGATGAACAATCAAGCTACAGGATTATTCTTCCAACTAGTGCAGCTGTAAGTTATATGTTTTTTTCAGTAATTGTTTTTTGACAGTTGATGTCTTTTTGACAGTTGATGTGTTTTTGACAGTTGATGTATTCATGATAATTAGTTTTCACTCATTCGTTAAATGGCTTTTTTTTTGCTCCTTTTTTGTGCAGCAAATGGTTTTGTATGAAAATTATTTCCCTGGTTCTGCATATGACGGTGAAGTTGCATACAATTTTATCAAGTATCGATTTTCTGCGGAAAAGATACTCAATGCAAGACTTGTAAGTACAATTGGTCCCTATATTTATCTGTTATACAAATTCAAACATATACATATTTATACAATGTCGAGTAAATTCAAGACATCTATACCTTCACGAGTAACTTTTGCGTTTTTAAAAAATATTTGTAGATCTTTATTCCTGTCCACAACGGATATCATTGGGCGACCTACTTGTTTCAACATGTTTCATGGGCAGATTGATATTCTCGATTCGCTCAACTATGGTCAACAGTATGATAAGGACAGGTGGCATAATGATGTATGCGAACATGTCGAGAGATAGGTTGAACAACATCTTTAGAAGAATCACGAAGGGAAGATCTGTTGACATGAGCAAGCTGGGAGATGACTTATGTAGATGTGCCACACCAGGTGCTTCCAAATGATTGCGTCTATTTCTGCATGATGTTTGTTCAACGCTACGTTGGTTTGACTCGCAAAATGATTCCTGAAATTGTGCCGGTTAGTAACTCATTCTTATGAAGTTGAGTAAAGGTCTACATGATTAATAATTACCTTCCCTAACTTCATTGTTTGTTTTTAATACATGAACAGGAAAAGGGGAGCGAGTACCGGGCGGAGCTTCTGCACTACATGACTTTCCATGATAGAAACCAATATCGCAAGACTCTCCCACCAAGGATCCAGCGATACTCTACTCCCCATGTCGACCCATGATCTGTTTTTCTGCTTTGGATGTAAAGAACTGTGTATTTAGTGACACTGGATGGATTAACACTTAGCGTATTTTGAATAGTCTCATCTGTTTTGCATGGATCAGCTCCTACTGTATTTTGGATGGAGTGATCTGTGTACATAGTGACGTTGGTAGACACTTTGTTGGATGGTTGGTTCCTAGTTGTAAATACATACCTTTTTTCGTTGCTGCCATGGTTTGTTATCCCATTGATTTTTTTCTATGTTTGGAATCGTGACGCATGGAATTATAGTCGTCCGTTTATTCATTTTTTTTGTAAACCGTACTCCGGCGCAGAATGTCGGTAATTAGTCCTGAATTTGTCGGTAATTTTACCTTATTAGTCAATAATTTTCCCGTCAGGTGTCGGTAATTTTTATTTAATCAAAGAATGTCAGTAATTTGACAAAAGGTTCAGTAATTTTATGGTCGGGTGTCGGTAATTTGTCCTGATATTGTAAGTAGTTTAACCAGAACATTCGGTAATTTTATGGTCATGTGTCGGTAATTTGTCCGATAAGTAGTTTTACCAAATCATTCGGTTATTTTGTGGTCATGTGTCGGTAATTTGTCCGATAAGTAGTTTTACCAAATCATTCGGTTATTTTGTGGTCATGTGTCGATAATTAGCATTGAGACTGTCGGTAATTTTACTAATTGGTTCGAGTAAATTTAATGTCACGTGTCGGTAATTGTCCTGAGATTATAAGTAGTTTTACCAATTTTGTTATCACTGTCCGTAATTTTTCTTCATAATCTAAGTAATTTTACGAAGTCCTTCGGTAATTGTTGTTACTTGGCCCGCAAGTGTTATGTTGTTCACTCGGTGGAGACAAGGGGACCCGCTTGAATGTCCTGTCGCTTTCACTGTTCCCGGTCGGCGGAGATAAGGTCGAATCTTCCTTCGCTTTCGCTGTCCCCACTAGACGGAGATAAGCTAAGAATCTCCCGTCGCTTTCGGTGTTTCCACTCCGCGACGCGGGTTGATCTCCCGGATGAGGTCTAGGGGGATCTGTCCTCGGTGACCCCGCCGGTGCCCAAGCTGAGGTCGCCCTCCCTCCGTCCCCATTGCTGCCCGACGCTGCTTCATCTCCCGGATCTGGTCGAGGCGGATCTGTCCTCTGCTTCATCTTCCCGCTGGTGGCCAAGGCTGAGGTCGACTTCCCTCTGGCCCCACTGCTGCTTCATCTCCCGGATCTGTTGGAGGCGGATCTGTCCTCTGTTTCATCTTCCCGCCGGCGGCACCCTCCCTCGTCGGATCTGTCGCGGATTTATGTTTGACTTTGGATTTACTTGTATATTCCCGTTAGTGGATGTTTTTGTGTTTTTGAAAATTTGTTGGTCTATGTTTCTTTGATGTGGTATCTATGGGAAATTTTTTTGTCATGTGTCTATGTAGGAGGTGACTATTATGGGAAATTTTTTTGTCATGTGTCTATGTTGCATTATGTTTGGCATGTACTTATTGTGTATATGAGTGTTGCATTTATTGTTTCCTTTTGTTGCAATTGTGTGCCTTTTTTGATTTATTAGGTTTTAAGTTCAGAGCATACGAGTAATATTCAATTTTAATTGAATGGAATAATACACTTATGACGGGAAATGGCAAGGATGTCAAGATATATAACAATAACACAGTAATATTTCTTTTGTTTGTTTCATCATGTAGAAATGGCCGAATTAAGTTCAAATGAAGCACAAGGTATTGAGCACAACGTTATTGTTGGGCAAGGATCTAGTGAAGTATGTTCTTCGGAAGATGAAGTTGATGATGAAACGTTGTTGAAGAGTTTAAAAATTCTTAGACGGGTATTTCCATTTCCTTTGCTGGTTGTTGTTATTTTCTTTTTATTCAATTTTTCATTGTTTTCCATTTTGTATTTTTGTCCATGAGTAATTTTTATACTGTAACAAGCTATCGGTAATTGATTGTCGGTAATTTAGCCAACTCATCCATTAATTTCGGAACATAATAATCATCTTTGTTCATATTTATTTAGCATCTATGTCTTTGGAATGTGTAAATACAATTAACCACCAGATTGTAAATATTTTCTGCTACCGGATGTCAAAAAGCATCATACGGGATAGTGGACTTGCTCATACAAGGGGTAAGAAAACATGTGGCAACAAAGGTGATGCTAGATCATCTAAGAGAGCCAATGATGGTGAAGTTAGGAATTTTAGGCAGGCTTTGGATCAGCGTTTCACTACCTTTCCTGAAAATGTAAGTTTCATGTGCACTTTTTGTTTGCAATCTGTTTGTTTCCAATTGAGTAATAGCTTATGGAATGCATCTGCAATTTGTTTTGTTTAGGTGAGAGACGTCTTGTGTGCTTTGTATGAGGAGTTCTCCGAGGGAACAGTTTCGTGCTCCAGATTATACTCCGGACAAGCTTATCTTGTCTATGTTTGACTATTTGCAAGCAACAAATTTGGATGGTTCTCCTGTTGATAATGCTGATGATAATTTGGGTGCTGCCAATGTACATCCATCAGATGCTGCAGATCATGTTGGTGCCAATGTAGATGCTGCAGATTCACGGGATCATGCTACTGGCAGTGGTGGTCACAAAGTTGCTGAAACTGATCACGATAAGGGTGCTTCTCAAACAACTCCTACTGTTATTATTTCGACACAAGATTCTGGTTCAAAAGGTAACTTCTGAAAATGTATTTGTGTTTTGCAAATTTGTCATTTGCTTTTATTTATTCTTTTGCATGTGCTGAAAATTTAGGTGCTGAAGATGATAATGGTGCTTCAAAAGGTATAAATAAAAGCAAATGACAAGGTGATTTCAATTTTATTTTTTATTCTGATTGCTGTAGTTTTCTCTGCATCTGGTTATTTGTAGATAAGGTCTCTATTGCTCAAAGGAAGAAATCAAGTGCATCAAATAAGAGGAAAGCTACTTCATGTACTGTTGTCCATAATCCAAGAAAAAAGAAGACGAAAGGTAGTGCATACTGTTAGCAGCCCACAAGCATCTTCAGATTCTGTTGCCTCTAGGACCAGGAATGCACTTGCTTCAAGACGTTTTGGAAAGTCGCCATTGTGTGAAACTGCCACCGCCTCAGAAGTTAGTATCAGTTTAATTATTCCTAACTACTTTCTAATTAAGTTTTGTATTATTTTTAAATCATCTCATTTTTATAATGTTTCTATTGTGCAGCATGTGGGAGAAGGACAAAGTAAGGAAAAACCTTTATTTGTTGAAGATGATGACACCTTACCAGCTCCATGCAATCAATTGAGGTTTATTTGTCAATGTAAGGAAAAACCTTTGTTTGCCAAAGTAAATGATGATGACCTTCAGCATGTACCAAAACAAGAAGAGCAACAAGACATGGTCGGATATTGTATTTATTTGTAGTTTATTTATTTATTTTTGTATATCAGATATGGATTTCATATTTTACATTCCTATGTGTCTATTTGTTGTTGTAGATCCCTGCTACTGGTGCTGCTGCTGCAAACATGCCGTGTACTCAATTGGATAAAAGTGCTGACTATGTGAACAAAAAAGCTGTAGTCTCAAACCGTGGTATGATTCTTAGTGTATCATTGTATCTTTTACGATATTTGTTGCATATTAAAACAATTAGACTTGTTTTGACGAATATTTTGTGTTGTTGTTAGATAAACTGTGTTCAAAGAGAAACTCTCCCTATTTCAATTCTCCATCTGTTCCACCATTCCGCATTTTCGATGATGAGGATGATCTTGGGAATTATATTCCAGATCCAACTAAACGAAGGCCTGTTGGTTCATCCGGGGCACCATCATTGGATATACCTAGACAGGTGCAGTGTTCATTTCGAATAAAAATTGCCTCGATGTACATGTATATGCTTGTTTTCATTTCAGATTTATATGTTCTATTCTCAGAATTACAAGGAAGCAGCTTCAGGTCAAAGGAACCAGCATGATGTTGCAATGAAAACTTCAGATCCTGAGGATGAACTCTGGTGGATCTATTCTCCGAAAGCCAAGGAAGTATCTTCGAGTCTTCGAGCCTGTGAATGAAGAATCTGAAGTATGTTTCTTGGAAATCCGTAGTCTAGATTTTAAAGCTTTAATTTATGAGCTTTTCCTGAATATGTAAATCATTGTAGGATTATTTGATTATGGTGTCCCTTCCGTACACTGGTGAAACTTCTGAAGAATTTGCAAAACGACGTAAAATAGAGCAATCTGAAATGAACGTTGAACCTGACACAGAAGTTGAACAACCTTGTACCCATAGCTTTAGACACACCTCCGTGCCGGTACGTTGACCTTGTGAGTGTGTTTGTGTGAATTTGTCTTAAAAGCTTCATATATTTTCTCCTTACTATTTGTCCAGCTTCATATACTTTGTCCTTACTGTTTGTCCCTTCTATTTGTTATGTTTTAGAGTCAGGAATCTCAGGAGCGTGTCACTGTCATTGCCAGCAAAACCTCTGCTGATAAGTGTTCTGAGCTGTCGAAGAACAAGTCTAACACTTTTCCATATGCTCCACATGCTTCGGAAGTTCTTTTGGCAAGCATGCCCTTTACAGAACTAGGAGATTTGCTGCTGCAAGCAAATTTGTTAATCAGCATGTACCAGTTTCTGTGACCCCAAAAGAAAAAGATGTTTATAGGATCCTTCGAGGCAATTGCTAAAACCAGCTATGCCCGAGTACGTTCCATGTACCCACTTTGTTGTGATTCCATTTGCATTCAGTAATTATATCTTCAGTAAATTTACTGAACATGCTTCCATGTAGCCATTTTGTTCTGGTTCCATTTGCATCCAGTAATTGGAGTACTTTGTTTTCAGGAAAGATATAATTGATTACCATGGCGTCGAGTCCAGATTGGAGTACTAGCGAGCTCGTTGCGAATTGGAGGGAGGGTCCAAACGTTTCTTGTCAATGCACTATGCAAGAAAATATTTGACTGGAAGCATGCTCGCATAAGTAAAAAGCACTTCTTTTTTACCACAGTTGGTGTAAGTTACGGTAATCTGTTCTTTATACACTTTTAGTAATTTCTTGCTTCCTTACTCATAGTTTATCACTTTTAGGATTTCTTGCTGAATAATTATGATTTAGAAGATTCATCAAAGTGCGACAATGTTTATACAAAAGCTTTCAACTCATTCAAGGCTGCTCATGGTGCATACTTCTTATACAATTCCCTGCTGGTATATTGCATTGCTAACTTCCATCTTTTACTTACTTTGCTTGGGACTTGTATTATAGTAAATTTGATTATGTTTGTGGTTTTTTTTTCTTGCCAGCTATTTTTCCCAGTTTTGTATAAGAACCAATGGTGCGTCATTGTGCGTGTCCTTAAAGAACATAAGTGGGTTGTTCTTCATCCCAACCTTGAACAATTTGGTCCAAACTCTGAATTTCATCACCACTTGGAGGCTGTTTTTGTAAGGACACTACTGATGTAGTTTTAATGTATGCTAGTTCTTAATGTCCTCTAAATTTTATTTATCTCTTTGCAATAACTGTCTGTACAGCTTGGGAATTTCAATAAAGTATGGAAAGGGACTGGCAAGCTTGATATTGGGTTGAAAAGAAACGAATTTGTTTTTGCAGATGTCCCACAATCAACAAACCGGTACTTGAACTTGTAAAAAAATTTATTGGTCCAAATGTCTCTTTTTATCTTTGTATAACTGCTGTGTATGTTTACTGAATGCAGAGACGATGATGGAATTTACATCATGAAATATCTAGAGGAATGGGAGCCAACGGTTGATCTATATTCCAAGTTCAATGCATCCGACATTCCAAATCTTCGAATTAAGTATGCAAATGAAATGATCTTTCATGAGAAGAATGCTGCAAAACAAGGTGTTGAGCTTTTGAAATCATATGATTCTCAGGTACGCAACTATAATTCTGTTATTATCTAAAAAAACTCATCTTGCTTCAATAATACAAGCTTGGTATTATTTTCAATTTCAGGTGCACTAGAAGTACTTCCAAGAACTGGTACGCAAGTGACACAATGCAAAGCACACACTCCATGTTGGAATCTCATGCGGTGCTGGAAATGTAGTTATGTAACTAGGGCTTACAATTGTAATGTTGGTAGATTTTTGAAAAACTGTTAGCTGTCCTTTAGGTGAAAACAATCACTAAGATGTTTGGTAGCCACAGCACTGAATTGTGTAGGCGGTTAAGTATGGCTGTGATTTTGTGTATGCTGAGGTTGAGCATAACATGTTGGCTATGCTTTATTTTTCTTCTGTAGTTATATTACTGCCTACAATGGAAGTGATTGAAGCTTTTAGTAATGATTTTCAGTAATTTATCAACTCATCCAGTAATTTCATAACATAATAGTCCTATCGGTAACTCTGTGATCGTCGGTAATTTATCAACTCATCCAGTAATTTCATAACATAATAATAATCTACAAGCTACCAGGAACAACCATGTTTCAATGCTCCTTTGTTGATTTTGCAAAATTGAGTTACCACGTGTTTTCACATGGTTTTCCCAAATGAACTATAAATATATCACTACTCAAAATCCATGTGCTTCAATTTTTTTCCTATATCTATCTTACATGTATCAGATTTATACATGTGTGGTCCGACCAAAAATCCATGTGCTTTATTTTCGTTCAATCATCGGACATTGATTCATAGTCATCACCATTATCCCCTGCACTCCATTCTGAAAAGTATTCTTCATTTGCAACAGAACAATTGCTTGATCCAGCTAGACCACCTCCACGCCCGGTCTGCATCGAGCTGCTCCTTGTCCTCATTGGTGTTAGCCTGTAAAAAATTAACTACATTAACCTATTTTGTCAAGCAAAATTTAAATTTAACCAATCACCAGAACTTACTTGTCCCCAATTTCATTTCCATCATTCCCCCTCCCACCCCCATTCGATGTACCCTTTCCACGACCAGTCCCCCTTGGCCTCCCCCTTGGTCTTTTTTTCACTCCTTCGGATTCCATTCTGTGGACCCTATCACATGTTGAAGCATTATGACCAGGAGCAAGCTTCCCACATTTGGAGCATCTCCTTTTCTTCTTTTCCTTGGGTCTCCGAAAGTGCGGTTGAGGTGCCTCTTCACCCCCTGTGTTCTTCTTGCGGCTTCCTTTGGTTGTTGACACTGGTGGTGCAGCAGCCGAGATGTTACCGCTCCCTTGCTCTGTCCTTATACTTGTTGCATTACCAACAGGTTCCGGTGTTCCAAGGTTTTCTGATGCTGGTGGTACAACCAGATCCGAGGGTATTGCATCTAGCACCGTAATAGCTTCCGTGATCAACCGATTCGCCGTCTCCATTGCCTGAGGTGAGCAGCAGCAGAATGAATCCAATAACATCCATCATCACTAATTTCACAGCAGATAATCTGTCATTCTCATAAACATTTGCCAGTAATTCTGTGCCATCATTGTTTTAGCAACCAGGAACAGGTTATCGGTAATCTAACAAGACATCATCGGTATTTTCTCATAACTATGTGATTAGTAATTTTGTTAAAGTAATCTCTTGAGTTCCAGTAACTTGGATTATTTATTTTTCAATTGACCTACCCGAGCTGACATCACTGCAGACCTTTGTAGCCTGAATAGGCTTGGCATTATACTTGCTGCCCGGTGAGCCTTAGTGTCTCCATCGAGGCCCAAGAAACATGTTGTCGTGCCTGTCAAAGTTTGTCTCCACCGATGGGGTCCTGGTGTAGCGCTTGAGAATGTACCTTGACGGTATGTGATCCACAAAAAGGTGTGTGAATGCCAACACCAGGTGGCAGCAAAATAAACCTGTATTTATTTTATGTTACAAAAGAAATAATCTTTTTGAGTCACTGCAGTAAGTATAACATGGAAAACATACCTTTGTGCTCCCAAGTCATGCACTCACAGCTGAACACCGAGTTCTCTGGTTCTTCAACATCCACTACTGCTTTCACATGGAACTTATGTTGTATCCATGGGAAAGTAGTATCCACAGGCCGGTGCTTGACAAAGTAGTACCCAGTCTTATCCGGATCAGGTTGTATTGTAAATTTGGTGCTTGCTTTTTGAGTATCTTTGAACTCTTTGAACACATTTCTTGAATAGATCTTGGACAATTGCTGTTCAAATGGATGGTATGTGACTGTAACAGGCTCAGACTGCAGGGAGGAAAAAATCAAGTACATTCGGTAACTACCCACATAACATGTATTGATGTGAGTGCTGTCTGTAATTTCTCCAGAGCTGAAACATTCAGTAATCTTTTACATCACATAAATACACATAGCAGGGGCAAATTGTTATAGATGGTTACCTGAGAATTGTACTTTTCTCGTGCCTGATTCTCATACATGTGCTGCAGCATCTCAAGGAATTGCTTTACGAATCCATGTATAGGTGTCGAGTTATCGACATACCCTCCTTTAATCAAAGAATTGACGCTCTCACTTCTCTGCGTTGAAGATACGGTTCCACAGAAAATATTTTTGTAGAACGCAGCTATCCACATTTTCCTTGCATGAAACAAGCTCCCCATTACTGCACTATCTTGAATATTGAATTCATTTATCATATCTGCCCAGGCCCTCTCGAATTCAGCTGGATTCAGAGGATGGTTTATCACTGAAATTAGCCTATCACACAAAGTTGGATGTTCATTGTACAGCTGGTTCAGCGGGTCCTTGTATTTCCTCACCATATGCCACCTGCAGAATCTGTGGTAGGTCCGGGGGAATATGATTGGTATCGCAATCTCCATGGCATTATCTTGGTCTGAAGGAAAAAGGGAAGGAGACTTAAGATATGCAAAATCATGTTCATGTTGCATCAAAGACGAAATGTGATATTCTGCAGCGCAAAAAATACCTGTGAATATTGTTATCGGATCTTTATCACCCATGCATTCCCTAAACTGCTCAAAGACCCATCTGAATGTTCCTTCGCGCTCATCTCTTATCAGCGCTTGCGCAAACACAACATTCTGTAGTTGGTTATTGAAACCCACGAACATGGCAAGAGGCATGCTGTATCTATTGGTTCCGTATGTCGTATCAAATGTAACAACATCTCCAAAGTCTGCAGTGGAAAAATTTTCATTCAATAATTTTTTTACAGTAAATTTTTAATCCAGTAAATTGTTATTCTTTGCAATTATAGAACATTCAATTATTCTACACCATTCAGTATTTCAACAACATTCAGTATTATGAACTACCTTTAAAATCACCTTGCTGGCTAGCACAACTCCAGAATATATTACGGACCATATTATTTTCATCCAAATGAAGGTTGTAAAAGAATTGAGGGTTGTTCCTCTTGCACTCCTCAAAATATTCAACCAGCTTAGGTATGTCATTAGGTATGTCATTGTTTACATCAGCACGCACAATGGCAGCCCTCCTGCATGCATAGCAGCCAGTCCTGAATCAGTAACTATGGACAGTAATTTTCAACACATTCAGTAATTTTATAAATCAGCAACTTGCAACACACAAGTAAATCAACAGAATATTCTCCATATATGCCTCAGTAATTTTTTTGCATCCAGGACATTCAGTAAATTTCAACAAAATAATACCTGTTTTGGACATCCTTTTCAGTTACGTTAAGGCTCTCGCAACCTCCAACAGTGTTCCTCGGTATGCTCATAACTTGCACATGCTTGACTTTGTTGTTGAGCAATAAATCAATCATCTTACGAAGCGCAGGATTCTTGTTCTTGTGGGCCCTCATGCGCTTCACCATATTTGGTGACCAGGTAAGGATATGGTTGTGCTCAAGCATAATTCTCTTGAAACGCACAACGCCACCATCCTTTGACCCCACTGTGCACACCATAGCTTTGCAACCTTTGCGCATTGTTGTTTTGTCCCTTTTCTGTTTAACCCCGGGCTTCCCCTATGCTTCCCTTGAAATGAACAATGATATTCTTGCCCACGATTGCCGTTCCTCATGTTGCCCTTTCGAACCGGGAAACCAGCAAGCATTGCATAGGTCACATAGAAATCATACGCATGAGTCGGGCTCTCAAATGTCATGTCACCATGCGGGACATACCTCTCGAGCAATCCTCGGGTCCTGCAGATTATAAACAATGAGTAATATTTTCTACCTACTCCCAGTAACTTTCAGAAGCGTTATACACAAATAAACATATTTCACATATAAAAACATTACAACAAAATTTATACACAAACAAACCAAATTTCACATTACTTACATGAGAATATGTGAGGACAACATCCGGTGTGATTAGCTGCTCGGGGGGATAGGAGCTAGAGGCGTAATCATCACCTGGTACCTCATTGAATCATCAAGCCACGCTGGGCTGAATGATACCGGTACTGCTGGTATGGGAGCATCAGGTGTTGATGAAATTACAAGTGGTGGAGCGAGTAGCTGGTGTTGGCTGTGGAGCCTCAATTGAAAGGTCAATAGAAATAGGGGAATCAATGTTATCGCCACCATTCTGTACTTGTGTGACCGCAGATGCAGTAGATTCAACATCCATGTTTCTGCAATAAACATATCCAAATAAGCGCATTCAGTAATTTACTCGGAGAGCTAACTGCAATCATTTTAATGCCATTTTCTTCAGAGGCACATAACCCTACAGATTTACAAAAACACAAGTACAATTCAATAAAGGATAGGACTAATAACATTTTTCCTATAGCTATACAATACACAACAATTTACAAATAGTCACCATCTACATACAAACATGACATAATTTATCCTTAGGTAATACCACACAAAATATTTTTTTAATATCATCTTCTTCAAAGGCACATAACCCTATATATTTTCAAATTCACAATAACAAATTCAACAGAATACAAAAAAAAAATACAAATCCTAATCAACAAATTCAGACATTAAGTAGAAGGCAACCTAAACATACCCATGTTTCTACAATAAACATATCCAAATCAACAAATTCAGTAATTTACTGAGAGCTAACTGCAATCATTTTTCAGTAATTTCATACATATAATTACATTAAGCCAGCAACCTTTATTAGTAATTTTCTCACAGCCATCTACATCCACTAATTTTCTCACATAAACATTCATCGAGTATATTGTCGGTAATTTTCTCAATCTATGTTCGAGTAATTCCAGAAACAAACAGAACAAAAATGTAACATCCTGGCCCAGGACTTAATAGGATTGATAGAATACTCATGTCAACAAGTTGCAACTTCTTTTCCGGAAGCTCATCTCTAAAGAACTCCGAAGTTAAGCGTGCTTGGCTTGGAGTAATTTAGGGATGGGTGACCGACCAGGAAGTTTCCGGGTGTGCATGAGTGAGGACAAAGTGCACGAGAAAAGAGTAGTGTTGATCCGTGAGGAAATCTTGAGAGCTCGTTAAGCTGCCGGGGTAAGCAGGCCCGGCCGGAGTGGCGGGACGTTACGGATGGTATCGAGCCGACTCTCGCGATTTCACGGACGCATGTGTTGCACGTGTGCAGGCATGGTGTGCATGGCCGGTGTGGGCCCGGAGTGGTCACACAGCATGGCACATGCGCCGGCGAGTGGACACATGGACGTGGCCAAGAGAGGAAGTTCCTGGCTCAGGGTTGATCGACGAGGACGTCGGTCTTCTAAGGGGGTGAGTGTGTAACATCCCGGCCCAGGACTTAATAGGATTGATAGAATACTCATGTCAACAAGTTGCAACTTCTTTTCCGGAAGCTCATCTCTAAAGAACTCTGAAGTTAAGCGTGCTTGGCTTGGAGTAATTTAGGGATGGGTGACCGACAGGAAGTTTCCGGGTGTGCATGAGTGAGGACAAAGTGCACGAAAAGAGTAGTGTTGATCCGTGAGGAAATCTTGAGAGCCTGTTAAGCTGCCGGGGGTAAGCGGGCCCGGCCGGAGTGGCGGGACGTTACAAAAAATTTCACAAGCAAGATCAAATCCGACCGGTGGATGAGGTTGCGCGGATGAGCGGGAGCTGCGGTCCTGCGTTGCTTGGACTGAATCTCGCCAATTGGATCTCGCACCCACAGCAGATTGTGACGAATTACGGGAGCTAAAGTCGATGCGGCTCGCCGCTCCGTGCGAGGAGGACGAAGTGCGGGTGCTGAACTCGCCGCTCCTGCGGGGAGGAGGATGAAGCGCCGGGGAGACACGTGACGGCGCCTCAAGGGTTGGGCTCGCCTCTACCGTGGCGGTGAGGAAGAGCGGTGGAGATTTCGGACGAGCTCGCCGCGGGAGAGGCAAGGAGCGAGAAAACGCGGTAGCCGGCTCCCGATGCGGCGGCGGCGGCGGATCTCGGGGAGCGCCGCTACTCGGGGAGGCGCGGCAGGGGCCGCCGGGGGAGGTACGTGCGGCATCGGGATATAGAAATCGGGTCCGGGTGGGCGAAGAGTTCGCACCCGTTACGGAAGCCCCGGGATGGCGCGCGGGAGTTTCCTCGCTCGGTCGGAAGTGGCGCGGGCTCGGACAGAAGTGGCTCGGGTGTAGAATAAGCTATTCTACACCCGGGTGTAGAATAGTTCTACCGTATATATCTTGTGCACCTTCGCTGCTGTCCCTACCGAACGCCGTCGTCCTTGTCCTCGCCGGAAGTCACGCGCCGCCGTCCTTGCCGCTGTCGGATGTTGTGTGGCGTCGCCCCTGCCCAAGCCCGGCGCCGTGCGCCGTTGCCTCGCTGTCTCGGTTTCTGCAGCTACAGCTTGCCTCCCCGTGGCATCTCCCTCCTGGAGTTCAAGTCCATCCGCATGGTCGAAGCCAAAAGGTACGGGCATACATCCTGTTTGTTTCTACTCAATCTCCTCCCCCATTGCATTCGTATAACCCACCACAACTTTTTTCTCCGTGAATTTCTCCCCACGATGCTCAGCCCACGAGGGACTTCCCGGCTGCGACGGTTCCACACGGACTGCTCTCCAAATCGTAGACACGATTCGTCCTCGCGCGCGTATCGTCCTCACGACGGTTGCACGCGGACTGGTCCCCAAATCACAAAGCGGTTCCTCTCCGGCGCCCATGGCGATGCCGTCGACGAACACCGCAATCATGTCGACGCTTGAAGCAGCGGATGGCAGCGGAGAAGGCATCGGCGAAGTGATCGCTTCCCCTGCACAGGGCACTCGCTTCGGCCTCTGTCAACATCCACATCGTCGGGGTCGTACAATTTGCCGGCATCGTCTCCGGCAAACTACCCGGCATCAACGATGGACATACAGCCTGCACCTACAATTCCTTCAACTCCATCGGACAGGATAGTGCTTCAAGCGCCAGGCACGAGCAATGCTAAAACTGACAGTGGATCGAAAGTGACTCCACCAGCAGCAATCTCACCTTCGGCAAACATGACACCTGATCCAGAGAAAACATATTGTCATGTGAGTCCATTAACTTTTGCAAAATTTTAATATCCATTATGTGCTAGCTGATCTGAGTAGTTACAATTCGAATATTCTGAATGTGATTCTCTAACTGTAACAATAACATGATAAATAAAATGGATAAAGGTATTTGCATTCAGAACTAAAAATGCAAGTGAATCTCTAATAATGCCATGTATATGAAGATGCTATCCATTTGTTAATCACACTCAGGTTACTCTAGAAAGAGGACAGAAGGTTACTGATTATTTCAATGGCCTAACTAAATTCTTTTTTGCGTCATTTATTTCTGATAGCTGCATATGTTATCCAGAGACATGACACTACAGTCACAAACTACCCCTTACGGTAGCCCCAACCGTTTTGTCATGTTTCATTCAAGATTGGTCATTCTAAATAGACTTGCAAAACTAAAGAGCAGAACAGCTATATAGTGAACAAGCTTACAGTTTTGAATTAGAATACTTCCTGACTAGTCAATATGAAATTAGAAACTAGCATTATTAGTGTGTTAATTTCCTGGATACAGTATACTATATGACATGATATTGTGCTAATTTCCTGATATGAGTAGTTACATAGACTAGATGACATGATTAGAGTGCTAATTTCCTAGAAACCTTCAAGATTTGAGGATAGCACACTCACACTGAACTGAAGAACAGAACAAAACATTTTCATCATGGAGTGCTTCTCAAATCTGTCTCAGAAGCTTTCTAAAATTTTCTGAATGTTGTGCGTGTTTCAGACCATAGCAAATGCAATAATCTAGAACGCATGCATCTGAAGTAATGGGTTAAGCCAGCTTTTGCAGTGGTCATTCTATTGTGAGGATGCTCCTACCACACCATTTTAATGTTGAAAAGGGTGAGGGTCAATCAGAAAACAATATAGGGGCCAAATAGCATTAAGGATACAGTTTGAATTTTTGCAATATTTGGAATAAATTGCGTTTATGAAATATGGCATGCTAACGAATGTGAGCACGATTTGCAGGACCCCTCAGTGCCTGCAGAATTTGTGCCGAACGAAGATATAAAGTTTGAGAGCCGTGACGAAGCATATGGTTTCTACCTGAACTATGCTAGAATGGCCGGCTTTGATGTCCGCATAACAAAGACGCATACAACAGTTGGTGAGTTTAGTTGCAACAAGGAAGGAAAATGGGAGTTTTACAAGCCAGGGGAAGAAAGGAAAACAGAGAAGACATCAGCGAGGACATGCTGCAAAGCATTTGTGAAGGTTAAATGGACTAAGAAGAAGGGATACTGGTCCTTTGAAAGGATCAGACTTGAGCACAATCACGGACTGACACCATCAGCAGAGGCGGTGCAGTTCATGAAAGCCCACAAGAATAAAGATCCGGTTATCATGGAGATGATTGATCAGTGGCACAAAAACAATGTGCCTTCAAATTGTACTGTTAACTTGCTGTCTGATATGTATGGTGGGCGACAGAATATCAGTTTCACCGAGATGGACCTGAAAAATAGGTAAGCGGTAAATGAATTGTGTGTAAAATAGACATTGTAATGTCTAGTTTTTGTTAAATCAGGTTCTTTTAATATTCAGGAGAGCTGCAGCTGCAAGAGAAGAGAGGAAAAATGATATACCCAAGCTGCTAGAGTTCTTCAAAGAGATGAGAGCACAGAATGAGCGATTCTACTCTGAAGTGCAGGTGGACGAGAATAATGTCATCCAGAATGTGTTTTGGAGCCATGCAAGCCAGCGTGCGGAGTATGTGGATTTTGGAGATGTGGTTACTTTTGACACCACTTATCGAACAAATGTATACAACATGCCGCTTGCAATGTTTGTTGGTTCCAACCATCAACTTCAGAATGTTATTTTCGGGCAGGCTCTGTTGCAAAATGAGCAAGCTGACACATTTGAGTGGCTGTTTAAGGCATTCCAACACTGCATGAAACCTGAGAAGGACCCAAGATGCATCCTTACCGGTAAGACCGGTAGTTTTTAGAAGAAAAATAATCTATATGTTCCTATTGTGGTAATATGAAATTTCTTATTTCAATTCCTGTATGCTGGACATTTTGTCTAAATGTGAATGCATAAATGTTTCCACAGATCAGGATAGCTCCATGGCAGCTGCTATCAAAACAGTTTTCCCTGGGACAATTCACCGGCTATGTCGGTGGCACATGCTCAAGAAGTACAAACAACAATTAAAGAAATTGTACGGACTTCATGAGGGATTGAAAGAAAAGCTTCGGATCATAATAAATCACCCACTAACACCAGAAGAATTTGAGGCGGCATGGAATGACTTAGTAGATGCTTATGGGATACGAAATGATGAAACAATCGATGCCCTTTGGAAGCAAAGGAAACTGTGGATTGCAGCATATTTCAAACAATACTACTGTGGAAGGATGACATCAACACAAAGAAGTGAGAGTGTGAATAAGATGGTGAAGGATAGCAGCTTTGCGACCCATATGACATCAATAAATAAATTTGCGCGAAAACTTCTTCAGGTTATTCAGCATACCAATCATACTAGTGCTGGAGAAACCCATTACTCACAGGTAACTATTGCTAAGACTTGCTAATTAATGATTTTCAAAATCGGAACTATAATTCTGATAACTAACAAATGTTCATGTTGTACAGACACAAGTCATTAGGGCCACTTTACAGCCCTTTGAACTGCATTTGAGTCGTCTCGTACACAAGGGCAGTGTACAGAAAGTACAAGGAAACGTATATGTACAGCACTGCATTCCATATTAGTGTGGACAAAGACCGGGAGAATGGGTACCTTGTCACCCACACCAATGAGTCTAGGAAATTTTCATGGTACCAGCATTCATTTAAAGTCCTTGCCAATGTCGATGCAGGAATATTTGAATGTGAGTGTCGCACATGGGAGCACACAGGTACAAGTCTACATGGTTTCATTCAAGCATAATGGTAAGAATATAAATTAATTAACTTGTGCCATATGTGCAGGACTGTTCTGTGAGCATTTGCTAAAGGCATTTTCACATCTGCAAATTAAAAAAATACCATCACGATATATTCTGAAGAGATACACTAGGGATGCAAGGTACCATCTTATGTGGGACAGACATGACATTGTGACGGTGGGTCCTGATTGCACAACAGAGCAGTATAGAACATCCAAACTAGTGACACTAGGAATGGCGGCAGTGAGAGCATGTAGAAAGTCAAGGTCCGGTTTTGAAATTGGTTGTGAGAAATTTCAAGAATTGACCAAGTTGGCTGAGAGCATACCATCTGACATTGGCCCCTCAGCACATGGGAACACAGATGATGAATTAAATGAAAATGATGATCCAATATCAGCTAAATCACCAAACATTGCAGGAGTCAATGAGATATCCATGAGTGCTCCACAACCAGTAAGAACAAAGGGTACCAAGCGCACAGGGAAGGAAATTGATTATGATGAGGGGGAAATAGCCTTGGGAGAGAGAAAAATGCACACGACAGTGCAAAAAATGTGGTTTGTACACAGGGCACTATGCCTCAACCTGCCCACTAAACCCAGATGTAGCAGCAAGGGGCAGAGGTGGTTACGAGAGGAAGACGAGGCACCATGGGAACTAAGAGAGGCAGGCCGCCAATTAAAAGGCAATTAGAGAAGGAGTTTGTGCAAGATGTCTGAAGACTATGACACCGATGATGAGCTGGGTACAATGTGAAATTAGTGTTGAATAATATTTTAATGTGTTAAGAGTTCCATTTTGTGTACACAAGAAAAGCTTGTGCTATGTTTTAACAATATCATCTTCTGTTGGTTTTAGATTGTAAATAGTAGTTAATTTCGTTTATGGCTGATGTACAAGAAAAGAAGCTTTAAGCATATTATTAACAAAGACTATATCTCTTTTATAAGTCGCCTCATTTGTCCACATCATTTACTGTTACTTTTAGTATTTATGGCACGGTTTTCTGTCACTCCTCATAATATGTTGATATCATCAAATATGAAGGACATGCTCATGGAGAATATTTTTAACAAATATTTTAGTATGTGGTTTTAGTGAAAATACATGAACTTCTACAAAAGCAATATATATGAAACGATTTGATGCCATGGAAATCTGGAGAAATCCTCGTGTTTGAAATTGGTGATGTCCAAGTTGTCACTTGTGCCAACTATTTTAAAGAACTAGTACCAACTATTTTAATATGTTCACTTGACATGTCATGTGCGCTAACACATGCTAAAGACCACTTGCCGCATTCAATCAAAAAAACACGGAAGAGTGAGTCTTTGTGGAAGGATATCTATATATTATTCTGCACAAGTACACGAAATTCCCAGCAATCATCACCGATCTTGTGCTCAGTTGGAAGAGAGCACATGATAACATGGGATCAAACTTAAGGCGAGATCCTGTGGTCTCCTTGTTAGCCGGTTCAAATCCAGCAGGTCGGCACACTTATTTTGTTTAATTATTAGTTTTAAATAAAATTATAGGACCATGGTAGTGGTGTTTTGCTCTATCATGGCAAAGACCGAGTCAGTAACTCCAAGTGTTCAAGAAAAATTTTGAACAAAACATAATTGTGCAACATATTACATGATATTTGCTTACAAAAAATACATATGGTCGGGTTGCACCTTTTCCATCAGAACTGACATGTAATAAGGCCAGTCAATATGATAGAATATAACAAGCAGCTTCAAAACCATAAGTATGATATGTCGATATGGTCATCCGGATAATCAATGGAACACATATATTAAAGATTTGAGTAAATTTGATCAGGAACATTCTATAATAAGGAGACCTGAAATTGTGAAGGACATTTGTACACAAGTAAATTTAGACTGCGCGTACCCAACAGACTTTGTATATACATAATCAACTTTGTTCTAACCAAAAGAAACAATCTACTAAAAAATCAGAAGCATTTTTGTCTTCATATATAAACAACTGAGATCGCTAGCGTGGTCTGTACTCCTCCAAGCCATAAGGAAGTGGCTTCTTTTGATTAACGTCGTTGTACAGCATGTAGTACAACATCTCGGACCTAAGATCAGACATGTTTGCCTGCATTGGAAAAATAATTTAGAGTTATTCGTGAACTAAAAAAAGCCTAAAAAATTAAACATAAATATGTTGACTGACAAATTAATTGTGCAACTAATATACCTCATTTTCCTTTGAGTGAAGTCTGTTGCCATCCCAAATCCTCATGACCTTCATTGAAATGAAGGGAGAGTCATTCGGCTCAGTTTCCCGCATCACTCTTGTCACAGGCCTTTTCCAATTAGAAAAATCTGTAAACTCATCATCTGATAAATCTTGGAACAAATTATTAAGCCTGGGTATAACTCTATCACCAACAACTTTGTGGTAAGCTTCATGGTCTTCATTACTAGAATCTAGAATGTCAATTCTCCTGTCCACCATGTTCAAGCAGTATATCTGTATAGTGGTTGTTCTCACGAATCGGTATGAAGAACTGAAAGTAGAGTAATATGGATAGTATGTTGAGTGTATAAGTAATTAAACACCACAAAACAAAAGCAATTACTTATACTTACCAGCTTAACTTTGAAAATATCAATGTGACCAATGTCTTCTCTTATCCTAATAAATCCAGGGAGACTTTTAAAACTAAATTGATGGCGTTCCTCGTCAAAGTTGAGCATCTCCTGGATTGTGAGATGAAGATGGGGAATATTTCAGTGAATACAAAACAATAGACATAGATTGTAAAGGGTGAATATAATGTTAAGAAAACAGAAGGTAGCATGCATATAACAAGGACGACTAACCCCAAGACATCCAGAAAGGAACACTCTGGAACCAACACAAGTGGGCCTATAATATTCTTCCTCAGCACGTATGCAAGCGGTGAAATAATTCATTATTGATTTGTACAACATGCCTCCATCTGCAAAATATTCTGCTACTTCAGAGCACCTTGTCGTAGTCGGTCCAAAGAAGAGTAGACTCCTGCCAGTTTATACAAGAAGAGATAAATTAGAAGGCAGAATTAATAAGGACACAAAAATATGTAACAAGGGTAGTGTAAGGTGGAGGTGCAATATGACCTTCTATCTTTCAGTTCCGTACATATTTTCCTCCTTACAGCATGAGCTTTCACCATGTCAATTGCTGGTCGTGGTGTTATGCACTTGAAAGGCGATCTGTACCTACCTGGTACATTGACAAGCCTCTCTATCCGTGGCCTAGCACGAAAAATATACCCTAATTTCTCTTGTGTATCAGATAGAGAAGCAGATTCAGACCCTAAGTCCTCTTGTGTATCAGATAAAGTTGCAGATTCAGCAATGACCCCATCGCTTGATCTATGGCTCGAAGCAATGATTGAGTTAGCACATTCTACTTCATCCATTGTGTCAACGTATTGAGCCTGCAGATTTATATAACAAATATGATGTTGCAGGCAAATTTCAGAATGCAATATTACAAAAAAAAATCAGAATATGATGAATTTTTAATTGCTAATGTATATGATTGCTTGCCAAGTGCAACGGCACAGCCCCCGGACTCTTGTATATCATTGAGATTGCCAACTATATCAAACAAAAGGAGAGTCTATCAGTTACTAAAGCATATTATGGTTTACAGAAAAATGATATGTTTGGAGAATGTTGTATGTGACTAACTATGCATAGGAGTTGTTGACTCGAGAGCATCCTTGAGCTTGAACCGTAGGTACAGTACGATCGATCGAGGCCATATGCACATCCTTCATTAGACACATATCGATGAGCAGCAAAATAGATGAACGCTTTGAGATGCATTATCAGAAGAAGTCAAATAATTCACATTGTTTGACATTCCCAATTAAATCAACATACCTCAAAATGCTCCTCACGACCATAACTAGAAGAGTCACCCTGAAAATGCATTTCATAATTTTGTTGTGCAATGTGAGCATCTTCAGTGACTGCAGCGTGTGGATTGGGACCTTGAAAATAAAAAGAATTAGATTGACTAGATAAACAGTGGTCAGTTAAATGAGATACTTGCAACCAACCGAAAAACTGAGGTATAGTTGTCTGGTGGTGAGAGTATGCTTCCTCGGTACGTGCAGCGCCAAATGAGAAGTCAGCATTTAATCTACTTTGATCATCCACACCAGTCCCTTTGTCCAAAGAATCCTGAGCCCTACTTCTATTATCCAACGGTTCAGTAACAATAACATTTCGAACGGTATGAACGAATTGCTTGTGTGCATCCACAAGCATCCGAGAACCAGACTGTATGATATTGATGGCTTTGCTTGCTTTGGCATCAAACTGTTTGAACCCTTCAAGTGCCTGTGTTTTTGATGATGAACCAGCTATTTGAGATAGTAGCACACCAATTTCTTCAGAACATGGGAACATTGGTGAAGAGGAAGTATTTGAAGGTCCAGATACTCCATTACGAGTTGGTTCAGAATATTTGTAGCAAGTCTTAGCAATGTTTCTGAGCTGAAAGTATAGAAAGAGATATATAAAACAAACATGTTTTCAAATTACAATGACAGTAAAAATGGCCTGCTAAAAAAGAAACAATATCATTGCAACGAAAAGGGTCAGATACCTTTAGATTGCCGTAAGTCAACTTCCCTGACCTATCTATCCTCTTGTCTTCATGAATCAATTTTTGCATGACATGTTTATGAAAGTACTTTGCTCGAGGTGTAGAAAAATGGTCAATGGAACTATGGGAATCTAGATTATCCAAATAGAATATCTGCATGAAAACAATGACAATATTTTATTAAAGGTACCAAAATGAGATTCTATTGACCAAGTAGATTAAGCTGAGGAGTAACTCACTATCAAGAATATTCCACAGCCAGGGATGGATTTCTTTTTGTCACTGCGCCACGTTATCGTAGCATGTTGCAGCTCCTGTACCACTGCCTTGCACCAGTTAATATTGTGAAATTGAGACAAGTCCTTAGTTAGGAAGGCATCCCTTCCTCTAATATTGTGGTCTAATGCAGGGAATAACAACTTGTTGAGAGCTACAACAAAGAAAATCCTAACAGCCAATTCATTGTCAATATTTAATTTTCTCAACATGTCCAGCAGGTGCTTGCATTTGACTTCCTTGTTCCGTTTAACATGAACAGATTTCCTAAACTCAGCCAAAGCACGAGCATTTTCCTCTTCTGTTGAGCTAGGTGGATCCATATCACCAAGAGGAAGCTCGAAAATATTTTTCACAGATAACTCATTGATTACTAAGCCACCTTCGTCGCCCACTTCAAGAATCATGGTCTCTGGATTAAGCTTGTTCATCAAGAAAACAAGAAGGTCGGCAATATCAACCTCGTCGGCATAAAACTGGAGGAGGCCACCAAAATGATGATCATTTATTTTCGTGCGCTGGGGCATGTTTAGATGTTCAACCAGTTTGATGAAGAATGATGGCATGCATCGTACAGAAGGGAGCTGTTCAAATTAAACATTATCAGCAATAGCAAAATAGATTAAAAGAAAATGTAAAAATGATGTAGAAATATATGCATATTGTCAATAATCATATTGATCTGATCTGATAAAAATTAAACATGGCCAACTAAACTTGAAACTAACCAGATGATGATGTTTTGCTGAAACTAAAGTGATAGTTATCTTCAGAGGGTGCAAAATGGTGTGCTATAGATAAAGTGAGACCGGTACTCAATAACAGTGTGAAAATAAAATCATAATCACTATTTGTCACCTTGGTCGTAGCATGTTTGCCCAGTGCTCCACGTATTTTAGACGCAGCCCTGCTACTGGAAGCACGTGCACGGGCATGCTGCTTTGTCGGTGGCATGAAAGCATCATCGTCATCGTCTTCCACCATATCTTGAGAAGTGCTAGCTGCACGTTTATTGTTCCTCCGAGCTGGTGCAGGCTGACCAGCTCGTTGGGATGCAAATTGGGCTGTTGATATGGGAACTCGATTTGGCGGCCCTTGAGGCTCGGCTGCTGATACAGATGTGTTAGCAAGATCAAGTTGCCAAGCCTCTTGGCTGGTTTTCAGGGTGATTGATTTCAACCTTCCTTGCATAACGAAGGCCTTTTAGCTGGCAACATCATTGGAAAAATTAGAATTATGCATATTATTGGCTCAAAGTTTGGTGAGTAATTAAATGATTGTGTCAAATCAGACAATTTATAAAATTAGAAATCCTACAAAATGAAACCATTTCAATATTTCATTTGGAAGACAAACACAAAAAAGTCTACAGTAATATATATTTACTCACTTGCACATGAAATAAAATAGTGATTCAAGGTCAAAGGATAAACTGATTATTTTGTAAGATATATAGAAATAAACAATGCAACAAGCATCTAGTTATTTTATTTTTCAAATCAATAGATTTCGACCTTCCCTGCATATGGTAGGATATTTCACCCGACACAATTATGGGAAATAAAAGGTAATTATGTTGATTGTTGCGCAAATAGGTAAGAAAATCTATGCAGCCTAGATAGTAAATATTATGGAGCAGATATGCCTTTCAGATTTGGGGACCAAATTGGAGCAAATGCATCTGTAAAGTGTTTCAAATATTAAAAATAAAAATCATTTGGGCAAGGAAATTAGGGAGGACGACTATCCAATTCATCCCCTAATATTTTATTATGAATAATAATAATAATTTGGTGATGAAATTGGGGACCATGGCTATCCAATTCATCACCCGACTAAGCTGTATTGAAAACTATTTGGGGAGACCACGGATGCACCTGCTACTCATCCGTAAGTAGGGACTGCTGCATTAACTTGGATAATTAAAGCTGATTTAGGGCGAATATTGGGGAGAAACAACCCTACGATTAAACCAATAACTGGAAAAAACTAAAAATGAATTAGGCAATTGAGGGCTACGCACTTGTGTGAGGGAATCTGATGTCGATTCGTGGAGGACAGACTCCGCTTCCGGAGACTCCGTAGCAACTGCAGAAACAAAAAGAATCCACATCGGGAGAAGCATAATGGTGGAGAAAACCAGAAATTCAAAGGACAAAAGAATCGAATTGACTAGCGAATAGTGTTGATGAAGACCTCCAACCACGGGCCTGCTGCGTAGGTTGCCGGAAAACTTGGACGCGAGCGTCGCTTCCCTCGCTCCGACGTGAGGCCAAAGGCGAACGACGATTGGGGGTGCTGCTCGTTTCTCTTCCACGTGCGGGGAAAGGCGCACGGCAAATGAGATCGATCGAGGGCACCGCTCGGCGCGCAACGATGTGCGGCGAAAGGTGGCGGAGCGCCGGTTGCTAGCTCCGACGTGCGATGTGCTGCGGTTGTCGAAGCCGAGACGGCCCGGACAGAATTAGATGGGTACGAATCGGGGATGTGAGAGGAGGTACCGGGCCTAGGACGTGGGGAGGTCGGTCCGGCAGTATTGGGCCTATGACGTTGGGAGGTCGATCGTACGGGCCCGGGACATGGGGTGGTCGGTCCGGCCTCTCGATTGCACAGGGTCCGGTTGGGTCCGGCTATAGAATAATCATTTTATAGCCAGCTATATAATATATATTCACTATATATATATATATATATATATATATATATATATATATATATTGTAACATCCTCGTCCCGGGACTTAATAGGATTGATAGAATACTCATGTCAACAAGTTGCAACTTCTTTTCTTGAAGCTCATCTTTAAAGAACTCTAAGGTTAAGCGTGCTTGGCTTGGAGCAATTTAGGGATGGGTGACCGATCGGAAGTGATTCCGGGTGTGCATGAGTGAGGACAAAGTGCGCAGAAAAGACTAGTGTTTATCCGTGGGAAATCTTGAGGGTCTATTAAGCTGCCGGGGTAAGCGGGCCCGTTCCGGAGTGGCGGGACGTTACGGATGGTATCGGAGCCGACTATCGCGGTTTCATGGACGCATGTGTTGCACGTGTGCGAGCATGGTGTGCATGGTCGATGTGGGCCGGAGTGGTCACACAACATGGCACATGCGCTGCTGCAGATGGACACATGGACGTGGCCAAGACAGGAAGTTGCTTGCTCGGGGTTGACCGACGAGGATGTCGGTGTTTTAAGGGGTGAGTGTATAACATCCTGGCCCAAGACTTAATAGGATTGATAGAATACTCATGTCAACAAGTTGCAACTTCTTTTCTGAAGCTCATCTCTAAAGAACTCTAAGGTTAAGCGTGCTTGGCTTGGAGTAATTTAGGGATGGGTGACCGACCGAAGTGATTCCCGGTGTGCATGAGTGAGGATAAAGTGCGTAGAAAAGACTAGTGTTGGCCTGCGTGAGTAAATCTTAAAAGTCTATTAGCTCGTCGCGGAGTAGCGGCCTACTCAACAAGCAAAGGGCACGCCAAACAAGATTCTGGTCAAGATGGTGGTCAGAACGAAGGCGTCCTACAGGCGGCTGTCGTGACGCGCATCTGAACCCTGCAGCATCGATTTGAATCTTGCACGTCACACGGTATCCCGTTCCGTCGCTCATAACCGCACCGAACTGGGCCCACCGCACCCATCACCTCCGTTTTCCCAACCTCCCCGGTGATAGCGCCCGAATGAACAGCCCCGGGATCCCGTCCCGGTGCGTCCCTGACCGTCCACGGGCAACGAACCCGTTGCAGAGTCCGGCGGGCGCAACCGTGACACCAATAAACGACCGTAGGTCCGTAGCCGCCTAGCCGGAATGGCAGCCTTGGACGACACCCATTCCGGCTCCTCCTCGCAACCGAGCACCGAGAAAGGCGTCTCTTTTGCTCCGGCCGGCTGGGTGGATTGACTTTCGGGGACCTATATAATCCAGGAGCGAGCCGGCAAGAATCGGGCCAAGCGAGTGGGAAAATAATATCTGACCACGGAGATCGCTAGGCGCGAGAAGAGGGAGCAGAGGACGAGCCGGGTTGGGCGCCGGCGAAGAGCGATGGCGTGGAATTCGGTGGGGCTGGAGGTGCTGTACCAGGTGCTGGGGTGGGTCGCCTTCTTCGCCTGGTCCTTCAGCTTCTACCCGCAGGTCCTCCTCAACTACAGGCGCAAGAGGTCGGTCGCCCCGTCCCGCCCCTGTTTCTCTGTTGCTTGTGCCGTTCTGTGGGATGACCGGATTGAATTTACCGTGCGCGTGCCTTGATTTAGGACCCTTGGGGTGTGGTTCGCCCTTCCTTGATCGGTTTTCGACCTTGTGAGGGTCTGATTTGATCAGTTGTTTGTTTCGCTGGTTCATATTGTTGTGCCTTTGAAACTGTAAGCTGGAGCTGATGGTCAGTGTTTGTGTTGGTTCACTTGAACCTGACTCCAAATTGTGGATAGGTTAGAGGGTAACAGCTATCAAGTGTTCCACTGATGCATGCTCCGGGGAAGTAGTTCCCAAAACCATCATAGAGGACAGTTGCATGCTAAAATTCAGGATCTATCCATGATAGAAGCACATTGGTGTTTTATTTGATTGACAAGTGTCTGTTCATCATGAGGTATAGTGGTGATGGAAGCATAAGTCTAGACTAATTCTAGTCTGGATTCAAACTCTCGTTTTTCTGCAGCTACTCTAAGAATGCATTGTCTTGTGAGGGAGTTGCATACAAGGGCGCTCCACAGCGTGGTCCATTCTTTTCTTCCATAACAGTGGGACTGTTTGGAATGCGATAGTATCATAGGAAATAGTGCATTTTGTGCCTATGTTGCAGTGGGGCCTAAGTTGATACTCTTCCTTGAACCTTTGAAGAATCACTGAATAGTTGATGACTTGGCATTCTTAAAAGCCTAGTTACCTAGAATGAAAGCTCGAAAAGTCACTTATGGCCTGTCTGTACTATGGCATTTAATGGGACATATTGGTATCTTATTCCAATAACATGCATCCAATACCTTTAGTCCCAGACATATCCAAGCCTCAGGCCACATATCCGTGTTTTGTAGATTTTAGAGTGATTCCGAGGTAAATCTCACGAAAGCTCTAAGAGTGTCACTTTTACCAATTTCTCTTAGTGTATTTTTGACCTTTGTAACTTGTCATGCTCTTTGGTACTTTATTTCAATAACATGTTGAATATTCCTAGTCTGCCCCTAAAAGAAAATGTAATGACATCACAGAATGCCCCGACTCATCGTTTCTTTTCTTCATTAGGTTTGTTTGCATTTTGGTTACATGTAGTCCTACTCAGCGATCAGATAAAGCATGTGCGTTATCCACAGGATTGTGCTGGTTCTTTCATTTTTGTCCTCTCTTTGTCCTGTCTTTATTGGATAATTGTAGCAAAAATAGAACTTTTGGAATATATGACTAAGTTACACCTTAATGAGTTCATTATTTTCTTGCATCATGCCATGTTAGACACTAGGACCTCTTATTCCGTTCTGTTCATAATTCATATAAATATTCAAGTTGATGTACTATATGAAATTAACCTCAATGTGATCTAGATGAGTTTTTAATGGGAATTCCTGGTTCTGTGGTTGACCTCAACCTGTTGCAGTGTCGTGGGTCTGAATTTTGATTTTCTGGTGTTGAACTTGACAAAGCACACATCCTATCTTATATACAACGCGGCTCTATTCTTCAGCCCTTTCATCCAGAGACAGTATCAGGAAAAATACGGTGACAAAGAGGTTTGTCTACTGCCTTCTTTTCTGCAATGTTTAGATATGAATGATATGGTTTCAGTTCAGATAAATAATTTGTTTACTATTTAGCATCACATAATCAGCAACTTTTTCCTGAATTGATCTCTATTATTCACTAATATCATCTTGATAATGGTAACAATAGAATATGCACATCTTAGAAGTAGATTCATAGTCGAATTATTTGCATTTTTAACAAATTCAAAAGAGAAAAAGACTTTTATATTTGTTATGGCGTGTATGCTTGGGAGTACGCAGGGGCGAATAAAGCAACAGCTGTGATTGTGGAAGGGAACGGGCGAGTAGGGAATACCGGAAGGCGGTGAACTGTTCTCACCGGATGGCAGAGGAATGCCCTCCGCCACCGTGCCGAAGAACGACCCACCGCAAAGGAGATTGATTACTTCTTCGATGATTACAACTGAAAACCTGGGCTACCTTTATACTAGGTGCCATGCTAACTGATCGACTAACTACTGCTGAAAACCAGCAATACTAATCCTGAAAACAAACTACTGAACTCCTGTACGCCTGATCCTAGCCACTTTGCAGCGTTGGCGCCTTCTCCTTCCTCTTCTTACGGCAATATTTGCGCCCAAGCAAACTGTCTATAACATATTTGATACAGGGGACATATAAAGATGCTTTTTATTTACATCCTGTAGATAATATGTGGAACCCCATGTGACTTACTCAATTTAATTAAAAAAAAACTTGACCTGCGGGGGTATGACGGCTCCCGGGCATTGCATTTAAGAGCGAAGATCCTCTCACGCAGATCAAGAAAACCCCCGAACCCCCTCCCCCCTTACATTGGGACCACTAGCCTTGTGAGAACCTGGGCCGGGACCACCATGGGCACCGTTGCTTCCAGAGGCAGGGCCTTAACCAAATGCTTTGGTGCGGGGAGAGGCGAGGGTATTTTTTTAACCCAGATCACAAATTCACTCCCCCGGGAGTCGAACCTGGGTCCTAGGAGGTGCTACTTAGGCACCTTACTCAGGCCCCTCAATTTAATTTATGATGATGCCATTACTAGTCAGATTGGTTATACTGCTTTGTATGCATATTCCCTAGGTGACCCTAGGTGACTGGGAGTGGTAGATTGAAATGTTTCACTTTTGGAAACAGTTGGGTATTTGTTGTGTACTATCAGAATATCACTATGTCAGGAGACATATGTGCTTGACCTGCATCTCTGATGTTGTGTGCTTGGTTTATGTATTTTTACTCAACCAATAAGCTCCTGCATGATTTGGTTAAATGACTGCAATGAAATGCTGGGAGTCAAACATAGTAGTGTGAAAATTGGTTTTCACAGATGTTGAAACATAGTTGGTAGTATTGCTGCTATGTCAGGTAGCCTGATAAATTTAGAGAATAAGTACTATGCTTCCATGCCAGTTTCTATGTGTTATTATGTTTTCTTGGTGCCACTGCATCCTGTGGCTGCAGTGGTATCAACACTTGTGTTTCATAGATAGAAATTATTGTATCCAGCAACTATGAACTTATATTCCTTGTAAGATTTATATCAACACTTGTGTTTCATAGATGATTCCTGTGGCTGCAAATGACGTTGCTTTTTCAATACACGCGGTTACATTGACAGCTATTACTGTCTTCCAAGTATTTATTTATGAGGTTAGTTTATTATCCTTTGTTTGGCAAGTTAGTTATTATCATTCTAATCTAATTGTTACTGACTCATTGCTATTTTGAATTTTTGAATCTAAACATACAGAGAGGTACCCAAAAAGTCTCGAAGGTTTGCATATCAATTAGTGCTATTGTCTGGACTGCTGCTATTGTTTGCCTCATTATTGCTTGGCCAAAAAGTAACTGGCTTTGGCTTATCGACGTGTTCAAGTATGTTTTCTCTCCCTCTTTTGAAAATCATCTGCTCTCTTGGTAGAAGTGGTACTCATTTTCATCCTCATTCTGTGTGAATTTCAGTTCAATACAAGTTGGCATGACAGCAATCAAATATATTCCTCAGGTACTTATTCTTGTTAACGATAATTTAAGTATTTTAATTGCTAGGTTCTCTTTGTAAGTAATTTTTATGAATTTTCACAACTTTTGAATTCAAATTGAAATACATAGTTAGGACATAGACCATGTCACCTTAACTGAAATATGACTGTTCACAAACTAATTGTTCATTATAAGACTAATCTGCACTTATTATTTCCAATCCAAGTATATAGAAGGAAATTAACAGCCGTTTAAAATTACGTACATCAGTAGCAAAAAATCTCACTTATTGTGTCATGGGCATAATATTGTACATATGTAACATGGCTCATTTGATATTTAGATGAAAGGAGATTATAGGTTCTTTTTTTTTCAAATTCTGCAGAAAAAGGAAAGTAGTCTTGGAGTCCATTCTAATCTTATGAACCACATTCAAATAGCTCAATTTATCAGCTTATATGATGTACTCATAAGTGTATTATGACGATTCTTTTCTAGGTCATCATGAACTTTAGGCGGAAGAGTACAATTGGTTGGAGTATTGGCAATATATTGCTTGATCTCACAGGAGGGGTGCTCAACTTTGGTCAGATGGGTGTGCAATCTATTGATCAACGTAAGTTATTTGTATTTTGATTTGAGTGCATAATTTGTGTTCTACGTTCTATTGTCCTTACTGAATAAATTGTGCTGCAGGTACACTAGTAAATTTCTATGGGAATATTGGCAAAACACTTCTTTCACTGGTGAGCATTGCTCCTAATCTGAACAGTAAATATTGATCATCACCTATTGGTTTTAGCAAAAAAATAAAATAAAATTAGTTGAACTTCTTTTGCTTGCAGAACTTTACTAATCAAAATAAACTCTTTGGACTTGTAGGAGACTGTTTTCTTTGATGTTCTATTCATAATTCAACACTATGTGTTGTACTCTGTCAAGAGGGATGAGAATGGTAAGGCAATCATTTCTGAAAGAGTAGCACCTCTTATCAGGCCTTCAGACAAGCCTGAAGAAGATAATGTATAATAATCCCATAATTTCGGTCACGTGCTGGGGTTTGTAGAATTTTATTTCAACAAAAGATAAATGATGCATTGTTATGTATTGCAAACTAACTTTCTGTATATATTTGCTTACGGATTACTATGATTCATGTGAAAGTTTGATATTTTTTTTATTTGTACAGATTCTATGTTATTAATATTTTGATTACATGCAGACTTATTTATACATTCATGGGCGAATGGATATTTTTTAAATCTGATTATTTAGAGTTTAATATTTAATATGTTTTGTTCAATTTTGTATTTTCTGAATCACTTTTACACCAACTGTAGCATTTTTTTTGTTTGTAGATTCAACAACAACAAAATAGCCTTAGTAGATAACAGATTCCAAACTCGAAATTTTCATGTGGTCAAAAATTAAATTCCAATTTTCGGAAACTGACATGTTAAGCATGAAGGAGAAGAAGATCACGGTTCCCAAGCAGAATAATTCCAAAAAAATCCATTACCCCCTTTAAACAACTTATTTTATTTGATGTCCAGACCTAAACGTTTTAAATCCACAGCTAACATTTTGTATTTGAATATAACTGTGGGTCCTTTAGTCCTTTAGTTCATCGATGAGAGGTTCTTAATGTTTTATACTTTACAATGTCAATGGCTCTACTGACATCTCGTAGTGGTTAGAAGGTGACGACTATTACAATTTCGTCGCAGACTATCTTTTTTAGTGGAATCAAATTTCAAAAGCCTAAATCGAAGAAAATTGCTGAAAGTGTTTTCCCTTTGCCGTTGTTACCTTCAGCTTTCTTTTATTATTATTTTTGCCAGACGACGGTTATCCTGTTCTTCCCATTGAAGCCAAGCACGTTGCAGCCAAATAGCAGTACAAAATGGAGATGTACCTTGAATGGGCTGGAAGTACGCGCCACTGTGGGTCGAATCAGCACTTACGCTGGTGTCATGTCGTGCATGCGAGCCAAGAGCAGAATGATCAAATCTGAGATGGGAAAAAGACCAGTAGTAGCAAGGAAAAAAATGTAATGAACTGTAGGATTTTCATTTGTATGAAATCTCCCATGTTGAGGTGCATAGACCATTGGTACGCAAGAAGAGAAAAACTACTTCCTTTTTTAACTGAAGACATTATAACAACGTCGTTAGTTCATTTTGAGACAAAAAGTCGTCCTAACATTAGCAACTTAAAATGCAGAGGGAATACGTTGGGCACATCAACTAATCCACCTACAACATTAAAAATTTGTTGTTTAATTTGCCCCTTATTATGCACCATCCATATATCGGCGTGCCAAGGTCGACTTCATTTTCTTGAACAAAACTTAGATCGGTTGGAGAGGTCCAGGACATTTGGATGGCAAGAAACAGTGCACATTTCCACCTGCATCACCTCAAGAATTTCACGCAACAGTTTACTACATCAGTTGCATTGCGTCCCCACTGATAAGAAGAATCGAATTACCGTGACTCTAGAGTTTTTTCAAATAATATTATTTTAATAGAAAATTGCAGAACCGGGGCATTAATCCAAGAAATTGCATAAATAGGTGCCTGTCGGTCACCCACAGACCGACTAGGAACTAATCGGTCATCGAAGCACCGATTTCCTAAGTGGAAGACCGATAGATCTCTGGCCCACACCTATCAGCATGCAAAAACTGTAATAGGCCTGTCGGTTCGTGATCAACCGATTAGCTGTTTTCATCATGAAAATTGTTTATTATTGCTATCGGTTGGTGATAAACGACAAGATAAGAGTTAGAAGCATAAAAAATTTCATAGTACATGAGGATTTGAAGAATACAATACACACGTAGTTGTTCATAAGTCGATTCACATAATAACAATTTCAATGCATGAAAGAACAATACATTGACAGAAATTGCTAACGCTTGCCGCGCTTGTTGGGGTCATCTTGTCGCCTGTCCGTGGGGTACGTGTGGTGGTCTGGTGTCCTCCTCACCCTTGCAGCGTCTGCAAGCGTCGAAGGCTGCTCTTGCATGGGCTGTGTCGGTGGAGGAGGGTACATGTCACCGTTAGTTGTGTTGACACTAGATTCAGGATCTCGATCCACCATTCAGCAATTCGGGATGGAATTTCACGCGTGCGAAAGATCTGAAGAGGCACTCGTCAACACGAGAGAGAAGGTGGGACCACGAACTGCCACGATGGAACCGTGTGCGACAAGAAGTAGGAAACAATGTCATAGTCGATTAGGGACAAGTTAGAGTCGGTTGGTACCTAGCCGGATATAAATAGTAGACGCCATTGTAAAAAAACAACAACCAATCAATACAACTTTGGATGCATCACCAAACTTCTCAACGGAATTTCAGACCGCTCGTACTTTTGCAAAATAGCCCTCGCGATTACCGGAATCACGGAAGACCGATTCTTTGTAACCGTTAGGTCACAAATCACATAAATGGGCCCGAGTAATTAAATTACCTAGGTAAAAAATGTATTGGGCCGTAAAAAAGAGCCTATTTACTTTTAGCCCCGAGCCCAACTCGCGAACCTATAAAAGATACCAAGGGGCGACTTAGGTCAAACCCATTCCCAAATCCACCGCAGCGTGCCCACAACCGTTCCGAGTTCTTCGTATTTCACGATATGAGCTCCAGTTTCATTACATTCCTAAAAAATCAATCTCAAACTTTCCATCCGAGTTTTCCCGATGGGTAAGAAGAAAACCTCCGTCCAGCCTTCATCTTCCTCTCGCCATCCCCCACGATCAACTTCCTTATGGCGCTCAAGAGCTCGGGGACAGTTGCATCATCGAGGCCAATCTTGACGAAATGGTCCTCGATGGAATCCTTCCCCCAAGCTAATGCTCAATTGGGTCGCCCCGCACCTGGTGAAGTTCCCTGTGGAATAGATGATTCTCAACAGGTGGTTCATCGATCTTTCTTCCTCTACGACTTTGATCTTCCTTGCTGCTCCTTTTTCGTGGCCTTCTCTTTTATTATGGATGGGAGTTGGTGAACCTGAATCCTAATTCCATCCTCCACATAGCTTTCTTTATTAAACTCCGTGAAGCCTTCTTAGGCATCCGCGCCCATTTCACTCTTTTCCGGTATTTATTCCAAATTCGCCCCCTCCAATTGATCAATAAGCGCTACGCAGTTGGCGGAGTCGGTGTCCAAAGTTGGGATGCCGATGAATACGTCTCCATCCCACTCAACATGAGTATGTTTGGCTCGAAACAAGAGTGGTTTGTATGTGACAACCCTCAACCAGCCCTTCCTCCTTACAGAGCCAATGTAGCTAGAAAACTCCCTACTGGAACTAAAAAAGGATGAGGAGGTGGCCGCCTTACTTGCCATGATCAAGGATTTAAAGGAAGTAAAAGGAGTCATTGCAGAGACCATCCTCCGGACCTTCATAGTTTGGGGAGTTCAGCCAATCAAAAGGCAATCTGAACCTGAATGGATGTTCGGAGAAGACAATAACACCAGTGACGGCTTGGATCGTCCTGACCTTGAACGCCTACCCAAGCGTCCGAAGAAGTTGCTGCAACCCGGCTTTGATGATTCCGGATACCAGAAAGTTGGCCTGGCTTACAGTTCCTCCAACCCTCGCGATCCTGTTAGTTATATTCTTCTTGTTCGATACTGGTATCCCGAGGTTTCATGTTCTTATATTTTATCTTCCCGACCAAATTTGCCTTAATCCAGGCCTTGGACAGGTTCAAGAGTCACCCCTCGCTTTCCACAAACGACTCATGGGGTGAAGATTACGAGCCAAATGCTCGTCCTAATCCCGTTCCAGCCGGTCTATCGAAGACTGGTCTCACACGAGGTTGTCCTAGACCGGTCCGGTCCGTTAAAGACCGGTTCATCGAAAAAGATCACGCAGTCCGGGAAGACCGTTCAAGCCCCTAGCACGAAGAAGCGAAAACTAACTTTAGGAGCCGATGATAGTGCTAGAGTATCCGCTCCTTTACCAAGAGATACTCGCAATGAGGCTCAAAAAGATGAAGACAGGCGCTTAGAACAAGAAGCGCTTGAAAGGGCTCGTAGGGCCACTTGGGCAGTGGTTCAAGAAGCTACAGGCGGAGGATCCCAAGGTGTCCCACAATCAACGAATTCCCTCGCCAATGTTCCTCGGAGGTCCCGATATGCTTCCCCAACTGGTGCTCATGGTTGCACAACCGATGAATCAAGCCATGTTCATTCGGCGCAACCTGCAGCCAAGAAGGCAGCAGAAGGATCAAGCGGTAGTTTCCAAGATCCTCCTGCCATGAAAGCCAAAACTTTCACCAACTTCAAAAAGGCTGTTGCGTATGTCATCCATCTTATTTCAAATGATTTTTCCTTTGTCTCCAAAGTCATGTTTCAGACTGACTCAAATCATATATAGTTCAGCTGTAGCATCACCCCAAACCTTCAAGCCTCCATCGCCGGTCTGCTAAAAAGCCGGATGAATACCTCTTCCTCAATTGTCGCAGCGGTTGTGGATCAAACCACAGCCCACGAGCCAGTACAGAAAAGCATCGAGGTCAGTGTTGAAGTTCAAAGTACGACAACTTCAAAGGAAATCCCTACCGCCTCGACTGAAAACCGGTCTGCGATCGAAGCACCCAATGTCTAGGCTTTAGAGGAGAGATTTGCTGTTGAGATCCCAATCGTTGATCTTACGGTCAGTAGCTCTTCTCCTCCAAAGACACTTTTTCAAGTTGCTCCAGACCTTCCCATGGGACCGGTCTGGACTAAATAAATTCCATAGTGCCCTCGCTCAACTAGCGGAGCTCCTGCTGGTCCCAAACTCGCCAAGGTGGTGATCGGGGATGTGTCAATTGATAGCGCCGGCGGAGCCCAAAATTTGTGGCGGCCGCTAAATGGGACTCTATCTAAGAGGAGGAGGCCCCGAAGAATTTTACCGAGTTTGGCCAGGTATGCCTGATTCTTTATATCGAATATTCTATGTCATGAAATTTCGAATATTGTTTCTTATCTATTTCTCATCCTTGCAGACTTTATTGAAGAATTCCGAGGCCAAGAGTGCTATTATCGCTCGCCTCGAAGAAGAATTGAGCCGGACCCAACAACAGCTCACCGAGCTAGGGACTCGGACCACTAGTCCGATATCCCGTGAAGAAGATCTCCGACGGCGAGAATTGAATCTTGGAAACACTTATCAAATCATGGAACACCGTCGAAAGGAAATTATCAACCTCAAGCGTTAAGTTCGAGCTATGCTCCAATGTTTATTCTGCAAAAGATCCTTATTTTGTAATAATTCTGACCGATTTGACCGGTCTTTAAACGTGCAGCTACCGAAGAACTAATTGAAGTGCATAAGAAGATGGAAGAAACTCTTACAGAAAAAGCACTATATCAAGAACATGCCCTAGAAGAACCCAAGAAGGTGGAAGAGATGCAGGCTGCCCGCATCGGTGAGCTAGAGGGAGACTTTACCGCCAAGGATGCCATCTTGAAGCAGACCCTCCAATCCAACAAACTTCTCAAAATGAAAATGACCGGCTCAAAGCCGAACTTTAAGAGACGCTTGAAGCTGCCAAGACCGCTCGAGCAGAAAAGGAGACAACCCTTAAGAATGCACATGAATCTGTTCAGCTGGCACTCAAGGCGAAGGAACACGAAATTCAATGCATGCTAAAGAATGAAGCCAAGCTGCGGGATTCTAATGTCAATTTGAAGGGAAAATTCAGAATCTTGGACATCTCCCATAATCGTAAGCTCCCTTTTCTCTATTTTCCTCATAACCGATCTTTAAATACCGGTCTCGTATCACTAATGTTCCTTACTTATTCTACTCGTAGATCTCTCGGCGGGCTCCAAAAGAGTGATTGACTATCCGAATGGGGGTCAAACCCCTCAAGATGATAACATGAACCTCGAGAGTGCCATTTGGGATGCGCCACGGAGAATCATGGAGCATTTCTCGGATGATCGCAAGAGCTGGAGGTGCACATATTGCAGCAACAATCCAGTCTTAGACTCCGGTCAAAGACTGTGATATTAACTTCATTCAAGCTGGTGCTCATCCGGAAACTATCGAAGGCCGGTTCAATGAGTTGAAGAATTTACTCATTGGCACCGTGATTGAACTTCTTGAAGACGTCCCGCTGGATCCAATTGGTGCCCCGCTAAATGAAGCTGGTGCTCTCCCTACTGTAGATTAGGCTGCTCAAGATGTTGTTGCGGCCTTCGAGCAGAATCTTGAAGAGGAATATGAAGATCTAAACGTCGATTTGCTCTCTTCAGGATTTGATTCGAAGCAACCGTAGATGAGCTGTTGACCGCTGATCCCTAGAGCGGTGATACTGGTGATTCAAGCAGTCCGGCTCAATAGATTATCCTTGTAACATACCTGTGTAAAAATGTAATATATGTGAATGCTTCCTAATTCAAGTACTCTATTTGTATATTATTATCTGCTATATTAATTGTCTTTTAAATTTCGACCGGTCTTTTTGTGTTTCGTACTCTTCTTCATATATAGCTAAGTCTTTACGCGCAAGACCGTAGTAGTACAAAATAGTTCATATACAAAGAAAATAACTCAACTTTAATAACCGGTCTTCTAAAAATTCAAATTTCCCATCTTAAGTCCACTAATCAAATCTATAACCAAGCAACGATGGTCAATTCAACACAAACAAACTATGACTTGATCACCGGCTCTAATCAGCGTAGGATATAACTCATAGCGGCAGTCATTTAACAAAATCGTGACGTATAGAAAAAATGACTAGTCTTAGAACTCAAGATTACAAATCATCACAGATCGCTCTTAAGACAAGCAGCCCCTGGCTCGGTATGTTAATTTAAAATTAATATTCCGAGACATAAAAAAGTATGCATAGAGCCAAAACTCAAAATTCTTCATATTATCATGCACAAGAAGTTACATAAAGAATGAAACAAAAACTCAAGTATAAAAGCGACGTAGCTGATCAATATTCCAAGAATTCTGAATTTCCTCTTGAGTCATAAGCCTATAAGCCCCGGTCCGGAAACCGATTTGACAATAGACGGTCCTTCCCGGATAGGTGATAACTTATGACGATTCTTATTAGACTCGAATCTTCGTGAGCACCAAATCACCCACTTGAAAATTCCTCGGCCGAACATTGCGATCATGATATCTCCGCAACCCTTGATGGTACTTAGCCACTCGATTAGTGCATGATCTCGCAATTCTTCCACAACAATCAACTCAAGTTGGCGCTGATCATCATACTTCTCTTCATCATAACATTGTACTCTTGCGAGACGATGTTTACTTCCGTAGGCAGCATTGCTTCGATTCATACACCAACGAGAATGGGGATTGCCCTATAGCACGACTAGTATTCATACACAGCCCCCACAATACCCATGGCGATTCCTTCACCCATTTTCCATCATACGGCTTCGGACGATCGAAAATTCTTGGCTTAAGACCGGTCAAGCTCATTTCGTTTGCACGTTCTACTTGCCCATTGCTCTGTGGATGCGACACTGAAGCATAATGAATCTTGAATCTTAATCCCAAGGCTATCCGCAAAATCTTTGAAAGTTTTTGAAGTAAACTATGGTCCATTATCAGTAATGATGCAATGCGGAATACCAAACCGGACAAATATGTTCAACAAGAACTTGATTGCCCGAGCCGTAGTTGTAGTCGTTCTTGCTTCTACTTCAATCCATTTAGAAAACTTATCAATCATCACAAAGATGTGGGTGATGCCCCCAGGTGCTTTCTTGAATGGTCCGACAATATCCAATCCCCAATCCTCAAAGTCGACGAGCGGCGACTATGATGACGGTAATTCCGATCACGATCATCTTTAGAATCATCATCATGATGATTATTGCTTTGTCCACCACTAGGGCAGTTTGGCGATCATTGTTTGCGTGGGGTGGCTACGACGGAGATGGAGGCGGAGGTGGAAGATCAGCTCTGTATATCATTATCGCCTCGTCCGGCTCTTTGTCTCTATCGTCGCGCTCACGCCCTCGTCGATCTTGTCGGTTTTGATCGTAATACCGATCATTACGTCTATCATAACGATCATCTCTCCTTGACCGATCACCGTGTCATGACGGATGATTATCATACCACGATTGTTATTTGCCTGCCAATTGCCCACCAGTAGCGGCACTAGAGCAGCCTGCCTAGGATTTTCCTGGCAAGTCAATGGTGGTGGCAGCATTGGAGCGGTTGGACGGTTGTTGACATGACCGGTCGACGACGTTCATCTTCTTCCTGTCTCAATCGTTCTTTAGCTCGCTCGGCATGGTGGTCTATCAAATTATTTCTTGCATCGTAGTTCGCGTTAATCGGGCCCCGTAGGTCTCGATCGGGAGCACGTTACGTTGATCTGCAATTGGAGTATGTCCGATCCTGGTTGTCTCATTGGATGAAGCACTCTTAGACCGAGTTCTGCCATACCGCTCTAAGCAAGAATGTGATCTACTAGAAGATTCTCCATGGTCCTGAACGAGCTGATTGGTTTGCAAAGCAGCCACATCAACCAAATTCAGAGCTCGCCTTAATTCGGGTGTTTGATGGAACACTTCCTCCGGGATAATCTCCAAGATTTGCTTAACCCCCACAATAATGTGGAGCGGTGAAGTGAATACCGATCGCCGTTCAATTCAACTTCTAGGGCATTCATGTTAAGAGCCCTGTTCAAACAGCTAAGATTTCTCCCACCACGGTTAGCTCGACGATCGTTGTACTAAGGCAAACTTTCCGGCGCATTCGCTGCTCGGTCGGTTGCCCCAACCGCTCTAACAGCTGGTACTCCCGTTCCAAGGGCTCCAGTCCGACTACTTCTCGGAGCATTAGTATCCGGGGAGGGCATCGAGATGTTCGGGCGAAGGCGGTTGGTCATCATCGTTATCCGTGTTCATTGGTGCTTCCTCTTGTAGACATTGATCATCCGCTTGCTTGGCCAATCTCTCGGCTTCAGCTGTAGCTTCGACGGTATCAAGTCTGGACAACGACCAATCCAAGCGTGAAGACTTGGAAGAGGGTCCGGGGCCTTCCTTAAAGTCGCTTCCGGGCTCTCCAAACCCAATCATCGCTACTGAGTCGAGTAGCGGTTAAGATCTTAGCCCGATTAGCCGGACCAAAACGAAATTTGACCGGTTCGATTGGTCGCGCCACAAGATAGGCAGCGTCGGATCGGTCGAGAATATGAAGTAGAAGCCAAGATCGCATCTAGTAATCGCGCTTCAACGAGTAGCGGCCACATTGCGAGAAGGATTCATCGGGTGAAGTTTGCCGGCAAAATCAGCTTCAAAATCCAAGGACTCAAAGAGGATTGCGAAGCCGGGCCCGAAGTCGACGTTGTACGAAAGAGCCATCGAACTCGCCGGGAACCCTACCGGTGCGCCAAATGTCAAGTCTTAATCTTGGCACTAGAACTACCCGGTCCCTCGTGAGTATGGAATTCGATGGTGCAACACACGAAACACACAAGAGCAAGAGATTTTAGACAGGTTCATGCCCCTCGATTGAGAGTAATACCCTACGTCCTGTATGTTGTGTATTGCCTTTAACGGTTCTTTAATTGCGAGTTGTCCGAGAGTTTTCGAGGGGTCCCTTCTCCGTCTTATATATCCCGAGAGATAGGGTTAATGCAGAGTCCTAGTCGGTTACAAAGATTACATACTCGAAGCTCTATCTCTAAGCTTTCCTTGTTGAAACAGATTTATCACACTAATATTGCACCTTTACTTGTCAATAAAGCCATTACACGTCGGTATTGCAGTCCGCCTTGCTTCCATACCAGTATACATGATCTTCTGTTATTCCATATCGGTCGGGCACCACTCGTGGACCCTCCAACTAGTGTTATCATCATCGGTATGCCACCATATCTCCGACTAATCATTTCTTTGACAATTGCATACCCATAAGGCAAGTATACGACATTTTTCTTGATTTTTATGTTAAATGCTTCACTATGCACCGATGGGCACCGGAGTGCACCGATGGGCGCAGGGGTCTCGCAGACACCTCCTGCTCTGGATCTTCTTCCTTCTTTCTCCATCTTTGATGCAATATATTTTGTAGCCAAGAATTTTGGTTTAAGTTGGATACTCAACGAAGTGTGCATAACCCCAATGTGGGAATTAGCACTGCATGAGTAAATCAAGGCTAGAAAGCAAAGATGGGTATGGCCAGCTTTTAAGTCTCACATCCAAAGAATTAAATCCTAACCGAACTCAATTATTAATTCAATGTCTTCCTAATCTATCAAAAGTTTATAAATGTTGCTAAAAAATATATGGCATTGGTAAGCATGATCATTGACAAATAACTACAAAGTTCACAACATAGTCATTTTTCATTTTCATAAAAGATCAATGCTTAGCTATTTCCTTTCAATTTGGATAATTCATTTTAAGCACATGGGTAGTCAAAATTTTGCTCCACATAATCATACTTGTTGAATAACTTTAAGATTTAAGTTCGATATTTTATTGCTCAACATCGTATGACCATCATAAACACTTTTCAAGATAAGAACGATTGCAATATTTTTCATACGAGAACATAATCGTCATCATTATATTAAGATTGACACTTGAATACATGGTGATGATCTCACTAGCACACTTGCATAATTTAAAACCATTCTAATACACTTGCATAATTAAATCTACTACTAGCACACATGCATAAATAAACACACCCGATACAGGGTTTCCCTCCCCGTTCACTCACACATAAGAAATAACTAAAAGGATTGCAAAAACAAAGATAAAATGCGAACTGGGAAACCAATATAAGCCCCTCCATCACGGGCACTCTAACCATTGAACGGCGACAGAGACGGTGGCTGATCAAATCCATAGCATCGTGCGTTGAGCCGGTCGAACTCCTCCACCATCGCGTCCTGATTTGTCCTCAAAAGGGCTGTCGTGTCCTACACACGCTCAATGTATTGCACATTGTTGAAAATGTGTGTTTGCCCCTGGTACCTGTAGTTCGTGTTAGTCGGCACGTACTGGGCGCCGATCGGCGCGTAGCTGGTGCCGATCGGCGTGCCCATGCGTCGACCTACGCGTGCTGCTACTCGCTGCTCGTTGTCGTCCCATCCTTGATGTGATCGCGGGGGCTCCTTAGAGGACTCCCAATGCCCCCACTCGCTGCCGATCGCTATGCTCATCGTCCCGCGGTGAATCATTCTCCCGCGACGGTCCTTTTCGATTTAACTCCTCTTGAGGAGCCCGGTCTCCAACCAATCCCCCCGCCCATGAGCTTCGGGAGAGGAACACTCCAAGCTCCCGGCAAGGGAGCCGGATGCCCTTCTTGTCGATATGGTAGCCTCGCCACTTGCTCCCTGTGATGATGTTGCCACGGGTAATATCATCGCCGATGATAATGGGACTAACCCACATATCCGGCCTTCCTCCCGGGCCTTCTCTATCAACAACGCAAAGCGCCATCGCATGGAGGAAGCCCGCGAAGGCTAGCTTCCCGGTCACCTTGCCTCTTCGCTCGAACCAATTGCGCAAGATGAAATGCATGGGGTTGCAATTGGCTGGACTCACGATGGTGTTGTAGAGCTACCACAAGTCCATGTCGGTGACGTTGCCGGAGTCCGTCCCGCCGGTGCTGCGTGCCGCCAACCACGGATGGAAGATTTGGATCGTGGGGTTCTTGATGTTGCACCTCTTGCGCTCCTCCACTAGCAAGAGATGGAGCCAAAAGGAGTTCATCTCCTCCTTGCTCAAGTTCCCCGTCTCGGGAGCTGTTATGTTAAAGCCAAAAACGACGGCGAGGACGTCCACCGAGACCATGTGCGTTTCGTCATGCACGCGAAACACGATGGCATCACACGTGTCGTCGCCGACGCTGAGCTGCATGGTGTTGGTGATCTCGGTGGCGATGTCGCTGTTCTAGTCGATCAATGCACTTTGGAAGATGCCCCAACCGAGGTTGTTGAGCATCCTCTCTAGATTGGCCCACATGCCAATCTCGCCGAGGAATGTCCGGTCGAAGACGAAGTTTGGCACGAGCCACCCTCGAACGGACTCGTACAATCGCTACTCATCCGTGCTCTGAAGGGTGAAGCCCTCCTCAACCACGTGCAACATGTATGCTGGCGGTTGAGAGGAGGCCTCTCCACGTGCCGTCGTACCGGCCCTTTGTTGGTGTGCTATGCAGCAAGGGTAATGCTCACTTAACACACCGAACACGAGAAATGGAATGTGCGGAGTATGAAAGAACGAAATGGCAAGATGAAATTCCTTAGTATAAGCGAACTTAACTTGCAGATTACATGTGTCTTTACAAGGGACCCTTGGGCTCCCTTTATAGTCCACGGAGCCATATTTTACAAGACCGTTTTACCCTCAGCCAAATGTCCTAGTCCTACTACGAGGCGGTAACTCTTAGGGGCATTCCGGAAAGCCGACCGAAGCCGCGTTGCTCACGGCTTAGCTGGCTCCTTAGCTGGGATGCATTCCTGCCCTCTCGCTCGCGAGCCGCGGCCCTTCGCGCCGGGTCTTTCCCCTTCCTCGGGTTTCCCTTGACTCGCCTCGAGGCACCCGCTTCGTTTCGGGTGGCTCGCATCATTCGGTGACCTGTGCGTGCTGCTAGAAGGCAAAAACTCGGCGTTAGTGTGGGGAATATGCACCGGGGTCCTTGGCGTTGCCTCTCGCGCGAAACCTAGCTCGCATAAGGCCCCCAACAGTAGCCCCTCGTTGGGCGAGCTCGAATTACGTGTAGTATGAGCGTGGCCGATCGGAACTTCGCCTTGCGCGTGTAGGCGAGCGCGGGGAAACGCCACTCCCCGAATACTTTTGCTTCGCTTGATTGCTTTCAACCGGGCGGGTTCCGCTCTCGTGCTGCTGGCTACTACGTACTTGGCCTTGTCGGCCCACCGTCGTTTCTGTTTTTCTTGAATTAAATGCCTTGCGGAGGACAGCGGTGGTGCCGCTTCCGCTCCTGGTCGCTAGGTTTTACCGCACTCTATAGAAGGGTGGCCTTGCACCAAAATTTTCTACCCTTGATTTGGGATCTTCCTTTTTTACCTGGTTGTTTGGTTTTCTTCGCCCGGAGCTTTTTCTTCCTTCGTCTCCTTGAGTTGGCTTTAGGTTCGCGTCGTTTCCCCTATCTCCTCGGCATTGTTTAAGTTAGCTTTTTCTGAAGTCTTCGTTGCAATGCTCAGGTTTTTCGCTTCGATGGCTCGCATTAAGACGACTGCCCGGCCCATTTTCAACCACGTTTTGGCGCAACCGGTGCCTGCCGAGGTGGAGGGTCACTTTGATTATGCCGGTGCTGTGGCTAGCGGTCTTGGTTCGTCTTATGCCGGGGACTGCGGCGCCGACGAGGATGCCGTGGTCGACGTTGAAGGTTCGAGCGGAGGTACCGCAGTGATGAGTGGGGCGAAACCCGGGCGTCCGTGGACGTGGCGCGTCAACCAACGGAAATGCTGACCCTCGAACTTTTGTTATAAGAAGGTCAGCTATGCTAGAGGAGGATGCAAAGGCTCTTGTCGAGCACGATTATATTCCTAGGTATCGGATGTCGGGCGACGATGCGAGCTTCTGCCCAGGGAAGACGAAGCCGTTGGGTTCCTTGATTGTTTCGCTGCTGGCCAGTCCGTTCCCTGCCATCCGCTCGTTCAAGAGGTCCTGGATCATTACCGGGTGCAGGTGCACGAGTTGACCCCTAGGGCCTTCACTCACATGAGTAAGTTTGTGTGGGCTATGGTTAGCTTCAAAGGCGAGGCCGATATCGGAGTTTTCGTCCGACACTTCGTTCCACAAGCTCACCCGCGTCGGATAAGGATTGGTGGTGCTGACCATGATTGCAATTATGCACTCGTATGATTTTTCGCCTTGTCGGTCGGAGAACATCGGAATTATGCACTGTGCGAACAATGATTGGAGCCCGGGTGGACCGACAATTGGTTCTATTACAAGGTTCCTGGGTTTGAGGTTGTTTCTGGCGAAGCGTCGAAGACTCTGTTTCCTCTAGCTTCGCGCTGCGTGAACCCGAGTCCTCGTCTCGGCCGTAGCTTCGCAGCTCGGGGTAATGTCGACAACGAGCGTGTTTATCGCAACGCTTACTTTTGCGTTAGCAGCTGCGACTTGGTTGAAGAATTTCGAGCTGCGGGTGCCCGTCCTCTGTCCCGCGAGTTAGCCATCCCTCGCAGCGAATTCATGCAGGTTACTTTTGACGTTGACGGCATATCTGGCTACGTGTTCTGCCCACTTGTGGACTTGAAGCTAAAGGGTGAGGATGCAAAGAAGGTCGAGCGGTTCATTCGCCGCCTTGAGGAGGATAGTCTCTTTTACTGTGGCAACTATTCTGCCACGGAGCACAGGCTAGTTCTGGAGCGAATTGCGATGCGAGGTCGGTTTAACCGGATTCTTCACCACTCCGGCGTTCCTTATCCTCAACGAGAGGTCGAAGAGGGTCCCATCGCTTTGATTAAGAAGTGCAAACTTCTGCTGCTTGGATGAGCTGGTGGTGTCGAGCTTTTGTCCCGAAAGGTCCTTGCCCGCAGCGGTGTTGCCTCTCCGCCTAGACGCGAGGCCATGACTCGACAGCTTCATCGACACGGTGGCTCAAGCGTGCGAACAACGGTTATGCCTGACGTTTTGGCGAGCACCTTCGCACCTGCTGCCGACATCTTGCGAGGTCCTGGCCCGATGGCTTTTCGCGAGGTCACCGCCTGTCGGACAGGTTCGTTGATTTCTTTTCCTTTTGTTTAACGCCACTGTTTGAGCGTTGGCTTCGTGACTTACTTTTTCTGTATATTTGTGTTGCTTCGCAGTTTCTGTTTGCGATGCTGATGCCGCGCCGGGGGTGGGGGGGGGGTGGGCCCACGGCTTTGCCCGTCCCATCTGCTGGTGCTCTGCTGCCTGCATTTTCGGACTCAGTCTTAATGGCTGAGCTGCAGGTTTGCCTTCGGCGCGGGGACGAGGTCACGGCGGCTCTAGCTGGGCACGAAGCTCGGTCCGCTCAACTGGCAAAGGATCTGGTGGAGCGGGACGAAGAAAATGCCCGTGTTCATGGTGAGCTAAGTTGTGCTGAAAGGGTTGCGGCGAAGGAAACGCGAGCTGCAGCCGAGGTCAAGGAGGAGCTCGCCACTGTCAAGGCGCAGCTCGAGGCCCTTAAGGCTGAGAACAACAGCCTTATGTCTTCTTCTCGCGCGTGGCAGGACACTCTTGCGCGGTGAAGTGATTCTATTGGTTCTGCTTTCGCGGCTTCGCTCAACGGTGTTGGCGCTTACGTTCCTCCGTTCGAATCTGCGGCATGCGAAGATCTCGTGGCCTCATTTTTGGATTGGCTTGAGGTGCAGCATCCTGCTGTGCCCGGATGTTATGGAGAAATGAAGCCGTTATGGCTGCCTGTATTCAGTCGAGGCTGCTCTCAACCAGCTTGAGCGCGGGGGATGTCGCCACGTCGAGGCGTTAAGTGACCCCAAGAGACGGCGATTGGGGCAAGTTGCCGCGATGGGGTGAGCTATACTTCACGGCTTGCTGCCAGGCGGATAGCGTCGGAGTACTGGGTCAGCCACGGTTACGAGGAGACTCGGGTGCAAGCTCGTGCCGTTGTTGCGAAGGTAGTTGCGCCTTACTGTTCTTGTGTTGGCGCTTGTTACTTGAATTCACGTGTTTGCTTACTATTTTCCTTCTTTGTTTTCAGTCTTCGGGCTTGGTGGGCGAAGGCGCTGATAACTGTGGGGATGGAGTCGCACAAAGCGATGGGTCTTCTGCCTCGGCAGATTCGGCGTAGCTTTGCATTAGTTTTCCTAGTTTTGGCTTATTTCCAGTGTCTTAGCATGTGTTTGGACAGAAAGGCGAGGCTTGCCTTTGTAAATTGTAATACCGACAATTTTGCCTTTACTAGTGCCACCGCTCTTTTCACTGTTTTAGATAAGGGTGACTCCTCATGCTGTTTCGTTTTGCTCGCTTTCGATGTTCATTGTTCGCCTCGTGACTTTCTTTTTGTCGCGAGGCTCCTCATTTTATGTATCAAAACTAGGGAGGGGTGAGTGCTCTATTCGCGCCTCCGGTAGTTTTCGCTTCGATAGCATGGGTTTTAGAGTTCCCTCCGCTTTTGGGCATCCTCCTTGGGGTGAGGGCTTCGAATCCTGAACTGGAGGTCGCGCTTCGTCAATCGACTTATATGGGTCCGCGACACGCTTCGTCAAGCGACTTCAGCTTTGCACGAGCACGCCGCGTGCGCCCTCGTCCCCTCGCCGGGGGGGTGGCGTGCGGGAGCCCGCCGTGTTCCGACACTACGCTTGGCCATGTGAGGGCGGCCCACCGTGTTCGACAATTCTTGCCATGATTAAGAGCTCCTTTGCTCGACTTTGGGTGGGTGGCCTACGGCTGGAGGAGGTTCGAGCACTAGGGGCTGTTGCGATGTTTGCCTTTCCTTTGCAGATGATTGTGCAATGGCGAAACATTGCTCTGTCCTTTTTCATTTTTGTTTCTTTTTTATTCGGAGCGGCCTTCACTCCACTTGTAAGGTGTAACCTATTTCATGTATAACAATTGATGTGCGACGGATTCTATTCTGAATGCTTCGGTTGTTTAGGGGCAAAGTGAAAATTCCTTCGAACGAAAACGCGAGCCCCTTTGCGGCTTTACGCATCATTTTGTTTAAATAAAACGCCACTCCCCCCACCTAGTCGTTTAGGCGTGAAGTGAAAATTTCTTCGAACGAAAAACGAGCCCTTTTGCGGCTTTACGCATTGTTTTGTTTAAATGAAACGCCACTCCCCCCACTTAGTCGTTTAGGGGCGAAGTGAAAATTGCTTCCAACGAAAACGCGAGCCCCTTTGTGGCTTGACGCATCGTTTTGTTTAAATAAAACGCCACTCCCCCCCCCACTTAGTCGTTTCGGAGCGAAGTGCAAATTGCTTCGAACGAAAACACGAGCCCCTTTGCGGCTTTATGTATCGTTTTGCTTAAATGAAACACCACTCCCCTCCCCCACTTAGTCGTTTAGGGGCGAAGTGAAATTTGCTTCGAATGAAAATGCGAGCCCCTTTGCGGCTTTACGCATCGTTTTATTCAAATAAAACACCACTCTCCCCCACTTAGTCGTTTAGGGGCGAAGTGCAAATTGCTTCAAATGAAAACGTAAGCCCCTTTGTGGCTTTACGCATTGTTTTGTATAAAGGAAACGCCACCCCCCACTTAGTCATTTAGGGGCGAAGTAAAAATTGCTTCCTACAAAAACGCGAGCCCCTTTGCGGCTTGACGCATCGTTTTGTTTAAATAAAACGCCACTCCCCGCCCATTTAGTCGTTTAGGAGAAGTGCAAATTTCTTCGAACGATAACACAAGCCCCTTTGCGGCTTTATGCATCGTTTTGCTTAAATGAAACACCACTCCCCCCCTCACTTAGTCGTTTAGGGGCGAAGTGCAAATTGCTTCGAAAGAAAACACGAGCCCCTTTGCGGCTTTACGCATCGTTTTGTTTAAATGAAACACCCCTCCCCCCACTTAGTAGTTTAGGGGCGAAGTGAAATTTGCTTCGAACGAAAACGCGAGCCCCTTTGCGGCTTTACGCATCGTTTGTTTAAATAAAACACCACTCGCCCCCAATTAGTCGTTTAGGGGCGAAGTGTAAATTGCTTCTAACGAAAACACGAGCCCATTTGCGGCTTTACGCATCGTTTTGTTTAAATGAAACGCCACTCCCCTCCCACTTAGTCGTTTAGGTGCAAAGTGCAAATTGTTTCTAACGAAAACACAAGCCCCTTTGCGGCTTTACGCATCGTTTTGTTTAAATGAAACACCACCCCCACCTTACTCGTTTAGGGCGAAGTGAAAATTGCTTCGAACGAAAACGCGAGCCCCTTTGCGGCTTTGCGCATCGTTTTGTTTAAATAAAACATCCCCTAGTTAGTCATTTAGGGCCAAAGAGCAAATTGCTTTGAACGAAAACATGAGCCCCTTTGCGGCTTTACACATCGTTTTGTTTATGAAACACCACTCCTCTGCCACTTAGTCGTTTAGGGGCGAAGTGAAAATTGCTTCAAACGAAAACGCGAGCCCCTTTGCGGCTTTACGCATCGTTTTGTTTAAATAAAACGCCACCCCCCACCTAGTCGTTTAGGGCGAAGTGAAAATTGCTTCTAACGAAAACACAAGCCTAATTGCGGCTTTACGCATTGTTTTGTTTAAATGAAACGCCACCCCCTCTCACTTAGTCGTTTAGGCGCGAAGTGAAAATTGCTTTGAACGAAAATGCGAGCCGCTTTGCGGCTTTACGCATTATTTTGTTTAAATGAAATGCCACTCCCCCCCCCCCACCACTTAGTCGTTTTGGGGCGAAGTGAAAATTGCTTCGAACGAAAAGCGATCCCCTTTGCAGCTTTACGCATCGTTTTGTTTAAAAGAAACGCCCCCCCACTTAGTTGTTTAGGGACGAAGTGAAAATTGCTTAGAACGAAAACGCGATCCCCATTGCGGCTTTACACATCGTTTTGTTTAAATGAAACGCCACTCCCCCCACCCCCCCACCTAGTCGTTTAGGGGTGAAGTGAAAATTGCTTCGAACGAAAACGTGAGCCCCTTTGCGGCTTTACGCATCGTTTTTTTAAATGAAATGGCACCCCCCCCCCCCACTTAGTTGTTTGAGGGCGAAGTGAAAAATGCTTCGAACGAAAACACGAGCCCCTTTGCGGCTTTACGCATCGTTTTGCTTCGTCGTTCGGGGTTTTTGTTTTTCACCCGATCGGATGCGACGCTTTGTTTTGTGGCTTGTACTCCGAGGTATGTTGTCTTTGCCCAACAGAGTGATTGTTTTGCAAGCCGTTCTCCGGGCTTTTGTTTTTCGCCCGACGGAGCGGTTTTTCTAGCTAGTACTCCCGGGTATATTGTGCCCGACGGAGTACATCTATCCGATGAGGCATTGCCTCGCCGTCGAATGTTCGGACGTCCGTTATTTCTGCAAGTCGTTTCGATTGTTTGCTTCGTTTTGGGGAATGCAGCTTTATATTGATTGTAGCTGCTAGTACACATGCCGCCTCGTTAAAAACCTTGCGCCCTTTCGGGGCTTCCCTGCGAGGAAAAGAGTACGGTCTTTTTGCAGAAAATATAAAATCTACTTACAGCTTCGCTTATAATACGTGAAGCTGTGTTTTTTACAAGTTCTTCTTTAAATGTAAAACATGCGGAGATTGTCGGCATTCTATGAGTGTTGTAGCTCTTCGCCATCCATTGACTTGAGCCTCGTAGGATCCCGGGTTTCCGACCTTTGCGATGATGTATGGCCCTTCCCGTTTTGGTTCGAGCTTTCCCTTCGCTTCGTCCTTTGAGTTCTGATTAGGACCAAGTCTCCCAAGTTGTAGGACCTTGGGACTACCTTTTGTCTCTCCACTTTCTGGTTTCTCCTTGATACTTTTCTAGGCTTCGGCTTGCTACGAGCCTATCTATTTCCATCATGTCTTTTGATATGGCTTCGACTTGTCCGTCGTGGTCGGCTGTTGACCTTGTGCTCTTGGTCTTGATTTCTTCCGGTGTCATGGCCTCTTCACCGAATAGCAATCGGAATGGTGTGAAGCCCGTTGTTCCGGACTCGGTTGTGTTGTGCGACCGGACTATGGCTGGTAGCTCTTCCGCCCACTTGCCCTTCTTTTTGTCTAGCAGCACTTTTTTTATTGCTTTGAAGATTATCGAGTTTGCCTTCTCTACTCGCTCCGTTTGACTCGCGGATGGTACACCGGGACGAAGTCCATTTTAGTTCCTAGGCCGTGACAATATTCTCGTAGGAGCTCATTGTCGAAATTCTTGGCGTTGTCCATGACAATCTCGTTTGGTACTCCGAATCTACAGACGATATTTTGCCAGGGGAACTTTTTACTGTAGGTGCTTGAGATGTTTGTGACTGCTTTAGCTTCGATCCATTTTGAGAAATATTCGACCGCCACTATTGCAATTTCCCTGTGCCGTTGTGAGTTGGCCTACAATATCCATACCCCACTTACGAAGTGGCCGGATGGGCATGATTAGCTGTGATGGCTGCGATCGGGCCGAGTGCTTCCCCGATATGTTCCGCAGGCTTCGCATGTTTTGACTGTGTCCTTTGCATCCATTATCATACCGGGCCAAAAGAAGCCTTGGCTTACTCGCTTTTTCTGCGAGGACGCGAGCACCGATGTTCGAGCCGCAAGTTCCCGAGAGGATCTCACGGAGGAGTTGCTTTCCGTGCTCTTGGCTTAGGCACTTGAGTAGCGGGCTAGATATCCCCGATTTGTACAATTCCCCGGCAGTATCCGGTAGCTTCGCGCCCTTTGCTGCAGCCTTAACTGTTCTACCTTTGACTCCGGTTGGGAATAGCCATTGATGAAAGCCATAAGAGGTGCTCTCTAGTCTTGTGAGGCTATTGCTTGTATGAGCTTTTCTTTGCCTTGTGTGCTTCGAGGTTGATGGCTTTGTGTTTACTTCGTAAAAAACGTCGGCGGGCGAGTGGTTATTTTTTGGCTGCTGCTTTGGCCGGTGTATCCGCCTCTTCTTTGTTTTTTCTTTCGACATATCCGACATCGAATCCTTTGAAGAATTTGTCCATGCCACCGACTTTGAGCAGGTACTTTGCAAGCAAGGTTTCTCTTGTCTCCTAATCTTTGTCTACCGGCTTGCGACTACCCTTGAGTCTGTTTTGACCTTGCAACTTTTCACACCCAATGTCCTTAGTTTACTAAGCCCCAGCAGCACTGCATCGTATTCTGCCACATTGTTTGTGCATCTATCATCCTCGTTTTCAAATTCTAGTCCGGCCGCGTACCTCGGCTTCATACCCGAGGGCGAGGTGACTATCGCTGCGGCACCGGCACCTGCGGAGCCCTAGGCGCCGTTCCATTGTGTTATCCGGAACGTTTCCATTACGGGACCTTCGCCTAAGTATCCTGGTGCCTTCCAATCTTCCATGAAGTCTGCCGAGCACTGTGACTTCGCTGCACTTCGTCTTTCGAGGTCGATAACATGCTCGGACAACTCCATTGCCCCCTTTCCAACTCGCTCGAAGCCTCTCTATTTCCGAAGATGTCGTTTAAAGGCTGGTTGGTGAGCACTCCAATTCCGTGTGCTTCGAAATAGTGCCTTAATTTTCTGGCCGCCATGACTACTGCGTAGCATATCTTTTCCATCTCCGAGTAGAACAGCTTCAACCCTGCCGGTGCTTCGCTTACGAAGTATACCCGTACTCGCTGAAAAAACTTCTTTTCCTTTCCATTTTTTGTCCATTATTGTTCTTGTTCTTTTTTCCTATACTGGAGCTGCACCGATCTGCGAAGTGGTTTGCTGACACGTATAGGAGGAGTGCTTCGCCTTGCTCGGGGCTAGCTAGTCCGACAGCTTGCTTCGAGGTGTTCTTTTTGCTCTTCGAACGCTTTCGTTGCTCTTCGGTCCATTCGAAGGTTCCTAAGCCCCGGAGTGCTTTGAAGAATGGAAGCTCTTTTCTTCCGACTTGGAGATGAATCTATTTAGTGCTGCCATTCTTCCAGCTTAACTTCTGTACTTCGGCTCTTGCTGCCTCTACCTTTTCTTCCGACATTTTTTCTCAATATTTGTTTTTCTTTGGCTTTGCGGTTAGGTCGATTTCTAGCTTGTGCTCTATCACCTCTCTGGTTACACCTTCAAGGACTCGCGATGACCATGTGAACACATCTTTGTTTTTGAGCAGGAAACAAAGGAGCCTTCTTCCTTCGCTTGGCGTCGGACCCGTTCCTATGATTACCGACTCGAGTACCATTTTGTCCAGCAAGTACTGATTTTGTTTCTTCATCCGGCTGGATTGGTATTGATTCGCTGTCTGCATCCTTTCTTTCTGCCTTCGCGTTTTTCTTATCCTGCTCTTTCTTGATTTTTCTTTCTTCATCTTCGACTGCGACTTCTTGGGGCAAGGAGTCGATGGCGCTGATGTTTGCTGCTTCTAGGCTGAAAGCTCTCTCTATTGCTCGGGCAGCTGCTGGTCTCCTTTCACCGTGATGGCTCTGCCTTTGCGGGCATTTTCATGCGAAGGTATAGACCGTGGATCACTGCTTCGAACTTGTTTATTGCTGCTCTTCCAAACATGGCGAAGTATGGATAGGCGAGGTCTATGATCTGAAATGTTGTGAGCCCGGTCCTCGAGTTGCAAGTGTTACCGAAGGATACCGGCAATGTGACTTCACCCAACGGTGGTATCTTTTTGCTTCCAAAGCCGTAGAGGATTAGGCTAGAGTGTTGCAGGCTTTCGTCCTTGAAGCCCATCCTTCCGAATGTGTCGTAGAATATTACATCAATTTGGCTGCCGTTGTCAACCCGCACTCTGCTGGTTTTCTAGCTGTCGATGTTTGCTTCGATGACGAATGCATCCGTGTGTGGGTAGCATTTGAGGTCCAGGTCTGTTTCGGAGAAGTTTATTGGGGCGCTTCTCCGGGTTGGCCTCGCTGTACTTTCTCTATTTCTGTCATTGCTAGCGATGGACATTGTGCTTACTAGTCTTCCCGCTTGTAATGTTGGTTCTGCGAGGGCTTTAGATTGGTAGTGAGTGTGGTTGGAGGGACTCCGTAGCGGAGTCTGCTTTTCACCGAATTGAGCGGCTCAAGTTTGTGTGGTTTTGGACATCATGAGCTTGTATCTCGAGCCTCCCCACGGTGGGCGCCAATGTTGGTGTGCTAAGCAGCGAGGGTAATGCTCACTTAACACACCGAACACGACAAATGGAATGTGCGGAGTATGAAAGAACGAAATGGCAAGATGAAATTCCTTAGTATAAGCGAAGTTAACTTGCAGATTACATATATCTTTACAAGTGACCCTTGGGCTCCCATTAAAGTCTAGGGAGCCATATTTTACAAGACCGTTTTATCCTCGGCCGAATGTCCTAGTCCTACTACGAGGCGGTAACTCTTAGGGGCATTCCGGAAAAGCCGGCCGAAGCCGCGTTGCTCGCGGCTTAGCTGGCTGCTTAGCTGGGACGCATTCATGCCCTCTCGCTTCGCTTTGCGCTAGTGCTCCGCTCCCGCGCCGCTCCGCTTCACCGGACGGTAGCATCGCGGGCCACGGTCCTTCGCGCCCGGGTCTTTCCCCCTCCTCGGGTTTCCCTTGACTTCGCCTCGACGCACCTGCTTCGCTTTGGGTGCCTCGCATTATTCGGCGACCTGTTCCGCTTGACGGGAAAAACTCGGCGTTAGTGCAGGAAATATGCACCGGGGTCCTTGGCGTTGCCTCCGCGCAAAACCTATCTCGCGTTAGGCCCCCAACTGTGACATCCCATGTCATGATTAGGCATTAATGACCTAGCTAAAACCCTAATCATACTAATAAAATCCTGGTGCTAATTACCCTACTTAAAAATTATGAAAAAGAAAAATGGGAAAAATCAAAAAAAAGGAAAAACCTAGGGCTAAACCCTAACCTTAAGAGAAATTCAAAACTTACAATAACACTACCCCCATAGTTTTGCACCATCATATTGATCATACAAAATCATGAATTTACAGCATTTTTATAAAATTTTTGGATCAAATTTTAAAAGCTCAAAAATTCAAATTTGAATTAAAAACTGTGTTGTTTGTGAATTTTATAAGAATTTTTGAATGCCGAATAAAAACTTTGACCGAAAACGAAAAAGGTAGATATTTTCAAGATGAAGCTCCCTGTATTTTTATTTTAATTTTTGGAACCAGAAAAATGTCGTTTCTGTTCAAAATACAGAAGGTCAAATTCAAATTTCAAAAAAATCAAATCTGGGACCTTTGCCCGCCGGGCAACGGCAGTAGCAGCCGCCGGTCCTCTGCCTCCACCCGCCCCGTGCACGCGCGCGCCTACTCCCGCCCTGTCCCATCACCCCGCGCACCCCATTGGCCGCCTGCCCAACCAAAATTGTACCCGCCGGACAACAGGAATGGCCGGGCATTGAAGCCGCGCCCATCCCCGTCGACCGGCCGTGCGCCGCCCCCTGCCCCTCCCCTTAGAAAACGGCACATGGGCCAAAAACCCATCGCCCAATGCCTCCACAACATTCTCCGCCTCCCTCTCGCATCTCCTCGCACCGCCGCCCTGCCCTCTCCTCCCCTGCAGCTCGTGCACGGACGGAAAACCGAGCCGCCGCCGCGCCATGGCCGCCCGACCGCCTGCGCGTCGTGCACCGCCTAGATAGGTCCGACTCCTCTTCTCTCTTCGCCAAGTCGCGTGCAAGGACCCCTCTCGCCTCCCGCCAAACCCGCTCCCTCTCCTCGCAACGCATCGATGGGAATTTGGAGGAAACCGAGCGCCGCCGCCGCCACCGCCGTCCAAACCCCACCGTCGAGCCCCCACCTCCGGTCGTCCTCTCCACCGCGCGACCGCACGCCGTTCTTCCCCTCCGCTAGGTGAAGCTCTCGGGCCTCGCCCCGCCGCAGGCCCGCAAGCACCGCCGCTCGCCGCGCTCCCTCTCCGCCCACCGCTGGGCCCCGTGGTCCCCACCCATCGACTCCCCGCGGCGTGAGCTTCATCCCGACCAACTCCCAGCTCATGAGCTGCCCTAGAGCGCCTCCGCGCTCGACCTCGCCGACGCCGGCCGCCGCCCGTATTTAATTTTTAATTAAATGTATATAAATTATTTGTGCATGAAACTTGGTAGATCTGCTCACCATATCCCTGTATATTTGCATAAAATCCCGTGTTTAATTTTGAGCATGCTAAATAATTATTTTTGATGCCCCTTTGTTTCATTCAAGAAAACATTTAATTTCAGCATATGGAATATTGTTTTATGTTCCTAAAAATTACATTTTTGGCATGTTTATGTAAATCTCACTCTCCATGATATTGTGTAGTCCACCATGGTCAGTTTGGTACATAATTATCGATTAGTTCATGCATGTATTAATTTTGTAAGCATGTTCTTAATATATGGTTACACCGTCATCGCATGTGATAATAACCCCCCCCCCCCCAACCCTAATTGCATCGACTCACGTTAAACTTTGCTCATCATTTCAAATCTGAACATTTGAGTTGTTCACAGCACTCATGTCCGTTGAATGAAACCATTGCTCATGTATGTTAGGGCTACAATTAGTAATTTAATTAACTCCACTAAAGGAGAGTAGTTTATGTGTATGCATACTAAGAAATTCCACGAAGATAAGTTTTACTAAATTATGCATATGATGTTTATACAAAATAGCATCCATGCATTACCATCATCATCGACCTTGTATTCATTTTACTTATGCATCACATTTCATCCTCTAGGTGACGACGTCGAATTGATTCCACCGGAGGAAGCCGTTGCTACTCTCAACGCTTGTGAAGCTAGTACTAACTTTGATCACTCTGTTATTCTGAAATTTTTTTCTTTTATCACTATATTGAGGATCATGATTGTGCATTTACGTTCTAGGAATTGATTTGGAAATCCACTTGCATAAATTCCTTTATGTCCTATGTAGAATATGTGTCATATGTTCGATAGAAATGCTATGCTATGCTTATGGAGTCCACGATAGAATGGGACACTCACATATGGCTTGTGATTAAATTTGAATATGATGAATTGGTTAAAATTGAGAACACCCCATTGTGGCTCCGCGAACAAGTTCGAGTTGTGTACCACTTGCATACCTTTCTTATAGGGATTGGTAAACCTATGTAGCTTGGTAATTGTAAAGTAGGCCGGATATCTCACCGACCCGCAGGTGATATGTATGGCACCGTGGTTGCACGGGTTGAGGACTCGTTGGAGAGTACACGGGTTAAGCCTTGGGCACGTTGTTGAACGGGTCTTGTTGTGGTTACGAAGGCCACAAGCAACGAGGATTGGGCCAGCCCAAGGTGTCCCGGAGATTTTATGGGCTGCGGGACTACGAAGGTCCTTGGGCTAGGCCTAATGAAGAGGAACAGAAAGACTACGAAGGCAGTAAGAGTTTGAAGGGATCACGAAGGAGTCACGAAGGACTCCAACCGATGTCTATCATTTCTCGTTACAGCAGTGATTACAGGGAGGCATGATGGCCTCATGAGATGGGCTTGAGAGAGTATTTATAGTCCATACTCTCTCAACCCTAATTCTCACATGAGCCCATACAAGTTACACTTATACCCTTCCTATTCTACTCACTCTTGGGCCGAATCCCTTCTTCATATGCTTGCTGGGCCTTGGTTGGGCCAATTCCTTCCCACCAAGTGCTTCTTCCGGGCCTTGTGGTGCTTGCTCTAAGTCCTTGTTTGGCCTTGTTTCCCTCCGGGCCGGCCCACCGGGGTAAGGTGATGATCCTCCCCAACAGGTCGCAAGGGGACGTGTACTCGGGGTCGGTGGCCCCGTGTTTTGCTTTATGATGAACTCGCGAACGGTGATCATACGTGTTCTTAAATGATGCGTATGTCATGCATTTGGGTCTTTTCCACAGAAATTAATAATTTGATAATTATCGCCGTTTCCTCTCGGTTAATGAGCACCACTTGTTTTGAGCAGCTTACAATGTGTAGTAAGAGGAAGAGAATGAGATGCTCGCTGTTTTATATGAATATCAATTTGTATTGCCAACTCTTGTATTGTTAGTATGCTCACTAAAGTTTCTTTTATGTAACAGCCCTATTAATTTGGCTAATCATAAAAGTGCAAACCTAATTAGCTAGGCACCATTTTTATGCAAATACCAAGTGAAACCGGTGAAGCCCCATGCATCTAGGTGTCGGTCTTAGATGGCCAATTTGACGGAAAAGACTTGCGGAGTATGCTAGATACTCGGGCTTTGCCGCTACATGTGTATTTTCAGGATTCCCGCAAGTCGGGTTTTGTGATTGTTGTGGTAAGGTTGTGTGGGATGGAGAGGAGCCCAAAGAGTGGACCATCGAGTGGGTTCCTAGCTCTCCGACCCATGATGAGTGAGCCGTGGCCTAGGACGGCATGGTTCATATAAGCTATCTATGTATAGTCGTGTTATGTAATCGCTTCCGCACTCTATTTTGAACAAAGATCATGGTTATGTAACTTAAATTCGAACCTAATGTATCTTTTATTTGGAACCCTATGTTGTAATTCGAGACTTAATTATGTAAACTTGCAAATCGTGTATGTTTGTTAATGTGATGCTATGTATGGTTGCTTCGTCAATCATCTCCCAAGGCGATCCGTACCACACTAATCTATCTTTCGGGATAGGGGTGTGACACCAACACCCTTGTTTCGCTCCCCGTACGCCCTCTTGGAGGGAGATGGATGTCGGGAATGATGTTGTGGTCATGGATCCCGTAGTCGCTGCCCGACGACCTCGTGGAGGTCATCTCCGGTTCGGACGCCGACATGTCGTTGTAGGCGGCGGAACCGCCCCTCGCGGAGGAATCCGCATTGGAGCCCGTGTTGCCGGAGTTGCCCTGGCAGCGCATCCGCTTGCCGAGCTTGTGGAGGGAGGAACCGATGCGATCCATGCCTGCGAAATGGAAGCGACGTGTATGCGAAAAGTGTGGAAAGTGGAAGAGTGGAGAGATTACCGGGGTACTATGCGGGAATGAGGTGTCAAGGCCTCCTTTTATAGTGGTCAAGCCTTCCAGAGAAGGAATACCCCCCCCCCTAGTGGATTTAAATTCAAATTGCGCCGATAGGTGCGGGGATTGCGTCGATCGACTCGAACATTGTTCGCGCGGATCTCAAAAATGCCAACCACTTCTGCACCTGCCTCCGAACTCCTATGCATGTTCCCAGTACACCATGTTGGCCGACAGGGGAGCAGCCCCGAGTCCGCAACTTCACCGTGCCGATCGGCGCGGACCCCCGCTATTCAGGTTCCGTCAGGTCAATGCTGCCTCCGTGTCACACAGTCTCCTAGCAACGAAGCATGTCTCATCTTCCCAATGTATGTCGCAACCGTCGCCTCGTTGGGGCGTCTAGGTCCATGCGTCGGTCGGCGCAGGCCTGCACCGATTGGCACGACCGTCCCTATGCCTCGTTTCACGCTCCCATGTTGCATGCCCCATTCCCATCTGATCTTGGAACTTCTTAGGGAATACCGTAGCCTTGACATATCCAGGCGGGCTCATCTTGTATACGCGCCGATCGGCGCGAGGCACGTCTCGCGCTAGTCCTTCCGGGTCCCACTCCATAATTGATCCCCTATTTTCCCTACAACATGCAACATATTTTCTCGCACATAAAATAATTTTGAAAAAAAATCACTCATTTACCTTGAGTAATATTCCATCATCAAAGCTCGACGTGCATTGATTCTTCAAGCACCTAGAGAATTTTCCACCTCTTAGGCAATCTTCAACTTCGCTTTCATTGGTACATGGTCAGTTGCGCCGATCGGCGCGTGACCGTACCGATCGGCACATCCTCGATTTTCTCCTTTTTCTTGTATTTTTTATTTTTCTTCCCCGCATTACTCGGTTCACATAACACATAGAACATTTTGCACGGATAAACAGACAACGCATGGGCACAAAATAATTAAGCACACACTTTTCTAACCAATTTTATTCCGGGAGAATTATTCTTTATTACAAGCAAATAATTTAAAAAACACTCGGGTTGCCCTCCCGGTTAGCACTAACTTCTCTAAATTAAGCAGGTTGCCCTCCCGTAAGCATCAAACAACTAAACATCTCCCAAACTTTTGGGTTGTCTCCCAAGAAGCGCTCTAGTTATGTAGAGGTCAAAGAGTTTGACTTCCCGTGATCAATCAATCCTTAGCATTGTGGCACGGGAATAAATCCACAATACCACAAGGTCCTCTCGTTTCCTTAACCTCAATTTTGGACGTCCTTGCATCCCCTCCAATCACCTTCCGATCTTCTATGCCATGGTGACTTGTATTTCACGACTTCTTGAATGATACAATACTCTCCTCCCTTGGGGTGAAACTTGAATGTATAGGGAGTACCACTTATCTCAAAGCTTATTTCTCCGATCTCAACATCAATATTCGCCTGTGCTGTCCTCAAGAAGGGTATGCCTAGAATCAATGGAGTTTTCGCCATTCTATCCATGTCTAGCACAATAAAGTCCACAGGCACAATATGGTCTTCAATTTGAACAGGCACATACTCAGCAATTCTATCGAGATTGCGTACCGATTGATCAGCTTATTCCAAGCATATTCCCGTAGACTCTAATTTAGGTAAATTGAGATTTGAGAATATATATAACGGGGCATAATGCTCACACTTGCTCCAAGATCATATAAGCATCTATCAAATATCCGAGTTCCAGTCAAGCACTAAATACTAGCTGATCCGAGATCCGGTTTCTTCTCCGGTGCAATGTCATTGATTGCCGCCATGAGTTCCTGAGTCACCTTGTTGTTTTGCATCATGTCCTTTATATACGTGGCATAAGTGGGCACTTGAATAGCATCAAGGAACAGGACATTGATGTAAAGTTTGTTCATTACATTGACGAACCTGGTGAATTGCTCATCATATTGCTTGGCTCTCTCTATTTTCATTAGTAAGTGTGTATCCAGGAATGTAGCAAGTCCATTCTCCTTAGCTTCCACACCAATCCTCCGGCTAGTTAGGTCAACTTCGTCGGTGACACCCCCGGTAACTCCTTCGGAAGGTTGCAAGTTCTTCTTGTCCGTGCTCCTCCGACTATCCCAAGATTGATTTTGTACTAAAAGATTAATCGATTCGCTAGCCTCAGTGGGAGTTTTCGACACGAATGAACCTCCAGCTGAAGCGTCTAGTGTTGACGAGACATATAATTCAATACAGTGTAGAATCTCTCAACAATTTCCCTCTTGAAAGACCGTGATGAGGGAAAGTATATATATACTCGTTATATCCCTCCCATGCTTCTCTAATGCTCTCATGAACATATTGAGTGAATCCAAGGATCCTATTCTTCAAAGCTTAGGTCTTGCCAGGAGGGAAATACTTGACCAAAAATTCAGCACAAGGGTGTTCCAAACGACCTTTGTTGCATTCTCCAATCCATTGTACCATTGTTTTGGATGTCCAACTAGAGAAAAGAGGAATAAATGCAATTAGGTAGCCTCGGGAGCCAATCCTACAATTCCGAACGTGATGCAAACCTCTAAGAAGTGCTGCAAATGTTGATTGCGATCTTCCGAACCGGTGAACGTCCGTTGTGCTACTATTCCAACATGTCTCTCTAGCTGATACGGCAATTGATAATCTCCTTCATTGAATTTTGTCTTGAGTACATTAGCCAATTGTGTCCTGAAGCGATCAACCAATGGTCTCTCCGGTGGTGGCTCTGCCATTTTGTCTTCCCCTTCTTGACCTTCAATTACGAACAATCTTCTTGGATCAAAGCGAGGTCCTTCTCCAACTAAATCTCCAAGTGACTTGCTTCTCTTCTCAATGTTCCTCTTCTTGTGAAAATCCTTTCTAGTTCATCGATGTAATTAGCCCCCGACAACAGCGCTAGAAAAAGCAGCTTGTTGGTCATAACTACGCACCCACTTATATACCGTAAAAGGACGGTGTACAATTGTAGCACATTTTCCCTTATAGTATTCCAAGGTTTAATCGAATCCACAGAGACCAATGGGAATTGAAGTATAGTTAATAGTAAAAGGGTCTAACCAAACTACTGTTGGCTGTTGAGGTTGAGAGAGTGCTGGTGGTTGTTGTGCCGATCGGCGTGATGGGTGCGCCGATCGGCACGGGATCACCGGTGAGCCGATCAGTGTGAGCAATGTGTCGATCGACGCACTATGGGAATTTGCAAACTAACAACTTCAGAGACTTGATTAGCTAAGTAAGCTTACGTGAGTAACCAGATATCTTCTAGTTGTGATCGTAACCTGAAGGTCTAATTAGATAGCATCATAAATTACATAGTTCAACCGCAAACCTTAGATGAATAAGAACATCCCGACTTTCACGAGTGGTATCCGATTTATCGCTGCCGGTGACAAACCCTTAGTCGCACAGGTGTCTTATTCTACTTAACTATCTACGGATGTTGCGCAAGCTTAACACTCGTCACTACTAAACCACATGAATAGCATCATTAAGCAACCATAATCAATACAGGATCTCGAGTACTCCTCTAATCAGCATGTTTAAGATAGCTTCTGAATACTTAGCCTAGAACCGAGCAATTGGAACAAGCATATGCATGATTATAGAATCAAGATCAACAAATCAGTAAAACCATTATCAACATATAATCATCCTTGAGATACATAGTGTAAGATACATCACCATCTATAAGGCATACCTTGATGGATCAACTCTAATAACCAATGGTTCTTGAAACTCAACTAGAGATCTATTCTAACAGGCATACCGCGATGGCTCTAACTCACGAATCTGGTGTCCCTCTCTCGTCGTTCTAGGGTTTTACAAGTATATATAGAGACCGAGCACATAAAACAAGTAGGAGTCTAGCCATTTCCATAATGCGTCGATCGGCGCACGAGACGCGCCGATCACCGTGAGCCGTGTCTTCATCAACCTCCTCTCCGAGTCGGTTCTCATATCTTCTAGGGCTTCCATGTGGACCTTCTACATCATGGTTTTCGAGATAATGTCTTGCATTGCACGTTTAGATCTCTAAGTTTCCTTTATCTCTTCTAGATAGGTATCTTCAAGTATCTTGCGCAACTAACCTTCCATAATGGTGGAATGGACCTTGGACTGCCCTTAATGGGCAAAATCAGTTCCTACGCCGATCAGCATACGTCCGTGTCGATCGGCACGATGGGCCTTCTGCGTCTCTTTTGTCCCTTGTCCTCCATGTAGCCTTTATTTATGCCAATTTTACCTATATCTGCAATAAACTTCAAAACCATGCATATGCAAAAATATAGCTATGTTCATAGGTAAATGGTCCATATTAGTGTCAATTGTACTCTAATTGGGGTAATATTTGCATATAAAATGGGGACATAGGGAGTGCCAACGAGTGATTTAATTAACCATTCGACCGGGGTGTTTTGCCGATTGTTTGCCACGTTTAGATCAATCTTGCCTGTTCTCGTTGCATGTTCAATCCACTAGATGAGATTATATTTGAACCATATTATCTTGCTAATTCCATGATCTTTATATGCCTTAAATGATTCAAATAACTTATTTCATGGTTTTAGAATAAGCTATACTTGAATCGGCATACTTGCCATTGAACATCCTTATTTGCCGATTCATACATGTTTGCGTGTCGATTTGCTCGATTAATTCAATTCTAGTAATATCGGCACCCTTCCATATCAAGACCATTATACCAAGATGAATATGGATATTCTATTCTTGTCCTATTTAATTCAAACTACATGTCGATTTGTTAAGTAACCGATAGCCAATTTGCTTTACTTTCTATTTTATTTGTGATAATCGGTCATGGTTACTAATCGACTTGTCCGGACCGATAATGTGACATCCCATGTCACGAAGAGGGTAATTACGTTAATGTCACACGTTAATCACCAAATTAGGGTGACCGTAATTAATTTGCTCAGCTTAAAAATCTAGAAAAGAGAAATCAATTAATTTAAACTTAGCTAAAACCCTAGCTTTCACAAACATAAAAAATTACAACAATAGTGTGCCAATATGCTTGCACCATCATGTTGTGTATGACAAAATATGAATTGAAGGCATTTTTCTACAATTTTTAGTAAACATTTAAATGCCTTAAAAATTCATTTGCATGTTAAAAAAGCTATTTGATGTGGACTAGGGTCCCGATCTTCCGAAAGGTTCACATAACTCTTGATTTGGCGAAAGATGTGACACACGTCGATCCGGCTCCCGAACAACACGTTCGAACCTCGCAATCGCAGCACCACGTCCTCTATGGTAATCAACCGGTGTTGCACGGTTGACCTCGCCTAATCCCTGCCTGCGAATCAAGAACACAAGCAAGAACAAGAAAGAACGCAACCAAATTTGCAGATGTATGATTAATCTCACGAGTTGGGGTCTAACAAACCGAGGAACGGCGAAACTGTCTAAGCAGAATAATTTAAGCAAAATCTAACCCTAACACGGGTGGTGGCTGCTGCTAATAAAGACTTGGGGACGTGCAAGAACCCCCTGGACTGCCCTTAATGGGCAAAATCAGTTCCTACGCCGATCAGCACACATCCGTGTCGATCGGCACGATGGGCCTTCTCGCGTCTCTTTTGTCCCTTGTCCTCCATGTAGCCGTTATTTATACCAATTTTACCTATATCTGCAATAAACTTCAAAACCATGCATATGCAAAAATATAGCTATGTTCATAGGTAAATGGTCCATATTAGTGTCAATTGTACGCTAATTGGGGTAATATTTGCATATAAAATGGGGACATAGGGAGTGCCAACAGTGATTTAATTAACCATTCGACCGGGGTGTTTTGCCGATTGTTTGCCACGTTTAGATCAATCTTGCCTGTTCGTTGCATGTTCAATCCACTAGATGAGACTATATTTGAACCATATTATCTTGCTAATTCCATGATCTTTACATGCCTTAAATGATTCAAATAACTTATTTCATGGTTTTAGAATAAGCTATACTTGAATCGGCATACTTGCCATTGAACATCTTTATTTGCCGATTCATACATGTTTGCGTGCCGATTTGCTCGATTAATTCAATTCTAGTAATATCGGCACCCTTCCATATCAAGACCATTATACCAAGATGAATATGGATATTCTATTCTTGTCCTATTTAATTCGAACTAGATGCCGATTTGTTAAGTAAGCGATAGCCAATTTGCTTTACTTTCTATTTTATTTATGATAATCGGTCATGGTTACTAATCGACTTGTCTGGACCGATAATGTGACATCCCATGTCACGAAGAGGGTAATTACGTTAATGTCACACGTTAATCACCAAATTAGGGTGAGCGTAATTAATTTGCTCAATTAAAAATCTAGAAAAGAGAAATCAATTAATTTAAACCTAGCTAAAACCCTAGCTTTCACAAACATAAAAAATTACAACAATAGTGTGCCAATATGCTTGCACCATCATGTTGTGTATGACAAAAGATGAATTGAAGGCATTTTTCCAGAATTTTTAGTAAACATTTAAATGCCTTAAAAATTCATTTGCATGTTAAAAAAGCTATTTGATGTGGACTAGGGTCCCGATCTTCCGAAAGGTTCAGATAACTCTTGATTTGGCGAAGATGTGACACACGTCGATCCGGCTCCTAAACAACACGTTCGAACCCCGCAATCGCAGCACCACGTCCTCTATGGTTATCAACCGGCGTTGCACGGTTCACCTCGCCTAATCCCTGCCTGCGAATCAAGAACACAAGCAAGAACAAGAAAGAACGCAACCAAAATTTGCAGATGTATGATTAATCTCACGAGTTGGGGTCTCACAAAGCGATGAACGGCGAAACTGTCTAAGCAGAATAATTTAAGCAAAATCCAACCCTAACACGGGTGGTGGCTGCTGCTAATAAAGACTTGGGGACATGCAAGAACCCCCTGGACGCTCCCCTAATGGGCTCACGCGAGATACACGGCCCAAAGGCCAAAAACGGTGACGCAGCACCAAAACAGATTCTGGACGTTCCAATGTTTTGATGATTCCCGGCGACTCCCGATGAATTTTGACGTGGGACCGGTTCCACTGGAAAGCTTATGAAATTATCTTTCCATCCATATGTACAACGTCAAAATCTGACTTCGTATGTGATCTGGGCGTCTATTTTAATTCAGACTGTTCCTGGACTCCGAAACAGACTCGAAGTCGACTTGGTTTGGGCTTCCATAATGCCTTGCGCCTCTTGCTGGACCTCCACGCCTCCAAGCCCTAGTCCATTCATATTGTGGTCCTCTTCTTGATTCCTAATCATAATAAAATCATTAGGTAGCAAACTATTCTCAAAATTATGAAAGGAAAGACTTAGGAACGAGCTCACCTCTAAATTCAATTGTCGGGCGCGAGCTCTAGTGATTGGTCCTTGAATGTTCAGCGGAGGAGTGTCATTTGTATCCAAAGGAGTGATGTCCTCATCATCCCCCCCCTCTTGAATCGGAGTCGTCCTCGACTCAAGCTTATGGTCCTCACCCAAATAAGGCTTCAAATCTGAAATGTTAAAAGTGGAACTAACCCCGAACTCGGCAGGCAACTCAAGTTTATATGCATTATCATTAATCTTCTAAATTATTTTGGAAGGACCAGTAGCTCTAGGCATTAACTTAGACTTTCTCAACTCAGGAAACCGATCCCTTCTCAAGTGCAACCATACTAAATCACCCGGTTCTAATTTAACTTCCCTTTTACCTTTACTACCAGCAATCCTATACTTTTCAGTCATTTTTTCAATGTTATGCTTAGTTTTTTTCATGCATTTTTAAAATAAACTCAGCGCGTTCCTTAGCATCAAATTGAACTCTCTCACTAGTAGGCAAAGATAAAATATCAATAGGAGCACGGGGATTAAAACCATACACTACCTCAAAAGGACTTACCTTGGTGGTCGAATGTGTTGCACGATTATATGCAAACTCCACATGAGGCAAACATTCCTCCCACATCTTCAGATTTGTCTTTAAAATAGCTCTCAACATGGTTCCCGGTTCACTATCTCAGTTTGGCCATCAGTTTGTGGGTGACATGTTGTAGAGAACAACAACTTCGTTCCCAACTTATTCCATAGAGTGCGCCAAAAATGACTCAAGAATTTGGCGTCACGATCTGAAACAATAGTAGAAGGCATACCATGCAAACGAACAATCTCTTTGAAAAATAGATCAGCAATGAATAGCATCATCACTCTTATGACAAGGTATAAAATGAGCCATCTTAGAAAATCTATCCACGACAACAAAAATAATATCCCTCCCCTCTTAGTCCTAGGTAGTCCTAAAACAAAATCCATAGAAATATCCGCCCAAGGTATTGAAGGAACAGGAAGAGGCATATCCAAACCATGTGGATTCAAGCGAGACTTTGCTTTTTGACAAGTAGTGCAGCGAGCCACAAAACGCTCAACACCTCTCCTCAACTGTGGCCAAAAGAAGTATGTGGCCAACACATCCGCCGTCTTCTTTGCATCAAAATGTCCCATCAATCCGCCTCCATGCGCTTCCTGTAACAACAAAAGATGAACGGAACCAACTGGAATGCAAAGACGGTTAGCTTTAAACAAATATCCATCATTTATCACAAACTTGTTCCATGTACGACCCTATCTACAATGCAGCAAAACATCTTTAAAATCAACATCAAGAGCACATTGTTCTTTAATTGATTCAAGCCCAAAAATGTGACAATCAAGGTGTGACAACATAGTGTATCGTCTAGACAAAGCATCGGCAATCACATTATCCTTCCCTTTTTTTATGCTTGATAATATAAGGAAAAGACTCAATAAACTCAACCCACTTAGCATGTCTACGGTTCAAATTACTTTGAGAGCGAATATACTTAAGCGATTCATGATCAGAATGAATAACGAATTCCTTAGGCCATAAATAATGACGCCATGTTTGCAAAGAACATACAAGAGCATACAATTCTTTATCATACGTAGAATAATTCAGAACAGGGCCAGTTATCTTTTCACTAAAATAAGCAATAGGTTTGCCATTTTGCATCAAAACACCACCAATGCCAATACCACTAGCATCACACTCAAGTTTAAAAGTCTTACCGAAATCTGATAGTTGTAGCAGCGGTGCATGTGTAAGCTTGTCCTTCAAAGAGCTAAAGGACTCGTCTTGTGCTCTGCTCCATTGAAACACAACACCCTTCTTTGTCAACTCATGCAACGGTGCAGCGATAGTGCTGAAATCTTTGACAAAGCGGCGATAGAAACATGCATGACCAAGAAAACTTCGAACCTCTGTGATGGTTTGGGGCTGTGGCCAGCTAGCAATAGCGTCAATTTTCTTGTCATCCACCTCTATACCCTGTGGAGTAACAACATAGCCAAGAAAAGAAATTCGATCGGTGCAAAAGGTGCACTTCTCAAGGTTAGCAAATAAACGTGCATTTCTTAAAGCAGTAAAAACAGCACGTAAATGATCCATATGTTCATCTAAAGACTTGCTGTAAATCAAGATATCATCAAAATAAACCACCACAAAGCGCCCAATAAAAGCCCTCAAAACCTCATTCATTAAGCGCATGAAAGTACTAGGTGCATTAGTTAACCCAAAAGGCATTACTAACCACTCATACAATCCGAATTTAGTTTTAAAAGTTGTTTTCCATTCATCTCCAAGTTTCATTCTAATTTGGTGATAACCACTACGCAAGTCAATTTTAGTGAAAATTAGAGAACCGCATAACTCATCAAGCATGTCGTCTAGCCTAGGAATAGGATGACGATACCGTATAGTAATATTGTTAATGGCTCTATAATCAACACACATGCGCGAACTACCATCTTTCTTAGGAACCAAAAGTACAGGAACAACACAAGGACTAAGGCTTTCTTGTACATACCCGCGGTCCAAAAGGTCTTGGACTTATCGCTGAATTTCCTTTGTCTCCTCGGGGTCGGTCCTATAAGCAGCACGGTTTGGCAAGGTAGCTCCCGGAATCAAATCAATTTGATGTTCTATTGCTCTGAAATATGGTAATCCAGGAGGAATCTCAGTTGGAAAAATATCCTCAAACTTCTGCAAAAGGTCAGTGATAGCAGAAGGCAAAGAACTAGCAATATGATCAAAGGAATACAAGGCTTGTTTGCATATCAAAGCATAAAAAATACCATCATTAGAAATTTCAGCAAGGTCTGATTTTGTAGCAAGCATAATACGACCTTTCAAATTAATTCCATCTCCCTTAGAAATAGGTGCAGACTTATCCTTTATAGGTGGGAAAACAGAATTAGCAACTTGTTGATTTTCAGATTTAGAATTATTCAAAGAAGCAGCTCGTTCTCTATCAGCTTCTACAATTTCAGCAGGGGTCAAAGGTACTAAAGTAATATTCTGTCCTTTATGCATAAAAGTGTATTTATTACTTCTACCATGGTGTTACCTTAGCTTTTCCCGAGTCATTTAACCATTGAATGTGGTATGGATGAGGATGTGGTCGTTTCGCCAAACCAAAACTAAAACTAAATTTTTTTTGGCTTTTTCGTGGACTCCGAAACAGACTCGAAGTCGACTTGGTTTGGGCCTCCACAATGCCTTGCGCCTCTTGCTGGACCTCCACGCCTCCAAGCCCTAGTCCATTCATATTATGGTCCTCTCCTTGATTCCTAATCATAATAAAATCATTAGGTAGCAAACTATTCTCAAAATTATGAAAGGAAAGACTTAGGAACGAGCTCACCTATAAATTCAATTGTCGGGCACGAGCTCTAGTGATTGGTCCTCGAATGTTCAGCGGAGGAGTGTCATTTGTATCCAAAGGAGTGATGTCCTCATCACTATTCTTTTTGAATTTTTCAAAAATTCTAGAATCAGAATCTCACCCTGACCCCAAAAGCAAAGTGATGCGGACATCGCCAAGCTAGGTGCGCTCAAGCTACAGTTTCCTCCAAGTTACAAGTTACCTCCAACTCCGCCGGCGCATCCGACTCGGATTCAGCAAATCTGACTGAACGAATTTAATGATATCTCCTTCATACGACATCGAAATGAGGTGTTTCCAGAGGCGTTGGAAAGAGGACGACTGCTCGGCCTTGTATCGTGTCGGGCCTTAAGCCCATGTTGAGGACGCCCATCCTGGTTCGTCCTTAACCCCGGGCCCCTGTTCTTTTACCGTGATCCAGGGCCCCTGTTCTTGTTCTCCTCGACTATGGCGATTAGTCCTTTCAAAACGAGTGCTAGAACTCTTTATATTCTGAGTGTCAATTCCTATTTGCAATTTCAGATTGTGTGTTTATCCTTTCTTGCTTGTGTTCTCGATTCGCTTGCAGGAAAAGCCTTCTCGGCGAGGTCAATCAAGTTGTGCTTGGTTGATAACCAACAGAGCAGTGGTGTAGCGGTTGCAGGATCGAATCGTGTTGATTTGAAGCCGAACCGTCAAGGTCGAGTTCTCCAAATTCGAGTTTACCCCCTCGACCTCTCGGAAGATCGGCCAGGAGCATATCAAGTGGTATCGGATTCCGGGTTGCACGTGAGGTAATCGTGCTATCTTTAGTGTAGTTTTTGTTCGTCACCTGTTGTCCACACAAAGCCAACAAAAATTACTTCTACCATGGTGTTACCTTAGCTTTTCCTGAGTCATTTAACCATTGAATGTGGTATGGATGAGGATGTGGTCGTTTGGCCAAACCAAAACTAAAACTAAAATTTTTTTGGCTTTTTCGTGGATGATAGGATAATAAAGAAACAAACTAAACTAAAGGTAGGGCGAACTCGACGGTGCACCTGAAGCTCTGATTACCACTTGATGTGGACTAGGGTCCCGATCTTCCGAAAGGTTCGGATAACTCTTGATTTGGCGAAGATGTGATACACGTCGATCCGGCTCCCGAACAACACGTTCGAACCGCGCAATCGCAGCACCACGTCCTCTATAGTTATCAACCGGCATTGCACGGTTGACCTCGCCAAGAAGGCTAATCCCTGCCTGCGAATCAAGAACACAAGCAAGAACAAGAAAGAACGCAACCAAATTCGGAGTCTCACAAACCGATGAATGGCGAAACTGTCTAAGCAGAATAATCTAAGCAAAACCCAACCCTAACATGGGTGGCGGCTGCTGCTAATAAAGACTTGGGGACGTGCAAGAACCCCTTGACGCTCCCCTAATGGTCTCACACGAGATACACGGCCCAAAGGCCAAAAACGGTGACGCAGCACCAAAACAGATTCTGGACGTTCCAATGTTTCGATGATTCCCGGCGACTACGGATGAATTTTGACGTGGGACGGGTTATGAAATTATCTTTCCATCCATATGTAGAACGTCCAAATCCGACTTCGTATGCGATCCGGGCGTCTATTGTAATTCAGACTGTTCCTGGACTCCGAAACAGACTCGAAGTCGACTTGGTTTGGGCCTCCACAATGCCTTGCGCCTCTTGCTGGACCTCCACGCCTCCAAGCCCTAGTCCATTCAAGTTGTGCTTGATTGATAACCAACAGAGCAGTGGTGTAGCGGTTGCAGGATCGAATCATGTTGATTTGAAACCGAACCGTCAAGGTCGAGTTCTCCAAATTCGAGTTTACCCCTCGACCTCTCGGAAGATCGGCCTGGAGCATATCAAGTGGTATCAGATTCCGGGTTGCACGTGAGGTAATCGTGCTATCTTTAGTGTAGCTTTTGTTCGTCACCTGTTGTCCACACAAAGCCAAAAAAATTACACTTTCCTCTGTCCTACCGCCCTTTGTGCCTTACCACTTTGATTCTAGATTGCTTTGTTGAGTTTGTATCCGTGGTCGAGTCTTGTTGCTGGTTTTAGATTGTGTTTCATCATCGTAGTATAACGTGCTCCTCGCTGTTGATTCCGCCGCTCTCCCATCCACCTTCACCAGATTACAAGTCGTGCCACCCCACTACTCGACTTGCCCTAGCTAGCCGCCTTGTGTGAACTCTCGTCGTGCAAGCCCCGGATATGTTGCAAGCCACCCTGTGTTTTTGCCCTGCTTTGTTTCATCATCTGGCAAATACCTAGCTTAGTTCATATCATCTTTTAGCTTTTTTTTTGCTGTGATTCAGATAGGGTAGCTTTGCCCTAGTTTCTTCCATCCTAGTCGTTGAGTTGTGCTGGCCAAAAACCTTCAATAAAACAGGCATAACTTTTCGCTCGTTGATCCTTTTTGGCTGAAATTTTTATAGCAGATTCTTGACGACAAGTTGAGGTGACCCACACTCGGCTACACTTTGTGTGCCCTCGTCAAAAAAATCAATAAAAATCGAGAAAAAATAGAAAAACTCGTTTGAAGTTTCTGCACGCTTTTCAGACACAGCTGTTTGATTTTCTGTAGGCCACATCTTAACTCTGTTTGAGTTGCCAATTCTTGTGGTTCCATCTTTGGTGATATGTGTTTAGAGAAAAATAAGAAACAATTCATTGAAAAAAGAAAAGTGAGAACACCTAAGATTTGCACTAGTGATTATTGTTGAAATATTTATAGAACTGCCATTGTGTGCAATTATAATGGTTCTTTGAGATTTCTCCATTGCCTTTGTTTCATCTTGTTGTGCTACGTCTAGGAACACGTCTTAACCAGCAATTGTGACTTGTGCTTTGGATACTTAGTGAACTTAGCTAATCAAGCTTCAATTTTGGTAATTCTTGCTGTGTTTTGAGCCTACCTATAGTTCCACATACATACTTCATCAAGCATAGATTTTCTCCTAGCAACTGTTACACCCAAGCTCATCAACTGATTGTACCATCCTGTTGCTTTGGCAAGAACACTTGTAAGACGGTGATAAGCCGTTTTCTGAATTTGCTTTCCACTATCACACTTCCTAGTTGTTAGTTGGTTAGGGATTATACCTTTGTGTTGTCTTCTGTCCTTTACTGACCATGGCATGGAAAGCAAAAGGTTCGAGACCCAAGGATTCTTCTTCGCACTCCCCTACTGCTTTTGATGATTGCGTGTCTAAGACCGAGCTTACACAATTTGGTGATGAGCAACGCGCCTTCATTACAGAAAAGTTTGACGAGCTCATGGGCCATATGAACGGCCTAATGACCCGGCTTGAGCATGTTGAGAATCAACCTCCACCGCAGCTTGAGCGACATCGTGATGCTGGTGATCGTGATGCTGCTCGTCTCCGTCGTAACCGTTACGGTATGGGAGGTAACAATCAGCGTGCTAATAATGATGTGTTTTCCAAAACTAAATTTACTATGTTTCCTTTTGCTGGTACTGCTGATCCTGATGCTTATTTAGAATGGGAACTTGTTGTTGATCAGAAATTTAATTCTCATTTAGTTCATGCTGATCATAGAGTTAGACTTGCTACTAGTGCGTTTACTGGATTTGCTCTTTTTTGGTGGAATGATCTTTGCCACACTCCTAATGTTATTTTCCTGATTCTTGGACTGTTTTAAAGCAACGTATGAAATCTCGTTTTGTTTATCCTTATTACCAATATGATTTGCGTTTAAAGTTACAAAACTTAAAACAAGGTGATAAGTCTGTAGAGGAGTATTATCAGGAATTGAGTATTGGTTTAAGACGTTGTGGTATACGTGATGGTGATGAGGAACTTTGTGCTAGATTTTTTGGAGGTTTGATCCGTGATATACAGGATATTCTTGACTATAAAGATTGGAATAGGTTCAACCAATTATATCACCTTGTTCTTAAGGCTGAAAGAGAAGTGCAGGGACGCCATGATACTAACCCTTTCAGGTCCAGCACTGGTAGGTCTTTTAGTAGCGTTCTGATTTGGGGCAATTGCATAACAACCATCGTTTCGATGCCCAATTGTGTTTTCACCATCGATTTTTAGATTTTGCATTTTTACCATAGTTTTTTGAATCTGAACCTCACTATTACCACAAGTACGTTTAGGTGGTGTAACGGTGTTAACTTTCTTGCACAAAGACAAAATTGCCCATTTGTGATTTTACCATAGTTTTAATATTGGCAATGTGATTGCACCAAAAATTTGACATGAGACGGTACAAGACTTTAGATTTTCAAAATTAGGACAAATTTGATAAGAAAATGTCAATTTTGATTAAATTTTGTAATAATTACAATCTCACGAGCGACTGTGTGGGGGCGGCGTGAGTGGCAGATCCACCGCTGCGCTCCTGGCCTACGCCTTCCATAGTTCCATCGCCTGCACTGCGCGACGAGCTACCAAGCCTCATCCGCGGCGGCGCCCGTGGCGAGAAGCAGTCGGCGTCGAGCGCGTACCAGCTGAGGCCGTGGAGCAGCGCGCCCCTAGAGAGCACAACGCCGAGGTGCACCGGTGATCTGCGGCCAGGGCGGCGTCCACGTCGGTTAGGGCGGTGTCCACGTCGGCGGAGAAAACGAATATTGCAGCAAGTCCGAGCGCCGCACGTGCCTGTTGCCTGTGCTGCTTGCGCGTGCTCGCCGCAAACTGCCCTGCCTCCTACGCCGCACCCTGCCCAGCACCCGCACCCATTCTCCTGCAAGGCGGTTGTGCCAGCCATACGCAGACGCGCAACACCGTCGCCAGGAGACAACAAAGCAATGAGATTGATGGAATGGAAGGGAAGTCGATCTAGGAGACAACAAAAGCAATGAGGGCGATGTAGTGGGTTGAGGGCAGTTTGGTCATTTCCGTCTTTTTCCTTATTATTTTTAATTATGTTTAATCCAACCCAGCTAACGGCAGTACAAATCCATGGCTAACGGCAGCTTCGACTCAAAACATTCATGGCTAAAACGCAAAATTTCAAAAACAGTGGCTAGATCACCATTAGCCTTGAAATCTATGGCTAAAACACAATTGTCTCTTCTGATTTTGATAAGGCGAAGTTTTCGGCTTCGAAGACAGCTGCACCATCGCCTTCTACTAACACTACCTCTGAGGTGAGTAGTTTGCCTTCTGTGCAGCCACCGACGCCCAAGAAGTGTGGAAACAGTGCTTCGGCCAATAGTTCGTCCAATATTGTGTGTCATCGCTGCAAGGGTATGGGACACGTCATGAAGGATTGCCCTAGTCGACGGGTATACGTTGCTGCCCCTGATGGAGACGGATATGTAAGTGCTAGTGATGTTGAAGATGATGCATTGGTTGCTGCTAACATTAATGCAGATGGCGTAGAGACTGAGGTGGAAATTGATTCTCTGGTTGCCGCTGTGGGTTTTCCTAACCTTATTGTGCAGCGTGTCTTGTCTTCTCAGTTGGGACAAGAGGAAAGGAGAAAATTTAGCGCCACAATTTGTTCCATCTCTATGCTGTTGTACAGGAGAGACGTGTTCTTACTATCATTGATAGTGGAAGCTGCAACAACTTGGTGAGTTCAGATTTGGTTACCAAGCTTGGATTCCCACACGTGCACTTTCTCATACGTACGAGATACAATGATTTAATACTAGTGGTAAGGCAAAGGTCTCTGCACACGTACATTTTTCTTGTGGTTCTTATCATGACTATGCTAATTTTGATGTTGTACCTATGCAAGCATGTTCGCTTTTATTAGGTAGACCTTGGGAGTATGATAAGTTTGCTGCACATCATGGTAGATCTAATACATATACTTTTGTGCATAATAATAAGAACATTATTTTGCTGCCTTTATCGCCTACTGAAATTCAGAACCATTTCAAGGTTGTTGCTGAAAATGCTAAGGATAAAAATGATAGTGCTTCACCTTCTGATGTTTCACACAAAGATATTAAGTTAAAGGGAGGTGTTTACCTTGCTACTAGTGCTGCTTCTGCTAGACTTTGTCATAGTTATGATGCACCATGTTATACTATGCTCTCTCGCGATGTTAATTTTAGTGATACTATGTCTTGCACTTGGCATTCTGTCGCTAACCTTTTGCAGGAGGTTGGTGATAAGTGGAGTCGAGGACGACTCCAATTCAAGAAGGGGGGATGATGAGGACATCGCCAAGCTAGGTGCGCTCAAGCTATAGTTTCCTCCAAGTTACAAGTTACCGCCAACTACGCTGGCGCATCCGATTCGGATTCAGCAAACCTGCCTGAACGAATTTGATGATATCTCCTTCATACGACATCAGAATGAGGCGTTTCTAGAGCTGTTGGAAAGAGGATAACTGTACGGTTGTTTTTGTTCTAGTCTAGCTCTAGACCCACCGCGGATCATTCTGTGTGAGTCCGACAAGGTGTTGCGTCACCTTTTTGTGCCGACTCGGCCTTATATCGTGACGGGCCATAAGCCCATGTTCAGGACGCCCGTCCTGGTTCGTCCTCAACCCTAGCGCGTCCCTAGGCTATAAGACTCAATAGCCGCTATCGTTTATACTTGACTTTTGTTTAGTTCGAGTTTTCCAGAGAGAAACTACGATTGCATCATTGTAACTCGTGGTGACAAGTCCTTTTACTGTGATACGGGGCCCTATTTTTTTTTTTTGCTCGACTGTGGCGATTAGTCCTTTCAAAACAAGTGCTAGAACTCTTTTAATTCTAAGTATGAATTCCTATTTGCAATTTCAGATTGCGTGTTTATCCTTTCTTGCTTGTATTCTCGATTCGCTTGCAGGAAAAGCCTTCTCGGCGAGGTCAATCAAGTTGTGCTTGGTTGATAACCAACGTAGCGATGGTGTAGCGGTTGCAGGATCGAATTGTGTTGATTTGAAGCCGAACCGTCAATGTCGAGTTCTCCAAATTTGAGTTTACCCCTCTACCGCTCGGAAGATCGGCCTAGATCATAACACAAAGTTGGAGCACATGTTTCGTTGAAGCTATAGAAGTTGGGTTTGAAGTTTGGAGCATGGAAGCATGGACTTTAGAATAAATTACAGAGGGTACTGTCCGAGTCGACAGGGAATCGATCCTTTCCTATGGACCGCCGGGCAATCGGCAGCTCTGCCCGTCCTCCTCTGCAAACCGCCGTCCAAAACTCGTCCACCGGACCCTTCCCAACGCCATGGATGAGTTGTAGTTGAGGTGACCCTCACCTATTCCCATGTCGACCGCCTCCTTCGTCGCTCTCCCTCCGAACCGGCTTCCGCGCCCGGCCTTGGGAACAAAGCAGCCAGCAGCCGAGCTCCCTCCCCAACATTCTCACACACTCCAAACTCACTCCCGAGCTCCCCGCAACGACCCAAGTTCCGGAGTCCCTACCTTCCTCTGCCGGTGCACTCAAGCAAAGAGATTTTGGCTGCTCCCCTGTTTTAGTCCTCTATGGGTGCCGGTGCTCAAATATGCATCCGGGTGAGCTCCCTCTCCCTACTCTCTCATGAAACCGATGCACAAGTCGACCACCGAGCATCCTCTCCGAGCTCCCGCCTTGTCTCCCACTTAGGTCACCAAAATTCGGAGAGAATTTAGCGCCATCGCCGCCGGTGTCCACACCCGCCGACGAGACCCCTACTCCGGCCCTCCCCGAGCTTCTTCTTCTGCACGCCATTGGCCCTCAAGGTGAGGCGGAGCTCCTGCCGTTGGATCTTTTGGCCTCCTCACCCGTTGTGTGTCACGCGCGACGTCGCCTACGTTGGTGTGCTAAGCAGCGAAGGTAATGCTCACTTAACACATTGAACACAAGAAATGGAGAATGCGAAGTATAAAAGAACAAAGTGGCAGGACAACAACTCTTGATAAAAGCGGAGTAAACTCGCTGATTACATGTGTGTTTACAGGCGACCCTTGGGCTCCCTTTATGGTCCAGGGAGCCATATTTTACAGGACCGTTCTACCCTTATCCAACCGCCTCAACTCTACCATGAGGCGGTAACTCTTAGGGGCACTCCGAGAAAGATAGCCGAAACCGCGTTACTCAAGGCTTAGTTCGCTGCTTAGCTGGGACGCACTGCCGCACTTTGCTTGGCCTCTCTCTCGGTGCTCCGCTCCAGCCCCGCTTCGCCTTGCCGGGTGATAGCTTCGCGGGTCACGGGCCTTCGCGCGTGGGCGCGCCCCGTCCTCGGGCTTCCCCTTACTTCGCTCCATGGTGTCTCGTTCGCTTCGGGTGCCTCACGTCGTTCGGCGACTTATACGCACTGCCTCAAGATGAATGTTGATGTTAGTGAGAAATATATACCGGGGGTCTTTGGCGTCCCCCCCCGTGAGGCCCAGCTCGCGTCGGACCCCCAACAGTAGCCCCTCGATGGGCAAGCTCGAAGTACTCATACATTCGGGCTCGGGCAATCGGAACTTCGCCTCGCGCACGCCGACGAGCGCGGGGAACGCCACTCCCGGGATCTTTGCTTCGTTGCTTTTGCTTCGAGGGTGGGGTTGTTTCTTTGCGCTGCTGGTTGTCTGGTTGTGTATTTTGTGGAGTTGTCGTTAGGTTTGGTGCTTCTTGTTTCCTAGACCCGTTGGTTTGCTAATTCCGAATGGTGAGTGGGCTTCTTCGGTGCTTTATGCCCCGATGGGCTTTAGCGAGCTTGTTTCCTTTTCGTTCGTTGGGTGGCCCACTTCACTCGATGTGATCCGTGGTTGGCCTTTTCACCTGTCGCACCGCCGTTTTTACCCTTGTTGACCTAGGTTTTTTCCATGCCTATAAAAAGCTCGGGTTAGTGAAGGGTTAGCCGCTGCATCCGAGAGAGATACGCTCTTGCTTTCTTGCTTTCTTGCCTTCGCTTATCGCTTTGAGCGAATCAGTCTTTTGCTTTTCACCGCTTAGCTTCCGTTTCCCTAGTTTTTATTGCTGCGATGACTTCGCTCGTGCGCCCTGAGTATTTGGTGATTTCCGAGCTTCGCACCGATGATTGGAAGTTGCGCGAGCCCTTGCCTACCTCTTCCGAGGGTAGCGAGGCTTCGAGCGCTAAAGAGCAGGAGGAAGAGGAGGAGGCGGTCAACGAAGCCGCCGAAGAGGAGAGCGAAGCCGGTGGCGGGGATGACCAGGAGGGGAAGAAGAAGGCGATGCTTCGCCCGGGCCGGCACTCGTCGTTGGGGCGGGCACGGTCACTTCGCTCCACCGCCGGTCAAAGGCTCCGAAAGCCCCTAAGTCCGTCAACCCCAAAACCCTTCTCATTGAGCCGTCGGCGATGACCGACGCATTGGCGAAGGAGTTGGTTGGTTTGGGCTATCTTCGAGGGTACCGCTTTCCGGTGGGCGAAGTGGAGCTGCGGCCTAAGGAAGACGAGGTGGTCGTCTTTCGAGACTATTTCATCGCGGGGTTGGTGATCCCCGCCACCGCTTCATGCAGATCGTCTTGGAGCGCTGCGGCATCCAATTGCACGAGCTCTCCCCGGCGCCTTCGGTCATTTGAGCAAATTTATCCGGGCGGTAGTTAGCTACGGAGGCGACCTCGACATCGAGGTGTTCGCCCGTGACTTCATTGACAGCGTGGGGTATGATTGCCGGTACGGGTCGCCGACCTTCACGCCCTACCGGAACGAGAACAAAGGCATCCCGCATCGAAGCATGAACAAGAGGAACCAGAACCGGCATATGTACCGGTTCTACGCGAAGGTGCCCGGCGTCGTCAAGGCGAGCAAAGCCGGCGAGGCGAAGATGGTCTATCCTATTGCTTCGCGCGTGGCACCCTCGGAGCCGATCCAGGCACCGACTTCGAGCGCCGCAGGCACAAGGCGGCGAGACCATTTTCTACAAGGCTTACCGCACCTCTAGCGATCGTGACTTGGTGGAAGAGTTATGCGCTGCCGGTGCCTGCCCCCGAGGGTCGGGTTCGGGATTGGCAACGATCGGTTGTGTTCGCTCGATCTCGGGCTCGCAGGGGTCAAGGGGCGATTATTTGCCCGATTTTCTACCTCGCCCACGAGAACGTGAGGGCGGGGTCCTTCGTCCGTGACATCGAACAGCGGGCGAACCTTTGTGCGGCACCTACCCGACGGATATGCACAAGCTCGTCCTTGAGTGCACCACCTCGAAGTGCCGGTTCAACCAGGTTCTTGGCGCCACGAGGATTCCGTATCCTCCCCGCGAAGCGCCTCATTCTAGGGCCGACGAGGGGACTTCGCCGGCGGGGAAGGAAGAGGAGGCGAGCTCCAGGGCGGGGCGAGCTCCAAATCTCGCTGCCAAAAGGGGCGGCTACATGTCAGCATTAGCCCGAGCTCCTCCCCCATCGAGGAGCCGACTCCTTCGGCTGGTTGGCGATCGAAGGGCGACGCCCTCCGAACAAGGCATTCCGGATGGCCACGATGCATGACGTTCGGATGACCCTCTCCCTCCTCTCGACGGGGAGAAGAGACCTCGCATTGAGGTTCGAGGCGGGGCTACTTCGCCGCTGAAAGGTTAGGCCGGTTGCTTCGACACCACGTGTTGCTTCTTGCACTCTTGATTCTTCTAGACTTGACTTTTGTTTACTTTTTGTCATAGATTCAGCTCCTGTTGCTCCCACCATTGCGCCCGCTAGCGGCGCTGCTGGGATGTCCCCGAGCACCGACGTTTTGCCGATGGTGTCCGATGTCGATCGAGGTGACTCTTTTTACCCCTTCCCCTTTTTTGTGTCGAAGCGATCTTTTGATGGTATTCGATTGTTTTTGCAGTTGACGCTCGCTCCGCCACTCGCTGATGTCATGCTTGGGAAACAAGTTGTTTCCGTAGGGCCTTCGTTCGAGGCTCCCTTAGAAGGGCGGTCCGAGGACGAGCTAGGACGAGCTGATCGTGGAGTTACAGGGCGCTCTCGGGCGGAGCCGGGAGTTGGCTTCGAGCATCGACGAGCCAGCCGACGCGGCACCCGGTCGCGCCGTGCGGAGCCGGCGCTGGTCAAGGAGGCTAATTCTCTCCTTGAGTCCAAGATTGTTCGGCTGAAGGAGGAGTCCGTCGGCCATCTTCGTGCGCTGATTATGGCGAAGGAGTCGTCATGGCCGCTTGCTCGGAGCGGGATTACGCCCGGGCCGAGCTTCGAAGATTCGAGCAGAGGCCCAGGAGCTAAAGGAGATCCTTGACCGCCGCGACGAGTTCTTCGACTAGAAGAGCGTGCTTGCCGGCTCGGGCATGGTGACGGCGATGGAGAGTGAGGGGGCGGTCGTCCCTCCCTTCGCTCCGGCCGTCGATGAAGGCCACGAGCGGCCCTTCTTTCGCTGGCCGATGGGGGCCATCGATGCCGTGCCTAGGGTTCTCGACCGAGGTTGTAAGCTTGCTGCAACATATTGTGTCGAGGCGGGGATCAACTTGCTCGAGCAGCTGTCTTAGCCGAGCCCGGATCTTCGATCGAGGCGGACTCCCGACAAAATGCTAGCGCGACTATTAAGGTGGCTGCCCGGCGGGTCCTTCGGAAGTATTGGGTCGCGCATGGGCAAGCGGCTGCGCTCGAAGATATGAGGGCGCGCCACTTAGGGGTAAGTTCTTTTTATTTCTTTATCGCGAGGCCCGTTATTTTTGCTCGTATGTGGTGTTTATCTTCTCTTTGCTTCGCAGGACTCGGAGCCGGCCAAGGACGAAGAAGAGGAAGAGGAGAACGAAGCGGAGGAAACGGAGGCGGGGGCGAAGGAGATAGAAGACCCTGCTCCGCCGAGTGTTGGCAATCGCGGCACGGAGCCTCCTTCTACGGGAGCCGGATCCAGCCGAGAGGTCTAGGAGCGGACGGAAGGGCACTTCGCCTCCTCGCCTTTATTTTTCTTTTTTGTACTCCGCGCTTTACCGTGCACAAACAATTTTATAAATTAATATTATTAACCTGCGCAAGTTTCCCGTGAAGGGCCCGCGTAGGAATCTGAAAGAGATGCTTCCGACTTGATTTTGGGATTGGTTCTTACCAGCTACTCCTTGCGGAGTGACGGCGCGGCTTCGAGCTCCAAAGTTGACTTGGGTTATTTTGAGGCGCTGGACAGGATGAGCGGCAAATCGGGCCGCGAGGCGAGGGACGAAGTCAATTTCGGAGCGAGCACTTTTGGAAGCGTCCCTTCGCCTCGAGGCTATGCCCGGGCGAGGCATTCTTCGTCCTCGTCAATTAGGTTCAAGACATTTGGACGCTCTAGTGGTGATGTTAATAGTTGTAGTCCGGCCGATTCTTCGCTTTCGCCCTCTTCGATCGGCCGCGACTATCGCCCCGGTGTTTTGGGCGGGATGAGTGGGAGATTGTGAAACCAGAATTTTTTGAGTCCGGTGTTGTTATAAAAAGAGAGTCATGACAGTTTTCTCATTTTGTCATGCTCGCTTTGCTTTGTAGGGTTTGGCCCCGGTGGCGGGCGAATTTTTGCCCGACAATTTTGTTGACGCCACTCCGCTCGCGTTTGAGCGAGGTCATTTAAGGGCTACACGGGGTTGTTACGATCGCTACCTCACCGAGTATCCTCGAGGCGATCTAGCCCACTTTTGGAGTGTTGTTATGGTTCGCTTTGCCAAGGGACAATGCAAGCTAACGAAGTTTTATAAAGGCCACTTGGTGACTTCGCCCGCTGCGCATGCGGGGAATGTCGGTGTTAAGATTGAGGTTCCGGAGTGCGACCCGTCGGAGATGTTTTTTGCTTACAATACTCCGCGCGATGGGGAGAGCAGAAGAGGGTTCGTCATGGAGATTTTTTAGTTTACCTTTGTACCCGAATTTGGCTTCGCACTATCTTGGTTTGATGCGTTTGAGCTGTTTTGCTTGATTTCTCCGGTATTTGTGTTATGTTTGTGTCCGAAGGTTAACCCTGTTTGATCTTAGAGTCTTGTGGGTGTTCCTTTTGTGAGGGTTTGCGTTGCTTCGAGCCGGAACACGAGCCCCTTTTAGCTTATGCATCGTTTTGTTTAAATAAAACGCCACTCCACTCTACTTAACCGATTAGGGTCGAGGTGCGGATTTGCTTCGAACAAAAATGTGAGCCCCTTTGCGGCTTTACGCATCGTTTTGTTTAAATAAAATGCCACTCCCCTCTACTTAACCGTTTAGGGGCGAGGTGCGGATTTGCTTCGAACGAAAACGAGAGCCCCTTGGCGGCTTTACGCTTTGTTTTGTTTAAATAAAACGCCACTCCCCCTACTTAGCCGTTTAGGAGCGACGTGCAGATTTGCTTCGAGCCAAAACGCGAGCCCTTTGTGGCTTTACGGATCGTTTTATTTAAATAAAACGCCACGCCCCTACTTAGCCGTTTAGGGGCGAGGTGCGGATTTGCTTTGAACGAAAACACGAGCCCCTTTGCGGCTTTACGCATCCTTTTGTTTAAATAAAACCCCACTCCCCCTACTTAGCCGTTTAGGGGCGAGGTGCGGATTTGGTTCGAACGAAAATGTGAGCCCCTTTGCGGCTTTACACATTGTTTTGTTTAAATAAAACGCCACTCCCCTACTTAGCCATTTAGGGGCGAGGTGCAGATTTTCTTCCAACGAAAACACAAGCCCCTTCGTTGGCTTTACGCATCATTTTGTTTAAATAAAACGTCACTCCCCTCTACTTAGCCGTTTAGGGGTGAAGTGCAGATTTGTATGGAACGAAAATGCGAGGCCCTTTGCGGCTTTAGGCATCGTTTTGTCTCGTCGTTCTGGGGTTTTTGTTTTTCACCCGATCAGATACAAAGCTTTGTGATGTGGACTAGGGTCCCGATCTCCCGAAAGGTTCAGATAACTCTTGATTTGGCGAAGATGTGACACACGTCGATCCGGCTCCTGAACAACACGTTCGAACCCCGCAATCGCAGCACCACGTCCTCTGTGGTTATCAACCGGCGTTGCACGGTTGACCTCGCCTAGAAGGCTAATCCCTGCCTACGAATCAAGAACACAAGCAAGAACAAGAAAGAACGCAACCAAATTTGCAGATGTATGATTAAACTCACAAGTTGGGGTCTCATAAACCGATGAACGGCGAAACTGTCTAAGCAGAATAATCTAAGCAAAACCCAACCCTAACATGGGTGGCGGCTGCTGCTAATAAAGACTTGGGGACGTGCAAGAACCCCCTGGACGCTCCCCTAATGGGCTCACACGAGATACACGGCCCAAAGGCCAAAAACGGTGACGCAGCACCAAAAACAGATTCTGGACGTTCCAATGTTTCGATGATTCCCGGCGACTCCGGAAGAAATTTGATGTGGGACCGGTTCCACTGAAAATCTTATGAAATTATCTTTCCATCCATATGTAGAATGTCCAAATCCGACTTCGTATGCGATCTGGGCGTCCGTTTTAATTCAGACTGTTCCTGGACTCCGAAACAGACTCGAAGTCGACTTGGATTGGGCCTCCACGCCTCCAAGCCCTATTCCATTCATACTATGGTCCTCTCCTTGATTCCTAATCATAATAAAATCATTAGGTAGCAAACTATTCTCGAAATTATGAAAGGAAAGACTTAGGAATGAGCTCACCTCTAAATTTAATTGTCGAGCGCGAGCTCTAGTGATTGGTCCTTGAATGTTCAACGGAGGAGTGTCATTTGTATCCAAAGGAATGATGTCCTCATCATCCTCCCCTCTTGAATCGAAGTCGTCCTCGACTCAAGCTCATGCTCCTCACCCAAATAAGGCTTCAAATCTGCAATGTTAAAAGTGGAACTAACCCCGAACTCGGGAGGCAACTCAAGTTTATATGCATTATCATTAATCTTCTCAATTATCTTGAAAGGACCAGCATCTCTAGGCATTAACTTAGACTTTCTCAACTCAGGAAACCGATCCTTTCTCAAGTGCAACCATACTAAATCACCCGGTTCTAATTTAACTTCCCTTTTACCTTTACTACCAGCAATCCTATACTTTTCAGTCATCATTTCAATGTTGTGCTTAGTTGTTTCATGCATTTTTAAAATAAACTCAGCACGTTCCTTAGCATCAAAGTGAACTCTCTCACTAGTAGGCAAAGGCAAAATATCAATAGGAGCACGGGGATTAAAACCATACACTACCTCAAAAGGACTTACCTTGGTGGTCGAATGTGTTGCACGATTGTATGCAAACTCCACATCAGGAAAACATTCCTCCCACATCTTCAGATTTGTCTTTAAAATAGCTCTCAACATGGTGCCTAATATGCGGTTCACTACCTCAGTTTGGCCATCAGTTTGTGGGTGACATGTTGTAGAGAACAACAACTTCGTTCCCAGCTTATTCCATAGAGTGCGCCAAAAATGACTCAAGAATTTGGCGTCACGATCTGAAACAATAGTAGAAGGCATACCATGCAAACGAACAATCTCTTTGAAAAATAGATCAGCAATATGAATAGCATCATCACTCTTGTGACAAGGTATAAAGTGAGCCATCTTAGAAAATCTATCCACGACAACAAAAATACTATCCCTCCCCCTCTTAGTCCTAGGCAGTCCTAAAACAAAATCCATAGAAATATCCGCCCAATGTATTGAAGGAACGGGAAGAGGCATATACAAACCATGTGGATTCAAGCGAGACTTCGCTTTTTGACAAGTAGTGCAGCGAGCCACAAAGCGCTCAACATCTCTTCTCAACTGTGGCCAAAAGAAGTGTGTGGCCAACACATCCGCCGTCTTCTTTGCACCAAAATGTCCCATCAATCCGCCTCCATGCGCTTCCTGTAACAACAAAAGACGAACGGAACCAACTGGAATGCAAAGACGGTTAGCTCTAAACAAATATCCATCATTTATCACAAACTTGTTCCATGTACGACCCTCTCTACAATGCAGCAAAACATCTTTAAAATCAGCATCAAGAGCATATTGTTCTTTAATTGATTCAAGCCCAAAAATGCGACAATCAAGGTGTGACAACATAGTGTATCGTCTAGACAAAGCATCGGCAATCACGTTATCCTTCCCTTTTTTATGCTTGATAATATAAGGAAAAGACTCAATAAACTCAACCCACTTAGCATGTCTACGGTTCAAATTACTTTGAGAACGAATATACTTAAGCGATTCATGATCAGAATGAATAACGAATTCCTTAGGCCATAAATAATGACGCCATGTTTGCAAAGAACGTACAAGAGCATATAATTCTTTATCATACGTAGAATAATTCAGAACAGGGCCAGTTATCTTTTCACTAAAATAAGCAATAGGTTTGCCATTTTGCATCAAAACACCACCAATGCCAATACCACTAGCATCACACTCAAGTTCAAAAGTCTTACCGAAATCTGGTAGTTGCAGCAGCGGTGCATGTGTAAGCTTGTCCTTCAAAGAGCTAAAGGACTCGTCGTGTGCTTTGCTCCATTGAAACACAACACCCTTCTTTGTCAACTCATGCAACGGTGCAGCGATAGTGCTGAAATCTTTGACAAAGCGGCGATAGAAACCTGCAAGACCAAGAAAACTTCGAACCTGTGTGATGGTTTGGGGCTGCGGCCAGCTAGCAATAGCGTCAATTTTCTTGTCATCCACCTCTATACCCTGTGGAGTAACAACATAGCCAAGAAAAGAAACTCGATCGGTGCAAAAGGTGCACTTCTCAAGGTTAGCAAATAAACGTGCATTTCTTAAAGCAGTAAAAACAACACGTAAATGATCCATATGTTCATCTAAAGACTTGCTGTAAATCAAGATATCATCAAAGTAAACCACCACAAAACGCCCAATAAAAGCCCTCAAAACCTCATTCATTAAGCGCATGAAAGTACTAGGTGCATTAGTTAACCCAAAAGGCATTACTAACCACTCATACAATCCGAATTTAGTTTTAAAAGCTGTTTTCCATTCATCTCCAAGTTTCATTCTAATTTGGTGGTAACCACTACGCAAGTCAATTTTAGTGAAAATTAGAGAACCGCATAACTCATCAAGCATGTCGTCTAGCCTAGGAATAGGATGACGATAGCGAATAGTAATATTATTAATGGCTCTACAATCAACACACATGCGTCAACTACCATCTTTCTTAGGAACCAAAAGTACAGGAACAGCACAAGGACTAAGGCTTTCTCGTACATACCCGCGGTCCAAAAGGTCTTGAACTTGTCGCTGAATTTCCTTTGTCTCCTCGGGGTTGGTCCTATAAGCAGCACGGTTTGGCAAGATAGCTCCCGGAATCAAATCAATTTGATGCTCTATTCCTCTCAAAGGTGGTAATCCAGGAGGAATCTCAGCTGGAAAAATATCCTCAAACTCCTGCAAAAGGTCAGTGATAGCAGACGGCAAAGAGCTAGCAATATCATCAAATGAATACAAGGCTTGTTTGCATATCAAAGCATAAAAAATATCATCACTAGAAATTTCAGCAAGGTCTGATTTTGTAGCAAGCATAACACGACCTTTTAAATTAATTCTATCTCTCTTAGAAATAGGTGCAGACTTATCCTTTATAGGTGGGAAAACAGAATTAGCAACTTGCTGATTTTCAGATTTAGAATTATTCAAAGAAGCAGCTCGTTCTCTATCAGCTTCTACAATTTCAGCAGGGGTTAAAGGTACTAAAGTAATTTTCTGTCATTTATGCATAAAAGTGTATTTATTACTTCTACCATGGTGTGTAGCATCATTATCATGTTCCCAAGGACGACCCAATAAAAGTGAACAAGCTTGCATAGGAACCACATCACAATCAGCATAATCCGAATAAACACCAATGGAAAAAGGAACTTTGCAAGTTTGTGTTACCTTAGCTTTTCCCGAGTCATTTAACCATTCAATGTAGTATGGATGAGGATGTGGTCGTTTGGCCAAACCAAGCTTCTCAACCAGATCTGAACTCACCAAGTTATTGCAGCTTCCTCCATCAATGATCACACGTGCGCGTGGAAAGTGGACGCCGGTGAAGCCTTTGTGCTCGTATAGCTGCGTCATCGGCGTCGAAAGTGGCATCATTCACCGTGTCATCTTTTCTATTTCCTCCGGCGTTGCTACCGGCCTCATCTTCATGGATCTTCACACGGTTCTCCACCTCTGTCAGCTTGCCAGTCAACGTTGTCGCCACTTCTGCTAGAGTATTAACCGTGTCTGTCATCTTGGACAAACGCTTATCGATCCTCTCAATCTGGTTGCCGAGATTGAGTTTGTTGATGCCGTCGGTAACAGCCTTGTTAACAGCTTCTGTCATCTCCTCACGTGCCCTGTCAAGAACAGACTGAAGCTGCCCTTGACTAACACACTCGTGGAAATCTTTAGGGGTACCAGCGTCCGTAGCATCTCCTGCCATAGCAAATACCAAAACAGGAACAAACAGTGAAGGTTATCCTAATAACACTACTACTATGGTGGACAGTGGTGACTCTCACAAAAGCAAATGGAAACGTCTCACCAAGTTCTTACAAGGGTCTTACCAAGCAAGGCAAAGGATACCTAGAAGGCGTGTACCATGATTGCAAGGGTCAAAACCTGTGTTGTCCAGAAGTAGTATGTGGAGCTAGGAAGGCCAAATATGTGAGTGGAACACAATTCAAAAACAGATAGTAATGCTGAATAAATGTCCAAACCTACTTGTCCTTAGTTGCTGGTCTACACGTATCCTAGAACAGTAGTGCAGGCAAAGCAAGGATGACAGGCACAAAGGAAACAAAGGAAAAGGGAACTAGCAAGGAAGAAACAGCAACTAGACACAAAAAACAGGCCAAAACCCTGTTTTGTCTTTTAGCACTAGTAGAAATCACAAATTTTTCTTTTTTGATATTTTTCTTCCACTGAGAGGCAACAAAATAGGAACCACACAAAGTTTCAGGTCAAACAGAGAAGGAATGTGGCCTACAGATTTTCTGTAAGATGCAACGACGACGGGTTCCAAACTTTTTTCCTCGGATCAGTGGGCTTAACTATTTTTTTTGATTTTTTCGAGATTTTTCCTGCCAGGCGAAGCGGGAACGAGCAGATGCGAAATTTTTCTCTACCCAATTTCAAAAAAAAATTGCCTAATTTCGAGTCCGTATGCGAAAGTTATGGCTGTTTGAAGGAAGGGACTCCGAATTTGGGTTTCGGTGGACCGAATTGCAATCGGGTAGGATTTTTTTTTGTTTTTTAGACGATTAATATATGCAACGGAAACAGGAGTAGGTCTTGTTCGTGGGGTGTTGAGTTCGAGATGAAAAAGGGTGGGAGTGTAGGGTGGGACTATGGTGGATGCAGCGGAGGTAACAAAAACTCTCGAGACAAAGCAAAAACTTGAGGTAATTCGGCTAGGGTTTCAAGGTGGCACAAACTGACGACAAAAACACGAACTAAACCAGCAACAAAACAATCACTAGAACACAAACTCAACACTACGGACTCTGAAATTGAAACATGCAAAGGCTAAACACGGCTTGGACAGGATGAACCCTAAAACTAAAAAAAATTTTGGCTTTTTCGTGGATGATAGGATAATAAAGAAACAAACTAAACTAAAGGTAGGGCGAACCTGACGGTGCACCTGAAGCTCTGATTACCACTTGATGTGGACTAGGGTCCCGATCTCCCGAAAGGTTCAGATAACTCTTGATTTGGCGAAGATGTGACACACGTCGATCCGGCTCCTGAACAACACGTTCGAACCCCGCAATCGCAGCACCACGTCCTCTATGGTTATCAACCGGCGTTGCACGGTTGACCTCGCCTAGAAGGCTAATCCCTGCCTGCGAATCAAGAACGCAAGCAAGAACAAGAAAGAACGCAACCAAATTTGCAGATGTATGATTAAACTCACAAGTTGGGGTCTCACAAACCGATGAACGGCGAAACTGTCTAAGCAGAATAATCTAAGCAAAACCCAACCCTAACATGGGTGGCGGCTGGTGCTAATAAAGACTTGGGGACGTGCAAGAACCCCCTGGACGCTCCCCTAATGGGCTCACACGAGATACACGGCCCAAAGGCCAAAAACGGTGACGTAGCACCAAAAACAGATTCTGGACGTTCCAATGTTTCGATGATTCCCGGCGACTCCTGATGAAATTTGACGTGGGACTGGTTCCACTGGAAAGCTTATGAAATTATCTTTCCATCCATATGTAGAACGTCCAAATCTGACTTTGTATGCGATCTGGGCGTCCGTTTTAATTCAGACTGTTCCTGGACTCCGAAACAGACTCGAAGTCGACTTGGATTGGGCCTCCACAATGACTTGCGCCTCTTGCTGGTCCTCCACGCCTCCAAGCCCTATTCCATTCATACTATGGTCCTCTCCTTGATTCCTAATCATAATAAAATTATTAGGTAGCAAACTATTCTCAAAATTATGAAAGGAAAGACTTAGGAACGAGCTCACCTCTAAATTTAATTGTCGGGCGCGAGCTCTAGTGATTGGTCCTTGAATGTTCAACGGAGGAGTGTCATTTGTATCCAAAGGAGTGATGTCCTCATCACTTTGTTTTGTGGCTTGTACTCTGGGGTATATTATATTTGCCCGACGGATTGATTGTTTTGCAAGCCGGCACTCTGGGCTTTTGTTTTTCGCCCAACGGAGTGTTTTTCTAGCTTGTACTCCTGGATATATTGCCTGTGCCCCGCGGAGTACAGCTATTTGATGAGGCAATGCCTCGCTGTCGAATGTTCAGACTTTCATTATTTCTGGAAGTCGTTTCGACTATTTTGCTTCGATTTGGGAAATGCAGCTTTATATTGTTTGTAGCTTCTATTACACATGTCGCCTCGTTAAAAACCTCGTGCCCTTTCGGGGCTTCCCTGCGAGGAAAAGAGTACGGTTTTTTTGCAGAATATTAAAAAAAGAAAAAAAAGAATTTTCTAGATTCTACGACAGCTCCCTTGCTTATTTATCACGAAGGGGCTGTTTTACAATGTTTGTTTATGGTTGGTGCAGTTCCTTCGCTTTGTTGCGAAGGTCTTCTTTCGCTCGACTGAGTCCCTTTTTGCTGTCTTGTCTTGCGCTACTGCATAGTCTTTGCTTACTTCGCGCCAGATAATTGTTTTTGCTTCGTTTGTCGTCTTGTCGCTTGATGGGACGAGGTTGTGGATTCCGCCTTTCTTGCTGTACTGCACTGTGGGTTGTTGCTTGGGGAGCCTCTGAATACTGTGAATGTTTGCTATTTCAGGCGTGAATCCTTTTTCTATGTTTCTTGCCAGTTGATGATCCCCTTTCACAGTTATGACACCTTTGGCGGCTGGGATTTTCATGCGAAGGTATGCGTTGTGAATTGCAGCTTCGAACGTCTTGAGTGTTGGTCTACTCAGGATAGCGAAGTAAGGATAGTTTAGCCTCACAACGTCGAAGGTGACGAACTCTATTCTCAGGTTGTTCTTGGGTTGGACCTGTCTCCGAAGGTTACAGACAACTTTATTGTTCTGGCTGGTTCGATCCTTTTCTACCGAAGCCATATACTTCATACTAGCAAAGTGCCCGTGCTTCGCTACGAGTTTAAACTAAAAACAATTTATAAACAATATTTTACAAAAAATGTATTTATATTACATGATTGTTTTGGAGTATTTTCTTTATTTATATTACATAATTGTTTTAAAATTTAAAGATTTACCTATAGTTAAATAAAAATATATTTTTTAGACTTTTGTTTTCTTGAGCTTGAATTTTATCATTCACATTTTGAGCTCCAAAATAAATTTCAATCTAAGTTTTCTTGATAAGTTTGATGAAAAATATTTTAACATAGGAATCACTATTATTACATATAATGTTTGCTAAACCTGCTGCTGTGGTTTTGTCAATATAATTTGTATGAAAACTAGCCGTGTGTCCGTGCGTTGCTACGGGCAGGATTCATAACAAAAATATTGAGAAAACAATTATATTTAACATTATGTTATCGCACAATAGTTACAACACAATAATGGGGATCAAATTATATACAACCTTGAAATAACTAAATGCTCAATCTGCAATCTGCAATTCTATGAATTTGTTGTGCATCATGTTACTAATGGTTCAGGTGATACAATGCTAGGTGAACAAATAAAAGGGCATCATTGCTGAAAATGTACAGTCAAGTCAACCGCTTCTAATGGCCATCCAATTCTAATCCTATAGCCAAGGCACTACATCCATCTTCAACATCCAGTCATGCACATTTCTGGCAGCGCATTCACACTCATCTCCAGTCCGATGTTGCCTTCCATCAGCCCTTATCTTACGTAAAGAAAAGAACATATCTGTAACAAATATAAAATGTTATTTCTTCTAGAATAGACAACAGTTTTTCATCAGTTGTTAGTGTCAGAAGACTCGTTTCCCTAGGAAGGGGCTGAAGATGGCACCTAGCATGCTAATCTCGATACCCATTTCAGCAAAATATTTAATTATAAAGAGGACAAAGAATTAATGTCTATAGGCACTAACCTGACAACTTCATCTTGAGTTCTTGACAATCAATTCTATAGCACAAAATTGTCTGAGCACATGGCATCCTGAAGAGTTCCTCTTTCAGTTTAAAGAAAATTATCAATAAAAAAGCACATGAATTAAATTAATAGATTGATCATATTATCTGACAGCTGAAATAAATTTATAGACAGCAAATATATGGCCGTGGACACTAACCTGACTGTCAATAGTAATTAGTCAAAATCCTAGTTCACAAACCATTTGAATCTAAGACTTACGCTGAAGAATTGGCATGGGCTCATGGCTGACCAACAACTTCAATGAGAAAATATTTCCAACAAATGTGATGTAGTAAAGAGGAGTATTGTTTACAATAGTTGGGTTCACCAGAAGCAATTCATGTGTCAATTCTTTGCTAAAATAAATTCAGGTAAATGAGTCACCTCCAAATATATACAGATTACTCCAAGCCAATTTACAACTCAGAAAAGTCTTTCTCCGAAGAAAAAGGAAACATAGAAAAAGACACTAACTCTTTACCCTACACTCTGCACAATGAAGAAAAAGATTCAAGATTACTTCAATGGGGAAATACTTAACACTCCGATCAAAGTACTCTTGTAGACTTGTAGTGAACACAAAGAGTGTAGCTATGTCTGTTAGCATGTGGCTCTTTCTTCTAAGAACTGTACAACTTTTCCCCCTCCTAAATTTATTGTAGTATTTGGACTCATGTCACACTGTCTTCCCTCGATTATATCTTCCTTCAGTTCATGTCGATATGTTCTACTTAGTGTATCTTGAAGATAACCTAGCATCATGGAGAATTACTGTGTGGAATAGCAAAGTCAGAATATTATGATTCTATGAAATTATTAGTGTTGTAAGTAGAAATAAAATGCTCAAAGCATATAGATTCTAAGTGTTGGAAATACATGTTTGAGGAGCCAGCAGAAAACTAATTCTTTACCTTGTTTCTCCTTTCAATATGCTAGGGCAATAGCTGTGACACCCCTACCTTGCAAAGCAAGAGGGATTGTCGCACAGGATCATATCGGGAGACATTCGACGAAGCGAACGTACATTGCACATACATTAAAGATACACTCACCGATTACATTGCCAAATAAAATGTGCGAGTAGCAACTTTTACATTGAATAGAATAGTTCTTACAATACAGAGATTCAGATTCGGTACAATACCATAGAGTGCAAATTTCGGATTACATTACTTAACGACATTTGCGGAAGCGTAAACGTCTCGACGATACATATATACAACTTAGGTGGAGAACCACACCAGCCCATATGGAGTGGCCTCACTCTTGACTTGGTGAAGCGGGAATCCACTCCACGGTCCACTCCTGAGGTTCCTCACCTTGGCACACAAACTTCCCGCAGCAATCACAGTAATCGGGCTGCGGGATTCCTGAAAATGAATTTAAACGCAAACCCTGAGTATCTAATATACTCCGCAAGGCTTAACCGTCAAATATGGTTCTAAGAACCGACACTAGCATGCAGGGGGCTTGACCGGGCTTGCTGAAATTACGGAAAACAGCATGTCAATAATTTAAACCTTTCATGTTTTAGCCAAATTAAGAGGGTAGAGGCATAAACGTAAATTTAGTGAGCATTTCTAACAGTCATGGTTGCAACACATCATTTATTCTTATAAAAACAGCAAGCTTCATTTCATCTTCTCTTTATTACTACGAAGCTTCATTCGAGACAAGTGGTACTCATCACCGCGAGGGACGGCGATATATATCGATTTACACCCTGCAGGGGAAACCCAAATGCACGACATACGCATCATTTAATAACACGTATGGCCACCTTTCACAAGATTATCATAGATATGAGCCGGGTCAGCCCTCCGAGTGTGCATTCCACATGCAACCACAGTAGCATCAGGTCCAAGGGTAATAACACACCTTCCGTATACTCACAAACCCGTGCATCCACCGTGACCAACACTTTGCACAAAGGGTGGAGAGACCGTCCAACACTACGACTCTCAAGTTATATCAGTTTATCAACTCCCATACGAAGGTATGCATTTGGTACACAACTCAATACTTGCTCGCGGAGTCACAACGAACGGTCCTTGACCGACACATACGGGGCTATGGCGCAGGGCCAACCTTGGCACCGCATCCTACACATGCACTTCCCCGTACGGTCTCCAATTTTTCATGTGAGGGTAACCATAATTTATCTCTAGACCGGGTGATCTCCAAATCACTCGGTGTTGCTACCGATAAATTTATTAAGCATAGCATCTAACGATCAGGATTATACCTAACCAAACCACGGGAACAGGACTTTAATGCAACTAGGTTCCGAGCAATTCCTGAACGTAAATGCACAGTACATACATAGACTTATGTGAAAGAAAAGAGAAATTTAGAAACATAGGGTTATGCTCCGGGGCTTGCCTTGGTTGGGTTCGCAGTTAGCACACTCGAACTCGCTCACTTCCGATTGGTGCCCTCCTTGATCTTCAATTCCGGTCGGGGTTCCTATATGAATGCAAATGCAGTGCATGAGTGTGAGCGAATTATTTATTACATAGTTCATGGAACTTTCTCAATAAGATCATGGAATGAAAGGTTTGCATAAATTAAATATGCTCATGGAATGAGATGATTTGCCATGATGATGAAATACATAGGTTATGTCATGGAGACAACCTTCTAATTATAAGAAATATTCATTATTTAGTATAAATGCACATGCTGATTTCGCGATCAAGAAAATAGGGGAGAGTCCATTATGGATATGAGTGAGATGAAATAGCCATATGATTTGGTGCTGCCAGAGCGATTATCTATAGCAATTGTACCTATGCATTAATATTTATACGACACTATTCTTGGAATAAATTTATTTATATGCCCTTCTTGGTACACATCAGTACTAAATCATTTCCCTATTAATCGGTATGCAAGAGTGGATGCACATTCTCTTAGGATGAAATTTTATCATTTATACATTGAGCACCACATGCAATTATCATTTTATGTGCATTTTCTACAGTTAATCATACATAATATATGATTGTTCTTGCCCAAAAGATAACCATGATCATGATATGCTTAAATGTACCATGGAAATGTGAAAAATGTTTAATCATAACAGAAAAGGAAAATGGCAATTTGAACTTAGTTCATTTCCACCAATTTTTGTTTGAGCTAAGTCTGGTGGTCAGGCTTACCGCGAGGCCATCTTAAGGTGCCTTCAATTCAACATTTTGCTATAGAACTTGGGTGGACCAAATTGGGTCATGTAAAGTACTTGTTTCAAGGATTACAACGGATGTGGATTTTCCTTGTTTGAAATTCGTATTTAAAAAGTTATTGAATTTCAAACATGCCAAGTTGTCAGGGTCCTTAACGGATTAGCACTTTGAAATACTCATATCTTTTAATTTTCCCACAGGGAGTGCCTGGATTATGTTACCTTGGCAAAGTACTCACCATCTACTTTCCAACGAGCGTTTGCTCATGTATTTTGGATTCAGGATGTGAAAGTTACGCAATTATTAAAATCCAATCCTATTAAGCTACGTGGTCATGATAGTATCTTGAACTTACTCAAACATTTATTTTTGCCAAATAACCATATGTTTTCATGTGTTCCAGGTTAAAGTACAAGTCTCTAGCTTTTCAAATCCGCGGAGTAGATTTAAAATTATGCAATTTTTAAAATGCTTGAATTCCACGAAATTTTTGACGGACGTGGTCTTGGCGCGCGCGGGGGGGGTCGTCGGAGACAGTGACGATGCTCACCGGTGTTGTGCTAGGGCTCGCCGCAGGGGCTATGCTTGGCCACCTGTGCGTTACTTGGGACGGCGCATCTACCGGCGAAGATGGCGAGGCGGGAGAGTGAGCGGAGCATAGCTCGTGACGGCAATGGCGGAAGGGGCAAACTCCGACGTGGGAGCTTGGGCTCGCCACTGCGCGAAAGAAGGGGCGGTCAAGGCGGAGAGCTTCACCTTCGCACGGAGAAGCGCGGCGTGGAGTCGGTTCAGGCGGAGGAGTGCTAGAGATGGATGGCGTCGACGGGGTGGCGGGGCGCGGTGTCCGGCGGCGGGGAAGACGGGAAATCCCATCACCGCCCTTGCTCGGTTCGACCCGGGAGAGAGCAGGGAGGTTCGTTAGGGTCCTGCGCACCTTCCAGAGGCAGAGGCGGAGCAAGAGCTCACTTGAGCAGGGCGTAATGGAGCTCGCCGGCGTTGAGGGAGAAACGGGAGCTTCTCCGGGATTTTTGGGCGCACTACCGGGAGGGAAGGAAAGGCTGGGGCTGGGGCTGGAGCAGCGCAGGAAGCTTGCGAAGCACTTGCGCGCAAATGAGGGGGGCTACGGTGCGGGGAGAGGCGGCGCACGGGAAAACCTAGCAAGGTGCGGCCATGGCGGAAATTCGCTCCGGCCATCGACGGCCGCATGCGCACGCTTCCAGGCGAAGGAAGGCAGTGATGTGCGACGCGTGGAGCTGCACAGGCTCGCGAGGACGAGGCTGCCTAATCGCGGCATGGGCGCCGGCGGCGACGCCGCTGGCGGGTGGCCCTGGCTACTGTGCGTCTCTGTTCAAAAATTATTCTCAGCTATTTACAGCTTTGCCACTGAAACCCATTCTGTATTTGGCTCATAAAATTTAATTCACTTGGAAATTTCGCAAACCAAATTCTCTGGGGGTGCACTGTATTATGAGGAACAACTTTTGGTAGAGGCAAAAGTTCAGATTCGAATTGTAAAAAGTTATAAAAATTGATGAACAGGTGCTGTTTTAAATTGGGTTTGGATTTTTCTAGGAATTTGTGCCACTCCAAAAATTCAGTAAAAATGTCCTAAAATCTTAGTTTGATGTGCTCTACCAGATCATGCAAAAATGTGTGGTTACTATCATGGGAAATTTTGGAGATCTCATTTAGCTAGGGTTTTGGTTAATTAAACCCTAATGTGGTATTTTATGTGAATTTGGTCATTGATTAAGATTTTTGCACATGCAAATCCTTCTTTAGCACAGTGTGACTACGAATTTGTGACACGGGGTGTCACGATAGCTGATCAATTATTGATTGAAATAACTAAATCATATGTCACATACTCTCACGGTCAACAATGCCTCCCATGATGTAGACTGAAGGCACACAAGCAAAGAGAAGTCACCGAAGCTGAAACAACATGCAAGCCACAAAAGAAACAAATCATGAGTGAGGCAAGTGAAGACCTAGTCCAAAAAGCACAATACCATCTACATGTACAAAATCTTATATGAAAATATAAAATCAGAAATCTTTAATCCTACAAACCCAATTATGAGCAAATACTATCTACATGACAACTCACCTCATGTAGATGTAGCAACTTATAAGTGTGACAAGCAAAACTAATAGACTGAATTGATTAAACTCCATGTAACTGCCACATTTATTATATGAAGGTGATTTAAGACTATTTAATCAGTATATTCTTTGTTGGTTATAATGTGCACATCCCCACCTCTGGTGTCATCCTTTTCTTCTTCACAAATATCCTGATAAATGTGCAAAAAGATACTTTAAAAATGAGAAACACTTTGACTATTCAGGCAATAAAAAATATATTTTTCCCTCCAGAATAGAAAACAGATGACCTGAGAGTTGATTTACAATTAAGAGCCTTTCCCACACAGCCTCAAATTATGAATTTCATTCAACATAACTAAACCATCACCAAACAAAAATGCTGTCTTAAATCCATAAGCTATAGCATGCAACGCACTGAACCAATGAACACCGATTAATCTGAATGTATACAGGCTGGTAGAAAACATGATTAGTCACTACTACAACTGAGCTCAGGTGTTGCAATGCAGTCTGCTGCAGCCACTCCACAAACTAATCCTCTTAATAAAATGGGGGCTACTAACACTAATGTTCAACAAATTTGTTTCCTCACAAACATAGCCAACCATTCTTTGGTGCTCAAATAATGTTTAATGATAGCTTTTGGACATCGGATAAGAATATAAGCCCTACTGAAAGGCAAGCAATGCAACACCGTGTAATAGTAACCAAACAACACTAAGGCATATACTACTCTATAGGAAATGTTGATATACAACTATTTAACTCACAACATTACAGTAGGAAGCCACAAAACATAACCCACATTTCCAGAAAAGGATTTATGGATAATCAATAGTCGCAATACCTAACATACAGTTAATTCCAACTCCTTTTTATAGAATTTTGTTAACTGTGCAACTCCCTTTCATATCTATGCAGCTAGGGAGTGACTGTTTTTACCCAAACTCCATGCCACTAATACTACCAGTTTTCGGCATTTTTAACATAAGCATTGTCATCAACAAAAAAAACAAACCTGGTGGATGAGATAGCCATTCAATTGAATGTCAGCAGTAGTGATACCGGAAGTGTGCCTATCAATTTGACTCCCTGCAGTAGTAATAAAAAATATCATCACAACATTGCTTGCTAAAATAAAGCAGAACAGTCCAAAGAATTAACTGCTGTGTACTATATACCAAACCATAAGAATCTGAATATGTGAAACAATTTATACCTACATGTTACTAACCCTGGGTTTAGAGAAGATAATTAGCCATTAGGCTGAGTAGTCTATATAGACATAAGTATGGGCCTGGGCAATATGGCCTTAGAACTATAAAATTGAAAAAGATTGTTATTCTGGAGTACACATAATCTTAAAATAATCTGTATCATCTGTTAAACCTCTATGTCACTTCTCATTGATCGAATATGGTTTATTTTGAATAAGTTTAACTGATAAAACTACAATATCAATGATCCTAGGGAGTCCACACAACATAGTTAAAAATTTCCCATGAACTTCACAATACTCTAATAGAAACAAATAGCTCCGATAAGGTCTGCAAAGATATAACAAAGGATTTGTGTTCTTTCATACCTGATTTTCACAATAGGTCCAAGTCGATGCATCCATATTTGTCACTGAGTAAATCACACAATATTTAAGGACACTCAGAGGCTGCAACAAAATTAGATACCATGGATAAGTATGGTGTCCACGTTCTGACACGCACATAAGAAAAAAAAATCTTCAAATCACAATGTATCGATCTTGAATCGAAAGGGCTTTAAGTGACGGGAGAAGATTGAAAACGGAATGAGAAAGACAAACCAGATACAACCCGACAACAACGAATCCATAACCTTAGATCAAGCGGGTCGCGAATTCCATGGAGATTCAATCCACGCCGGGCTCCGAGAGGCTGTTGCTTGAGGACGAGGCCGCGACGCAAGGGACAGAGGGCGCCCGTTTGCAGAGCAGCTCCCGAGCGGCGGAGGTGGCGTTGGCCAAGAACCACGGTCGGTCGAGCGCGGTGTTGGCGGCGCGGCGGAGAAACCCTAGCACCGTCACCATGCACGCGTGTCGCCTTGGCCGTCTCGATCTGCTCTGCACTGAAGACGCTGCGCCTTCCCATCCTCCTGCAGTTTGGGGGAGGAAGAGGAGAAGGGTGTCGAGGCGCTGCTGCGGCGTGGTTGGAGGCGGCAGCGGTGGCGGTGCGGTTGCAGGAAACTCGGGTAGGGGGACGGCGATGGGGAGGGAAGCCGCGTTAGGTTTCAAGAATAGGAGTCACGCGGGCGGTGCCAGGTGCTGGTGGACCCCACCTGTCTGGCTTGGATTTTATATTGTAATGGAACGACGGGTTAAGCCTCACTCAAGGCGGTGACGACGTCCTCCGGGTGGTGACGACGCCACCGTAAATATTAGATTGGTATAGATTGCACATTTATAGGAAATATTATGTAAAATTATACAACTGTGCCAATAAAATTAGGCTAACTTCTAACAGTGAGACCATTGTCCGTTTGTTGCCTTTCTTCTTCCTTCGACCAGAGAGTCTCTTTGTCGTCCATCATAGCCAAGCAAGAGAAGCTTGCATCAGCGCAGGGAGAGGAACGGAGGACAACCTCGAGTAGGAAAATCAGGTCCCTGGGCTATAACACATCCGTTTGCGTCACCAATTTCGAGTAGGGCATCAACCTTGTGGGCAATAGATGAAATTGTTTTACCTAAAGTCTCTAACCTTTCGCACCTCCCAACCCTGATGTCAAACGACAATCCCAGCTGCCTGAATTATTTGCTCCCCCAACAGCAACGTTGTCTCGATAGGTAGCTGCCATAGACGATGTCAAGCTTAGCGTGCTACGATGCGCCTCCCGCTATTTTTGCAGATTTTCTACGGTAGCCTAGGGTTATTCGTTGTGAAGAACGAACAATAGTCCATAGTCGTATATGATTCAACGGCGTCCGAGAGGTCTCAGGAACGTGGGGAGGTTTGGGAACGGAAATTCTTTTCACGGTTACAAACAGGACTCTCGACATATTCGGGCAGACGGGAACCACCGGTCACGAACGGGATTCTCGGCATATGCGGGCAGACGGGAACCATCGGAGCGATTGTGGGCGTGCGCGCGCATACTAGGTGGACGTTTCCATAAGACTTATTAAGGAGTAGAGATAGAGATCTAACCTGGATGTTCACTGCAGTAATTGGAACCGCCTATTTTCATTCTGGTCAAACGGACAGTGAATTTGTATGACAACGTAATCCGCCTCAGGCTCTTCCCCTGTCACTGTCTTACGTCATGTGGCCGCCGCCCGCCCGCTGCTAGTGCCGCCATGCCCCGCGCCGATTCCCTCTGGCCTCCACGTCCGATTCCTTCATATGGTGAATGCCAACGGCGATAGCCAGCTCCTAAGGATTGATTGGTGATGCCGGTGAGGATATCGAGCTCCGGTCCCAACGCCGCTTTGGAATATGACAGCGGCGTTGACGCCTCAGCCACCGGATTCTGCTCCCTCTGCTGAAAAATTATATGCTCGGACTGCACTGCCGCCACCCGGTTAGTACTTTGCTCTCAGATTGTCCGATTGGGAGGAGGAAAGGGCGCTTCTGGCAGCGAAATCTGATTCTAGTCCGAATATTACTCGAATCTTGCTCGTCTTCTCCTACTCGGATCAGTTCAGGGAGCTTGGTCTATGAAGTGCGACAGGAACCTGCGCTGTGAGTCATAAAAATTTTCCTTGCAACTGTTTCTGTGATTTTCCTGCGATGGCGACCTGTAGCAGGACTGAGATTATGAGATGGGGTCTAGCAATGGATCCGAAGGATCTATGGTGTCTGGTCTTCAGATTTTTGTCTAAACTCCTGGATTTTCCACACAGTTTCATGAAGAAAATTAAGAAAGAGGAGCATCTTCGTGAACAAGAGATGGAATTGGATCCTAAACTCCTGGATTTTCCACACAGTTTCATGAAGAAAATTCAGAAAGAGGAGCATCTTCGTGAACAAGAGATGGAATTGGATACTGCAGTGGGCAATTTGCCGGAGCTATCACAGGACATTCTGATGGCTATTTTTTCCACCCTTGAAATCCCTGACCTCCTACGTGCTAGCTCCGTCTGCTCCTCCTGGCGTTCAGCATACACCAGCCTAGCCAGCCTTGGGCAGTACACCAAGCACCAGACACCATGCCTGTTCTACACCTCTGAATCTGCCGGTGAGAATGTTTCATGTCTGTATAGCCTTGTGGAGCAGAGGGTATACTAGTACAAGTTAACTCTTTCAGAGCCACCCATTCGCAGTAGGTATATCATTGGGTCCTCGAATGGCTGGCTGGTTACTGTCGGTGAGGCCTGTGAGATTTATCTTGTCAATCCAATCACTGGGAAACAGATCAATCTCCCATCTGTGATCACCATTGAGCAAGTGAGGCCCATCTGCAATGACTCCGGTTCAGCAGACTTGTACGAGTACTCGTGGTGCACAGGAATTGAGGAGCTTTACACACTATCAATCTTTACTGCTAGTGTGCTGCGAGATAGACTCTCCTATAAGGGTTTCCTATTTTCTGACGCGTCAAGTGGAAGGTACTTTGTAGTGCTCATACACAACCCATATCGTCAGATCTCATTTACATGGGTCGGTGATGATAACTGGACTTGGCTGCCACCGTACACTGGTTATCTCGACTGTATTTATATGGAAGCACTGTTGTATGCGATCACCTCATCGGGGGAAATTCATGTCTTTGACCTAAGTGACCCTACTATTACTGCAAAGATTATCATGCCGGTAAACTCTACTCTGTGTGGTGATACTTCATACCTAATTCGAGATCCATTGGGAGATCTGATGCATATCTGCAGGTCAGAAACAGAAGAAATAATTACGATCCAAAAGCTGATCCCATGACGTTTGTGCGATATACTGGAAATATTGGAATATATAAGCTGTACATTGCAGCAAAAACTGTAGTGAAAACCGATTGCTTGCAGGATCATGTCCTGATCCTTGGGCATAACTAAACACTTAGTCTGTGGGCTGAAGAATTTCCGCCTCACTTGATCAAGGCAAATCATGCCTACTTTACTGATGATAGTGAGCCATATCTAGGCTGGTACAAGAATAATCGTCGTGACATTGGAGTATTCAACATGGATAGTAACAGCACAGAAGAGCTTATGTCTCCTCAGCTTTGGTCCAACTGGCCTATTCCTGTATGGATTACACCCAATCTCACAAATGTGTACTGTAGAGGGAATAAATAGTCCCAAGTTTATTTTTATTCAGTAGTTCTGTTGCCCATGCCAATTTATGTTGAAATGTAAAGTAGTCGGAAGAAAATTGACACTATTTAGCTTCCAGGACTTGGCACCGTCTGGGATAGAGGCAAATTCTGGACTTGGTGGCCTGGAACGTCCTAGGGACAAACGTTGTGGCTTCAACTCCTTGGTCATCCTCACTGTGTGGTGCCTGTGGAAGCATCGGAGCGACTGCATCTTCAATGGGGTGTCGCCAAGGGCCCACGCGGCAACGGATGAGGCCCTCCTTTGGTCCCCGGCTGGGGCCAAGGGGTTAAGGGTCTTGCTGCCCAAGTACCTTAGTGGGGATTGGTTTTGAGTGTTCGGTTTTCCCTCCTAGCTTTGTAAAGAAACAATCCCTATCTTCATTCACTGGGTGTGTCTGTACACATCTTTCTTCTTCTTCATATAATGATACTGAAAAAAAAGAAAATTGATGAATGAATGAGACACGGATACCCAGAAATAAAGCTATTCCATGTCTCGTCCATATCCTTCGAGTATTTTACTGCAGTGTTTTTTATATTAAGAACATTTATGTGGCAGTATTTTAATTGATGTGCTCACTCTTTTCAATTTTGGAGTTAATATTCAATGCTGGTGTTGCATGGCCCCTTCATCATGTTTGTGACCGATTGGGATTGTTGAATTTCTTAGCATCTGTGAATTTTATGAAAACGATGATATTGTTGAGTTTCTTATCATTTCCTGTCTTTTTTATTTCATATCTTCACAACTTGACTAATTTGAGTAGAACGTGAATGTTACTATATGTTTCTTAAATAAATGGTGGTTGTGGTATTTTTCTTTTTGAAGAGCAATTATTGTAGGAGAGGTCCCCCAATGTAGCTTTTATTGCAAAATGAAAAGAGCCAAGAGGGTAAGGTTTCAAAGATGGAAAAACGAAGCATGTACAGGGCGCTCGCATAGAAGTTACAGAAAGGTTAATTCTGATGTAGACGGAAGAAGGAGGTGGGTTTAGCCAAGGCTACACAAATTCTGAAGTTAGGATTAATTATGTGAAGCTGAAAAGGTTGATCTCATCTGCAAAGGCTTCCTTATTGTGTTTCTGGAAGACCACGCCATTTCTTTGTTTCCAAGTCTGCCATGGAGCATGGGTGAAGATTTTCATAAACAATGGCCACTGAATTTCCTTTCTTGCTGAAATTATGATTGTGAAGAAATGTTGAGCATGATTCAGTCAACATATAGAGCTTGCCGACAGGCCGCAAAAACCCAGCTGAAGAAGAGGTGGTAAGCAAGCCTCCTTTTTCCTGGTATAATAAAGAGCACAAGTTACAGCTGTACTCATGATTTTCAATTATGAAATTTCTTTTGGTTGTCTATAGCGATTTCCATTCCTTCTTATGAGGATATTTCTTTATTTTAGCTTTGTCCATGAATAACCAAGTGAAAAACCTTGGTCTATTTGCAGAATTTTGATTCCCAAATCCATCTAAATTGTGCTCGTGATGAAACTGCTTCAAATGGGATTCCAAAGAACTTCCCTGGGATGCTACGTCTGCTTGTCCAAGTTTTAGCAGAGCATTCATTCTTGCAATTCCTGGTGATCCTGGTTCAACAGTATTGAGTTGCATGCACCAACCAGGTTCACCCAAAAGCCTAGGCTGATAGGGAAAGGTGGGCAATTCACTTATACTCCAATACTCCCCTCATGTGCAGGCTCCCTCGGGCCTCAATCGTGGAATATTGGAGTGGGCTGCAATTTATTTAATAAATCGCGCCAACCAGGATTCGAACTCGAGACCTCCGGCTCGATACCATATTGAGTTGCATGCACCAACCAGGTTCACACAAAAGCCTAAGGTGATAGGGAAAGGTGGGCAATTCACTTATACTCCAACAAACAGTGGGACATCAAAGTTGGTCTGTATATCAGGATTTCTGCTCTGTTCTTTCTTCTAACATCTTGAGATCAGATAATGTCTATTCTACACTACACATTATGCCAGTGAACTCTATCTCCAGTGCTGACCTGATAGCTTGCAATCCTCTCGTATTAGAACCACCACCCTGGTGCCAGTACCTGCGTGACCCATCCGACCACGTCGTCTCGGTTCCGTACGCGCGTTCGATCTGGTATCTAAGGCGGGTGTGGCAGGTGCGTGCATCCCTTCCTTTTTTTCTCTGGTGAGCGGCGTCCTGTCCGCGTGGCGCCTCTCCGTTTCTCTCCGCTGCGTGCGTTGCGTCATCGGGTTCCGTTCGTTGCTACGCGGCCTGAGCGTGGCCTTTCTTTCCTTCTTTTTCTTTCTCCGGTTCTCCCCGTTCCACCGTTTCTGCCTCCCTTCTCTTTTTCTCTCTCCCTTTTCCGTTCCTTCCTTTTCTTTGTTCCCTTCGGCTCCTGCTACATCCGGCTCCTGCTACATCAGGTTTGGGTCTTCTTTCTCCTTGTTCTTTTTGCCTCCTTCAGCTTTCGTTTCTTTCCTTTGATCCTGGTGTTCTTTTTTCTAGATCTTGTCTTGTCCGGTCTTAGATCTCTCTGGTTGGTAAAATTTTTTCTATTTAATCCTTTTAATCTTTTTACCTATCTTTGTGGGTTTTGCGTTCTTCTGGACTGATGTTTTTTCCGTGTTTTTGCAGGTTCTAGATTTATTTTGTGAGCTGAGGGGTTGTTGCGCCATGGATGGATATGGGTGAGGTATGGCCTTTTTCTCTTTTTTTGATGTTTGTTCTACTTATTATTTTTCTTCTGTTTGCTCATTTTTTGTTTTATTCTTCCTCCTTCTTAGGTTTCCTGGGTTTCCGCTCTATTGATGGTCCTGTAGTCTGCTGTCTTGTAGAGGCAAGTAACTTGCAAGCTATTCACTGTATCTCACCTGCTTGAGAAGTCTCTGTAGATGTTGTATATGTTCTACTTTATATATCCACTGTGTATTGTTTCCGTTTATTTTCTCGTGCTGAATGGTGACGTCCATGAAAATTTATACTTCAATGTGTTTTTTATTTTACGTGTATGGTCATGATTTATTTAACGTGAAGGTTGTTATTTTCCTCTTGCTCCTGTTCCGCAGTTGATATTATAGAGCAAGCTATTACCTATATCTCGGTCCTGGATTCTGTGTACTATGACTTTTAATTCGGCTCCCTGTACTAAAGAAACAAAAATTCCGACTGTACATATCCATCTCATACTGAAATTTGCAGTGCACCAAAAAAGGACTGAAATGATTGGTCCCTGGTTTTTACAGTTCTACCATTTATTTCGCATCATTGTTCAGTGAAGCTTGACTAGGACCTCCCACTTTACAAACTAAACTTATTGTTCATTTATCTTTTAATGTATTTTTAAGCTGGTATAGTCCCTCTGGAATTCTAATGTATTTTTAAACAGTTTTACCAGTAATCTCTGTTTTCGTGCAATATAGTGGGGTTAAAAAGAATGTTTGGTTTATGTTCTTGTACAGCAAAAATAATAAAACCCTTTTACTGTTACATGGATGAGTAGTGTTCATGGTATAACCAATGTCAGAATAATTGTGCCCATTAGGGGAAGGCTATCTTGTTTGGACTTAAATTTATTTACACACTTTAATGGATTTAGGTACAGCAAAAATAATAAAACCCTTTTACTGTTACATGGATGAGTAGTGTTCATGGTATAACCCATGTCAGAATAATTGTGCCCACTAGGGGAAGGCTATCTTGTTTGGACTTAAATTTATTCACACACTTTAATGGATTTAGGTTATTTTGTTTTTGTGGATCAATCTGTTCTTCGGTCACTCTGGACTTAAACTTATTAATTGTTTCTGCTTTCTTTTCATTTATTTTCTAATGTATTTCTATGCACTGTTACCACTAATCTGTGTTTTCGTGTAATATAGTGGGATTAAAGGAATGTTTGGTCCGTCTTCTTGTGCAGTAAAAAAATAAAAATGTTTTACTGTGCCATGGACGAGTATAATTTCGCACTCTGTGTTTTGGTATCACCAATGTGAGTAATTGTCGAATTTATGTTTTCGTCTAATATAGTGGGGTTAAAGGAATGTTTGGTTGTTGTTGTTATACAGTAAGAATAATAAAAAACTTTTGTTCTTACATGGATGAGTATAGTTCCCCACTGTATGTTCATGATATCGCCAATATGAAAATAATAGTGGCCACTAGGGGAAGGCTGGATCTCGTTACATTTTAATTGATTTTCGCATTTTAATGGATTCAAGTTATTTGTTTCTGCCTTATTTTTTTCTCCACTTCTCTGTTGTTCTGTCTCCTAACTGGTGTTTATGTTTTTGTAGGTTCATCTGTTTTTTGGGTAACGCTGCTGCTTGTTGTCTTTGTTGTGTACGTTGTTAAGGTATGCCTGTCTATATTTCTTTTTAATTTGGTTCCTTCCTCTTTATCGTCTTTGTATTTTCATTTGTGTTTCTTAATATGCTGCGCTTATCTATATGTGCCTTGCTGTGAATGTGTATTGGTTACTTAAATGTTTTGTTGTTACTAATTACTATTAATGTTTCTCCGGTGTACCTGGGTGTGACATTGCCTGGTCCTAATACAGATTTTCTCTTTTTTTGATAGTCTGTATTTTTCTCGTTTCCCATCCTTGTAGTTGGGGCTTTGTACATTTTTTTGTTACAGGCAGTGACTACTAGGTGCCAAGGCATTGTTGCTGATTTTATTTCTGAGGTCGCTGATGATGGTGTTGTTTTGGCCAGCATTGAATTGGAGATACCACTTCGAGGATATTGTGTTTCTTTCCATCCTATTTTCTTCTGGAGTCGTCCTGACATCATAGTCATGTCACCTTATGAGCAGGCTGCATTTCAAGTTGTTGCTTTTTTTGCAGTCGTTGTATGGTTTTGTTGTTGTTGATTATAATTATCAACCTCTATTGTATTATAGGAGCTTAGCTCATTCAGCCATTGCTCTTGTTCATGAGGTTGTTAGGCGTTTAGAGGGTGTGTGAAGGAAGGTGCTCCTATGTACCTCTTCTCTTTTTTGTTCTTCTTTTTCTTATGTAAATCCCTTCTTGTAGGAATATGTACTTATTCCATCAGTTTTTTTTTATGGTTCCCATGGTTCCTACATAATCGTCTTCCTGGTTTGTTGTTTGTGCCCACTTTGTCGCTTATTTGATTCCTTTCGTCTCTCTTCTGTTGTTTTGTTCTTCCGGTTCACTGCGATGATGATATCCAGGCTGCTCCATGAACCGAAAGAGTATCCCCTTTGCCTTGTATCTTGTATTTTGTAGCTTCGTCTTTCCTTTGGTTCTTATTTTTAGTGTATACTAGTTGATAACCCGCGCGATGCTGCGGCATTGGTTGGAATGACATAATAAGTACGAAATGCATTATGCTTGGAAGGATACACCATCTCTATTAACTTTGAAAACAACAATTTGTATAATTTGACATTTCACGTATACGAATATCGCATAGTCTCCTACTAATTTCTTCCAAAATACCTTCACCCATGATGCAACCTAGTAAAATGAATCATGAATTATCATAAGATGTTCATCTTATGATTTCTATTGTATGAATTAGTTGGCAATACATATTATGAGAGTCTTGTCCTCCTGATTAACAGATGAGAGTATGGAACATGATGCAAGAGAACAACAATAGATAATATTATATTTCAATAAAAAGGAACATCCCCTTCTTTAATCAGGCGTATACATAAGCATTAAGCATTAAGTTAGCTTCTCATCAAACAATAAATTTGCAACGCTATTGACACATGAAAAACTTATTCAATTCAGCATCTAACAAATTTATTCATTGTTAGAAACTTTGGCAATCATTATATATCAACTTACAATATACATGAAACAACTCATAGTCTATATAGAAACTGTACATTAACAACAGGAGGGACTTACAACATGATATTTTGTGTTGGTAACCGATTTACATGTGAACGGTCAACTAATTTATTTGTTGCTGCAATAAGAAAAGTAAATATAAGAATAAGAAACCTTAAACAAAAAATACTTTTTCAATATAAGTCAATTGCCGTACTTTTGCAATGGTAAATTTCGCCCACAACACAACTTGGATACTCAGAACCAAGATGAAATGCAAGGGCAATACAATTACAATGGAAGGCGTCTGCATGGTTCACAAGTGCTCGGCAGATGAAGCCGCCATTTACTCATCACATAAACCATATCAAGCATTTGTAAGGCTCATCAAATATTGCTACATGCATAAAACGACCTTGCGGGATGATCCAGGCAAGATGTAGATAAACTATTGCCCTTTGGGAAGATGATTGTGTCTAGTAGAATAAAAAGGCACATAGACAACTGCTCGCTTCTCAAAGGGAAAACACGCCTAGAAGATTAGGCCATTGTTGTGGAATTTATATAGGAGAGGGGAGGGATTGTAGATGTAAAGAATGCAGTGTCGTGGGAGATGAATAGATATCAGTTTGGAGATTTTATGGCAAAAGATTAAATTCATTATGACATACGTGAGTAGAGGAACAATAACGATGCATAAATACCCATGCTTACGTTAGTAGAAGCTGATTAGGAAGTGAAAGCAATTAGATATTGATCATTCAAAAAAAAAGGTGTGTGTTACCCCCTTACACTACCGGTTGTAAATGCCATGCAGCTAGTTGAAGAAAACTGCCTGCATATATATACGTGAGTGGAGAAACAATACTGCTGCATGAATGACCCATGCTTAAGTTAGTAGAAACTGATTAGGCAGTGGAAGTAATTAGGTATTGAACATGCAGGAAAAAAGGTGTGTGCTGCCCCTACACTACCGGTTGTAATTGTGCATGCATTATATTCGTAATAATTCAACACGCGAGTGTATGTCAGTGGGGATCGGGTGGGGGAGAATAAAACTCGAACGTATAGATCCTGTTGCATGGTTATGATCCAATGGTGTATAAAATTGAGATGACGTGGCTGCACCAAAGTTGAGAGAAATAGGAGTTATTATGTCCTAGTGGGTTGCACTTATAAAAGATAAGTAGATACCTTTGTAGGAAAGGCTGTACAGCAGCCATTACACATTCCTCATGCATCACAAAACCGGCACAGGCGAAAGCAAAGGCTTGATCAAAGTCGATATGGAAGACCAGGTTTTCGTTTTTTTTTTCCTTGTCCTCCACTTTGGTTTCTGTTGTCTTGTTTCTGTTTTCATCATCTGTGTATCTATTGTGATATTAGGTCCTTTTTGAAGGGTGCGTTATAAAGGTTCTTCTTTTTTCTTACAGTTTCGTTTCGTATTTTGCTGTTCCTCCTTGCTTTCTACCGTGCTTATTGTTTTTTGTTTGCTTCTAGAGTCTTACCCAGGTCGCTCATACCATGGTACACCGGACTACAAGTGTTGTTTTTGTGGTGCTTTTTTTCGTACTCCGAGAGGACTGACGGGGGATCCGGCGTTCGTAGAGGGCGCCTCCGTCTTATTCTAAATGTTGTAAGGGTGGTAGGGTCTGCATATCGCGTTTTAGAGAGCCTCCTTTGTTCTTAAAACAACTTCTAAGATTTAATAGAGATTCCGCTGTCAAAAGTTTCTTAGACATATTAGGCAATATAATTGCCTTTTCAATTTTACCTGCATGGGTGCTAGGATCGATTATGAGATAAATAGAGGGAGTGGAAGTTATGTTTTTTAAATCAACGGTCAAACATATCATCGGATTGGTTCTCTTCTACCTGTTCATGGTTCATCACCAAAATTTATCGAATTGTATGTCTATGATACACATGATGAAATTAATAATTGAATACGAGCACTCGATAGAACAGAGTCAATAGCATCCGATCTCGATATCGATATCATCAACGGTCTTTTGGAAATGCTCAATGAACATAACTCCTTAGCTAGAGCTTTTAGAATGGCTAGAGATAGATTGGAGGAATCTAGCTGTGAGAATGTGGTTGTCCGAATAATTGGTGCGCGTGAGGGTGACCCTGTTAAGTATGATATGCCTAACTCCGATGACTTAGCATTGTTGGTAGTCGGTGATTTTTTGTTGACACATATAAACGTGACATTATAGTCCAATCCAATGATCATACACTCGCATAGGCTCATGGCTCATGGCTCTGTAGTACCCTCTGTTGTTTCCATATGGTGATCGCGGGTTCCAAAATAGGAGTACCATATAGGAATGTTGGTTCATCAACTTCTAAAGGAAGAAGTAAAATTAGTATGATAGATTATTATCGCTATTTCTTCCATTACAGAGAAGGACAACCTAATCCTTATTTATGTCATGGACGTCTGTCTATGCAAGCGAGAGTTGATGCTAGGGCTCTCATTGATGAGGACAAACTACAGTGGGTTGTCGATAATCAACCCAAGTTTAGGGTAGAGCATTTCCAAGGCATAGTTGATGCTTGTTGCCGCTGGAACTATTGACGGTGATGCTATTGGAAAACGGACCTATTTACCTGCAAGTCATATTGGTGGTAGGCGGTACATGCTCCAAAATTTCCATGACGTTGTTGCTATAACTAGAGTGTATTGACTTACTAATCTTTTTCTCACTTTTACATGCGACCCTAAGTGGCCTGAAATTGCTGCTGCCCTCGTATATGAACCAGGACAAAAACTTACTGATAGAGCTGATGTTGTTGTTAGGGTATACCATATGAAATTAGAGGAAATTGTGACATCCCATGTCACGAATTAGCGTTAATGACCTAGTTAGACCCAAATGACCCCCCACAAATGAAATCCTAATGCTAATCATCCAAAAGAAAGCAAGAAAAGAAAAATGAAAAAAAAAACAAAAGAAAAGGGAAAACCTAGGGCTAAACCCTAGCTTTAAGAAAAACGTAAAAATTATAAAAGAACTACTCACATATTTTTGCACCACCTTGTTGCTCATGCAAAATAACGATTTTACAGCATTTTTACAAAATTTTTGAACAAACTTTTGAACGCTCAAAAATTCAAATTCAAATCTGAAACTGCACTGTTTGTGAATTTTGTATGAATTTTTAGAAACAGAATTTAAACTTTGACCCAAAGGGAAAGTTGTAGATAGCATCATTCTGAAAACGCATGATTTTTGGCATAAATTTCTGCATTGCCGAGGTATGGGTTCTAATTCAAATTCAGAGCAGCAGAAATGGTCAGCGAAAATTCGAATTAGATCTCGATCTAGAACTTTGTCCGTTGGTCATCTTCTTCCTCGGACCGGTCTGCCACTGCGCCCCAGGCCACCAGCGAGCGTGCCTCTGCCCTGTCACGTCGCTCCCCTCCACAAGGCATCTCCCACCTGCCCCTGTACCCGACGACCAACACGAACCTGTCGGAGTTACTGCTTCTCCCCACCCTCAAGCGACTACCTATGCCCATACGAGTAGAAAAAATTAGCACCGGCCAGCTGCTGCCTCCCACGCCCACAAACCGTCGCCTCTTCTCCCCCACAAACTCTCCAAGCAGCAGCAGCTCTGCTCTTCCGTGCCGGCGAGCGCAACAGCAAGAATCAACCGCCTCCCATGCTTTTGGTCGCCATGGATGGTGCTGCTCCAAGCTCCGCCCAGGCAGCGCCTCTCCTCCTCCGATTCCTCCCCAAATCGATGCGCAACAACCCACTGTAGCTCCGCCCTAACTCTCTCCCTCTGTCTTGCAGCAGCCTTGCCGGATTTCGAGAAGAAAAGAAGGCCGCCGCCACCGGAATCTCCACCCCCACGACGAGCCTCAACTTCCGGCCTTCTCCCTCGACACCTGACCCCGTGCCGCTCTTCTCCATCACGAGGTGAATCTCCCAGACCTTGTTCCCCAACTTTTCGTGCTCCGTACGCACCGCTAGCTGCCGCCGAAGTAGTACCCGACCATCGCCATCGATGTCGCAGCCTTCCGGCCATCGCCGCCGGCCGGCGACCACCGGAGAGGACTCCCCATACCTCTAGCCATGTTTTGGTGATGGTCCCACCCCTTTTCCCCCACTACAGCAGCCTATGGTGAGGTCTCCGGCGAGCTCTGGCCGAATTCCGGCGAGTTTGTCCCGAGCTCCCTAGGGAAGACACGTAATGGCAGTTTTGTAAATAGCTCGAACTATATTGCATTTTAGAAAATCCATATCTTTCGATCTGAAAGTCCAAAAATTACAAACCAAAATTTTTGGAAACTACAAAACGTGTTCTTTCAGGAGAGTAACATGAACTTGTCAGATTTGGTCACTTTCATATTTTTTACAAAAATGTTAAAAGTCAATCGATGAAAACTGACTTAAGGCGTAACTTTAACAATATAAATCCAAATTGAATTCCACTTGGACAGAGCTTGCATATAACCACCCTTGAATTTTCAGAACTGAAAAATCTACATTTCATTGCATATTTTTCGAGTTATATCATTTATGGCATTCTCTCGTATTTAAATGTTAATTAAATATATGTAAATTATTTTGGCATGAAACTTGGTAAGTCCACTCATCATAGTCCTGACTCCACGAACAAGTTTGAGTTGTGTACCAAGTGCATACCTTTCTTATGGGGATTGGTAAACCTATGTAGCTTGTGAGTTATAAAGTGGGTCGGATATCTCACCGATCCGGAGGTGATGTGTATGGCACGGTGGTTGTACGGGTTTGAGGACCGTTGGAGAGTACATGGGTTAAGCCTTGGGCACGTTGTTGAACGGGGTCGCAAGGGGACGTGTACTCGGGATCGGTGGCCCCGTGCCTACCTTTATGATGAACTCGCGAACGGCGGCCATACGTGTTCTTAAATGATGCGTATGTCGTGTGCTTGGGTTTCTCCTGCAGGATGTAATTCGATAATTATCGCCGTTCCTCTCGGTTAATGAGTACCACTTGTTTCGAGCAGATTGCAATGTTTAGTAAAAAGATGAGAATGTTGGATACTTGCTGTTTTTATCGATCAATTATTTGTATTGCAACTCTTGTATGATTAGCTATGCTCACTAAAGTTACATTCTTGCAATAACCCTCTTAATATGCTAATTGTAAAAATGCAAACATAAAGTAAATAGGTGCTGTTTTTGTGCAAACTACCAAGTGAGCCCGGTCAGCCCCCTGCAGCTAGTGTCGGTCTTAGATGGCCAATTTGACGGGTAAGACATGCGGAGTATGCTAGATACTCGAGGCTTTGCCACTATATGTCTATTTTCAGGATTCCCGTAAGCCGGGTTTTGCGATTGTTGTGGTAAGGTTGTGTGGGATGGAGAGAAGCCCAAAGAATGGACCATTAAATGGGTTCCTAGTTCTCCAACCCATGATGAGTGAGCCGTGGCCTAGGCCGACATGGTTCACATAAGCTATCTATGTATCGTCGTGTTATGTAATCGCTTCCGCACTCTATTTCAAACAAAGATCATGGTTATGTAACTTTAATTCAAACCTAGTGTATCTTCTATTTGGAACTCTATGTTGTAATTCGAGACTTAATTATGTAACTTGCAAATGGTGTATGTTTGTTAATGTGATGCTATGTATGGTTGCTTCGTCAATCATCTCCCAAGGCGATCCGTACCACACTAATCTATCTTTCGGGATAGGGGTGTGACACGTGGTATCGAGCCGACTTGGGATTTGCGTCACGCTAACACTCATTCTAAAAATCAAAAACCTCGTTTTTTGTCACGGTGAGGTACGAGTCTAGCTAGAAAGGCCAATATAAGGACTATATAGGATGGTGGTAAAACTAACCCCGTGTTATGATTGTTTAAATATTTTGCAACTACGGCTTTGGCAAAGGTATGTAATTGAGTGTGGTCAATTTTTGCATAATATTATCCGGTGTGACTCGAATACACTCTTATTCGAGAGCTTTCCATGTGAGGCGAGGTGACATGGATTTATTTTTGGCTTGTTTCTTTTGAATTTGATGTAATGTTTCTGGAATCCATCTCTTGCAGGTACATAACAACGCTTTACATCATGTAGTATCGTGTGAGAGGTGTGTGTGTCACTGATACGCTTGTCCGATATTCATATCGGCGGGCGCGGTCTTTTAATTTTGTGAGGACGTATGGAAACGACATATTGAGCATTCATCATATTCGCATACCATCTCCTCATGTCAATCATATGCATATGAACTTATCTAAATAAAACCACCATGAAAAATGGAACACATAGCTTCATTCTCACAAAAGATTAAAAAACCGGAAACAAAAACGTGGTAGATTTGTTAGGTTTCACGAAAACGAGCATAACTCCCAAATTACTCAACCAAACAGGGCAGATGAGGAACTTCTGGAAATATTGTGTTATGCACTACAACAATTTTCTAGTCTCAGGTCTTGCAAAAATCTGGAACGTAGCTAGAACTGCCCATTACAGAGAGCTATTCTGGATTTCCAGAATGTGCTCCGGTTCTGTCCCTGTCGAAGATTGAGCATATCTCTCAAACGACAAGTCGGATTGAGCTGTTCTAGGATGCGTTGGAAAGAATAAGAAATTATCTACAACTTTCTAACAATCCAAAAATTTAATTCTGCCCAGAATCTGGAGTAATTTCTGAATTTCCAGAACCTGTCAAATCTGCCAACTTTGGTTAGCGTTAGGTCTTGCGTGAAGAGCTTTGTTGCATGTTTTTGCAATCTATTGCCATCCATATTTCATGCTCTATTGTTAAGCATGTCTTTTTGTTGGATACGAAGTTTTGACTTGACCTTTTTCAAAACTTCCAATAAATGAGTGTTGGTTAGCTCATGTTAAAAAGGCACCGTTTCGACCGCTCGTATCCGTGATTGGATGATCACGCTTTGGACCAAGACTACAAGTGTCATAACCTCAAGTCTATTGTTGCCCATCTATGATCAGTTCAACTCTTGTTTTACGAGGCTCCCAAGGCCAAAGTGATCGCATTAAGGGAAAGAAAGCTAAGTTGGACAACAAGTTGTTTATTAATGGTGCATTCGGCATCGACTCTAAGGCACCACCGTCGCCGGATGACAGGGATTGTCCTCCGATGGTGACCTCCACATGCCACGAGCATAGGTGTATGTCGGAGTACGAATGTGTTGACATAGGAATTTAATCTCGGGAGGCATAGAGCCATATGTCGGTAGTATCAACCCTTTCGTGTTTTCATGAACCTAAACTCTCCGAGATAATTTGTTCGCATTAGATGCCTATCAAGATGTAACCTACCGACCATCCTCCCTCAGGATGTTGCATCTCCTTGTATCAATAATTTCTATCGCTATCATGATGGCAGTAATGTTCGGAATCGATGAAATATGCGTTTCGTCTATGTCTTGTGCCTATTTCATTGTCCTTTCTTTCGAACATGCGATCTAAAATTCATTGATCTCTATGCCAAACATTTTGGTACCTTCCACCATAGCTCAATTGATGGTCGAGCTAATGTAAGGCCATTCATTTGACTTGATGAGCATCACAATTTTCCAAAGAGATGGCATTTGTTCTCGTAAAAGAAAAGGACAAGATGCGAAAGTGTATTATTGGAAATTCATCCTGCTCCGTACCACCCAAGCACAAATTGGCTATTACTTCCCCGTTTGGACATAAGTTTTGGACCGGATCACCGCCAACGGGAGGTTTTCATCAATCCTTTCCGTAGAAGCCCCGTCACTACCGTGGTGGGCTCGATCTTTTAGTGGAGAATTGTAGATTGCCGAAGCACACTCGAAACCACAACACCACGAAACTTCTCAACACTACAAACTGTTCAACATAGACCCATTCATCTTGAAATGAAGAATCATTCTTACCCCCTGCACCCATTGTATCACAATCTTGGTTCCTTGTAAAACCTTCGAGTAACGTGATCTTGAGACAAGCAACCATCTCACTTTCCACTGTGCTAGGTTCTACCAAGAGCCGAGTTTTGTGAAGGATATGTGTTCCTAAATTGCCGGTTTGTCTTTGAATTGTGCCGGTTCGCCCGTGCGCTTCCCAAAGCCAAAATATTGGTGATCCGGAGAACACGCTTCTTTATGAAAGTCGGTAAGATAATTTAAGTATGACGTCGATCCGGACGGACGGTGTATTACTCGATGTATGCAACCAAAAAGAAAGACGTTGTGCTTAGAGACTCATTGGTATTATGGGTCATATCCCTAATATAAGATCCCTCTATTCTTCTTTCATACTCCTCGGAAGACAAAGCATAGATTTTATTCTTGGTATGAGGTGGATGAAACTCCATAAAGCCGTTCTACACATCGATTCGTGAGAGGTCCATCTAAATTCACCGTTGTATGTTCCATCTATCCATCTATTCTTCGATTACCATATTCCAAAACCTCCACATAAATAGTCTACCATCTTGAAGGGAGAAAAAAATGAGGATATTCCGATAGTACGTGGGTTTTCCGATGTGTTTCCGGATAATTTACTCGGCATGCCACACGATCGGGACGTTGAGTTTAAGATTGAGCTCCAACCCGATACGGCACCAATTTCCCGTAGGTCGTACAAGATGGCTTCCAATAAGCTAGCGGTGTTAAAAGAGCAATTAAGTGAGCTTATGGATAAAGTATATATTCGCCCTAGTTCATCTCCGTGGGGATGTCCCGCTCTCTTTGTGAAGAAGAAACACAAGACACTACGTCTATGTGTGGATTATCGCCCTCTCAATGCGGTGACTATCAAGAATAAATACCCGCTCCCTCGGATTGATATTCTCTTTGATTAATGGGTTGGTGCTAAGGTATTCTCTAAGAGTGATCTCCGATTCGGCTACCATCAAATCAAAATCCGAGCCGAAGATATTCTAAAAACCGCATTCTCCACGCGGTACGGTCTCTTTGAATACCTTGTCATGTCTTTTGGGCTTACAAATGCTCCGGCTCATTTCATGTACTTGATGAATTCGGTTTTTATGCCCGAGTCGGATAAGTTTGTCATGGTCTTCATTGACGACATTCTTATTTATTCGAAGTCCGAAGAAGAGCATGCCGAACACCTTCACATTGTTCTCCAACGGCTTCGTGATCATCTATTGTATGCCAAATTTAGCAAATGTGAATTTTGGTTGAGGCAAGTTCCTTTCTTGGGTCATATCATATCCGCGGAAGGTGTTGCCGTTGACCCGAGTAAAGTTGAAGAAGTGCTTACTTGGAAGTCCCCAAGATCGGTGAGACAAATTCGAAGTTTTCTCGGTCTTGCCGGTTATTATCGGAAATTCATTCCTAATTTTTCAAGCATAGCCAAGCCTATGACAAAATTATTAGAGAAGGATGCTAAGTTTAAATGGAGCCGTGAATATGAAGAAGCCTTCCAAACTCTCAAGAAGCATTTGACCTCCGCTCCGGTGTTAGCACAAGCCGACATCACCAAGCCGTTCGACGTATATTGCGATGCGTCCGAGCACCGGTCTAGGGTGTGTGCTAATGCAAGAAGGTCGTGCCATTGCTTATGCCTCCCGTCAACTTCGCAAGCACGAACAACACTACCCTACCCATGACTTGGAATTAGCCTCGGTTGTCCTTGCATTGAAAACTTGGAGGCATTATCTACTTGGAAATCTTGTCAATCTCTACACCGATCATAAGAGTCTCAAATATATCTTCACCCAACAAGAGTTGAATATGAGACAACGTCGATGGTTGGAATTAATCAAGGATTATGAGTTGGAAATTCATTATCATCCGGGTAAAGCTAATGTGGTTGCCGACGCTTTGAGTCGCAAGGATCAATGCAATCATATTACCGGTTGTTCTATGGAAAATTCGGAAATTTTAGATTTTAGTGAACCAAGCTTGCGAGTTATTCCCTATGGCTTGTTATATAATCTAGCTCTTATTCCTACCCTTCGTGAGGAAATTATTGAGGCACAAAAGAAGGATGAAGGAATGGAATTTATCCGGCAAAAGATAGAAAAAGATGAAGCTACATGTTTCCGACAAGATGCCGTAGGTGTGTTATGGTTCAATCAACATCTTGTTGTTCCGAAGGATATAGAATTACGGAAGAAAAATTATGGATGAGGCACATTTATCTAAATATTCCATACACCCCGGTAGCAACAAAATGTATCACGGCCTAAGAGAAAAGTTTTGGTGGACACGCATGAAGCGTGAAATTGCACGGTATGTGGCCGAGTGCGATACTTGTCAACGGGTAAAGGCCAATCACTTGAGAAAAGCCGGATTATTGAACCCATTGAAGATCCCCGTTTGGAAGTGGGAGGACATTGCTATGGATTTTATCGTTGGATTGCCTCTCACATCAAGGAAGCATGATTCCATTTGGCTTATTGTGGATAGATTAACCAAATCCGCGCATTTCATCTCCGTCCATACTACCTACAATACCAAGAAGTATGTCGAGTTATACATCTCAAGAGTGCTGCGTTTGCATAGAGTACCTAAAACCATTGTTTCCGATCGAGGTCCGCAACTTGTATCTCACTTTGGGAGCAATTGCATTCTTGTCTAGGTACCACTCTCATTAGAAGCTCCGCTTTCACCCTCAAACGGATGGACAAACCGAAAGGTTGAATCAATATTTGGAGGATATTTTGAGAGCATGTGCTATGGAAAATCGAGGAAATTGGGATGGTTGTCTTCCATTCGCCGAATTCTCGTACAACAATAGCTATCAAGAGAGTTCGGGAATGTCACCGTTCGAAGCATTGTATGGTCATTCTTGTCGTACACCTTTGAATTGGTCGGAAGCGGGTGAAAGAACTAATTTTGGTCCCGATCTCGTCACTCAAGCCGAAGAAAAAGTCCGACAAATTCAAGCCAACATGAAAGCCACACAATCTCGCCAAGTGAGTTACGCTAACAAGAGGAGACGCCCATTGGAATTTGAGAAGGGAGATCATGTCTATCTTCGTGTCTCTCCGAATAAGGGCGTATCTCGGTTTGGAATTAAAGAAAAGTTAGCACCCCGCTATATCGGACCATATCCGATTGTGGAAAAGCATAGCGCGGTTGCTTACCGATTGCAATTGCTGGAAAGTCTTGCTCGTGCGCATAATGTGTTCCATGTCTCGCAACTCAAGAAATGCTTAAAGCCTCCGATAGATGTGGTCATTTCCGACACCAAGCAACTAGAGGAAGATCTCTCCTACCCGAATACCCCGTCCGGATTATCGATCAAAGCGACCGGGTAACTCGCAATCGCACCATCACCTTCGACAAGGTGCAATGGAGTAACCACATCGAGGAAGAAGCAACCTGGGAACAAGAGGACTTTCTAGAGAAGAACTTTCCCGAGTTTCTCGCGTCACACAAATCGGTAAATTCTCGCACTCCCTCTCCTTAATTAGTAGCGATTCTCGGGACGAGAAATTCTATAAGGGGGAGGGCTGTGACATCCCATGTCACGAATTAGCGTTAATGACCTAGTTAGACCCAAATGACCCCCACAAATGAAATCCTAATGCTAATCGTCCAAAAGAAAGCAAGAAAAGAAAAATGGAAAAAAATCAAAAGAAAAGGGAAAACCTAGGGCTAAACCCTAGCTTTAAGAAAAACGTAAAAATTATAAAAGAACTACTCACATATTTTTGCACCATCTTGTTGCCATGCAAAATAACGATTTTACAGCATTTTTACAAAATTTTTGAACAAACTTTTGAACGCTCAAAAATTCAAATTCAAATCTGAAACTGCACTGTTTGTGAATTTTGTATGAATTTTTAGAAACAGAATTTAAACTTTGACCCAAAGGGAAAGTTGTAGACCGCATCATTCTGAAAACGCATGATTTTTGGCATAAATTTCTGCATTGCCGAGGTATGGGTTCTAATTCAAATTCAGAGCAGCAGAAAAGGTCAGCGAAAATTCGAATTAGATCTCGATCTAGAACTTTGTCCGTTGGTCATCTTCTTCCTCGGACCGGTCTGCCACTGCGCCCCAGGCCACCAGCGAGCGTGCCTCTGCCCTGTCACGTCGCTCCCCTCCCCAAGGCATCTCCCACCTGCCCCTGTACTGGACGACCAACACGAACCTGTCGGAGTTACTGCTTCTCCCCACCCTCAAGCGACTACCTATGCCCATACGAGTAGAAAAAATTAGCACCGGCCAGCTGCTGCCTCCCACGCCCACAAACCGTCGCCTCTTCTCCCACACAAACTCTCCAAGCAGCAGCAGCTCTGCTCTTCCGTGCCGGCGAGCGCAACAGCAAGAATCAACCGCCTCCCATGCTTTTGGTCGCCATGGATGGTGCTGCTCCAAGCTCCGCCCAGGCAACGCCTCTCCTCCTCCGATTCCTCCCCAAATCGATGCGCAACAACCCACTGTAGCTCCGCCCTAACTCTCTCCCTCTGTCTTGCAGCAGCCTTGCCGGATTTCGAGAAGAAAAGAAGGCCGCCGCCACCGGAATCTCCACCCCCACGACGAGCCTCAACTTCCAGCCTTCTCCCTCGACACCTGACCCGGTGCCGCTCTTCTCCATCACGAGGTGAATCTCCCAGACCTTGTTCCCCAACTTTTTGTGCTCCGTACGCACCGCTAGCCGCCGCCGAAGTAGTACCCGACCGTCGCCGTCGATGTCGCAGCCTTCCGGCCATCGCCGCCGGCCGGCGACCACCGAAGAGGACTCCCCATACCTCTAGCCATGTTTTGGTGATGGTCCCACCCCTTTTCCCCCACTACAGCAGCCTATGGCGAGGTCTCCGGCGAGCTCTGGCCGAATTCCGGCGAGTTTGTCCCGAGGTCCCTAGGGAAGACACGTAATGGCAGTTTTGTAAATAGCTCGAACTTTATTGCATTTTAGAAAATTCATATCTTTCGATCTGAAAGTCCAAAAATTACAAACCAAAATTTTTTGGAAACTACAAAACGTGTTCTTTCTGAAGAGTAACATGAACTTGTCAGATTTGGTCACTTTCATATTTTTACAAAAATGTTAAAAGTCAATCGATGAAAACTCACTTAAGGCGTAACTTTAACAATATAAATCCAAATTGAATTCCACTTGGACAGAGCTTGCATATAACCACCCTTGAATTTCAAGAACTGAAAAATCTACATTTCATTGCATATTTTTCGAGTCTTCTATGTTTAATACGAAGCATATGATTTCCTTTTTTTATTGGCAGTTGGTTCTATCTAATAACTGAAAGCCTCGAACTAAATTGGCCTATCAAATCAAATTGTCCCAGGGTATTCTAGTTTATTGACACTAAAGCATTATATAAATCTTATTACACTTATTTTGATTTGGAATAATTTAACCCAGCGACACAAAAGTATGGTCCAATTTCAAATGTTCCTGTGTGTTTATCTCCTGTAGAAATCCATGCATCTTGCCAACATCCATTTTCCCATGCATCCACCTCGGTTGGGTTGCGGTTTTATAATCAACGCTTATTTTGCGGTTTTATTTTCACATAGGACTAACTAAACGATACGTAGGCTTATGTGATTATATGTTTCCTGCAAAGCAAACGATGTATCCTTGCTTGACTAATTAACAGGCATACAACATTCAGCTTTGGGCTTAGCAGAGACGAAATTGGTTACTAATGCAAGTCGATTCAGCGGCTCCAATAAACGAGGCCAAAATTTGTATCCATAATAACTCATAAAACTGTAATGTAGTGGTCTAACTGGCCTACTCCTGTATGGATCACACCCAATGTCATAAATGTAATGTAATGTCAATAATAACCTTGAGCTTGTTTTCATTGTTTACATCCAGTAGTTTCATTGGAATTGTATTCTGTAATAAGAGAACTGAAGAATGAATTGGACCGTTGAGGGATACCCAGCAATAAAGCTATACTATGTCTCTCATCCATATTGTTCTTTATCATATTTCTAATGCAATGCTTGACTAATTAACAGGCATACAACATTCAGCTTTGGGCTTAGCAGAGACGAAATTGGTTACTAATGCAAGTCGATTCAGCGGCTCCAATAAACGAGGCCAAAATTTGTATCCATAATAACTCATAAAACTGTAATGTAGTGGTCTAACTGGCCTACTGTATGGATCACACCCAATGTCATAAATGTAATGTAATGTCAATAATAACCTTGAGCTTGTTTTCATTGTTTACATCCAGTAGTTTCATTGGAATTGTATTCTGTAATAAGAGAACTGAAGAATGAATTGGACCGTTGAGGGATACCCAGCAATAAAGCTATACTATGTCTCTCATCCATATTGTTCTTTATCATATTTCTAATGCAATATTCGTGTCAATTTCTTCTCAAATTACTTTAAAACTAATAGAAAGTATTACATTATTACTGAATTAACAATTTGCTTTACTACGCGCTACCTCTGTCTGCATCTTGGAATATTCGTGCAATATTTCTAACGTGCTACCTCCAAGAAGTTGATTTAACAATGTAACATTACTACTGAATGTAATAATATTCAGTAATAATGTAATAATATTCCAAGAAGCTGATTTGGCAGGGTCTGTAGTGCACCTCCTACGTGCTACCTCTGTCTGCTCCTCCTGGCGCTCAGCATACACCAGCCTAACCAGCCTTGGCCGGTAAACACCATGCCTCTTCTAATGTATGCAATCACTTCATGAGATGAAATTGATGCCTTTGATCTCAGTGACATTACTGTTTATGCAAAGATTATCATGGGGTAAAACTCTACATTGGAGTGTGACACTTAATACATAACTCAAGCTCCATTGGGAGATCTGCTCACTATGCACAGGTCAGAAACAGAAGAGAATAATTATTATCCGAAAGTTGATCCCATGACGTTTATGTGACATACTGGAAATATTGAAATATATACCATTGACATTGCAGTAAAATGGTTGTGGAAACCAATTGCTTGCAGGATCATGTTGTGTTCCTTGGGCATAATAAAACACTTTGTCTGAAAGCTGAAGCATAATAAAACACTTTCTCTGCAAGCTGAAGAATATCCATCACTCTTTTTTTGAAAACGCAGGAGAGCTGCGCTTCATTATATTAAGAAGAAAATAGCATAGAATCCCATTACAGCACACACCACACACCTTGTTTTACCATTACATATGTGGCTAGGTGGATATGTACAACTTGTACATATCCGCTGCTCTATGTCGCTTATTTTTTCCCATTTCAACATAATATATGGCTGTCCAATCATCTGTCCATACGTGATGCTCTGCTCTCATGTTGGTTAGGGACATGCAGTTTGTATTTTTAGATGTAGCTTATCATTTCAAGCCAATATACTCAACAGTCTAGCACGTACAACAAGCAAGATCCATGTGGATATCAATGCAAGGTGTGTACGTGGTGATGGTTGCCTACGCTTAACAGACTCTTCATTTCTTTTTTTCTAAACCAAGCATAGATTTCATGCTTGCACCGATTGAAGGGTAAACATCTTGTGCCAACGCTAGATGAAATGGCGTTTATTATACAAGCGTGGTATTTTTCTAGCGTGCTCATAACCAACTTTTTTTATTGTGCATGCGTTTTATGAAAAAAAATCAACTGAATATTGAGGAGGACCTTACAGGCCCATTGTTCAATTTTGCGTAAGGGCCCTCCAAACTATAGAGCCGGCACTGTATACAAGCATAATCCCGTTATTTTTGGAGTATTCAATATGGAAAATAACAGCAAGGAAGACCTTACGTTATGTGCAATAGTTGGGGCTAGGGCTTCGGCGACCTAGCTGGCCGGCGGCTGCTGCTATGGTGATGGTGGCGTGTGGCTAGGGCAGGGCGCAAGGGAGAAGAGAGGCACAGGGAGAAGCTGGAGAGTAGAAAATAGGGACTAAGCCCTTCTTTTTACTTGATTAGATCTGATTACAATCCTCTCATTATATAGAGAGGCTTTCTTGACTCCTAAGCAACCTATTACAATTTATGGAAATACCTAAATAACTTAATTGCTAGGTAACCTTAGCTAGACTTGGTGGTACAGTGCTGCGTGGGTACTGTTCATGGCCGTGAACAGTACCAGGCCAGCACCCCTTTGGCCCAATCACACCCTGGTGGGCCGTCACCGAGGCCTCGGTGGCCCATAATATCTTTGGCCCATAATACCACCACCCCCGTCGAGAACCAGCATGCCCTCGTGCTGGGTAGCCATCCGTCCATGAGCGGCAATTGTTGGAACCACATGATGAGGGGTCCGACGAAGCTTGATGAAGACCGTTAGGTTGCCGAGGATGAAGTCGGTGATGGTGTAGCTTAGATTTGGGTCGGTGCAGTAGAGGAGCAATGACAGCAGGAGTGCTTGGAGCATCAATAAACATCCGTGGGACACCGTAGTCGAAGTAGAGGAGGCTCTCATCCCGAGGAGGCTCGGTGAAGAATGGCGGATTGCCTTGCTCGGATGGCGGTAGAAATCCGTCGACGGTCACAACAAAAGTGTCGCACTATCGTGGATGAGGAGCAATCAAGTTGATGTAATTGCCGAAGAGAATGTCGAAATCCGTAGTCGAGAGGGGTGCGACCGCCCCTACAGGAACTCCAAAGGCCACCCGGCGAATATGAAGGAAGTCGAGGCCGCCTAGATGAACAAAGCGAACATTCACCGCTATAATGCTCGAAGTGTGTAGCTCCCGAAGTAGAACGCCATGTGGGCGACACGGCTCATGCCGAGGAAGGCGGCGAAAGCCCACCGCAACCCGACGACGCAAAGCCTCCTCGCCATGCCGGAGGAGAGCGGCCAAAACATGATGGAGCCGAGCCGACGAGCCGTCGCAGATGCTCCAAGGCGGGTGCAAGGTCGCCGGTGTAGATGCTCCCGCAAGGAAGCACAGCTCGGGGTCGGTGATGATGTCATCGCACGGTATGTTCTAGAGGCCATCGGTGCCGTGGAGGAGGGAAAGGAAGATAGTGACGCGTCGGGGTCCTCCCAAGATGGTGATGGAGGTGTCAACCGGCGGGGCACCTCTCGAGGAAGAGCGACATGTAGGGCGTGCTCGTTGATGAAGGTCGAGTTGTTAATGACCAACAAAGTGTGCCATCCGTCGAGGTAGAAGGACCTTCCGAGCACGCCGAGATCCTTCAATTGTGGTGTAGCTGCCTCCATGGTGTTAAGCGCCGAGTGGTCGTCATGGATGAAGATAGTCTTGGGCGTAAACGAGAGCACAAGATAGTAAGCAACAAAGAACCAATTAAGAAGTATACTATGCTTACGCTTGGTTGTTCCCGATGTTCGCTCCTTTCGAGTGTTAGTACTCATCAAATCAAGAACACCCATCATGAAGCGGAGGATAAGGAGAGGGTTGTCTCGATATTTGTTGGAGTGGACACTACCTGGTAAGTTTTTGGAGCATTCCTCCATGATTTTTGTTGAAGATCATGCATGGCACATATGTTGTTGCAGCAACGACGTCCATCACGATGGCGGAGAACTGGTCGGTGATATCAGCAACCGGATCCGGCGCAGACAACGAGAGCACAAGTACCAAATGTAGATGGGACGATGTTCTTCACAATAGGAACTTCTAGATGTGTTGTGTACACATTAGCGGATCCGATCATCAAGTCGTCCATAGGCGGGGAAAAAGCCACCAAAGTAACCAATGGTGATGATGTTGAGCCTTCCGGTGTTAGGGCACCCACCGATTGGGCCTCAACAACATTGTCCTTCTCCGAAAAGGTCTAATCCGCCATGTGTGTAATTTTTGGAGAAGTTCGGGCAGGATTGGCGGCCAAAGAAGGGAAAACACCAAATCGACGGTTAAGGGTAATAGAATTATAGTTCTTGGAGCCAAAATAGCGTTAACTATGATAGTTGTGCTTAGATCTCGGTGCATGAGCAGTAACAAGACTACTGTTCATGTTGTCGACGATCACTATCTCGGCTTCCGAGGCCTCCTCCATGGTGTTGTTGGCATGGATGAAGTTCTCCTTAAGGATCCGCTCAGCTTTCGGCGTGTCCATGGTGGTAATGGCCTCCGAAACAGCCAATGGCAACCGATCCGCAAAGTGAACAATACCAAGTGTGAGAATCTCGATTGGTGGGGCCGTTACGATGTTCTCCATAGAGAAAACTTTAAGATGTGGCACATGAACGAGTGTTAGGAGTACCGTAACCTCGCCATTGATTTTGGAGCCGGTAAGCGAGATTTCCAAGGGCGGATCCGATGTGGTAGATATGTCATGGTCGGGGTTGATGGCGATGATGGCTGCCTCCTCCTTGGTGTCGCCGACGATGGTTGTAGGCGGCTATGTGAAGTTCTCCACATGAATCTGCGCCATTGTTGGAGCGATTCTCGGAGGAGATGGCCATTTTCTCGAGAAGCGCGTATGTGACATGCAATCAGATTTCTCCTGCAGGATGTAAATCGATTCGAGTCCCTACGCCTCACGATAACGTTATCACTTATCCCCATGTCGAACATAGTAATTAGAGAAACATGATGATGATTAAAGTTGTTGTATTACTTTATTACTGGCTTGTGAATCATGTATTGTCATAGTTTAGTGCAAATTAAATTTGACAATTCATGTAACTTAATGAACTGCAAAAAGATGAAAGTAAGGATACACTTCTAGATCGATATAGTGCCTAATTACCCTATCCCTCCGGCCTTTGCATGTCTAGGAGTCGGTTGTAGATGCCCATTTTGTCGGGTCGGTCTTGCTAAGTTTTAGTTGCTTAGGGCTTTGCTCTATATGGTTTTCGAGAGGGCCCGGTTGAGCAGGGTAATGTAGTCGGAGACAGTGGCGGGACCGATCTGTCGATAGAGGACACTACACCTCGAGTGGTGTAGCCCCGAGGAGTAGGCGGTTGAGTGCCAGCATGGTGTTCTAGGGTAAAACACCTATCGACACGTGAGGCCCCGATGTCTATCGCCGTGAGAGCGATTGTATCCCATTTCAGTTTACTTCCACCGTACTAAACTATTTTTAGAACTTTACTTTTTGCTTATGCAATCGATGAGACTGATATATTTTATTATTAGGATGGATGTAAAAGACTTGTATCTTTACCTCCGTTGTATTTGCTTATGTTTGTATGTTGTATTATCGAGCACCACAACGTGTGGTGCCTCCCAAGATGATCCCGGTGATAGGATCGCTTCTTCGTGAGGCGATTTTGTCACAGCGCGGTATTAGAAACGTCTTGGGGATAATACAACATCTAAAGCACCTATTTTTAAAAACTAGAACACTTACATGTGAGGACGTGCCCTAATGACATTATTAGTGGTACAGGAGGCAAAACCGACTTATGACTACAACCTATGCATAGATTACTTTTCTATAAAACTTTCAATTCTATAACGACACACCTACGCCCGGTAAGAAGGTAAGCACATACTTGCATTTTTCGGATAGCGGAAATGCGACGGTCCCTTCCCAAGTGGACTCGAATAGGGAGTCCTTGTTCTTCGGAATGCATAAGGACCATCGTCCTGGTTGAAATTCCCGCCGGCGAAGTGGAGTGGATGCTCTGTCTCATGGGTGGCATACCCGAGATGAAACTCATATGGAATGATACAGGGTGATCTTAAATACTACAAATTAGTATCTATCTATATCTATATCTGTCACATTTATTTCAATATTACCAAACCCAATCACGCTCCCATCGGTAGTGGCCGCCAAGCAACCGCGTGCACAAATAGGTTCCGACTTGGGAAAGAGCTCGCTAAGGTTACCCGTCCGCCGCAGCCTCCCCGCCCCCCCTCCCCGTCGGGAGTAAAGGTTAACGGTGCCACGTGGCATAGATTAACGTCCGCTAATCATCGGATTAATCCGAGAAACGAGCCGTCAAACAAGGACGATAGAGGCCCAAAACGAGGATGCCAAGCGAGGCTCACGATGGCCCAAGACGCCGGACTAAGGAGCCAAAGAAGCCGTGGAACATCGGGTCGACGACATCGCGATATGGTTGACCCCGGAGCGAAATCCGAGCGTTTCTCACATCTCTTCGAAACCCTAAAAATAGTCAAAACAGAGCATGCAAACCAAGGTAACGGTGTCCAGCCTTACCTCATTACTCCAGCCCACTGTGCGAGCATAGGGACGCCGCCGCACGGTGCCCATTCCGTCCAATGGTGATTCGACCAACGGAATTGGGAACAGAGATCATAAATCTCTCTCATTTATACGCATGGATCCGATCCAAGGATATCCCGCCAACTACTACGCGACAAAGGCTTACGCGGTTGATGGGGGTCGACTCCCTCTCCGCCTCATCCCTACCCTCTTACCGGCTCGCTCCGACCTCCGGCGCCGGGCTCGAGCGAGGTGTAAAATCTATCGACACTCGTTGTGCCATCATAATGGCCTTAGGAACACACGTGGCTACGGTAGTGCGATGTCCAATCGTCGAGACACCCTATGAAACATCATCATGCCCCGTTTGGATGGGGTACGACTAGGGGGAGTACTTAGGTCGTCGTGCCGAGCGCAGATAACGGTAAGGAGTGGTCGGACGGGCGGCAACGACGGTACAAATGATAGGACAAATGGGTCCACCTTGGACCCCTTGGAGTGTACTCTCTCTCTCTCTCTCTCTCTCTCTCTCTCTCTCTCTCTCTCTCTCTCTCTTTGTGTGTGTGCGCGCGTACACCCGTATGCGGCCCAACCCTTGAGATATAAAAGAGAGGCCTTCTTCTTTCTTAGACAAGACTCGAACATTGACACCACCGAGACTTGGAGCTTCGTCCTCTCTCGCTACCTTTGTACACCCCGTGAGTAACACGAACAGTGGCCACCGGACCGGATGTAGGGATTCTTCCCGAACCAAGTATACATCGTCGTGTTCTTATCTTTGTGTGAGCCTCTCACGAACCATCCAACCTAAGTGTGTGATCCCCGTAAGAACTAATTTCACTAGCCGGTGTTGATCCGGAACATCGACACCCCCTCCCCTCCCTCCGGCATCCTCGCCGGTGACGAGGCAGAGAGGGAAGCCCCCTCCCCCACCCCTCTCGAAGATCTAGCTCTTGTTTTAGTTCCAGGGTTCATCTCCTTCGTGATGTTGAAGTTTTTGGCGAAATGCCACTCGTGCTCCCTCCCTCCCATGGTCGTTGCCGCATCCGTCCTCGAGGCACTCGTCGTCGGCGGCTTTCAATCCGCAGCTGACCGACCGAAGCCGGAGGTGAGTCCCAATAATCCTCTCGGTTCTCCCCCATCCAAACCCGTAATCCGTCCAACATTCGCTCACCGGTGTCCATGGCCGACAACCTCGCATTCCTCTCCACCTCCCCTCCCGCCCTCGTCTCCTTCGCCGGCGAGGCCACACGCCTCACCGCTCTCCCCTCGCCACCTCCCCGCATCCGCCCGCCACCGTCCTTCCGCGCCACCACCACATCTTGATCCGGGCCCCGAAGTCGATTCCGCCTCCTCTCGACCTCGAGATCCATCCATTCCTTTGCACCACCACCACCCACACCCTACTCGCCACCATGCCTAGGTAGGTCCTCCGTCGTTCCTCTACCGCCACCACCGGATCTAGGCTTGTCAACCCCGCATTCAAGGCCCGCCACTCTAGATGCGAGTTGTGTCGCCCTCATACGCCTCGGGGATGCTAGCCATGGCGCCGCCGAGGGCGACATCCTCGCGTCCTCGGTAACCATTGTCCTCACTTGATCGAGACCCATTGTGCCCGTCCGGCGCTCAACCACGCCGAGGTCGGGACACGCATCAACGGTTCTCATTGTTCCTCGGCATGGACGGTCATCCTCACCGTGGGCCCACTTGGGCTTCGTCGATGATGCATCGTCTATCTCGCGCCCGTAGCCGCAACGGCTTCACCGACAGAGCTTCGCCTCAACATCAACGACAACGCGCCACGGTCCTTCCGTTGGTACCTGGGTTCTCGTCGTCCACTACAACATGTCGTACTCGCCATCTATAGAAAGGTGATGACCGCTACGGGTGATCCGTTATGGGTGACTTGGATCCAGCAAGTCTACCTCCGTGAGATCCGCCACTCACATGTCGTGAGTATGCCTCTCTCATGCATCCAAATGAATTACAAATATATTATGTTTCATCGATGATGGTCTTCCACAAAGGCAACTTCAATCTCGCCCAACCTCAGCCCCTCGGCAGCTCTTCATTCGTCAACCCGTTGGTCTCCACCTATGACACATCGTCATTCATATTTTACAGTTCTTAAGTCAAGTGTCTTGTTTTGGCATGTTCATAGTACTTGTATGTTTGTCGGACTAATGCTGGTGCTCGCACACAGCGTCTACACTCTATTTATTAGAGTGCTGCTGATGTTTAAGTCAATATACTCCCTTTATCCACAAATATAAGCATTCGTTGACTTTCGGACCTATCATTTGACCACTTGTATTATTCAAAATATTTGTAAAATATTTATTTATTTTGTGATAATTTAATTAATTCTTAGATATATTTTATATTTACATAAATTTTTTGAATAAGACGAGTGGTCAAATATAATATCTGAAAATCAACGAATGTTTATATTTCTACCCGTAGTTAGTAATTTCTCTTTATCAAAAAGAAAAAAACATGCTCCCCTCTTCCGCCAACGGCGTGGGCCTTCCGTTCCGTTCAGTTCCAGCAGCAGCCGCCGCCGCGTGATTCTACAGCGTTTGCCTGCCGTCAGGGGAAACGACGCGTCCGTCCGGTTCTCGGCTCACCCACTCGTTGAGTCGCACAGCAGCACAGCGGAGACGCGGACGCCGCAGCAGTCCATTCTCCAGCGCCGCGCTCCCCGAAGCATCATCCGCCAGGCACCTCCCCTGCCCCAGCCTCCCCCGCGCCCCTGCTCTCCCGTCCCTCTCCTCGCCGCGCGGCGGGCCCTTCTCCGCCGGCCGGATCCGCCCCGCGCCGCCGCGCCCCAGATCCGGCTCCCTTGCCCCTTGCAGCTGCCGCGAGCTCGGCGGTCCGTATGCTCGGGTAGCAGCGTCCCGCGCGCTGCTGTGGCCGCCGGAGACGGGCCGGCGGGCGCCGCCGCTGCCTTCAGTTGGGCGCAGTCCTCTTAGGGACGGGGGCTGCTGCTGTTGCCCCCTGCCTGCCTCGGGGCCGCCACGGTTCCCCGTCAGCTACCACCGGAATCCCGCGGGGACAGAGGTACGATTTTTCCCTCGCGCTTGATCCGAGATGAAATTCTAGCTGGTTGTGGAATCAGTAGCGCGTTCTGTGGCAGAGGATTGGTTATCTAGTAGTACTGGCAAATAGTATGTGGAAGCTTGTAGTGTGAACTCGTGCTTCGGTAGCAGTTGAGTAGCGTTTGTACTCTTGCTACTGTTATTAGTACGGAATATGTGTACCCTTGCTATTTTTGTTTGTTTGCCAACTAATTAATGGCGGAACATGAAAACTGCATCAGTTTCTGCTGTTGCTCGTTGGTAGTAGATGTAGCTCACCTTCTCAAATTCGGTTCCTTCGATATACAGATATCTTTCTTTATCTTCGTCAGGATCTGTGTATCGATCTCCTTTTGCACGTTTGTAGCCAACCTGTTACAATTATTGTTGTGTGTTTTACAAATGCCATTGTGTCTTCCAGCAGTGCACAAATACCCTGTGTGTTACTTAGAGTCTCTTCCCGTTTGCAGTGTTGCTGTAGTTATGGCAGAACTTCAGGATGGCCACTACGATTCGATGTCCCTGTCAACCGACAGCTTGCGTATCGAGCCGATATACGAGTCGTTCCTGTGTCCGCTCACCAAACAGGTTATGCGGGACCCTGTCACTATTGACAGCGGTGTTACGTTTGAACGTGAAGCCATTCTCAAGTGGTTCAACGACTGCCGTAGCAGTGGAAGGAGGCTTGTCTGCCCCGTGTCTAGGAAGGAGCTCAGCAGCACTGAATTGAACCCGAGCATTGCTCTCAGGAACACTATCAATGAATGGATGAACCGCAACGAAGTGGCCAAGCTTGATGTGGCCCGTAAGTTGTTGACATCTGATAGCACCGAGAGTGATATCTTACAAGCTCTCCAGTATGTTGCTGAAATATGTCAGAGAAATCGATCAAGCAAGCATGTTGCGAGGAAAGATGGGTTGATAAGCATCATTGCTGATTTGATGAAGAATGGCAGTACGAAAGTACGGCAAAAGGCATTAGAAACTCTCTGCGTTGTTGCAAAAGATGACAACGACAATAAGGTGCTTTTTCTGTGAATCTAGCTTCTGTTCATGTTCAGCTTTGTTTACGACTCATGTTGTTATTATTTTGACTTTTCACATACTTTGTAGGTTGAGATTGCTGCTGGAGACAATATTCGCACAGTTGTGAAGTTCTTATCTCATGGTCAAGTTCAGGAAAAGGAACAAGCTGTGTCGCTGTTGTATGAGCTTTCAGAAAATACAGACCTGTCAGAAAAGATTGGCAGTGTTCCTGGGGCCATTCTTATACTTGTTGGCTTATCAAGCAGTAAAGTCGAAAACTTATTGATTGTTGATAGGGCTGAAAAAACATTGGAGAATTTAGAGAATTGTGAAAAGAATGTTAGACAGATGGCCGAAAATGGTAGACTGCAACCCCTTCTTAGGCTTCTCCTTGAAGGTACATTTGTTTCCTGTGTTTATGTTTTCTTATGACAATCATATGGATTATCTATGTTGTTATTTTACAACTCCTGGGCTATGACACCTTCCACCCAATGTTCTCATTGACGTGCTTAATAATCATTTTCGGTTTTTCCTTCTTCTGATGTCATATTACATGGTCGTTGTTATGCACTTGTAGGTTCAATCTTCACCTCTTAATAGTACTTGCACTCTTCTAAGAACACACAATGTGTAAGCTCGGAATTCTTTGTCCTGTGGGTGTGGGTGTAGCATTGGAGCACCTCCAAATACGAATGTGTAAATAAGAAATTATCGTGTGTCATTGACCTGTAGTTGCTATTCTATTTCACAGCCTCTATTTTATGATATTTCAATCATCAAAGATAAACACCTCCTGAAGGATAGCCAAGCGACAGCAGCTTGATTAAGACGGGATAAAACATAGACTCGGTGATGAATATAAGAATGAGTCTAAATTGATTCTTCATTGCTTGCTTCTAGATACATGATTTATTGCCTCCTTATATGGATGGAGATCGTCTCCAACAACAAGTTTCAAATACGTATCTCTAAGTGATCTAACGTTAATTGCTAAGCAACATATAACCAGCCTAAGCTTGGTGCGGCTATGCACCTTACGGGGCTGCACTGGACGTCATCCTCTTTTATGGGCGCTAACTGATCTTGACACTATTTAATTCTTGGATGCACTACCTTTGTTTAATAGATATAACAATAATACTAAGTCAGGGACTTATCATTCATGTAGTCAATTTTATTTTATTGTACTGGTCAGCTATATGCTTGCAGAACTAATATTTTAAAGAAAAAACACTGGTTCTGTAGTAAAGTGAAGATAATGGTCACAAATTGTGATCTTTGCATCATATCTGAGATTTGAATTTGTGGGACCTGGTTTCATTTTACTTACCACTTATTGTATGCTCCAGCATATGGTGATTGATGAGGTTGCTTTATTGTTATGTTGATGTTCTTGCTAGCATTTGAATTTCTTGAGGCAATTAATGTTCTTTTTGTTGGCATTTACTTAGAAAGGTCTAGAAGCGTTGCAGGCAGCCTTGGCTTTAGATGGGGAACCTTTTTTTTTCCGCGAATATGCAGTACAGCTGTGTACCGTTGTATTAAGAGAGGAAAATTCCAGCCCCTTACAAATAACACCTCCTCACTCTGGGCCGAGCCATGAGGGGTGGTTTACATCATAGATAGACTTTCTAAAAAATAAAAACTAAAGCAAGAACAAGACCGACGATGAACACAGCTAGCCTAACTGTGCTTATCTCCGTGACCCGGACCAAGGGCTCGCAGCCCCTTGGCACCAGCTAATTGCCATAAGTGCTTCTCGTCCATGACCTCTCGGTGCATATTATGTAAGTTTGGGCTCTACCCCTCAAAAACACCGGAATTCCTATGTTTCCACAAGACCCAGGGAGTAAAAATTATGAGAGAACTTAATCCCTTCGGTTTCACCTTGGGGCACTTCTTTATTGTTTTGCGCCACCATTCTGCAAAGGAGGAGCTATCGCGACGAGGCGCTAGACCCTGCAGCCCCAACGGACTGAAAGCCCTGACCCAACATAAAAACACATTCTATACAAAAGTACAATCTAAAAACACATTCTGTACAAAAGGCGCTAGATGGGGAACCTTGAGTTGAGCTTTTGGTATTCTTATGTCTGTACGAAGGTACAATCATTCTACAGTCTTTAAACGACTTTCTGAATAATTATAAATATTATATGATCTTATCCCCTGATTTATTCATGTGCCAATATGCAGGTTCACCGGACACACAATTATCTATGGCAGCATATCTTGGGGAGCTTGTTCTCAGTAATGATATGAAAGTTTTTGTGGCAAAAACGGCAGGTTCCACTCTGGTTAATATCATGAAAAAAGGGAATAAAGAAGCCAGAGAAGCAGCTCTGAAGGCATTGAACCAAATTTCATCTTATGAGAGCAGTGCAAAGATACTAATTGAAGCGGGTATTCTTCCGCCTCTCATCACTGACCTCTTTACTGTTGGCAGTAATCAACTTCCGATGAGATTGAAGGAGGTCTCGGCAACAATTCTTGCAAATATTGTAGCATCGGGTGCACGTTTTGAGTCCATTCCACTTGATCACAACAGGCAGACCTTGGTATCTGAGGACATTGTTCACAATCTGCTTCATCTCATAAGCAACACTGGACCAGCAATTGAGTGCAAGTTACTCCAGGTCTTTGTTGGTCTAACTGATTCTCCAACAACTGTCCAAAACATAGTTGATGCCATCAAAAGTTCGGGTGCTATTGTCAGTTTAATCCAGTTTGTAGAAGCACCTCAAAGGGATGTTCGCATGGCCTCCATCAAGCTCCTGAATAACTTATCACCTTTTATGGGTCAAGAACTAGCTGAGGCTTTTCGTGGTAACTTCAGTCAACTAAGCAGCTTGATCAGGGTCATTGCTGAGAACAATGGTATTTCTGAAGAGCAAGCAGCAGCTGCTGGCCTTGTAGCTGATCTTCCTATGCAGGACTCAGTCCTTACCAGACGTCTTCTTCAAGATGGGGCCTTTGGTACCATCATTTCAAAAGTTGTCAGAATCCGACAAGGGGAGATTCGTGGGGGCGCTTCGTGAACCCGTTTCTCGGAGGTCTAGTTCAAATAGTCTCACGGATCACATTTGTCTTGGATGATGATCCGGATATTATTGCTGTTGCTCGTGAATACAATCTTGCTGTTCTTTTTACTGAACTCCTCCAGATGAATGGACTTGATGCTGTCCAGATTGTCTCTGCTACTGCGCTGGAGAAACTCTCCCATCAATCAAAGCATCTTACAAAGATACTACCAGCTCCCAGTCCAGGATTCTGTTTTTCGATATTTCCATGTCTCAGTCAGAAATCTGTAGCAACTGGGGTCTGCAGAATTCATCACGGGATATGTTCTGCAAGGGAGAGCTTCTGTCTCTTGGAGGGGAAAGCAGTGGATAAGTTGGTTGCTTGCTTGGATAACAACAACGAGAAGGTTGTTGAAGCTGCTCTAGCAGCACTGTCTACACTATTGGAGGATGGAGTAGACATTGACCAAGGTGTCCTGGTGCTTTGTGATGCTGATGGAATCAACCCAATTCTTGAGATCTTGTGTGAGAACCGAAATGAGGCACTACGGCAGCGAGCGGTGTGGGCAGTGGAAAGGATATTGCGGATTGATGAAATTGCTTATGAGATATCTGGAAATCAAAATGTTGGAACGGCCTTGGTTGAAGCTTTCAGGCATGGTGACTACAGGACAAGACAAGTTGCAGAGCGAGCACTAAAGCATGTAGATAAGTTGCCAAATTTCTCTGGGATATTTTCCAAGATGGGTGCTCAATGACCATGTTGCATGAAAGTAGTCTGTTCTATTTGACATGTGAATTGAATTATCTTGAGACTCACAGACTGCATGACAAAGCTGATGCAAAATGGCTCTCGTTTCCAGCAAAACTCTTGTCGGCTTTTGCCGACTGTATTCGGAATAGTTCCTATAGGAATATGATTGAACGAAGGAGAATTAATGTATTGCACGTGTTGTATAGTGGTATATATTTCCACCTGTAATCTTCTCTGTATTTTCCTGATTGGTCAGATTCATAGCATAGAACTATTTTCTTGTGGCGTTTCAAACGATAAAGTACACATATGCCCCAACTTTGGGCAGAAAGTGGGAAAAAAGAAGGAAATTTGCATGAAAAAAAAACTGTTTTCATTAATATACTTTGACAATGTTTTTGAGGAAGTCGTTATTTGTCATGAAACGATGTGGCTATTCTTTGAGTTGCACTCAGGTGTGATATTGGCACACTATCCTTTACAATCAGTCAGCCAGGACATTTATTTTGAGAGTAAAATATATTAGATATTATTTTTAAGTTAAAGTCAAACAAAACAATTTTGGTGGTTAGAGAACAGGTGTTGCTTATTTTATTGGGCTAAACCATCCAAACAAGATAAGAAAATACGGCACCCACATTTCCGTTGGTAGTCAAGTTCACTAGAATAGGTTCCTTGAGCTATGATCCACTGTCGAATCAGCAGTATCGAAGTAAGTGAATTATTCACCGAGAACTTTCTATGGCATTCAGCCTTTTCCTTCCTTAGCACCATCACTAATAATTCTCTCTAGTAAGCTGCTCTGGATCTGTCATAAGCATGCATACTGGCGCTCTCTTATTGGCTAGGCCTCTATCTTATTAGCAGATTATTCTAACAATATTTACAAAGATGATAATGTTATGATACGTTGAAATGTATGAAAATTTTACATTTAGGCACATTTCACATACAAAATCTCCCCGTTGTGTCATGGTTCTTTTGTGTGGGACTTTCATACAATCGGGATAGAAGATTTTATTTGTTGCCGTCATCTTAGATTCTAAAAAAGATTTTTATGGCAGTGCTAATAACGACAATGATTATGTGACACCTGAATGTGCCATATGACTATGAGTGCAGTCTGAATCCAGAACATGTTTGCTGCTAAATTGTTAATATGAGTAACATTAGAACTATCTAACAACAAAGTTTATTTAGTTAAATTTAAACCCAGAAAGAGAAGACCAGACTACACTATTTAGATGGATGGAGCACGACATACTAATTTATATCTGTGGCAAACTTTCAAACTTGATCGGCAGATGGCAATTAGAAAATTTGAAGATTATCACTTTAGTAATTTATATCTGTGGCAAACTTCCAAACTTGATCAGCAGATGGCATTTAGAAATTTTGAATTCTGCATGTAAATTAAGTATTTCACGTTTGCTTTTTGCCTGAAAATGCTGCTCCCTAAAGTCTTTGCTGCTAAATTGTCAATATGAGTAACATTAGAACTACTGAATAACAAACTTTATTTAGTTCATTTTCAATCCAAGAAAATGCTAGACTGTAGTGTTAGATGGATCAAGAATGGCATACTTCAAGCTTAGACAAGATACCACAGCACAGGGTCATAGGTGTTCTATGTAGCTAACACCACACTACACACAAAAAAAATGAAGGAATAAGCTATTTACTGGAAACCCTTGATCAGTAAGACGTGACAACAGGGAACAGATCTAATACAATTTTCTGATCGGGAAACAGCATATTTGTTTCTCCTTGTATACACCTTTTTCCATTTGGTGTGTATGATTAACATCACTGAGCAGATGGCTGGTGTTCGGCAAATGTTGGATCTCCTGGGAGTTCTGCATTTACATATTTAATGTTTTAGATATTTGAATCAAAATATTGCAAGCAAAAGAGAGGCATGCATCCAAAACTGAAAGGAGCGAGCATGTGAAAATAATTTAGAGCAATATTTGAATCAAAATATTGCAAGCAAAAGAGAGGCATGCATCCACCATTTTAATGACTTTCTACTATTTCCAGTACTGATGTCAACTGGTAAACTGTTCTCCAATTTTTGTGGTATGCAGATGACATATGGGAGGGACCATTAGCATGGAAAGCAGTATGTCACAAGTCATAAAGTGGTAGATTTGGGAAACAATACCCCCAAAAAAGTATTGGTTGATATGTGAAACAGCCACCATACTTCGTAGTTTTGTGATTATGGGACCAAAATATTAGTGAATTTGTGAAATTAACTCTTGTGCATATTATGAAAAAGATCAATTTGTTCAATTGAAAATGTGTATCCTATTTGAAATATTCATAACATGTCATGTGACTAAATATTTATATTGCTACTGACCAAGTTTCGACATCACATGAAGATTTCAAAACAAAATAAAAAAAATACTTAAGTATCAGTTTTACATGAGCTGAGGAAATATATGTAAAACTCAATAGTTTATGATCACTACCTTGTTCTGCCTAATGGTAGAAGCAAACAAATAGAATGAAAAACGAAATAGTGTTACATGCAAGTTACTTGTTGCAGTATACCTACAGTTACCCAAAAAACGAAATAAAAAATATCGATATGCTAATACAAATTTGAAAATATTCTAAATTATTGTTGTAATTCCCAGGCTTCAGTAGGGCAGTCGCCACAAAAAATTGTGAATTAGTGCGGGTCCCTGGAATATGTTTTGAACACTTTAAGCAATCATGGTATATAAGCAGAAAATAGATAGAAGAGCAATCAGTTGTTTCATATAATTATGTTACGTATAAGCAAGGTGTTGATGTGAATAATGTCAAATGTATTTTCTAGTATTATAAGGATAAAAAATAGCCGCTGAAATTAAAGCCGGATATATGTAAGAAAGCAACAAAACAATCAGTGTCACTAGAATATATGATCTCAAATAGGATTTTTCATTTGCAACTTAGCATTTTGCCAATGAGCTACTCTGAAATGTGGAAAAGGATAGTACCTGCTGATTTGAATCCTTCGCCAGTTTGTTTCTCCAACAAAAATTTGGCAGTGGCCTGGTTTTGAAGCAAAAATTCTGCCGTGATTCCTTGGACCCAGGTTCATTGTCTGGTTTTTTCTGCAAGATAGATCTCAAATAAATTCTATGCATTACTACCATCCTTTTCAAGATAGTAACTTCTTTTTTCTTCCTTTCAGTATTTTTTTGGTCTTTCTGGTAAGCAAGTAGATTTCTGAAAGCTATATTTACTAGAAATAGCAATAAGCTTTTTGCTCACTGAATTTTTTATGATTAACTTGTGCCATCTATGAAGCTGATACAAACATTGCAGTGCAGTTTTTTTCCAGGGATCACTGGGAGGATTACTACCATCGACTAGGAGTGCATACCTGTTTTGTTCTTGTGCTTCCGGTTTTATGAGTAACCAATGGTGATGTCGAACCAAATAACTTTTGTTTGACTCTCATGACATGGGACGACCTGAATGAATGTAAGGAAAACAGAGGATACAATCAGATAATAGCTTCAAATTTACAGGTGTTTCAGATTTCATAGTGGTATCAGGAACTAATATTATAAGGATAATAATACATGTTAGTTCATGAATATCATAGTGTGACAGTTTGGGGAACAACAATCCCATTACAATGAATTCCCTTTAAGAATGAGGTACCTTTGCTCGTCCAGTTGAGACGCCCTTGGTGTAATCTCTTGCACTGTTCTAACAGAAACCTGAAATATTCACAAAGCGAAACCATTATGAAACTGAGACCCACCTGTCTTAAAAAAGACAAATCAAAGGTAACTGAACCCAGGAACGGTTGTATTTGTACCTTTCTTGGCGGCCTAAACTCAGGCTCAGTGTTCTCTGCAGGCATGCTTGCCGACTGCAACTGGCTAATCCTCTCAGCAATGGTTGTGCCAATATTTCTCGAGGTCGACGCAGCACTGCCCGTTTCACATCTGGAGAAGCTGATAGACATCTGCAGCGCTGCCTGTGTGGACCTCTTCTTAGTGACAGAGTTTGGAGCTCGCTTGCTACTATCTGTACTAGGAGGCGAGGCGTTCTCCTTTGACGACGAATGCAGAGCTGATCGCCTTTTCACTGATGAAGACTGGCCTTTCTTTCCCGAAGAGGGGGAGCTGAGCTTGGCCGGCTTCTGGAACAGGGACAGCATCTGAAGCCTCCTTTTCTTGGCAGAATCGGTGCTGATGTCGTGGTTAACAATGGAACATTCCTGCAGGAAGCACATATTAAACGTCGTCAACAGTTGAGGATTAAGATAGCAGTTCAATTCCACATTGTGATAGAGAATAATTTCAATCGAGCAGTCTTGGTCGGTAGTCACCTGCAACGGTTGCCGCTCCTCTACCGCATCAACTGACACCGAATGACCCGTGCACAGATCCTGATTCTCCTTATTAGACTGCGACGCGTCGCTCTCCCTGTTACCAGTTTCACCCACTGATTCATCCTCCTTGCGAGCAGAGCCTACGACATCAGTGATGACCTCCACCTCGTCCGCCGCCACTGCCGCCACCCGGTCACCAGCACCGCCACCACATTCCACGGCATCATCAACAGCGCAGCCGCCGCCGGAGACCTCCTGCTCCGTGGCAGCCTCGTCGGTCATACAGGACGACCCCGCGGCCGAAGACGTTGACGAGTGGGCGCCACTGGCTTCCTCCACCGCGATAACCTTCTCGTAACCGCCCTCGGCCCCCGCGGTGGCGTCGTCGGTCTCCATCTTGCGCTTCCTGGCGTAGTGCGCCTCGAACATGGCCTTCTTCTGCGCGACCGAGCCCGGGCGCGCCTGCCGTGCCGCCTCCTCTTGGTACCGATTGTGCGCGAACGCCGACCACTTGCCCCACTCCAGCGGCTCCGATAGGAACCGGCCGAAGGAGACCGACTCGCCCAGCGCCGACATCATGTCCACCTTCCAGTCGTGCTCGTGCTGCACCCCATCAGTCGCACAAGCTGTCACCGAATCCCTTGACCTCGCGAAACGGCAGAAGAACGGGCACGGGAAGAGCTGCTTACCTTGTTGTCTTCGTGGCCGCGGATGTCCGGCTCCGGCGCCGGCGCCGGCGAGAGGTCCGTCTCGGCACCCATCGGGGGAGACTGGGAATTGGATCGGATCTGGGAGGGGAATCGGCCGCCGCGCTGGATCGGGGGCTCACTGGTGTTTGCCTTTTTGGAATTGGGGAGAGGGATAGAGTGGGGAGCGTGAATGCGTGATTGCAGGTAGGCGCAGCAGCTTTCGGTGAAGGTGGGTTCGTTTGAATTTGCGGGGAAGTGTACGTTGGGGTGGAGAGGAGCTGGCTGGGCCAGCTCAAGTGACCGTTGCACAGTGTTTGACCTATGCGCCCCTCACGGGGAAGATGTTTGTTGTTTTGCTTTCAAAAAAAAAAGATGTTTGTTGTTTTGCTCCCACGTGACTGACCTATTGGAACATGCGCGTTAGGGATTTTGGTTCGATTATTATGCTTGGAAAAAAGAGATGTATTATACTGCTTCCCATTCACTATTTGACTTTTAGGAGAATGTCCGCCACCAAATCTCAGAAATATAAAATCACACTGCAAAAGTTTTATGTGTATCCAATTATTTCAGGCACATTCCGATAAGAACAGTTAGATAAAATATTCTTGCAGGCACCGGTGGCATCAGTTGTAGCTATTGATACTTCAAACTAAAAACTAGATATGGATTAGTGTTCATGCATCCGGTGCTACATAACAAAATAATGATTTTTTTCTCTCGAAAACGTAGGAGAGCTACGCTTCATTTAATATTCATTATATTAAGAAGAAAACTAAATTTCTCTCGGTTCGAATATCGCCATCTCCGAACCAGCTCGCAACCCGGTTCAAGCACGTCACGTTAGTCACTCCCTCACCGCGCCATCCGCACCCCCAACACTCGTAGCGCCAATAGCGCGCGTCACCACCCCAAGCACCGTCCCTGTTCTTTAATGCTTCACCGTCACGCGTGGTGACCGCGCGCCGACCAGCTCGGCTCCATGCGACCACTCTCAACGTTGTACCTGCGCCACCTACCGTAGCCGCATGTGTCGTCTCGCGGTGCACAACTCCGTGATACCCCTCCCGGAGAGGGGTACTGCGCATCCTATACCAATCCCTAGACTAATAGTCGGTACTCACAAACAGGTAGTCTCAAATCCATACATTACTAAAATACGAGGATATATGGATAGCTTACCAAACATTGTTAAGTCACAATCCAAGAGTAGGTAGCGGAAATGGGCACGAAAGCTTATCACTTCAATCATCCACAAGCAACTTGAGCATACGACGAAACCTAACCGTCTCAATCTCTTCTAGAGTTTGTCCACTAAAACCACAATGAACAAACCGTGAGTACATAAGGTACTCAAGCAAGCTCTAAAACTACATAAAGGGTATAATCATGCATTGAGGTTGTAGCAAGGATGCAGGCAAGGGGTTTTATATTTGCGCTAGCAACTAAGCATGCGGGGTTCACTAAGAATAAATATCAAGGAAAGGGGGGACTTGTCAATATTTTAGTTGGTAGGCCCCGGGAGAGCATAAATCATTCTCGTCAATTTCTGAAGTTTTTAATAGGGATGGATCTCCAATGTCCATATATGACACTTTCCAAAAACACGGGCACAAGGTCACCCACTCACACGTCAAGGAGGTAATTATATGTTGCTAATCGATGTGAGCTCAAGGTTTGGCGTGTAAATATACCGTGACAACGGACATACGGATAATTATCTACTCTACAAAGGTTGGTACACTTTACCCACAAGCTATACACTCTTTGCAAGTAAGCACATAACGCTTCCACCGCAACTAGGCACACCCACAAGTCCACCATGAAGTTCGGGGGTCTCACGGATATGACACCGAGGCATACCTTCCACCAAATGTTGCCAAGTACTAGACTTCACCAAGAGTGACCCTTGGAGGTCCGTAAACTACTACACCCGATGGAACTTCTTGTTGCGTAACATGAGGTTTGGTGTCGGTCCTGCCCATAACGAGTTCCGTGGTTGTACACTAAATCACCAACTTAGGGTCCAAAGAACATGTCCTTATATGGCAGGGCAAACACTTGTCCATACCAAATGGACTACACCTAAACACCAAGTACTCTACACCAGTACTAAGGAGTTTCACCCACGACCGATAATCTCCCACTTAATCTTCACCTTAACGAGTTGATCTATCACCCACCCAATTAACACACACCACCAAACTCGTTTTACACCTTTTCGCATAATAGATATATGGTATAGTGTGGCGATGAGTTTCATCTCAATAGTTCGTAAGCACTTCTATGCATAGTTGTATTCTGTACATTAGGCATCTAATGTCGGTATAGGTGGAGTTTATGAGGTGGTAGGATAAGGCAATCAAGGCAGGGTTTTGGTAACAACAATGAAATTACCAATGGACATGTAACACCCTGGATTTTCAAAATTTGCAATAAAATAAAATTTAAATTTATTTTATTAAGATGCTAGTATTTATCCTAGGATAGTTATTTAATTCCTATGAAAATGAATTATTTTATTATTTATAAAATAATGTTTGTTGCATTCATGCCGATAGTTGCATTAGGTTTTATTTGGTTGAAAATTTGGTTTATAAAATCGAGTAGAATTCGTTTGAGTTTATATTACAAAGTAGAAAGTGGAAATAAGAAAAGAAAAAGAAAAAGATGAAAACCCCCTGGCCATAGGCCGAAACTTCCCGACCCATCTCTCCTCTCTCTTTTCCCTCTCCCCTTCTTCTTCCTCTCGTCCCGGCCCGATTCAACCCACCGCCGACCCATCCCCAAACCCGCGTGGGCCCAACCCCAACCCGACTCGAATCGGAGTCGAATCCCGCTCCGATCCGGTCATCCCGGGCGTGCGTGCCACGCTCCTTACCCCTATAAAAGGCGCCGCAATCCCTTGCCTCGATTCTTTCCCAAAAACCCGCAAGAAAACCCGTGCCCTAGCTCGCCATCGTCGCCGCTTGGCCCATCTCCGTCGCGCCGCCATCCGGAGCCACCGCACCGCCCGTGGACCCCGTGACGAGTTTCCGACGATCCGCCGCCACCGCCGGTGAAGCGGCTCACCTTTTCGTCGACGAACGAGCTCCCGCGACGCCACCGCACCGCTCCGCCCGCCGTCGAGAGCTGCCGCCGCCTTCTCCCGTCGCCACGCGACCTCACCGGTGAGTGCGCTATCACCCCCGCATCGCGTAGGTGCTCCCCGCGTCGAGAACGGGGCACCGTAGCCCCTGCTCCGTCCAAATCCGGCGAGCCCTAATGGCGCCGCCGCTCGTCGGCGTTGCTCCGCCGCGGCCACCCCGTCGGAGCCCCCTGGCCGTTCGATCCGGCACGGACGGTCCAGTATTAAAACAAACGAACCGTTACGACCTTCTTACAAAAACACCCTGCCGTTTTAGATATTTAATAAAGAACCCCCACTCTTACATAATTAACCCTAAGTTAATTAATAATTATAATTTAATCTCGTTAGGGCGCAATAATGTAATTTTATAATTATGTTACACTTAAGCCCTTGAGTAATTTTATAATTATGTTTAGGTCCTGTAATTTTACATAAACACCCCTAAGTTTTTCCTAAATTATATTTTAGTCCTGAACTTTTCATTTAGGCCCCTAAAATTTTCCATAATTACAAATAGGTCCCTATAATTTTCAGTAATTACCATTAGGTCCCCGAGGCTCGTTGTTTTACAATTTAAACCCTAGATCTTAAAACATTCATAACTTTTAGCTCGTAACTCCGATTTAGGTGATTCTTGCGCTCATGAGTTCGTAGTGACGAGTACTATTTAATGGTACTGTTTTCATAGACAGTAGGAATTGTTTGGTGTACTGTTTCTTATTTGATATGTATGTGTTTTTTCCGGCGTGACGAAAATAGACGAGGAAGAGTACGAGGATTCCCGGGACCCGAGTTTGAGCAGCAGTAGCAAGAGGAGACAGGCAAGTGTCCTTAATGCACATTGCGCCTACTTTCTTACTTTCCGAATTTACATTTCATGCATTACTTGTTTAATTTGTATCCTATTTGTGTCATACCCTGTTCCCTATTCTACCTTGTCGCCTTGGTTATGGTGTAGTATGCTAGGATGGGTACGTCACTTGCTAGTTGCTATTAATGGGGTTCAAACCGAACTAAATGCTAAGCTTGATTAATGATTCACTTGAACATAATAATCATGAATTGGGGGATGCTTTTTAGCAACATGGAACTTAGGTGATCCTGACAGGAGGATGTGGAAGATGGTGCGGAAATGCACAGTACTCGTAGTAGTACTATTGGGTCGCGGTAGTACCTGTTGGGGATCATAAGGACCGGTTCTTGGAGCGGCAACCCAGGACTTCCGCACAAAGCACATGGCTGATAATGGGTAGGTAAGGTTTAGTACCAAGGTAGCTTCCCGGCTCTACGAGCGTCGAGGAAGGATGAAGGAAGAGGGTCTTCTAGATTCGGGCGAGGAAAGGCGGAGTACTTGAAGCCACGGTGCAAGAGGGGGCCCCTGGGTGATGCGTCACTTTGATGGCGGCGAAACCTTAGCATGGATATTTTGCAAGTCGGGAAGTCCTTAGAAAAGACCTTGTGGTGATCTCTTGGCCTCATACCTTAGGAAGTGTGCTTGGCATAATAGAGGTTTTAGTCACCTGAATAGTGATGAAATCACCGACCTGTGGGTAAAGTTGTACAACCTCCGTAGAGTGTAAAAATTGTTATTAACAGCCGTGTTCACGGTCACGAATGGCTCTGGATCCTCACGAGAACTAGAGGGATGGTTTGGGGTGGAGTAACCCTTAGGTAGCTACAAGCGGGGTAACTTGTAGCGAGGTGGGCTACGAGCGGGGTAACCTCGTAGTGTTGTTTTGTGCAACGACATGTACTCACTCTTGCTATTTCCTGTTTCTATACACTACTCGCTGCTCGTAAGCCGAAAGGAGGTATCTTGATGAAGACTACTACTAGGCGTGCGTTTCCCGGTTGATTGCCCGTGGCGTATGGAATCTTCCGCTGAGTTTAGTTTAGTCCTTTGAGACATTTTAATAAAGTTATGTAATAAAGATACGCTTGAGACGATGTAATAAGTTATACTATGGCATTGGTTATACTTGTTATTTCACTATTGTCTCTATATGTGTGATTAACCGATCCTAGCACACATATAGCTATGCATTCGGTCTTGGCCTTAAGACTGGGTGTGACAGGGCAAGTAGGTAGTATTTTATGCAAAGCAAACAATGACACTCAGGAGAGCATGCAATATAGAGTAGGCTCTAAGTTGGTTCTATCCTACTTTTCATAGGATAAATATGATCAAGTGATGGTTAGAGTTTCCCTAGCAATGCTATATCCTTACAAGTCATGCCTCACGTTGTCACTCGGCTTGACGTTAGAATCCATCATGAGACTTGGGCCTTCGAGTGTTGTTTACGACTTGGGGCTCCTTCGGATTCTCCATCTCTATAGTATGTGAAGCTAATGCGAAATGAAAATAAAATAATTAAGAAAACAATCATAATCTAATTAAAACTCTATTTAGATCGAAGGTTCGGTGTATAACAGTGGGAGACATGGATAGTTCGGATTTAAGAAGACAAGATCCGGGTTATGGGGATTTGGTTTGGATATGTCGGAACTCATAAGTTCAACGGTGAAAGAATCGATGGAAACAGAGTTCGGATCTGTGATAGTTGGGAGATTTGGGGGAGGCATATTATGAAGGAATGAGATTATGGTGGCTAACAAAAGATTCCTCGTGTCGGGACGATCGCGTGAGTGCAAGAATCCCCGAAATGGAGTTCTAGATAAAAATATATGAGCGTTGGAAGTCCAGGGGACCTTTTTTAAATAGTTTTAAGGTCATAGGGACCTATTTGTAATTACATAAAAGTGTGGAGGGACCTTTTGTAAAATTTAAGGGACCTAAAAGATAATTTTCAGAAAGTTTGGGGTCTTTCAAGTAAAAATCCAATGACCTAAACATAATATAGAAGAAGGTTAGGGACTTAAGTGTAAAAGTACAGGAGCTAGGATTTTCCAAGGATTTTCAGAATTATTTTTATGTGAAAATTTCGTGGACCAGGTACATGGGTCTATGGACCAGGGGGTTGAGAGGCAATATTTTGTGGAAGCGGAGGGGCCTAAATGCAAAATGGTTTTTACTCACGTTGCAACAGGGGAGTCGTCTCCTTCCTCGGGCACGGACGCCATGGCCGAGCTGGGAAGCTCGGGAGAAGGGAAAACTCGGATTGTGGGCAGCTTGGTGGGGGAGAGGAGGGGTAGCTCGCTCCGGTGTGAAGAAGAGCTCGACGCGGGTCCCTTTTATAGGCGAGAAGTGGTGAGGAGAGCACAAAAGCTCGTCCGGATAAGGAGCTTCTCTCTAATGGTGGCTCTATGCACTCATTCACAAGAGCTCGTCGGGGAGCAGGGGAGGCGCGACCGTGGGTGAAACAGAGTGTGGGGGGGGGCGGGGGTGGTTTGGCTGCCGGGCGGCGCTCGATCGGGCACGTAGAACGAGGTGCCGATGGCGCCATGTTCGGGAGCGGGAGGACGAAGACGCATTCTTTGCGCGGGGGGGGGAGACGACCGATGGGCCGCACGCCCGGCGCCGTGCTTGCGTGCCCATGTGGGCCTGTGTGATGAGGGAGGTGGAGGAGAGAAAACGGAGCAACAAACATTCGAGAAATAAAAGAAATTAGAAACAAACAAGCATTCTCAAGGTAAATTTTATAGTTTTTCAAAAATTTCAATTCCCTCTAGTTTCATTTATTATTGACGTTATTTTGGAAATACATTGATTCGTAAAATAAAATCCAAAAAATTTAAATTTGATGTGAATTTTTAATTTGATTTAGGTTTTTCTAATTTTGGGGTGTTAGAGATATACCCTACTTAAAAGAATCTCATCACCTAGAATCGAAGTAGCTAGGGAGAAAAAGGAAAGAAATCGAGATCGGAAGATAGTGCCCCGGCCTCCGGTCCGGCGCATCCAACCACCGTCTTTGCCTCATGTCCTCCTAGTGAGGTGACCCCAATCCGATCCGCCTCTTCTCTCCCTCGGTGTTGGCGAGCAAGTGGAGGCCACATCCGGGCCGAGGCGGGATCGAGACGGACGACGGCACTCGGGTTCCCACCCGCCTCTTCTCTCTCTCGGCGATGGCGGTCGAGTGGTGGTCCGATCCAATGTCCCCCTGCTCCGAGCCGACATGCAGCGAGCCGAGGTGGATCGGGCAACCTCATCCTTCGGGTGCGACAGGTAACGTGCCAGGGTCGGTTGTGACCGAACTCCTCCTCCGGGTGCGCCGGTGCCGAATCCGACCGGGTCGCAGCTAGATCTATCCGTGGAAGGGAGCTTGGGGTAGCGGCATGACGACCGCGACATGCGGGTGACGGTGAGCGGTGGTCTTATGGTTGTGGGTCCCCATTTTTGGGAGCCGTAGCGGTGAGTGATCTTAGCACATGCCACTACGGTTACATGTTTTTAGTGGCAAGAACATTGCGGCGGTATGTACGAGTGTCCTTTCCACCACGGCTACACTACTTCATTGTATTAGTGGTTGCTCTAATACATTCACTCGTGTTTACTACACACACACTACAACTTGCGATACTCGACCCCATATAAGACTGTCGCACTCGTTGTACTTTAAATTTATCCTCTAGAAGGAATATTTCATCCTGTTTCCGTAAGATTCTCTCCTCTATATCTAGTTTTTCTACACCCATTATGTCGGTCGTATCTACGCACTCACTTATATACCGCAAGAGGACGGTGTACAATCGTATCTCTTTTTTCCTTAGAGTATTAGAAGGTTTAATCGAATCCACATAGGACATGCGGAACATCTACTATTGATTTGTTACTAACAGATTGCAATGGTTGTATGTGTATGTGAATGACAAGGATGTAAAACAATGATTACTAACAAGGATGTAACAAGATAATTAAGGATTCTCTTCTTAGGATTGTGTTGGGGGAGATCACCACCTTACCCTAATGGGCCAGTCCGGAGGAAATAGGCCCAACAAGGCCATGGAAGAGGTCCTCCACACACTTGGTGGCCTAAAGGAGAAACACTTAGAAGGGAGCACTTGGCCCGGCCAAGGCCCAACAAGGCCATGAAGGGGAAGTTAGCCCATAAGAGCTAGCCATGAGGGATAAATGTAATTGACTAGAATGCCCTTTGAGTAGGTGGGATAGTGTTTGGGCATGAGTGTAATTTGAGGGGCTGATAGTTACCATTAGGGTTGAGAGAGTATGAGGCTATAAATACTCTCTCAACCCATCACATCAGCCCAGATTTGACACCTCCTGTAATATCACCGTAATAGCAATGAGAGGTTTCGTATGGGGTCCTTCGTGACTCCACCTACTTTCCTGAACCTCCTCTCCCTTCGGGGTTTTCCTGTTACTCCCTACTAGGCCTAGCCCAAGGGCTTCCGCAGTCCCGAAGCTCCTTGTCCACTCTTCGGGACATCCTTGGGCTGGCCCGATCCACATTGATTGTGGCTTCGTAACCACAACAGCTGGCGCCGTCCGTGGGGATCGAACAGGAAGGTCTACGTCATGGCGGGGGAGGGGGTGGGGGTAGACCGGAAGCCAAAGGGCGGGTGATCCCCGAGTTCTACAGCGAGCGGATCTAGTCGATGTAGCCGGCCAAGAAGAAGTCATACTCACGCAGGGCGAGTTACTCGAAGGGGTGACCAACGAAGGAACCTCCGGTGGGACGGAAGGGGTCCTTGAAGCAGCGGTGCAAGCCCCACCCGAAGACCTCGAGCCGCAGCAAGAGCGGTCGGAGTTGGAAAGGCGGGCGCAAGAGGAAAGAGAGCGTGAAGTGCAAGCACGAAGGGATACGGGACACTTTATCCGGAGATGGCTTCGTATGCTCGGAAGGTCGGAGAGATGGATAAGTTCTTTGCAGGATTCAAAGTTAGAAATATCGGAAGAACGAGAGAACAAAGAAGCAGATCCGCTTGTGAAGGCAGCCTCCGGACAAGGCCCTCTTCGACCGGACGTGTTACACAAAACACTTCACCACGCAGCCATAGTCAACAACCAAGCCACGAAAGTCTTGGCATTGGCTTCGGAGGATTGGCGAGCCCCGATTCGGGTGTTTATTAAAAAGCGTTATGTACCGAATAACAGGTTGGAGGAGCCAAGGCTGCAGACACGGAGCCGGGGCTACGTCCTGGTCGATGGAGTGTTGTACAAGGGGGAGTCCGTGCACCATTGCTGAAATGTCTCGGTCAGCCCGAAGGGATACAACTCTTACGAGAAATTCACGAGGGATCATGTTCCTCTCACTTAGCCCCAAGGGCCCTAGTCGCAAAGGCCTTCGGGCAAGGGTTCTATTGGTGTGAGTATGCTCTTGTTGTGAATGGATGGGGCGGCGGTCTCACCTGCCGACCACCACCGTACAACCTATACGTTCGGTTTGACCGCTAGCAAGATGGGGAATCGACATTGTCGGGGAATTGCCAACAACACCAGGGGGCTTTCGGTTTGCTATAGTGGCGATGGAGTACTTCTCAAAGTGGGTCGAAGCTGAGCCGTTGGTACAAATCACAACTAGAAATGTGCGAAAGTTCTTCCGGAAGAATGTGGTGTGCCGCTTCGGAGTGCCTGTGGAGCTAACGGTGGATAATGGCAAACAGTTCGAAGGGTTAGAGTTTCGAGTAGTATTGCCTTAGAATCGGTGTCAAGAAGTGCAAAATTGAAAGTGCATCTAGGCCCCTCACTTTATTTTGGATGATTGATATCAATACAATTAAATTTGGACTAATGTTTTTATGAGAATGTGTGTAGTGGACATCCAAAGAACATGAAAGCATAGCAAGTATGATAAAAAAGAAGAAAAGAAATGAGAAATGCAATAAAACAAGAAATTGGAGAAGACCTATCTCAAAGCTTGAGCTTCTCGTTTTATCTTTGCTTTGAGTCATAGGGATGCCGTACTATAAAGACGGATGCAAATCACAATCTTGGCAAAGAATGAAGATGCTCACAAAATCCAAGAAAAACCAGTCCAAGCCTATACTTTCGGCACCCACCGGAAGTTCCGGTGTGGTATCGGAAGTTTTGGTAGGCTAACAGAGAGTTTGAGCTCTCCGGAATGCCATACCGGAAGTTCCGGTCCCTAGTACCGAAGTTTCGGTGAGGCTAACAGAGAGTTTGAGCTCTCGAGAATGCCATACCGGAAGTTCCGGTCTATGGTACCGGAAGTTCCGGTAGGCTAATAGAGAGTTTGAGCTCTCCGGAATGCCATACTCGGAAGTTCCGGTCTCCGGTATCGGAAGTTCCCGTAGGCTAACGAGAGAGTTTTGAACTCTCCGGAATGCCATACCGGAAGTTCCGATAGGACACCGGAAGCTCCGGTGCGGCCCCATTTTCAAACCCTAAACCTACGTACCGAAAGTTCCGGTGCGGGCCGGAAATCCGGATCTAACCCTAATCTAACCATACCGGAAGTTCCGATATGCCATCGGAAGTTCCGGTGTGGGTCGTTCGGACAGGCCAAAGGCACTTTTTGGAGCTGTGGTATATAAGCCACACTCCACCCCTCGCTCACTCTCTCTTGCACATTCCGAACTTCAATACACTTGAGCCACAATCCACTCCTTCCAAATCCTCTCCAAAAGCAAAATTTCCATCCTTGAGCTAGGATTCGAATGAGAGACTTTAAGCAAGAGATTGAGAGACTTGATTCCATTCTTGAGCATCTTCACTCCCGTCAAGCTTGCGATTTGGATTTGTTACTCTTGGAGCTTTGAGCTCCTAGACGGCTAGGCGTGCTCGTGAGCTCCCAACTTGTGTGGTGATGCCCGAGAAGTTTGTTTTACCCTTCCCGAAAGTTACTTTGGTAGTGGAAAACTCAAGGTCAACCTTGGTGGTGACTTGAGGGAGAAATAGAGTTGAAAGAAACCCGGTCCTTGGTGGACTTTCTCAACGGAGACGTAGAGTCCTTGGTGGGCTTGAACTTCGGTGAAAAATCCGTGTCTCGTGTGCTCCCTCTTTTACTTAAGCGTTTTGTTGTTTACTTTACTAGGTTGCTTGTTAGTTTCCCTTTGCACTTTTAAATTCCTAGAATTGCATAGGGCTGTGCTTTCCTTCTTGCAAATCACTAGAATTGTGTAAGGTTAATTCCGCATTTTTCACCCTCGCACCGAAGTTCCGGTATTTGACGTTTTCGTCTTAGTCTTATTTCGCAGAAATTTTTAGGATCGCCTATTCACCCCCCTCTAGGCGATTTTCAATTGGTATCGAGCCGGTATCTTCGTTGAAGCCTCACCGCTTGAAGATTAAAGATGACAAACAACAAGGAAGGCAAAGATGCAACCGTTAGTGGTGAAGTTCCACCAAAATCACCGGTCGAAGTCGGTGATGGCAGTTTATCTGGATAAGGATGGTGATAAGGATGGAGATGCGTCCAAGCAATACAACGAAATGCCATACATCTACAAAGATCCAAAGGATGAGCACATTGGACCCGGCTCCGGAAGACTTCCCTATTTTCATGGTCAATACTTTGATCATTGAAAAACAAATATGCTCCTACACTTGGATTCCATGCATCAAAATGTGAGGAATGTCACTCAAAATGGATTCTTGTGGGAATGTAGAAGCAAGCCAACCGCACAAGACTTGTTCACTGTAAGGTGCAATGTGACGACGACGAGTGCTCTTGTGTCCGCACTTAGCCCCGCCGAGTATGACAAGATAGCCGGATTGGAGGATGCTCATCAAATTTGGTTGAAGCTTGAATTGGTTCATGAGGGCATTGATAGTGTAAAGGAGTCTAAGCTAGAAGGGCTTAGAGAAGAGTTTAACTACTTTTTCATGAGGTCGGAAGAAGGGCCAAAGGAAGCACATGAAAGAATAATGAGGATAGTAAACAAGAGAAGGGCACTTGGAGAAAAGGTGTCGGATTTGGATGTCAATTGTAGGTTGCTTCAAGCCACGCAATCATGGGATGCCAACATGGTGTTAAACATAAGAGACAAACATGGCTTTAGATATTTCACCACAGATGAAGTGATTGGGAAGGTGCTATCCCAAAAACAGCAAATTGATCAAGGCAATAGGATCAATGCTTTGCTTAAGGACAATGAACGAGCTAGTGGGAGAAAAAGTGATTTAGCTCTCAATGCTGAGCAAGAAAAGAAAAAGAAGGTGGTTGAGGAGAGCGATGATGATAGTGATGATGATATGACTCTCTTTGTAAAGAGGTTCAACAAGCTCATGTCAAAAAGAAGCTTCAAGAAGAATGATCAAGACAAAAGCAAATTGAGGAAAGCCAAAAAGAAGTGCAACATTTGTGGAGACAAAGGTCACTTCATGGCGGAGTGTCCGGAGAACTACAAGAACAAGCAAAACAAGAAGGATGACAAGAAGTACAAGAAGCATAGAAAGTACCGTCGGGGTGAAGCACATATTGGGCAAGAATGGAACTCCGATGAATCCTCCTCCTCCTCCGAGTCGGAATCCGATGAAGAGAAGGGAGGCATTGCATCACTTGCAATTGGACTCACACCGACCAACACCTCCTTGTTTGGAAGCTTGACGGATGATGAGGATGACACCGGGCACAAGTGTATGATGGCCAAAGGCTCCAAGGTAAATGTCAATGGAAGTTCTCAAATTCCTAACATGTTTGACTTGTTGGACATCATTGAGTAGGAAAAGGAGACTAATGAGAGGCAAGGGGAGCTTCTTGAGAAACAAGAGGAAATGCTTGTTCAAGAGAAGCAAAGGGTGCTTGAACTTGAGAAGCTCCTAGAAGGTGAGAGGAAGAAAAATGAGGACTTGGTGAAATCTCTCAAAGTGGTTGAAAAAGATAGTGTGACACTTAAAGTCACAAATGTGTCACTTCAGGAGAAATGTGATGACTTGCAAAAGACTCATAATTCTCTTAAAGTGCAATTTGAGGAAATTAAGTGTAACACTACTTCATCTGAATCTTTGTCTTGCCCCTCATCTAGGAATGAATGTGCTAGGTGCCACAAGGTTGATATTGAAGCTTGCACAAGAAACGTCAAGACCATTGATGACTTGAAGAAGCAAGTACAAATGCTTGAAGAACAAGCACAAAAGAAGGTGAAGGCCATTGATGATGTCAAGGCCGAGTATGCAAGGGGTGCATACACCAATGCAAGACGGCCACATGTGAAGGATGGCATTGGCTACAAGCATGGTGACAAGCACAATGCAAGAATCAACAAAAATGGCACCGAATTCATCAAGTTCACCAAGGAGGGTGAATATCAAAAGAAGCAAGTCAAGAAGGAGAAGCAAATCAAGAACACTAATAAATCTTCTCTTATCTGTGATTTGCGTACTAACGTGCCTAACTCCTCTTGTGCTCTCTTTAATGATTTCGATGCAACTTATGTACTAATGAGAAACAAGCATGGTCGTGTCTATGCAAAATATGTTGGGCCATATAACAAGACCCACAAATCTTGTGTGTGGGTGCCCAAGGCACTTGTTACTAATGTTAAAGGACCCAAGGAGGTTTAGGTACCTAAAGACAAAGCATAAATTGTTTTGTAGGAATACTCCTCCGGTGGTTCATCATGGGTGGTGGATAGTGGATGCACCAATCATATGATCGGAGACAAGAAAATGTTTGAATAATTTGAGCCAAGCAAAGATAGAAATGAGTACATCACCTTTGGAGACAATGGAAAAGGCTATGTGTTGAGTTATGGTAACATCCCTTTAACTTTTCTGCATTCACTTTCGAAGGTTATGCTTGTGGATAACGTTGACTTCAATTTGTTTTCTATCTCACAACTTTGTGGAATGGGCTACAATTGCTTGTTCAACGACAAGGGTGTGATTGTCTCAAGGAGAAGTGATGGTTCGGTTGCTTTTGAGGGTGTGCTCAAAGGAAAGCTTTATGTTGTGGACTTTACCGCAGATAAAGCAAAACTTGACACATGCTTAGTTGCAAAGTCCGACATGGGATGGTTGTAGCATAGACGACTAGCCCATGTCGGTATCGAAATCTTCACAAACTCCAAAAGTGCGGTCACATCCTTAGACTAACGGATGTTTGCTTCGAGAAAAATAAAATTTGCGAGTGCATGTCACGCCGGAAAGCAAGTTGGAGCACCACATCCATCCAAGAACATTGTGACAACAACAAGACCGTTGGAGATGCTACACATGGATCTCTTTGGTCCCATTGCCTACATTAGCATTGACGGTAACAAATATGGTCTCGTCATTGTTGATGATTATTCTCGCTTCACGTGGGTATTCTTTTTGTGTGACAAGGGTGAAGTAAAGGATGTACTCAAGTCATTCTTAAAAAGAGCACAAAATGAATTTGAAGTGAAGATCAAGGCCATAAGAAGCGACAATGGTACCGAGTTCAAGAACACTCAAGTTGAAGAGTACCTTGATGAGGAAGGCATCAAGCATGAATTTTCGGCACCCTACACTCCTCAACAAAACGGAGTGGCCGAAAGAAAGAACGACACTCTCATAGAGATGGCGAGAACCATGCTTGATGAGTACAAGACTTCCGATCGTTTTTAGGTCGAAGCAATCAACACCGCATGTCATGTCTCCAACCGGTTGTATCTCCATCGACTCTTGAGGAAAACACCATACGAGCTACTAACCGGTAAAAAGCCTAATATCTCATATTTCCGTGTTTTTGGGAGCAAATGCTTCATGCTCAACAAGAAACCCAAGGCTTCAAAGTTCTCCCCTAAAGTTGATGAAGGTTTCTTGCTTGGGTATGGATCAAACAATCACGCCTATCGTGTTTTCAACAAAACCACCGGTTACGTTGAAGTTGCACGGGACGTGACGTTTGATGAATCTAACGGCTCTCAAGGGGAGCAAGTTGTTATTAACAATGTAGATGTTGAGGCTTCTAGACAAGCAATCAAGAGAATGGCCATTGGTGACGTGAGATCGCAAGAACCGCAAAATGATCAAGATTAACCTCCTCCCCCAAGTCATGACCAACCATGCACAAATCATGATCAAGTTGATCAAGATCAAGAAGTTGGTAATGAGGATCATGCTCGAGCACAAGATGATGAACCTACATCGCATGATTAAGAGGTTGAACAAGATGGCGGTCAAACAAGCTCACATCCACCACACCGAAGAGTGCACCAAAGTGTGCAACGTGATCATCCCGTAGAACAAATTCTTGGAGACATAGAAAAGGGGGTAATCACTCGTTCTTGTGTTTGCAATTTTTGTGAACATTACTCCTTTGTCTCCTCTTTGGAACCATTTAGAGTAGAAGATGCACTCGAGGACTCGGATTGGGTGATTGCCATGCAAAAAGAATTGAACAACTTCACAAGAAATGAAGTTTGGACATTGGAAGAAAGGCCAAGAGGCAAGAATGTTGTGGGCACCAAGTGGGTGTTCCGCAATAAACAAAATGAAGACGGTGTTGTGACAAGGAACAAGGCAAGATTGGTGGCAAAAGGATACTCAAAAGTAGAAGGATTGGATTTTGATGAAACCTATGCCCCCGTGGCAAGGCTTGAATCTATAAGAATACTACTTGTGTTTGCCACTCATCAAAATTTCAAGTTGTATCAAATGGACGTGAAAAGTGCATTCCTCAACGCGCCAATCAAGGAAGAAGTGTACGTGGAGCAACCATCGGGCTTCGAAGACCCAAAGTATCCTAACCATGTTTACAAACTCCATAAGGCGCTCTATGGGCTTAAGCAAGCACCAAGAGCATGGTATGAATTCCTTAGGGATTTCCTTTTGAAAAAGGGTTTTGAAATGGGCAAGGCTGATGCAATCCTCTTCACAAAGCGTTTTGACCATGATATCTTTGTATGCCAAATTTATGTCGATGACATAATATTTGGTTCTACTAATCAAATGTTTTGTGATGATTTTAGCAAGATAATGACCAAGAGGTTCGAGATGTCTATGATGGGAGTTGACATTCATTCTAGGATTTCAAGTGAAGCAACTCAAGGAGGGCACCTTCCTATGTCAAGCAAAGTACACTCAAGACATATTGAAGAAGTTTGACATGGACAAGGCAAAGCCCGCCAAGACACCGATGGCAACAAATGGCCATCTCGACCTCACCAAGAAAGACAAGCCGGTTGATCAAAAGGTATATCGCTCTATGATCGGCTCCTTGCTTTATCTTTGTGCATCTAGGCCCGATATCATGCTTAGTGTCCGTATGTGTGCACGTTTTCAAGCCGCTCCTATGGAATGCCACATGGTGGCCGTTAAAAGAATCTTGAGATATTTAGTGCACACACCCAACCTAGGGCTTTGGTACCCCAAGGGTTCAAAGTTCAACCTAATAGGCTATTCCGATGCGGATTATGCCGGGGACAAAGTGGATAGGAAGAGTACCTCCAGGACATGCCAATTCTTGGGTAGGTCCCTAGTGTCATGGTCATCCAAGAAACAAAATTCCTTGCCCTATCCACGGTCGAAGCGAAGTATGTTGCAGCCGGTAGTTGTTGTGCACAACTATTATGGATGCGACAAACTCTAAGGGATTATGGTTACAAGTTGAACCGTGTCCCTCTCCTATGTGACAACGAGAGTGCCATAAAGCTAGCATATAACCACGTTGAGCACTCACGTTCAAAGCATATAGATATCCGCCACCATTTATTGAGAGATCATTTTATCAAAGGGGATATTGAAGTAAGTCATGTGAAAATCGAAAATCAACTAGCCGATATTTTCACCAAGCCACTAGATGAAAGCCGATTTTGCTATCTAAGGAGTGAGCTAAATATCCTTGACTCTAGTAACGTGGTGTAGATGCGTGCACATCTACTTGTTGTTTTAATCATTTTTGGATCTTAAGTCGAAAATGCATGCTTTCGAAAATTACATGAGTGATTTTGAAAACTTTTCTTGGTTCTTGACCGAAAGGTCAAATCTTGTCAAAATGTGATCATAGCCTTGTTTGTTGATTGTATACTGATCACATATTGTCAAGATGTCTCACTAGTCCATCAAAACTATCTTTGAAAACTATCTCCAAAATTCTCCTCTTTTCTCTGTTTCACCCCCTACCGGAAGTTCCGGTATGGGTAGTCGGGATTCATCCGTGTGTCCGCAGCTCTCGGTGTTTTTCCCGGTCGGAACTTCCGGTAGGATAACGGATGTTCCGATCGGAGGTCGAACTAACGGAACTTTTTCCTTCCAGTCGGAAGTTCCGGTACTCGTGCCGGAAGCTCCGACTGGGAGCTCACCTGTGGTGTCAAGCCCACACCGAAAGTTCCGGTATGCTACCGGAAGTTCCGGTGTGGGGCGTTGACCTAGGGTTTGACACAGAGTGGTGTCCGACCGGTATAGGATTCGAGAAGGTTCCATAAGACCGGTATGGAAGCAAAGGCGGACAACGAGGATTGGATTAATGCTTAAGGAAACTACAATACCAACCGAGTAGGACTCGAATTAATAAGGAAGCTTAGAGATAGAGTTTCTAAGTCTGTAGATATTGTATCCGACTAGGATTCTACATGTAACCTTGCCTCCCCGGACATATAAGATGGGGACGAGGGACCCCTAGAAGCAGAAGTTCGACAAGTTCCTAGAAGTTAGAACAAGTTCCTACACTCCGAGATCTTACAATTAGCAATCCGCTAAAGGCAATATATAACATACATGACGTAGGGTATTACTCTCAATTCGAGGGCCCGAACTTGTCTAAAATCTCGTGTTCCTGTGTGTTTCGTGTGTTGAACCATCGAATTCCACGCTCGTGAGGGACCGGGTAGTACTAGTGCCGAGTTTAAGACTCGACATTTGGCGCGCCGAGTAGGGGTCCCGGCGAGTTCCCGGCGAGTTCGATGGCTTCTACTTTAGACTTCGACTTCGTTACAAGCTTCAAGATCTACTTCGGGTTTCTCGACTTCGTTCTACGACGACGACCGGTGTCGTGGAGCGATGACCGGTGCAGGACGACGATCGTAGCCGCGACGATAACGTTGAGCGGTGTCGCGAGATGATGATCGTTGCCGCGACGACAACGACGATCGTTGTCGCGGAGCGATGACCGGTGCAGGACGACAATCGTCGCCGCGACGACGACGACGAGTGGTGTCGCAGGACGACGATCGCCGCCGCGACGACGACGACGAGCGGTGTCATAGGACTACGACCGATGCCTCTACGTAACGACGACCGGTGTCGTGGAGCGATGACCGGTGCAGGATAACGACTCGCCGCCACGACGAAGACGGCGACCGGTGCGATGATCGCTGTCTTGTGACGACGAAGATCGATGCCGCCGAGCAATGACCGACGCCACGACGATAATTTCAACAGCTTTCATCGGTCGTCTACTTCAACTTAGAGCACGGCTGCTGCTCGGACGCGGTCTTGAGCATTAGCGCGATCGCCAATCTTTAGTTTCGACCGATCACGCTGTCTTCAACAACTTTCATCGGTCGTTAGCTTCAACTTGGAGCGCCGCCGCTGCTCGGACACGGTCTTGAGCATTAGCGTGGCGGCTGATCTTCGATTTTGACCGATCGCGCCGTCTTCAACAGCTTTAATCGTCGTCGGCTTCAACTTGAGCGCCGCTGCTGCTCGGACGCGGTCTTGAGCATTAGCGCGGACGCTGATCTTCGATTTCGACCGATCGCGTTGTCTTCAACAGCTTTCATCGGTCGTCAGCTTCAACTTGGAGCGCCGCTGCTCCTCGGACGCGGTCTTAAGCATTAGCGCGGACGCTGATCTTCGCTTCGACCGATCGCGCTGTCTTCAACAGCTTTCATCGGTCGTCGGCTTCAACTTGCAGCGCCGCTGCTGCTTGGACACGGTCTTGAGCATTAGCGCGTGCTGCTAATCTTCGATTTCGACCGATCGCGCCGTCTTCAACAGCTTTCATCGGTCGTCGACTTCAACTTCGAGCGCCGCTGCTGCTCGGACGCGGTCTTGAGCATTAGCGCGGCTGCTAATCTTCGATTCGACCGATCGCGCCGTCTTCAACAGCTTTCATCGGTCGTCGACTTCAACTTCGAGCGCCGCTGCTGCTCGGACGCGGTCTTGAGCATTAGCGCGGCTGCTAATCTTCGATTTCGACCGATCGCACCGTCTTGAGCAGCTTTCATCGGTCGTCGGCTTCAACTTCGAGCGCCGCTGCTGCTCGGACGCGGTCTTGAGCATTAGCGCGATCGCTGATCTTCGATTTCGACCGATCGCGCCGTCTTCAACATCTTTTATCGGTCGTCAAATTCAATTTGGAGCACCGTTGCTGCTCGGACGCGGTCTTGAGCATTAGCGTGGCTGCTAATCTTTAGTTTCGACCGATCGCGCCGTCTTCAACAGCTTCCATCGGTCGTCAGCTTCAATTTAGAGCGCCGCTGCTGCTCGAAGCGGTCTTGAGCATTAGCGCGACTGCTGATCTTCGGTTTTGACTGATTATATCGCCTTCAACCATCTACATCGGACGTCCTTTTCGATTTTAAGCGTTGCTGCTGCACGAAGATGTTGACTTGAGCTGAGCCGATCGCCAAACTACTCATCGATCGGGTACATCATCTTCGGCCGGGCTCGGAGCTACGCCCAATAAACCAGCTAAGTCATTTTTACGCTTAAGTTTTTGTTTTTAAACTTATATAAATCGATGATCATAATAGCTTTTTGATAATATGAAATATGTCAATCTTTGCCTATCTGCATGGTTTTATTTATCTTGGAATCTTAATTTTGAATTAATTTACCCAGTTATGGGCTGCTATTTGAGAGCGGTCGGTTAATAATTTGTGATCATGAGTTATAAGACCGGTCATTTTTTCTATACGACACGATTTTGTTAAGTAGACCGCCGCTATGTGCTATACCCAATGCTGATTAGAGCCAGTGGTCATGTCATAGTTGGTTTGTGTTGAATTAACCATTGTTGCTTGGTTATAGACTTGATTGGTTGAATCGGGATGGTAAAATTTAAGTTTTCTCAAAATTGGAGTGACCGGTGATTAAAGTTGAATTACATTAGGCATATAATGATTAATATGGACCGCTGCAGTTTGCGCGAAAGGAGAAAATATTATATGTTGAAGTAAGGAACATATAAATACCGGTCAAGAATATGGAAATAATTTGAGATCTGCAGTAAATAAAACGTTGGAGTATTTATTTACATATGAGCACATTTATGTACCTCTTTAATTGTTTTTACAGATACAATGGACTAGAAACTAGGTCTCGGCACCGCTTGATGTACCGCTACTACCGGTCTTGGGTGCGGCGACAGAGGAGAAGTCCACGTGATTTCGATAATCACAGGGGCTCTTTTGCCAATTGTGATGACCGGTCCGAGTGTTCGACGCTCAATCCGTTAAGCATTTTTAGCCCGAATATATCATTTCGGAGTGATTTATACAACAAACCGATCTGGTTGAAGACTCGTTGTCCGATCGATTGGTTAACCTTAGGCCCTGGGTGTTAATCATTCGGCTGATAATAGGCGTGAAAAATTCGAGATTATTGTGTGATTTTTGGCGATCGATTTGATCCGTCGAGAATTTGGATTTGAGCGATATTCGATAAGCGGAATATCGGTTATGACCGATGCGAATCACCAGGAGTATGAGATTTGACACCGGTCCGGCCCGGTCGAAAAGTATGTTATTGGCGGAAGATGTTAAGAGTTACAGAGGAATGGTCGACGTGATTTGAATAATCACGGGGGCTATTTTGCAAATGTTTGAGCGGTCCGAGGTATGGAGTGCCCAATCAGCGATAACATTAGAATATCAAATTGGATTGTTTGAGGAAATGGAATAATGAGACTGATTAGATCAAGGACAATTAGGTCTTGCCGAACTAAACATTGTGAAATTGGATGCCTTAGGCCCTGGATGTTAATCATTCGGCTGATTATAGGCCTTAGAGACTCGAGTCGATGTAAGTTAATTGGGAAACTGGTCCGATCAATCAGAATTTTGGTTCTTAGTGAAATTTCACTAAGCGGATTATGAGTTCATGCTGATTTAGGCGGTATGTTATATCAAGCTGGTGTGAATCTCCAGGAGATATGTAGTTCTAACCGGTATGACCGGTCTGAACAATATGTTCTTGGTAGAAATTGCTTGAGAGGAATGTGATTTGATGCATAGTCTCTCAAGAAAGACTCTTGCATTATTTGTGATTCCCAAATGATACAAGAGTCGGGGCTATACCTAATTAGGTGCACCTGACCGGTGCACTGTGTTCAAGAGCGGTCTGCAGAGATCTCGGGAAGTGGAATATAATGGAAATTGAAAGGAGCAGTTTGTAGAAATTGCATATTGAAGAAAATAATGAAGAACCAACTAGTGGACTCTTGCATTATTTGAAAGGAGTTCAAATGATCCAAGAGTCGGGGGCTATATCCAATTGGGTGCACCTAACCGGCGCACTAGAAGGAAAATACTTTTGTTTCTGCACACCTAATTAGGTGGTATGGAGGATAAAATACCAATTTTTTGGCTTTTTGAAGCGTCTTGAAGAAAGAAGAAGTATTGCAGAAGATTGGAGTTCTTTTTAATTTAACATTGGAATCGGACCAACATGCGGATGACTGGTCGAGTCTTATTCAATGTCAAATCAAAAATTACTCGGAGACTGCTTGTCGTAGACTTACCTTACGGGTGTACATTGATCGGAAGAATGATTTATCAAGGACATGGTGGCGTATTGAAGACATAAGACCGGTGGGGCGGGCCCACGGAGTGGTGTCCGACCGGTATAGGATTCCGGAAGGTTCCATAAGACCGGTATGGAAGCAAAGGCGGACAACAAGACTGGATTAATGCTTAAGGAAAGTACAATACCGACCGAGTAGGACTCCGAATTAATAAGGAAGCTTAGAGATAGAGTTTCTAAGTCACGTAGATATTGTATCCGACTAGGATTCTACATGTAACCTTGCCTCCCCGGACATATAAGGCGGGGGCGGGGACCCCTAGAAGCAGAAGTTCGACAAGTTCCTAGAAGTTAGGACAAGTTCCTACACTCGAGATCTTGCAATTAGCAATCCGCTAAAGGCAATACATAACATACGGGACGTAGGGTATTATTCTCAATTCGAGGGGCCTGAACCTGTCTAAAATCTCGTGTTCCTGTGTGTTTCGTGTGTTGCACCATCGAATTCCACGCTCGTGAGGGATCGGGTAGTACTAGTGTCGAGTTTAAGACTCGACACCCTTCACTTCTAGATCTAGAGTTTAATCCTTGAATCCCGAGGAGTATTTGTTGATTAGATGAATCACTAGCAGTTCTAGGACACTAGCATGCTTCTAGAAAGTAAATCCGTTGGCTAGATGTAATCCTTGACCCCTACCGGAAGTTCCGGTATGGGCAACCCTCCGACGGTTGAGGGCCCCGTCGGAAGTTCCGGTATCCGGTATCGAAAGTTCCGACGGGGAACCTCCTGTTGGCATCTATTTAGTGCTCCTTCTAGTTATCGACTTTGTGTATGTTGTTCCTTACAGATGTATCCTCTCTTGTCGGATGACTCGTGGCAGGAAGGAAACCGTCTCAAAGCGTCCACCCCAAAACTACGTCGACTCGGACTCGGACTCGGACTATGATGTGCCGAACCCTCGCCTTGCCAAGAGGCAAGCCACCGGAGATGGTCCTCGGTCTTCTTCCCGTGGTCTTGGCCCTGGGAAGGGAAAAGGACTAGGCAAAGGAAAGGGCAAGGGGACAGCAAGGAGACCTCCTCCCGCTCCTGTATCAAGTGAGGATGAAGAGAGTGAGGAGGAGGCGGGTAATGTGGGCGGGGATGATTGGTTTCTCCCGATAGCCCGCAACTTGCGAGGAGCATGTGAAGTATGAGTTGAGGACTCCGGCTGTGAGTGGTAGTGCCGGGTACAATGTGCCTTTTTACGGGGATGAGGTGTAAAAGTATAGGAGCAAGTGCCCGTGGATCAAGGCTAAGGAAATGGGTGTGGATGATATAAGGTTTTGGGACCACACCCAAGCTGAGTGGTACAAGGAAGTACTAAAGCTCAAAAACAAAACCACCGAGATGAAATGGATCAAGTGGGACTTGGATGGACCGTCGGAATGATCCGGTGATCAATCAAATCAAGTCCGAGTGTGCAAGGAGAGACATGGTGGATCTCATGGGACTTGAGCATGGGTGGAATACCGAACTAGTGGTTCGGTTCTATGCCACCCTATGGCTTGAGTTCAATGAGGACTCTCGGGAGGATTCCATCACGCACCGGACGCTTGATGGAAATCGCTTTCAGATCACCTATGCAGAGTTTGCTGAGGTTCTTGGTTTTGGTCATGCGGATGCAATGAAGAACAACATCAATGTGTTTGATCCTCCGGATGATGCAGCATTGGAATTCATGTATGACGATCGCTATGACCAGCCTAAGGGGATGATCATTGGGACTCACTTTGGATTGCACCCCAACTATCGAGTCCTGAACAACATGTTCGGGTGGACCTTGAACCCTAAGATAGGGGATGCATCCTCCTTGCTAGCAACTGCCAAGACTCTACTGTGTGCTATGCGTACTGGAGCTGAGCCTTTCTATGTGTTTGAGCACATTTGGACTTCTATCATCAATCATTCCTACACTCACAAGGCTAGTCTTCCATTCTCTCCCTTTACATGAAGATGATTGAGCATGTCATCGGAATCAACTTCATACATGACAAGAGCCATTCAGGACTTCGTCCCAAGAAGTTCCCTCTACTCCCTACTCCTCGGGGATCTCCGGTGCGACAAGCGGCTCCTCCTCCTCCACCGTCAGCTCGGGTAGCTAGGGATGCTCCCGCTTCATCCTCTCACCGGACTCGCAGCAAGTCGGGCTGTATCAGCTCGGTCCTCAAGACAATCTTTTGCATGTGCAAGGCCAAGCGTGAGGATGGAGCAGCGGCACATCAATGAAGGTCATCACCGGTATCTTACTCACCTTGCTCGGCAGCAGCGGCAGCCGCCCCCTCTTCACTTGGATCTTGCTTCGATTGTGCCTCGGCGGTGGGAGGATCCTTAGGCTCCTTATCGGCGAGGCCGCGGGAGTGGCAGCACGGGCAACACGAGCAGCAGCACGGGATGTTGAGGGCGGTGTGACCGAGAGTGAGGAGGGTGACGAGTGCGGAGGATGTCCCGTCGACCACCGCTACCGCTCCTCGCTACACCATGCGGATTCCGCCTCGGGAGAAAGGCAAGGGCGTGGCAAGTCATGATGATGATGATGATGATGACGACGAGAGCGATGGCGAGGAAGAAGACGACGAAGATGATGAGGAGTGATTCTTGTGGGCGTCTCCATTCTTTTCTCTTTTTGGTGATTTGTTGCCAAAGGGGAGAAGAAATTTCTATCTTTATCGTTATGTTTTACCTTGTGATGGACTACGTGATGGACAAATTGACAAATTTGTTATGTTTGAACAATGAATGCTTGTAATGTTAAGACTTGGTTTATTTATCCATGTGGTTTGCTTTATGACATGATATGGCGTATTGTCGTTCTCTCTTTTTAGATGCATTTGTGTGAAGATGAAATGTCATATTGCATTGTTCGTGTTTTCTCCTTTTATTCATAACATGGATGCATAGATAAAGGGGGAGCTCTTCATGATTGGTAACTCAAATGTGCATTTGGTGTTGTAAAGGCCAAACTTTGAAATTCAATTTCATGCACATATTAAGGGGGAGCTCGCTTTTTATCTTTGCTAGTTGAACTTATTGAACTATCTTTTTAGAAATTTGATTGTATTGGCATCAATCACCAAAAAGGGGGAGATTGAAAGTGCATCTAGGCCCCTCATTTTATTTTGGATGATTGATATCAATACAATTAAATTTGGACTAATGTTTTCATGAGAATGTGTGTAGTGAACATCCAAAGAACATGAAAGCATAGCAAGTATGATCAAAAAGAAGAAAAGAAATGAGAAATGCAATAAAACAAGAAATTGGAGAAGACCTATCTCAAAGCTTGAGCTTCTCGTTTTATCTTTGCTTTCTCACAATCTTGGCAAAGAATCAAGATGCTCACAAAATCCAAGAAAAACCAGTAAAAGCCTGTACTTTCGGGACCCACCGGAAGTTCCGGTATAGTATCGGAAGTTCCGGTAGGCTAACGAGAGAGTTTGAGCTCTGCGGAATGCCATACCGGAAGTTACGGTCCCTAGTACTCGGAAGTTCCGGTAGGCTAACAGAGAGTTTGAGCTCTCCGGAATGCCATACCGAAAGTTCCGGTCTCTGGTACCGAAGTTCCGGTAGGCTAACAGAGAGTTTTAGCTCTTTGGAATGCCATACTCGGAAGTTCCGGTCTCTGGTACCGAAAGTTCCGATAGGCTAACAGAGAGTTTTGAACTCTCCGGAATGCCACATCGGAAGTTCCGATAGGACACCGGAAGCTTCGGTGCGGCCCCGTTTTCAAACCCTAAACCTATGTACCGGAAGTTCCGGTACACCACCGAAGTTCCGGTGCGGGCCGAAAATCCGGATCTAACCCTAATCTAACCATACCGGAAGTTCCGATATGCCATCGGAAGTTCCGGTGCGGGTCGTTCGGACAGAGCCAACGGCCCTTTTTGGAGCTGTGGTATATAAGCCACGCTCCACCCCTCACTCACTCTCTCTTGCACATTCCGAACTCCAATACACTTGAGCCACACTCCACTCGGTCCAAATCCTCTGCAAAAGCAAAATTTCCATCCTTGATCTAGGATTCGAATGAGAGACTTTAAGCAAGAGATTGAGAGACTTGATTCCATTCTTGAGCATCTTCACTCCCGTCAAGCTTGCGATTTGGATTTGTTACTCCTGGAGCTTTGAGCTCCTAGACGGCTAGGCATGCTCGTGAGCTCCCAACTTGTGTGGTGACGCCCGAGAAGTTTGTTTTACCCTTCCCAAAAGGGACTTTGATAGTGGAAAACTTAAGCTCAACCTTGGTGGTGACTTGAGGGAGAAATAGGATTGAAAGAAACCCGGTCCTTGGTGGACTTTCTCAACGGAGACGTAGAGTCCTTGGTGGGCTTGAACTTCGGTGAAAAATCCGTGTCTCGTGTGCTCCCTCTTTTACTTAAGCGCTTTGTTTTTTACTTTACTAGGTTGCTTGTTAGTTTCCCTTTGCGCTTTTAAATTCCTAGAATTGCATAGGGCTGTGCTTTCCTTCTTGCACATCACTAGAATTGTGTAGGGTTAGTTCCGCATTTTTCACCCTGCACCGGAAGTTCCGGTATTTGACGTTTTCGTCTTAGTCTTATTTCACAGAAATTTTTAGGATCGCCTATTCACCGCCCCCCCTCTAGGCGACTTTCAGAAATCTCGGTGACCAACCCAAGGCCAAATGGGGTTGTTGAGCGGATGAATGGTATTGTGTTCACAGCAATTTCGAGGTGTTGCCCGATGTCCTATGGTCCATCGGAACAACCGCCACAAGACCAACCGGGTTCTCACCCTTTCGGCTGCTATACGGAGCTGAGGCTGTGACCTCCGAAGAAATTCAAGCCGGCTCCTTCCGCACTACAAGATCCTTGGCGGATGATGAGGACACTACGAGAAAAAAGGTCTCTTGCCACGAGCCCCATTGTGGCAACGGTTTTTTGTGGCAATAGGTAGGCGTTATTGCCACCGTTTTATAGATGGTTGCGAGAGGTAGCTATTGTTGCCACAAAATATAAATCATTGCAATAATGATAACGCATGTTGCAATAGGTGGGTGGAAATTGCATCAATTTAGCAAATGGTGGCAATAGTTTGTCGATATTGCCACGGAATTGCGTGGTTGTGATAATATTTATTTTCGTTGCAAGATATGTGCCTTATTGCCACAAACATGCTTGTCGTTGCCATTTTGTTTACTTGTATTGCCATAAATAGGTTCCGTTGTAATAATGTTGTGCTTTGGTTGTGGTATGTAGATCCATATTACAACGAAATAAGAAATTGTTGCAATATAAGAGGTTCTATTGCCACAAAATGAAGGTTGTAATTCCACCATGAATATTGTGTTGCAATGTTGTTAGGGTATTGCAACAAAAAAACATCATTGCATGTAGGATGTGTGATGGGCTATAGAGTGCATGGACTTGTCAAGGTATTTTTTAACTAGTATATATTTTCTGGCCCATATAGCAATTAAGCACCGAGGTGGCATTGTAAAAAGTGAAGGCAGAATACACAATTCACGTAATTGCTTTGTTGATTGTAGATACGTGCATGTTGTGCACGCGGCCCAAGGCCATGCATGCTACGTGAGTCGACCAGCCCATAGGCCATGATACATGCATGAAAGAGAGCCCAAATAATAATGTCTAGGGATGAAGTCCGGGTCGATCACACAGTAAGAATTGTGGAGGCCACGCGATCGAGTCCGATCCAGGGCCAGGTCGCACACGGCGAGTCCTGATCGTCCAAGTCCATCATACCCTATCAATCGTCGCCCAGGACGCATGCAAGCAAGCAAGGCAGCCGTATCGTGTCCCGTCCGATCGATCATGGCGAGTCCCAATGGCAGTCACGTTCGATCGAGCTCGTCTTAGGTCACGGCGTGGTTGAGTCCTGGCCCGTGCCGTCCAAGTTGATCACATACGCGCACGAACGTGGTGGCAGTCCATCATCGAGAGTCGCCACGGCGAGCGAGGGATTTGGACGGCGCAACAATCCATCACCGATCTTGAACGTCGCGCTCCTCCATTGATCACTCGAGTCACCATCCTCAACAGGTCTCAACTATTTTAATTGTTTTCATGCATGATTTCTCTATTACTCGAAAGGTAGTCTATGAGAATCATGATTTGATTCCGATAATTGGCCAACATCAGGTTGTGGCCATCTTGAACACATTGAATTACTCCTGAGATAGAGAAAGAGAGTTCAAGTTTAAGAAAGTATTGCTGCGGATAACCATCGGTTTTGGGTAAAGGAGGTGCCACTCAAATATTGGGCATGCATCCATAGGTCGGAAGATTACAAGGATAGATCATATGAACTAATAGCATAAATATGTAATTACAATTGAGCTTTCTTTCATCGTATATGAGAGTTTATTTGATTGCTTGTTACTCACCATGTCCTAGTTACTACTATTGGCTGCGGTAGTGACATAACATGTTTTTGAGAATCATTAACACGAATCTCGCTTATAATACAATGGTTTCAGTGAAAACAAAGTTAAGGAATAAGATGAATACCTAATAGATATTTTTTAATCGATCATATTATGATCACATGAGAAAATTTAGATTTTCATGATTGTATCAAATTGAAATTGTATAGATGTAAACTTTTTGTATTGGTTGTTTGTTCGCAGGAAGCATTTGGTTTGTTCGAAGCACTCTTTGATTGATAGACATATTGCTGCAAGAATGTCCGACGGAAGCTGGATGTTGCTCGACAAGAGATCTTTGGAATGGCGAGACAGGCTTGGAGGACTTCATGAATACTACATTTGGAGGCAAGGCACGTGCTTGGAAGAGCGCAGTGCCCATGTAAAGGATGTCGTTGCTTGCCATACAGGAAAGAATCTAAGCTTCTTAGCCATTTAGTCTCTAGGGGCTTTGATTTAGAATTCAAAAAAGGTGAATGTGAAGGCCGTGATGACAAATATTCTTATGGGGATAATGATTGTGATGAAGAAACAGGTGATGATAGTTCTGGGAAAATTCTGATTGCATCAATAATCAAGGGACATATATGGAGAAATAATTAGTACTACTACTGAAGAGCCAAATGAAAAAGCCAAGGCATTCTTCAATTTATTACAGGAGGAAGAAAAGGAGTTGTATCCAGGATGCAAAGAAGCAACTAAAATATCATTTATTGTGAGCCTATTTCAGATTAAGTGCATGTACGGTATTAGCAATAGAGCTTTAGAGGCCATCATGCACTTGTTTGCTTGTGTCCTTCCCGAAGGCCATTGTGTTCCAAATACGTTGCATGAAATTTGAAAGGTTATTAGTAATTTAGGCCTTGACTACCGGAAGATACGTGCATGTGTCAATGATTGTATTTTATATCGTGGTGTCTATGCTCAAAGGACTAGGTGCCCAACTTGTGGTGAGTCCAGGTGGAAGGATGACAATTCGGATGGAGATGATGCTTGAGACTAGCGGTGCTGCTAAAACTAAGAAAAAGTATCCACGAGAAAATATTGAGGTATTTCCCGATTATTCCTCGATCTGCAAAGGTTGTATATGAGAGCTAGCGCTTCAAAACCGATGGAGTGGCATGATAAGGGTTCGTCCTCCGATGAAAAAATGCGTCACCCTGTTGACTCGAAGGCTTGGAAACAATTTGCCTCCGATCCTCGAAATGTCGAGGTTGGGTCTTACATCCGATGGCTTTAATCCTTTCGGAATGTTGAATGTTACATACACCACATGGCCTCGTGATCCTAATTCCTTACAATTTGCCTCCCTGGTTGTGTTTGAAACAATCTTTTTGGATTATGTCTCTGTTGATCCCTGGGCCGAAATCTCCTGGGCAAAATATTGATGTTTATTTCCAGCCCTTGATAGATGAGCTATATGATCTTTGGGTTGACGGTATTGCAACATGGGATGCAAAGGTGAAGAAAAATTTTCAGTTGTATGCAATCGTACTTTGGACAATTAATGACTTTCGTGCATATGCGATGCTTTCTGGTTGGAGCACGAAAGGCAAGTTCGCTTGTCCATACTGTCACAAGGATACAAAGTATTTATGGCTGAAATACGGGTCAAAGCATTGCTACATGGGACATCGCCGCTTTCTTCCTTTGAACCATAGGTGGCGCAAGAACAAGGCTAGCTTTAACACCAATGTGGAAAATAGGAAGCCACCGGTGTCCCTAACTGGTGCACAGGTGCTGCAGCAATATGAAAGTTTTGAGCAAGTGATATTTGGGAAGATGTCTCGGAAAAGGAAGCAACGAGAAGAAGAAAATAGTTGGCACAATTGGAGGAAGAAGAGCATATTTTTTACTCTGCCATATTGGAAGCATTTGATTGTGAGGCACAATTTGGATGTGATGCACATTGAGAAAAACATTTGTGAGAGCATATTAGCAACTCTTCTACAGTTAATTAAATCAAAAGATAGTGAGAAGGCACGGCTTGACATGCAATATTTGGGGATACGGGAGGACCAACATCCCGTGATAAAGAATGACAAGTACACTTTACCACCTGCATTATATTTTTTGGGTAAAGAAGAGAAGACATGTTTATGCAAATTCGTAGAGAGAGTGAAGATGCCCGACGGTTATGTCTCAAGTTTCAAAAGGTTGATTGATGTCAATGCATGTCAGATTTCCGGAGGCAAAACTCATGATTGTCATGTCATACTTCAAAAATTGTTACCTTTACCGGTGAGAGACATATTGCTCGAAGTAGTTGCTGCTTCATTGATTCAACTTAGTAGGTTCTTCAATTCGTTATGTTCCAAGGAACTGGTCGAAGAAGAACTAGATAAACTCACAAGTTTAATTACGAAACCCTATGTCAACTTGAGATGACGTTCCAACCAGCCTTTTTTGATATAATGTTGCCTTTGCCAATTCATCTAGCTGAAGAGGCTAAACTTGGTGGTCCTGTGTGCTATAGATGGATGTATCCAGTTGAGAGGTATCTACGCACGCTCAAAGGTTATGTTCGAAACAAAGCACAACCTTAAGGTTCCATAGCAGAGGGGTATATATCGGAGGAGTGCATGATATTTTGCTCTCGCTTCTTAGGAGATATTGAGACCAAGCTAAATCGTTCGGAGCGTAATGAAAGTTCTTTAGAGAATGACCCACCAACTGGGTAGAGCGTATATGTTGGCAATATTGACTACAAGAGAAAAGGAGTAACTACGGAGTCACTTAAGAGGGTTCGGATGGCGCGGATGAGGCATTACATAATAACAAACTGTGATGAGGCTACTTGGATTTGTCGAGTAAGATGATACATAAATTCTCTCATTTTTGTGTTTACATTTATGTTATAATTTTTTTGTCCTATTTCTAATTGTAGCTATTTTTTTGGATGAACGAGGGAGCATATGAATTTAATTAAAAAAATTAATCCTCGCAATGTTGGCAAACGACACAAGGAAAAATTTCTTGATTGGTTTGAGCGCAGAGTGAGTAGCTTTTGAAAATTCTATGCTTTGTCTGGCTTTTATGTTTTGATCTTTATAGTCGATTATTGTATTTGAAATGGGTGCAGATTGGTGATCTCGTATGATAAAAGAGCAACAAATGATGACATGTATGCACTTTCTCAAGGACCGCACCATATCGCACGAGTGTTCAATACATGCATCATCAATGGTTTTCTCTTGAGAACGGCTGATATTGAGAAGAACCAAACAACACAAAACAGTGGTGTAGTCGTGTGAGGTGATGACAGATGCGGCAATATGGGTTGGTACGGTGTGATTAAAATAATTATCGCACTAGATTTTCCTAATGGAAAGGAAGTCATCATGTTTGAGTGTGATTGGTTTGATGTACCTGCTGCTACAATGAATAGAAGTAGAGGTTACAAAAAGGATAAATATGACATTATTGATATTGACACATCTTGATTCACGTACGCAGATGATGCTTACATTCCGAGCACACAAGCTGAGCAGGTTATTTATGTCGAAGATGTGAAGAAGCCTAATTGGTGCAATCGTTGTTAGATTGAAGCCAAGGAATTTATTTTCCATGCCCGAATCAACAGATGTTGAACAGAGCGGAGAAATTGATGTAGACTAACTGGATGTGGGTGTCGAAAACATGGTCATGACTGGGACACATGCAGATTTGCAAGAATGGACAAGGATCGGCGCTGAAGGGGTCGGTGGTGATGCTTCGGTCATTGAGAAGGCCCTTGCTGAATCCGTGCCTGAACCAGATGATTTAGACATGTGTCACACCCCAAAATTCCAAATTTTGGTTTGTGACCTAGGACTCACTAAAATATAAATTTTTGCAAAAGATTTAAAAATTATTTTAAAACTTTACATAAATAAAGGTTTATCATTTTATGTAACAAATGTTTATCATTTTATGTAGACAAAAGCTCTATTTGAATTTTATAAATTTATCTTTTGATTTGATTTGATTATTAAAATGTTATTGAACAAAAACCTTTGATTTATTAAAACAAATGCATTTGATTTATTAGATTGGTTTATTGAGTAAATGCCTATGATTTATGAAGAATAATTGATTTTTTTAAATACTTGTGATGTATGAAAATGGTTTATTTAGAAAATTATTAATTTTGTTTAAAAGTATTTTATCAAAGAGTTTGCATTATCAAAACATTTTAACAATTTAAATGAGTTTATTATCTTTAATGAATTTGATTTTGTTAAACCAATTATTTTTCATCCTATCTTTACCTAATAAGATATAAATTAGGGTATATGAATATATATAATTACATTGTATGTTGCATCCATGCTGAATAGTTTGCATTAGGGATTTATCTGTGTGTGAAAAATATATTTGAAAATCCGATTAGAATTTGTATTGGAATTATATTAGGAATAGAAAGGAAAAAAGAGAAACAAAATAGAAAAAGAAAGAACCCAACGCAGCCTACTCTCTTGGGTCTAAACCAACCAGACCCAACAGCCAACACGGCCAAGCCCACCTGGCTTTCCCCTACCTCACGCCGTAACAGACCGACACCACCGTCGTTTCTCCTCTGTTGGCCATGATGGAACACACAAAGGTCACCTTAATGAGCTATCCAACATCACTAGTAGTGTCCACTGATGATCGAAACGGTTTCCTTTTGCTCTCCTCCATAAAATCCCATAAACAAAAGATAAAATTGTCGTTGTTATGGACAGAACTCGGCCTCCACTTTTGATGCCCATTCAGCTGTTCGCCCTGACCTCTCCCCTCCCTCCACAAGCCTATAAAACCAGGCCTAGCCGACCCTTGGCATGGCCACCGAATCCCCATGTTTCTTCTCTCCCACTCTGGAAGTTTGGAGTCCAATCTATCGTTGTCCACGTTGCTGCTATCCGCGAACAGCCAGAACGCCACATATTGCATTGGCGTTCCCCGTCGAATCGTCCACCCAAATCTCACCAAATTTCACCAGTAGATGCGCCTCAATTACCTCTACAACATATCCGAAAATCACGGCAAGAGAAGCTGTGATGCGTCCAGGATCTGCCGCGACATGGCCACCACTCGTCATCTGTTTCCGTCCAGCATAAACCAGGTAAAGTCGAAGCTTGTTCCGTCATACCTGTTGCTGTTACTGATGATCTCTTCGCGTCACATCGTGTTCCAGGAAGTTATAGTCAAGTACCCAGGAGATAAAGTCCAGATATGTAACGAAACTCCCAGGAACGCCGTCGGCGTAACGACTGTCGCCACACCACTTCTCCGGTCTTTTGGGCTGCGATCGCCAGTTCAGGTGAACTCTGAACTACAACAGGATGCGTTGCACATGTTCCAGATCTTCTCTAAACGTTTCTGGCAAACCGTTTGTTAATATCGGCAACCGTTTCCCATGAACGCAGACAAGTCTATCAACCTGTCTGCACGCGGCCACAGCCCCACCCATGTGCCCACTCCACCGTGAACTCCTAGACCGAGCTCTTCGTCCCGATTCACAACACCCATAGACTAGATCTAACGAATTTTCAATTTAATTTAATTCGAGTAAATCTCGGTAGATATGCAGATAGGCCCCTGTGGTTTGGTTACATAATGTATAGGTCCGGCTGTTTTTCAATAGGAACTCTAGACTTTGTTTAAATTCTCTTGTAGCCGTAGTCTTTTACAATAATATTTTTTATTTAATTTAAATTAGTTTTATGCCACTAAACATTTTAATCCATAAGCCTTTTTACAAAACCTCCCTTGATCTTTTGATAAAATATGTGTTAGCCCTTTTTGCTTAAAACCACTAGTTCCTACACTTTTACAAAAACAACCCTACTGTTTTATGAAATTATAATTTATCCCTTAACCTTTTACACTATAGTCTTTAACAGTTTTTTCAAATTTATAAATAATTCCCTACCTTTGTTTTTACGTTTGTCCTTTAACCCTACTATTCTATATTTGTCCTTGTCGTCTGGGTGGAATTAGACAAAGATTTGGGTACGTCATGCTTAGCTTGCTTAATTCTAGTAGAAGACCTATAATGAGAACCTTGATGATGATCCATGAGAATGATCGTCTGTGTTGGAAATCCTATTAGATATGAATCTAAGCAAGTGGTATGTGATGGATGGTGCCGAGGGCACAATGTGGTTCGTGGCATGTTTGTCTGTAGATTTAAGGACCGGTTCTTGGAGCGGCAACCCGGGCTTTACAAGACAAAGCACAAGGCTGATATCGAAAGGCTTGGCTCAGTAGGTAGGTAATCTCCCAGCCTCGTATGAAGCCGTATTGGGGCGCGGGGACGGACAGGTACGAGAGGGTAGTCTTATGACCCGCAAGGCACAAGAGGGGGCCTACAGGTGGACAGGGTACTTAAAGGTAGTCCCCTATCGGTGAAACCTCGGTGGGTACATACGTCATCGGGAGACCCTAGTGAAAAGCTTCGCGGTGATCTCCTGGCTACACACCTAAGGAAGTGTGTTTGTGTTTGGCCCACACGGCAAAATGGAGACTTTAGTCCACCCGGAAACAGAGGACGAAATCACCGACTTGTGGGTAAAGTTGTGCAACCTCTGCAGAGTGTAAAACTGTTATAACAGCCGTGCTCACGGTCACGAGCGGCCCGGATCCTCACTTGATTAGGAGGCATGGATGGGAGGTTGGATCGGTGATGGATCGGATGGTGATGTTGGACCATGGATGGATCCGGGAGTGAACCTCACACATAGTAAATAGGTTGCTTTAATTAATGAATTAGTCATAGGTGCTTTCTATGCAATAAACCTCATGTTAAGCCTTTCTTGTTTTAGCCAACATGTCATATTTTCCCCCACTTGCTGAGTATGTAATGTACTCGAGACGTTGTTGCTTTCCTCTTTTTGCAAATCTTGTTGCTGATCGAAGCCAAGTACAAAGGTGGACTTTGGATGAAGACAAAGAGGGAAAAGCTAGGCTTGTAGTCTTCCAGTCGATTGCTCGTGGTAGTTGAAGAATGCCAACGCTTAGATTATTCCGCTGCAATGTAATCTTTTATTTTAGACCTACAGGTCATTGATGTAATTATTTAATGATTTAATAGATATTGTCCTTGTACCATATTATTTGTCCTGTGTGCGTGAAACTTGATCGTGGGCACGCATACAGCTGCATTCGGTTTTGTTCGTTAAAACCGGGTGTGACAAAAGTGGTATCGAGCTATATTGACCGCAGGACGCAAGCCTAGATAGTTTGAACATACCATAGGTCATATTTTCAAAACTAGTAATTATAAAATTTCATTTTCACAAAATAAAATCTTCTTCATTTTATCCAAAATGTTGAGAAAGTCTTATCCTTTGATGTTTATACCTTCCCTATTGTCAAATTGTTAGTCCGTCCACTGAAGACTATGATGAGTGGACTGAATGGTCATGACATTGGTACAAGGTTGTCGAGAATCTCGGTGAGCACACACAAGTTACCCTGTAAAAAAGTGAGCTTTGCATATTATGAAGAGATAAAGTTGAGATCCGAGAATGCTTCGACTTGCTTGTGGAAAGATGGATCTTGACAATGGTTAGAATTGCGTCCAATGAGCAAGAAATTGGAAATTTCAAGTTGAAGTTCTTCTTCAAAGGATGAGTTGCATTGGTCATCTTTGTGATGACATGGAAACCACCTTTTAAACCATGACTAGGACTCTTCCCTACGTATAGCATAAGAATGCTAGAAACGACGTTGTTGATTGTATGATTGTGGTATGCCTTGTTTGATTTGGATCTTTGATTGTCTCGTTGGTGTGTGGCAAAGCATTTAGCCTTGATATCACATCATTAGTTTAGCCTTAGATGTAGTTCTAGAGTAGATTGGAGTACCTATTCTCTCTATTTTTTCTTTGATCTCATTTTCCTATCAAGTATGTCCTCTATTCATTCTCCGAATGCAAAACCAATCAATTTCCTAGGATGATGAACTCAAAGAATTGGAACCCTTGATAATAGCACTATTGTTGATCAGAGCAACATCTTGGACAGTTTAACCTTCAGTTTGCTAACTCCAAACAAGAAGACAAGATTAGTATCTTCCCACGAAAGAGGCTATTACAACAATTAAACAACTACGAAGGTGTTAGTTATGAAACTAGATGCCCCGTTAAGAAAGAAGAGATAGTTGAACAACTTTTGGTCAATATCGAGAAGTCTAGAATCAGCAATAGCCCACTAGTTATCATGGACTGTTAAAGGTGTGGAACAGAAGGATACTGTGCTAATAAGTGTCACCAATATGAAAGAACCAAAGCTCAACTACAAGTTATAGTTCCCATGGATAGCAATGAAAACTCGATGAAGACACGTGCTAGTCCGAAAGTTCATGTAGGCCCCTCATTTTATTTTGGATGATTGATATCAATACAATTAAATTTGGACTAATGCTTTCATGAGAATGTGTGTAGTGAATATCCAAAGCACATGAAAGTGTAGCAAGCACAATCAAAAAAAGGAGAAAAGAAATGTGAAATGCAATAAAAGGAGAATTTGGAAAAGGCCCCTCTCAAAGCTTGTGCCTCGCTTTATTTCTTTGCTTTGAGTCATAGGGATGCCGTACTATAAAGAGGGATGCAAATCACAAATTTGGCAAAGAATGGAGATGCTCACAAACTCAAGAAATCCCCTCCAAACCCATTCTTTCCGGACACATCGGAAGCTCCGGTGTGGTACCGGAAGTTCCGGTAGGCTTACGGAGAGCTCGAGCTCTCCGGAAAAGCCATACCGGAAGTTCCGGTAGGCTTACAAAGAGTTTTGCTCTCGGGAAAAGCCATACCGGAAGTTCCGGTCCCTAGTACCGGAAGTTCCGGTAGGCTTACAAAGAGTTTTGCTCTCGGGAAAAGCCATACCGGAAGTTCCGGTCCCTAGTACCGGAAGTTCCGGTAGGCTAACGAGAGCTTTGAGCTCTCCGGAATGCCATATCGGAAGTTTCGATACGACACCGGAAACTCGGTGCGGTCCCGTTTTCAAACCCTAAACCTAAGTACCGGAAGTTCCGGTGCGGGCCAAAAATCCAGATCTAACCCTACTTCGAACCATACCGGAAGTTCCGATACGCTATCGGAAGTTCCGGTGCGGAGTTTTCGGACAGAGCCAACGGCTCTTTTTGGGCTGTGGTATATAAGCCACACCCCCCACTCCATTCACAACTCTTGCACATTCCGAACCAACACACACTTGAGCTTCACTCCACTTACTCCAAATCCTCTCCAAAAGAAAAAATTCCATCCTTGAGCTAGGATTTGAGTGAGAGACTTTCAAGCAAGTGTTTGAGAGACTTGATTCCATTCTTGAGCATCTTCACTCCCGTCAAGCTTGTGATTTGGATTTGTTACTCTTGGAGCGTTGAGCTCCTAGACGGCTAGGCGTGCTCGTGAGCTCCCAACTTGTGTGGTGATGTCCGAGAAGTATGTATTGCCCGTCCCGGAAGGGACCTTGATAGTGCAAAACTCAAGCTCAACCTTGGTGGTGACTTGAGGGAGAAATAGGGTTGAGAGAAACCCGGTCCTTGGTGGACTTTCTCAACGGAGACGTAGAGTCCTTGGTGGGTTTGAACTTCGATGAAAAATCCGTGTCTCTTGTGCTCCCTCTTTTACTTAAGCGCGTTGTTGTTTAATTTACTAGGTTGCTTGTTAGTTTTCCGTTGTGCCGTTAAATTCCTAGAATTGCATAGGGTTGTTCCTTTCCTTCTTGCAATCACTAGAATTGTGTAGGGTTTAATTCCGCATTTATCACCCTGCACCGGAAGTTCCGGTATTTGACATTTTCATCTTAGTGTTATTTCGTAGAAAATTTTAGGTTTGCCTATTCACACCCCCCCCTCTAGGCGACTTTCAATTGGTATCGGAGCGAGTATCTTTGTTGAAGCCTCACCGCTTGAAGATTAAAGATGGCAAATGAGAAAGATGCAACGGCTAGTGGTAGTGGTAGTGGTGAAGCACCACCTAAAGTAGCCGGTGAAAGAGGTCACGAGAACTCACCGGATGATGCTAGAAATGGAAGTGGAAGAGGAATTGCCAAGGATGGAGATGTGCCTAGTGCTTCACCAATAAGCTACAACAAAACACCATACTCCTATAGTGATGGAAGGGATGAGCACATTGGACCCGACTCCGGAAGACTACCATACTTTGATGGTCAATACTTTGATCATTGGAAAACAAAGATGCTACTACATTTGGATTCAATGCATCAAAATGTGAGAAATGTGACTCAAAATGGATTCTTGTGGGAATGTAGAAGCAAGCCAACCACACAAGACTTGTTCAATATAAGGTGCAATGTGGCGGCGGCTAGTGCTCTTGTATCCGCGCTTAGTCCCGCCGAGTATGAGAAGATAACCGGAATGGAGGATGCCCATCAAATTTGGTTGAAGCTTGAATTGGTTCCCGAGGGCATTGATAGTGTGATTTTAATTACTTTGTCATGAGGTCGGATGAAGGACCAAGGGAAGCCCATGATAGAATGATGAGAATAGTAAACAAGAGAAGAGCACTTGGAGAGAAGGTGTTGGACTTGGATGTGAATAGAAGGTTGCTACAAGCTTTGCAAGCATGGGATGCCAACATAGTGTCCAACATAAGTGACAAAGATGGTTTTAGATACTTCACCACCGATGAAGTGATTGGGAAGGTGCTCTCCCAAAAACAGCAAATTGACCAAAGGAATAGGATCAATGCTTTGCTCGGGGACAAGGAAAAAGCTAGTGGGAGCAAGAATGATTTGGCTCTCAATACCGAACAAGAAAAGAAAAAGAAGGTGGTTGAGGAGAGTGATGATGATAGTTATGATGAAATGGCTCTCTTTGTGAAAAGGTTCAACAAGCTCATGTCAAAAAGGAGCTCCAAGAAAAATGACCAAGACAAGAGCAAATTGAGGAAAGCCAAGAACAAGTGCTACATTTGTGGAGACAAGGGTCACTTCATGGCGGAGTGTGCGGAGAACTACAAGAACAAGCAAAACAAGAAGGGGGACAAGAAATACAAGAAGCATAGAAAGTACCGTCGGGGTGAAGCACACATTGGACAAGAGTGGAACTCCGATGGATCATCTTCCTCCTCCGAGTCGGAATCCGATGAAGAGAAGGGAGGCATTGCATCACTTGCTATTGGGCTAACACCGACCAACTCCTCCTTGTTTGGAAGCTTGACCGATGATGAAGATGACGCCGGACACAAGTGCATGATGGCTAAGGGCTCTAAGGTAAATGCAAATGGAAGCTCTCAAATTCCTAACATGTTTGATTTGTTGGACATCATTGAGCAGGAAAAGGAGACTAATGAGAGGCAAGAGGAGCTTCTTGAGAAACAAGAGGAAATGCTTGTTCAAGAGAAGCAAAGGGTGCTTGAACTTGAGAAGCTCCTAGAAGTTGAGAGGAAGAAGAATGAGGACTTGGTAAAGTCTCTCAAAGTGGTTGAATAAAATAGTGAGACACTTAAAGTCACAAATGTGTCATTTCAAGAGAAGTGTGATAACTTGCAAAGGGATCACAATTCGCTTAAAGTGCAATTTGAGGAAATTAACCGTAACACTACTTCCTCTCAATCTTCATCTTGCCCCCCATCTAGCAATGAGTGCTCTAGGTGCCACAAGATTGATATTGAAGCTTGTACAAGAAACATCAAGACCATTGATGATTTGAAGAAACAAGTGCAAGAACTTCAACAACAAGCACAAAAGAAGGTGAAGGCCATCGATGATGCCAAGGCCGAGTATGCAAGGGGCGCATACACCAATGTGAGGCGGCCACATGTGGAGGATGGCATTGGGTACAAGCAAGGTGACAAGCACAATGCAAGAATCAACAAGAACGGCACCGAATTCATCGAGGTTCACCAAGGAGAGTGGACACCAAAAGAAGCAAGTCAAGGCGAAGAAGCAAATCAAGAACACTAACAAATCTTCTCTTATTTATGATTTGCGTACTAATATGCCTAACCCCTCTTGTGCTCTCTTTAATGATTTTGATGCGACCTATGTGCTAATGAGAAACAAGCATGGTCGTGTCTATGCAAAATATGTTGGGCCACGCAACAAGACCCACAAATCCTGTGTGTGGGTGCCCAAGACACTTGTTACTAATGTGAGAGGACCCAAGCAAATTTGGGTACCTAAAAACAAAGAATAAATTGTTTTGTAGGAATACTCCTCCGGTGGCTCATCTTGGGTGGTGGATAGTGGATGCACCAATCATATGACCGGAGATAAGAAAATGTTCGAATCTTTTGAGCCAAGCAAAGAAAGAAACGAGTATATCACTTTCGGAGACAACGGAAAGGGATATGTGTTGGGTTATGGTAACATTCCTTTAACCTTTCCGCATTCACTTTCGAAGGTTATGCTTGTGGATAACGTTGACTTCAATTTGTTGTCTATCTCACAACTTCGTGAAATGGGCTACAATTGCTTGTTCAACGACAAGGGTGTGATTGTCTCAAGGAGAAGTGATGGCTCGATTGCTTTTGAGGGTGTGCTCAAAGGGAGGCTTTATGTTGTGGATTTTACCGCGGATAAAGCAAAACTTGACACATGCTTAGTTGCAAAGTCCGACATGGGATGGTTGTGGCATAGACGACTAGCTCATGTCGGTATGAGAAATCTTCACAAACTTCAAAAGGGCGGTCACATCCTTGGACTAACGGATGTTTGCTTTGAGAAAAATAAAATTTGCGAGTGCATGTCAAGCCGGAAAACAAGTTGGAGCACCACATCCATCCAAGAACATTGTAACAACGACAGGACCGTTGGAGATGTTACACATGGACCTCTTCGGTCCCATTGTCTACATTAGCATTGACGGTAACAAATATGGACTTGTTATTGTTGATGATTATTCTCGCTTCACGTGTGTATTCTTTTTGTGTGATAAAGGTGAAGTGAAGGATGTACTCAAGACATTCTTGAAAAGAGCACAAAATGAATTTGAAGTGAAGATAAAGGCCATAAGAAGTGACAACGGTACCGAGTTCAAAACACTCAAGTTGAAGAGTACCTTGATGAGGAGGGCATCAAGCATGAGTTTTCGGCACCCTACACACCTCAACAAAATGGGGTGGCTGAAAGAAAGAACCGCACTCTCATAGAGATAGCAAGAACCATGCTTGATGAATACAAGACCTCCGACCGTTTTTGGGCCGAAGCAATCAACACCGCATGCCATGCCTCCAACCGGTTGTACCTCCATTGACTCTTAAGGAAAACACCATACGAGCTACTAACCGGTAAAAAGCCTAACATCTCGTATTTTTGAGTTTTTGGGAGCAAATGCTTCATGCTCAACAAGAAACCCAAGACTTCAAAGTTCTCCCCTAAGGTTGATGAAGGTTTCTTGCTTAGGTATGGTTCAAATTGTCACGCCTATTGTGTCTTTAACAAAACCACCGGTTGTGTTGAAGTTTCACGGGACGTGACGTTTGATGAATCTAACGGCTCTCAAGGGGAGCAAGTTGTTATTAACAATGCATATGTTGAGGCTCCTAGGCAAGCAATCAAGAGAATGGCACTTGGTGATGTGAGACCGTAAGAACCATAAAATGATCAAGATCAACCTCCTCCTCAAATCAAGACCAACCATGCACAAATCATGATCAAGTTGATCAAGATCAAGAAGTTGGTAATGAAGATCATGCTCAAGCACAAGATGATGAACCCACATCGCATGATCAAGAGGTTGAACAAGATGGCGGTCAAACAAGCTCACATCCACCACACCCAAGAGTGCACCAAAGTGTTCAACGTGATCACCCCGTGGAACAAATTCTTGGTGACATAGAAAAAGAGGTAATCACTCGTTCTCGTGTTTGCAATTTTTGTGAACATTACTCTTTTGTCTCTTCTTTGGAGCCATTTAGAGTAGAAGAAGCACTCGAGGACTCGGATTGGGTGATGGCCATGCAAGAGGAATTGAACAACTTCACAAGAAATGAAGTTTGGACATTGGAAGAAAGACCAAGAGGCAAGAATGTTATGGGCACCAAGTGGGTGTTCCGCAATAAGCAAAATGAAGATGGTGTTGTAACAAAGAACAAAGCAAGATTGGTGGCAAAATGATATTCACAAGTAGAAGGATTGGATTTTGATGAAACCTATGCCCCCGTGGCAAGGCTTGAATCAATAAGAATACTACTTGCCTTTGCCACTCATCACAACTTGAAGTTGTACCAAATGGACGTGAAGAGTGCTTTCCTAAACGGGCCAATCAAGGAAGAAGTATACGTGGAGCAACCACCGGGCTTTGAAGACCCCAAGTATCCTAACCACGTGTACAAACCGCATAAGGCACTCTATGGGCTTAAGCAAGCACCAAGAGCATGGTATGAATGCCTTAGGGATTTCCTTTTGAAAAAGGGTTTTGAAATGGGCAAGGCCGATGCAACCCTCTTCACAAAGCGTTTTGATCATGATATATTTGTGTGCCAAATTTATGTCGATGACATAATATTTGGTTCTACTAACCAAATGTTTTGTGATGATTTTAATAAGATAATGACAAAGAGGTTCGAGATGTCTATGATGGGAGAGTTGACATTCTTTCTAGGATTTCAAGTCAAGCAACTCAAGGAGGGCACCTTCCTATGTCGAGCCAAGTACACTCAAGATATATTGAAGAAGTTTGACATGGACAAGGCAAAGCCCGCCAAGACACCCATGGCAACAAACGGCCATCTCGACCTCACCAAGAAAGACAAGCCGGTTGATCAAAAGTTTTTTCGCTCTATGATCGGCTCTTTGCTTTACCTTTGTGCATCTAGGCCCGATATCATGCTTAGTGTGTGTATGTGTGCACGTTTCCAAGACGCTCCTATGGAGTGCCACATGGTGGCCGTTAAAAGAATCTTGAGATATTTAGTGCACACACCCAACCTAGGGCTTTGGTACCCCAAGGGTTCAAAGTTCAACCTAATAGGCTATTCCGATGCAGATTATGCCGGGGACAAAGTGGATAGAAAGAGTACCTCCGGGACTTGCCAATTTTTGGGTAGGTCCCTAGTGTCGTGGTCATCCAAGAAACAAAATTCCGTTGCCCTTTCCACGGCCGAAGCGGAGTATGTTGCGGCCGGTAATTGTTGTGCACAACTATTATGGATGCGACAAACTCTAAGGGACTACGGTTACAAATTGAACCGTGTTCCTCTCCTATGTGACAATGAGAGTGCCACAAAGCTAGCATATAACCCCGTTGAGCACTCGCGCACAAAGCACATAGATATCCGCCATCATTTCTTGAGAGATCATTTATCAAAGGGGATATTGAGGGAGCCATGTGAAAACCGAAAATCAATTGGCCGATATTTTCACCAAGCCACTAGATGAAAGCCGGTTTTGCTATTTAAGGAGTGAGCTAAATATACTTGACTCTAGTAACGTGGTGTAAAAGCATGCACATTTGCTTGTTGTTTTAATCATTTTGGATCTTAAGTTGAAATGCATGCTTTCGAAAATTAACTAAGCTATTTTGAAGGTTTTTCTTGGTTCTTGACCAATAGATCAAATCTTGTCAAAATGTGATCATAGCCTTGATTGTTGATTGTATATTGATCACATGATGTCAAGATATCCCACTAGTCCATCAAAATTATTTTTTGAAAACTCTCCCCAAAACTTCATCTATTCCCTCTCTGTTTTCCCCTACCGGAAGTTCCGGTATGGGGACCGGGCTCGGCGTTTCTCCCAGTCGGAAGTTCCGGTAGGGTATCGGAGGTTCCGACCGGAGGTCGAACAGGGAACTTTTCCTTCCAGGTCGGAAGTTCCGGTACCCGGCACCGGAAGCTCCGATCGGGGGCTCACCCTCGGGTGTCATGCCCACACCGGATGTTCCGGTGCGGGATGTTGACCTAGGGTTTGAGCCCGCACCGAAAGTACCGGTAGGCTACCGGAAGTTCGGTGCGGGGCGGCAAGTATAAATTGGGGGAGCCCGTCCCCTTGAAAGGGACGGCTCCCATTTGAAAAAGACTCCACTTTTCCACCTTTTCTCTTCGAATCTTCATCAACCGGAGGCTACCCTCAACTTCCGGCGGCGGTCTACGGCAAGCTCCTTCAAGATCTTCCCTCCGGTCTTCTCCAAGCTCCTAGCTAGAGGAGAAGGTACTCCTTCATTGTCTTCACTTCTAGATCTAGGGTTAAATCCTTGAATCCCTAGGAATATTTGATGCTTAGATAGTTCTCTAGCAGTTCTAGAACACTAGCATGCTTCTAGGAAGTAAATCCATTGGCTAGATGTGATTTTTCGCACTCGCTAGGGTTAGGGTTGACCCCTACCGGAAGTTCCGGTAGGCTACCGGAAGTTTCGGTATGGGTCACCTTCCGACGGTTAAGGAACCCGTCGGAGGTTCCGGTACCGGGGTACCGAAAGTTCCGGTACCTTGTACTGGAAGTTCCGGTATCCGGTACCGGAAGTTCCGACAGAGCCTATCTTGTTAGCATCTCTAGATATCCACATTGTGTATGTTGCTCCTTACACATGTTTTTCTCTCTGTTAGATGACTCGTGGCAGTAAGGAGACCGTGTCCAAGCGTCCAGCACCCCAAAGTCATGATGACTCGGACTCGGACTCGGACTTCGATGTGCCGAATCCGCGCCTTGTCAAGAGGCAAGCCACGGGAACCGGTCACCGGCCTTCCTCCCGTGGTCTTGGCCCCGGCAAGGGCAAAGGTCTAGGCAGAGGCAAAGGGAAGAGCAGAGCTAGGAGACCTCCTCCCGCTGCGGTGTCAAGTGATGAAGAAGAAAGTGAGGAGGAGGCTAGAAATGTGGGAGGGGATGAGTGGTTTCTCCCCATTGCCCGCAACTTGCGGGAGCACCACAAGTATGAGCTGCGGTCACCGGTCGTGGATCGGCAAGTGCAGGCTACAATGTACCCTTCTACAGAGATGAGGTGCAAAAGTATAGGAGCAAGTGCCCGTGGATCAAGGCAAAGGAAATGGGTGTGGAGGACATCAGGTTTTGGGACCACACCCAAGCCGAGTGGTACATGGAGGTGCTCAAGTCGAAGAACAAGACTCATGAGATGAAGTGGATCAAGTGGGATTGGATGGCTCGTCAAAATGATCCGGTCTTCAACCAAATCAGGGTTGAGTGTGCTAGGAGAGACATGGTGGAGCTCATGGGACTTGAGTATGGGTGGAACACGGAACCGGTGGTTCGGTTCTATGCCACCCTTTGGCTCGAGTTCAATGAAGACTCACAGGAGGACACCATCATGCATTGGACACTTGATGGTAACAGGTTTCAGGTTACCTATGCTCGGCTTGCACGGATTCTCGGTTTTGGTCATGCAGATGCTATGAAGAGAAATTTGAATGTGTTTGATCCTCCGGATGATGCAGCTTTGGAGTTCATGTATGACGACCGCTATGATCAGCCCAAGGGGATGATCATTGGGACACACTTTGGGGTGCACCCCTACTATCGTGTTCGAACAATATGTTCGGATGGACTTTGGATCCTAAGATAGGGGAAGCATCCTCCTTCTCGGCAGACTCCAAGACTTTGCTTTGTTCCATGCGTCCGGGAGCCGAGCCGTTTTGTGTCTTTGAGCACATTTGGACCTCAATCATCAACCACTCCTACACTCACAAGGCGAGCCTTCCCTTCGCTCCCTTTATTATGAAGATGATTGAGACTCGTCACCGGGATGCATTTTGTTCATGATAGGGACCACCCCGGACTTCGTCCCAAGAGGTTCCGTCTTCTACCCACTCCTCGGGGATCACCAGTGAGACAGGCAGCTCCTCCTCCACCAGCCTAGCCAGCCGGGGATGCTCCACCTACCTCCTCTCGCCGGACTTTCAGCAAGTCCGGATTCATCAGCTCGGTCCTCAAGTCCATCTTTTGCATGTGCAAGGCCAAGAGTGAGGACATCTATGAGATGAGGATGGAGCAGCGGCGCATCAATGGAGGACATCACCGGTATCTCTCTTACTTAGCTCGGCAGCAGCAGCAGCCACCACCTCCTCCCTTGGATCTTGCACCGATAGTTCCTCGGCAGTGGGAGGATCCTTGGGCTCCATATCAGCAGGCCGCGGGAGTGGTGGCACGAGCAGCATAGGCAGCAGCTCGAGATGTGGAGGGCAGTGGTACCGAGAGTGGAGAGAATGACAGACGCAGAGGATGTCCCGACCGCCTCTGCTCCCCGCTCTAGCACTCGGATCTCGCTCCATGAGAAAGGCAAGGGAGTGGCACGCCCCGAGGATGAGGAGGAGAGCGATGAGGAGGACGACGGCGACGACAACGACGATGACGACGAGTGATCCTTCTTGGGAGTTCTAGTTCTTTTCTCCTTTTTGGTGATGTGTTGCCAAAGGGGGAGAAGAAATTTCTATTTATCTTTATGTTTGTTTTTATGATGTAATGAACTATGTGATCGTGATGGACAAGTGGTTTGGTTGGAACTATGGAACTATGGATGTAATAAGTTTAGACTTTTTTTTAATTATCTATCTATGTGGTTTGTCTTATGATATGGTTGGTGATTTGTTGTTTCTCTCTTTTAGATGCATTTGTGTGATGATAAAATGCCATATTGCATTGTTTTTGGTTTCTTTATTATGGATGCATAGATAAAGGGGAGCTCCTCATGTTTTTTATCTCTAATGTGCACTTGGTATTGCATAGACCAACTCTTGAAATTCAATTTCATGCACATATTAAGGGGGAGCTCATCTTTTATCTTTGCAAGTTGTGTTTTTTGATCTACCTTTTTAGAAATTTGATTGTATTGGCATCAATCACTAAAAAGGGGAGATTGAAAGTGCATCTAGGTCCCTCATTTTATTTTGGATGATTGATATCAATTCAATTAAATTTGGACTAATGCTTTCAAGAGAATGTGTGTAGTGAATATCCAAACCACATGAAAGTGTAGCAAGCACAATCAAAAAAAGGAGAAAAGAAATGTGAAATGCAATAAAAGGAGAATTTGGAAAAGGCCCCTCTCAAAGCTTGTGCCTCGCTTTATTTCTTTGCTTTGAGTCATAGGGATGCCGTACTATAAAGAGGGATGCAAATCACAAATTTGGCAAAAAATGGAGATGCTCACAAACTCAAGAAATCCCCTCCAAGCCCATTCTTTCTGGACCCATCGGAAGCTCCGGTGTGGTACCGGAAGTTCCGGTAGGCTTACAAAGAGCTCGAGCTCTCCGGAAAAGCCATACCGGAAGTTCCGGTAGGCTTACAAAGAGTTTTGCTCTCGGGAAAAGCCATACCGGAAGTTTCAGTCCCTGGTACCGAAGTTCCGGTAGGCTTACGGAGAGTTTTGCTCTCGGGAAAAGCCATACCGGAAGTTCCGGTCCTTGGTACCGGAAGTTCCGGTAGGCTAACAGAGAGCTTTGAGCTCTCTCGGAATGCCATATCGGAAGTTCCGATACGACACCGGAAGCTCCGGTGTGGTCCCGTTTTCAAACCCTAAACCTAAGTACCGGAAGTTCGGTACTCCACCGAAGTTCCGGTGCGGGGCAAAAATCCAGATCTAACCCTAATTCGAACCATATCGGAAGTTCCGATACGCTATCGGAAGTTCCGGTGCGGGTTTTCGGACAGGCCAACGACTCTTTTTGGGCTGTGGTATATAAGCCACACCCCCACTCCATTCACAACTCTTGCACATTCCGAGCCAACACACACTTGAGCTTCACCGCACTTACTCCAAATCCTCTCCAAAAGCAAAAATTTTATCCTTGAGCTAGGATTTGAGTGAGAGACTTTGAGCAAGTGTTTGAGAGACTTGATTCCATTCTTGAGCATCTTCACTCCCGTCAAGCTTGTGATTTGGATTTGTTACTCTTGGAGCGTTGAGCTCCTAGACGGCTAGGCGTGCTCGTGAGCTCCCAACTTGTATGGTGACGCCCGACAAGTTTGTATTGCCCGTCCCGGAAGGGACCTTGATAGTGGAAAACTCAAGCTCAACCTTGGTGGTGACTTGAGGGAGAAATAGGGTTGAGAGAAACCCGATCCTTGGTGGACTTTCTCAACGGAGACGTAGAGTCCTTGGTGGGCTTGAACTTCGGTGAAAAATTCGTGTCTCTTGTGCTCCCTCTTTTACTTAAGCGCGTTGTTGTTTAATTTACTAGGTTGCTTGTTAGTTTTCCGTTGTGCCGTTAAATTCCTAGAATTCCATAGGGTTGTTCCTTTCCTTCTTGCAATCACTAGAATTGTGTAGGGTTTAATTCCGCATTTATCACCCCTGCACCGGAAGTTCCGGTACCCTACCGAAGTTCCGGTATTTGACATTTTCATCTTAGTGTTATTTCACTGAAAATTTTAGGTTCGCCTATTCACCCCCTCTAGGCGACTTTCATAGTCCGAACTACATCCGAGAGACATGGGAAGTATTCGAACCGGGAAGACAATTCAAGATATTTCAAACAAGACGCTTGGGATGTTCATTGTTAAATGAGCCCATCGTATAAGTTACTTGATTGTTGAGTCCTATGATGGTTAAGTCGGTCTTGGGCATTATTATGAACAAAAACTCATGGAGTAAGAATTACCTTAATGAAGGAGTGATTTCACAAGTATTAAAAGCGAGGTATGATCCTAAGGGGGTAGCAACCATGTCGAAATATCATTCTATCAAAGACCCAATGGAACAAGGAAAAGTGTGTTACTGACAGTACACAATGACAATGATCATAATGCTTGTTTTGAGGGATTGCACGAGTGAGCAGTAACCATCAATAAGTGAAGGAAATCCAAGCACAAACATGGTACTTAATACATGTGTGTGTAATACCATCCTCTCGGTGATGCTACTATCAGGAAGAAGAATTCCCCGCCCATGACCGATGACATGATAATCAACTTCAAGAAGCTTGTGGTTACTTCAAAGATGGATGTCTAACCTAAGGGTTTGTTGCAATACAAGTGGATGTTGGCACACAAGAACTACAAAGGTTAGCTAGAAGATATTAAGATGCAGGAGATCAAGAAACGAATCAAGAAGGATGAAACACATGATTCACAGTGAGCAATCATGGAACTAAACATGAAGACTAATCTTTGTGGACCATGTCAAGGTTGGTAATGGGTTGATACAACAAGAAGCTTATGGTTTAGTCTACTTCATCCATCTTAGAAGTACAAAAGGTAGAAGATCTCGAGTGTGATATTGGAGTGAAACAATGAAGAAATAGTGGAATATGGAACAATCTAGGATACTTGTGACAAAAGAAAAGAGCAAAGCATCAACGAAGTCAGCAGGAAATGTGATGGTGGAACCCATGACAATGCGTTCACATCGAGCACCCATGAAGACAATGTCTCATCATAACAGTCGCTTTGCGTTGCCTTATTATGGATAAGTTAAGTAAGTTATGGATACTAAACAAAAGAAAAAATAATTATTGGTTGGACATAATGAGTAAACCAATTGTTGGAGAATGGGTTGAGCGTTGGATGAATTTCAAATACAAAATTCTTCTCGCGACCATAGTTATCAAGGTTTGTTGAAGATCATACCATCGGAGATTTTTGGATAACCCTTGTTCTATTATGGAATATGGAAGAAGTTATGTGTTTTGCACTCGACAGGGTTGTTTAATCTTTGCAACATGTTATCGAAACAAAGAACTTATGCAATAAGGTGATGTTTACTATGGAGAAGATGAAGAGGAAAAGTATTATTCCATTGAAGGCCATATTCAAAAGAAGAGATCTTTATCAACCATATAAAAAAACAGCAAAGCACATGAGAAATCGAGAAGATGAATAAAATCCGGAAGCTTATCAGGGACAAAAATAGAATCAAACTTTCAAATCAGAAACTCATTCGGCACATGATCTAAGGGAAGCACGTGAGTCGAGCATACGTTATTCTTCCAAGTGGAACCAAGATGATCAATCAACATCGAAAAAAACAATATTGATGGTACAAGTATGAAGTGCAATGTTGCCAAGCATGTAGCAATATGTGATACATGCCAATGTGTGAAAGAAACCAATCAGCGACCACGAATATTGTCAAACCACCTTACCCACTTCTTGCTAGCCACTTCGAATCTCAGGCAGATTCTTGATAAGGGGGTAGATTTGTCACACCCCAAAATTCCAAATTTTGGTTTGTGACCTAGGACTCACTAAAATATAAATTTTTGCAAAAGTTTTAAAAATTATTTTAAAACTTTACATAAATAAAGGTTTATCATTTTATGTAACAAATGTTTATCATTTTGTGTAGACAAAAGCTCTATTTGAATTTTATAAATTTATCTTTTGATTTGATTTGATTATTAAAATGTTATTGAACAAAAACCTTTGATTTAATAAAACAAATGCATTTGATTTATTAGATTGGTTTATTGAGTAAATGCCTATGATTTATGAAGAATAATTGATTTTTTTTAAAATACTTGTGATGTATGAAAATGGTTTATTTAGAAAATTATTAATTTTGTTTAAAAGTATTTTATCAAAGAGTTTGCATTACCAAAACATTTTTAACAATTTAAATGAGTTTTATTATCTTTAATGAATTTGATTTTGTTAAACCAATTATTTTTCATCCTATCTTTACCTAATAAGATATAAATTAGGGTATATGAATATATATAATTACATTGTATGTTGCATCCATGCTGAATAGTTTGCATTAGGGATTTATCTGTGTGTGAAAAATATATTTGAAAATCCGATTAGAATTTGTATTGGAATTATATTAGGAATAGAAAGGAAAAAAGAGAAACAAAATAGAAAAAAAGAACCCAACGCAGCCTACTCTCTTGGGTCTAAACCAACCAGGCCCAACAGCCAACACGGCCAAGCCCACCTGGCTTTCCCCTACCTCACGCCGTAACAGACCGACACCACCGTTGTTTCTCCTCTGTTGGCCATGATGGAACACACAAAGGCCACCTTAATGAGCTATCCAACATCACTAGTAGTGTCCACTGATGATCCAAACGGTTTCCTTTTGCTCTCCTCCATAAAATCCCATAAACAAAAGATAAAATTGTCGTTGTTATGGACAGAACTCGGCCTCCACTTTTGATGCCCATTCAGCTGTTCGCCCTGACCTCTCCCCTCCCTCCACAAGCCTATAAAACCAGGCCTAGCCGACCCTTGGCATGGCCACCGAATCCCCATGTTTCTTCTCTCCCAATCTGGAAGTTTGGAGTCCAATCTATCGTTGTCCACGTTGCTGCTATTCGCGAACAGCCAGAACGCCACATATTGCATTGGCGTTCACCGTCGAATCGTTCACCCAAATCTCACCAAATTTCACCAGTAGATGTGCCACACTTACCTCTACAACATATCCGAAAATCACGGCAAGAGAAGCTGTGATGCGTCAGGATCTGCCGCGCCATGGCCACCACTCATCATCTGTTTCCGTCCAGCATAAACCAGGTAAAGTCGAAGCTTGTTCCATCATACCTGTAGCTGTTACTGATGATCTCTTCGCGTCACATCGTGTTCCAGGAAGTTATAGTCAAGTACCCAGGAGATAAAGTCCAGATATGTAACGAAACTCCCAGGAACGCCGTCGGCATAACGACTGTCGCCACACCACTTCTCCAGTCTTTCGGGCTGCGATCGCCAGTTCAGGTGAACTCTGAACTACAACAGGATGCGTTCTACATGTTCCAGATATTCTCTAAACGTTTCGGGCAAACCGTTTGTTAATATCGGCAACCGTTTCCCGGGAACGCAGACAAGTCTATCAACCTGTCTGCACGCGGCCACAGCCCCACCCATGTGCCCACTCCACCGTGAACTCCTAGACCGAGCTCTTCGTCCTGATTCACAGCACCCATAGACTAGATCTACCGAATTTTCAATTTAATTTAATTCGAGTAAATCTCGGTAGATATGCAGATAGGCCCCTGTGGTTTGGTTACATAATGCACAGGTCCGGCTGTTTTTCAATAGGAACTCTAGACTTTGTTTAAATTCTCTTGTAGCCCTAGTCTTTTACAATAAGACTTTTTATTTAAATTAAATTAGTTTTATGCCACTAAACATTTTAATCCATAAGCCTTTTTACAAAACCTCCCTTGATCTTTTGATAAAATATGTGTTAGCCCTTTTTGCTTAAAACCACTAGTTCCTACACTTTTACAAAAACAACCCTACTGTTTTATGAAATTATAATTTATCCCTTAACCTTTTACACTATAGTCTCTAACAGTTTTTTCAAATTTATAAATAATTCCCTACCTTTGTTTTTACGTTTTAGCCCCTAAAACTTTAAAAGTTCGTAACTTTTTGCTCGTAGCTCCGATTTAAGCGATTCTTACGCCACGGAATCGTAGCAACGTATACCTTGTTTTAGTAGTGTTTATATTATCTTTTGGTATGGTGTAATGTTCTGTATTCTTAGTTTATTTGTATGCTTGTTTGCATGTTTGTTCGCGTAACATAAATAGAAGACGACCAAATCATGGATATCGAAGAACAAGATGTTGAAGACATAATCGGCAACATAAAGGAAACAGGCAAGTGTCCTTGACGCATATTGCACCTACTTCTTTCTTCCTGCACATGTTTGTTGCATTGCATGAAATATGAATCCTATGTGTCATATCATGTTCCATATTTGTCCTTGTCGTCTGGGTGGAATTAGACAAAGATTTGGGTACATCGTGCTTAGCTTGCTTAATTCTAGTAGAAGACCTATAATGAGAACCTTGATGATGATCCATGAGAATGATCGTCTGTGTTGGAAATACTATTAGATATGAATCTAAGCAAGTGGTATGTGATGGATGGTGCCGAGGGCACAATGTGGTTCGTGGCATGCTTGCTGTAGATTTAAGGACCGGTTCATGGAGCGGCAACCCGAGCTTTACAAGCACAAAGCACAAGGCTGATATGGGAAGGCTTGGCTCAGTAGGTAGGTAATCTCCCAGCCTCGTATGAAGCCGTATTGGGGGCGCGGGGACGGACAGTACGAGAGGGTAGTCTTATGACCCGCAAGGCATAAGAGGGGGCCTACAGGTGGACAGGGTACTTAAAGGTAGTCCCCTATCGGTGAAACCTCAGTGGGTACATACGTACTCGGGAGACCCTAGTGAAAAGCTTCGCGGTGATCTCCTGGCTAGACACCTAAGGAAGTGTGTTTGTGTTTGGCCGACACAACAAAATGGAGACTTTAGTCCACCCGGAAACAGAGGACGAAATCACCGACTTGTGGGTAAAGTTGTGCAACCTCTGCAGAGTGTAAAACTCGTTATAACAGCCATGCTCACGGTCACGAGCGGCCTGGATCCTCACTTGATTAGGGGGCATGGATGGGTGGTTGGATCGGTGATGGATCGGATGGTGATGTTGGACCATGGATGGATCCGGGAGTGAACCTCACACATAGTAAATAGGTTGCTTTAATTAATGAATTAGTCATAGGTGCTTTCTATGCAATAAACCTCATGTTAAGCCTTTCTTGTTTTAGCCAACATGTCATATTTTCCCCACTTGCTGAGTACGTAATGTACTCAGACGTTGTTGCTTTCCTCTTTTTGCAAATCTTGTTGCTGATCGAAGCCAAGTACAAAGGTGGACTTTGGATGAAGACAAAGAGGGAAAAGCTAGGCTTGTAGTCTTCCGGTCGATTGCTCGTGGTAGTCGAAGAATGCCAATGCTTAGATTATTCCGCTGCAATGTAATCTTTTATTTTAGACCTACAGGTCATTGATGTAATTATTTAATGATTTGATAGATATTGTCCTTGTACCATATTATTTGTCCTGTGTGCGTGAAACTTGATCCTAGGCACGCATACAGACTGCATTCGGTTTTGTTCGTTAAAACCGGGTGTGACAACATGTCCGATGATGAAGAAGATGACACCTATATTGATGATGGCCTTGTGGCACCACTAGTGGCTGGTGAAGGATCAGATGATGAATTTTTTGTTTAAGTCCCCTAGTTGTCAAATAATGTAATCACACGCTTATGGTTACTTGATTGTGCAATTGGACACTTATGTGAACCTTTATCCTGTCATTTTTGTTTTTCAAACTATATTCTTGAACATCCTATTGGTGGTAAATTCGTGGTGTACAAAACCACATACATCCTAAATATAGTTCAGTTACTTCTTTTACTATCTATGTAGCATTCCTAGTGCATATTCTGTCTAGTGCTAGTGTCTACTGCAAAGAAATGGTTAGAGCTGACGGCATGTGTGCATAATCTTTGTGTTTACTAGCGTCGCTAAGAGATTAAAACAATATTCTTGTTTCCTAAAACAAATTTGCATTGAAAAGATTACAAATGGTTGTCAAGTTGAAGCCGGTATAGTTCTAACATAGTAAAATCCCTTCATGCCAACAGGGTCACCACATGTAACTCCCCATTGCAAAATTTCCTCATATGCCATGTGTCGAGTCTTAAACTCGACACTAGTACTACCCGGTCCCTCACGAGCGTGGAATTCGATGGTGCAACACATGAAACACACAGGAACACGAGATTTTAGACAGGTTCGAGCCCCTCGAATTGAGAGTAATACCCTACGTCCCGTACGTTATGTATTGCCTTTAGCAGATTGCTAATTGCAAGATCTCTCGAGAGTTTTCTGGGGTCCCTCGCTCCGTCTTATATATCCGGGGAGCTAGGGTTACATGCAGAGTCCTAGTCGATTACACGGATTACATATATGGGAGTTATATCTCTCGCTTTCTTTATTGATTCAGGGTCCTAACAGACTACAATTATTCCTTAACTTGCTTCTCAAGTTATCATACGCCGGTCTTGATACCCGCCTCATCTCCATACCGGTATATGGAATCCTCTCTTATTCCGGCATCGGTTAGGAACCGATCCGTTGGCTATCTCCATCACCTTTATCTTCATTGATTTGTTACCGTGTCTTTGCGCATCCATTCCTTTATCATCTCGTATACCCATAAGGCAAGTATACGACAGTAGCCCCCAAGTAATTTTTGATTTGACCTTGAATAAGATCGATCAGTCTTCCGCATGTTAGTCTTGATTCCATGGTAAAATTAAAAAGAACTCTAATCGGCTGCAATGGTTCTTGTTTCTTCGAAGCGCTTTAAAAAGCCAAAAAATTAGTGTTTTTATCCTTCATATCACCTAATTAGGTAATCATTGCATATTCTTCTTCCGATGCACCGACTAGGTGCACCCAATTGAGTATAGCCCCGACTCTTGGATCATTTGAACTCCTTTCAAATAATGCAAGAGTCCACTAGTTGATTCTTCATTATTTCCTTTGATATGCAATCGTTACGGACCGCTCCATTTATTTTTCCATTATTTTCCACCTCCCGCGATCGTTATAGACCGCTCTTGGATACTGTGCACCGATCAACAAATCTAACAAGATTGGCAATATTCTTCTTCCGGTGCACCTAATTAGGTATAGCCTCCGACTCTTGTATCTCAGTAACAACCCTAACAAATAAAAGTGCATTTCATGTCATTCATGAGCATGTCATCATGATGCAATTGTAAAACTATTTAATTTGGTGTCAAATGTGCACATAAAATATAAATTTAACCTAAGCTTAAATTAAGATCCTAAAAGAAGAATTTAAATAAAAGCAAATTGTGGTGTTTAACATTTTCTACTGATTAAACATGCAAATAAAAGATTTATGGAGTTGCTAAGAAATTATTTTGTTTTGTACAATGGTCTACAAGAAATAATGAAACCTTCTCTTTTTAATTTCAACTTGAATTTTTAATCCAAAATTTATTTGGAATTTGAACTCCGGCCAATAAAGAAAAAGATTAAAAATATTTTCGTTTCCATCCCTGTTTTTTTCCCGGAATTTTTAGAGGTCCGGAAAGAGGTGTTTCAAATAGTTCTTTTGTCGTGGGCGTTTTTGTAAAACGGTCGAAGCCCCACCTGTCACTCCCTTCTTCCTCTCACCCACCGCCTCACCACCGCCTCGCTCGAGCCGCACCGGCAGCGGCCCGGCCGCGCGCCTCACTCCGTGGCTGCCACGCAGGAGTTTAATTACCGCCTCAACGCCCGCCTCGTTGGAGATAAAAGCCGGGGACCAAAGTCCTTCCTTCTCTCCTTCGCACCCGAGCACCGCCGGCCGTCCGCTCTCGCCTCGCGCCTCGCCGCTGAACAGCTCCGGCCTCTCCCAGCCCAAACCGTCACCACCCGCGGCTCCGCACGAGTGCCCCGCACCTCCCCATGGCCGCCAATCGCGCTCCCTCCCTCTAGCACCGGAGATCGAGCCCGTTCTTCGCCAAGAACGTGTGCTCGCCGGCCACCGGGATTTCTTCAAATTCTCTCTCTACGGTGAACCAATTCATGTGTTTCTTCCTCCCATTGATGCGCCACTTTCCTCTTCATCCTACCGAAGCTCGTCCTTGAGTTTTCTTCACAAGTTTCCGTGGATTTACCCGATTTCTATCAGCTCGAGGTGCCGCCGCCTCGCCATCACGATGCGGGCCAGCTTCCGGCCACCCAGGATCTCCACCAGCTCTATGCCGGTCTTCGTCATGACCTTGTGGAGCTCAAGCAACAAACCGTTCGTCATTTGGTGGAGTACGGTGGGCGCTAGACGCCGCCGAACCTTTCTTCCTCCCACCCCTCGCCGTCGACACATTTCCGGCCGGTTTCCGGTGCGGTTGACCCCACCAACCGCTTCCTCATGTCCAGCTTGGACTCGTAGGAGAATTTCCGTCGCGGTTGGCCGCCGTCCGGCCAAACTCCGGCGACCCGCCGCCCTACTCCGGCCACCACCCGCCATAGCCGGCGAGGTCGATCCGAGCCGGGCCGCGCGCGTGTCCCGGGCCGCCCGCCCATGGGCCAGCCGGATTCAGCCCATATTGGTATTGGCACTCGTTTCCGAATTTATTCATTTCCGATTTATTCAAACTTCAAATATTCGTAGAATATTCATCCAAATTCAGAAAAATGCAAAACCAAGTTCATTAGATTCAAATTGTTCTCTATTTAGTTATGTATTCAAATGCAAATTTTGAGAAATTATAATTTCATAGTTTATTTAATTATTTTCCTTTAATTAAGAAAATCTATTATTTTATGCTATTTTTATTTGATTTTGAGAAATAAATTTCTTTAAAAATTAGAGATACTGCAGACGAAAGTTTTTGTTAAGTTTGTTTTCCAAAATTGAACATAAACACCGTCATTTCATGTGATCCCAATTTAATACCCTATGTATCATTGATTAATGATTAATCATGATTTGTTAATTAATGAACATGATTAATTGTTAATTAATGAGCATAAGTATTTGTTAATTAATAAGCAAGATTAGCTGTTAATTAATGACCAGGATTAAGTATCGGTTAACGAGCATGATTAATTGTTAGTTGTTAGTTGTTAATTACTGAACATAATTAATCAGTAATTGTTAGTTGATGAACGTATTTAAGAAAACCCTTGCATAATCATATCATGTACATTCATGCATGCATGGTTGTGATTCGCGACGTATTGTTGGTCGACCTAGGTTCCGGCGTGATCGAGGTTCCGTCCGAGGTCGAGAAAGGAGACTGAAGCTTCAAAGTCGACCAACGACACCGAGGAACTAACCCCGACTCGAATCAAGGCAAGCCCCGGTGCATCCCACCTATGTTTTAAAGTCTTTTCTTTTATCACAGCTTAATCGATCGTGATTGTGCATTAGGTTATAGGAGTTGCTTGATACCCTAGATGCATGAGATAGGTTTCCATTTGTTTATGCTATACTCGGTACAGGTAGCTCAATCGAGTTCGATAACCGCTAAGCTTATGTCATAGGGCATCGGTAGAAGTCGAGTGGTGGTGACACTACTCGCGAGATATAGGGTAATGGCTGGTTTATTGCTAAGAGGAATGATAAGAGAAAGTTGAAGTTGGGAGTGAAGTTAATAAAGTCGAGACCGGACGGGCCCCGTAGGAGAAAGGGCAAGACGGAGATGAGGTCTTGCAAGGTGGTAGCCCCGTCCGAGTCGGTCAAGGACCGTACCGTTGTCGGCTTAGTTGAACAAGTTTGAACGTACCGTACTACATGCTGGTATCATGGGCCCGAGCAAGCTGATTTACCCTATCGCCCCGGAGATGTAGCGTAGCCGCCTCTCTTTAGCCGGCTGTTAGTGAGAGGATAGTCTCACGGGAGGGAGATGGGTCGACCACGAGGGAAGTCGTGGCGTCGCCATACTCCCGGGGAGTTGGAAATGGCTAGTCTTCTATCAGGTGCTAGCGGGAAAGGTTGTCGTATACGACCGACTGTGGTGCGTATACGTCGTGTAGTCGGGTTTTGCCAGCTGGTATAAAATCGATTCGAATCGCTGTCCCTCGCAGATAGTGAGTACCGCTTGTTTAGCTCGTCACATCGTAGTAATCAACCGAAAGATGAGGACGAGAGATGAAAGAATTATTGGTCACAAATGATCTTTTGTTGCAAACTTGATTGCAGTAGTTGTAGACTACAAACTTTGGTTCCTAATGAACTTAATTGTGAGCTAAAACATTGAAAGTAAGGATCCACCATTAGTGCCGTTTTTGCAAGAGAGTCAACTCCACAGCCGTGAAAGCCTTTGCATACTAGGCGTCGGCCTTAGCGTGCCTGTTGACGGGTCAGTCTTGCCGAGTATTAGAATACTCGGGGTTTGTTCGTTATGTTTTCGGGACCCGAGTCGTACTTCCACGACTCGTACGGTAGCTTCCCGGAAGAGGAGCAGATGTTCCGAGGGTGGTCCCCTCCGGTGGGAACAGATCCCGACGTCCTGAGCGAGGAGGATCGTGGTGTACGACGGGCTCGGTGCATCACGCTAGTGGTCTTTTGTTGTAAAGAGAATAAGTTCCGCTGCAAGAATCGTAGTATTCTAACTTCGATAACATTTTATGCTTCCGCTGTCGGATGTTTGTATTTCGAAAACCTGGTTGTATTATACCATGATGTATACATTCTGGCTTGTATGAGGTGATGAACCGTTGTAACTCGCTTCGTCGAGTGTCCCCCTGTACCGATTCCTCGGGTGTCCCGGAGGGATGTCACGAGTATCATTTGAGGATCGCAAATAATTCAAGAGTCTTTCCGGAGAGACTATGCTTTACTATCTTCCATGAAATCATATCCCTCTTAGCAATTTCTACCAAGAACACATTTCTCAGACCGGTCTAACCAGTCACATCACATTTCCTTTAAAGTCCGCTCAAGTCCGTCTTAAGTTAACTAAAAAGCAAAATTCTGGTTGATCACACCAGTTTATTCCTCATATTCTCACTTCCACTCGAGTCTCCAAGGCCTATGATCAGCCGGATGATTAACACCCACAACCTAAGGCATCCATTAACATTGAGTTAGGTAAAGTCTAACTCTTTCATACTCGCTAAATCATGAAATTCAGCATTACATTAATTCCAATCTGAAAATTTCATATTTCAGACCGCTTTCTTATTCACAAAAAATCAGTGCGAGTATAGTGCTAGTTACAATGGCTTATCCTTATGACCGTTAGGCCATAATTAGCGCAAATAATAGATCTTTAATTTCCTTATGGCCGTTAGGTCATGATTGCACGATCACAACATAAGTCATTCAATGCTAAATCCATCGAGCCTTGAAATGGCCCGATAACTTTTCAGCCCCCGGCCCATCTCGAGTGCCTATAAAAGAAAACGAAAAGTCAACCTAGGTCAAACCCATTCTTGAAACTCCATACGCGCCCACCTTTTGTTCTTGCTCTTCGTTCTTCTCTTCCGCACAAGCCAACCTCGAGATTTCCTTCTTTCGTCTTTCAAGATGGGCAAAAAGAAATCCTCTCGCTAACCCCGCATCTTCTTCCTCTCGTCCCTCGCGACCAACTTCCGTTTGGTGTTCGGGATTTAGGTAACAACAAAGTCACCGAAGCATCTCTCAATGAGGCAGTTCGTGACGGATACCTTCCTCCTCAACCAATCTTAAACTGGAGTGTCCCTATCCCCGGCCAAGTCCCATGGGGAATAGATGACTCTCAGCAATTAGTTTTTAAAGCTTTTTTCCTCCGTGGCCTTGATCTCCCTTGCTGCTCCTTCTTTAGGGGCCTTCTTTTCTTTTACGGATGGGAGTTAGTGAATCTCAACCCTAACTCCATCCCGCAGATTGCTTTTTTCATCCATCTCTATGAGGCTTTCCTTGGAGTTCTCCCCCACTTCAAGTTGTTCCAATATCTTTTCCAAATCCGCCCACTTCCCTCTTCGGACCGCCAAGCTGCAGTAGGCGGAGTAGGAATTCAATGCTCGGAGTGCAGATGAATATTTCTCTATTTCCTTAAATAAAAGCATAGCCCAGTGGAAAAATGGGTGGTTCTTCCGTGACAATCCCCAGCCTACACTCCCTCCCTTTAGCGCTAAGGTGGCCAAAAACTTCCCTTCTCCGGATACTAGGGAAAAACTCAAAGAAGATGGAGAAATCCTCGCGCTCTTGGCTTGCATCAGATATCTAAAGGAAGTCAAAGGCGTCACTACCGAGACAGCTCCTTTGGAGCTTCATAGTGCGAGGAGTCCAGCCACTCAAGAAGCAAGAACACCCTACATGGTGTTTCAACGAAGATGTTGCCATTCCGCTGGATGGAACTCTTCTCCCCGATAAAGAGCGGTTGGAAGTCCGCCTCAAGCAAATGCTCCAGCCAAAACCGGATTTATCAGGATGCCTAAGAGTGGGTCCGGCTTTCAGCTCGTCCAACCCTCGAGATCCGGTAAGTATCTCTCTCTTTATCTTTGAATCTTGTTATTTTTTAACCTTCATCCTCTTACGTAAATTCAATTACTTAATACAAAAAATAGACAACTTCAAGAGCCACCCTCCTCGACCTCCCAATGATACTTGGGGGGAGGACTATGCGGGCAATACTACTCCTCTCGCTGTCCGAGGCGGGTCTTACTCAAGGCACTTCGACCGGTCTTTCCTCTCGCCACCCAAAGATAGCTCCGAAGATATCCAAATCCGGAAAGGTGGTTCAAGCACCTAGTACGAAGAAATGCACTACTTCCTTGACCATCGGCAGACCCACCACATCTTCTCGCTGCATCGGGCAATACGCGCACGGAGGCACAAAAATTTGAAGGCACAAAAACCATCGCCAAGCTGCTCCGGCCGCTTTTGAAGCTGCTTTGGGAAAATGTCAAGGAGCCCTCTCTTTAACAGATTCCCTATCCAATGTTCCCAAGAGGTCCCGGTATGGCAGCCGGACCGGCCCCGATGACGCAGGAGAAACGGTCCCAAGACCGCAAGCCAATCCAGCGGCAAAAAGGACTACGGAGGGAACTCAAGGTCCCGCCAAGAAGATCAAGACGTCCACCGGCTTCAAGAAAGCTACCTCGTAAGTCCTTTATATCACCAATCTTTTCTCGAACCGCGTCAACCCCGGTCTTATATCGTTTACCTTTCTTCGCAGAATCCCTTCTAATTTTCAAGCTAGTATAGCTAGCTTTTTAAGAAACAAAGCTTCTACCCAAGCTCCGACCGGTAGTGCTCCCGCTACCGCTTCCGCTGCATCTCTTGCCAGTGACAAGCCTTCCGAAACTCATAGTGCGGCACCCGCAATGGAAATCCCCGCCGCCTCCAGCCTAGAAACTTCATCTCAAATCATCGAAGACCAATTCGTCAATATCGGAAGCTCGTCAACCAGCAACCCTCCTCCACAAGCAACCTTATTTCAAATTCCTCCGGAGCTCTCACCGGGACCAGCTCGGGTGGAAGAGATTCCCCGTCGGCCTAGGACGACACGCAAGTCTCCGGGAGAGCCCGGATCGGCCAAAATGGTAATCGGAGATGTAGAAGTGGACAGCTCCAGTGAAGCTAGAAAGTTCACCGCAACAGCTCGATGGGACGCCCTCCAAGAAGAGGAAGCCCCGAAGAACTTCTCCGAGTCCGGCCGTGTACATCTTGCTTCTTCAATGATTCCTTCAAGCAATTTCTTTTTAATAATTGAATCTCTTACCTCTTCCTTCTTTTAGGTTCTTCCGAAAAACTCCGAAGCTAATAATGCTATAATCTCTCGTCCGGAGGAAGAGCTATGCACCAATCAAGAACGATTGGTTAAACTTGAATCTCGCACCGCCGACCGAAATCCAAGGAGACCGATCTCGCTAAAAAGGGAAGCCAATCTATTGAACACCCACCGGCTGATGGAGGAACGCCGACAAGAGATCATCAAGCTCCGCCAAGAAATCCAGAGTAATACTCTTAATTTTATCTCGCACATTCCATATTTTTCTTCTTGCCTCTTTCTCCGACCGGTCTTACTCCTAATCTCAAGCACTTGAAAGTCTCATTGCCGCTCATAAGAAGGCAGAGGAAATCCTTTATGAGAAGGTAAGTGCTCAGGAACAAGCGCTTGAGGAAGGCTCTCGGGTTGAAGAACAATAGGCAGCTCGAATTGGAGAACCGGAAGGCGAGCTTACTACCAAGGATAACATCCTCGGCGCAAGCACTTCGCTCCAACAAGATGCTAGAAACCGATAATGCTCGCCTGAAGGCCGAATTAGCTGAAGCTTTAGAAGCAGTAAAAACGGCGCAGACGGATAAAAAGAGCGCTCCGAGGACTGCCCACGAATCTGCCCAACTTGCTCTCAAAGCAAAAGAACGCGAGATCCAGCGTCCGATAAATGTTGAGACCAAGCCGAGAGAATCCAATGTTAACATCAAAGGCAGATTCGGAGCTGCAGAAATCAGGCACGGACTTAAGTTAATTCTTTCTTATTTCTTCATGCGAAATTCCTTTAAAACACCGGTCTGCAGTGATAATCCTTTCTTATATTTTTGCTTTCTTCGAACTTGCTGCAGGTACAAGTACGCACACTCGGAGTATCTAAATGGCGGTCAAACTATTGATCCCAATGAGATAGATCTCGAATCCGCCATCCGAGCTTTTCCCGGAAGAATCAAAGAGCATTCCAAGATGGTTGCTGCTGCAGGAGGAGGCCATATAGCCGCTATAATCCAATCTTGGACTCCGGTCTCGGATTGTGATTTCAACTTTATCAAGGATGGCGCCCACCCGAACACTATCGAAGATCAGTTCAATGAGCTGAAGAATTCACTCATTGGTACTGTTTCGGAATTGATAGAGGATATTCCTCTTGATCCAACGGGTGTTCCTCTCGAATGTAGCGCCAGCGGCCTTTGCTCTGGATCAAGATGCTCAGGATGCAGCAGCCGCCGCTAAGCGATGAGTAGAAGATGCATTTGAAGATTTAGATGCTGATTTACCACTATCTTCTTCTGATTCTGAAGAAACGTTGGACGATAGATTAGTTGAAAATCCTAAGACCGGTGATACCGGTACTTCCAGCGATCCTCGCTTAGTAGATTTTGTATTAGGGCCAACTTGCTTTTGTAATTAAACATCTTGATCATCATGCTGTTTACATTACTTTAAATACTGGTTGTTTTTCTTTTCCATATGAATACTGGTTTCACCATCATATTTACTAACTTCTTTGCCCAAGACATGATGGTTATTTCAGCTAAAACTAACTATGACCAAATTCTTGCTCTAATCAACGCAGATCATAATTCATAGTTATAGCTTACTTTAACAAGATCATGTAACATAGGAAAAAAGCTAGGTTGTAAGATTTAAGATTTCACAGATCGCTCTTAACACAAGCAGCCTACCAATCAGTAGTTCATAAGAAAAATGCTACACAATTTCCTTTCCTGAACATACCAGTCTCAATCGAAAAGAAACAGACCGCTCTCAACACAGCGAGCCTCATCGACTAAATGACTGGTCTTATTGTTTAGGAATAGCACAATATCACAGATCGCTCTTAACACAGCAGCCCCCTGGCTCGATAATTTAATTCAAAATTAAAATATTGAGACACAAAAAGCAAACACATTCTCATTAGACATAATTACTTTATTATAATATGAAGAAATTTACAAAAAATACTTGTAAGTATAAAAACGACGAAGTTGTTCAATGTTCCAAGAATTTGGAATTTCTTCTTCCTCCAAGGTCATAAGCCTATAAGCCCCCGGTCTATAAGCCCCGGTCGAAACCGATTTAACCGAGAAAAGGTCCCTCCCGGACCGGTGACAACTTATGCCTGTTCTTGTTGGACCGAATCTTTCGAAGAACCAAGTCTCCTACTTGGAATTCCCGTGTTCGAACATTGCGATCATGATAACGACGCAATCCTCGATGATATTTGGCTGCTTGAATCAAAGCTTGATCCGTTAATTCTTCCGCAGCAATCAGCTCAACCTGGCGCTAATCTTCATACTTCTCTTCATCATAGAATCGTACCCGAGCCGACACCATATTCACTTCGTAGGTAGCATGGCTTCGGATCCATACACCTAAGAAAAAGGAGATTGCCCCGTAGCCCTACTAACATTGGTGCGTAGTCCCCAACGCACCCAGGGCAATTCCTTAACCCACTTTCCTGCACACGGCTTCAAACGGTCAAAAATTCTTGGTTTAAGACCGGTTAAAATCATTCCATTAGCTCGTTCCACCTGTCCATTGCTTTGCGGATGTGACACCGACGCATATTGTATCTTAATTCCCAAACTTTCAGCATAATTCTTGAAGAACTCGAAGTAAACCGAGGCCCATTATCAGTAATGATACCGTGCGGGACTCCAAAGCGCACGAATATGTTTTGCAAAAACTTGATCGCTCGGGCCGTAGTCGTACTAGTAATAGACTTCAGCTTCAATCCACTTAGAGAACTTATCTACCACAACAAAATATGCGTGAATCCTCCTGGTGCCCTTTTAAAGGGTCCAACAATATCCAGCCCCCAAGTAGAAAAAGGCCAAGTCATTGGAATTAACCGCAACTCGTGAGTTGGAGCATGAGGTCTGTCCGGCAAAAAATTGACATCCCCGACAATTCTTAACCACTCTGTGCGCATCGTCCGTCGCTGTAGGCCGATAAAATCCTTGTTTGAACACCTTCCCAACTAGTGTCTTCGAAGAGGCATGATTTCCACAAATTCCCCTGTGCATGCCTTCAAGCAATTGAATGCCATCGAAACCGATACACATTTCATCGAATATTAACTCCATGCCTATATAACTCTCCTTCGAGAATTAAATAACTGCGTGCTCGAACCTCTAATCTTTGCTTCTCCACCTTATCTTCCGTAGTTTTACCGGATCGCAAATAGTCAAGGTATGGGGTACTCCAATTAGAATCAATAATCATAACGTCAAGTGGCCGAATATCTTCCGGCAAAATTGCTCCATCAACGTTGATTACGTTCTCTGTCTTATCCGATAAGACCGCTTCTTCAGATCGGTCCTTTGAGACTACTTTCTCCATCCGGTCCTTCAAGACTGCTTCATCTACGATCTCTCGTAATAGTAGCCTTGCGCTCCATCTTTATGGATGGCTTATCCAATACTTGAAGAAAGACACCAGGTGGAACCGCCTGTCTTGAAGACCCCGATCTGCTAACTCATCCGCAGCAGAATTGTTTCCGCGCAGTATATGAGAAAACGCAAACCATCAAATTTATCTTCAAGTTTCCTAACCTCTTGTCGATAAGCGATCATATGATCATCATGAGCATCCCACACCTTGTTAACTTGACTTATTACCAGCATTGAATCACCATATATGTCTAATCGTCTGATTCCTAAGGAAACAAGCTACTCGAAGCCCATGAAGCAAAGCTTCATACTCCGCAATATTGTTTGAGGCTTTAAAATGCATTTATAAGACATGTCCGAGTGGTTCTTTCTGCGGGGTGAGAAGCACGACCCCAGCCCCGCGCCTGAAAGCTGCAGGGACCCGTCGAAGAACATCTCCCAATACTCCAACGTCCGGATCCCCGCGGAATTTGCGTCTCCAACCACTCGTTATGAAATCAGCTAAAGCGTGTCCCTTGATAGCTGTTCGTGAAGAAAACGTAATCTCATATTGGCCAAGCTCTATAGCCCACTTAGCAACCTGACCCACTACCTCTCGGTTTCGCACAATATCTCCAATGGCAAACCCAGTCTTAACTTCAATGGTGTGCGCTTGGAAATAATGCTTCAACTTTCGAGAAGTTATCACTACAGCATATATTAACTTCGTGAATCGGAGATATCGCATCCGTGATTCAGTAAGAACTTCACTTACAAAATATACCGGATGTTGCACCAATTGCAGATGTCCCTCTTCCTTCCGGTAGACCGCCGAACCGTGCTCACCACATGGGTTGTTGGGGAAATATACAACTGAGTAGTCTCGTCTGGTTCCGGAGGTACCAATACCGGAGGGTTGCTAAGGTATTCCTTGAGCTGATCAAACACGGCCCGTGCCTCGTCTCGTCCACTCAAACTTATCTTGCTTCTTAAGCAACTTGAAGAACGGAAGTCCACGAACTCCCAGTCTTGAGATGAAACGGCTGAGAGCAGCCATACTACATGTCAACTTCTGAACATCCTTCAAGCAACTCGGGGTTTCATGTTGATGATCGTCTGGATTTTTTCTGGGTTAGCTTCAATGCCTCACCAGGACACTAGGTAACCCGAGTAATTTCCCAGAACGAACTCTAAACACACACTTTCCGGGATTGAGCTTCATGGAAAAATTCCATAGATTATCGAAGGTCTCTGCCGAGTCGGATAGAAAATCCTCATTTTTGTGAGATTTTACCACTATATCATCAACATAAGCTTCTGTGTTCCTTCCCAATTGCGAATCCAAGCAACGTTGTATACCGCGCTGATATGTAGCTCCGACATTTTTTAATCCAAATAGCATAGTCGTATAGCAGTATGCTCCGAAGGGGTGATGAATGCGGTCTTAATTTGATCTTCAACTCTTAACGGTATTTGATGATACCTTGAATAGGCATCGAGGAAACAAAGACGCTCGCAGCCAGCGGTCGAATCAACGACTTGGTCCATCCGAGGCAGCGCGAAAGGGTCTTTGGGGCAAGCTTTGTTGAGATCAGTATAATCAACACACATTCTTAATTCTTTAGTATTCTTTTTTGGTACAAGGACTCGGATTGGCAAGCCAATCTGGATGATACACCTCCCTAATGAACTTAGCTGCTAATAACCTAGTTATTTCCTTCATGATGGCCTCATTGCGGTCTTGAGCAAACCTCCGGAGCTTCTGTTTGACTGGCTTCGCATCGGGACGCACTAACGGTGCGTGCTCAATCTTCTCCCTAGGAACACCCGGCATGACAAAAGACTGCCATGCAAAGATATCCCTGTTTTCCTAGAGGAAAAGAATGAGCGCGCTTTCCTATTTATCCCCCAAGTCAGCCCTTATATGGGTGACCTTAGAGGGGTCCGACTCATCAAGCTGAATAGTCTTGGAAACGATCGCATCAGCTTTCAGTTTCTCCTTTGCGACCTTCTTGACTGGAACTTCATCTTCCAGCCTTGCTTGTACTTCTAGAGCCTCAGCTGCTTCTCCGATTTCTCGACGTTCATCATCCGAATTGGCCCAAGAGGCCAGCTCGGTGCTATGTACTTCACAAGCATAAGCGGTCTTGATATCACCCCGGAACGATAAGACCCCATTTGGTCCTGGCATCTTCAACATCAAGTACCGATAATTCGGGATGGCCATAAACTTTGCCAAAGCCGGTCTTCTAAGTATCGCATGATACGCTGAATCAATGTCGGCTACCAGGAAGATAATATTCTCCTTCCGTAGTTCTCCTTTGTCCCAAAAGTCATTGGCAGAGAAATCTACCCCAAAAGGATAGCTGTTCCGACCGGGTATTATAGCATGAAACGGTGAAACGCTGCGATCCAAATCAGCTACAGAGAGGCCATGATCCGGCAGAGTTTTAGCAAACAAGATATCCAAGCAACTTCCTCCATCAATGAAAGTTCTCTTCAATCGAACCTTGTGAACGGTGGGGCCAGGATGAGCGGATATTTACCAGCTTTTAGCAGTACCTCGGGATGATCAGCCTTGCTGAACGTAATGGGCACCTCGGACCACCGTAGGTATTCGGGAGTGGCGGGAGCATTGGGATTAACTTCTCGAAGTGCCAACTTTTGCTTTCGCTTTGACTCGTACGCATCCGGGCTTTCATAGATCATGTTCACCTCCCGATCCGGTTCTTGAAAACCTTCGTCATCCTCATTGTCATCACGCTCTTTATCCTTGCCCTTGCTCGTCTCTCCGGTTCCTATGAGGAGACCGGGGTGCAACCTTTAAGGCAAACCGAGCGAACGGTCTTAACAGGAAGCACTCCTTAGCTTTATGATTCCCATTATGAATCATGCAAGGGCCCTCCGAAGTGTTTCGAACGACAGTCATTCTCTTGGACCTCTCTTAGGAGGTCCCGGCCAATCTCGTCCATGAGATCGGTTGACAGCTGTAACAAGGTGATCAGCCTTGCGCTTATTGTTATTCTTGGATCCAGATCGGTTGCCTTGGTCATGCTTCGGTTCCTTCCCTTTGTTCCCGCGCAAATTGACCACGTTTGATTCACCAGCGAGCGTAGTCATCTCGCTATCTTGAAGCACTCGACGCCATCATGGTAAGGTTCCGATTTCGCCTTCCAATCTTGTGAACTAACGGACGCCAGCTTGAAACGCCGCAATTACTTGCTGATCGGGAACATTGGGGATTAAGGCCTTCTTGTTGCGAAACGCCCGATGAAGTCCGTGAGGGTCTCGTCGGGCTTCCGCTTCAGCTCGTTGAGGTCGAAGTAATTCCCTGGCTTCTCACAAGTCACCCGGAAGTTCTCCACGAACTTTTTGGTGAGATCACCCCAGAAAGAGATAGATCTCTCGGGTAGGGATTGCAACCACAAGCGTCCAGCCTGCTCCATACACATGGGGAGATAGTTAGCTAGCACAAACGTATCTCCTCCTGCCGACCGGTAGTATACATGCGAAGCCACTCAGCAGGAGGTGCTTTGCCGTCGTACTTCTCAATGGCCCCGGGCATAAATCCCCGGGGTATTTTCAAATGCGTAAATCTCGCGTGAAAGCATGGATCACGGAGTACTCATCATCTTCTAGACCGGTCCAGACCGGTGAAGGGGATCGTCGACGAGGGTAATGCCGGTAGTTACGATCCCTATCATCATGGGAGTAGTCGTAGTATCGATCATCTTGATATCTATCTCCTGAACCATCCTAGCGGTCGTTGTTCACCGGTTGTGCGATCCGTGAAGGAGGAGGCGGAGGCGCCGCTTGCCGATCATTATTATCTCATCAAGGCTCCCCATCTCTGTCTCGGTTGTCTCGTCCTCTTCGGTCTCCGGTATCACGACGATCGTCTCTTCTCGGCCGGTCATCCCGATGAGCATGTCGGTTGCCTTGCCCTCGTTGATCATTGCGCGGAGGATTTCCACCGGGGGCGGCGCCGAAGCGGCCGGTCCACGCCGAGGCGAATTATTCACATGCGGGCGAAGCGGGGCAAGATCCCGCGGACGATCATCCACATGACCGGTCCGACGCCTCTCATCTTCTTCTTGTCTCCGGCGCTCTTCCGTTCTCTCTACATGGCGATCGATGAGGACGTTACGAGCGTCACGATTGCCATTGAGTGGTACGCGCAAATCTTGGTCCGGAGCTCGCTCATGTGCGTCCGCGATCGGGGTGTGTCGAGGCCCAAGCCTTCCGCCGAAGAAGCTCCTTCGAGATCGGGCTCTCGCAGGCGGCTCCGAGCAAGAACGTGAGCGGCTAGAAGATTTCGATCTGTCATGAACGAGTTGAATTGTTTGTAGAGCAGCTTGCGTCTACCAAATTCAAAGCGTGTTGCAACCCCGGTGTTGCATTGAAGACTTGTTCCGATATTGTCTCAAGGATTTGCTTTACTCCCAGGATGTTGTGGATCGGCGACGTGAAGACCCGAGCACCGTTTAATTCCACTTCCATGGAGCTCAAGTCCAATGCTCGCTTGAAGAACGATAGCGCCTTCCGCTGCGGCATCCACGTCGGCCGTTATATCCTGGGGACGTTTCTTCCGGTCCCCGGACTCGCTCCGGCAGCGGGCCCGTGGCGGGGAGTGGTCGCGAGAACGCTTCCTCCGACCTAACTAGTACTAGCGACGTTTGCGCGATGATTCGCGGCTGTTGTGGAGGTTGTTCATCTCCGTCCGCTTCATCCGTTTCGCGACGACGACTATCGGATTCGTCCCTCGCCATCCTAGCTTCTTCGAGCAGCTGCTACCTCGGGAGTAAGTTCCCGAAGGATTGGACCCGTCATGAATACTTGGAAGAAGGCTGGATACCCTTCCTCGAAGTCCTTATCAAGCTCGCGGGAGCGGCTTATCATCACAGACCTGGTGCGGGTCCGAGACGCATGCGGTCCGATTGTTCGCGCTAAAGCTGCGTCGGATCCGTAAGGTTCCAAGCAAGAGGTGCCGACCGTGGCAGGTGATCGCGCTTCGTAAGCTGCGGCCCGGCTACAAGTCGGATTCATCAAAAGCATCTTTCCGACGGAATCAGCTTCAAAGTCGAGGGACCCGAAGCGGATCTTGAAGCCGGGCATGAAGTCGACGACGAACGAAGAGGCCATCGAACTCGCCGGGAACTCGCCGGGACCCCTTCCTGGCGCGCCAAATGTCGAGTCTTACACTCGGCACTAGTACTACCCGGTGCCTCACGGGCGTGGAATTCGATGGTGCAACACATGAAACACACAGGAACACGAGATTTTAGACAGGTTCAGGCCCCTCGAATTGAGAGTAATACCCTACGTCATGTATGTTATATATTGCCTTTAGCAGATTGCTAATTGCAAGATCTCGGAGAGTTTTCGAGGGGTCCCCGCTCCGCCTTATATATCGGGGGAGCTAGGGTTACATACGTAGTCCTAGTCGATTACACGGATTACATATATGGGAGTTATATCTCTACCTTTCTTTATTGATTCAGGGTCCTAACAGACTACAAATTATTCCTTAACTTGCTTCTCAAGTTATCATACGCCGGTCTTGATACCCGCCTCATCTCCATACCGGTATATGGAATCCTCTGTTATTCCGGACCGGTCAGGAACAAGTCTGTTGGCTATCTCCATCACCTTTATCTTCATTGATTTGTTACCGTGTCATTGCGCATCTATTCCTTTATCATCTGTATACCCATAAGGCAAGTATACGACACCATGTATTTGCAGGAGCTAAATACAGTTCAAATTTCATGAACCACTTATTTTAAATTACGATCATGCAACATGACACATTAATACCATACTTGGAATAGATTAGACTTGACATCATATATAAAGGTCCACATCATCGATAGAGGTTCACATCAAAGATATAGGTTCACATCATAGATAGGTTTATACAGAACTAAGAACTACACATCGTCTACGAGTCCGAGACCTTAACTTGTAGCTACTAGTTAACATTACTAGGTATTAGTTATTTTGACCCTTCTTCTTGCCCTGTCTCTTGTTCAGCTATTCTTTTGCTGCTGCAAGTGCAGCTTCAAGGGTGCTGATCTTCTTCTTGGCTTGTTGCAGGTCATAGGTCAATTCATCCTTCTCCTCAAGAACCCCGCAAACATGTCTTCAGTAGTGTCGAGTTGCCTCGCATGCTTGCACATTCCTCTGTGTCAACAAATAGCAAACGTTGCAATGAAACTAGTGGAATGTAAAAACAACTAAATCATTTAACGATATGGGAAGCAAACAGGGTGGGATAAAAGCAACCTATTCAGTTAAACAGGGTGGGATAAGAGCAACTTCTGCCCAGATCACCAAACAAAGAGTTTATTCAATCAGAATTCAGAAGCTTCAGGTGGCATTCAATCACAAGCTAAATGGAATCTAAAAATTGAACTGACAACCAGAAAAAACCATTATGACAACTGGGGAATACTAATCCTAGTTTTCAAATCATCATCATCCAAGGAACAGTCTCCTGTTTCCTGTTTAACTGAAAGACTAACTACCTAAGTACCTTTCCCACTGGCAAGGAGAAATCATCATCGAAGGAACAGTCTCCTTTTCCTGTGTATCAACAGAGAAGAGTGATAAAAATTGTCAACATGAATGTTATAAAACAAAATTAAAGATGTACATCTAATAACGTACTTGCAGAGTTGAGAAAATATTTATTAAATGCACTATACAGATTTTCATTTGTGTACATGTTAGTCTTATTTTTAATGAAATGACATGTAGTTGTCCTATGTACATGTTATAAAACAAAATTAAAGAAGTACATCTAATAGTGGAGTATTTAAGTAACATGGAAAATTTGATGTCGTTCAAATGAATATTGATCTTCTAGGAATATACCAGAGAACTGATATCATATTTATACGACAAAAACTACAACTCAAGGTACATTATTACTATTTCCAGAAATTTACATTGTATTTACATGCTCATGGTGCAATGTCCGCTTCAATGAATCTGATTACGTCTGAAAAAGGTAGTTTATCATTATCTATATGAGCAAATGTGAGATAAGGCCTCTTATTAGTCCATTTATGATCAATTATAGGTCACTGTAATTTTAGTGAACAATAATTCCTATTAGTGTTACTGAGTTCATGTTCTTTTTCACTTATAGTTTGACGGATTAGGACGATGCAAATAGAAAGTAACTTTGTGGTATAAGCTCTTGGAGTGTATAGATCAACATTGTGCTCACCTTGGATGGGGAACCTTGCTCCGAGAAGGAATCATCCTCGGAGGAGGAAACAAGATCGACGAGCTGAATCTTATGGCGACGTCCAGTGCCGCTGCTCCGAGGGTGGGAGGTCGCAGCGACCCCCATTGCCACCGGCCGAGGGAGGGATTCCCGGCGACCCCCATTGCCGCCGCCGAGGGAGGGAGGCCGCGGCGACCCCCATTGCTGCCGCCAGAGGGAGGGAGGTCGTGGTGACCCCTAGTGCCGCCACCAGAGGGAGGGAGGTCGCGGCGACCTCCGGTGCCACCGCCCGAGTGAGGGAGGTCACGGCGGCCACCTTTGCCACTACCCGAGGGACGGAGGTCGAGGCGGCCGCCGATTCGGCTGCTAGAGAGAGTGAGATCTCCGTTGCTGCTACCCGATGAAGACGAATGGGAAACATGGCAGAACCTTCCATCTTCGCCGCGTGCTTGTCGGCGAGCTTGCGCCGACCGGCGCCGACACGGCATTCTGGCGAGCCTCGTTGTCGCCGCCTCACCTGAGCTCGATTTGGGGACGGAATCCAGAGAGACGGAATCGAGAGCTCGATTTGGGGGTGGAATCGCATTGACTCGATCAGGTCAAGGGACCTTTCACGGGCCGGCCTAGGCAACAGAAAACATTGCGCAGCCCAGCAAGGCAGCATCTGTTCATGTGCCGGGTGATTTAACCTTAGTACCACCTCACTAGTCGAATATTGTAGCACCCGGCTTATAAGCCTTACTCCAACCACTGATTTGAACTTCCCTTTCAACTTCCCAAGTAACTATGTAACACGCTTCATGCTGAATTTCTTAGTAAAATTAACAAATGATGGCTTAGTGGCAGCCGTAAATTTTTTTTTTTTTTGCAAAAATTTAGAATGCTACTGTCAATTGTTCACTGATTTTTTCCCCAACATTCTTGAATCCAGTCTCGAACTTGCTTGTACTTGTAAAGTGAAAGTGTATCAGTTTTAATGTTGCATGTGCTCTCTGTATTGTTGTTATTCTAATGCTTTCATTGCTATTAATGATTTTTTCCCCAACATTCTCGAATCCAGCCTCGAACTTGCACGTACTTGTAAAGTGGAAGTGTATCAGTTTTAATGTTGCATGTTCTCTCTATATTGTTGTTATTCTAATGCTTTCATTGCTATTAACGATTTTCCCCAACATTCTCGAATCCAGCCTCGAACTTGCACGTACTTGTAAAGTGAAAGTGTATTAGTTTTAATGTTGCATGTTCTCTCTATATTGTTGTTATTCTAATGCATTCATTGCTATTAACGAATTGGAACCTGCTAAATTAAGCATTTGATTTTTCGTTGCTGGCCCATAAACGTTATCCCAATTGCAAGACATGATTGAAGGCCTCAGTAATGGTTGTGTTTACCTACATGTTATTTATTTTACAAAGACTGATTTTACAAAGCCTACTAATGCTTCTGTATGTTGGATCAAAGTATATACCATTGTCTACATTTGAAGGGCGTCACTAATGAATTAAGTGCCATTCAATTAATACCCATGATCTGGTTTTCAATTTAATTTTTAATTTTCAATTGTAAGGGCTAACCATGCGGCAGGCCAACGATCTTCTTCCTGCCGTGACGTCGTCAGCGCCTGCCTCCGACATTCGTTCCAGGACGTCATTGCGGCAATAGGCTACCATGGACGCCGGACAATTACACGGCCATGGTGACCAGGATGAGGACAACCACGATGAAGAGGAGATCCACGACTTCTTCCTAGATAATGGGAGAACCGATAGGTTTGTAATCCGCATCGCCTAGGGTTTTGATCGTAGTGCCGCAAGTTTCGAATCCTGAGTTCTGAAAGTTGATCATGAGTAGATTCTGCGAGTCCATAGTGCTTACGATTCTGATCATTGCTTAGGGTTCTGATCATAGTGCTTAGGCTTCGGATCTATTTCTTGCCTGTCACTTTTCCTCTAGTTTCTAACATGGTGTGTACGTTATTGTGAATTCAATAATTCACTAGTTGGCCACCTAGAGTTATTAATCATAATACTATTAGCCTTGCAATTGTATGTGTTTAGGAGATACACTCCAATTTTAGCATTATTTCATCCCAACTAAAATAAAACAAAACATACTGGTCATATCGTAATGAGTACATGTGTGATGAAAACATTAATACCTTTAGCATTATTTCCTAACTTCTTTTAAGTTTTTAAGATAAATGTGGTAACAACACATGCGTTCTGGTGCCCAGACTACCATTGTTCCATGCCTCTGTTTGCAATGGGTGTGAGTGACTTTTATTTATTTATTTGCATGTTATTTGGTCCTTTTTTATAATGTTCCCTGTTAACTCTAAAAATAAATCCTGATGCTTATAGACACACTGATTTTCATTTGCAAGCACTTTGGTGATGATAAATTCTGTCATGTCTTTTGCAGCTTGACTGGTGAAATGTGGACTATACTTTTTCAGTACAAGGGCACAAACCTGAAGAAAAGAGAGTTCATAGAGGTTGAGTTCGATAGTGTAACAACCCTAAAGAATAAACTTGCATTTCATGTCATTATCATCATGTCATCATGAGCATCTCGTGAAAATTATTTACTTTTGGTGTGAAGAAGATGCACATAAAATATCAAATTAACTAGAGAATAAATGAGGTGTGTTAAAAAATTAATAAAATGAGAAGAAAATTCAGGTTTAACATTTTCTATAGCTTAACTATCATAAATAAGGATTTATGAAAATGTACTGAAAAGATTTTGAGTTATGAAAATAATTACAAGAAAGAAACAAGGTCTCTTTTATTAATTTAGCTATGAATTTTTTTAATCCGAAAATGATTTGGATTTTCTACTGGGACTTAATAGGAAATATGCCTAAAATCTTCTCAATTACACCCCTGAATTTTTGCGGAATTTTTGGAGCTGCGAAAGGTTGCTTTTTTATTAAACAAAAACCCAGGGGGTTTTATGTAAAATGGCCCCGAGCCCAGTCGTCACTCTCCTTCTTCTCCCTCTCTCTGCCGCACCGCTTCGCCCGGGTTGCGCTGGCAGGCTCCGGCCGCGCGCCCTCTGCGCGGCAGCGCCACGCAGAGCTTGGCTTACCGCCTTAGCTCGCCAGCCGGAGATAAAGCCGGCCGCGCTCATCCATTTCTTCTCTCTCGTTTTCTCTCCATTCGGTCACCGCCACCCCGCCCTCGTTTTCCACCCCACCCGGCCGCCTCGGACCTCTCTCCGGTGAGCCGCTCCACTCAAAAGCTCCGCACAAGCTTCCTACACCGAGCCATGGCCCTCAATCGTGCTCCGAGGCGCCGAGCCCCGTGCCTCGACGCAAGTTTCCCCGGGAGGTCACCGCCGTAGCCCGAGCCGCGTCGTCCAATTCGTCCACCACGGTGAGCCTTAAAGCTTCAATTTTCTTCCATGATGTGCGCTATACTATTCTCTATCTCCTAGACCATCTAGTGGTTTCATCTTTCCAACACGGTGGCCGGAATCCGGTTCTTCCCCAAGGGCGGCGGCCCGGTCCGTCCCTCGGCTCCCAATGCGCCCCATGTTCCGGCCATCTTTGGTCCGTAACAAGTGGATGCCGGTCTTCGTGAGGGTCTTGCGAAGCTCCGGAACCCGACCGTTCACTTGTTGGTCGACCGTAGTGAGCTCGCGGAGCCGCCGGAGTTCGTCCGCCACCCCACCTTGCCGCCGGTACTTTTCCCGGCCACCTCGCCACCCGAGACCCCACCCTTGGGCTGCTCGTGGTCTACCGAGTCTCCCGAGCCAAACACCTAGTCACCCCACCCCCTCTCGCGCCACTCCGGCGTGGCACCGCCGCGCTCCGGCCATCGCGGCCATGGCCATGGTGTCCCGGCGTATGGGCCGTGCGCGGGCCTTCCGGGCCGGGCCAAGTTGTCTGGACCTGGTTACTTTCGGCCCAAAAGCTCTTTAACCTTTTTATGAATTTAATTATTTCCAGATTCATTTCAAATTTCAAATATTCGTAGAAAATTCGTTAAAATTCAGAAAAATGTCAAACCAACTTTGTTAGACTCGGAAAAATAAGATCTATTTATTTGTGAAATAAAATAAGTATTTTGAATAAATTTATTTTATAATTAGTAATTAATTCCTTTCATTAATTAGAGAAAAGCTATTATTTTATGTAATTAAAATGTTTAATTATGAAAAATAATTTTATTAATGAAGGAGATACTTGCAGACGAAATAATAATGAAATTTATTTTCCAAAAATTAAACTTAAACTATGTTATTCTATATAATCACAATTTATTAGCCTTTAATCACTTAAAGTAATTATCTACTAATTGCCTAATAAATCAGAATAATTCAATAATTACTAAACTTCAGTAATTAGTGACCTTAATTAAGTAATTAAGGAAAACAAAATTTATTAATAATGATCTTAATTAAACATGTATTACTCAAGCATAGTTAATTTTTAATTAATGCTTAATGAACATACTTATCTCTAATTTGTTAATTAACTAAAGTGATTAAGCATTAATCGTTAATTATTTATGGGGCTTAATTAATGAACCCTTGCATACTTTCATCATATGCATTCATGCATACATGATTGTGATTCGCGATGCATTGCTGGTCGACTAGGTTCGAAGTGATAGAGATTCCACCCGAGGGCGAGTCAGAGTCGGGGATCTCGAAGTCGACCCGACCGCCGAGGAGACTAACTTCGAACAAACTCAAGGCAAGCCCCGGTGCATCCTACCTATGTTTTTAAATATTTTACTTTATCACATCGTACAGTTATGCTTGTGCATTAGGTGTTAGGGTTTGGTTGACACCCTAGATGCATTATGGTAGGTTTCCGTTTGTTTATCTTATATCGGTATAGGTAGCTCAATAGAGGCTAAGCTTAATTCATAGTGGCAACGGTAGATGGTTAGGGCACTTAAAGCATGGAGGCTTTAAGAGTTTTGTGTTGTCACGAAAGATGATGAGAGTGTTAATGAAATTGAGACCGGACGGGCCCCGTAGGGGAAAGGGCAAGACGAAGATGAGGTCTTGCAAGGTGGTAGCCCTGTCCGTGTCGGTCAAGGACCGTACCGTTGTCGGCTTAGTTGAACAAGTTTGAACGCACCGTACTACATGCTGGTATCATGGGCCCGAGCAAGCTGATGTACCCTATCGCCCCGGAGATGTAGCGTAGCCGGCTCTCTTTTGCCTCGTCGTTAGTGAGAGGATAGTCTCATGGGAGGGAGATGGGTCGACCACTAGGGAAGTCGTGGCTTCGCCATACTCCCGGGGAGTTGGAAATGGCTAGTCTGCTGTCAGGTGCTAGCGGAAAAGGTTGTCGTATACGATCGGTGTGATGCGTATACGTCGTATAGTCGGGTTTTGCCAGCTGGTATATATCGATTCGAATCGCTGTCCCTCGCAGTAATGAGTAGCGCTTGTTTAGCTCGTCACATCGTAGTAAATTTTATGGAAGATGAAGATGAGAGATGGAAGGATCAAGGTCTATTATATCTTGTCCGAGAACTTGATTGAATAGAGATAGATTGCAAACACCAAGGCTAATGAATATAACTTGAGCTAAAATACTGAAAGTAAGGACCCACCCTTTAATGCTGTTTTTCGCAAAGGAGTAACCCCACGACGGAAAGCCTTTGCATACTAGGCGTCGGCCTTAGCGTGCCATGTTGACGGGTCGATCTTGCTGAGTATTAGCATACTCGGGGTTTGTTCATTACCTTTCGGGGAACGAGTCGTACTTCCATGACTTGTACGACAGTTTTCCCGAGGAGGAGCAATGTCCCGAGGAGGTTCCCTTCGGTGGGAACGAATCCCCACACCTTGAAGAGAGAGGACCGTGATATACGAAGGCTCGAGTGCATCACGTTGTTTCGTTTGAAGTCTTTTGAGTTGTATTATAGAATAAGCTTCCGCTGAATACTCGTAGGATGTTAAACTTCAATAATGTTATATTTCCGCTGCACGAATGTTTGTATTTCGAAAACCTAGTTGTATTATACCATGATGTATATATTCTGGCTTGTATGAGATGATGTTTCTATTGTAACTCGCTTCGTCGAGTGTCCCTCTGTTCCGATTCCTGGGTGTCCCGGAGGGATGTCACAGCTGGTATCGGAGCGGTTCGGAGGCAACAGTTCATCATTACAAGCTTGTTTTCAAAGCTTAACACGTGCAGACGATAGATAACAAGAGAGTACGGAGCCTATAAGGATATAGAATAGTTAGATTTTTACTAAGCTGTTCGACGTTTGGGTTTTTGGGAAGTGCTAACTATTCATCGTAGTTTCTTTACTATGGTACGTGTAGTTAGATCACGAGCATGGATCATGTCATATTCTGCATTAAATGAATATTTGGGTATGTACTTAGCTAGTTCGTAGTACTTTATAGGTTGTTCCGTTCGGTTTTCTTACGTGGGAAGAAGTGTTTAACATGTTTAAACATGTTCCCTGCAGATGCCGGTCACTCGTGGTAGGAAGCGCGCCCGGGAGGAGGAGGACGCACGAGCTGCACGTGTCGCCGAGCTGGAGCAGCAGCTTCACGGCTTGGAGCCGAGGACACGGAGCCGGGACCGACGGTTGGGTGCTTGGAAGCACCGCTGTCGAGTGGACTGTCGGGAGGTCCGGAGGTCACATGCTAGGATCGCCGAGCTGGAGGAGCAGATAGTGGAGGTGACCCGCGCTCGTGACGAGTACCGTGAGGCGGTCATCGCCTTTGACGAGCAGCTGACTAGGGTGACCGAGGAGCGAGACGCCGCCCGCGCAGCAAGCGACACGCAGGAGCTACGGGCAGAGATGGTGACGGCATAGCGGGACCACTTGGTGGAGGTCCTGGTCACGAGAGAGGTCGAGCTGGGTCAGCTGCAGATGCGAGTACAACGGGCTAGCCGAGGCACACCACGCACTCGCTCCACGACCACGACGACCTGATTGAGGAGTTCGAGCAGTTGCAGCAGCAGCAGCAGCAGTAGCAGCAGCAGCAGGGTCCACCGGACGGCGCCGAGGATGTCTGCGGGATGGACTACGAGCCACCACCCGCTTCGCCAGCTGAGGACGTCGAGTCGGACGGCGGCGATCACGCGCCGTCGGCTTAGTTGTGTTGTGTTTCCACTAATGTAGGAGGGTAGCCACATTTTGCTGACATAGGTCAGATGTATATAGGGTACTAGCAGGTGTTGGGCAGATGGGAGTGTAGGAAAAGTGGGTTGAGTTTGTACCAACAATAACTAATGAAAAGGAAGTGGTAGTAATATATATATATATATATATATATATATGCGATTGCTAGAATAAACAAATGTGCTGAATATTTTAGGATTAGTTTCTACTTGTATCCGATGCTCTTACTTCTTCACGAGAGATGGACAGCACAAGTACGGGTGTGAGTGAAGTAAGAGGATCAAGGGAGGATGTTCGCATAGTCGAGTCGGAGAGACAGCTACGGGAAAAGGAGGAGTTGTTAGCAATTAGAGAGGCGCAGTTGCTAAACAAGGAGCAGCAGATTCAATTTAAGGATCAGCAATTAGCAAACGCGCATGCACCGATCACTCGGTTAGAGTAAGATCTACTGCAAGCACACAACGCCATAATGAATGAAGCAATAGGACAACAACCTTCGGGAGATGAACCGATAGCGCGAGAACATCCTATGGAGGCTGAATCGAAGAAGAAGAGGAGGATCCCGAAGAGATAATGGATGTGGATTCAGTCATAGACTTCACGGAGATTCCACGACTAGAGGATGCAGAATCCGAGAAGGACAGTTCCATAAGCCAGGAGGTGACATCCGGGCGTCGCGAAGAATAGTAGAGTGCTAGCTAGTAGCGAGTGAGAAAACTAGTATGTGAAATAGGCGCTAGTTAAATAATGAGCGTGATGTAACCACGCATGAGTGTATCTTAGGAATCGTTGTAACGTGGATGTATAAACATGTGTTACTGGATTTGGTGGTGCTTTAATAAAGATGGATTTTTGCATAAGATTGGAGTTCTCATCTACGTATTCCTGTTTCTTCCATTGATATGTTGGAATGAAGATGTCTAACGTAAACTTTTCTTGGACAGAATGGTTGGAACAAGGAGACGCGATGAGCCCGAGAGTTCTCAACGCGGGCGGGAACACCACCATCACCCCGACCTTGGCACGAGCCATCGCTGCAGATCTGGATTCTCGCGCGGAACAGCGGGAATTATTGGAGCAATTGGTCCGCAACACCGCTCCACAAGAACGTCACTAGGGCCGCAATGCACCGGAGGAAAGGGTGACCTTCTCGGACTTCTTATCGGTTCGCCCCGGTCTTCTCGGATACGGGTGAGCCCTTGGAAGCCGACAACCGGCTGCGTACCATCGAGTCGAAGCTGGAGTTGTTCCCATGCACGGATCATCGGAAGACCCTCTTCGCTTCCCAGCAGTTGCAAGGATTTGCTGGAGCCTGGTGGGCCAATTACAAAGCAATGTTTCCTCCAGGACATCAAATTTCATGGGCAGAGTTCACTAAAGCCTTCGAGAGAGCATCATATTCCGGAAGGCCTAATGAATCGGAAAAGGAAGGAGTTCCTATCGCTGAAGCAAGGGGACATGAGTGTGCACACCTACTCCAAGGTATTTAACCGCCTTGCTCAGTATGCTCCCGAACATGTGGACACCGATGCCAAGAAGAAGAACCTATTCAAGGAAGGGATGAGTACCAAGCTACGGTCTCGCTTGGTGTTGAACAAGACCGACAGCTTCACCGACTTTGTGAGTGACGCTATCGCACTAGAAGACTCTATCCGTCTTCATCGGACGGAGAAGAACAAGCAGAGGCCGGTTACTTGGACAAGGAAGTGGGGGACCCTCAAAGTACGAGACTGGTCTACACTGCACCGTCGAGTCGGCGTTATCAGCATACACCCTCTCGTCCAAATTTCTACCGGCAGAATCAATCATCCCGAGCAACCTCAACAATAGCGGCCGAATCGGTATCGTCCGCCCTATCAGCAACAGAATTTCCAGAATCCCCGACCGGTGGGTCAAGCACCGCAGCGAGTGGACCGCCATGTTTCAATTGTGGCCATTCGGGACATTATTACCGCAGTTGTCCCTATCCTCGGAAGGCACCATATGCACCCGGACCTCAAGGACAGCCGCAGAACCAACGAGAGGGCACCAGCCAAGAATACGCTAGCAAAGACGGGCCGTGCCAACTTTACGACGGCCGAGGAGCTACCCGAAGGAGGACAAATCTTAGCGGGTATGTTCTCTATCGCTGATCATCCTGCTATGGTTTTATTTGATTCGGGAGCTACGCATAATTTTATCGACAAGTCATATGTTGCTAAGCATTGCATCATGCCATCCCAGTTGCTATGTGCTCATATCATTTTAACACCGGGGGTAAAATCCTTACTAAGGAAGAAGCTGCCAATATGCCATTAAGATTGGGTAGTAAGGTTTATCCTACTTCATTAATCATCCTGGATGGGCAAGGGTTAGATGCAATTATTGGCATGCAATGGATGAATTTCCATAAGGCAGTATTGGATATAGCATCTCGAGCCGTATATCTAAACTCTCCTGTTCATGGTCGAGATTGCTTGCTCTTAGCTTTTCCTCAAGCTATGCTGCCAATGGTCCATAAGATTGTAGGTAAGAGTCCTGGAGGATATACCCATAGTCCGTGAGTATCTAGATGTCTTTCCGGACGACTTGCCGGGACTACCGCCGGACCGAGCGGTAGAGTTTAAAATAGAGTTACAGCACTGGAACAGCACCCATATCAAGAAGGCCGTATCGGATGCCACCGAATGAGCTGGCAGAATTGAAAGTGCAACTAAAGGAATTATTGGACAAGGGATATATACGTCCAAGTTCATCACCATGAGGATGCCCAGCCTTGTTTGTAAAGAAGAAAGACAAGACTTTGAGGCTATGTGTGGATTATAGACCTCCGGATTCGGTTACCATCAAGAACAAGTATCCTCTTCCGAGGATTGATATCTTGTTTGATCAATTGATGGGAGCTAAAGTCTTCTCCAAGATAGATCTCCGCTCGGGATATCATCAGATTAAGATAAGAGCTGAAGATATACCGAAGACTGCATTTTCCACAAGGTATGGACTTTATGAGTATCTCGGTGATGTCATTTGGATTGACCAACGCACCGAGCACATTTCATGTATCTCATGAATTCGGTATTCATGCCTGAGCTGGACAAGTTTGTCGTGGTATTCATTGACGACATCTTGATTTACTCCAAGTCCACAGAGGAACATGCCAACCACCTAAGAGTTGTATTACAACGCTTAAGGGATCATCAGCTCTATGCTAAGTTCAGCAAGTGTGAGTTTTGGCTAAAGGAAGTGCCGTTCCTAGGACATGTGATATCGAGTCGAAGGAGTAGCCATTGACCCAGGCAAGGTTCAAGAAGTGTTGGATTGGGAATCACCAAAGTCTGTTTCACGGATCAGGAGTTTCTTAGGATTGGCTGGTTATTATAGAAGGTTTATCCCAAACTTCTCGAAGATCGCCAAGCCAATGACTAAGCTATTGGAGAAGGATAAGAAGTACGTATGGAGCAAAGAATGTGAAGAAGCTTTCCAAACGTTGAAGAAATTGTTGACCACAGCTCCCGTACTTGCTCGACCGGATCCGACGAAGCCTTTTGATGTGTATTGTGATGCATCGGGAACATGACTTGGATGTGTTCTAATGCAGGAAGGTCGAGTGATTGCCTATGCGTCTCGACAACTAAGGCGTCATGAGGAGCACTATCCTACGCATGATTTGGAACTAGCAGCAGTGGTACTCGCATTGAAATGATGGAGACACTATGTCTTGGGTAACTTGATACATTTATACACGGACCACAAGAGTCTCAAGTACATCTTCACCCAAGCAGATCTGAATATGCGACAGCGAAGATGGTTAGAACTGATCAAAGATTATGAGCTGGAAATCCACTACCACCCCGGTAAGGCAAACGTGGTAGCAGATGCCTTAAGCCGCAAAGTACATTGCAATAATCTCATGGCTCAACTCATGATTCAAGCATCTCAACCAGGAAATGAAGAGCCAAACCTTCGGATTATTCCGTATGGAGCATTGACCAACTTGGCTCTTATTCCTACCATTCGTGAAGAAGTGGTAGCATCTCAACGGAAAAGCGTTGGTATAGGACATATAAAGAGACGACTCAGGAAGGGTGAAGTCAAATGCTTCAGGGAGGACGAAGCAGGAGTTGTTTGGTTCAAGAAGCAATTAGTAGTACCAAAAGACCTACCACTTCGCAAGAAGATAATGGATGAAGCTCATATGTCCAAATATTCCATTCATCCTGGAACCAATAAGATGTATCAGGATCTGAAGCAAAGATTTTGGTGGACACGCATGAAGCGAGAAATAGCCAAGTATGTCAATGAATGTGATGTCCGTCGACGGGTCAAAGCCGAGCACTTGAAGCAAGCAGGACCCTTACAACCTCTCGAGTATTCCCGAATGGAAGTGGGAAGACATCAGCATGGATTTCATCGTGGGATTACCACTAAGTCCACGGAAACATGACTCCATCCGGGTTATTGTGGACCGATTGACGAAGTCTGCTCACTTTATACCGGTACATACACGGTACACTACCGAGAAGTATGTAGAACTCTACATTGCTCGAATTCTCTGTTTGCAAGGAGTGCCGAAGACCATTATATCGGACAGAGGAACACAATTTGTCTCCAAATTCTGGGAGCAACTACAAGAATCCTTGGGAACCAAGTTGATACGAAGCTCGGCATATCATCCTCAAACCGATGGCCAAACAGAAAGGATCAATCGATATCTCGAGGATATGCTTCGAGCATGTGTCTTGACCTATGGTAAAGATTGGGAAAAGTGCTTACCTTTGGCAGAGTTCTCCTACAATAACAGCTATCAAGAGAGTGCAGGAATGTCGCCGTTCCAAGCTCTATATGGACGAAGTTGTCGTACACCCTTGAATTAGTCCGAAAGTGGAGAAAGAGTAATCTTCGGGGTAGCAAGGGCGCCCTCGCGTCCCCTAAGCGCCGCCTCCTGGGAGGCCAAGGAGTCACCGACGTGCTGCACCCTCGCCTCGGCCGCTCCGACGGCCCGCTCCCGCTCGCCCGGCGCCGCCTCCCGAAGGGCAAGCGCGCCGGCACGCTCCTTCGGCTCCTCCTCGCGAGCCGCCGCGGTCACCTCGCGACGGGTCACGGCCGCCTCGCGGAGGTCCATGTGGGCCTCGCGCCTCCTCCAACTCGCGCGCCTCGAAGCCGCACAGCACGCTCCCGCTCCAGGACGCCATGGAGGCGGTTCACGCTTTCAGCCTCGCGGGCCTTTGCGTCACGTAGCTTTCGGCGGCCCGATCGCCAATCCCAGCAGCTTGGTCTAGCTCATGCTCGGACTTCCTCCATGCGGCGCCGATATCGCTCGTCGGGCCAGCTTCACGGCCGTCTCCGGGGCCCGCCGGGCCTCCGCCACCTCCGCCTCGCGCTCGGCCGGCGCGGCCTCCCGGTCCTCCAGGGACGCATCCGCCTCCTCCACGGCCGCCTTCATGGCAAGAAGCGACCGGGTGGCCTCCCCGAGCACATCGCCAATTTTGTGGCGACCCATGCCGCCCGAGCGACCCGAAGGTGACCCGCTCGGGCCGCGTCCGCCGCGCCCACGGCCCCTACCGGCGGCAGCGAGTCGACGAAGTGTCTCCGCCGCCACCGTTCCCGGCTCCGACCGAACGCGCGGAGGGGAGTCATTCCCCTCCAAGCACTATAGGGCCGGCGGCGCCGGCACCCGGCCGTGCGATGGAAGACCGTGGTGGACGCCGGCGGCGCCGATTGGGAAAGCACCCGGCACGTCCCCGGCCGGAGGAGGTGACACCCGGCCAAGGTCCGCTCCGACGGAGGCACCCGCGGCCTCCTCTCCGGCAGGGCGCCCGCTGCCTCCTCGCCGGCAGGGGCACCCGCGGCCTCCTCTTCGGTGACACCCGCAGCCACCTCCTCGGGAGTGCCCGCGGCCCCCTCTCCGGCGGCACTGCGGCCACCTCCGCGGGACCGTCTCGCGACCTCTTCCTCGGGGGCACCCGCGGCCACCTCTTCGGGGGCACCCATTGCCCCTCCCGCGCCGTCCTCCGCTCCGGCCGCCTTGGGGTTCAAAGGGACCGGGTCCGGGTCCGGTTCGATCCGGACGATCCTGCACAAATCGGAACACGTTTCGCAACCATCGACCTACGGTGAGTCGAAGCGCAGCACACCGAGCACGCAACTTAAGTAAAAAGAGAGGAAAGCTTCCTACCGTCGCGCGTCCACCCGGTCGCTTGCGCCGGTGCGGCTGCAGGGGCTTCTCCGGTGGAGCGGCCCCGTCACCGGCGCCGGCGAAGCCTACCGGGCCCGCTTCCGTGGAAGGCAGGCGGGCCCGGAGGAGTCGGAGGAGGGGGCGACGGAGATCTTTTCCCTTGCCCTTGTCCCGCGCGCTCGGAGCAGGCCTCGCAGCGCCGGGGATACCACCCGGAGCTCCGGAGGCACCCCCGAGGGCGGTCGTCGCACCCGGGTCGGAGGAAGGCGTGACTCCGGTACCCGGAGACCGGGAGTGGGAGCCGGGACCGGGTCAAGAAACCCGAGCGGCCCCGGTCGGGGCATGCTCGTCGAGGACGGCGCGCTTGTTCGCCGACCGAGGAAGGGGCTCGGCATCTTCCGGCTACGCGAAGGAGGCGGCCCACTTCTTCCCGGTCGAGTGGAGTAGGCGAACCGCTCGCGGCCTCGGGCAGGTCCGAGCCCGCCCCCGTGCGAGTGCGGCCGGCGAGGTTGAAGTCCCGGTACATCCACGACGGGACCGATCTCCGGCGAAGGGCGCGATGTTGCGCTCGAGGAAGTCGTGCACCACCCCGCGCGAAGTCGGGCCAGCCACGGCGAGCGCCGCGATCCGGTCGACCACCGGCATCATGCCCTCGGGAAGGCGGGGCACGGCGTCCTAGACGGCCAAATGTTGGGCCGGGACCGGCGGGACACGGAGGCGACGGAGGTCCTTCTCGTACGGCACCACGAACCAGGCCCTCTTCCACGCCTCCACCTTGCTGCTAGGCGAGTACTCTATGTACCCGCTGTCGGGCCGGCGGTCGCCGGACGCATCCGATCACCTCCGAGGCGTTGGTAAGCATCATCTTGAAGTAGCGTTGGAATATGGGGAAGCACGGCTGCACCCCCACGAATCCTTCGCACAAATGGGCGAACACGGCCGTGCCGCAACCGCATTCGGCGTGAGGTGCGCCATGCGGATCCCATACGCCCGGAGCACCTCCGGGAAGAAATCGGAGAAGGCGGGGGAACGGCGCCGGCGACGACGAAGGATACGAAGTGGAGGATCTCCAGCCCTCCGGTCGCCGGCGGCAAAGGCCCCCAACGCGAACGGCCCTATCACCGTCCACCGGTAGGAAGGGCGAAAGCCGCGACATGTCGACCCTAGCGTCGGGCAACCGCGCCGTTGGCGGGGCGTTCACCGATGGCGAGCGCGTGCGTGAACTGCCGCGGGCTGGGGAGGACCTTCCGCGGGCCATCTTGGCGGCAGGGGCGACGGCGACGAAAGCGGCGGCGCGGATCGGCGGAGAAGAAGGCGAAGGGGAGCGCGGCAGCGAGAAAGAAGTTGAGAAGACGAAAGGCGAAGGGCGAAGTGGAAGACGTGCTGTGGGCAACCGGCTATCCCCCTACTTGAGCGCGGACGCCGGGCGGGCCCACCACACGCGAACCAAAGCGACGCGACGCCTCGGGGCGGTCGTGCCCCGGCAGCCCAAGCGGCTCCGATTCCTTCGAGAGCCACGCCCGGAGCAACCCAAACGGCGCCGGGCACGACGGGTGGCCCCAATCCCTGCTCCGACCCCGTGGGTCGGCGATCGGGGCCGGGGGCTCTGTCGGTGTAGGGGGATCGAGGGTCCCCCTAACCGCGCGTGGGCTGCTTTCGGCCCACGAACGAAGACGAAGGCCACGGGCGGGAAAGCCCACGAAGCCACGAAGTCCATGAGTCCCGCGAAGCCGGAGGAGCGGGAGCGTCGGGGAGAACGAAGCTTCGCGGTAGTTTCCTCCGACGCCCCAACCACCCGGAGTTAATGCGGCACTCGAGTGCTCGTGGCGACGCGGCAGCCCGACAGGACGTGCGCGCGTCTTCCCCGTGCGCCGCGTCTCGGGAAGCCGCGCGGCTACGGTGCCGGGGGACTCTCGCCCAATGGGATGGAAGAGATTCGGAGCGCGAACCGAGGAGAAGAGACCGCAACGGATTTAGTCGGGATCGTGTCGGGATATCTCGGGAAGGACCGGACCCCCACCGGGCGTCCGGGTACTCCCGGTACTTGTACGGTGCTCTTCTCCTTATCCTATAAAAGGAGGAGAGACTCCGATGTAAGAGGGGGAACCTCCGAAAATACACACACCAGCAGGACGTAGGGTATTACGTATCCGTTGCGGTCCGAACCTGGATAACTCCTCCGTGTTCTTACCCGCTTGAATCATCTACGCTAACGAGCGAGCAAATCCGTTCTTCCCCGAGCCTATCCCAAGGGAGCCTTGACGGGCCCCCATTTGGAGGTGTCCTCACACACCGACGAGTAAGAGACGCGAGAAGAACAGTACGTCTCATTCGAGCAAAATCTTAAAAGGGCTAAATCTCGACGGATCGGTTATACCGACAAGAGGCGTCGAGAGTTAGTATTTCAGAGTTGGAGATCAAGTCTATCTTCGAGTATCTCCCACCAAAGGTGTTCAAAGGTTTGGAATCAAGGGCAAGTTAGCACCACAATACATTGGACCTTTTCCAATCTTGGAAAGATATGGAGCCGTGGCGTACCGACTGGAATTGCCATCCCACCGGCAGGTATTCATAACATATTTCATGTATCTCAACCGAAGAAGTGTTTAAAACCACCCATGGATATACCAACGACTCGAGGTGGAACAGATTACGACGAGACTTGACCTATGGCGAACGACCAGTGAAAGTTCTCGATACCAAGGATAGAGTGACTCGCCATCGGACCATCAAGTTCTACAAAGTCCAATGGAGCAATCACTCGGAAGTCTGAAGCTACTTGGGAACAAGAAGAGTTTCTTCGTTCAAACTACCCCGAGTTCTTTAGCACTATCGCCTAGTCGCTTCAATCGTGAATCTCGGGACGAGATTCCTGTAAGGGGGAGGGCTGTAACAACCCTAAAGAATAAACTTGCATTTCATGCCATTATCATCATGTCATCATGAGCATCTCGTGAAAATTATTTACTTTTGGTGTGAAGAAGATGCACATAAAATATCAAATTAACTAGAGAATAAATGAGGTGTGTTAAAAAATTAATAAAATGAGAAGAAAATTTTGGTTTAACATTTTCTATAGCTTAACTATCATAAATAAGGATTTATGAAAATGTACTTGAAAAGATTTTGAGTTATGAAAATAATTACAAGAAATAAACAAGGTCTCTTTTATTAATTTAGCTATGAATTTTTTAATCCGAAAATGATTTGGATTTTCTACTGGGACTTAATAGGAAATATGCCTAAAATCTTCTCAATTACACCCCTGAATTTTTGCGGAATTTTTGGAGCTGAGGAAGGTTGCTTTTTAATTAAACAAAAACCCGGGGGTTTTATGTAAAATGGCCTTCTCCCTCTCTCTGCCGCACCGCTTCGTTGACGCCGGTTTTTGACCAAAGGACCCATTGTCGGCGACTATAGGTCAAAAGAGGGCCGGTGGGCCGAAGGCCGACAGCCGCATGGACGAGTAAGAGGCGCGTCCCTCCCGGGAATCGTGCGCGGATGCCAACGGAAGAGCATAATATTGATGGGCCTGGCCCACGTTGTAAAATTAGAAATAATAGTTTAATTTTGGAAAAAGATCCTAGTCGGTTAGAAAATCGGCCCGAAGAGGGTCCGAGTAGGATTCTTTGTGCCGGGTATAAATATGTACTCGGGTGTAACATGTAAACTCGATTCACATCCAATACAACTTTCGGCGCATCGCCAAACCCTAATTTTCTGTCAAGTATCTATTGTTTTCGCGCGGGGATCCTCGGGGCTCCGGTCGACGATACGTTGGCTTGATAAGGTAATTATGTTGTCTAGTTCTCGGCGCATTGTTCGTAATTAGATGGCTTAATTACTAGTTATCCGGCGACCGGATCTGTTCTTGATCGTCGTAGTGAGTATCGGCGGGATGAGTCAAGTCGACCTGGTCCGGGCTCGTGGTGGAGGTAGTTTGACTTGTCCTGCCTCCCCGTCCCGGCCTTTGCTCGCAACGCCGATTGGCTCGAGATCTGGTCGTCCGAGTCACGATAGCCGCTATGAGAATCCTTTTATATCTTGGCCGATTCGACTGTGCGGATTCGGTTGACGTGTCCTGTGTTTGCCTTTGCGATAGTTGACTTGTCCTAGGCGCATGCAGCCGATTGGCTAGGGTGTAAATCTACTTTCATAGCTAAGGCGTTTATGATTGTGCTTGTCCTGAATCGGCCGGGCATGCGCGGCCGTTAGATCTGGTCCGATCGCGTACCATCGGTTGACTTGTCCTGTTGGAGCGATCGGTCGATTCGGGATCTGCGTGGTTGTATTTGTCTTACTTGTTCTTTCGGAGTGTTTAGCCGATTGTTTATCACGTTCATTAGCCGGTTTTTTATGTGCAATTAGTACCGAATCTGTTAAAACTGCCTTTGAACCTCGAGTTATTAGTATGATTTCGTTGATCATCATCATACATCTAGATAGATCTAATAACTCACTGTTATAATCGATGGCGAGAATCGGCCGGATGCCCGATCGGCCGATATATTACTACGATTTGACGATTAAACCATCTTTTTGCTATCAAATTAATTACATCCCATTAATAATTACCTTGTTTATACTTTATTCGATAATGCATCCCTGCAAAGTCTTAATGATTTGATTGTTCACCGACGAAATCGGCTGCTAGCCACCGATCGCATGTTATAGCGTCGGCCGATTTCGTATCATTTGTATCACGGTTCGCTTGCACTGGCATTTAATACATAAATGGATGGGCCGTGCTTGTTCCCGTCGATGGCCGATTCTGTCTATCTTACGCTAGAATCGGCCACGGCTGCACATCGGTCTATCTAGGCCGATGACCCGGAATTTTACACTTTTTATTGTCTTTGTTGGTTTGCGGGAAAACCATCCGGCACGCACCAGCGCACACGAGAATCGGCGAGCCGAGCCGGTCCGTTGGGAGCACGGGGCCCTGCTTCGGCCGGGGTTTCGGTGGACTCTCCGGACAACGGTGTATTGGCGACTTTTGACGTCAACACACTTTTTGGCACGCTCGGTGGGACAGAGGCAACCAAGATCAAGATGTCGTACATACGAGGCTGTCGGGGAGGACGGGACACCAATGGTCGATGCTGAAAATCAACCGATTTTTGTTCCAATTCCTCTCGGGACGGATGGCAAAGGGCATGGAGAAGTTTCGATGACAACGGGATTTCGGCACTGGGGAAAGATGACGACAGAACAAAAGCTGCAGTACCAGGAATACCTCGCCGAAGCAATGAAAAAGTACTTTCAAGCCCTGAAAGTGACACGTGGCGAGTGGCCACAAAAGGAGACATCCCTCGGATTACGCATCCGGAAGAACTAGACCAAATCAAAGCCCAAAGACTGCCGGATGCCAACCAACTCGGTGATATGGTCAACTCGTCCGTTCATCGAGGCCCTAATCAATCAATCGGGCGTGTTGACCAACACCATCGGGAATTTGATCAAGGACACGGTTGATGGCGGACTCGTTCATCGAAGGATATTACGGACCTGCATACACTCGGCCTTTTGGCGCTCTGTACGGCCGATTCAGGGAATCGGCCTCCGAATACCACACTGCCGGTAGGGTTTCAGCCCCTATACGGCATGCCACCTCACCTATGGCCTGGCAAGGACGATGCAAACGCAAGTACCGGTACAACCCAGCCAGGCAAAGAAGATGACGGTGACCCCAAGAAGTCGGTGACGGAAAAGGGCGATAAACAAGATGTACAACCGCCGACTTACGAGTCGGGGGCAGCAACCAATGTGGCAGCGGCTCCGCGGATGGCACAGCAGCCCAATTTCTTCTACGTACCGAATACCGGCCCAAGCAGAATTGAGAACTCACCCACTATAGTACGGCCGATATCCGGTATTCCGCAGCCGACTGCATCGGCTGGGGGACAAGGATTCATGAGCTGGACGGCCGATCCAATCGGCCATGAATTATGGAATCGCTCCGCATGACTCTTGTTCCCGACTACGCACTGGGATTTCTGGAAACGGTCGGTCGGTACACCCGAGCGGGGGACAGCCTAACACAGCTTATATGACGGGAACCGGATCAGCAAGCTGCTGAACCCAATGATATGAGTAGCCTCATGACTAAGATCGCCGATATGATGAAAGATCGGTTCGATTTGAAGCCTAAGGAGAAAAGTGCATTGTATCGGCGACCTTACCACTGATTGGATGGATTCCGTGGCTTTACCCAATAAGTATAAAATTCCTGAGTTCTCCAAGTTTTACGGGCAAGATAATACATCAACTATGGAGCACATCGGCCGATATGACGCACGAGCTTGGTGAGGCGTCTACTCAAGAGGCTTTGCGGGTTAGACTATTCCCACTGTCATTGTACTGGATCGGCCTTTTCATGGTTTGCTTCGCTATCGCCTGGTTCTATTCGGAGTTGGGCCGATCCGGAGAAAAGGTTTCACTCGTACTTCTTCACGGGCATTACCGAGCTTAGTTTGTCCGATTTAATGGCGGTGAAACAGAAAGCTGGGGAATCGGTGGCCGATTATATACGAGAGGTTCGGGACTGCGAGGGGACGATGCTACAATCTGAACTTGACAGAGCAGCAGCTGGCCGAAATCGCTTATGCGGGGCTATTCTCTAACATTAAAGAAAAGTTTACCCCACATGAGTTTGATGGGTTGGCACAGCTGACCCGTAGAGCGATCGACCAGGAAGAGAATCTCCAGTTCACCCGGAATCGGCGGTATCGAGACGGCTTATGCCGATTTCGACAATGAGGATGATGAAGAGGAAATTAATGCGGTTGAGTGGACTAATAACAAACGGCCGATATTTTCTCCGCATGTCAAACCTAAGGAGAAAAAATATGATTTCGATTTATCTAAGGCCGACGAGATATTTGATCAGCTGCTGCGGGAAAAGAAGATCCAGCTTTCCCCTCATCACAAAATTCCTACGCGAGAAGAATTGAAGAAAATGGCTAAGTGGTGCAAGTGGCATGGAAATTCGCATCATAACACCGTTGATTGTTATGCCATGAGAGATGAAATCCGGAGGGCGGTTGACGGTGGGGTATTGCGAGCGGCCGATGTAAAGAAGAAGATGAAAGTTGATGGGCACCCTTTCCGGCTAATACGATGTACATCAACACCATCGGTGGTGGATCGGCTGGTTTCATACGCCGATATGAGAAGAAGAGAGAGAGGGAAGAAAGTGCTCGGATGGCACGTGAGCAGGAATTTGTCGGCCAAAGTCGGCGGTACAGACGAGGCGTGATCGGCCGAGATTTTGACCCACACTGGGCTTGTCCTTTCTTTCGATACTGCTGGGACCAAAACATGAAGCTTCCCTCTATCGAGGACTGCCCGAGTGCATTGGCCGTGAAGAGTATCGTGATGACGGGTCATCAAGTTCCCAGGGGCGGCCGGTTGGTCGCAACTACGATTCACGACAATCGGCTCCCGGAAGAAGCGATCGGCCATGATCACGGCTATGATGAACGGAGATACGCTGTGCCGAAGAGAACCTCCGTTCACGATCGGCTGGGGCCAATCAACGATGAAGAAGAGTTTGATCGGCAATACCACGAAGAACAGTGGTGTCCCAGTGGTTTGCTCAATAAAACCCGAGAAGAGGAGGCTCCGAGAGAATGCGCTGTCGAGAAATTAAGGGTGGACGAGTATTACGAGAGATGACCAAGATGATGAGTCCAAGCCCAAAAGGGAATGGAGGCCCAAAGTGCGGTCTCGGGTGGTCCGGGCTGAAGCCGCGAGTAAATATGATATCCACGACGCCCGGGATTGTCGGATCGGCCATAGAGGACGAATCGGCCGATGAAAATTCGGGCGAAGAAGAACCGGTTGAGGAGACTTCGAGAGATTCCGTGGACGCCGGAATCGGCGGTATTTGATAAGCCGATCAACTCCGATCATTTGCATCTCAAGGCATTGTACATTAGCGGCTACGTCAATGGGTCGCCAATGAGGAAAATGTTGGTCGACGGAGGAGCAGCGGTCAATATCATGCCGATTACTACATACCGCAAGCTCGGGAAGACGCCGGAAGAAATGATGAGGGCTAATCCGACGCTCAAGGATTATAGCGGGAGAAGCCAAGATGTGCGTGGGGCCGCAATAATGGAGATCACCTGTGGGCAGCAAAACCATACCCGCCACATTTTTCATCATCGACGGAAAAGGTGCATACACAACTTTGTTGGGGAGAGACTGGATTCATGCCAAGCTGTTGCATCCCATCAACCATGCACCGGTGCTTGATTCAATGGGTCGGCAACAAGGTCGAAATCGTGCGGGCCGATAAGTACGTAACCATCGCGACCGCCGATTTCGAGTTTGCCGGTGCTGGAGAGCCTGCCTTGTTTCTCGGGCACATATTGGGATGCGGAAGCCGTAAACATCACCGACGACGGAGTTATTGTGACCGGGGGTCGGGTACCCCCGGCTGCTCGATGGGCCCCACGGGAGAATTGACGGACAATCGGCCGATCGACACGCGCACCGGGGATAAGATGAATCGGCCGATTAACGAACCGGAAGACGGGAAATTAGGCCACGGTTTTGTGTCGGCCGACGAGTTAGAAGAAGTAGATATAGGGGATGGAGACAAGCCTCGGCCGACATATATTAGCAAGAAATTGTGTAAAGAAGTAAGAGATGAATTAGTGGCCTTATTGAAAGAATATAAAGATTGTTTTGCTTGGGATTATAGCGAGATGCCTGGACTCGGCCGATCGATCGTTGAACATCGGCTGCCCACCAAACCCGGATATCGGCCGTATAAGCGGGGGCTCGGAAAATTGACCCTAGGTATTATGAAGCCGTCAAAGAAGAGATTATCAGATTATATGAAGCCGGCTTTATTAGGCCATGCCGATATGCCGAGTGGGTTTCCGATATTGTGCCGGTGGAAAAGAAAAATGGAAAGATGCGGGTCTGCATTGACTTCGGGAATTTGAATAAAGCGACTCCGAAAGATGAGTACCCAATGCCAAACGCCGATTTGTTAGTTGATGCAGCCGCCGGCAACAAAATTTTGAGCTTTATGGATGGAAATGCTGGGTACAATCAGATTTTTATGGCCGAAGAAGATATATCGAAGACAGCGTTCGAGATGCCCGGAGCGTTGGGACTATATGAGTGGGTTGTCATGACATTCGGCCTAAAAAATGCTGGTGCCACATATCGAGAGAGCCATGAATTTTATATATCACGATTTGATCGGCCGATTGGTGGAAATTTATATTGATGATGTTATGGTGAAATCAAAATCGGCCGGAAGTCATACGGCTGATCTCGGAGAAGTGTTGAAGAGGACAAGACAATACGGGCTGAAGATGAACCCGCTCAAGTGTGCTTTTGGTGTCTCAGTTGGACAATTTCTAGGGTTTATTGTGCATGAAAAGGGAATTGAAATCGGCCCCAAGAGTATTGATTCTATCGGAAAGCTGGAACCGCCGACGAACAAGGCAAAGCTCCAGTCCCTGATCGGCAAGATTAATTTTATTAGGCGATTTATCTCAAACTTGTCCGAGTCGACTTGACGTATTTACGCCATTGTTAAAACTCAAGGCCGATCAAGAATTTCGGTGGGAGCCGATCCATCAAAGGGCTTTAGAAGATATCAAGAAATATTTGGTGTCCCCGCCGGTGATGGTTCCGCCAAAGTCGGGCACACCCTTTAAGTTATATTTATCGGCAGATGATAGGTGCATCGGCTCTGCATTGACTCAAGAACGAGGAGGGAAAAGAGCGGGTCATATTTTATCTCAGCCGCAAATTAATTGATGCAGAAACACGGTATCCGGAGGTGGAAAGGTTATGTCTCTGTCTGTATTTTTCATGCACAAAACTAAGGCATTATCCGTTAGCCGAGGAGTGTCTTGTGGTTTGCCGGGCCGATGTCGTAAAATATATGCTATCGGCCCCGGTCCCCAAAGGCCGATTGGGCAAATGGATGTTAGCAATCGCGGAGTTTGATCTAGGCTATGAATCAGCCAAAGCGGTGAAAGCACAAGTATTGGCCGATTTAATAGTGCAACACGGTGAACACTCGGCCAAATACGTTGAACCGGTGCCATGGACGGTGTTCTTCGATGGGTCAATTTGCAAGCAAGGAAGTGGAATCGGCTTGTTTGTTGTGTCGCCTCGGGGGCAATACGTGGATATTCTATTACGGTAGAGGCGCACACCAACAACCAAGTCGAATATGAGGCGAGTATTAAAAGGATCTGGAACTACTCATCGATGCCGGGGCTGATTTTGTGGAAATTTTCGGCGATTCCTTGTTGGTCGTGAGTCAGCTGGCCGATGAGTATGAGTGTAAAGATGAAATATTGTTGCAATATCATAGAAAGTGCCAGAAGTTAATGAAAAGATTCAAGTGTGTTAAAATCGGTCATATACCAAGAGAGCGAGAACTTCGAAGCAAATAACTTGGCTCAACTAGCATCCGGATATCGGTTCGCCGAAAACAGCTTGGAAATAGCCGATATTGAAGAGGCCGATTGGCGCACGGAAATTCGAAATTTTTAAGCAATCCATCCCAACCTACGGATAAGAAGATAAGATATAAAGCCTTGAAATATGTTCGTTGGATGATCAATTATTTTTCAAGACAATTGATGGGGTGCTTCTCAAATGTATTAATGACACCGAAGCCAAAGTGGTAATGAGCGAAGTACATGATGGGATTTGCGGAACGCATCAATCGGCCCATAAAATGAAATGGCTGCTAAGGCGAGCTGGTTATTGCTGGCCGACAATGTTGACCGATTGTTTCAAATATTATAAAAGTTGCCAAGATTGCCGAGAAATTCGGGCCTATACGAGAGGGCACCTGCGTCGGCCATGAATCCAGTCATCAAACCTTGGCCATTCGGAGGCTGGGCCATGGATATGATCGGCCGGATAAATCCAGCATCAAGCAAAGGACATCAATACATATTGGTAGCTACAGATTACTTCACAAAGTGGGTTGAAGCGGCACCCTATCGCAAAGTCTCGACGGCCGACGTGATAACGTTTGTTAAGGAGCATATCATTCATAGATTTGGGATTCCGGAAACAATCACGACGGATCAAGGATCGGTATTCACGTCGGACGAATTTCAATCTTTTGCTGAAGAGATGGGGATTAAATTGATTAATTCGTCGCCTTATTATGCCCAAGCCAATGGTCAAGCTGAAGCGGCAAATAAGAGTCCGATCAAGTTGATCAAGCGGAAAATACAAGAGCATCCTCGTAAGTGGCACATGAAGTTGATGGACGCTTTGTGGGCTTATCGTATGTCACGGCATGGGGCCATGCAAGTCGCACCGTATCAGCTTGTGTATGGGCACGAAGCCGTACTACCATGGGAGACAGACTATCGGCTCCAGAAGGGTTGAATTGCAACAAAAGCTATCGGCCGATCAGTACCACGGGTTGATGATGGATGAATTAGAAGACGTGGTACAAAATCGAGCTGGATGCATTGGAAAAGATAGAGCGAGAATAAGGCGAGGGTCGCCCGCCATTATGATAAGAAGGTTGTGCTGAAACAGTTTAAAAAGGGCGATCTGGTGCGGAAGCTTAGGATGCCGATCGGTGTGAAGGACAATCGGTTTGGTAAATGGTCGCCTAATTGGGAAGGACCTTATTTGATTAGCCGATCGGCGCCGGGTAATGCATATATTTTGAAAGAGTTAGCAGGGGAGGAATTCGGCCGAGCGCTTAATGGGAAGTATTTGAAGCGAGTATTATCCTAGTATTTGGATTAATTCATAGTGTTCGGTCTAAAAGGGACTACAGCCGATGTCGATGCACATCGCCTTGAGACAGCCGATGCGAGAGTATCGCCCTTAGCCGTAAAGCATGAAAGCAAAACGCAGGAAGTAATGGACAAATGAGTTACGGCCGGTGTTTTAAGCATCGTCTTCGGATGGCCGATATTACTGTATATCGCCCTTAGTACAAAAAATATTTACAACAAAAGATTGTTTAAGTCCTATTACATCTAAGCGTAGTCGACGGCCTCGGCGCGGGACGAGAAGGTCTTGGATGGCGAGATAAGGCGCGGGCCAGCATGGAGTCGAGTTTGGCCATGACCGACGGGTCATCTTCGATGGGGCCGACATCGGCATGCGCCGCGGCAACCATCTTATCGGCCGCTTGGATTGCCTCGTCCGTCGTCTTTTGTTGGGCCGCCACATCAACCGCCAAGCTGTGCAATGATGGCTTCTAAAGCCGCCGCATCCTTCTCCTTGAGAGCCGGCGCTGCTCTCAAATCGGCAATCTCTCGATTGATTGCTTGCGGTTCGCCCTGCCGATTTGAGAGTTGCTCTTGCATCTCCAGGGTCTTGCGGGCCTCCTCCTCGGAACGCTTGATGGAGTTCTCGGCGAGTAGTGCAGCTTGCTGTTGCTCCGCGTGGCGAGCTAGACGCTGCTGGGCACGGATGAAATCCATTTGCCGGTACTCCATGTATGCTACGCGGTGTAGAGCATCGCGCACATCATCCGGGAGCTCAGCCCGGATTTCCAAGTACCGCTCCCGGATAGAGTGGGCGTCGGCCACCAAGCCTTCAACCGATGACACTTCAAGCCGGCGCGCGATTTCGGTCATGGTGATAAGACCAGCGGAAGATACCGAAATCGACGCGGGACGAGGGAAGCTGAGCGCCTGAAATACCAAGAAGAGTAAGATAAAACTAATGATCAGCGGCGAATCAAGGAGGAAATAGTAAAAACAGACACTGCGAAGCGTCGACGCGAAGCGGCCGGACGTCCATCGGCCGTGCCATTGAACCCACGGGTTCGTGTGTTCCAAGCAGCTCTCGGCCGGCCGATCCACCTTCACCGGCGACATCCTCGGAGGCGGCATCGAGCGACGCTCCGCCGGCCGGCTCATCGGCAGCATTACCTTCGGGAGAAGCCGCGGGCGGCTCCGGCCGGCCGATTCTTCGTCGGCAGCGGTGCCTTTGGGAGGAGCCGTGGGCGACACATGGCCGGCTTGTTCGGCTTCGGTGGCGGCCTCGGGAGACGCGAGGCCGATCCGAGTGAGTTGGGCTCTCCGTAGGATTTGGATCGGCCTGGCTTGGTACGACTGCAGGCTCCGGAGCTGTTTGAGTCGGCCTTTCGGGCGTCGGCGTCTTGGCCCGTGGAGGAGTCGGCGGGCGGATCGGCCTATCGGGCGTTGGCGTCCGAGCCCGAGGAGAAGGGACCGCCGATTCCTGCTAAAAACTCATAATTAGATGGCATGTTAAGTGAAAAGGAATCGGCGATCATGCAATAACAACCTGACGCAGCGGAGACGGTTCGCTATAGTAATCCGGGTCGGACGAGCGCACGAGCTGCTTTAGCGGCGCGCGGTATCGCTTCGGGGCCTGAGTCGACCCTGCAGCTGGCACATTAGCCTTCCTCTTTTGGGGGCGGCCGTTTTGGTTTTGGCCTTGCGGACAGCTGGCGCCCCTCGACTCATCGCCGCAAATGCTTGAGCGGGAGTGCGGTCGGTGAAGCCGATATTTGGAACGATTGGGCTCGGTAATAAATATGCAATCGGCCGGCCACCGATGCTTTGGGTCGGCGGCTCCTCCGAGTCCGACCGAAAGAGAAGATACAAGGATGAGCATTTGGAGTGGCCGATTTCATTTACAAAATCGGCCTTACAAAAATAAATGAGCTACACGTACCTCGGCGAAAGGTTCTTCCAGGACTAGGCCGGAGAAGAAGGAAGCGGTGTTCCGGCTGCGAAGGTGCCGGTTCCACTCACCCAACCAACGGTCAAAAGGTGGGTACTCCGGGCGCCGGGAAAATCCGGCCAAGTCACCGGTGACGATATCGGCGGTACGGCCGATGAGCCGGTTCCACCGAATGGCATTGTCGACGGCAGCCCGCGCCTTTATCCGCCCCACATAGAAGAGGCTGGGGGCAACGGCCGAAGCCGAGTTGACGGGCCGATATCGACGGGTGGTAGAACTCATAGGAGCAGAAGGCCTTGCTCCCGGCGATGAGTCCCGTCGGCAGCGGACGGACGGAGGCGGAGGCCGTCCGGGAAAGTTGGGTCGATCAAAAAGGGGGTGTCGTACTCCCTCTCGAAGAAATCAATGTACGGGTACCGGTCCGTACTTTCATCGTTGAGGCCCTTGTAGAAGGCGGCGAACCAATACGCCGGGTTCTTGTCCGACATGGCCGCCCCTAGTGCCATGGATAACGCCTCCCCGAAAGAGATGCACCGGCCGAATCCGGGCACGGCCGATTCGGCGTAGTTGTCGGGGAAGCGGAGCACGCCGAGATCCAGATTGATGGCCTTGGTGGTATGGAGGGTCAACCACATTTGAATAAACCACCAAGGGCCACCTAGGTTTTTGATCGATCGGCCGGCGCGCAGCTCCACTGAAACCTGGTGAAGAAGGAGGTACGCCGACCCCGGAAGATACTTGCCCATGGGAAGGGCATGGCTGTCGGCCGATACATCGGCCATCGGCGAGAAAATTGTTTGTGGGGCTCACGCTGACCCCACAAAAGAAGAAATGGTCAAGCCACATGTTGAGGAAGGCGACATGTTCGCGGCGATCGACCGTGCCGTGCCCCTTGTTGTAAGTCCGAATATAGCCCTTCCAGTGGGAGGACTTAATGCGGACAGCGTCCGGAGTGGCCTCCGCCGTGATGTTCGAGATCGGCCAACATGATTGTATCCAATAAGGTCATGGTAGCCGGGCCGTGGCCGAACATGAAGCGATTCAGGGCGTCGACCGAAGTAGCAAGCGATCGCCGACAACGGTTCATTCTTCCGGTGATCGGCCGGAGACAGCTTGATGGCATGGGCGATGCCGATGTTGGCCCAACCTTGCAAATAGACGGCCGACACCCGTTTATACCAATCACGCCATCCTGCGACGGGGTCGGCCATGACCGGAAGGCTGTTGGCCCACTCGGCCGATAGCGGGAGCTGTTGCCGAAACGGAACCCGGTCCGTTTCGGCACGGATGAGATCCGTGGGGTCGGGATCGCCCATAGGACCCAAGAAGAAATGAGTCGGGATGTTGGACGGAATAACGACTTGGTTCCGGATCTCCTAAAAACAAGAAATAGGGCTAAAATGAGAAGCGGAACGGGAAGAAGATAAATTGTGAAAATGAACAAGAACAAGAACGCGAAAAAAAAATTGCAAAGGTAGAAAAGAGGGATGCCCGAATGTACATTACCTCCGGAACGGCGTTGGTGGTGGCGGCGACGCGGCCGGCGGCGGCGGCCGCAGCAGCGGCAACAACGGGGTTCATGGTCGCCGGAGAAGAAAGACGGCGACGGCGCGATGAGAAGTTGAAAAGGCTCGAGGAGGAAAAGGTCGCCGGAAACAGAAGAAGATGAAGGCCAAGGAGAGGAAGCAGATGAGAAATGACCGGGGGTGGCCCCGGGTTTTATGGAGGAGTGACGGGCGATAAAACCGGCGCGATAAAAGAGAACGAGATCGGTCCGACGCATGCGTTGCATACCCCAGACTCGGGGGACATGTGTTGACGCCGGTTTTTGACCAAAGGACCCATTGTCGGCGACTATAGGTTAAAAGAGGGCCGGTGGGCCGAAGGCCGACGGCCTCATGGACGAGTAAGAGGCGCGTCCCTCCCGGGAATCGTGCGCGGATGCCAACGAGAAGAGCATAATATTGATGGGCCTGGCCCACGTTGTAAAATTAGAAATAATAGTTTAATTTTGGAAAAAGATCCTAGTCGGTTAGGAAATCGGCCCGAAGAGGGTCCGAGTAGGATTCTTTGTGCCGGGTATAAATATGTACTCGGGTGTAACATGTAAACTCGATTCACATCCAATAGAACTTTCGGCGCATCGCCAAACCCTAATCTTTCGTCAAGTATCTATCTGTTTCGCGCGGGGATCCTCGGGGCTCCGGTCGACGATACGTTTGCTTGATAAGGTTATTATGTTGTCTAGTTCTCGGCGCATTGTTCGTAATTAGATGGCTTAATTACTAGTTATCCGGCGACCGGATCTGTTCTTGATCGTCGTAGTGAGTATCGGCCGGGATGAGTCAAGTCGACCTGGTCCGGGCTCGTGGTGGAGGTAGTTTGACTTGTCCTGCCTCCCGTCCTAGCCTTTGCTCGCAACGCCGATTGGCTCGGATCTGGTCGTCCGAGTCACGATAGCCGCTATGAGAATCCTTTTATATCTTGGCCGATTCGATTGTGCAATTAGTACCGAATCTGTTAAAACTGCCTTTGAACCTGAGTTATTACTATGATTTCGTTGATCATCATCATACATCTAGATAGATCTAATAACTCATCTGTTATAATCGATGGCGAGAATCGGTCGGATGCCCGATCGGCCGATTTATTACTCCGATTTGACGATTAAACCATCTTTTTGCTATCAAATTAATTACATCCCATTAATAATTACCTTGTTTATACTTTATTCGATAATGCATCCTGCAAAGTCTTAATGATTTGATTGTTCACCGACGAAATCGGCTGCTAGCCACCGATCGCATGTTATAGCGTCGGCCGATTTCGTATCATTTGTATCACGGTTCGCTTGCACTGGCATTTAATACTTAAATGGATGGGCCGTGCTGTTCTCCGTCGATGGCCGATTCTGTCTATCTTACGCTAGAATCGGCCACGGCTGCACATCGGTCTATCTAGGCCGATGACCCGGAATTTTACACTTTTTATTGTCTTTGTTGGTTTGCAGGAAAACCATCCGCACGCACCAGCGCACACGAGAATCGGCGAGCCGAGCCGGTCCGTTGGGAGCACGGGGCCTCGCTTCGGCCGGGGTTTCGGTGGACTCTCCGGACAACGGTGTATTGGCGACTTTGACGTCAACGGCTTCGCCGGGTTGCGGCTGGCAGGCTCCGGCCGCGCGCCCTCCGCCGATAGCGCCACGCGAGAGCTTGGCTTACCGCCTCGGCTCGCCGGCCGGAGATAAAGCCGGGCCGCGCTCATCCATTTCTTCTCTCTGTTTTCTCTCCATTCGGTCACCGCCACCCCGCCCCTGTTTTCCACCCCGCCCGGCCGCCTCGGACCTCTCTCCGGCGAGCCGCTCCACTCAAAAGCTCCGCACAAGCTTCCTACACCGAGCCATGGCCCTCAATCGTGCTCCGAGGCGCCGAGCCCCGTGCCTCGACGCAAGTTTCCCCGGGAGGTCACCGCCGGTAGCCCGAGCCGCGCCGTCCAATTCGTCCACCACGGTGAGCCTTAAAGCTTCAATTTTCTTCCATGATGTGTGCTATACTATTCTCTATCTCCTAGACCATCTAGTGGTTTCATCTTTCCAACACGGTGGCTGAAATCCGGTTCTTCCCCAAGGGCGGCAGCCGGTCCGTCCCTGGCTCTCGATGCGCCCCATGTTCCGACAATCTTTGGTCCGTAACAAGTGGATGTCGGTCTTCGTGAGGGTCTTGCGAAGCTCTGGAACCCGATCGTTCACTTGTTGGTCGACCGTAGTGAGCTCGCGGAGCCGCCGGAGTTCGTCCGCCACCCCACCTCGCCGCCGGTACTTTTCCCGGCCACCTCTGCCACCGAGACCCCACCCTTGGGCTGCTCGTGGTCTACCGAGTCTCCCGAGCCAAACACCTAGTCACCCCACCCCTCTCGCGCCACTCCGGCGTGGCACCGCCGCGCTCCGGCCACCGCGGCCATGGCCGTGGTGTCCCGAGCGTATGGGCCATGCGCGGGCCTTCCGGGCCGGGCCAATTTGCTGGACCTGGTTACTTTCGGCCCAAAAGCTCTTTAACCTTTTTATGAATTTAATTATTTCCAGATTCATTTCAAATTTCAAATATTCGTAGAAAATTCGTTAAAATTCAGAAAAATGTCAAACCAACTTTGTTAGACTCGGAAAAATAAGATCTATTTATTTGTGAAATAAAATAAGTATTTTGAATAAATTTATTTTATAATTAGTAATTAATTCCTTTCTTTAATTAGAGAAAAGCTATTATTTTATGTAATTAAAATGTTTAATTATGAAAAATAATTTTATTAATGAAGGAGATACTTGCAGACGAAATAATAATGAAATTTATTTTCCAAAAATTAAACTTAAACTATGTTATTCTATATGATCACAATTTATTAGCCTTTAATCACTTAAAGTAATTATCTACTTATTGCCTAATAAATCAGAATAATTCATTAATTACTAAACTTTAGTAATTAGTGACCTTAATTAAGTAATTAAGGAAAACAAAATTTATTAATAATGATCTTAATTAAACATGTATTACTCAAGCATAGTTAATTTTTAATTAATCCTTAATGAACATACTTATCTCTAATTTGTTAATTAACTAAAGTGATTAAGCATTAATCGTTAATTATTTATGGGGCTTAATTAATGAACCCTTGCATACTTTCATCATATGCATTCATGCATACATGATTGTGATTCGCGATGCATTGCTTGGTCGACTAGGTTACGAAGTGATAGAGATTCCACTCTAGGGCGAGTCGAGAGTCGGGGATCTCGAAGTCGACCCAGCCGTCGAGGAGACTAACTTCGAACAAACTCAAGGCAAGCCCCGGTGCATCCTACCTATGTCTTTAAATATTTTACTTTATCACATCGTACAATTATGCTTGTGCATTAGGTGTTAGGGTTTGGTTGCCACCCTGGATGCATTATGGTAGGTTTCCGTTTGTTTATCTTATACTTGGTACAGGTAGCTCAATAGAGGCTAAGCTTAATTCATAGTGGCAACGGTAGATGGTTAGGGCACTTAAAGCATGGAGGCTTTAAGAGTTTTGTGTTGTCACGAAAGATGATGAGAATGTTAATGAAATTGAGACCGGACGGGCCCCGTAGGGAAAGGGCAAGACGGAGATGAGGTCTTGCAAGGTGGTAGCCCCGTCCGTGTCGGTCAAGGACCGTATCGTTGTCGGCTTAGTTGAACAAGTTTGAACGTACCGTACTACATGCTGGTATCATGGGCCCAGCAAGCTGATGTACCCTATCGCCCCGAGAGATGTAGCGTAGCCGGCTCTCTATTGCCAGCTGTTAGTGAGAGGATAGTCTCACGGGAGGGAGATGGGTCGACCACGAGGGAAGTCGTGGCTTCGCCATACTCCCGGGGAGTTGGAAATGGCTAGTCCGGTGTCAGGTGCTAGCGGGAAAGGTTGCTGTATACGATCGAGTGTGACGCGTATACGTCGTGTAGTCGGGTTTTGCCAGCTGGTATAAATCGATTCGAATCGTCTGTCCCTCGCAGTAATGAGTACCGCTTGTTTAGCTCGTCATATCGTAGTAAATTTTATGGAAGATGAAGATGAGAGATGGAAGGATCAAGGTCTATTATATCTTGTCCGAGAACTTGATTGAATAGAGATAGGTTGCAAACACCAAGGCTAATGAACATAACTTGAGCTAAAATAATGAAAGTAAGGACCCACCCTGTAATGCTGTTTTTCGCAAAGGAGTAACCCCACAGCCATAAAGCCTTTGCATACTAGGCGTCGGCCTTAGCGTGCCATGTTGACGGGTCGGTCTTGCTGAGTATTAGCATACTCGGGGTTTGTTCATTACCTTTCGGGGAATGAGTCGTACTTCCACGACTTGTACGGCAGTTTTCCGAGGAGGAGCAATGTCCCGAGGAGGTTCCCTTCGGTGGGAACGAATCCCCACACCTTGAAGAGAGAGGACCGTGATGTACGAAGGCTCGGTGCATCACGTTGTTTCGTTTGAAGTCTTTTGAGTTGTATTATAGAATAAGCTTCCGCTGAATACTCGTAGGATGTTAAACTTCAATAATGTTATATTTCCGCTGCACGAATGTTTGTATTTCGAAAACCTGGTTGTATTATACCATGATGTATATATTCTGGCTTGTATGAGATGATGTTTCTGTTGTAACTCGCTTCGTCGAGTGTCCCTCTGTTCCGATTCCCGGGTGTCCCGGAGGGGATGTCACGAGATAGAGCTGATATTACTTATATCAACATGATACGTCCGAAAGGGAAACTTGGGTGTTGTAGTCGGCCCTACATGTACTACAAGAAGAGAAACCGCAAAGATGCTGCAACTCTTGTTTTGATTGATTTTGAGAGTGATGTTGACACCATGGTGAAGAGCAATGAGCGAGATAGGAAAGTGAGATTGTTGTTGACTAGAGATGAACCATCAGACCTGCAGGTTAGCATAACACCTTTGAAGCGACCAAGGGAGACAACAATTAATAGAAACAAACATAAAGAGGATCCAATTGATGCATACAAGGTTTGGATTGCTGATATGCAGGCCAAAGCAAATGAAGAAGATGCTTCGATGAACAAGACCATGTGGAAGAACAGGAAACACGACCACAAGCCGGCATGCTTATGATGGTTACCTACTCCCTTGAAAGATTCAATCCGTTTTTAAATTAGCAACTCCACTAACATATATTACTTACTCACGAGTATAGAGATGACGATAGGATTGAGACAATCAAGACTTACAGGGAGTGGTTAAGGCTGCGGCGTCAACTTTCTGATATTGGTAGTTTGATATGCATCGTACAAATTTAAATTCAGCTGAATATGAGTCTTACTAATGTATTTGTTTCCCTGTAGAACAATGTGTAGACGATGACACCGATGGTGAGGAAACAACTCCACAAGACATAAATGATGAAAGCAGCAACACCTTACCGGAAAATTGGCCATCTCACGCTCGACACCCTAAGGAGAAAAGAAAGGGTAACTAATCATTGCTTATGTATTTTAATTCAATGTTATCCTGCTGTGATATAAGTGTCTAGACATTTTATTTTCAATGATCCGTTAGTTGGGAACAATTGTGGACGTGGTACGCTGAAATGTTTTAAAGCAAGCATCACAAGAATAAACAAGGGAATGCAGAAGCTTCCTATTGAATTTTTAGCTACCAAGGGAGGTCCGCATGGGACAAAATGTACGTGCGTTCCTAGACGAAGTGGTATACAATACAAGAAAAAGGGCTCCCCTCATCGGGGTTACAAGCTGGAAGGATATAAAGCAGAATGTTAAGAATTCTGTAGTAATTGATATATTGGTAAGTACAATGATTGCAATCGATAAGCAAGTTAGTTTATAAGACAATACATTTTACTATATCTTCTTCTGTACCATCGCAACAGAACAAGTGGACCTTTCCGGACAATGTGAATGCAAAAGAAAAGATATTGGATATTGCCTCAGAGTGGTACAAAGGTTGGCGAGCAACATACGGTGCTACACACAAGGCATACAACAATTATTAAGACAGAATGAAAAACTTGCCGGAAGATGTCGATATTGTTGAGTGGCACTACTTGATGTTGTACTCTTCAACAGATGAATTCTAGGTTAAGTACAATTTTAGTTCTTCTATTCTAATACGCAAATGGAAAATAATCATTTCTTCAATCTTTTACTAATGTGTTTTGTATTGACACTTTTTTTAGAAGCTTAGCCAAACAAACTCTAGAAATCACAAGCAACAAAAGGTTGTACACTCCATGGGATCCAAACCAATTTCCCAAGTACAGCCACGAAATGGTAATGATGGAACAAATTGTTTTTTTCCTTAATTCTGTAAGTTACACCTAATCATATTGTTCACTCTATCGATCTCGGAGGGACCCAACAACTGGTGAAGAGCCATCTGATTTGGCTCTCTTTAAGGTTACTCACTGCAAGAATGGGTTATGGTCAAATGAAGCAGCTATGCAAATACATGTGAGTAGTTACATAATGTTCTTTTGTTATTTACTTGATTCCCACTATGTTGCTAACCGAGTTATTAATGGTCATTTGTTCTCTCTCACATAGAATGATGCAAGCCAAAAGATGACCCGCAGGGAATTGGAGATAGATGCATTGATTTCAGAACAAGAGGAGAACGCTATTTTCCAACAAGCATACAAGGAAAAAACAGCGTGTAAAACCTCCAGACCTCATGGCCATGGATACATGGCCAAATATCCAACTCAAAGGCAGCTGCTGAATGCTTAATGTGAAGAAGCGGGCCGTGTTTCAGTGGCAGCCCGAGAAAGAGAAAATGAGCTACAAGGCCGGGTTAAGGATTTAGAACAGCACCTAGCAAATGAAGCTGCTGAAAGGGAGAGAATTTTGGAGGAAAAAACACGACAGATTTAGGAAGAAGAGAAGAGAGCAAGAGAAGAACTTAAAGATCAGCTCATGGCAGAGATGGCTTCAATGTTACAAAACGGGAAGAAGTGCTAGTAAAGGTAATGCAAACATAATTACCAACATAATGATCTTGTATTCAGCATTGCACCTAAATTATCTTGTTTTTTGTTCATAGGCTAACCAGGAAACCACCATTCTAGCAAGTAATGCGCAGGTTCGCAAGACTGGAACGACCAAAATTCAACAAAAAAGCAATGCTTATATCTCCCCCAACAACTCAGAAATGCTGCTAGCAAAAGGAGTCTACGACCAAGGGTATGAATTCCAATACCCTATTCTTACAAGGTCTATAAATCATAGATTGTCATCTAACCAAAATGCAACATTAATTTTCAGAAATATAAAACTTTGCATGCTATTTGACTACAACCTACGCTAGCTACAGAATACATAGTACTTATAAATTTGATAGTCACTTGTGATCTAGTCATTGCAACTTGGGAATTGTACTTCACATTTTCATCAATATAGAACTTGGCATGATATTAATTCAGAATTTGGTGAACTACGTTTTCTTGAACCTTTCACTGCTGCCAAGTATGTTGCTACTGTAACGTCCCGCCACTCGGGCCGGGCCCGCTTACCCCCGCAGCTTAATAGGCCCTCAAGATTTCCCCACGGACCAACACTAGTCTTTCTCGCGCACTTTTGTCCTCACTCATGCACACCCGGAATCACTTCCCGGTCGGTCACCCATCCCTAAATTGCACACATGAACTTTCGTCCGCAGTATCTCCTTCATTTAATTAAATTATTTTCTTACATTAAATATTTAATTAGCATAAAATAATAGCTTTTATTAATCAAAGAATGTGATTAATTATTATCTATGAAATAAAAATGCTCAAAATAGATATTTTATTTCATAAATAGATAGATCTTATTTTTCCGAGTCTAACAAAATTGGTTTCGCATTTTTCCGATTTTTATTGAATTTTCTATGAATTTTTGAAAATAAAAACCTATTGTGTGCCACACACTGGGCCACGGGGTGGCCACACCGAGATCCCCACGTGGCCACACGCGATCCCGCGCGTGTGGACCCCGATGTGGCGCCACCGTGGCAGCCATGGCACGGCGGCGCGGCCACCGGACTTGGTCGGCGTTGAGCCAAACCTCGTCGCGGACCCACCTAAAGAACCTACACAACCTAGCGAGCACTACGGAGGCGGTGCACCCGCATGAGCTCAACCCTAGGCACGCCGGCGGCGAGACCCAGGCACGGCGGTGCTCGAAACAAGTGCGGAGCTCGCCTGAGAGCTCGAAAATTAGGGAAAAGGCTCCGGGAGCTTCTACGCAACATGAACAAGCTCGTCATGGGGTTCTAGGAACATGAGCATGGTTGGAAGGTGGTGGTCACCATGGGGAGTGCGGATGGCGGCGATCGGAGCTTTGGAAGAACGTCGATTACTCGGCCCTCTCGTAGAACAAATGCAATGATAAGCAACTAGAGACATGGAGCCATGGGTTGCGCACCCGCAAGAACCAAAAAATGGACGAACGGCTCACCGAGCAGAGTGCAAATTTTGAGCCGCGGCGGAGGAATGGTGGTGTGGTCGCAGAGAAGAAAATGAGCTCGCTACGGCGGCGTAGAAGTGCTCCACCTGATTGGTGACTTGGAGGAGCTTCGGGGCGTGGTGCGAGCTTTTGGCAGCGTTGGTTCGGATGGGAGGCTGCCGGAACGGCCTAGCGGCGGTGCTCCGGAGAGGCGGGGGTGACGGTGAGGTGTGGAGTGGGATGGGAGAGAAAGGGAGAGGATAGGGTCGGGCGGGGGCCTTTATCCTCGCTAGAGGCGGCACGGCAGCAGCCGGGCAGCTGCGCAACCAGCTGCGTGGCTGCTGCGTGGCAGCTCGACGGGGAGGCGGCACGGCGGGGGCGGTGGTGAGACGCGGGAGAGGCGGAGAGAAGAAGAGAGGCTGGCATGTAGGCCGGGCCTGGTAATTTTGCAAAAAACCCCCTCGACTTTTGAATAATTAAAAAGTGGCCTTCCCGTGTTCAGAAAATTCCCCAAAAATTTAGGGGTGTAAATGAAAGTATTTTAGGCATTTTTCCTATTAAGTCCAGGTTTATTTCTTGTAATTATTTTTACCAAGCAAAATAATTTCAAAGAACTTTTATAAATCTTTATTGATGATGTTTAAGCAATAGAAATTATTAAACTCATTATTTACTCTTATTTAAGTTCTTTTTAAACATTCACTTTAATCTTTAGTTGATTTGATATTTTATGTGCATTTCTCCACACAATATTAAATAACTTCATAAATGCAATATGATGACATGCTCATGAATGATATGAAATGCATTTATTTCCGAGAGTTGTTACATCCCTCCCCCTTACAGGAATCTCGTCCCGAGATTCATGATCGAAGCGACTAAACGATAGTGCTAAAGAATTCGGGATAGTTAGATCGGAGAAACTCTTCTTGCTCCCAAGTAGCTTCAGCTTCGAGTGATTACTCCATTGAATCTTGTAGAACTTGATGGTCCTATGTCGAGTCACTCGATCCTTGGTGTCGAGAACTTTGACCGGACGTTCGTCATACGTCAAGTTTGGTCGTAAGTGTTCCACTTCAGGTGTCGGTCTATCCACCTGGGTTTCAAACACTTCTTCGGTTGAGATACGTGGAATATATGATGTATACCCGACAAGTGTGCTCGGCAACTCCAAACGATATGCCACAGCTCCACATCTTACTAGGATTGGAAACGGTCCGATATATCATGGCGCTAATTTGCCCTTGATTCCAAATCTTTGAACACCCTTGGTAGGAGAGACACGGAGATAAACTTGATCCCCCACCGGAATACTAACTCTCGACGTCTTTCATCGGCATAACCGATCTGTCGAGATTTAGCCCTCTTAAGATTCTGCTGTATGAGACGTACTTGTTCCTTTGCATCTCTTTCTAGGTCTGGTCCGAAGATTACTCTTTCTCCACTTTCAGACCAATTCAAAGGTGTGCGGCAACTACGTCCATATAGAGCTTGGAACGGTGACATTCCGGCACTCTCTTGATAGCTGTTGTTGTACGAGAACTCTGCCAGCGGTAAGCATTTCTCCCAATCTTTACCGTAGGTCAAGACACGAGCTCGAAGCATATCCTCGAGATATTGATTAATCCTTTCTGTCTATCCATCGGTTTGAGGATGATACGCTGAGCTTCGTATCGGTATTGTTCCTAGTGATTCGGGTAGTTGCTCCCAAAATCTGGAGACAAACTGCGTTCCCCTATCCGAGATGATGGTTTTCGACACTCCATGCAGACGAGAGAATGCGAGCGATGTACAGCTTTGCATACTTCTCGGTAGTGTATGGAGTATGTACTGGTATGAAGTGAGCTCATTTAGTCAACCTCGTCCACAATAAACCCGGATAGAGTCGTGCTTTCGTGGGCTTAGTGGTAACCCAACGATGAAATCCATGCCGACGTCTTCCCACTTCCATTCAGGAATACTCCAGGGTTGTAATGGTCCCGCCTGCTTCAAGTGCTCAGCTTTGACTCGTCGGCGGACATCACACTCATTGACATACTTGGCTATTTCCCGCTTCATGCGTGTCCACCAAAATCTTTGCTTCAGATCTTGATACGTCTTGTTGGTTCTAGGGTGAATAGAATATTTGGACATATGAGCTTCATCCATTATCTTCTTGCGAAGTGATAGATCTTTCGGTACTACCAATCGATTCTTAAACCAAATAACTCCTGCATCGTCCTCTCTAAAGCATTTAACTTCGCCTTTCTTGAGTCGTCTCCTTATGTGCTCCATGCTAAGACTCTTCCGTTGAGCTGCTACCACTTCTTCACGAATGGCAAGGATAAGAGCTAAAGTAGTCAAAGCTCCATACGGAATGATCCGAAGATTCGGCGCATCACGTTCGGGTGGAGATGCTTGAATCAAGAGTTGCGCCATGAGATTATGCCAATGAACCTTGCGACTTCAAGCATCGGCTACCACGTTTGCCTTGCCTAGGTGATAGTGAATCTCCACCTCATAATCCTTGATTAATTCTTGCCATCTTCGTTGACGCATATTCAGATCTGCTTGAGTGAAGATGTACTTAAGACTCTTATGGTCGGTGTATAAATGTACCAAGTTACCCAAGAGATAGTGTCTCCAACTCTTCAATGCCGGAACCACTGCTTGCTAGTTCCGGATCATGCGTAGGATAGTGTTCCTCATGACTGTGACACCCCATGTCACAAATACAGGTTGTTACTATACTAAATGCAAATTTGCATGTGCAAATAAAAATCATTAGCCAAGTCACATGAAATAATGGATTAGAGTCCTATTAGGGTTTTTAATATTTCAAAACCCTAGCTATTGAGATCTCAAACATTCTCCAAAGTGGTAACCCCAAATTTTTGCACAATCTGGTAGAGCACCTCAAGACATGAATTTAGGACATTTTTCCTGAATTTTTGGAGTAGCAAAAATCCCTAGAAAAATCCAACTCTAAGCAGAAACAGCATCTGTTCATCAATTTTTATAAAATTCTACATTTCGAATCTGGACTTTTGCCTATAACAAAAGTTGTTCCTCACAATACCATGAACCTCCAGAAAATCTGGTTTGCAAAAATTTCAAAAGGATCAAATTCTATGAGCAATTTACCGAAAAGGACATCGGTGGCAAAACTGTAAATTGTGGGAATCCCCAATTGAACGAGAGGCCGGCATAGTGGCCGGGGCCACCGTCAGCGGCGTTCGCCGCCGGTGCCCATGCCGGTTAGGCACCGCCCGTCCTCGCCGCGCTGTGCAGCTCCACGCGTCGTCCATCGTCCATGTGGCTTCGCCCGGAAGCGTGCGAGCTCGGCCGTCGATGGCGGGGAAAGGTTTTCGCCATGGCCGCCGTCCGGACTATCTCCCCGTGCGCTGCCCTCTCCGCATTACAACGCTCCGCATTTGCGCGCTAGGCCCTCGCCAGCTCCTTGCGCATCTCCCCACCCAGCCCCTGGCCTCCCTCGCCACCCGAGGGCTACACTTCCAAGAAGAACCGACGAGCCCTGTCTTTCTTCTCCCGCGCCGGCGAGCTCGATTCCACCCCACTCGGGTGAGCTCATGCTCCACCTTGGCCTCCGAAGGGTGCGCGGGATCCTAACGCAACTCCTTGCCGTGCCCCGAGGTTGAACCAAGCCGCGGCCGTGGAGAAACTTGCGTTCTTCATCACTGCCGGCCACCGCGCCCCGCCACCCCGTCGACGCCGACTCACTCCGGACCACCTCAGCCTGCACCGACCCCGCGCCGTTCGTCTCCGTGCGAAGGTGCAGCTCTACGACTTAACCATTCCCTTCCTCTTGCCCTGGCGAGCACGAGCTCCCACGCCGGAGCCGACGCATCCGCCATGGCTCGTCGCGAGCTATGCTCCGTTCACCCCACCGTCTCGCCAGCCCCACCAAACGGTACGCCGTCGAAAACCGTGCACAGGCGGCCAAGCCCGGCCCCTGCGGCGAGCCCTAACGCGCCGCCGGTGAGCTCCGCCGCCGCTCCGGCAAGCCCCCGCGCGCGACACTTAGCCAAATTTTCGAATCGTGCTGAAACTTCGTAACGGTTAAGGATTTTAGAAAAATCATAACTCGAGTTTTACGCCACGGATTTGAACGATTCAAAGCGCATTGGAAAGCTTGTAACCTGTACTTTAACATGGTGTACATGAACACCTATGATTATATAGTAAAATTTAATTTTTGAGCAAGATGAAAATGCTATCACGACCACGCTGCTTAACCAGATTGCATTTTGAAAATGATGTAACTTCTAGACCCCGGATCCAAACTCCATGAGCAAGGGCTCTTTGGAAAGTAGATAACTTGTACTTTAACGTAGTAACATAATCCCAGTACTTCATATGTAGAAAAAATAAAGATATAAGCACTCTAAGATGCTAATCTGTTATGGTCTCGTGACAACTTGGCATTTTTGAAATTCAATAACTTTTAAAATACAAATCTAAATAAGGCAAATACACATCCGTTTTAATACTTGAAACACGTACTTTACATGACCCTATTTGGTTCCCCAAAGTTCTATAGCAAAATTTGGAATTTAAAGCACCTTAAGATGGCATCGCGATAAGCCTGATAACCAAACTTCGCTAAAACAGAATTGATGGAAATTAACTAAGTTCAAGTTTGCTATTTTCCTTTTCTGTTAAGGTTAAACATTTTTCACATTGGCATGGTACATTTAAGCATGTCATAATAATGTTTATATTTTGGGCAAGAACGGTCATATATTGTGTAGGTTTAATCATAGCAAACCCACATGAAATGATGAGTGCTTATGGTGCACGATGTATAACAAAGTGATAAAACTTCATCCTAAGAAATGAGCACCAACCTCTTGCATACTAATTAATAAGGAAAAGATTGGTAATAATTATACCAGGAAATGTAGGTAATTAAATTAATTCGAGAAGGTATCACATAAACATTAATGCATCACTACAATTGCTATACATCATCACATGGCAGCACTTAGTCATATAGTTATTTTCGTCGCACCCATATCAATAGTGAATTATACCCTATCTTCTTGATCTCAAAATCAGCATGTACATTTATACTAAATAATGAAAATTTCCTATAATTAGAAGGTTGTCCCCGTGATATAAACCATATGTATCATCACCATGACAACATCATCTCACCCCAGGAACATGTTTAATTATGCAAACGTTTCGTTACATTATATTATTGAGAAAGTTCCATGAACTATATAAATACGAATTCATCCATTGCTCATACACTTCATATGCATTCATATAGGAGCCCCGACCGGAGCTGAAGATCAAGGAGGGCACCAACTTGAAGTGAGCGAGTTCGAGTGTGTTAACTACGAACCGAATCAAGGCAAGCCCCGGAGCATGACCTATGTTTTAAAGTTCTCTTTATTTTCACATACGTCTATGATGTATTGTGCATTTACGTTTAGGAGTTGCTCGGAAACCTAGTTGCACTAGATTCCTGTATCCTGTGGTCTTGGTTAAGTATAATCCTAATCGCTAGTGCTATGCTTAATAATTTATCGGTAGCAACACCGAGTGATTTGGAGATCACCCGGTCTAGGGATTAAATTTTGGTTACCCCCACATGATTAATTGGAGACCGTACGGGGAAGAGCATGTGTAGGATGCGGTGACAAGGTTGGCCCTTGTTCGCCATAGCCCCGTATGTGTCGGTCAAGGACCGTTCGTTGTGACTCCGCGAGCAAGTATTGAGTTGTGTACCAAATGCATACCTTCGTATGGGAGTTGGTAAACCGATGTAACTTGAGAGTCGTAGTGTTGGACGGTCTCTCCACCCTTTGTGCAAAGTGTTGGTCACGGTGGATGCACGGGTTTGTGAGTAGATGGAGGGTGTGTTATTACCCTTGGACCCGACGCTACTGTGGTTGCATGTGGAATGCACACTCGGAGGGTGGACCCGGCTCATATCTATGATAATCTTGTGAAAGGTGGCCATACGTGTTCTTAAATGATGCGTATGTCGTGCATTTGGGTTTCCCCTGCAGGGTGTAAATCGATATATATCGCCGTCCCTCGCGGTGATGAGTACCACTTGTCTCGAGCAGATTGCATCGTAGTAATAAGAGAATATGATGATTAAAGCTTGCTGTTTTTGAATATTAAAGTCATGTATTGCAACCATGCTTGTTAGTCGTGCTCACAAAAATTTATGATTTTGTTTCCACCCTCTTAACTTGGCTAAAATATGAGTTAGACAAATGCTTTAAGTGCTGTTTTTGCAAGTTCCCGCAAGCCAGGTCAAGCCCCCGGCATGTTAGGGTCGGTTCTTAGAACCATTTTTGACGGGTAAGCCTTGCGGAGTATATTAGATACTCAGGGTTTGTGTTGAAACTATTTTCAGGATTCCCGCAGCCCGATTATTGTGATTGCTGCGGGAAGTATGTGTGTCAAGGCGAGGAACCTCGGGAGTGGACCGTGGAGTGGGTTCCCGTTTCACCGCCTCAAGAGTGAGACCATGCCGTATGGGCTGGTGTGGTTCTCCTAGTTAAGCTATATATATATGTATCGTCGAGATGTTTACGCTTCCGCACAGACTTTATCAAGTATTGTAAAACCACACTACACTTATGTATTGTAATTTGAAATTCGAACAATGGCTTGTAATAGTTAAGAGAGTATGTATGAAACTCGTTACTCAAGTAGTTCCCCTGTGTAATAAATTGACGAATGTATCCCCGATGTATGTGCAATGTACGTTCGCTTCGTCGAATGTCTCCCGATACGATCCTGTTCGACAATCCCTCTCGCTTCGCGAGGTAGGGGTGTCACAATGACGCCTAAGTTGTCGAGAGGCATAGGCGATCACTCGACCTTCCTGCATTAGAACACATCCGAGTCCTATTCCCGATGCATCACAATATACATCGAAAGGCTTCGTCGGATCTGGCTGAGCGAGTACTCGGGGCTGTTGTCAGCAACTTCTTTAATGTTTGAAAAGCTTCTTCACATTCTTTGCTCCATTCATACTTCTTATCCTTTTCCAATAGTTTAGTCATTGGCTTGGCAATCTTTGAGAAATTGGGAATAAACCTTCCGTAGTAACCAACCAATGCTAAGAAACTTCGATTTGCGAGACGGACTTCGGTGGCTTCCAATCCAACATTTCTTGAACTTTGCTTGGATCAACGGCCACTCCTTCGGCTGATATCACATGACCTAGGAACGGCACTTCATTTAGCCAAAACTCACACTTGCTAAACTTAGCATATAGCTGATGATCCCTTAGCCTTTGCAACACAATCCTTAAGTGATCGGCATGCTCCTCTTCCGACTTGGAGTAGATCAAGATGTCATCAATGAATACCACGACAAACTTGTCCAGCTCGGGCATGAATACAGAATTCATGAGGTACATGAAATGTGCTGGTGCATTGGTCAATCCAAAAGACATCACCAAGTATTCATAAAGTCCATATCTTGTGGAGAATGCAGTCTTCGGTATATCTTCCGCTCTTATCTTAATCCGATGATATCCTGAGCGAAGATATATCTTAGAGAAGACTTTGGCTCCCATCAATTGGTCAAACAAGATAGCAATCCTTCTTGATGGTAACCGAATTCGAGAGGTCTATAATCCACACATAGCCTCAATGTTTTATCCTTCTTTTTCACGAACAAGGCTGGGCATCCCCATGGTGATGAACTTGGACGTATACATCCCTTGTCTAATAATTCGTTTAATTGCACCTTCCACTTTGCGAGCTCATTTGCGGCATCGGCCTCCTTGATATTGGTGCTGTTCCCGGCTGTAACTCTATCTTAAACTCTACCGCTCGATCCGGCGGTAGTCCCGGCAAGTCGTTTGGAAAGACATCCGGATACTCACGGACTATGGGTATATCATCCAAACTCTTACCTATAACCTTATTAACCATTGGCAGCATAGTTTGGGGAAAAGTTAAGAGTAAGCAATCTCGACCATGAACAGGAGAGTTCGGATATACGGCTCGAGATGCTATATCCAATACTGCCTTATGGAAATTCATCCATTGCATGCCAATAATTGCATCTAACCCTTGCCCATCCAATATGATTAATGAAGTGGGATAAACCTTGCTACCCAATCTTAATGGCATATTGGCGGCTGCTTCATTTGTAAGTATTTTACCCCCAGGTGTTGAAATGATATGAGCACATAGCAACTTGGATGGCATGATGTGATGCTTAGCAACATATGACTTGCTGATGAAATTATGCGTGGCTCCCGAATCAAATAAAACCATAGCAGGATGATCAGCGATAGAAAACATACCCGCTAAGATTTGTCCTCGTTCGGGTAGCTCCTCGACCGTGGTAAAGTTTGCACGACCGGTCTTTACTGGTGTATTCTTGGCCTCGTGCTCTTGGCTGATTCTGCGGCTGTCCTTGAGGTCTTGGTGGATATGGTGCCTTCGTGGATATGGACAGCTGCGGTTGTAATGTCCCGGATGGCGACAATTGAAACATGGCGGTCCATTCTGCTGGGGTGCTTGATTCACCGGTCTGGGATTCCGAGCATTCTCGCTGCTGATACGGCAGACGATATTGATTTGGCCGCTGCTGTTGAGATTGTTGTGGTGGCTGAGACTGCCGATAGTAATTTGGACGAGAAGGCGTGTGCTGGTAGCGCTGACCTGATGGTGCAGTGTAGACCAGTCCGTACTTCGATGGTCCGCCACTTCCTTGTCCAGCAGCCGGCCTCTTTTTGTTCTTCTCCGTCTCGATGAAGGCGGATAGAATCTTCCAACGCGATAGCATCACTCACAAAGTCATTGAAGCTATCGGTCTTGTTTAGCACCAGACGTGATCGCAGCTTGGTACTCATTGCTTCCTTGAACAGATTCTTCTTCTTGGTATTTGTGTCCACATGTTCGGGAGCATACTCGAGCAAGACGGTTGAATACCTTAGAGTAGGTATGCACATTCATTTCACCTTGCTTCGATGATAGAAACTCCTTCCACTTTTGGTTCATTAAACCTTCTGGAATATGGTGTTCCCCGAAGGCTTTGGTAAACTCGGCCCATGAAACTTGATGTCCTGGAGGGAACATCGCCTTGTAGTTGGCCCACCATGCTCCAGCAAATCCTTGCAATTGCTGGGAAGCGAAGAGTGTCTTCCGGTGATCGGTGGAAACAACTCCAGCTTCGATTCAATGGTGCGAAGCCAATTATCAGCTTCCAATGGTTCACCCGCATCCGAGAAGACCGGGGGCGAACCGATAAGAAGTCCGAGAAAGTCACCCTCTCTTCCGGTGCATTCCGGCCTTGGTGACGTTCCTGTGGAGCAGTGTTACGAACCAACTGCTCCAACAATTCTCGCTGCTCCGCGCGAGAGTCCAAGCACAGCTGCGATTGCCTGTACCAATGTCGGGGTGGTGGTGGTGTTTCCGCCCCGCGTTGAGAACTTTCCGGCTCATCACGTCTCCTGGTTCCAACCATTCTGTCCAAGAAAATTTTAGGTTAGACATCTCCATTCCAACATAATAATGGAAGGAACAGGAATACATAGATGAGAAATTTCCAATGACTCTTATGCAACAACCATCTTTATTAAAACAACCACCAAATCCATAAGCACATGCTCATACATCCATGTTACAAAAATTCTTATGGTACACTCATGCGTGGTTACATCACGCTTGTTATTTAACTAACGCCTATTTTACACACTAGCTTCCTTACTCACTACTAGCTAACACTCTACTCCTCTTCGCGAAGCCTGGACGTCACTTCCGGCTTATGGAACTGCCTGTCTCGGATTCTGCATCCTCTAGTTGTGGAATCTCCGTGAAGTCTATGACTGAATCCACGTCCATTATCTCTTCAGGATCCTCCTGTTCTTCTTCGGACTCAGCCGCCACAGGATTTTCCTACACTATCTGGTTGATCCTCGGGAGGTTGCTGTCCTATTGCTTCGTTCGGTAGCGCATTGTGTGCTTGGAGTAGATCTTGCTCCAACCGAGTGATCGGGGCATGTGTAGTTGCCGCTTGTTGATCCTTGAATTGAATCTCGTTGCTCCTTGTTCAGCAACTCGCGCCTCTCTAAGTGCTAATAACTCCTCCTTTTCCTGCAGTTGCCTCTCCAACCTTACTATACGAACATCCTCCCTTCGTCCTCTTACTTCACTAATGACGGTACTCATGCTGTCCATCTCTCGTGGAGAAGTAAGCATATCGGACACAAGCAGAAACTACTCCTATTATTTCAGCAATCCTTTTATACTGGTAACTGCAAAGATATATTACTACCAGTTCTTTTCATTATTTATTGTTTGTACAGCTCAGACCCAACTTTTCGTACACTACCATCCGACCACATCCGGTAGTACCCTATCTACATCCGACATATGTCAGCAAAATGTGACTACCCTCCTACATCAGTAAAGTCACAACACAACTAAGCCGACGGCGTGTGGCTGTCAGCGTCCGACTCGACGTCCTCTCGCTAGTGAGGCCGGTGGTGGCTCGTAGTCCATACCGGAGACCTCCTCGATGTCGTCCGGTGGACCCTGCTGCTGCTGCTGCAACTGCTGAAACTGCACAAGCAGTGCGTCGTGGTCGTGTATCGGCGCGTGGTGCGCGTCGGCTAGTCCGTCAAACATCGCCTCAAGCTGACCCATCCGGTTCTACACCTCGATCAGCGTGTCCACAACGTGGTTGCGCTGCGCTGTCATCCCCGCCAACCGTATCACTAGCGCCTTGTCTTCCTCGCGAGCGGCGTCTCCCTCGTGGCGACCGTGGGCAGCTGCTCGTCCAACGCTATAGCCGCCCCGTGAAAACCGTCACGGTCCAGGGTAACCTCCACCAGCTGCTCCTCCAGCTCGGCGATCCCGGCGTGGGACCTCCGTACCTCCCGGCAGTCCACTCGGCAAGGGTTCTTCCAAGCGCCTAGGCTGTCGGTCCCGGCTCTGCGTCCGCAACTCCAAACTGTGGATCTACTCGCTCCAACTCTGCGACGCGTGCAGCCCGTGTGTCCTCGTCCTCCCGAACACGCTTCCTACCGCGAGTCATCGGCATCTGCAGGGAACATGTTTAAACTGGTTAAACACTTCTTCCCACGGAAGAAAACGAACAGTACAATCTATACAATACTACGAAACTAGCTAAGTATACCCCAATATTTATTTAGCACACCATATGACATGATGCATGCTCGGTAAACTAACTATACGTACTATAGTATATAAAACTATAACAAATAGTTAGCACTTCCCAAAACCCGAACGTCGAACAGTTAGTAAAAATCTAACTATTCTACATCCTTATAGGGCTCCGCGTTCTTCCGCTTGAACTCCATCTTGGACCTCTTGGCCAACCTCATGCGGTAAGACCGCCTCCCCGATCTTCTCTTCCATGACTGCATTTGCGGTCCGTATTTCCGTAACAGTAGCCTTGTGATCCATCTTAATAGATGGTTTATTTAAAACCTAAAGAAAGAGACCAAGCGACACCGCTTGTCTCGTAGATCCTAATCTAGCTAACTCATCCGCAGCAGAATTATTTCCGTGCAGTCTATGAGAAAAACGCAGATCATCAAACTTGTCTTCAAGCTTCCTCACCTCTTGGCGGTAAGCTATCATATGAGTATCATGAGCATCCCATACTTTGTTAACTTGACTGATCACAAGCATTGAATCTCCATATATATCCAATCGCTTGACTCCTAGCGAAATAGCCACCCGAAGTCCATGGAGCAAAGCCTCATACTCTGCAGTATTGTTTGAAGCACAAAAATGCATCTGCAGTACGTATCTCAATGGTTCCTTTTGTGGAGTGAGAAGCACGACTCCGGCCCTAGTGCTTGAAAGCTGTAGGGACCCATCAAAATGCATCTTCCAATATTCCAAATTCTGAATTGACGGTGGCACTTGCGTCTCAAGCCACTCAGTAATAAAATCAGCCAATGCCTATCCTTTAATGGCCGTGTGTGAAGAAAAAGTGATCGCATATCGACCAAGTTCTATAGCCCACTTGGCCACCTGTCCAATGGCTTCCAGATTACGCACTATATCCCCAATAGCGAACCCGGTCTTGACCTCGATCGGGTGTGCTTGAAAATAATGCTTTAGCTTCCGAGAAGTTATCACGACAACATATATCAATTTCTCGTAATCGTAGATATCGCATCCTTGACTCTGTTAGGACTTCACTTAAAAGTATACTAGATGTTGAACCAGTTGCGGATGTCCTTCCCTCCGATCAACCGCCAATACCGTACCCACAACATGAGTAGTTACAGACATGTATAATTGAATGGTTTCATCAGGTACCGGCGGTATTAAGACCGGCGGACTACTAAGATATCCCTTGAGTTGATCAAATGCGGCTTGCGCCTCATCCGTCCACTCAAACTTATCCTCGCTTCTTGAGTAGTTTAAAGAACGGGAGACCCCGACCCCTAGTCTTGAAATGGAACGACTAAGAGCAGCCATACATCCAGATCAACTTCGTACATCCTTCGAACAACTTGGAGGTTTCGTGTTAACGATTGTCCGGATCTTCTCTAGATTAGCTTCAATGACATGCCACGACACAAAGTATCCAAGCAATTTTCTAGAATGAACTCCAAATACACATTTATCAGGGTTGAGCTTCATAGAAAAGTTTCGCAGATTGCTTGAAGGTCTCTGCCAGTCGAGAGAAGATCTCCAGCTTTCCGGGATTTAACCACTATACCATCGACATAGGCTTCTGCGTCCCTCCCAATTTGCGAATCCAGACAGCGTTGCATGCCACGCCGATAAGTAGCTCCTGCATTCTTCAAACCGAACGACATCGTTGTGTAGCAATATGCTCCAAAGGGGGTGATGAACGCGGTCTTAATCTGATCCTCGACGTTCAAGGGAATTTGATGGTATCCATAATAAGCATCAAGGAACCAAAGACGCTCGCAGCCACAACTTAGTCGATCCGAGGCAGCGCGAAAGGGTCTTTGGGGCAAGCCTTGTTAAGATCAGTATAATCAACGCAATTCTTAACTCTTTACTATTTTTCTTTGGTATAAGAACTAGATTGGCAAGCCAATCTGGATGATACACCTCCCTAATGAACTTAGCTGCTAACAATCTAGTAATCTCTTTCTTGATCGCCTCCTTGGGGTGTTGAGCAAACCTCCGGAACTTCGCTTGATCGGCTTCGCATCGGAATGCACCAATAGTGCATGCTCAATCTTCTCCCTAGGGACACCTGGCATGTCGAAGGTTGCCATGCAAAGATACCCCTATTTTCCTAGAGGAAAAGAATGAGCGCGCTTTCCTATTTGTCCCCCAAGTCGGACCCAGTATGGGTGACCTTGGAGGGGTCTGTCTCATCAAGTCTGGATAGTCTTGGAAGCAACTACATCGGTCTTCACTTTCTCTTTAGCAATCTTCTTGGATGGAACTTCTTCTTCGAGTGGCGCTTGTGCCTCAAGGGCGCCTGCCGCCTCTCCGACCTCACGGCGTTCTTCCTTTGAATTGACTCGAGTGACCAACTCGGTGCTATGTACTTCACAAGCATACGCGGTCTTAATGTCGACCGGAACGTTAAGACTCTGTTGGGTCCTGGCATCTTCAACAAAGAAACACCGGTAGTTGGGGATGGCCACAAACTTAGCCAAGGCCGGTCTTCCCAAGTATAGCATGATATGCTAAATCAATAGCAACTACCTAGAAAATGATATTCCGCCTTCGTAATTTTCTTTCATCCCAAAAGTCACCGGCGAGTAATCTGCCCCAAAGGATAACTATTTCGACCGAGAATTAACCATGAAACGGTAAAACGCTACGATCCAAATCCGTCACGGATAGACCAAGCTCCGGCGAGTTTTGCCAAAAAGTATATCCGAGCAGCTTCCCCCATCAATGAAAGTTCTCTTCAAGCGTACCTTATGTACGATAGGCGCCAAGATGAGTGGGTATCCGTCGGCTTTAGACAAGACTTCTAGATGATCGGCTCTGCTGAACGTGATTGGCACCTCCGACCATCGCAGATACTCGGGAGTTGCAAGAGCAATGGCATTAACCTCCCTGTGCTCTGTCAGACTGGGGTGCTACCTTCAACGCAAACGAAGCAAACGGTCTCGAGCAAGAAACATTCTTTATTCTTATGATTCCCATTGTGAATCATGCACGGCCCTTTTAGTAGGGCTTCAAACGAAAGTCGTTCTCTTGGGCCTCTCTTAGGAGGTGCAGGCGGTCCCCTCCATGAGATCGGTCGACAGCTGCAACAAGGTTATCAGCCTTGCGCTTATTGTTCTTGGATCCGGACCGGTTGCCTTGGTCATGCTTCGGCTCCTTCCCTGTGTTCCCGCGCAAATTGACCACGTTCGATTCTCCAGACAGCATAATCATCTCGCTATCTTGAGATTTCGGTTACGCCTATCGATCTTGTGTGCCAATGCTTCATTTCGGACGCCAGCTTGGAACGCCATGATTATCTCGCTGATCAGGAACATTGGGGATTAAGGCCTTCTTGTTGCAAAAACGCCCGATGAAGTGTGTAAGCGCCTCATCGGGTCGACTCGTTGAGATCGAAGTAGTTTTCTGGCTTTTCACAAGTCGCTCGAAAATTCTCAACGAACTTTTTAGTAAGATCGCTTCAAGAGGAAATAGATTTCTCGGAAGAGATTGTAACCACAAGCGTCTAGCCTGTTCCATGCACATGGGCAGATAGTTCGCTAATACAAAAGTGTCTCCTCTTGCTGAAAGGATGGCAGCAGTGTACATACGGAGCCACTCAGCAGGACGGGCTTTGCCATCATATTTGTCTATGGCCCCGGGCTTAAATTGTCACACCTCTATCCCGAAAGATAGTTAAGTGTGGTACGGACCGCCTTGGGAGATGATTGACGAAGCAACCATTCATAGCATCACATTAACAAACATCCACGAATTACAAGTTTACATAATTAAGTCTTGATTACAACATAGGGTTCGAAATAAAGATACATTAGGTTCGGAATTTAAATTACATAGCCATGATCTTTGTTCGAAATTAAAGTGCGGAAGCGAAATACATAACTCGACGATACACAGATAACTTAAATGAACCATGCCGGCCTAGGCCATGGCTCACTCATCATGGGTCGGAGAGCTAGGGACCCATTCAATGGTCCACTCTTTCGGCTCCTCTCCATCCCAAACCACCTTACCACAACAATCACAAAACCCGGCTTGCAGGAAACCTGTAAATCAACATGTAGTGGCAAAGCCTCGAGTATCTAACATACTCCGCAAGTCTTACCCGTCAAATTGGTCATCTAAGACCGACTCCTAGATGCATGGGGCTTGACCGGTTTAACTTGGCCTTTTTGCATAAATAGCACCTATGCTAATTAGGTTGGCAATTTTATTACTTAGCCAAATTAATAGGGTTGTTGCATAAAAGAAACTTTAGTGAGCATGCTAACAATACAAGAGTTTGCAATACAATTTAATATCAATACAAAACAGCAAGCTCTTCAATCTCCTTCCATTACTACACATTGTAAACTGCTCGAAACAAGTGGTGCTCATTAACCGAGAGGAAACGGCGATAATTATCGAATTATTAATCCTGCAGGAAAGAACCCAAATGCACGACATACGCATCATTTAAGAACACGTATGGCCACCGTTCGCGAGTTCGTCATAAAGTAAAACACGGGGCCACCGACCACGAGTACACGTCCCCTTGCGACCGTTCAACAACGCGCCCAAGGCTTAACCCATGTACTCTCCAACGGTCCTCAACCCGTGCAACCACCGTGCCAAACACATCACCTCCGGGTCGGTGAGATATCCGGCTCACTTTACAACTTGCAAGCTACATAGGTTTACCAATCCCCATAAGAAAGGTATGCAAGTGGTACACAACTCAAACTTGTTCGCGGAGCCACAATGGGGTGTTCTCAATTTTTAACCAAATTCATCATGATCACATTTAATCATAAGCCATGAGTGAGATCCCCAATCTATCGTTGACTCCATAAGCATAGCATAGTCATTCTAACGAGGATATGACACATAAGCGACATAGGACATATAGGAATTCATGCATGTGGATTTCCATTCAACGCCTAAACTTAAATGCACATTCATCATCCTTAATATAGTGATAAAAGAAAGACATTTCAAAATAATAGGAATGCACCGGGCTTGCCTTGAGAGTGATCGAAGTTAGCACTAGCCTCACAAGCGTTGAGCGTAGCAACCGTGTCTTCCGGCAGAATCAATTCGACGTCGTCACCTATAAGATGAAATGCAATGCATAAGTGGCATGAATACAAGGTCGATGATGATGGTGATACATGTGTGCTGTTTTTGTAGAGATGCATATGAATATGTAAATCAAACGTTTTCTTTGCTCAAACCCTAGCAACCATGAACATGCCTCTTGTTTTCTTTTAAGGAAATCAATTATACGAACAAACATAATCCTACTAATACATGAGCAATGGCTTGATTGCATAGACATGAGTGCTGTGGTGCTTGCAGGTTTAGCACTAACATTTTAGCAAGTTTGTAAAATGCAAAACGAAGAAACCTAGGCTTAGGGTTTTAGCATCACATGAAATGACGATTTCGTTTTTAAAACAAGAACTTGATCTCAAAATTAACACATGTGTGAAGTATGTGAAACCTTTTGACTAACCCTGCCATGAAGTGCTAGAGGACATGGTGAACAGTGGAAATTACATACTCATGCAGAAACATAATTTTTGGAAACACAAAGCTATTTACACGTGTGCTGAAAATAACCTTTTAGGAATTTAAATCTAGGGTTTGTAAGAATAATTACTTAACATGCTCAAAAATTAACATGGACTTTTCTACACATGCACAGTGCCAGGAGGGAATTAATTACCAAGTTTCATGCAAAAATAATTTATGCAGATTTAATTAAAAATTAAATACAGAGAATACAAGAAATGCAATAACTTGAAAAATATAAAATGAAATGCAGATCTTCCAGTGCCAAAACTTCATGTATGCCTGGGTGACGGTTTTGGCCAAGTGGCATCTCTTTTGGATTTATAGTTTTAGAGTTATGCCTTAGTAAAGTTGGCAGGGGTTGACTTTTGTCATTTTTATAAAAATATGAAAATGACCAGATCTGATGCGTTCATGTTACTTTTATGAAAGTATGGATCTTCTAGTTTCCAAAACATTTTAGTTTGTAATTTTTTGACATTTCAAACGCTAGATATGAATTTTTCAAACTTGAATGAAGTTCGGATCTATTTACGGATTTGCCACCCGGGAGTTTTTAAATCGGGCTGGGCCCGCGCGGCGGGACCTCGCCGGAGGCGGCCCGAGCTCGCCGGCATTGGTGCCGTAGGGCGCTGCAGTGGGCCAGGGAGGACGGGAGAGGGTCCGGACCACGTGGCGCGACGCGGGGAACACGCGAGTGGGAGGGCCGGGACTCGCGCGGCGGCCGGTCGCCGGTGTCCACGGCGCGGCGGATGGGAGCCAACTTCGGCACCGTCGCGCGTGAAGCACGGAGGATGAAAGGGGTCGGGATTGGGGGCAAAAGCTCCGCCTCACCTTGGAGAAGAGCGGCGTGGGGTGGCTTGGCGCGGAGGAGGATCGGAGGTGGGGGCTCGACGGGAGGCCGGCGTCAAAGCGGCGGCGGCGGCACAACTTCTCCAAAATTCACGATGGATCATGCACCAAAGTGAGTCCCGACGTGAGGGAGGGTGGAGGGCCTGCCTGCGCACCGCAATGAGGAAAAGAGGGAGAACGGGGAGGCTTGCCTAGAAGCAGGAGCTCGGGGCGGCGTCCATGGCGGTGGCGGCCCGATTTCTTGCTCCGGTGCGCGCTAGGGGAGTGGAATGGAGCTGGGGGTGGCGCTGGGAGATGAGGCAGGGGTTGCTGGTGCTTGGGGAGGTGCGAGTGGGATCGATTATTGGCCTCCGTGCCGTTTTTCTAAGGGCGGCCGGACGGGGAGGCGGCGGCCGGGCGGGGGCCTTCAATGCCGGCCGGCCGGGGTTGGACGGCGGGTACAAATTGGTTCGGCGCTGGCAGGGGGTGCGTGGCGACCTGACAGGGCGTAGCGGGGCGCGTGCGCGGCCTGGCGGCTCGCCGGAGCGGCGGTCGGGCCGCCATTGTCCGGTGGGCAACGAGTGCCGAGCTGGATTTTTTGAAATTCGAATCTGTGGTTTGAAACTTCGGACGAAAATCATACTTCTGGTGCTCCAAAAATAGAACCAAAAATATGTAGTGCTTCAGGATGATGTGCTCGAATTTCCATCTTGTAGTTTTAAGTTCTAATCTTGCCTCCAAAAATTCATACGAAATTCACAAACAACAGTGTTTCAGAATTGAATTTGAATTTTTTGGGCATTCAAAACCTTGTTCAAAAATTTTGTAAAAATGTTGAAAATTCATCTTTTTACATGAGCAATCCAGTGGTGCAAAAATATGTGGGTAGTGTTTTTATAATTTTTGCACTTCTCTTATGGGTTGGGTTAGGGCTAGGGTTTAGTTTAGGTTTTTCCTCTTTCTCTTTTTATTTTTCTTCTTTTCCTTTGGGTGATTATCATTAGTGCTGGATTAGTGATGTGATTAGGCCAGTAATTATGTACTTAACCTTAATCGTGACACGGGATGTCACATAAATCCCCTAGGGTACATGCAAATGCGCAGATCTCGCGTAAATGCTGGGATTACGGAATATTCGTCATCTTCCGGACCGGTCCGGATCGGTGATGGCGAATGCCGGCTAGGGTAATGTCGGCAGTTGTGACCCCTGTCATCATCCGAGTAGTCATAGTAACGATCATCCTGGTTTCCGGCCCCGGAACCGTCTTGACGATCATTGTTGCCTTGTTCCGGAGGAGGCGAAGGAGGAGGCGGAGGAGGGGGTGGAGGCGCCACCGACGATTATTATTGTCTTGTCGAGGCTCCCCATCTCTGTTCCAATTATCGCATCCCCGTCGGTCTCTGTGGTCACGACGATCATCTCTTCTAGGCCGTTCATCACGATGAGTGGAGCGATTGCCGTGCCTTCGATGATCATTGCGCCGACGATTGTCGACCGGAGGTGACGCTTTAGCAGCCGGCCTATGCCTAGTTGAACCAATTGCTAGCGGACGAGGTGGAACGTGATTCTCCGGACGATCATGTACATGACCGGTCCACCGTCGCTCATCTTCTTCTTGTCTCGGCCTTTCTTCCGCCTCTTTCTGCATGATGATCAATAAGCACGTTACGAGCGTCACGATTTCCATTGATCGGGGTGTGTCGACGTCCGATTCTTCCTCCGGAAGAAGCTCCTTCAGACCGGGCCCTCGCATACCGCCCTGAATGCGAATGCGAACGATCGGAAGATTTAGCTCTGTCCTGGACAAGTTGATTGGTTTGCAAAGCTGCCGCATCCACCAGGCTCGAAGCAAGTTGTAATCCCGGTGTCGAATTGAACACTTCCTCTAGAATAGTCTCTAGAATCTGTTTCACCCCCACAATGTTGTGGAGAGGTGACGTGAAGACTCGAGCGCCGTTTAATACAACCTCCATGGAGCCCATATCCAACGCCCTACTTGTGACATCCCGTGTCACATAATAGCCTGTAAACAAATGTCAATATGTTAATTACAGGAATTTAGCACTAATTAAAGGAGTGAACACCTGAAATAATGAATTAGCATGTTTGAAAATTTTAAAATTCAAATGTAGTTTAAATCCAACTAATTAAAACTCAATGATCCTCAACAAAAGTATGTCGATATTGTTGCAGATCCTTGTAGAGGAGATCAAAATAAGAATTTAGGACATTTTTGTAAAATTTTTGTGTTGGCACACTGCCCTAGACAAATTATTTCAGCTCATGAAACAGCCTCCGATCTTGATTATTTATAAATTTTTGCAAGCCAAACAAAAACTTTTGCAAATAACAAAAGTTGTTCCATATGTCTTGCTGAACCTGTACAAATTTTGGTTTTCAAAAATACCAAGGAGAAATTTTTTTTTCAATGTAGCAAAACAGAAACAGATGCAGAGTGGCAAAAGCATAAATCGGAAGAACCTTCCCGGAACAGAGCTCGCACAGTGGCCCAGGGCCACCAGGCGGCCGCCCATCGGCGTTCGTGCCCATCCCGGCCAAACAGACCGCCGTCCTCCTGCACAACGTCACTCCACCCGTCGCTGATCGCCATGATTGCGTCGTTTCCACGCGAGAAGGCCGGCCGTCCATCGGCGCCATAAAAGAAGCTCCCCGCTGCCGCCCAAGCAAACACTACCCGTCGCCCCTCACTCCAGCCACTCTCGTCCTTGCCTCAGCGCGTCACGAGCTCAGCCTCACACCGTCCTCCGAGCACGTGCCTCCCCACCCCGTAGCAACTCGAGTGGATTTCCATTTTTTCCCATCTGCACCACCGTCCGCCATTGTTGGCCATCCCTCTTCTCCGGTGAGTCCTTCCTTGATTCCTCTCACCGGTAGCTTCCTCTAGCACCAACGAACACCCCTTGAGCTTGGCTTTTCTTCTTGTGCAGTATTTCCTCGGGAACGCCACGAGCCGTGCCGCCGTCCGCCATTGTCCTCCGCCTCCGCGTTGACCCGCCGTTGTGGTTAGCCTCTCCGGCCTTGGGGTCCCGCGGCGCAATCCCCACACTCCACCGATGCTATCTAGCCGCGCACCCCTTTCCCCGGCCTCCCTCGCCGCCGGCGGCCACGACATCCTCGGCGCCCAGCGCACGCCGCGCACGCCGTGGCGTGTCCGGAGCACGCGAAAGGCTCTCCCAACTTAGGCAAAAAACTGGATTCGCGATGGCACAAGCGTGAATACATATAACTTTCAAGCGTTTTAAAAATTGCATAACTTCGCGTCTAGAGCTCGGATTTGAACGATTCAAGACATTCTGGAAAGTTTGGAACTTGCACTTTAAAATAAATCAAATGAAAATATATTTTTATATGATGAAAAGGGAAGTTTGAGCAACCCTAAGTTGCTATCACGGCCACGAAGCTTAACAGGATTGCATGTTAGAAATTGCGTAAAATTTATATCGTAGATCCAAAGTACTATACCAAGAACTCGTTGGAAAGTAGAGAATGTGTACTTTGCCATGGTAGCATAATCCAAGTACTTTCTGTGAGGAAAATGAAAGATCCGAGTATTTAAATTGCTAATCCATTAAGGGCCCGTGACAACTTTGCATTTTAAAAATTCCATAATTTTTGTTATACAAATCCAAATGATGCAAATGAACGTTGCTTGGAATCCTTGGAGAATGGACGTTACATGAGCCTGCTTGGTTCACCCAAGTTTCATAGCGAAAAGTTATGTTTTAAGCCCCTTAAGTAGGCCGCACGTTAAGGCTGAAACAGACTTGAATCCAAGCAAATTCGTAAAACAAACTTAGTCAAAATTTGAACATACTCTTTCATTTGGCATGAATCATCATAGCACACATGTTTCTGGTGCATTTGAGCATGTCATAATGATTTTTAGCATTTTTGGTTAAAGCACATTATGGTGCATTGTATTTGCATAATAGGAAGAGTTCATATAAATTCATATTTGCTTCTGGTGCTCAATCATAAGAGAAGTCATGTTTCATCATGAGGATTGTATTTAGATGTGTTTTAAGACCCATATTTAAAGAAATGGCATCTTGTTGAGGTTTTAAGACCCATATTTAAATCTTGAAGAATGTAAAATTTATGAAAGTTGACTTGAGCACTTCACATAACATATTGGACCCTCTGGTACATGACTTTTGAGCATTCATACATATTTTCATCATATTTATCATTATATGCTTAGATAGTGTCACACCCCTATCCCGAAAGATAGTTAAGTGTGGTACGGATCGCCTTGGGAGATGATTGACGAAGCAACCATACATAGCATCACATTAACAAACATACACGATTTGCAAGGTTACATAATTAAGTCTTGATTACAACATAGAGTTCGAATAAAAGATACATTAGGTTCGAGATTAAGTCTTACATAACCATGGTCTTTGTTCGAATTTAAAGTGCGGAAGCGAAATACAACTCGACGATACATAGATAACTTAAATGAACCATGCCGGCCTAGGCCATGGCTCACTCATCATGGGTCGGAGAGCTCGGAACCCATTCAATGGTCCACTCTTTGGGCTCTTCTCCAGTCCCAAACCACCTTACCACAACAATCACAGAAACCGGCTTACGGGAAACCCGTAAGTCAACATGTAGTGGCAAAGCCTCGAGTATCTAACATACTCCGCAAGTCTTACCCGTCAAATTGGTCATCTAAGACCGACTCCTAGATGCATGGGGCTTGACCGGTTTAACTTGGCATTTTTGCATAAATAGCACCTACGCTAATTAGGTTGGCACATTTAATGCTTAGCCAAATTAATAGGGTTGTTGCATAAGAGGAACTTTAGTGAGCATACTAGCAAGACAAGAGTTTGCAATACAATTCAATATCAATATAAAACAGCAAGCTATTCAATCTCTTTCCATTACTACACATTGCGAACTGCTCGAATCAAGTGGTACTCATTAACCGAGAGGAAACGGCGATAATTATCGAATTATTAATCCTGCAGGAAAGAACCCAAATGCACGACATACGCATCATTTAAGAACACGTATGGCCACCGTTCGCGAGCTCATCATAAAGTAAAACACGGGGCCACCGACCCCGAGTACACGTCCCCTTGCGACCGTTCAACAACGCGCCCAAGGCTTAACCCATGTACTCTCCAACGGTCCTCAACCCGTGCAACCACCGTGCCAAACACATCACCTCCGGGTCGGTGAGATATCCGGCTCACTTTACAACTTACAAGCTACATAGGTTTACCAATCCCCATAAGAAAGGTATGAAAGTGGTACACAACTCAAACTTGTTCGCGGAGCCACAATGGGGTGTTCTCAATTTTAACCACATTCATCATGTTCGAGTTTAATCATAAACCATAGGTGAGATTCCCCATTCTATCGTTGACTCCATAAACCTAGCATAGCAATTCTAACGAGGATATGACACATACGCGACATGGGACATATAGGAATTTATGCATGTGGATTTCCAATCAACGCCTAGAACTTAAATGCACATTCATCATCCTTAATATAGTGATAAAAGAAAGACATTTCGAAATAATAGGAATGCACCGGGGCTTGCCTTGAGAGTGATCGAAGTTAGTACTAGCTTCACAAGCGTTGAGCGTGGCAATAGCTTCTTCCGGCGGAGTCAATTCGGCGTCGTCACCTAAGGAATGAAATGCAATGCATAAGTAATATGCATACAAGGGTGATGAATAGGGTAATGCATGTGTGCTGTTTTGTAAAGATGCCCATGAACATATTAATCACAAGTTTGTTTGCTCAAACCCTAACAAGCATGACATGTCTCTTGTTTTATTTAAGTGGGGTCTAAAGACATGACAAGCATGGTCATACTAATGTAATGAGTAATGACTTGGTGCATAGACATGAGTGCTGTGGTTAGTGTAGGTTTAGCACTAATAATTTAGCAAGTTTTTATAGTGCAATACGAAGAAATCTAGGCCTATGCATTTTGACATCACATGCGATGACGATTCCCTTTTAGAATAGAAATTTGATTTCAAATTCCATACATAGGTGAAATACATAAAACCTTTTGACTAAACCTGCCATGGGGTGCTAAAGGACATAATGAACAGTAGACTTTACATAAACATGCATGAACAGGATTTTTAATGACATAAAACCAATTATGTATGTGCTGAAAATGACCCTTTAGAAATTTAGATCTAGGGTTTGCAAAAATCATTACTTAACATGCTCAAAAATTAACATGGGATTTTCTACATGTGTACAGTACCAAAAGGAAATTAATGGCCAAGTTTCATGCAAAAATAATTTATACAGATTTAAATAAAAATTAAATACAGAGAATACAAGAAATGCAATAACTTGAAAAATATGAAATAAAATGCAGATCTTCCAGTGCCAAAAATTCATGTGTGTCAGGGTGAAAACTTTGACCTAGTGGCTTTTAATTTGGATTTATATTTTTAAAGTTATGGCTTAGTTAAGTTTTCAGGGGTTGACTTTTGTCATTTTTGTAAAAATGTGAAAATGACCAGATCTGAGGAGTTCATGTTACTTTTATGAAAGTACAGGTCCTCTAGTTTCCAAAACATTTTAGTTTGCAATTTTTGGATGATTCAAACGCTAGATATGGATTTTTCAAACTCCAACGAAGTTCGGACCTAATTACGAAAATGCCACCGGCCGATTTTTAAAACGGAACGGCGCGCGCTCCGGCGACGGCGGCCGGCGCCGGCGAGCTTCGCCGTGGCGGCGCTACGGGGCAGCTCATGCTCCGCGCTTTGGTGGGAATGGTGCGCGTGCGAGGGGAACACGATGGTGGGGTCCACGGGGGCCCGCGGTGGCCGGAGGGGTGGTGCGGCGAGCGGCGGCGCTCGGGAGGCTGCGGCGGCGGCGCGCGTGTGACACAGAGGGAGAGAAGAGGTGGGGCAAGGCCCGGGAGCACCACCTGGACGTAGGGGTCGACGGCGTGCGGTCGGACGGCGCGAGGAGGGCCGGAAGTAGGAGCTCGACGGGAATGGCGCAACCGGCGGCGGCGGCGGTCTGCTTTCTCCAAAATTTCCGGCGACCGGCTGCAGGACAAGGGGAGCTGATCAGGGGGAAGGAAGGGAAGGCTCTTGCGCGCGTGTTGGCGAAGACGAACGGGGAGCGCAGCTCACCTAGGCGGCGCGCGACACGAGGGCGGCCGTGGCGGTTGCGACGGACGGCGGCGGCGATTTCTCCTCGCGCGCGAGCCGTGGCGGCCGAGGGGGAGAGCTGGCGGTGCGGGGAGGAGCCAAGGGAGCTGGGGCAATGATTTGAGGCGAAAGGGGGGCGATGGGGACTTGGCATTCGTGCCATTATCTATGGACGACCGGACGGGAGCGGCGGCCGGAGCGGAGAGGAGTAACTCCGGCGTGTTCCTGTTGGCCGGCGGGTACGTGGGCAGTTGGGGAGTTGGCCAGAGCTTGCGTGGTGACGGGACAGGGCAGGGCGCACGCGGGCGGCGGCCAGGCTGGCCGGACCGGCGGTCCGGCCGCCATTGCCCAGGGGGCAACCGTAGCTCGAGGTTCCAAATTCGAATTCAAAACTGTGGTTCGGTATTTTGACTAAAATTCATACTTCCGGTGCTCCAAAAATAAAACCAAAAATATGGGGAGGTTCAGGATGATTCACTTTAATTTTCATCTTAAATTTTGAAGTTCCAAACATGCTTTCAAAATTTCATACAAAATTCACAAGTAGCAGTGTTTCAGATTTTGAATTTGAATTTTTGGGCATTTAAAACCTTGTTCAAAAATTTGGTAAAAATGTTGTAAATTCATCTTTTTACATGAGCAATTCAGTGGTGCAAAAATATGTGGGTAGTGTTTTTATAATTTTTGCATCTTTGGTTAGGCTAGGGTTTAGGAGTAGGTTTTTCCTTTTTCCTTTTTGCTTTTCTTCTTTTCCTTTGGGTAATTAGTATTAGTACTTCATTAGTGAGGTGATTAGGGTTCTAACTACGGGATTAGCCTTAATCGTGACATGGGATGTCACAGCCCTCCCCCTTAAAGAAATTCTCGTCCCGAGAATCGCTACGAATTAAGGAGAGGGAGTGCGAAAATTTACCGATTTGTGTGACGCGAGGAACTCGGGAAAGTTCTTCTCTAGAAAATCCTCTTGTTCCCAAGTTGCTTCTTCTTCGGTGTGATTACTCCATTGCACTTTATAGAAGGTGATGGTGCGATTGCGAGTGACCCGGTCGCTTTGATCGATAATCCGGACGGGGTATTCGGGGTAGGAGAGGTCTTCTTCTAGTTGATCGGTGTCGGAAATGACCACATCTATCGGAGGCTTCAAACATTTCTTGAGTTGAGATACGTGGAACACGTTGTGCACTCGAGCAAGACTTTCCGGTAGTTGCAATCGGTAAGCAACCGCGCTATGCTTTTCCACAATCGGATAGGGTCCGATATAGCGGGGTGCTAACTTTCCTTTAATCCCAAACCGAGATACGCCCTTATTCGGAGAGACACGAAGATAAACGTGATCTCCCTTCTCGAATTCCAAGGGGCGTCTCCTCTTGTTAGCGTAGCTCACTTGACGAGATTGTGCGGCTTTCATGTTGGCTTGAATTTGTCGAACCTTCTCTTCGGCTTGGGTGACAAGATCGGGACCAAAAGTAGTTCTCTCTCCCGCTTCCGACCAATTTAAAGGTGTACGACAAGAGTGACCATACAACGCTTCAAACGGTGACATTCCCGAACTCTCTTGATAGCTATTGTTGTACGAGAATTCGGCGAATGGAAGACAATCATCCCAATTTCCTCTATTTTCCATAGCACATGCTCTCAAGATATCCTCCAAATATTGATTCAATCTTTCGGTTTGTCCATCCGTTTGCGGGTGATATGCGGAGCTTCTAATGAGGGTGGTACCAAGACAAGAATGCAATTGTTCCCAAAAGCGAGATACAAATTGCGGACCTCGATCGGAAACAATAGTTTTAGGTACCCCATGCAAACATAACACTCTTGAGATGTATAACTCGGCATACTTCTTGGTATTGTAGGTAGTATGGACGGGGATGAAATGTGCGGACTTAGTTAACCTATCCACAATAACCCAAATTGAATCGTGCTTCTTTGATGTGAGAGGCAATCCAACGATAAAATCCATAGCAATGTCCTCCCACTTCCAAACGGGAATCTTCAATGGGTTCAATAATCCGGCTTTTCTCAAGTGGTCGGCTTTCACTCGTTGACAAGTATCACACTCGGCCACATACCGTGCAATCTCACGCTTCATGCGTGTCCACCAAAACTTTTCTCTTAGGCCGCGATACATCTTGTTGCTACCGGGTGTATGGAATATTTAGACAAATGTGCCTCATCCATTATTTTCTTCCGTAATTCCATATCCTTTGGAACAACGAGACGTTGGTTGAACCATAATACACCATTGTCATCTTGTCGGAAACATGTAGCTTCGTCATTCTCAATCTTTTGCCGAATAAATTCCATACCTTCGTCCTTCTTTTGTGCCTCAATAATTTCCTCACGAAGGGTAGGAATGAGAGCTAGATTATATAGCGAACCATAGGGAATGACTCGAAGACTCGGTTCACTAGAATCTGAAATTTCCGAGTTTTCCATAGAACAACCGGTAATATGATTGCATTGATCCTTGCGACTCAAAGCGTCGGCAACCACATTAGCTTTACCCGGATGATAATGGATTTCCAACTCATAATCCTTGATTAATTCCAACCATCTACGTTGCCTCATATTCAACTCTTGTTGGGTGAAGATATATTTGAGACTCTTATGATCGGTGTAAAGATTGACAAGATTTCCAAGTAGATAATGCCTCCAAGTTTTCAAAGCAAGGACAACCGAAGCTAGCTCCAAATCATGAGTGGGGTAATGTTGTTCATGCTTGCGAAGTTGACGAGAAGCATAAGCAATGACACGACCTTCTTGCATTAGCACACATCCTAGACCGGTGCCGGATGCATCACAATACACGTCAAACGGCTTGGTGATGTCGGCTTGCGCTAACACCGGGCGGATGTTAAATGCTTCTTGAGAGTTTGGAAGGCTTCTTCACATTCACGGCTCCATTTAAACTTAGCATCTTTCTCCAACAATTTTGTCATAGGCTTGGCTACGCTTGAAAAATTGGGAATGAATTTCCGATAGTAGCCGGCAAGACCTAGAAAACTCCGGATTTGTCTCACCGACCTTGGGGATTTCCAAACAAGCACGTCTTCCACTTTACTTGGGTCAACGGCTACACCTTCCGCGGAAATAATGTGACCCAAGAAAGGCACTTGCTTCAACCAAAATTCACACTTGCTAAACTTGGCATACAATTGATGATCACGAAGCCGTTGGAGAACAATGCGAAGGTGTTCGGCATGCTCTTCTTCGGACTTCGAATAAATAAGAATGTCGTCAATGAAGACCACGACAAACTTATCCAACTCGGGCATGAATACCGAATTCATCAAGTACATAAAATGAGCCGGGGCATTTGTGAGCCCAAAAGACATGACGAGATACTCAAAGAGACCATACCGTGTAGAGAATGCGGTTTTTGGAATATCTTCGGCTCGGATCTTGATTTGATGGTAACCGGATCGGAGATCAATCTTAGAGAAAACCTTAGCACCAACTAATTGATCAAAGAGAATATCAATCCGAGGGAGCGGGTATTTATTCTTAATAGTCACCGCATTGAGAGGGCGGTAATCCACACATAGACGTAGCGTCTTATCTTTCTTCTTCACAAAGAGAGCGGGACATCCCCACGGGGAAGAACTAGGGCGAATATATCCTTTATCCATAAGCTCACTCAATTGCTCTTTTAAGATTGCTAGCTCATTGGGAGCCATCTTGTACGGCCTACAGGAAATTGGTGCCGTACCGGGTTGGAGCTCAATCTTAAACTCGACATCCCGATCGGGTGGCATGCCCGGTAAGTCATCCGGAAAAACATCGGGAAACTCACATACCACGGGAATATCCTCAATCCGTTTTCCCTCAAGATGGTAGATTTTTGAAGTGGAGAATTTTGGATGGGGCAATCGGAGAATAGATGAACCATGGAGTGGGGAGTTTAGGTGAACTTCACGAGAATCGATATGTAGAACGGCTCTATGGAGTTTCATCCACCTCATACCTAGAATTATATCTATTCCTTGCCCACACAAAACTATGAGAGATGAGGGGTATATTTTTCTTTCTAGGTGTAGTGGGACTTGCCTCAACTCTAGGTTTGTTTTTATCTTTCCACCGGTGATGTGATGATATAGGGAATATCCAAAACGGTAGGAGTGAGTTGTAGGGTTTTTGCACATGCTTGACTAATGAAATCATGAGTTGCACCCGAATCAAAAAGAACCAAAGTGGAGTGGTTGTTGACCGAAAACATACCCGAAAGCACCGGTTCTCCCGCTTGAATCTCTTCGGCCGTGGTATAGTTGACTCGGCCATTCTTAGCATTTGGAGTGGAGGACTGATTGCGATTCCCATTCCCATTATTCCCATTGCGGTTTTGGTTGTTGTTGCCGCTTCCGGAACCATTGTTGTTGTTGCTCGGGTTGCGGGTCGGAACACGGCAATCCTTTGCGAAATGACCCGGACGTCCACAATTAAAGCACGGACCTTGAGGACCGGGCCTAGCACCTTGGTATTGCTGCTGTGGAGGGCGGAACGAGGTGGTATGCTGCTGATTTCCACCGTGGGAGTGGTGGTGCTGCTGCGGCACAAACCGACGTGAGCCCCCGTCGGCGGCAATGCGGCCCGAAACTTCTGTCCGGTCGGGGAAGTGATAGCTAGTTTGTACTTGGGCGGAGCGGAGCCGGATGGATTTCCTACGGCACGCTTCCTCTTCTTGTCCTCTTGGTGAGCACGGATAGCATCTTCTTGCACAATTGCGGCACTCATCAAGTCATTGAACGTGCCGGTAGTGACTTGAGCCAAGCGATCTTGTAACTTTGGGCTTAGCCCCGAACGAAAGCAATCCTTCTTCTTGTCATCCGTGTCGGCATGATAGGATGCATACCGAGCCAAGTAGTTGAACTTCCGTGCATACTCTTGCACGGTTCCGCACCTTGCTTCAAACTAAGGAACTCTTGCAACTTGCGCTTCATGAGACCGGCGGGAATGTGATGCGCGCGAAATGCGGTGCAAAAGTCCAGCCAGTTCACTTGAGTACCGGCGGGAAGTGCGGCGGTGAAACTTGCCCACCATGCACTAGCGGAGCCACGAAGTTGTTGAGCTGCAAAGAGGACCTTTTGCTCCGATGTGCAGTTGAGGAGAGCGAACTTCGACTCAATGATGCGGAGAAAATTATCCGCCTCCAACGGATCGGTAGTAGCTTCACCAAACTTGGGCGGTTGAGTGGCCCAAAAGTCGGCATAGGTGGAATTCCTCGGCCCTTGGGGTGGCGGTCCTTGGCCTTGTCCTTGGTTGGTTTGACTTGCAAAGAACAAGCGGAACATCTCGTTTTGGTTGGACACGAGTTGTTCCAACGGCGTGAGGGGTGGAGGGTTGGGGAGTTGCTCTTCCCTCGCACCATGCCCACTTCCGAAGCTTCACCACGGCGGGTATTCACCATCTGTCATGCATGAAAAATTTTCTCACGTTAGCTCATTAGACCAAGAGCTAAAATAGCAAGAAAACATGACATTGGGCATAAGGGACCAAAAATTTCAGATTGCATGCATGAAGAAGAATATTGATGAAATAAGCATAATGCATTGGCAACACACATATTCCATAGATTCCAACATAGTAGCAACATGATAGAAATTTTTGATACACGGGAAACCACGAATCCGGTACAACACGGTCTTAGGTTACATCACATGTGACCCACAAACAAACACAAATCTCGGAGAGCTTAATTAACAACACGCGGATCGTTTTCCAACACGGTTACATGCCTCACGAGATTACAAATCCTACACACATAGAGCTACGACCACCGGTCGTGACAACTACTCGTCGTCATCGCCGTAGTAGTCGACGTCATCCCTCATGGGAGAGGGTGGTGCTCCGTCCTCGACGTCGGAAACATCCTCGCCATCACTCATCTCCACATCCTCCTCGGGTGGGATGATCTCAAGTGGCTCGGGAGGTCCGCCATTAAGGATGGCGTGCAGGGCGTTGTTGGCGGCTTGGAGATGCTCAATGGTAGCGTTGTTATGCGCTATGGTCGCCTCGGGCGTTCCGGAGGTCTCCCTCCAAAGCATCCCTAGCGCCCCGAGTCTCCAGGAGAGTAACATCCAACTCATCCTTCTCCTCGAGAAGGGCATCCACCTGGCCGGAGAGGACGTAGTTCTCCTCATTCGCGGCGGCGAGCTGGGCATCACGCTCATCAAGCGTGGCCTGCAGAGCGGCGGCTCCATTGCCCTCAAGGGCAAGGTGGGCGTCGTGGAGCTGCTCGAAGAAGTTCCAACGCTCCGTCTCGCTATACTCGAGCTGCGTACGGAGGGTATCCACCTCGGTAGTGCGCTCGGCTAGCTCGGCGGTGCGGGCAGCAAGCTCAGCGTCGCGAGCGGCGAGCTCGGCGTCGCGGGTGGTAAGCTCGGCGTCGCGGGTGGCGAGGGTGGCCTGCAGGGCAGCACGCTCCTGCTCCAACTCGAGCACCCGCCTCGCGAGGTTCTCACGGTCCAACATGAGCTTGCCGGGGGCCATCTGTAGGAGAATTTTGAAACATAAGTCAAAACTCAAAATCGAACAACAAAACATGCTACATAAGTAAAGCATGAATGAGGGAATGGCACCAACTTAGCAAAAGAATGCGACAAAACTTTTCGCACAATCCTAACACGGTTCCGTTTTTTCTGGACAGATTTGCCACGCTACCGAAACTCGATGATTACTCCTGTTTCTGGGCTGAATCAAACTTTTATTTTGTTACAAAAGTTTTAGACAATTTCTTAAGATTTCCAACGCATCCTAGAACAGCTCAATCCGACTTGTCGTTTGAAAGTTATGCACGATCTACGACAGGGACAGAACCGGAGCACATTCTGGAATTCCAGAACAGCTCTCTGTAATGGGCAATTCTAGCTATGTTCCAGATTTTTACAAGACCTGAGACTAGGAGGTTGTTGTAGTGCATAATACAAGCTTTCCAGAAAGTCCTTATTTGCCTTATTTGGATAAGTAACTTGTAAGTTATGCTCATTTTCCAGAAATCTGCCACGTCTTTGTTTCTGGTTTTCAACCTTTTGTGGGAATTAAGCTAGGTGATCAAATTTTTGGTGATTGTTCCATTTATATGAGTTCACATGCATATGTTTGACATGATGACGTGATATGCAAGGATGATGGATGCTCAATATGTCGTTCCGTACGTCCTCACAAAATTAAAAGACCGCGCCCGCCGATACGACTATCGGACAAGCGCATCGGTGGCACACACACCTCTCACACGATACTACACGAGCTAAAGCGTTGTTATGTACCTGCAAGAGATGGATTCCAGAAACATTACATCAAATTCAAAAGAAACAAGCCAAAAATAAATCCATGTCACCTCGCCTCACATGGAGAGCTCTCGAATAAGAGTGTATTCGAGTCACACCAATAATATCATGCGAAAATTTGACGACACTCAATCACATACCTTTGCTCAAGCCGTAGTTGCAAAATATTTAACAATCATAACACGGGGTTAGTTTTGCCACCATTCTATGTAGTCCTTATATTGGCCTTTCTATCTAGACTCGTGCCTCACCGTGACTCAAAAACGGGTTTTAAGATTTTTAGAATGAGTGTTAGCGTGACGCAAATCCCAAGTCGGCTCGATACCACGTGTCACACCCCTATCCCGAAAGATAGTTAAGTGTGGTACGGATCGCCTTGGGAGATGATTGACGAAGCAACCATACATAGCATCACATTAACAAACATACACGATTTGCAAGGTTACATAATTAAGTCTTGATTACAACATAGAGTTCGAATAAAAGATACATTAGGTTCGAGATTAAGTCTTACATAACCATGGTCTTTGTTCGAATTTAAAGTGCGGAAGCGAAATACAACTCGACGATACATAGATAACTTAAATGAACCATGCCGGCCTAGGCCATGGCTCACTCATCATGGGTCGGAGAGCTCGGAACCCATTCAATGGTCCACTCTTTGGGCTCTTCTCCGTCCCAAACCACCTTACCACAACAATCACGTAAACCGGCTTGCGGGAAACCCGTAAGTCAACATGTAGTGGCAAAGCCTCGAGTATCTAACATACTCCGCAAGTCTTACCCGTCAAATTGGTCATCTAAGACCGACTCCTAGATGCATGGGGCTTGACCGGTTTAACTTGGCATTTTTGCATAAATAGCACCTACGCTAATTAGGTTGGCACATTTAATGCTTAGCCAAATTAATAGGGTTGTTGCATAAGAGGAACTTTAGTGAGCATACTAGCAAGACAAGAGTTTGCAATACAATTCAATATCAATATAAAACAGCAAGCTATTCAATCTCTTTCCATTACTACACATTGCGAACTGCTCGAATCAAGTGGTACTCATTAACCGAGAGGAAACGGCGATAATTATCGAATTATTAATCCTGCAGGAAAGAACCCAAATGCACGACATACGCATCATTTAAGAACACGTATGGCCACCGTTCGCGAGCTCATCATAAAGTAAAACACGGGGCCACCGACCCCGAGTACACGTCCCCTTGCGACCGTTCAACAACGCGCCCAAGGCTTAACCCATGTACTCTCCAACGGTCCTCAACCCGTGCAACCACCGTGCCAAACACATCACCTCCGGGTCGGTGAGATATCCGGCTCACTTTACAACTTACAAGCTACATAGGTTTACCAATCCCCATAAGAAAGGTATGCAAGTGGTACACAACTCAAACTTGTTCGCGGAGCCACAATGGGGTGTTCTCAATTTTAACCACATTCATCATGTTCGAGTTTAATCATAAACCATAGGTGAGATTCCCCATTCTATCATTGACTCCATAAACCTAGCATAGCAATTCTAACGAGGATATGACACATACGCGACATGGGACATATAGGAATTTATGCATGTGGATTTCCAATCAACGCCTAGAACTTAAATGCACATTCATCATCCTTAATATAGTGATAAAAGAAAGACATTTCGAAATAATAGGAATGCACCGGGGCTTGCCTTGAGAGTGATCGAAGTTAGTACTAGCTTCACAAGCGTTGAGCGTGGCAATAGCTTCTTCCGGCGGAGTCAATTCGGCGTCGTCACCTAAGGAATGAAATGCAATGCATAAGTAATATGCATACAAGGGTGATGAATAGGGTAATGCATGTGTGCTGTTTTGTAAAGATGCCCATGAACATATTAATCACAAGTTTGTTTGCTCAAACCCTAACAAGCATGACATGTCTCTTGTTTTATTTAAGTGGGGTCTAAAGACATGACAAGCATGGTCATACTAATGTAATGAGTAATGACTTGGTGCATAGACATGAGTGCTGTGGTTAGTGTAGGTTTAGCACTAATAATTTAGCAAGTTTTTATAGTGCAATACGAAGAAATCTAGGCCTATGCATTTTGACATCACATGCGATGACGATTCCCTTTTAGAATAGAAATTTGATTTCAAATTCCATACATAGGTGAAATACATAAAACCTTTTGACTAAACCTGCCATGGGGTGCTAAAGGACATAATGAACAGTAGACTTTACATAAACATGCATGAACAGGATTTTTAATGACATAAAACCAATTATGTATGTGCTGAAAATGACCCTTTAGAAATTTAGATCTAGGGTTTGCAAAAATCATTACTTAACATGCTCAAAAATTAACATGGGATTTTCTACATGTGTACAGTACCAAAAGGAAATTAATGGCCAAGTTTCATGCAAAAATAATTTATACAGATTTAATTAAAAATTAAATACAGAGAATACAAGAAATGCAATAACTTGAAAAATATGAAATGAAATGCAGATCTTCCAGTGCCAAAAATTCATGTGTGTCAGGGTGAAAACTTTGGCCAAGTGGCTTTTAATTTGGATTTATATTTTTAAAGTTATGGCTTAGTTAAGTTTTCAGGGGTTGACTTTTGTCATTTTTGTAAAAATGTGAAAATGACCAGATCTGAGGAGTTCATGTTACTTTTATGAAAGTACAGGTCCTCTAGTTTCCAAAACATTTTAGTTTGCAATTTTTGGACGATTCAAACGCTAGATATGGATTTTTCAAACTCCAACGAAGTTCGGACCTAATTACGAAAATGCCACCGGCCGATTTTTAAAACAGAACGGCGCGCGCTCCGGCGACGGCGGCCGGCGCCGGCGAGCTTCGCCGTGGCGGCGCTACGGGGCAGCTCATGCTCCGCGCTTTGGTGGGAATGGTGCGCGTGCGAAGGGGAACACGATGGTGGGGTCCACGGGGGCCCGCGGTGGCCGGAGGGGTGGTGCGGCGAGCGGCGGCGCTCGGGAGGCTGCGGCGGCGGCGCGCGTGTGACACGAGAGGGAGAGAAGAGGTGGGGCAAGGCCGGGAGCACCACCTGGACGTAGGGGTCGACGGCGTGCGGTCGGACGGCGCGGAGGAGGGCCGGAAGTAGGAGCTCGACGGGGATGGCGCAACCGGCGGCGGCGGCGGTCCGCTTTCTCCAAAATTTCCGGCGACCGGCTGCAGGACAAGGGGAGCTGATCAGGGGGAAGGAAGGGAAGGCTCTTGCGCGCGTTTTGGCGAAGACGAACGGGGAGCGCAGCTCACCTAGGCGGCGCGCGACACGAGGGCGGGCCGTGGCGGTTGCGACGGACGGCGGCGGCGATTTCTCCTCGCGCGCGAGCTGTGGCGGCCGAGGGGGAGAGCTGGCGGTGCGGGGAGGAGCCAAGGGAGCTGGGGCAATGATTTGAGGCGAAAGGGGGCGATGGGGACTTGGCATTCGTGCCATTATCTATGGACGACCGGACGGGGAGCGGCGGCCGGAGCGGAGAGGAGTAACTCCGGCGTGTTCCTGTTGGCCGGCGGGTACGTGGGCAGTTGGGGAGTTGGCCAGAGCTTGCGTGGTGACGGGACAGGGCAGGGCGCATGCGGGCGGCGGCCAGGCTGGCCGGACCGGCGGTCCGGTCGCCATTGCCCAGGGGGCAACCGTAGCTCGAGGTTCCAAATTCGAATTCAAAACTGTGGTTCGGTATTTTGACTAAAATTCATACTTCCGGTGCTCCAAAAATAAAACCAAAAATATGGGGAGGTTCAGGATGATTCACTTTAATTTTCATCTTAAAGTTTGAAGTTCCAAACATGCTTCCAAAATTTCATACAAAATTCACAAGTAGCAGTGTTTCAGATTTTGAATTTGAATTTTTGGGCATTTAAAACCTTGTTCAAAAATTTGGTAAAAATGTTGTAAATTCATCTTTTTACATGAGCAATTCAGTGGTGCAAAAATATGTGGGTAGTGTTTTTATAATTTTTGCATCTTTGGTTAGGCTAGGGTTTAGGAGTAGGTTTTTCCTTTTTCCTTTTTGCTTTTCTTCTTTTCCTTTGGGTAATTAGTATTAGTACTTCATTAGTGAGGTGATTAGGGTTCTAACTACGGGATTAGCCTTAATCGTGACATGGGATGTCACAGATAGCACATATTTGCCTATAAAGGTTTGATTAGGAAAATGCATACACAAATATTATATTATTTGTTTCTGGTGCTCCTCATGAGCAAATCATGTTTTGCCATAGAATTCATGTTTAGGAGTGCCTTGTAGCACTAGTTGCTTAATTTTGAAAGTTGCCATTCCATATTGCCATAATATGTCATGTTGCCATATGATATATTGCCATATATCATTATGTTCATAATTCATGTTAAGCTTTGCATTTCATGCATGACCATATTTGTCATGGGCCATATGATTAATTATGGTAGGAGTATAGCATGTGCATATTTATATTGACATACCCATGTTCATGCTTATGTTCATACATAACCCTATGCCATAATAAAAAGTTAGTAGTTTAAATACTCTCACTTGTGTACCATGGTTTATTTAGATAGGAGAGGTAAATTCTTATATTTGCTTCTAAATAATTTGCTTATGTATTGCTTTATCCATGTTTTTCTTAATTACAAGTTGTCCCCTTGACATGTAGTCATGATCTATCATCCATATGCAAGCATCATATTTCATACATAAGCATGTTCATTTCATGAACACATTGTCATTTTGATTCATTATTGAGAAAGCTCCATGAACTAAATATCTTTGTATGCAGCCATACTCACATCATGCATTGCATCCATATAGGGACCTCGACCGGAGAAAGAAATCACCAAGAGGATTCCGCTAAACTGAACTTGATTGAGAGTGCTAACTTCGACCCGTCCCAAGGCAAGCCCGGTGCATAATCCCACTTGTTTAGTTTTTGGTTTAAATTCACATATGTCTATGCTTATGTATTGTGCACTTACGTTTAGGAGTTGATCGTAACCCTAGTTGCATTATGTTCCCTATTGCCCATGGTCTTTGGATAGGTATAATCCTTTTTCGATAGAATGGCTATGCTTAAATGAGTCACCGGTAGCAACACCGAGTGGTTTGGGGACCTCTCGGTTTAGGTTTCAAATATTGTTACCTCTCACATGATTAAATTGGAGACCGTACAGGGATGAGCATGTGTAGGATGCGGTTACAAGGTTGGCCCTTGTTCGCCATAGCCCCGTGCGTGTCGGTTAAGGACCGTTCGTTGTGACTCCGCGAGCAAGTATTGAGTTGTGTACCAAATGCATACCTTCATATGGGAGTTGGTAAACTGATGTAACTTGAGAGTCGTAGTGTTGGACGGTATCTCCACCCTTTGTGCAAAGTGTTGGTCACGGTGGATGCACGGGTTTGTGAGTAGATGGAGGGTGTGTTATGACCCTTGGACCCGACGCTACTGTGGTTGCATGTGGAATGCACACTCGGAGGGAGGACCCGACTCATATATATGATAATCTTGTGAAAGGTGGCCATACGTGTTCTTAAATGATGCGTATGTCGTGCATTTGGGTTTCCCTGCCGGGTGTAAATCGATATATATCGTCGTCCCTCGTGGTGATGAGTACCACTTGTCTCGAGCAGATTGCATCGTAGTAACAAAGAGAATATGATGATTAAGCTTACTGATTTGGAACAATTACTTCATGTATTGCAACCATGTTTGTTAGTCTTGCTCACTAAATTTATAATTATGTCACAACCCTCTTAATATGGCTTAAACATGAAATTTAGACTTAGCATAGGTGCTGTTTTCGGCTATTTCCAGCAAGCCCAGTCAGCCCCCTGCATACTAGGAGTCGGTTATAGAAACAATTTTATTTGTCGGGTAAAACTTACGGAGTATATTAGATACTCGGGGCTTTGTTGTTAACATTTTTGTGCAGGTGAGATTGTCGAGAAGAATGGGCACACCTACGGGCTGATATGTTACATTTTAGGCAACTATCGTCGAGATTATCTTTACGCTTCCGCTCATTGTATATTCATGTCTATTAAATCTGAATTTCGAACTCTATGTATAATAACAACTTGAACTTGAGATATAAAATATGTCACTCATGTATCTAAACATGTATATGAAAATTGTGGATGTATCGTTAACGTATGTGCAATGAACGTTCGCTTCGTCGAATGTCTCCCGATGCGGTCCTGTGCGACTATCCCTCTTGCTTTGCAAGGTGGGGATGTCATAGCTGATATCAGAGCTAAATCGGGATATGCCGTACGTTAATGATCATTCTTAAAAATTGCAAACGCGTTTTTCGGTGAGGAACGACTTAGTAAGCCCAATTAAGGTCTATAATAGTGTAGAAAGTGGCAAAACTAACCCTGGGTTATGCTTGTTTAATATTTGCATCTACGGCCTGGCCAAGGTATGTTCGCAATTTAAATTAGCGCTCCGTGCCCGCGGAAGTAATAATACGGGACAATGTTGGCTCGTGGCAATCCACGAGGCGATCCTTTCAATGGATCGTTACTATATGAATATGGTAGAACTGTGATTTGTTTTCCTAATTTCATTTGAATTTGATATACTGTTTCTGCAATGGATCTTCTGCAGGTACGCTAACCATGCGAATCTTAGCTCGTGTAGAACCGTGATCAGCGCGTGTGTGTGTTGCCACTAAATTTGCGAGTTGGTCAGCTATATACCGATCACATCTTTTAATTTGGAAAGGAGGTAGGCACCGGCATGTTCATCTCATCATTCATGCCATTCATAACATATGCATATCATGTGCACGAATTCAAATTTATCAAACATAAATGACTCATCAAGTCACCGTGTCGAAAATGCCAAAAACGTGAATCCGGCAGAGAAATACCACCCGATTGGCAGTAAATTTCCACCCGATAATCAGTTTCGCGAAACGACCATAACTTTTATGTTACTTATCCAAATGAAATGCTTGACCCCAATATTGAAAGCTCATGATGTGTGCTACAACCCTGTATTCCCACTTATCCATGAAAGGGTGATTAAATCATCCAAAATTTGACGACCCAAAAACCCTAAGAATTTTGCCCGAGTTGCCGGATTCTGCAGATTTCGGGTAGATTGCCAAAATCGCTAGTGTTACTTGTCCAAATTAAGCGATCTACCCCATTCTGGAAAGCTCATGTTATGCCCCAGAACTTCTCTAGTACAAAGTTGGTCAGGAAAATTGGTTAAGGTGATCAAATCGGTAAAAACAGAGAGCAAGTCGAATTGCCATAAGTTGCAAGAGTTGTCAGAATTCCCGGCCGAACCCGGTAGAGCCGAAAATCACCGTAACATTGGATCCGCTTATGCTTTTTATGTGTTTTAGGATGCGTTGGAAAGCTTGTAAAGTTCTCTAGCCTTTTGATAAGGTTTTGGTAATTTTTACTGTTCATACTAGAGGTGAGAATTGCTAGTTTCCATAACTGTTTTCGGTCACCGATTTTGTGCAAAACGTAGTTACTTTCTTTTATACACCAGTTCATCTTACGTTAGTTTATTTCGCATAATACTAGGTGGCCATGCTATTTGACTTGTTGTAAAAATCCACCACCCCCGGCAAATAATGATGATGATGCCGCTACCGACGCCTCCGACGTTAACAACCCGATCGTGCCTTCCGACACCGATAGCGATGGGTTAAGTGTTGTTGTTGGCTCTGTGTAGCGTATGCAAATAAATGTAGTATGCTAGACTAAACCAGTGGCTTGTAATCGCGTATACGATAGGTGGTAAGGTCTTTTGTGTACTTATGGCAACCTAATAAGCAATCAAAACATTGTAACCAAAAGCTTCACAACATGGATGAATTTCAGATGCTATCCCAATTGTCGGCCACCAATTTCCAACCCCATGAACCAATCATCGGAAACCCGTTGGTTTTCACTCCAAAGTTGTTTTCATTCTTCCCCTCACTTGGAATCATTACCTTCATTACTAGAAAACCTCCCGAGTAAATCCTGAAACTATTGATGGTCCAACCTTTTATTGTGCTAAGTTCTACCGAGAGCAGAATTCAATTTAGTGGATAGGTGATTCCAAATTGCCATTTTGTTTTTGTATTGTGCCGGTTCGCCTGGGCGCTTCTCAAAGCCAAAGATAGGCTATATGGAAATGCATGCTGCTCAATCTGAATTTAGTGAGAGAATTCGGATATGATGTTTTTCGGAACGGATGGCGTATGACGGGGATACGCAACCGGAAAGAAGAATGTTGTGTTTGGTGACTCGTTGGTACTATTAGCCGTATCACCATCCCACAACCCTTACACATTGAAATCGACATGGTCTTGCCATGACCATGGAAACTTGGGGTTGTACCCCAAAACTCGAAATCATTCCTGTCCCAACATTATCGTCATCTTTACCCTCCATAACTCCTTAAAAATCTCGGGACGAGATTGCTTTAAGGGGAGGGCTGTGACATCCCATGTCACGTAATAGCCTGTAAACAAATGTCAATACCTTAATTACAGGAATTTAGCACTAATTAAAGGAGTGAACACCTGAAATAATGAATTAGCATATTTGAAAATTTTAAAATTCAAATGTAGTTTAAACCCAACTAATTAAAACTCAATGATCCTCAACAAAAGTATGTCAATATTGTTGCAGATCCTGGTAGAGGATATCGAAATAAGAATTTAGGACATTTTTGCCAAATTTTTGTGTTGGCACACTGCCCTAGACAAATCATTTCAGCTCATGAAACAGCCTCTGATCTTGATTTTTTATAAATTTTTGCAAGCCAAACAAAAACTTCTGCAAATAACAAAACTTGTTCCATATGTCTTGCTGAACCTGTACAAATTTTGGTATTCAAAAATACCAAGAAGAAGATTTTTTTAATGAAGCAAAACAGAAACAGTGTAGAGTGGCAAAAGCGTCAATAGGAAGAACCTTCCTCGAACAGAGCTCGCACGATGGCCCAAGGCCACCGGGCAGCCGCCGATCGGCGTTCGTGCCCATCCTGGCCGAACAGACCGCCGTCCTCCTGCACAGCGCCGCTCCACGCGTGTAACAGCCCGTGTATTTGTATCCATTCAAAATTGGAATAAAATTAAAATTGGATGAAGTTTGTGCAAATTCGGAAAAGAAATCAATTCGAAATGATTTTATTTGAATTTACTCGCGTGTGGGCCGAATCAGCCGCCACGGCCCAGCCTCTCTCTCCCTTTTCTCTCTTCTTCCTTCCCCTTCGCGCGGCCCAGACAAGCCCGACCGGGCCCGTTCCTGTTTTTCTTCCTTCCTCGCCCGTACCGCGCGGCGCGCGCCGTGACCGACGCCACGTCGTCCGCCCGTCGTTTTGCGCCGCCCACCCGCTCGACGTCGGCCGGCCCCGCCTCCACCCAACTCCGCTCGGACTCTAGCGGTTCCTCCGCCACCCCGTGGTCGCCGTCCCTCAATTTAAACCGCGCCGCGATGCCTCCCCCAAACCCTAGCCGCAACCTCGCCCGCCGTCGTCGTCCGGGGTCACCGCGAGTGAGCACCATTGGCGCCGGCGTGTTCCTCATCCTCCGCTCGATGCGTTCCTGCTCATCCCATCGTCCGGCGTGCGGGATGGAGGGAGAACGGCTGGGTTGAAGCCGGCGGCCGTCGACTCTTCCGTCCCCGCTCGTCGTCTCCGGTGAAGCTCGTCCCCTCTCTTTTGCCGTTCTGCGATCCCCGTCGTGCACCGCCCCTACGGCGCTAATTTCCCCGTTGTCGTTCCTTTGCGGCGCCGGAACGCCGTCGAGCACGGTCACCACTCGGACCGAGTTCGCCGTCGTCGTCCGCCGCCGCCCCTCCTCGTCGCGCGGCGTCTTCGGCCCCTCCCCGCTTCGCCCGTGAGGAGCACGAGCATCCTGGTAAGCCCGCGTATCGATCCCCCTCCTTTCCCCCATGGTTTAGTCCCGAATCGACCCATTCCATCGTGTACCGGTCGCCGCGTGCCATGGACGCCGGCGAGCTCTTGATTCCGGTCGTGCTCATCCTCGATTAGCGAGTGGTTTAGTCCCGCGGAGGTTAGTAGCTGCTCGTGCGTGTGTAAGGCGGGCGAAAGGAGCTCGCTTCTCCGGTGGCCGTCGAGCTCATCCTTCCGCCGCCGCGAAGCTCGCCGCCGGCAGCCCTCCGATGGCCCTTGCGCATCGCGAGAGCGTGCGGAACGCTCGGCGGAGCATGAGCTACCTTTTGGTGCTTTTGGGTTGCGTTGTGGTTGAGTCCGCGAGCTTTTCCCTCTTCGCGCCTCCGCCGGCGGAGCTCCGGCGAGTCCGCGCCGCCGCTCCGGCCATGGTTGTGTTCGGGAGTGGGACCGGCCGACGCGGCGTGGTTCGCTGGTTCCATTGGTGGTCTCCACTCCCTCTGCGACGAGCCATAGCTCGAGATCGACGCGATTCCGGCAGGCGTCGCGGTGGTCCCTAGCGGCGCCGCCCTCTCCGGTGGTGCTGGCGTGGCTAGCCACGGGGCGGAATTTCTGCTGATGTGGCACCACCGTGGCCGAATCTCTACTGCGTGGCTCCGAGGTGTCGTCTGCGTGGCAGCTGCGTGGCACCCACGTGGCGAAGTAATGCCACGTGGTGCTGACCTGTAGAGGTTTTGATCTGCGTGGCACGGGCGTGGCGCTGACGTGGTGCCCGCGTGTCAAGGAATATTCCGGAGAATATTCCATTTCCTTTTATTGGATTTTCCCGAATTCCCATAATTCATTTATCTTTGGAAATTCATATCTTTTCCTGGAGCGTCGAGAAAAATACGCGGTTGGTTGCGTTGGATTCGTAGCGACGAGATCTACGCGTTAGTGTAGTTATCAGCTATGTTCTAGTGTCGTAAATTCCGTCGTCCGTTTCGTTGCTCGTCGTACTTTCCTCGTTTTGCGTGCCTAACCCGTTTCGTACGTTACGTCTACCGGAGAGCTACGAGGAGTTCCCGCCCGCGCCGCGAGTTTGAGGAGTTCCCGCCGGAGCAGCCGTACGAGTATCCCGACCCGGCGTGGGACCGGCGTTTCGCGAGGCAAGCCACAATCCTTGACCACTCTTGCTCCTACTTAGCAATTGCATTAAATTGATCCATGCATGATAAATGGTTACTTGCACTTGTAGTTTACCTATGCCATACTATGCTATCCTTGCCACTGTTTGCCATAGGTTGTTCTACTGTTACTCGCATGCTTAGAATCCGCTTAGTTGCTTAATTGAACCCCATGATGACTATACATGATTTTTGTGTAAAATAAATTGTAGGTGTTTCATAGGTGTCGAGTTTACGTACTAGATACACCTGTAGGACTTTTTCGGGGCGAGGGAGTCTCTGTTTGGAGAGCGCTCGTTGCGGGTGCGGTTGTGTAGGGGCCTTGGGTTATGGGGCCCCTGTTGTGGTGACACCGTTGTTGAGACTCGTTGTTGAGGAGAGGGATGGTGACTCGCCCCGGCAGCATAAGGACCGGTTCCTGGTTGCTCGCTCTTTGGTATACTAGCTTACCACGTGACCCGTATGGGCGAGCTGGATTGAGACGCTTAGCGGAGGACCGGTGGGCCCGCCGTGGTGCGAGTTAGTGTTAGTGGGTTTTTGGAGCGAGTGTCTGGACCCATGAGTAGAGGATACCCCACTGGCCCGTGGTAGACCTTTCACACCTTCAGGACCTCGTTCTACGTTGTCATTGGGGATCCCGGACCCGAGGGACGGGCGCCTGCTAGTCGATGCTTTGTTTATTGATCTTGTGAGTGTTGCTTGTGCTTTAGCCACGACGGTGGCTGTAGTTATAGTACCTCTTCACGTGGGTACGGTTGCTTACTCCGTGCGGAGATATATAATCTATACGTATAGCCTAGCCCTCGGGTAAGGGGGCAACACCATTGAGCGACACGCTTGATTAGCATTTACTACTTCTCCCCTCGATAGGTTATACTTCCGGCTTCGAGCTGTGGTCCGGTGGAGGTGTGCTTGGACATAAAATTTGACCCTTGTAGGATTGTGTTGTTTCCTGCAAGGCCACTTATAAAATTTGACTAATAATAAAAATGTGAATCACATAGACTTGAGGATTAATTGCTCTAGGTGCTAGCCCTTGCCTTTCCTTGAAATATCCCAACATGTATACATTGTTGCTAGGTAGTTGCGGCTTGTTGAGTACATGTTGTACTCACGGCTTTCCCACTTTGTTTTTCGGACGTTGTTTCGGAGGATCCCGTCGAGCCTACCGACGGAGCCGCCGGAGAGGAGTGACGTTCTCACCTACACTCGAGTGCTTGTGGGCTTTGGGTCTTCACCGCCGATCTTCATGTGAGACGCTTCCGCTAGTTTCCTTCATGTTCTCTCGCGGGCCTGCGTGCCGCGTGTTTTGTATTCATGAGATTTGAGCATTGAAATATGATGATGTACTTTGGAAATTCTATTATCTTGCCTTGCTTTTACTCTATCTTATGGTTTTTATGATGTTAACCGTATTGGATGTACGTGTCACACTCCTGGGAGTGACATAGAGGTACAAGGCATGGTTTTCACTATCCGGTGAAAATCGGGTCGTTACAACGCGTCGGTGATCGCCATGATTGCGTCGTTTCCACGTGAGAAGGTCGGCCGTCCATCGGCGCCATAAAAGAAGCTCCCCGCCACCGCCCGAGCAAACCCTACCCGCCGCCCCTCACTTCCAGCCCCTCTCGTCCTTTCCTCGGTACGTCACAAGCTCCGCCTCACACCCAAGAAACTCCCCGAGCACGCGCCACCCCACCCCGCAGCAGCTCGAGTGGATTTCTATTTTTTCCCATTTACACCATTGTCCGCCATTGTTGGCCATCCCTCTTCTCCGGTGAGTCCTTCCTTGATTCCTCTCACGAGTAGCTTCCTCTAGCACCGACGAACACCCCTTGAGCTTGGCTCTTCTTATTGTGCGGTATTTTCTCGGGAACGCCGCAGAGCCATGCCGCCATCCGCCGTCGTCCTCCGCCTCCGCGTTGACTGCCGTTGTGGTGAGCCTCTCCGGCCTTGGGGTCTTGCGGTGCAATCCCCACACTCCACCGATGCTATCTAGCCGCGCGCCCCTTTCCTCCCGCCTCCCCTCGCCGCCGTCGGCCACGACATCCCCGGCGCCCAGCGCATGCCGCGCACGCCGTGGCGTCTCCGGAAGCAGGCGAATGGCGCTCCCAACTTAGGCAAAAAACTAGATTCGCGATGGCACAAGCGTGAATACATATAACTTTCAAGCGTTTTAAAAATTGCATAACTTCGCGTCTAGAGCCCGGATTTGAACGATTCAAGACATTCCGGAAAGTTTGGAACTTGCACTTTAAAATGAATCAAATGAAAATATATTTTTGTATGATGAAAAGGGAAGTTTGAGCAACCCTAAGTTGCTATCACGGCCACTGAAGCTTAACAGGATTGCATGTTAGAAATTGCGTAAAATTTATATCGTAGATCCAAAGTACTAGACCAAGAACTCGTTGGAAAGTAGAGAATGTGTACTTTGCCATGGTAGCATAATCCAAGTACTTTCCGTGAGGAAAAAGAAAGATCCGAGTATTTAAATTGCTAATCCATTAAGGGCCCGTGACAACTTTGCATTTTAAAAATTCCATAATTTTCGTTATACAAATCCAAATGATGCAAATGAATGTTGCTTGGAATCCTTGGAGAATGGACGTTACATGAACCTGCTTGGTTCACCCAAGTTTCATAGCGAAAAGTTAGGTTTTAAGCCCCTTAAGTAGGCCGCACGTTAAGGCTGAAACAGGACTTGAATCCAAGTAAATTCGTAAAACAAACTTAGTCAAAATTTGAACATACTCTTTCATTTGGCATGAATCATCATAGCACACATGTTTCTGGTGCATTTGAGCATGTCATAATGATTTTTAGAATTTTTGGTTAAAGCACATTATGGTGCATTGTATTTGCATAATAGGAAGAGTTCATATAAATTCATATTTGCTTCTGGTGCTCAATCATAAGAGAAGTCATGTTTCATCATGAGGATTGTATTTAGAAGTGTTTTATTGATTTATTTCTGTCTATAAGTTGCAATGTTAAAATGTGCATAGAAGGACATATAGCCATATTGCAATATTTAACACATATGCAAGTGCTCTCAATATTGCCTATAGTTTATTATGCACACACTTCAAAAATGTTAACATAACCATACCAATATTTTTGCATAATCATCAAGGGTATTAAAAAATAGGAATTTTAGTGATGTTACCATAATTTTTGGTAAAGGTTAAATAGCCCTACAAATTTCGTAAAAGCAGAAAACAGTTTTTGGTGTAGGATTTTTATTAATTTTGTAGGCCGAATCTCAAGAAAAGTTCTATATAAGCGTTGTCCCGAATTTCATTCTACACCACCACAAAAATTGGCAACCCCAACAAAAATCACGTTGACTTGCTCTTGACTGGAACAGTATGGTTGGCAGATTTTTTTCCAACTTGTAGGACCCACTTTCTCTCTTATCTCTTTGCTTCCTTCTCTACCAAGCAACACACAAATTAGCCAGCATAAGGCAAGGAGCACGTCCAGAGACTCCTCTCCCTCATCCTCTCTTTGGTCAAGAGCCAATTCAAGCCTTTCTTTCTTCCTCCTTTTCCTTCTCCTCCCCAAAAGCAACCACCATGGCTACTCACCATGAAGCTCCATGCCATGGCTCACCTTGGCATGAGAAAGGGCAGCAAAAGCCTTCCCTTGGACTTCCTCCAACCCTTGCATGGTTTGTTTTGGTTTATCCTCAAGCTCTCCCTAAGGTATGGCATGAACACTACTTCTAGTTTCACCGTCGATTTTTGCTTCTCTGGTGAGCCCTTGCTTGAACTTACGCTCACCATGGTTGTATCACTTCCTTATCCATCTTTTGCAACCATCTCTTATGATCAAATCACAACCCTATCCTAGGAAAATAGAAGATCCAAAGCTACACATGAAATCTCATTTTATTTTTCCTGTTCACACACCTTCAATCCAGGAAAATGGTAAATCTGTTAGCTACTTTAAACAAATTAATATCTTCTAAAATAAAAATGAGCAAAATGCAAACTAAAAAGTTTTGGAATACTTGAAACATGAACTTTGCAATGGTCAAATGTTTTACCTAGGTTTCTGCGCATGAACATAAAGTTTTATGGTATCTTGTTAAAGGTTTTAAGACCCACATTTAAAGAAATGGCATCTTGTTACGATTTTAAGACCCATATTTAAATCTTGAAGAATGTAAAATTATGAAAGTTGACTTGATCGCTTTACATAACATATCGGAGCCTACGGTACATGACTTTTGTGCATTCATACATGTTTTCATCATATTTATCATTATATCCTTAGTTAGCACATATTTGCCTATAAAGGTTTGATTAGGAAAATGCATACACAAATATCATATTATTTGTTTCTGGTGCTCCTCATGAGCAAATCATGTTTTGCCATAGAATTCATGTTTAGGTGTGCCTTGTAGCACTAGTTGCTTAATTTTGAAAGTTGCCATTCCATATTGCCATAATATGTCATGTTGCCATGTTACATATTGCCATATATCATTATGTTCATAGTTCATGTTAAGATTTGCATTTCATGCATGACCATATTTGTCATGGGACATATGATTAATTATGGCAGGAGTATAGCATGTGCATATTTATTTTGACATACCCATGTTTATGCTTATGTTCATACATAACCCTATGCCATAATAAAAAGTTAGTAGTTTAAATACTCTCATTTGTGTACCATGCTTTATTTATATAGGACAGGTAAATTCTTATATTTGCTTCTAAATAATGTGCTTATGTATTGCTTTATCCATGTTTTTCTTAATTACATGTTGTCCCCTTGACATGTAGTCATGATCTATCATCCATATGCAAGCATCATATTTCATACATAAGCATGTTCATTTCATGAACACGTTGTCATTTTGATTCATTATTGAGAAAACTCCATGAACTAAACATCTTTGTATGCATCCATACTCACATCATGCATTGCATCCATATAGGGACCTCGACCGGAGAAAGAAATCACGAAGAGGATTCCGCTGAATTGAACTTGATTGAGAGTGCTAACTTCGACCCATCCCAAGGCAAGCCCCGGTGCATAATCCCACTTGTTTCGTTTTTGGTTTAAATTCACATATGTCTATGCTTATGTATTGTGCACTTACGTTTAGGAGTTGATCATAACCCTAGTTGCATTATGATCCCTATTGCCCATGGTCTTTGGATAGGTATAATCCTTTTTCGATAGAATGGCTATGCTTAAATGAGTCACCGGTAGCAAGACCGAGTGGTTTGGAGACCTCTCGGTTTAGGTTTCAAATATTGTTACCTCTCACATGATTAAATTGGAGACCGTACGAGAGATGAGCATGTGTAGGATGCGGTGACAAGGTTAGCCCTTGTTCGCCATAGCCCCGTCCGTGTCGGTTAAGGACTGTTCGTTGTGACTCCGCGAGCAAGTATTGAGTTGTATACCAAATGCATACCTTCGTATGGGAGTTGGTAAACTGATGTAACTTCAGAGTCATAGTGTTAGACGGTATCTCCACCCTTTGTGCAAAGTGTTGGTCATGGTGGATGCACGGGTTTGTGACTAGACAGAGGGTGTTTTATTACCCTTGAACCCGACGCTATTGTGGTTGCATGTGGAATGCACACTCGGAGGGAGGACCCGACTCATATCTATGATAATCTTGTGAAAGGTGGCCATACGTGTTCTTAAATGATGTGTATGTCGTGCATTTGGGTTTCCCTGCAGGGTGTAAATCGATATATATCGCCGTCCCTTGCGGTGATGAGTACCACTTGTCTCGAGCAGATTGTATCGTAGTAACAACGAGAATATGATGATTAAGCTTGCTGATTTGGAAGAATTACTTCATGTGTTGCAACCATGTTTGTTAGTATTGCTCACTAAATTTATAATTATGTCACAACCCTCTTAATATGACTAAAACATGAAATTTAGACTTAGCATAGGTGCTGTTTTTGGCTATTTCCAGCAAGCCCGGTCAGCCCCCGCATACTAGGAGTCGGTTTTAAAAACTATTTTTTTTAGTCGGGTAAGACTTGCGGAGTATATTAGATACTCAGGGCTTTGTTGTTAACATTTTTATGCAGGTGAGATTGTCGAGAAGAATGGGCACACCTACGGGCTGATGTGTTACATTTTAGGCAACTATCGTCGAGATTATCTTTACGCTTCCGCTCATTGTATATTCATGTCTATTAAATCTGAATTTCGAACTCTATGTATAATAACAACATGAATTTCAGATGTAAAATATGTCACTCATGTATCTAAACATGTAATGAAAATGGTGGATGTATCGTTAACGTATGTGCAATGAACGTTCGCTTCGTCGAATGTCTCCCGATGCGGTCCTGTGCGACTATCCCTCTTGCTTTGCAAGGTGGGGATGTCACACTACCGGAAGGCGATGATTTCTGCCGCTGTGACATCCACGTCGGTTATTATAACCTGGTGAATTTTCTACTCGCATCCCTGGATTGCTCGGTAATGGTCCGATGAGCGGGCGGAGCTGTGACGGAACACCCTCTCCATCTTGGCTGGTGCCAACGATGTTTGCGCGAGGGTTTGCGGTCGAAGCTCGTGGAGGTGTATCTTCCACGTCCGTTCCGTCTCGCTTCACGGTGGCGGTGGTTTGCTTCGTCTCTTGCCATCCTGCCCTCTTCAGCAGCAGCTTCCTCGGGGTGAGTTCTTCAAGAATTGGGTCGATCATAAACACTTGGAAGCCGCAAACCGTGTACCGGTCCGAAGCATAAGCGGTCCGATGATTCGCACTAAAGCTGTGTTAGTCCCGCTAGGTTTCATGTATAGGGTTTTGATCGTGTCCGGTGATCGCGCTTCGAAGCCGCGGCCAAATCGCAAATCGGATTCATCAAGCGTAGCGTTCCGGCGGAATCGGCTTCAAAGTTGAGGGACTCGAAGCGGATCTTGAAGCCGGGCGCGAAGTCGACGTCGAACATAGAAGCCATCGAACTCGCTTGATACTCGCCGGGACCCCTTCCTGGCGCCAAATATCGAGTCTTAAACTCGACACTAATACTACCCGGTCCCTCACGAGCGTGGAATTGATGGTGCAACACACGAAACACACAAGAACACGCGATTTTAGATAGGTTCGGGCCTCTCGATGGAGAGTAATAACCTACTTCCTGTGTGTTATGTATTGCCTTTAGCAGATTGCTAATTGTGAGTTGTCGGAGAGTTTTTGGGGGTCCCTGCTCCGCTTTATATAGCAAGGGGAGCTAGGGTTACATGCAGAGTTCTAGTCGATTACATGGATTACATATTCGGAAGCTCTATCTCTAAGCTTTCCTTATTAATTCGGAGTCCTAACGGACTACAAATTGCTCATTTACTTGTTGCTCAAGTCATCATACTTCGGTCTTGACGACCGCCTTATTTCCCTATCGGTTCGCAATAAGAAGTCCGAAGGACATGCCAGCATAGCCTTCGTGCTTTACCAATCGACTTCAAAGGGTGCGCAACACGCTTTACCAAGCGACTTCACCGAGATCACGAGCCCGCAGTGCTTCCCAAGGCGGTGTTACATGGGGGCTGTATTCGGAGAAGCTCGGTAGCAAAGCGCTAGCATAGCCTCAATTCTTGCCCAGGTTAGTATAGTCACGACGAGAAGGAACCGTCCGGCTTCTTGACCGATATTGTAGGTCTACCGACGGATCTTGAAGGTTTATCGACACACCTTGAAGATCTAATGACCGATATCGAAGGTCCTAATGGCCGAGGTCATCAAGCCCTTCACGGTAGCTGGACAAAGCCAAGGGTAGCTCCCGACTAAGCAAGATCGTTTGGTCGGCGAAAGTTATACCATGACAAGAGTGACTAAGTCCATGGGAGTCGCGACCCGAAGGGTCACCGGCATCCTTCGAAGGCGGACAGGTAGTCGCTTTGTTTCTTGTCAAAGGAACGCTTTTTGTCGTATACTTACCTTACGGGTATACGAGATGATAAAGGAATAGATGATTAGAGATACGAGTGACAAATAAATGAAGATTGGATCGGCGAATAGGGCCCACAGAGTGGTTCCTGGCCGATATGGAATCCATAACGGAAAATTCCATATACCGAGTAAGGAAATAAGGCGAGCGTCAAGACCGGCGTATGATGACTTGAGCCTTGAGCGACAAGTAAAAGAGTAGTTTGTAGTCTATTACGACTCCGAATTAACAAGGAAAGCTTAGAGATAGAGCTTTCGAATATGTAATCCATGTAATCGACTAGGACTCGCATGTAACCCTAGCTCCCCCGGATATATAAGGCGGAGCGGGGACCCCCAAAAACTCTTTGACATCTCGCAATTAGCAATCTGCTAAAGGCAATACATAACATACAGGACGTATGGTATTACTCTCAATCGAGAGGCTCGAACCTGTCTAAAATCACGTGTTCTTGTGTGTTTCGTGTGTTGCACCATCGAATTCCGTGCTCGTGAGGGACCGGGTAGTACTAGTGCCGAGTTTAAGACTCGACATTTGGTGCGCCGGTAGGGGTCCCGGCTAGTTCTCGGCGGGTTCGATGGCTACTTCGTTCAACGTCGACTTCGCACCCGGCGTCAAAACCCGCTTCGGATCACTCGACTTTGAAGCTGATTCCGTCAGGAATCTGCACTTGATGAACCCGATCCGTGCCTTGGCCGGAGCTTTTGAAGCGCGATCACCGGACACGGTTGAAATCGTAAGCATGGAATCCAGCGGCACCGACGCAGCTTTAGCGCGTCTCATCGGACCGCTCACGCTTCGGACCGGTACCGGTCCGTGATCATGAATGACTCCGTCGAGCTTGATAGTGACTTCGAGGAAGGGTATCCAGTCCTTTTCCAAGTCTTTATGGCTGGCCCAATCCTTTAAGAACTCACCCCCGAAGAAGGCGTCGCAGAAGAAGCTAGGTTGGCGAGAGAAGAAGCAAATCGCCGCCTCCGTGAAATAGACGGAACAGGCACGGAGGATCCGCCTCCACGTGCTTCGACCGCGAATCCTCGCGCAATCATCGAGGGTACCAGCCAAGATGCGAGATGGCACTCTCGCCACAGCCCCGCCCGCTACTAGACCACTACCGGAGCGGTCCGGAGACCCGCCGAAACATCGCCGGGCTACGGTAGCCAACGCGGATGCCGCGGTGGTAGACGCCATCGTTCTTCTAGCAGGGCATTGAATTTGGGCTCCATGGAGGTCGAATTAAATGGCGCTCGAGTCTTCACGTCACCAGTCCACAACATTGTGGGGGTAAAGCGGATTCTTGAAACAATCCCGGAGGAGGTGTTCAACTCAACACCGGGGCTACAACGCGCTTTGCGCTTGGTGAACGCGGCTACTTTACAAACTAACCAGCTTGTCCACGACGAGCTGAATCGTCCGATCGGTCGCGTTCTCACTCGGAGCAGCACGCAAGAGCCCGGGTCGAAGGAGGCTCTTCCGGAGGAAGAATTGGACCTCGACATACCCCAATCGCGGACGAGCACGAACGCGCTCCAAATCAAGACTTACGCGTACCGAACAATGGCAATCGCGACGCTCATAATGTGCTCGATCGATCGTCAAGCGAAAGAGCGGAGGAACGCAGGAGACGAGAAGAAGATGAGCGACGACGGACCGGTCATGTGGATGATCGTTCGTGGGATCCTGCCCCACCCCACCCACGCATAACTAGTTTGACTAGGCATGGGCCGGCTACTTTAGCGCTGCCCCCGAGCGGAAATCCTCTACGCGATGATCATCGAGGGCACAACAATCGCTATGCTCATCGTGATGACCAATCAAGAAGACACGATCGACGGGGACGAGATAACGAGAGATAGAGACGGGGAGCGCCGACAACAAAATAATGACCACCGGGCGACGCCACGCCTCCTCCTCCACCTCCTCCTCCACGAGGCCACGGAGCAAGGCAACAATGATCGCCATGATGGTTCGGGGACCGAAACCAGGACGATCGCTACCATGACTACTCGATGATGACGGGGACCGCAACTACCGACGAGTACTCCGGTCGGCACTCGCCGTCACCGGGTCCGGAAGATGATGAGTGCGTAATCCCAGCTTTTACGTAGGACCTGCACATTTGCAAATACCCCAAAGGGTTTAAGCTTGGGGCCATTGACAAATATGATGGTAAAGCACCTCCTACTGAGTGGTTTCGTATGTATACTACCGCCATCCGATCAGCGAGGATGAGATATTTTTGTGTTAGCGAATTATCTCCCCATGTGCATGGAGCAGGCTGGACGCTTATGGTTACAATCTCTACCCTAGACATCTATTTCTTCTTAGGGCGACCTCACCAAAAAGTTCATTGTGAATTTTCAGGCGACTTGTGAGAAGCCAGAAACTACTTGGACCTCAACAGTCGAAGCGGACGCCCGATGAGACGCTTACGGAGTTCATCGGGCGTTTCGCAACAAGAAGTCCTTATTCCCAATGTTTCGATCAGCGAGATAATTGCGGCGTTTCAAGCTGGCGTCCGAAGTGAAGCATTGGTCCACGAGATTGGAAGGCGTAACCAAAACCTTACCATGACGGCGTCGAGTGCTTCAAGATAGCGAGATGACTATGCTTCGTGGAGAATCAAACGTGGTCAATTTGCACGGGAACAAAGGGAAGGAGCCTAAGCACAACCAAGACAACCAGTTTGGATCCAAGAACAATAAGCGCAAGGCCGATAACCTTGTTGCCGCTGTCGACCGATCTCATGGAGGGATCGGCCGGCGCCTCCTAAGAGGGGCCCGAAAGAACGACTTTCGTTTGAAGCACTCGCTAGAAGGTCCTTGCATGATTCACAATGGGAATCATAAGGCCAAGGAATGCTTCTTGTTAAGACCATTCGCTCGGATCGCTTTAAAGGTGGCACCCTAGTCCGGACATCGGAACCAGCAGGATGATAAGGGCAAAGATAAGGAGCATGATGATAATGAAGGTGACGGAGGCTTTCGAGAGCCAGCAAGAGAGGTGAACTTCATCCACGGATGGGCCGGACGCGTATGACTCAAAGCAAAAGTAAAAGTTGGCACTCAAAGAGGTTAACGCCACCGCTCCTGCTACTCATGAATACCTACGATGGTCGGAGGTACCGATCACATTCAACAGGGCCGATCATCCGGAAGGCCTCCCTAAAGCCGGTCGATATCCGCTCATTCTAGCTCCCATTGTCCGGAAGGTACGCTTCAAGAGAACTTTCATTGATGGGGAAAGTTGCTTGGATATCCTTTTTGCTAAAACCCTGCCGAGCTTGGCCTTTCGTGGCGGACTTGGATCGCAGCGTTCCACCATTTCATGGTATTGGTCGAAACAAGTTATCCTATGGCGCAGATTTCTCTGCCGATGACTTTTGGGAGGAAGGAGAATTACGGAAGGGAGAACATTATCTTTCAGGTAGCTGACATCGATTAAGCATATCATGCTATACTAGGGAGACCGGCTCGGCGAAGTTTATGGCCATCCCCAACTACCAGTATTTGATGTTGAAGATGCCGAGGACCAAATGGGGTCTTATCGTTCCGATCCGATATCAAGACCGCGTACGCTTGTGAAGTACATACCACCGAGTTGGCTACTCGGGTCAATTCGGAGGAAGAACGTCGAGAAATCGGAGAAGCGGTTGATACCCTAGAAGCTCGAGCACGGCTGGAAGAAGAAGTTTTGACCAAGAGGATTGCTAAGGAGAAAGTGAAGACCGATGCGAGTTGCTTCCAAGATTATTCAGCTTGACGAGTAAGAGCCCTCCAAGGTCACCCATATAGGGGCTGACTTGGGGGACAAATAAGAAAGCGCCCTCATTCTTTTCCTTCAGGAAAATAGGGATATCTTTACATGGCAGCCTTCGACACGCCGGGTGTCCCTAGGGAGAAGATTGAGCACGCATCGTTGGTGCGTTCGATGCGAAGCCGATTAATCGAAGCTCCGGAGGTTTGCTCAAGACTGCAAGGAGGCGATTAAGATGGAATTAACTAGATTGTTAGCATCTACATTCATTAAGGAGGTGTACCATCCAGATTGGCTTGCCAATCCAGTCCTTGTACCAAAAAGGAATACTAAAGAATTAAGAATGTGTGTTGATTATACCGATCTCAAAAAAGGTTGCCCCAAAGACCCTTTCGCGCTGCCTCGGATTGACCAAGTTGTTGATTCGACAGCTGGCTGCGAGTGTCTTTGCTTCCTTGATGCTTACTCGGGATACCATCGGATTCCCCGAAGGTTGAGGATCGAGGTAAAGACCGCGTTTATCACCCCCTTTGGAGCATACTACTACACAACGATGCCGTTCGGATTAAAGAATGCATGCACCACATATCAACGTGGCACGCAACACCGTGTGGATTCTCAACTTGGAAGGAACGCAGAAGCTTATGTTGATGACATAGTGGTGAAATCCCGAAAACCGAGGATCTTCTCTCGACCTGGCGAGTCCTTCGATAATCTACGGAGTTTTTCCATGAAACTCAATCCTGGAAAATGTGTGTTTGGAGTTCTTTCCGGAAAATTACTGGGATATCCGGTATCGTGGCGAGGTATTGAAGCTAATCCAGAAAAAATTCAGACGATTGTTAACATGAAACTTCCAAGCTATTTGAAGGACGTACGAAGTTGATCGGATGTTTGGCCGCACTTAACCGGTTCATTTCAAGGCCGGGAATCGGGGGCCTTCCGTTCTTTAAATTGCTCAAGAAGCGAGGATAAGTTTGAGTGGAAAGATGAGGCGCAAGCCACGTTTGACCAACTCAAGGGATACCTTAGTAATCCGCCGATTTTAGTACCTCCGGAACCTGACGAAACCATTCAATTATATATATCTGCAACTACTCATGTTGTGAGCACGGTATTAGTAGTCGATCGGAAGGATGAAGGACATCTACAATTGGTGCAGCATCCGGTATACTATGCAAGTGAGGTCCTTACCGAGTCTCGAATGCGATATCTCCAATTACAGAAATTGATATATGTTGTAGTGATAACCTCTCGAATGTTAAAGCATTATTATCAAGCGCATCCCATAGAGGTCTAGACTGGGTTCGCCATTGGAGATATCGTACGTAATCGAGAGGCTGTTGGCCAAGTTGCCAAATGGGCTATAGAACTTGGACAGTATGAGATTAGTTTTTCTTCACGAACAGCTATTAAAGGACAAGCTTTGGCTGATTTTATTATTGAATGGCTAGAGACGCAAGTCCCGCGAGCGATTCAGACTTCGGAGTAATGGGAGATGTTTTTTGATGGGTCCCTGCAGCTTTCAGGCGCAGGGGCTGGGGTTGTACTACTTACCCCACAGAAAGAGCCACTAAGATATGTATTGCAAATGCATTTTAGCGCTTCAAACAACACTGCGGAGTACGAGGCTTTGCATCATGGACTTTGGGTGGCTATTTCGTTAGGAGTCAGGCCATTAGATATGTACGGTGATTCGATGCTTGTAATCAGTCAAGTTAACAAAGTATGGGATGCTCATGATGATCATATGATAGCTTACCGTGAAGAGGTAAGAAAGCTCGAAGACAAGTTTGATGGCCTGCGGTTTTCTCATATACTGTGCGGAAATAATTCTGCTGCGGATGAGTTAGCCGATTGGGATCCTCGAGACATCACTACAAGAAAATTAGGCTTTTGCCACAAGCCACGTTACAACAAAAAAATTTGGGTTGCGGTAGATAGGTCCTATTGCAACAATTTGCATCTATGGTTGCGATACATGTATAATATTGCCACGAAATAGCTTTTGTTGCAAAAACCATAAATTTCGTTGCAAGACATGTGTCTCAATAGCAACAAAATGATAATTGTTGCGAAATAGGGGCGTCTATTACAACGAAAGCATAATCGTTCCATGAATCCCAATATTTTCGTGGCAATATACCAACATTATTGCAATAATTGATTTGTCGTGGCAATAGATAGTTTCAACTGCAACAAAAATATTTTGTTGCATTAGATCTTGAAATTTTGTCGCAAAAGAAAGAAAGTTATTGCCACAATCAAGATGTTGTTGCAACACACACTATCTATTGCTACGATTTTTAGCTTTTGCAACAATTTCTCATAAGTATTTCCACGCCATGAGACATGATAAAAAAATAATATTTCCATCATAGTCATATATAGTGACACTAGTGTAGTGGTAGAGTACAATCCCCTAAGTATAAAGGTCTTGAGTTCGACTCATGTCTGCAGCAAAATCTTAGCTCGAGAATGTATATGCACATTTTTTTCTTCTTTTTTGGACCCACTATATGTCGTTGCAACAAGCATTTATTGCAACAGAGTATGTTGTTGCATAATCTATTGATTACAACATTTTATTTCGTGGCAATAACCATAGGTGTTGCAACGAAACAAAAAAATGGTTGCTAAAGCCTATTGCCACGCTACTACTTGCCACGGTCTCCAACGAAATGAGTTTTGTGGCTATTGTGATGTATTGCAACTAATATGGCACTACTGCCACTAAATATCACCCGTGGCAACACCCCTTTTTCTTGTAGTGCATGCAGTTCCGCCTGGTGTTTTTGTTCGGGTATTGAATAAGCCATCAATTAAGATGAATCGCAAAGCTACCATTAAAGAGATAGAGGCCGAGGAAGCGTTCTTGGAAGCCAAGGCTGAGGAAGCGATCATGGAAACCAAGGTCGAGGAAGTGGTCTTACAAGCAACGACTAAGGAGGCAGTTTTACAGACAAGGGGCTCGATTACCCGAGGTTACGATTATTGATTCCGATTGGCGTACCCTGTATCTCGAGTACTTGTGAACTGGTAAAACTCCGGAATACAAGGTTGAGAAGCAAAGACTGGAGGTCCGGGCACGAAGTTACTTGATTCTTGAAGGAGAACTTTACCGACGTGGAGTTAATATTTTGATGAAGTGCATATCGGTCTACGATGGTGTTCGATTACTTGAAGATATTCATAAGGGGATTTGTGGCAATCATGCTTCTTCGAAGACGCTAGTAGGGAAGGTGTTCGAGACAGGGTTTCTATTGGCCCACAACTACCGATGACGCGCATACGGTGGTTAAAAATTGTCAAGGGTGTCAATTCTTTGCTCGACTGACCTCATACTCCGGCTCATGAATTACGGATAATTCCGATGACTTGGCCTTTTTCAACTTGGGGACTCGGATATTGTTGGACCATTCAAAAAGGCGCCGGGAGGGTTTACACACATTTTTGTGGCAGTTGATAAATTCTCCAAGTGGATTGAAGCGAAGTCGTCACCGAGTACGACCACCGCTCGGGCGATCAAGTATTTACAGAATATCTTCGTACGTTTTGGTGTCCCGCATAGTATCATCACCGACAATGGGCCTCAATTCACTTCAGAATTTTTCAAGGATTATGTTGAAAGTCCGGGAGTTAAGATATGGTATGCTTCGGTTTCACATCCGCAGAGTAATGAATAAGTTTTTGGCAGAAATTGCTTGAGAGGAATGTGATTTGATGGGAAATAATAAAGCGTAGTCTCTCAAGAAAGACTCTTGCATAATTTGCGATCCTCAAATGATACAAGAGTCGGGGCTATACCTAATTAGGTGCACCCGACTATTGCACCGTGTTCAAGAGCGGTCTGCAGAGATCTCGAGAAATGGAAAATAATGGAAATTGAAAGGAACGGTCTCGTAGAAATTGCATATTGAAGCAAATAATTAAGAATCAACTAGTGGACTCTTGCATTATTTGAAAGGAGTTCAAATGATCCAAGAGTCGGGGCTATACCCAATTGGATGCACCTAACCGGCGCACTAGAAGGAAAATATTTTTGTTTTTGCACACCTAATTAGGTGGTATGGAGGATAAAATGCCAATTTTTTGGATTTTTGAAGCGTCATGAAGAAAGAAGAAGTATTGCAGAAGATTGGAGTTCTTTTTAATTTTACCATGGAATCGGACCAACATGCGGAAGACTGGTCGGTCTTATTCAAGGTCAAATCAAAAATTACTCAAGGGCTGCTGTCTGTGTACTTACCTTACGGGTATACGAGATGATAAAGGAATAGATAATTAGAGATACGGTGACAAATCAATGAAGATTGGACTAGCGAACAGGGCCCATAGAGTGGTTCCCGACTAGTATGGAATAACGGAAGATTCCATATACGAGTATGGAAATAAGGCGGGCGTCAAGACCGGCGTATGATGACTTGAGCGACAAGTAAAAGAGTAGTATGTAGTCTATTACGACTCTGAATTAACAATGAAAGCTTAGAGATAGTGCTTCCGAATATGTAATCCATGTAATCGACTACGACTCGCATGAAACCCTAGCTCCCCGGATATATAAAGCGGAGCAGGGACCCCCGAAAACTCTCTCGACATCTCGCAATTAGCAATCTGCTAAAGGCAATACATAACATACAGGACGTAGGGTATTACTCTCAATCGAGAGGCCCGAACCTGTCTAAAATTGCATGTTCTTGTGTGTTTCGTGTGTTGCACCATCGAATTCCACGCACGTGAGGGACCGGGTAGTACTAGTGCCGAGTTTAAGAGTCGACACTTTTTGTTGGGCTAGTCGTGGCTTTTGAGGTTAGTCTAAAGACTGTTGAGCGTCACCCCTTATTGTATCTTTTTCTCTTTTCGGTAGCGTCCTTCGATCCAATTGTGATAATAAAATGTCCGTCTTGTCTCTTGTGTATGAACTATTGTTATGAGTTTACCTTGCTCTTTGCCTATGTATTTCAAATAGTGCAGGACGAAAATCCTTCGAAGATGACTAGACGCCTCCGAACAGTCCCGAAATGGGGGGGGGGGTGTAAGGAGGAGATCCTTCTAGATCACGGTTTTAGTCCTACCGAAGGCGGAGCTCACCCGTGAGGGGCTACTATTGGGGGAGATCACCACCTTACCCCGATTGGCCGATCCGGAGGAAATAGGCCCAACAAAGCCATGGAAGAGGTCCCCCACACACTTGCCGGCCCAAAGGAGAAGCACTTGGAAGGGAGCATTTGGTCTAGTCAAGGCCCAACAAGGCCATGAAGGGGGAAGTTAGCCCATAAGAGCTAGCCATGTGGGATAAATGTAATTGACTAGAATGCCCTTTGAGTAGGTGGGATAGTGTTTGGGCATGAGTGTAATTTGAGGGGGCTGATAGTGACCATTAGGGTTGAGAGAGTATGAGGCTACAAATACTCTCTCTAGTCTCAACCCATCACATCAGCCCAAATTTGACACCTCCTGTAATATGACCGTAATAGCATTGAGAGCCTTCGTATGGGGTCCTTCCCGACTCCACATACTTTCCTGAACCTCCTCTCCCTTCGTGGTTTTCCTGTTACTCCCTATTAGTCCTAGCCCAAGGGCCTCCGCAGATCCCGAAGCTCCTTGTCCACTCTTCGGGACATCCTTGGGCTGGTCCAATCCTCGTTGATTGTGGCTTCGTAACTACAACAGATTGGTTCACTAGCATGCAAATTTAACCTCATTATCTTAGATGATAAACTTAATATTCTACAAGACATGGTGGTTTCGTTCACCCCGGCTTGTCACATGCAAGGGGCTATTAGCTGCGTCCATTTGTATTGAAATTGAGTGCATCGCATAGATCGAATTCATCAAAAGAGTTTCAACGAGTATAAGAGATTACATAGCTAGATCCCCACACCACGGAAGAGAATATGAGACTACTCACTCATCCTTCCAACGAACACGATGGAGGGATGAGGAATGACGCTGAAACGCACACATGCTGATCGGCGCAACCATAGTGTTGATCGGCGCAAGCTCCCTTCCGGTGGATCTGGTCGGTATTTGCTGCCTTTCGCCACCACTGTCTTAAAACCCCGACCTTGCGGTGGTTCTTTGCTTCTAATCGTCTATTCCCCCTTCTTGTGTGTTGTTTTCCTCTTTATCTTCGACGACTTTAGCTTGAGCATCCATGAATGTGTCGATTGTTACATGGATCTGTGTCAATCGGCACGACCCATCTTTTTGGTCTTTTCTGCTTTGCTCGTTGCCCTTATCTCGTAAATGTCATGTTTTCCACCTATTTTCTGTATTACATGTCAAAACAGAACAACTTTGAACATACGCAGTTATGGGGTTAATTGTTAGCATAAATCATCAAATCAAGATGAAAACATCCTTTCCGTTAGATAAAAGGGGTATCCGGAAACGACCAACACATTCATACTATATATTCATCCTCCGAATCAACTACCCAATATTTTGATCAACTATCTCCAAGTGCCATCTCCTCTCATCACCCCTCTTTTCTTTTTCCACTTCTATCCCTTTTACACTAGTTTAGCAATCCAATTTTTTAGTAAATAATAACAGGTTTTCTTTTTTCTTTTCATTTTTTTTCTTTTTCCTACCCTTTTCTCTTTTTATTTTCCCTTTTTCTCTCCTTCCTGCACGGCCGCACCGCACCGCTCACTCGCTTTCCTTCGCCACCGCTCTCCTCCTTGCACCCTCTCGCACCACCGCTCCGGCCTCCGCCTCCCTCGCGTGCGCCATTGCCCTCCTCCTCCTCGCCGGTGTATCTCTCCCCGGTGGCCCTCCCGGCGGCGTGCGGTGGCGAGTGGAAGCACAGGTGTCATGAATGAAGGCGCGACCTTACTCTCCCACCCCCTAGCTGCCTCCGCTCTCTTCCTTTGGGCGGCGTTGCGTGAGCTCCAGCTCGGTCGTAGGGCTACACCATCGCGGGGCGGGCTATATTGCACCGCCTCCAAGATCCGGCCTCTAGTCGTGTGGTCCTCTTCCTCCTCCTATAGCGGCGGCACAATCCTCTTCCTCCTTCAAGATCACCCCCACGGTGGCACAATCCTCTTCCTCCTCCAAGATCTCCCCCACACCTCCCACCCCGGTCGGTGCCACCTTGGACGCTCCCCTCTCCGACAACCTCCATGCACAGAGCCGCCCTCCCGGCGCTCCAACTCTCTCTCTCTCTCTCTCTCTCTCTCTCTCTCTCTCTATCTCTCTCTCTCTCCCTCTCTCTCTCTCTCTCTCTCTCTCTCTTCTGCTAGCGTCATTGAGATGAAGTGAAGAGGACATCACTCCTTTGGATACAAATGACACTCTTCCGCTGAACATTCAAGGACCAATCACTAGAGCTCGCGCCCGACAATTAAATTTAGAGGTGAGCTCGTTCCTAAGTCTTTCCTTTCATAATTTTGAGAATAGTTTGCTACCTAATGATTTTATTATGATTAGGAATCAAGGAGAGGACCATAATATGAATGGAATAGGGCTTGGAGGCGTGGAGGTCCAGCAGGAGGCGCAAGGCACTGTAGAGGCCCAAACCAAGTCGACTTCGAGTCTGTTTCGGAGTCCAGGAACAGTCTGAATTAAAACAGATGCCCAGATCGCATACAAAGTTGGATTTGGACGTTCTACATATGGATGGAAAGATAATTTCATAATCTTTCCAGTGGAACCGGTCCCACATCAAATTTCATCTGGAGTCGCCGGGAATCATCGAAACATTGGAACGTCCAGAATCTGTTTTTGGTGCTGCGTCACCGTTTTTGGCCTTTGGGCCGTGTATCTCGTGTGAGCCCATTAGGGGAGCGTCCAGGGGGTTCTTGCACGTCCCCAAGTCTTTATTAGCAGCAGCCGCTACCCATGTTAGGGTTGGGTTTTGCTTAGATTATTCTGCTTAGACAGTTTCGCCGTTCATCGGTTTGTGAGACCCTATCTCGTGAGATTAATCATACATCTGCAAATTTGGTTGTGTTCTTTCTTGTTCTTGCTTGTGTTCTTGATTCGCAGGCAGGTATTAGCCTTCTTGGCGAGGTCAACCGTGCATCGACGGTTGATAACCATAGAGGACGTGGTGCTGCGATTGCGGGGTTCGAACGCGTTGTTCGAGAGCCGGATCGACGTGTGTCACATCTTCGCCAAATCAAGAGTTATCTGAACCTTTCGGAAGATCGGGACCCTAGTCCACATCAAGTGGTAATCAGAGCTTCGTGTGCACCGTCAGGTTCGCCCTACCTTTAGTTTAGTTTGTTTCTTTATTATCCTATCATCCACGAAAAAGCTAAAAAATTTAGTTTTAGGGTTCATCCTATCCAAGCCGTGTTTAGCCTTTGCATGTTTCAATTTCAGAGTCCGTAGTGTTGAGTTTGCGTTCTAGTGATTGTTTTGTTGCTGGCTTAGTTCGTGTTCTTGTCGTCGGTTTGTGCCACCTTGAAACCCTAGCCGAATTACCTCAAGTTTTGCTTTGTCTCGGGAGTTGTTGTCACTTCCGTTGCATCCACCATAGTCCCACCCTACAGTCCCACCCTTTTCATCTAGAACTCAACACCCCACGAACAAGACCTACTCCTGTTTCCGTTGCATACATTAAATCGTAAAAAAAAACAAAAAAATCCTACCCGATTGCAATTCCGTCCACCGAAACCCTAATTCGGAGTCCCTTCCTTCAAACAGCCATAACTTTCGCATACGGACTCGAAATTAGGCAAATTTTTTTTTGAAATTGGGTAGAAATAAAAAAAATAGTTAAGCCCACTGATCCGAGGGAAAAAGTTTGGAACCCGTCGTCGTTGCATCTTACAGAAAATCTGTAGGCCACATTCCTTCTCTATTTGACCTGAAACTTTACGTGGTTCCTATTTTGTTGCCTCTCAGTGGAAGAAAAATATCAAAAAAATAATATCAAAAAAGAAAAATTTGTGATTTCTACTAGTGCTAAAAGACAAAACAGGGTTTTGGCCTGTTTTTTATTGTCTAGTTGCTGTTTCTTCCTTGCTAGTTACCTTTTTTTTGTTTCCTTTGTGCCTGTCATCCTTGCTTTGCCTGCACTACTGTTCTAGGACATGTGTAGACCAGCAACTAAGGACAAGTAGCTTTGGACATTTATTTAGCATTACTATCTGTTTTTGAATTGTGTTCCACTCACATATTTGGCCTTCCTAGCTCCACATACTACTTCGGACAACACAGGTTTTTGACCCTTGCAATCGTGGTACACACCTTCTAGGTATCCTTTGCCTTGCTTGGTAAGACCCTTGTAAGAACTTGGTGAGACGTTCCATTTGCTTTTGTGAGAGTCACCACTGTCCACCATAGTAGTAGTGTTTATTAGGGATAACCTTCACTGTTTGTTCCTGTTTTGGTATTTGCTATGACAGGAGATGCTGCAGACGCTGGTACCCCTAAAGATTTCCACGAGTGTGTTAGTCAAGGGCAGCTTCGGTCTGTTCTTGACAGGGCACATGAGGAGATGACAGAAGCTGTTAACAAGGCCGTTACCGACGGCATCAACAAACTCAATCTCGGCAACCGGATTGAGAGGATCGATAAGCGTTTGTCCAAGTTGATAGACACGGTTAATACTCTAGCAGAACTGGCGACAACATTGATCGGCAAGCTGACAGAGGTGGAGAACCGTGAGAAGATCCATGAAGATGAGGCCGGTAGCAACGCCGGAGGAAACAGAAAAGATGACACGGTGAATGATGCCACTTTCGACGCCGATGACGTAGCTATACGAGCACAAAGGTTTCACCGGCGTCTACAACAGAATACCCAAGGTATGGGTGGCCAACATCGACAACAAGGTAACAATAATCGAGCCCCTAATGATCCTTATGCTAAGATTAAGTTTACCATTCCACCTTTTTCGGGGCAATATGATGCGGAGGGTTACCTAGATTGGGAGATGACAGTAGAGCAAAAATTTAGTGGGCACCTAGTTCCTGAGCAGCATAGAGTTAGATAAGCCACTAGTGAGTTTAAAGATTTTGCTATCATTTGGTGGAATTCTCTAACTGCTGATGATATTCCTGTAACTTGGACTCAACTTAAGGTAGCTATGCGTGATCGTTTTATCCCTCCTTCTTATCATAGAGATTTACGAAAAAAACTTCAGCGCTTAGAACAGGGGGATAAATCTGTGCAGGACTATTATGGTGAGCTTCAAAAGGGTTTACAACGCTACATGATAGTAGAGGATAATGAGAGCTCTATTGTTCGTTTTTACTCTGGTTTGAGACGTGATATACAGGACATTGTTGATTATAAGGAGTTTAACACCATCAACCAGTTGTTCCAGTTTGCTATGCTTGCAGAGAAAGAATTGCAGGGACGGGAGAAGCAACATAGGAGCAGCAGTACAAGCCGGCCATCTTACACCCCACTGTCGACGCCGTCTTTGGGGTTTCCTTCCCGGCCATCTCCACCAGCAAGCAAACGGCCTTCCGCGTCCGCGAATGGTGTTACGGCAACCCCACACGCACCTCCTACACGCCCTGCAAATTCAGGTAAAAATTCTGTGCAGGGTCCTGCTCAAAGTGCTTCATCGGTCGCCTCGACGGGACGCACTTCCAACATTCAGTGTGACCGCTGCCATGGACTCGTCCATGTGCAGAAGGATTGCCCAAGTCAGCGGGCTTACGTGGCCACTGAAGATGGTGGATACATCAGCACCTCCGACGTAGAAGATGATGATGAAGACGACGTCGCCGACGACACCAACGAGGGCCATGTACTTGGTGGAGAAGACACTTCGGGTTTCATGAACATCATTGTACAGCGTGTACTTAGCACGCAAATTCAGACTTCTGAAAAGATACAGCGCCACAACTTGTTCCAGATTTTCTTCGTCATCAAGAATCGACGAGCACGTGTGATCATTGATGGAGGAAGCTGCAATAACTTGGTGAGTTCAGATCTGGTTGAGAAGCTTGGTTTGGCCAAACGACCACATCCTCATCCATACTACATTCAATGGTTAAATGACTCGGGAAAAGCTAAGGTAACACAAACTTGCCTAGTTCCTTTTTCCATTGGTGTTTATTCGGATTATGCTGATTGTGATGTGGTTCCTATGCAAGCTTGTTCACTTTTATTGGGTCGTCCTTGGGAACATGATAATGATGCTACACACCATGGTAGAAGTAATAAATACACTTTTATGCATAAAGGACAGAAAATTACTTTAGTACCTTTGACCCCTGCTGAAATTGTAGAAGCTGATAGAGAACGAGCTGCTTCTTTGAATAATTCTAAATCTGAAAATCAGCAAGTTGCTAATTCTGTTTTCCCACCTATAAAGGATAAGTCTGCACCTATTTCTAAGGGAGATGGAATTAATTTGAAAGGTCGTGTTATGCTTGCTACAAAATCAGACCTTGCTGAAATTTCTAATGATGATATTTTTTATGCTTTGATATGCAAACAAGCCTTGTATTCCTTTGATGATATTGCTAGCTCTTTGCCTTCTGCTATCACTGACCTTTTGCAGGAGTTTGAGGATATTTTTCTAGCTGAGATTCCTCCCGGATTACCACCTTTGAGAGGAATAGAACATCAAATTGATTTGATTCCGGGAGCTACCTTGCCAAACCGTGCTGCTTATAGGACCAACCCCGAGGAGACAAAGGAAATTCAGCGACAAGTCCAAGACCTTTTGGACCGCGGGTATGTACGAGAAAGCCTTAGTCCTTGTGTTGTTCCTGTACTTTTGGTTCCTAAGAAAGATGGTAGTTGGCGCATGTGTGTTGATTGTAGAGCCATTAACAATATTACTATTCGCTATCGTCATCCTATTCCTAGGCTAGACGACATGCTTGATGAGTTATGCGGTTCTCTAATTTTCACTAAAATTAACTTGCGTAGTGGTTACCACCAAATTAGAATGAAACTTGGAGATGAATGGAAAACAGCTTTTAAAACTAAATTCGGATTGTATGAGTGGTTAGTAATGCCTTTTGGATTAACTAATGCACCTAGTACTTTCATGCGCTTAATGAATGTGGTTTTGAGGGCTTTTATTGGATGTTTTGTGGTGGTTTACTTTGATGATATCTTGATTTACAGCAAGTCTTTAGATGAACATATGTATCATTTACGTGCTGTTTTTACTGCTTTAAGAAATGCACGTTTATTTGCTAACCTTGAGAAGTGCACCTTTTGCACCGATCGAGTTTCTTTTCTTGGCTATGTTGTTTCTCCACAGGGTATAGAGGTGGATGACAAGAAAATTGACGCTATTGCTAGCTGGCCGCAGCCCCAAACCATCACACATGTTCGAAGTTTTCTTGGTCTTGCAGATTTCTGTCACCGCTTTGTCAAAGATTTCAGCACTATCGCTGCACCGTTGCATGAGTTGACAAAGAAGAGTGTTATGTTTCAATGGAGCAAAGCACACGACGAGTCCTTTACCTCTTTGAAGGACAAGCTTACACATGCACCGCTGCTGCAACTACCAGATTTCGGTAAGACTTTTGAACTTGAGTGTGATGCTAGTGGTATTGGCATTGGTGGTGTTGTGATGCAAAATGGCAAACCTATTGCTTATTTTAGTGAAAAGATAACTGGCCCTGTTCTAAATTATTCTACGTATGATAAAGAATTATATGCTCTTGTACGTTCTTTGCAAACATGGCGTCATTATTTATGGCCTAAGGAATTCGTTATTCATTCTGATGAGGAAGAGGCAGCGACTGCTTATGAGGTCCCTAGGGTCGTCCACCCCGCCCTAGACGCAGCCCTAAGTGGTCTCAACAAAATACACGGCCCAAAGGCCAAAAGACGGTGGTGCAACACCGGGATAGTTTTTGTACATCTTCCTATTTCGGCAATTCCCGACGACTCGAGAGGAACTTGGATATGAAACCAGGGCCATTGGAAATGTTATCAAATTATCTTCCCATCCATATAAAGAACATCCCAAACGGAATTCGTATGCGATCGAAGCGTCCGTTTTGGTGCAGGCTATTTCTGGACACCAAAACATACTCGAAGTCGACTTTGTTTGGGCCTCCAACTTGACATGGACTCCCTTGCTAGCCCTCCACGCCTCCAACCTCCTCATTAACCATATTATCATCATCTCCATGGTTCCTAACAAGAATGAACTCATTAGGTACTAATATATTCTGCGGCGCCCGGTTCCGGGACTACACTTTGTATACGTACCAATCCCTGGAACAGTAGTTGGTACACACATAGATGATACAAATCCGATACAACAACCTTTATTGATTCCTCAAAAGGATAGTATCTAGGGGATACATGGTCTAGATTACATTCAAAGAGGCGGATAGGTCAGCCTCACATAAAAGAAAACACACTGGAAAGCATCATAAACACCACGAGGCAACATCGAGCGAAGGACGCGACCTACTCCTCATCCTCGTGGTAATCTCCATCTTCGTCCGAACAAATAAGCAACGGGTGAGTACATAAGGTACTCAACAAGCTCTATTACTAGCAAGGGATATTATTCATGCAATTTGGTTGTGGTCAAGATAGGGTCGGAGTTGTAGCAGAAAGCACGGATGTAGGGCTTACTACGAAGCAAAGGGGTTCTTCAAGAGGAAAGAAATTTTCATAATTTTAGTTGGTCGGACATGGGGTAGATATTCATCAATCCCGACGGTTCCCATTCTTTTTAGATGAGCCTTCCGACCGACGGTCGTAACAGCTCGGCACTCCGGGCCAACACCATTTCCAAAACACACGGGCACAAGGCTACCCACTCACACATCGAGGGTTTAGTATTTGTGGCTAATCAAGATGAGCTCAAGATTTGGCGTGTCAATATACCATGACAACGGACATTCGGATAATTTTATACACTCTGCGAGAGGTTGGTACACTTTACCCACAAGCTATATGTTCTTAGCTACGGAACACATAACGCTGCCACCGCAACTAGGCACGCTCACAAGTACACCCCGAATGCCCAGGGACCCGACGCGTATGACATAAGCATATCGTCCACCATATATGTGCCAAGTACTGGACTTCACCAAATATACGATCCCTAGACCTCCGTCATCTACTACACCCGGTGGGACTTCTTGCTACGTAACCCGAGGTTTGGTGCACTCGTCCTGCCCATACCGGGTTCCGTGATTGTACACTAAATCACCAATTTGGGGTCCGAAGAACCGGTCCTGATATGGCAGGACAAACACTCGTCCATCGCAAATGGACAGCACCGAAACATCAAGTACTCTACACCAGTACTAGGAGTTTCACCCACGGTCGGTATCATTTCCCACCCAACTTCACCTTAACACAGTTGGTCTAATCACCCACCCATTAACACACACCACCAAACACATTTTCACCCATTTTCATAAACAAGGTGTATAATGGTAGATAGTAACAGTTCCTAAGCATGATACTACTATATCATCAACATAGTTAACAATACATCTAGGTTGATTCTAGTGACCTATTGGCAATCAAGGGTATAATGTTCGCATCTATAGTGATTTGAACATTATCATACAACAAATGGGCTCTAGCAAAATATTTGCAAGGATAATGCATATAAGAGTAGCTTCCTATATAGGTGCGAGAATAAGTAGACAAATTAGGATCAATTATGATCAAGGAATTGATAGATCTTGCCTCCTAACGCGTCCTCAAAGTCTTCCTCGTAATCGGGGTATTCGGCTCCTGCTCCTGGTTCTCCTCGTCTACGAGACGGCGTTAGAGTACGTAAGCTACGTCACATAAAATAATGAAAGCAAAAAGTAATAATGAGGAAAAACAAAATAAAATGGAGTGAAGAGGAAGGTTTCGGGGGCTAGGGTTTGTCACGACGATTCTCACGACGTCGGAATCGCCTAAAACGGAGCTACGGTTGAAAAGATATGGTCTGTGGGAAGTCCGGGGGTATTTTTGTAAAAATCAGCTAGGGTTTCTATAAAGAAATAAATAAATTTTGGTAATTTTGGAGGAGTGGAGGGGCTAAAATGCAAAAATGCATTTTTTGGTTAGCCGGGGACCTATTTGTAATTTTGAAAAGTTTACGGAGCTTTATGTAAAAATCTAGGGGCTCTTAAGCGATATGGGGAAAGGTTAGGGGTTTTACGTAAAAGTGGCTTTTCCTGGGATTTGGGTTTTATTTTTCCAAAATAAAAGGCGGGACAAATCAAGGGGCGTTGATCCGTGGATCTACGACCGAGATTTAAATAGGCGAACGGGTATGTTCCGGTCTAATCTTAGCCGTTTGGTCGAGATCGGACGGCGGGTGACTACGGCGTGTGCGACGGTAGCCGGAGGGGTGGCGCTGCAGGGAGCTCGCCGGAATCGAGCCTTCCGGCGGCTCGCGGGAGTGGAGAGGGGTAGCTAGGGGCACGCCGGTGGTCTGCGGACCATGGTGGAATGGGGAGTCGGGGTGCGCGTGCGTGGGCATGAGGGGGAGGACGCGCGGGCCCGCCGGAGGCTCGGGCGGCGATAGCGTTAGGCGAGGTGGCCGTGAGGGCTCGGGATTGAGGGGAAGAGGGCTCGGGGAGGTGTGCGTGCTCCGGGTGTAGCTAGGCGGCGCGGTGGCTTGGGTAGAGGGGGCTGGTGAGGACCGGACGGCGAGAGGAGGGGAGGAAGGCGGACGGCGGACGGTGGCGAGAGCGAGGAGGGGAGGGAGGAGGGAAGCCGGGGGCAGGAGCTTGCCTTGTAACTCCGGAGGGTGGTGCGGTGAGTAGGCGAGGAGAAAGGGGGGCTTTTTATAGGTGGAGGAGGGGAGGTGCGGCCATGGCGACGCGACGGGCGAGGCGGTGCGACGCGCGCCGAGGCGGGGAGGGGGAGCGGCGGCGGTCGGATCGACACAAACGACGGCCGGCCCGGCCGCTTGGCTAGGTGCGACGGGGAGAGGGGGCGGTACTTCGGGGCTCGGGCATGCGGCGTGGTGACCAAGGGGATAAGGGAGGGGGAAGGAGCCAAGGGGGGGTGGCGGCTTGGGCACGCGAGCGCGGCGGCGGGGCGCGTGCGGTGTGGAGGGCGGCGCTAGCCGAGGTGGGGGACGGGGTGGCGAGGCGCCGGCGCACGACGCGTGTCATGTGCTCGCGTCGCGTGGCGAGGAAGAAGAAGGGGGCCGGGGGTGGTGCTCGTTGGGTCGGGCCAAAGGGAGAGAGAGAGAGAGAGTGGGCCGGGTAGGGGAAATGGGGTAGGGCGGCCGAGTCGGGTTTAATCTTCTTTTCTATTTTGCTTTCTTCACTCCTTATGTCAAAATAAATAAAAAATAAAATAAATTCCAATGAGTCAAATGTAAAATGAAGAAAAAAATAAAAGTAAAGCAAATAAAATAGAAACAACCAAGTTTGCAAGAGTTAGGACTTTATTTAAAAATTTCGACGTGTTGTTTTCCTATCTATGTAATTAGGTTTTAATTCCTAGTTAATTTTTATAAATATTTTTCCTAAATAAATAAAATGATTTATTTAGTGATTTTTTTGGCCAAAAATCGGGGGTGTTACATATTCTCAAATATAAATAAAGAGATCATTAGGAACATGCTCACCCGTAAATTCAATTGTGGTGCTCTAGTTTTTATCCTCGAATTATGGTTGTGTATTGGAGGAGTGTTGGTTATATCCGAGGGTGTGATGTCCTCATTACCATCCCTATTAAAACTTCACGAACTGGTGAGAAGGATTTATACTCTCCCTAGGGCCTACAAACTAAAATATTGGCAGGTCCCTCTTTCCTTGATATCTATTCTTAGTGAGCCCGTATTGCTTAGCTGCTAGCATAAATATCAAACCCTTGCCTATATCCTTGCCACAACCTCTATGCATAATTATACCCTTTGAGTAGTGTTGGAGCTTGCTGAGTACCTTATGTACTCACGGTTTGTTCATTGTGGTTTTTAATGAATAAACTCCAGAAGAGATTGAGACGGTTAAGTTTTGTCGTATGCTCAAGTTGCTCGTGGATGATTGAAGTGATCAGTTGTTGCCCTTTCTGCTGCATACTCTGGATTGGCACTTAGCATTATTTGGTAAGTTCTCCGTATATACTCGTATTTAGTATTGTATGGATTTAAGACTATCTGTTTGTGCGTACCAACTACTGATCTAGGGATTGGTACAGGATGCACGGTACCCCTCCGAGGGAGGGGTGCCACATTGCATTAAGGGGCGTAGGATTCCGAGAGAATATTATCATAGCCCACCAAATTGTCCATTCCTTTCAAAAAAAAAAAGAAATGGACTAGTAATGGTTTTATTCTTGAATTTGATTTGGCCAAAGCTTTTGATAGGTTATTAGAATGGAGTTTTATAAAATATGCTCTTTCAAGGATTGGCTTCCATGATAGTTTTGTTGAGCTTATTGCAGCTTGTATTGAATGGCCTATATTCTTTGTTGTTGTCAATGGACAATCTTATGGTGCCTTTAAAAGCTCTAGAGGAATAATACATGGTTGTCCTGTGTCTCCATATCACTTTATTGGTGCTATTAACAAACTTACTTGCAGGTTACGAGATGTAGTGTCAAAAAAGTAGAATGAAAGGTGTTAAACTTGCTCCTAGTACTCCCTCAATCCATTCACTCTTGTTTGCAAATGATGTTATTATTTGTGGCCAAGCTACCTTACTGGAAGCACAATGCATTAAGGACATTTGAGATGGGTTTTGAGTTGACTCCAGACAGACTCCGAACTGGAACAAAACTTCCATTCTGTTTAGTACTACACTCCTCGTGATATGAAGATTCAAATTAAAAATCTTTTTCAGGTCTCTGATATGCATCATGATTCTATTCATCTTGGGTATCCCCTCTTCACGGAACAAATCACTAAAACTAAAGTTTATGCTTTCTTAAAAAATAAATTTAAAGCTCGATTTAATGACCGGAAGGCTGAAATGATTTCTCATGCACGACGATCTTTCTATCCCTATCATGTTTTTTTTCAAAACTTTCATAAAGGAGCTCACGACTATTATCAGACACTTCTGGTGGAGAGGGAATAATCCTGATCATAACAAAAAAAAAACCTCTTTGCCTTAGTGCTTGGGATTATTTTTGCATTCCTCGAGGTGCAACGGGTTGGGATTCCGAGATCTTAAAACTGTAAACATTGCTTTGATTACTGGTTTACCATGGAGATTAATTAATAATCATGATGTTTTATGAGCAAAAATACTGAAAGGTAAATATTTTCCTAATACCTCCATCTGAAAGGCTAATGTTATGTTATGGATATAAATCCTAGACATGGGACTCCATTATAAAGGTAAGAAGTATACTTCTCAAAACAGTCAAATGGCAGCTCTTTGATGGCAATACCTCTCTATATGAAACCAACCTTGGTGTGTGATCTAGGAATCCGTTCATTTATACATTAGATATGAGGCTTCAAACTTTAACCTGCCGGCTATAGTTAATGAGCTTTGGCTAAATAATCCAAAAAGATGAAAGAATGAACTTGTTTTTATCTATTTTCAGTTCCGAATTTGCAAATCAAGTTATGCATATTCCATTATATCTAAGTTGGGGTTTCAAATCTTAGACTTTGTAGGCTTTCCTGTTCACTCCCCACGGACGGCGCCAGCTGTTGTGGTTAGGAAGGCCACAATCAACAAGGAATGGGCCAGCCCAAGGGTGTCTCGGACAGACGAGATGGGCTTCGGGGCTACGAAGGTCCTTGGGCTAGTCCTATTGAGAAGAAACAGGAAAACTACGAAGGGCCTTGAAGCGGCAGGAGTCACGAAGGACCTCATACGGAGAATCTCATTTCTATTACGGTGGTATTACAGGGAGAGTCCAAAGATAGCTGATGTGGGGGCTGAGAGAGTATTTATAGCCCCATACTCTCTCGACCCTAATGGTCACTATCCGTCCCCACAAATTACACTTATGCCCTTATTCTATTCTATATACTCAAGGGCATTCTAGACAATTGCTAACACCTCACATGACTAGCTCTCTTGGGCTGAATTCCCTCTTCATGGCCTTATTGGGCCTTGGTTGGGCCAAGTCCTCTCCTATAGGTGCTTCTCCTTTGGGCCGTCATGCATGTGAGGCATTTCTTCTATGGCCTTGCTGGGCCTATTTCCTCCGGGCTGGCCCATTGGGGTAAGGTGGTGGTCTTCCCCCAAACAGTAGCCCCTCACGGGTGAGCTCCGCCTTCGGTAGGACCGAAACCGTGATCCCGAAAGATCTCCACCTTACACCCCCCCCCCCTTTTGAGACTGTCCGGAGGCGCTCGACCATCTTCACCCATCCTTCGTCCTACAATCTTTGAAGTAACAAAAACAAACAATCGAAAGGAGGCACATAACAACCAAGCACACATAAAACTAAGGCACTTTATTATCATTAGCAAAGATCGATTACAATTCGATTGAAGGACGCTACCTAAAAAATAAAAAGAAAGAGTAAGGGGTGACACATAGCGGTCTCGTAGAATAACCTCGAAAGCCACAGCTAGCCCAACTAAAAGGGTTCCCTTGACTCGAAGGAATGCGACTACCAGCCCGCCTTCGAAGGATACCGGTGACCCTTCAAAATCGCGGGACTTAGTCACTTTCATTAAGGAGTACCCTTCGCCGACCAAATGGTCTTGCTTAGACGGAGGCCGGCCTTGGCTTTGTCCAGCTCATCGTGACGACCTTGACGGCTTCAGCCATTAGAACCTCCGATATTGGTCCTTAGATCTTCAAGGTGTGACAATAAACCGTCAAGATCTATCGGTAGACCTACAATATCGATCACAGAGCCGGACAGTTCCTTCTCGGCGTGACTATACTAAGGTATAGCCTTCGAGCAAGAACCGAGGTTGCGCTAGTGCTTTACCATCGAGCTTCACCGAGTACGGTCCCCACATACCACTGCCTTGGGAAGCTCGGCGGGCTCGTGACCTCGGTGAAGTCTTTGGTAAAGCGCGTTTCACACCCTTTGAAGTCGATTGGTGAAGCGCGAAGGCTATTGAGGTTTGTCCATCGGACCTCCTCTTATTGTGAACCGAAAGGCCCAACTCTACATCTTGCTAATGTTTAGAGAACTGGTGGAAGAGGTAGTGAGCTTTGAGGGCGAGAGGCCTTGCTCCCCTTTTATAGGTTGTGCCCATGCTTATGTGGCGGGGAGGGGAATCCGGTGCCGACAAGGTTACGTGTCACATTTATTGGAGGACGGTGTGCCGCGTCATTGTGCTTATCCTTCCACGTCCTCGATCTTATCCATATACTTGTTACTTAGTCCTTCGCTATCTGTTACTTGGTCCTTCGCTACGGTAGCTTTGCTTGTCGTTATGCCACACTGCCATTCACACTTTGTTGTTTGAACTCCGATCATTATGTTCGATGGCAATTATTAGATCAAGGAGATGAGTATACCGCGAAGCAAAACCATAGTACCGCTCGATCGAAGGATCTTCGTAGAACTTGTTTTTGCCGAGAACTTACCATAACGCACTCAATCGAACGTTTCCCAAGAATAAGTGATCATGTTTGTTGTGTCATTAATTGCCTTGGCTAATGCACTAGCCGTTACGCGTAATCCCAAGCGGCACGCTCTTAAAGAACAGCCGCATTAACTCATAGGTATCCACGCGGTTATGCTTCCTCGTGATGCGCATCCACTCTTGAAGAGGCACGACTGTTCGTATGGCACGCCCGCTCGCACAGGGTGCACTACTTTCGAGGCGTCGCATCTTGAATGCTACCCTAATTTTACCGCCTATATAAGGAGATGTGCCGCGGTAAACCAGACCTCCTACTCACTTTCACCGCGCCCGTCGACTCACTTGCTTTCTCATCTCACTCGAGCTCTCGCCCTTGTTTCATATCCTCGCTTTCGCTTCCGAGCCTTAGCCTTTGATTTCGAGCGTTAGCCTTCGTTTCGAAGCCTCGGCCTTCGATTCGAAGACTTGACCTCCGTTGCGAAGCCTTAGCCTTCAACCTTCGGTATGGCAAGACGTCGCACCGGCCAACGCGTTGTTCGAGCAACACGAAGCCTCCCGGCTCTTGTCCGGGCCAAAGCTCCGTAACCGAAGCCCAGCTCGACAAATGGGCCCGGGAGCACAATTGCTTCATTCGGGGACGCGACCACATTCCCGCGTCGGAGGAGACAACTCCTATGGTGCGCCCGGCTGGATGAAGGAATGGATGCGCGAGAGACATGGTGACAAATCAAGGAGGATAAAGATGGTGGCGATATGCAACGGACTGGTCCTTGACCGGTGCGGGATAACGAAGATCCTGAAAACCGGTATGGAAGCAAGGCGGACATTAAGACCGGTATACAATGACATGAAGAGCAAGTTATTGAGCAATTTGTAGTCTAATTAGGACTACGAATCAATAAAGAAAGTTAGAAATAAAACTCCATATATGTAATTCATGTAATCGATTAGGACTCCGCATGTAACCCCAGCTCCCTCGGATATATAAGGCGGAGCGAGGGCACCCGAAAACTCTAGGAGATCTTGCAATTAGCAAATCGCTAAAGGCAATACATAACATACAGGACCTAGGGTATTACTCTCGATCCGAGGGGCCTGAACTCGTCTAAAATCGCGTTTCCCTGTGTGTTACGTGTGTTACACCATCGAATTCCACGCTCGTAAGGAACCGGGTAGTACTATTGCCGAGTTTAAGACTCGACATTTGGCGCGCCGGTAGGGGTCCCAGCGAGTTTCCAGCGAGTTCGATGGCCTCTTCGTTTGTCGTCGACTTCGAGCCCGGCTTCAAGATCCGCTTCGGGTCTCTTGACTTTGAAGCTGATTCAGCCGGAAATTGCTTTTGATGAATCGACTCGTTGTCGGGCCGCAGCTTTTGAAGCGCGATCACCTGTCACGATTGGCACTCCGGGCTCGAAATTGGCAAATCCGACGCAGCTTTAGCGCGAACAATCGGATCGTCGGCATCTCGGATTGAAGCTCAACCTCTAGAGATGAGCTGCTCTAGCGAGTTCATTGATGACTTCGAAGAAGAGCGTCCAGCCTTCTTCCAAGTGTTCATGACGAGGACCGAGTCATTCGCCAACTTACTCGTGAGGAAGCTGTTGAGGAAGCAGCAAGGATGGCGAGAGAAGAAGAGGATCGTCGGCGCCGTGAAGAAGAAGAAGCGGATGGAGATGAACAACCTCCACGACCTTCGGTTGCAAACCCGCACGCAAGTACTGCTGATCAGGCCGGAGGAAGCGCTCCAGCAAGCTGCCCCTCCAGCCACGGGTCCTTTGCCGGACCAATATGGAGATACGGAAGAAGCATCCCCGGGATACAACGGCCGACGTGGGTGTCGTGGTGGAAGGCGACATCGCTCTTCGAGCGGAGATTTGGATTTAAGCTCCATGGAAGTGGAATTAAACGGCGCTCGGGTCTTCACGTCACCGATCCACAATATTGTGGGAGTGAAACAGATCCTCGAGACAATACCGGAAGAAGTTTTTAATACAACACCGGGGTTGCGACGCGCTATGAATTTAGTGGATGCGGCTGCCCTGCAAACCAATTAACTCGTCCATGACCGATCGGAATCTTCAAGCCGCTCGCGTTCTCGCTCGGAGCGACCTGCGAGAGCTCGGTCCGAAGGAGCTTCCTCGGCGGAAGGCTCGGGCCTCGACACACCCCGATCGCGGATGCACATGAACGAGCTCCAAACCAAGATTTGCGTGTACCGCTTAATGGCAGCCGGGACATTCGTAACATCCTCAATGATTGCCATGCGAGAGAGAGCGAGAAGAACACCATAGACATGAGGAAGATGAGAGACGTCGCACCGATCATGTTGATGATCGTCCACGCGACCCCGCCCCGTCTCGAGCACACGTGACTAATTCACATCGGCGCGGACCGGCTGCTTCGGCGCTGCCCCTGGTGTAAATCATCCGCGCAATGATTACCGAGGACATAGCAACGAGGCATGCTCATCGGGATGAGCGGCCTAGAAGAGATGATCGTCGTGATAACAGAAACCGAAGAGGGCGAGATAACCGGGACAGAGACATTGAACCCCGACGTATCGACAATGATCGTCAAGCGGCACCTCCGCCTCCACCTCCATCGCGCCACGAGGAACCAACAAACAATGATCATCAAGCGGCGCCTCCGCCTCCACCTCCGCCTCCCTCACGGGATGCGGAACCGGTGAATAATGATGGTCGGGGTGGTTCGGAAGATAGGTATCAAGATGATCGCTATTACGACTATTCCGATGATGACAGGGATCGCAACTACCGGCATTACCCTCGTCGACGTTCCCCTTCGCCGGTCCGGATCGGTCCGGAGGACGATGAATACTCCGTGATTCCCGCTTTTATGAGGGATTTACGCATTTGCAAATACCCTAGGGGATTTAAGCCTGGGGCCATTGATAAGTATGATGGTAAAGCACCTCCTGCTGAATGGCTGCGCATGTACACCACCGCTATCCGGTCGGCAGGAGGAGATACATTTGTGCTAGCTAACTACCTCCCCATGTGCATGGAGCGGACCGGACGCTTATGGTTGCAATCCTTACCTGAAAAATCTATTTCTTCTTGGGGCGATCTCACCAAAAAGTTCGTAGAGAACTTCCAAGCGACTTGTGAGAACCAGGAAATTACTTCGACCTCAACAGTCGAAGCGAAGCCTGACGAGACCCTCACCGACTTCATCGGGCGTTTCTGCAATAAGAAGGCCTTAATCCCCAATGTTCCCGACCAGCAAGTAATTGCTGCGTTTCAAGTCGGCGTCCGAAGTGAAGCTTTGGTTCACAAGATTGGAAGGCGAAATCGGAACCTTACCATGACGGCGTCGAGTGCTTCAAGATAGCGAGACGACTATGCTGTCTGGTGAATCGAACGTGGTCAATTTGCACGGGAACAAAGGGAATGAGTCGAAGCATGATCAAGGCAACCGGTCTGGATCCAAGAACAACAACAAGCGCAAGGCTGGTCACCTTGTTGCAGCTGTCGACCGGTCTCATGGAGGAGACCGGCCGCCACCTCCCAAGAGAGGTCCGAGTGAACGATTGTCGTTCGAAACACTTCTAGAAGGCCCTTGCATGATTCATAATGGGAATCACAAAGCCAAAGAGTGCTTCCTGTTAAGGCCGTTTGCTCGGTTCGCCTTAAAGGTCGCACCCCGATCGCTTATCGGAATCGGAAGGATGACAAGGGCAAGGACAAAGAACACGATGACAATGGGGATGATGAAGTTTTTCAAGAACTAGCGCGAGAGGTGAACATGATCTTTGGAGGCTCGGATGCTTACGAATCAAAGGGGAAGCAAAAGTTGGCGTTTCGTGAGGTCAATGCTGTTGCTCCTGCTACACCGGAGTACTTGCGATGGTCGGAAGTACCCATTACTTTTAGCGAGCTGATCATCCTGAGGCGTTACCAAAAGCTGGTAGATATCCGCTCATCTTGGCCCCCATTGTTCACAAGGTGCGGTTGAAGAGGACCTTCATTGATGGCGGAAGTTGCCTGGATATTTTGTTCGCCAAAACTCTGCCCGAGCTTGGCCTTTCCGTAGCTGATGCGGAGCGCAGCGTCTCACGGTTTCATGGTATAATACCCGGACGGAACAGCTATCCTTTGGGACAGATTTTTCTGCCGGTGATCTTCGGGACGAAGGAGAACTACGAGGAGGGAGAATATTATCTTCCGGGTGGCTGATATTGATTCAGCTTATCATGCGATACTTGGAAGGCCGGCTTTGGCAAAGTTTATGGCCATCCCGAATTATCAATATTTGATGCTTGAAGATGCCGGGACCAAACGGAGTTTTGTCGTTTCGAGGTGACATCAAGGCCGCTTATGCTTGTGAGGTACATAGCACCGAGTTGGCCTCTCGGTCCAATTTGAAGGATGAACGTCGAGAAATCGGAGAAGCGGCAGAGGCTCTAGAATTCCGAGGCAAGGCTGGAGGATGAAGTCCCGATCAAGAAGGTTGCAAAGGAGAAATTGAAGGCTGATGCGGTGGTCTGCAAAACTATTCAGCTTGATGAGTCGGACCCCTCCAAGGTCACCCATATAGGGGCTGACTTGGGGATAAATAGGAAAGCGTGCTCATTCTTTTCCTCCAGGAAAATAGGGATATCTTTGCATGGCAGCCTTCGACATGCCGGGTGTTCCTAGGGACAAGATTGAGCATGCACCGTTGGCGCGTCCCGATGCGAAGCCGGTCAAACACAAGCTCCGAAGATTTGCTCAAGATCGCAAGGAAGCTATTAAGAAGGAAATAACTAGGTTATTAGCAACTAAGTTTATTAGGGAGGTGTATCATCCAGATTGGCTTGCCAATCCGGTTCTTGTACCCAAAAAGAATACTAAAGAATTAAGGATGTGTGTCGATTATACTCGATCTCAACAAAGCTTGCCCCAAAGACCCTTTCGCGCTGCCTCGAATTGATCAAGTTGTTGATTCGACTCGCTGGCTGCGAGCGTCTTTGTTTTCTTCATGCTTATTCAGGATACCATCAAATACTGCTAAGAGTTGAAGATCAAATTAAGACCGCATTCATCACCCCCTTTGGGGCATACTGCTACACGACTATGCCTTTTGGATTAAAGAATGCTGGAGCTACATATCAGCGTGGTATACAACGTTGCTTGGATTCGCAATTGGGAAGAAACGCAGAAGCTTATGTTGATGATATAGTGGTTAAATCTCGAAAACCGAGGATTTTCTCTCGACCTGGCGAGAGACCTTCGATAATCTGCGGAAATTTTCCATGAAACTTAACCCCGGAAAGTGTGTATTTGGAGTTCGCTCCGGGAAATTGCTGGGCTACCTAGTGTCATGGCGAGGCATAGAGGCCAACCCAGAAAAAATACGGACGATAATTAACATGAAACCTCCGAATTGTTTGAAGGATGTTCGGAAGTCGACGGGTAGTATGGCGGCTCTTAGCAGATTTATTTCGAGATTGGGAGTTCGTGGACTTCCGTTCTTTAAGTTGCTTAAGAAGCAAGATAAGTTTGAGTGGACTAATGAGGCGCAGGTTGCGCTTGATCAACTCAAGGAATACCTTAGCAATCCTCCGATTTTGGTGCCCCGAGCTAGACGAGACCATCCAGTTATATATCTCTCGCAACAACCCATGTGGTGAGCACGGTTCGGCGGTTGATCGGAAGGAAGAAGGACATCTACAAATGGTGCAACACCCGGTATATTTTGTAAGTGAGGTTCTTACTCGAATCAAAGATACGATATCTCCGGTTACAGAAGTTAATATATGTCTGTAGTGATAACTTCTCGAAAATTGAAGCATTATTTCCAAGCGCATCCCATCGAGGTTAAGACTGGGTTTGCCATTGGAGATATTGTCCGAAATCGAGAAGCGATTGGCCAAGTTGCAAAGTGGGCCATAGAACTTGGTCAATATGAAATTACGTTTTCTTCGCGAACAGCTATCAAGGGACAAGCATTAGCTGATTTCATAACGAGTGGTTGGAGACACAAGTACCGCGGGAGATTCAAGCGCTGGAGTACTCGGGAGATGTTCTTTGATGGGTCCCCTGCAGCTTTCGAGCATCTGGGGTTGTGCTTCTCACCCCACAAAAGGAACCACTAAGATATGTGTTACAAATGCATTTCCGAGCTTCCAACAATACAGCGGAATATGAAGCCTTGCTTCATGGGCTTAGAGTAGCCATTTCGTCGGGAGTCCGACGATTGGACATTTATGGTGATTCGATGTTGGTGATAAGTCAAGTCAACAAAGCGTGGGATGCTCATGATGATCATATGATTGCTTACCGTCAAGAGGTTCGGAAACTTGAAGAAAAATTTGATGGTTTACGGTTTTCTCATATACTGCGTGGAAATAATTCTGCTGCGGATGAGTTAGCCGGACCGGGATCATCACGACGGCTAGTTCCGCCTGGTGTCTTTCTTCAAGTACTAGATAAACCATCCATCAAGATGGAGCGCAAGGCTACTATTTCAGAGATTGCGGATGAACCAGCTTTGGAGAATCACGTGAAGAAGGAGGTCTTGAAAGACCGGTCGAAGGAGCGGTCTTACTAGATAAGACGGTGAGCGGAATCAATGCCGACGATATTCAGCCATTGGATGTTATGATTATTGATTCTGATTGGCGTACCCCGTATCTTGACTATTTGCAATCGGGTAAAACCCGGAAGATAAAATAGAGAAGCAAAGATTGGAAGTTCGGGCCCGTAGTTATTTAATTCTCGAAGGGGAATTATATAAGCGTCGAGTTAATATTTTGATGAAATGTGTATCGGTTTCGATGGCATTCAATTGCTTGAAGACGTACACAAGGGAATTTGCGGAAATCATGCTTCTTCAAAGACATTGGTCGGAAAGGTATTCAGACAAGGATTTTATTGGCCTACGGCGACGGATGATGCGCATAGAGTGGTTAAGAATTGCCAAGGGTGTCGGCTTTTTGCAAGACAGACTCATACTCCGGCTCAAGAGTTGCAATTGATCCCAATGACTTGGTCTTTTTCTACTTGGGGGCTGGACATAGTTGGACCTTTTAAAAGGGCGCCGGGAGGATTTACGCATATTTTTGTGGCAGTAGACACATTTTCCAAGTGGATTGAGGCTAAGGCGAGTTACTAGTACAACTATCGCTCGCGCAATCAAGTTTTTGCAGAGTATCTTCGTACGTTTTGGGGTTCCATACAGTATTATTACTGATAATGGGCCTCAATTCACTTCGGAACTATTCAAAGACTATGTCTGAGAGTTTAGGGATTAAGGTGCAATATGCGTCGGTGGCACACCCGCAAAGCAATGGACAAGTGGAGCGAGCTAATGGAATGATTTTGACCGGTCTTAAACCAAGAATTTTTGACCGATTGAAGCCGTATGCAGGAAAGTGGGTTAAGGAGCTGCCCTGGGTCCTTTGGGGGCTGCGCACTAATGTTAGTAGAGCTACAGGACAATCTTCGTTTTCTTTGGTGTATGGATCTGAAGCCATGCTACCTACGAAGTGAATATGGTGTCAGCTCGAGTACGATATTATGATGAAGAAACGTATAATGATCAACGTCAGGTTGAATTGGTCACTGCGGAAGAATTGAGAGATCAAACTCCGATTCAAGCTGCTAAGTATCATCGGGGATTACGTCGTTATCATGATCGTAATGTTCGTACTCGAGAATTCCAAGTAGGAGACTTAGTTCTTCGAAAGATTCAGTCTAACAAGAACAGGCATAAGTTGTCACCGAGTCTTGGAAGGACCTTTTTTGGTTAAATCGGTCTCCGGACCGGGGGCTTATAGGCTTATGACCTTGGAGGAGGAAGAGATTCCAAATTCCTGGAACATTGATCAGCTTCGTCGTTTTTATATTTAAAGAGTATTCATTGTAAAGTTTTTCATATTATAATAAAATAATATTATCTAATGATGATTTTTGTTTTTTTTTGTGTGTGTCCATACTTTAATTTTGAATTAAATTATTGAGCCAGGGGGCTGTTATGATAAGAGCGATCTGTGAAACTTTGTTATTCTGCTATGTTAAGAGCGATCTGTGATACTTTGCTATTCTGTTATGATTAAGAGCAGTCTATGATATATATTGATTGGGTAGACTGTTGTGTTAAGGACGATCTGTGAAATCTTGAAATCCTACAAACTAGCTTTTTGCTTATGTTATATGATCTTGTTAAAGTAAGCTATAATTATGAATTGAGATCTGTGCTGATTAAGAGCCAGAATTGGGTCATAATTATTCAGTTGAAATAACCATCATGTCTTAAGTAAATAAGTAAGCAAGTATGATGGTGAAACCAGCATTCATATAGAAAAGAAAAGCAACCGGTACTTCAAATAATATAAACGACTTGACGTTCAAAGATGTTTGATTACAAAAGCGAGGGGGACCTATTACAAAGTCTACTCGACGGGACAGCTGGAAGTACCGGTGTCACCGGTCTTAGGTTCCTCAAGCCTATCATCCAGTGTTTCTTCAGAATCGGAGGAGGATATGGGCAAATCCCTATCAAGATCTTCGAAGGCGTCTTCTATCCTCTCGTCCGGCGGCGGTTGCTGCATCATGAGCATCTTGATCCAGGGCAAAGCTGCTGGCGCTACGTTGAGAGGGACGCTTGTTGGATCAAGAGGAACATCTTCCACCAACTCCGAAACAGTGCCAATGAGTGAGTTCATCAGCTCATTGAACCGGTCTTCGATAGTGTTAGGATGGGCGCCATCTCCGATAAAATTGAAATCACATTCTTCGACCGGAGTCCAAGACCGGATTATAGCGGCGATGTGTCCTCCTCCTGAAGCAGCAATCATCCTTGAATGTTCTCGGATTCTTCTTGGGATTGCCCGGATGGCGGACTCAAGGTCTATCTCGTTGGGATCAATAGTTTGACCGCCATTGAGATACTCTAGAGTACGCACCGTGCCTGCAGTAAGTTCTGAAAAAACAAATATAAATTTAAGACAGGGTATTGCTCGAAGACCGGTATTTTCAAAAGATAACATAAGAATAAACAAGAAAGGTGGGACTTACGCTCGTGCCCGATCTCAGCTGCTCCGAATCTACCCTTGATGTTTGTGTTGGATTCTTTCAGCTTTTGGGCAGTCTTCAAGGCCTTCTCTTTATCCGCTTGAGCTGATTTCGCTCGCTTCTAATGCTTCAGCCGGTTCAGCTTTCAAGCGAGCGTTCTCGATCTCTAGCATCTTGTTGGAGCGAAGTGCTTGAGCTAGTATGTTATCTTTAGCAGATAAGCTCGCCTTCGAGTTATCCAATCCGTGCCGCCTTGTTGCTCTTCGATACGAGAGCCTTTTTCCAGTGCTTGCTCTTGAGCGGCCGTTTTTTCGTGAGGACCTCCTCGGCTTTCTTATGGGCAGCAACAAGACTCTCAAGCGCCGAGATCAAGGATGGGATTAGTCGAGAAGGGAGATAGTGGGAAAAATGTGGAACGAATAAGGCAAATTGAGAACATTACTCCGATTAACTTGACGAAGCTTGATGATTTCTTGATGGCGCTCTTCTATCATTCGATGGGTGTTCTGCAGACCGGCTTCTCTCTTCGAAGATCATTTTCCTTAGCCTTCGGATCGGCGGTCTGAACTTCCGGCTCGCCCAAACGTTCTTGATTGGCATTGAGCTCCTCTTGTAAGCGGGCAATAATGGCGGTCTTGGCTTCGAACTTTTGAGGAGAACCTCGAAGGAAAGATTGAGAGAACCAATAATTAGAATGTGATTGCTTAGAGAGATTTTTGAAGCGAGAGGATATACCGGCCGGATTCCGAAAAGTTCTTTAAAGCTTCTTCTTCTTGGAGAGCGTCCCATTGAGCTGTAGCGATGAAAGTTCCGGCCCCGCTTGAACTGTCAACTTCCACATCTCCAACCACCATTCTAGCTAGTTTTGGTTCTCTAGGAGCTTTGCGTGTTGTTCTAGGGCGGCGAGGAATTTCTTCCATCCGGACCGGTCCCAATGATAGCTTTGGAGGGATCGGGAATAAGGTGGCTTGAGGAGGATTACCGGAAGATGAGCCTTCAGCAGTGGTAACCTGCTCTTCGGCCTCTACGCTTGGGGCGGCGGGGAGTTCCTCTCGTGGATGCCGCACCTTGAGGTTCAATTGGAGTTGTGAAAGTGCATCTAGGACCCTCATTTTGTTTTGGATGATTGATATCAATACAATTAAATTTGGACTAATCCTTTCATGAGAATGTGTGTAGTTAATATCCAAAGCGCATGAAAGTATAGCAAGCACGATCAAAAAGGAGAAAAGAAATGCAAAATGCAATAAAAAGGAGAATTTGGAAAAGGCCCCTCTCAAAGCTTGTGCCTCGCTTTATTTCTTTGCTTTGAGTCATAGGGATGCCGTACTATAAAGAGGGATGCAAATCACAAACGTGGCTAAGAATGGAGATGCTCATAAACTCAAGAAATCTCCTCCAAACCCATTCTTCCCGAACCCATCGGAAGCTCCGGTGTGGTACCGGAAGTTCCGGTAGGCTTACGGAGAGTTTTGCTCTCGGGAAAAGCCATACCGGAAGTTCCGGTCCCCGGTACCGGAAGTTCCGGTAGGCTAACGAGAGAGTTTTGAGCTCTCCGGAATGCCATACCGGAAGTTCCGGTCCCCGGTACCGGAAGTTCCGGTAGGCTAACGAGAGAGCTTTGAGCTCTCCGGAATGCCATACCGGAAGTTTCGATACGGCACCGGAAGCTCCGGTGCGGTTCAGTTCTCCAACCCTAAACCTACGTACCGGAAGCTCCGGTACTCCACCGAAGTTCCGGTGCGGGCCAAAAGTCCGGATCTAACCCTAATTCGAACCATACCGGAAGTTCCGATACGCTATCGGAAGTTCCGGTGCGGAGTTTTCGGACAGAGCCAACGGCTCTTTTTGGGTTGTGGTATATAAGCCACCCCCTCTCTCTATTCACTCACTCTTGCACAACTCCGAACCAATACACACTTGAGCTTCACTCCATCTACTCCAAATCCTCTCCAAAAGCAAAAATTCCATCCTTGAGCTAGGATTTGAGTGAGAGACTTTGAGCAAGTGTTTGAGAGACTTGATTCCATTCTTGAGCATCTTCCCTCCCGTCAAGCTTGTGATTTGGATTTGTTACTCTTGGAGCTTTGAGCTCCTAGACGGCTAGGCATGCTCGTGAGCTCCCAACTTGTGTGGTGACGCCGAGAAGTTTGTATTGCCCGTCCGGAAGGGACATTGATAGTGGAAAACTCAAGCTCAACCTTTGTGGTGACTTGAGGGAGAAATAGGGTTGAGAGAAACCCGGTCCTTGGTGGACTTTCTCAACGGAGACGTAGAGTCCTTGGTGGGCTTGAACTTCGGTGAAAAATCCGTGTCTCTTGTGGTCCCTTTCTTACTTGTGCGTAGTTGTTTAACTTACTAGGTTGCTTGTTAGTTTTCCGTTGTGTCTTTAATTTCCTAGAATTACATAGGGTTGTTCCCTTCTTTCTTGCAAACTCTAGAATTGTGTAGGGTTTAATTCCGCATTTATCACCCCGCACCTGAAGTTCCGGTATCCTACCGGAAGTTCCGGTATTTGACGTTTTCGTCTTAGTGTTATTTCGCAGAAATTTTTAGGTTCGCCTATTCACCCCCCTCTAGGCGACTTTCAATTGGTATCGGAGCGGGTATCTTCGTTGAAGCCTCACCGCTTGAAGATCAAAGATGGCAAATGATAAAGAGGCAACGGGTAGTGGTGAAGCACCACCTAAGGTAGTCGATGAAAGAGGTCATGAGACCTCACCGGGGATGCCGAGAGATGGAAATGGAAAAGGGCCTGCCCAGGGTGGAGATGTGCTTAGTGCTTTGCCGATGAGCTACAACAGAACACCATACTCCTATAGTGATGGAAGAGATGAGCATATTGGACCCGGCTCCGGAAGACTACCATACTTTGATGGTCAATACTTTGATCATTGGAAAACAAAGATGCTACTACATTTGGATTCAATGCATCAAAATGTGAGAAATGTGACTCAAAATGGATTCTTATGGGAATGTAGAAGCAAGCCAACCGCACAAGACTTGTTCAATGTTAGGTGCAATGTGGCGGCGGCTAGTGCTCTTGTATCCGCGCTTAGCCCCGCCGAGTATGAGAAGATAACCGGAATGGAGGATGCCCATCAAATTTGGTTGAAGCTTGAATTGGTTCATGAGGGCATTGATAGTGTGAAGGAGTCTAAGCTAGAAGGGCTTAGAGAAGATTTTAACTACTTTGTCATGAGGTCGGATGAAGGGCCAAGGGAAGCCCATGATAGGATGATGAGGATAGTGAACATGAGAAGAGCACTTGGAGAAAAGGTGTTGGACTTGGATGTGAATAGAAGGTTGCTACAAGCCTTGCAAGCATGGGATGCCAACATAGTGTCCAACATAAGAGACAAAGATGGTTTTAGATACTTCACAACCGATGAAGTGATTGGCAAGGTGCTCTCCCAAAAACAGCAAATTGACCAAGGGAATAGGATCAATGCTTTGCTTAAGGACAAGGAAAAGGCTAGTGGGAGCAAGAATGATTTGGCTCTTAATGCCGAACAAGAAAAGAAAAAGAAAGTGGTTGAGGAGAGTGATGATGATAGTGATGATGAAATGGCTCTCTTTGTGAAAAGATTCAACAAGCTTATGTCAAAAAGGAGCTCCAAGAAAAATGACCAAGACAAGAGCAAATTGAGGAAGGCCAAGAACAAGTGCTATATTTGTGGAGACAAAGGTCACTTCATGGCGGAATGTCCGGAGAACTACAAGAACAAGCAAAACAAGAAGGGGGACAAGAAATACAAGAAGCATAGAAAGTACCGTCGGGGTGAAGCACACATTGGACAAGAATGGAATTCCGATGGATCATCTTCCTCCTCCGAGTCGGAATCCGATGAAGAGAAGGGAGGCATTGCATCACTTGCTATTGGGCTAACACCGACCAACTCCTCCTTGTTTGGAAGCTTGACCGATGATGAAGATGATGCCGGACACAAGTGCATGATGGCTAAGGGCTCTAAGGTAAATGCTAATGGAAGTTCTCAAATTCCTAACATGTTTGATTTGTTGGACATCATTGAGCAGGAAAAGGAGACCAATGAGAGGCAAGAGGAGCTTCTTGAGAAACAAGAGGAAATGCTTGTTCAAGAGAAGCAAAGGGTGCTTGAACTTGAGAAGCTCCTAGAAGTTGAGAGGAAGAAGAATGAGGACTTGGTAAAGTCTCTCAAAGTGGTTGAAGAAAATAGTGAGACTCTTAAAGTCACAAATGTGTCACTTCAAGAGAAGTGTGATAACTTACAAAAGGATCACAATTCTCTCAAAGTGCAATTTGAGGAAATTAAGAGTAACACTACTTCCTCTCAATCTTCGTCTTGCCCCCATCTAGCAATGAATGTGCTAGGTGCAACAAGATTGATGTTGAAGCTTGTACAAGAAACATCAAGACCATTGGTGACTTGAAGAAGCAAGTGCAAGAACCTCAACAACAAGCACAAAAGAAGATGAAGGCCATCAATGATGCCAAGGCCGAGTATGCAAGGGGTGCATACATCAATGTGAGACGGCCACATGTGAAGGATGGCATTGGGTATAAGCAAGGTGACAAGCACAATGTAAGAATCAACAAGAACGGCACCGAATTCATCAAGTTCACCAAGGAAAGTGGACACCAAAAGAAGCAAGTCAAGATGGTATAGCAAATCAAGAACACTAACAAATCTTCTCTTATTTGTGATTTACGTACTAATGTGCCTAACCCCTCTTGTGCTCTCTTTTATGATTTTAATGCGACCTATGTGCTAATGAGAAACAAGCATGGTCGTGTCTATGCAAAATATGTTGGGCCACGCAACAAGACCCACAAATCTTGTGTGTGGGTGCCCAAGACACTTGTTACTAATGTGAGAGGACCCAAGCAAATTTGGGTACCTAAAAACAAAGCATAAATTGTTTTATAGGAATACTCCTCCGGTGGTTCATCATGGGTGGTCGATAGTGGATGCACCAATCATATGACCGGAGACAAGAAAATGTTCGAATCCTTTGAGCCAAGCAAAGAAAGAAATGAGTATATCACCTTTGGAGACAACGGAAAAGGCTATGTGTTGGGTTATGGTAACATTCCTTTAACTTTTCCGCATTCACTTTCGAAGGTTATGCTTGTGGATAACGTTGACTTCAATTTGTTGTCTATCTCACACCTTTGTGGAATGGGCTACAATTGCTTGTTCAACGCCAAGGGTGTGATTGTCTCAAGGAGAAGTGATGGCTCGATTGCTTTTGAGGGTGTGCTCAAAGGGAAGCTTTATGTTGTGGATTTCACAGCGGATAAAGCAAAACTTGACACATGCTTGGTTGTAAAGTCCGACATGGGATGGTTGTGGCATAGACGACTAGCCCATGTCGGTATGAGAAATCTTCACAAACTCCAAAAGGGCGGTCACATTCTTGGACTAACGGATGTTTGCTTTGAGAAAAATAAAATTTGCAGTGCATGTCAAGCCGGAAAACAAGTTGGAGCACCACATCCATCCAAGAACAGAGTGACAACCACAAGGCCGTTGGAGATGCTTCACATGGACCTCTTCGGTCCCATTGCCTACATTAGCATCGGCGGTAACAAATATGGACTTGTTATTGTTGATGATTATTCTCGCTTCACGTGGGTATTCTTTTTGTGTGATAAAGGTGAAGTAAAGGATGTACTCAAGACATTCTTGAAAAGAGCACAAAATGAATTTGAAGTGAAGATCAAGGTCATAAGGAGTGACAATGGTACCGAGTTCAAGAACACTCAAGTTGAAGAGTACCTTGATGAGGAGGGCATCAAGCATGAGTTTTCGGCACCCTACACACCTCAACAAAATGGGGTGGCCGAAAGAAAGAACCGCACACTCATAGAGATGGCAAGAACCATACTTGATGAATACAAGACCTCCGACCGTTTTTGGGCCGAAGCAATCAACACCGCATGTCATGCCTCAAACCGGTTGTATCTTCATCGACTCTTGAGGAAAACACCATACGAGCTGCTAACCGGTAAAAAGCCTAACATCTCGTACTTTCGAGTTTTTGGGAGCAAATGTTTCATGCTCAACAAGAAACCCAAGACTTCAAAGTTTTCCCCTAAGGTTCATGAAGGTTTCTTACTTCTTGAGAGATCATTCTATCAAAGGGGATATTGAGGTGAGCCATGTGAAAACCGAAAATCAATTGGCCGATATTTTCACCAAGCCCTTAGATGAAAGCCGGTTTTGCTATCTAAGGAGTGAGCTAAATATACTTGACTCTAGTAACATGGTGTAAAAGCGTGCACATTTGCTTGTTGCTTTATTCGTTTTGGATCTTAAGATGAAATGCATACTTTCGAAAATTAACTAAGCATTTTGAAGTTTTTTCTTGGTTCTTGACCAATAGGTCAAATCTTGTCAAAATGTGATCATAGCTTTGTTTGTTGATTGCATACTGATCACATGATGTCAAGATGCCCCACTAGTCCATCAAAATTATTTTTGAAAACTCTCCCCAAAAACTTCACCTCTCTTCTTCTCTGTTTTCCCCCTACCGGAAGTTCCGGTAGGGTACCGAAGTTCCGGTACGGGGATCGGGACTCGGCGTTTGTTTCCCGATCGGACGTTCCGGTAGGGGACCGGAGGTTCCGACTGGAGGTCGAACAGAGGACTTTTCCTCTCGGTCGGAAGTTCCGGTGCCCGTGCCGGAAGCTCCGGCCGGGAGCTCACCCTCGGGTGTCATGCCCACACCGGAAGTTCCGGTACGCTACCGGAAGTTCCGGTACGGGACGTTGACCTAGGGTTTGAGCCCGCACCGGAAGTTCCGGTAGACTACCGGAAGTTCCGGTGCGTGGCGGCAATATAAATAGGGGGAACCCGTCCCCTTGAAAGGGACGGCTCCCATTTGAAAAAAGACTCAACCTTTTTCCTCTTCTCTCTTCGGATCCTCATCAACCGGAAGCTCCTCTCAACTTCCGGCGACGGTCTACGGCAAGATTCTTCAAGTTCCTTCCTCCGGTCTTCTCCAAGCTCCTAGCTAGAGGAGAAGATGACTCGTGGCAGGAAGCGAGACGGTGACCAAGCGTCCAGCACCCTCTCAAGGTCATGATGACTCGGACTCGGACTCGGACTTCGACGTGCCGAATCCACGCCTTGTCAAGAGGCAGGCCATGGGAACCGGTCACCGGTCTTCCTCCCGTGGTCTTGGCCCCGGCAAGGGCAAAGGTCTTGGAAGAGGCAAAGGGAAGAGCACTGCTAGGAGACCTCCTCCCGCTCCCGTGTCAAGTGATGAAGAAGAAAGTGAGGAGGAGGCTGGAAATGTGGGCGGGGATGAGTGGTTTCTCCCCATCGCCCGCAACTTGCGGGAGCACTACAAGTATGAGCTGCGGTCACCGGTCTGTGAGTGGCAGTGCAGGCTACAATGTGCCTTTCTACAGAGATGAGGTGCAGAAATATAGGAGCAAGTGCCCGTGGCTCAAGGCTAAGGAAAGGGGTGTGGATGACATTCGCTTTTGGAACCACACCCAAGCCGAGTGGTACAAGGAGGTGCTCAAGTTGAAGAAAAAGACTCATGAGATGAAGTGGATCAAGTGGGACTGGATGGATCGTCGGAATGATCCGGTCTTTACTCAAATCAAGGCTGAGTGTGCTAGGAGGGATTTGGTGAAGATTATGGGACTTGAGCATGGGTGGAACACGGAACCGGTGGTTCGGTTCTATGCCACTCTTTGGCTTGAGTTCAATGATGACTCCTAGGAGGACTCCATCATGCACTCGGACGCTTGATGGAAATAGGTTCCAGGTCACATATGCTGAGTTTGCACAGATTCTCGGATTTGGTCATGACGACGCTATGAAAAACAATGTGAATAGGTTTGACCCTCCGGATGATGCAGCTTTGCAGTTCATGTATGACAGTCGCTATGCTCACCCCAAGACGATGATCATTGGGACACACTTCGGACTGCACCCCTACTACCGTGTTCTAAACAATATGTTCGGATGGACTTTGGATCCTAAGATAGGGGATGTATCTTCTTTGCTGGCAGAATCGAAGACTCTACTTTGTGCCATGCGTCCGGGAGCCGAGCCGTTTTGTGTTTTTGAGCACATTTGGACTTCCATCATCAACCACTCCTACACTCATAAGGCGAGCCTTCCCTTCGCTCCCTTTATTATGAAGATGATTGAGACTGTCATTGGTATGCACTTTGTTCATGATAAGGACCACCCCGGACTACGTCCCAAGAGGTTTCCACTCTTACCCACTCCTCGGGGATCACCGGTGAGACAGCCGGCTCCTCCACCACCAGCTCGAGCAAGCTAGAGATGCTCCACCTACTACTTCTCGCCGGACTCGCAGCAAGTCCGGATTCATTAGCTCTGTCCTCAAGTCCATCTTTTGCATGTGCAAGGCTAATAGTGAGGACATCTATGAGATGAGGATGGAGCAGCGGCGCATCAATGAAGGACATCACCGGTATCTCTCTCACCTAGCTCGGCAGCAGCAGCAGCCACCACCTCCTCCCTTGGATCTTGCACCGATAGTACCTCGGCGGTGGGAGGACCCTTGGGCTCCATATCGGCAGGCCGCGGGCGTGGCGGCACGGAGCAGCAGCTCAGGATGTGGAGGGCAGTGGCACCGAGAGTGGAGAGGATGACAGCACCGAGGATGTCCCGACCGCCTCCGCTCCCCGCTCTAGCACTCGGATCCCGCTCCATGAGAAGGGCAAGGGAGTGGCACGCCCCGTGGATGAGGAAGAGAGCGATGACGACGACGACGACGATGACGACGAGTGATCCTCTCTTGGGCGTTCTAGTTCTTTTCTCCTTTTTGGTGATGTGTTGCCAAAGGGGAGAAGAAATTTCTATCTATTTATCTTTATCTCGTTTTTATGATGTAATGAACTATGTGTGTGTGATGGACAAGTGGTCTGGTTGGATCTATGGATGATTGTAATAAGTCTAGACTTGTTTTAATTATCTATCTATGTGGTTTGCCTTATGATATGCTTGGTGATTTGTTGTTTCTCTCTTTTAGATGCATTTGTGTGATGATAAAATGCCATATTGCATTTGTTGTGGTTTTCTTTATTATGGATGCATAGATAAAGGGGAGCTCCTCATGATTCTTATCTCTAATGTGCATTTGGTATTGTATAGACCAACTCTTGAAATTCAATTTCATGCACATACTAAGGGGGAGCTCATCTTTTACCTTTGCAAGTTGTGCTTTTTGGTTCATCTTTTTAGAAATTTGATTGTATTGGCATCAATCACCAAAAAGGGGAGATTGAAAGTGCATCTAGGCCCCTCATTTTGTTTTGGGTGATTGATATCAATACAATTAAATTTGGACTAATCCTTTCATGAGAATGTGTGTAGTGAATATCCAAAGCGCATGAAAGTGTAGCAAGCACGATCAAAAAGGAGAAAAGAAATGCAAAATGCAATAAAAAGGAGAATTTAGAAAAGGCCCCTCTCAAAGCTTGTGCCTCGCTTTATTTCTTTGCTTTGAGTCATAGGGATGCCGTACTATAAAGAGGGATGCAAATCACAAACGTGGCTAAGAATGGAGATGCTCACAAACTCAAGAAATCTCCTCCAAACCCATTCTTCCCGAACCCATCGGAAGCTCCGGTGTGGTACCGGAAGTTCCGGTAGGCTTACGGAGAGTTTTGCTCTCGGGAAAAGCCATACCGGAAGTTCCGGTCCCCGGTACCGGAAGTTCCGGTAGGCTAACAGAGAGCTTTGAGCTCTTTGGAATGCCATACCGGAAGTTCCGGTCTCCGGTACCGGAAGTTCCGGTAGGCTAACGAGAGAGCTTTGAGCTCTGCGGGATGCCATACCGGAAGTTCCGATACGGCACCGGAAGCTCCGATGCGGTTCAGTTCTCCAACCCTAAACCTACGTACCGGAAGCTCCGGTACTCCACCGAAAGTTCCGGTGCGGGCCAAAAGTCCAGATCTAACCCTAATTCGAACCATACCGGAAGTTCCGATACGCTATTCGAAGTTCCGGTGCGGGGTTTTCGGACGAGGCCAACGGCTCTTTTTGGGCTGTGGTATATAAGCCACCCCCTCTCTCCATTCACTCACTCTTGCACAACTCCGAACCAATACACACTTGAGCTTCACTCCATCTACTCCAAATCCTCTCCAAAACCAAAAATTCCGTCCTTGAGCTAGGATTTGAGTGAGAGACTTTGAGCAAGTGTTTGAGAGACTTGATTCCATTCTTGAGCATCTTCACTTCCGTCAAGCTTGTGATTTGGATTTGTTACTCTTGGAGCTTTGAGCTCCTAGACGGCTAGGTGTGCTCGTGAGCTCCCAACTTGTGTGGTGACGCCCGAGAAGTTTGTATTGCCCGTCCCGGAAGGGACATTGATAGTGGAAAACTCAAGCTCAACCTTGGTGGTGACTTGAGGGAGAAATAGGGTTGAGAGAAACCCGGTCCTTGGTGGACTTTCTCAACGGAGACGTAGAGTCCTTGGTGGGCTTGAACTTCGGTGAAAAATCCGTGTCTCTTGTGCTCCCTTTCTTACTTGTGCGTAGTTGTTTAACTTACTAGGTTGCTTGTTAGTTTTCCGTTGTGTCTTTAATTTCCTAGAATTGCATAGGGTTGTTCCCTTCTTTCTTGCAAACACTAGAATTGTGTAGGGTTTAATTCCGTATTTATCACCCTGCACCGGAAGTTCCAGTATCCTACCGGAAGTTCCGGTATTTGACGTTTTCGTCTTAGTGTTATTTCGCAGAAATTTTTAGGTTCGCCTATTCACCCCCCTCTAGACGACTTTCAAGTTGGAACAGTGGGGGCGGAAGCCGGAATGCTACCGGTCCGAGAAGAGGCGGCAGGAGTGGTAGTAGGTTGAGAAGCTCGGGGGTAGGATCAGCTGGCGGTGCATCCGGAGTAGAGGCAGAAACACCACCGGCGGGGCTGTGGAAGAAGCTTTATTTCTTAAAAAGCTAGCTATGCTAGCTTGGAAGTTAGAAGGGACCCTGTAAGGAAAAACACATTTCATAAGATCGGGGTAAGGAACTTTGGCAGCTTTTGGAGCTTTAGTAGAAGAAATAATTTAGAGAAGAGTTAGACTTACGTGGAGGCCTTCTTGAAGCCGGTCGAGGTCTTGACCTTCTTGGACGGACCCCGGCTATCTCCACCACTTCGTCGGCAGCTCTTTTCTCCGCTGGATTGACTTGCGAAGTTGGAACCGCTTCGTAGCGTCACTAGAACCGGTCCGGTGGCCATACCGAGACCTCTTGGGTACATTGGATAAGGGATCGACGGAAGAAGAGGTACCTTGAGGTTTTTCCGGTGAAGCTTCGAGAATGGCTCGAGCTGCTCGGCGATCCCTTTCGATAGCTTCTTACGCGCGTCGTGGCTCTTCAAGCTTTTGTGCCTCCGAGCGAGTGTCGCCGGGAGCGGTGGAAGAAGTAGCAGGTTTGCCAATGGTCAAGGAAGTAGTACGTTTTTGGGTACTAGGAGCTTGAACCACGGCCTCGGATTTGGTAATATTTGGAGTAAGGCTCGGGGGTAAGGGAAAGGACCGGTCTAAGGACCTTTTATTCAGACCGGCTTGAACAGCAAGAGGAGCGGCATTGTTGGCATAATCCTCCCCCAAGTGTCATTAAGACGAAGTGGAGGATGACTCCTGTAGTTGTCCATTTTTTGCAATTACAAAGATTGAGTCTTTGTAAGTAAATGAAGATAATGAGTAGTAAAGATTTGAAGAAACAGAAAAGAGATACTTACGGGGTCGCGAGGATTGCATGAGCTGAAAGCCGGACCAACTCTTGTACATCCGGACAGATCTGGATTCGGCTGCAGCATTTGCTCGATGCGAACTTCTAACCGCTCTTTGTTAGGAAGAAGGGTTCCATCCAAAGGCATAGCGGTGTCCAAGCTGGGTGCTCTTGCCTTTTAAGGGGTTGAACTCCCCGCACTATGAAGCTCCAGAGAACCGTCTCGGCGGTGAGTCCTCTAACGGTTTTCAAGTATTTAATGTTGGCGAGGAGCGCAAGAACTTCATTGTCTTCTTTGAGCTTTTCCCTGGTTTCTGCAGTAGGGAAGTTCTTGGCTACCTTAGCACCGAAGGCGGGAAGAGCTGGTCGGGGATTGTCGCAGAAGAACCATCCTTTTTTCCACCGAGCTATGCTCTTGTTCGGGGATAGAGAGAAATATTCGTCCGTGTTCTAGCATTAGATTCCTACACCGCCAACCGCAGCTTGGCGGTCCGATGATGGAAGTGGGCGGATTTGGAACAAATATTGGAATAATTTGAAGTGGGGGAGAACTCCAAGGAAAGCTTCGCACAAGTGGATGAAAAAGGCAATTTGAAGGACAGAGTTAGGGTTGAGATTCACTAACTCCCATCCGTAAAAGAAGAGAAGTCCTCCGAAAAAGGAACAAGCAAGGGAGATCGAGACCGCGGAGGAAAAAAGCCTTGAAAACTAATTGTTGAGACTCATCTATTCCCCATGGAATTTGACTAGGGGAAGGGACGCTCCAATTTAGGATGGGTTGAGGAGGAAGATACCCATCTTTCACTGCCTCATTGAGGGATGTTTCGGTAACCTTGCTGCTACCAAGGTCTTGGACGCCGAAAGGAAGCCGATCGCGAGGAACGGAGGAAGAAGATGAGGCAACGGTGGTGGATTTCTTCTTACCCATCTTAAGAGATGGAAAAGGAAAGCTTGAGATTGGTTAATGGGGAAGGAGAGAGCAACGGCGCAAAGGTGAATGGCGGACGCGTATGAGCTTTCGAGAGCAGAGTTGACCTAGGTCGACCTTTCGTTTCTTTTATAGACACCTGGGATGGGCCCGGGGCTGGAAAGTTATTGGGCCATTTTGAATGGCCCGATGGATTTTTTGTCGTAACTATGCAATTATGACCTAACGGGCATAAGGAAATTAATGATTTGTTATCTGCGTTAATTATGACTTAACGGTCATAAGAATAAGCTGTCGTGCTTTTATGAAAGTAAAAGGCTGTCTGAAATATGGAAAATTCCGGATGGAAATTAAAGCAATACTGAATTTTACAATTCAGTAGTATGAGAGAGTTAGATTTTACATGACTCGGTGATAAAGGATGCCTTAGGCTGTGGGTGTTAATCATCCGGCTGATTATAGGTTTTGGAGACTCGAGTCGTCTGTGAGAATATAGGGAATAAACTGGTCCGATCAACCAGAAATTTTGGCTCTTAGTGAAATTTCACTAAACGAATTATGAATTCAGGCTGATTTAGGCGGTCTGTTATGTGAAAATGGTGAAAATATACAGGAGATATGAAATTCCGAACGGAATAACCGGTCTGAAAAATATGTTCTTGGTGAAAATTTGATGAAAGAAATGTGATTTGATAAAGTATAGTCTCTCAGGAAAGACTCTTGCATTATTTGTGATTCCCAAATGATACAAGAGTCGGGGGCTATACCTAATTAGGTGCACCTGACCGGTGCACCGTATTCAAAGAGCGGTCTATAGAAATTTTAGAAGCGGGAAAGGATGGAAATTGAAAGGAGCGGTCTGCAGGAAGTGCATATTAAAGGAAATAATGAAGAATCAACTAGTGGACTCTTGCATTATTTGAAAGAAGTTCAAATGATCCAAGAGTCGGGGCTATACACAATTGGGTGCGCCTATTCGGCGCACCGTGAGAAGAATAAGCTATGATTACCTAATTAGGTGATATGAAAGGTGAAAAACAATAATTTTTTCGGGCTTCTTTTAAAAGCACTTGTGAAGAAAGAAGAACAAGTGCAGCAGATTGGAGTTCTTTTTAATTTTACCAGGAATAAAGACCAACATGTAGAAGACTGGTTGGGTTTATTCAAGGTTAAATCAAAAATTACTCGGGGCTGCTGTCATATACTTGCCTTATGGGTATACAAATGATGAAGGAATGGATGCGCAGAGACATGGTGACAAATCAAGGAGGATAAAGATGGTGGCGATATGCAACAGACTGGTCCTTGACCGGTGCAGGATAACGGAAGATCCTGAATACCGGTATGGAAGCAAGGCGGACATTAAGACCGGTATACAATGACGTGAAGAGCAAGTTATTGAGCAATTTGTAGTCTGATTAGGACTCTGAATCAATAAAGAAAGTTAGAAATAAAACTCCATATATGTAATTCATGTAATCGATTAGGACTCGCATGTAACCCCAGCTCCCTCGGATATATAAGGCGGAGCGGGGGCCCCCGAAAACTCTTGGAGATCTTGCAATTAGCAAATCGCTAAAGGCAATACATAACATACAAGACGTAGGGTATTACTCTCGATCCGAGGGGCCCGAACCTGTCTAAAATCGCGTTTCCCTGTGTGTTCCGTGTGTTGCACCATCGAATTCCACGCTCGTAAGGGACCGGGTAGTACTATTGCCGAGTTTAAGACTCGACACCGGCCGCCTTATCATCTTCGCTAAGCTGGTCGAAGGCGACCTTCGATTTCCCTGCTCCCGGTTTGTGGGAGAGGTATTGGATATCTTCGGGTTGAAGATCCAACAGATTACCCTCAACGAGCATGATCCGACTGTCCATCTTCGAGTGGGCTTTCCGGATGGAAGGAGCGGAGCCTTGTGCTAAGGCCTTCGCCGCAACGCACCAAGCCACTCGGCGGCCGCTGAATAGCCCGCCGGGCGATCATATGTGGCTGACCTTCATGTGCGTTGCCCTTCAGCCCCGCGACATCATGGAGCTTCTCGTGCCCGCGAAGGCCTACAAGGGGCATTGGGGTAAGACCATGTTCTAGAAATGGTTTTACTACGAACAAGACCCCAACCGCAACCTACACTCACTCCGGACGGAGATCAGCTACATTGGTCTCCCGGAGGTTGCGAGTGGACGCCACGGTTCGAGGCGCATCGACTTGCTGCAACGGATTGCTCGAAAGGCATCAATGAGGGACTTGTGCGAAGAGTTCCTCATGGCAGGAATTATACCCCTTCGCCAAGATTGGGGTTCCGTTTTCACGCTTGACGCAACTGGCCAATCCTTGAACTTTAACCTCGGCTTGCTTCCCGGTCGGTGCCCGAAGGACTCTTCGTTGTTACTTATCCTTGCACTACATTTTTGCAGACTTTTACCGACTGTACTATACGCTTTGTAGAGCTGACCCTCGAAGAGATCGAAGAGCGATCCTACTACCTTCTTGGCAAGGTGAAACCCGACGAGTTAGCTCGCATGGAGGCGTGCGGACGGACCAGCCGTCCGAACCGGGTGTATCTTCTCAAACACCCGGAGGCTATTCTACCTCCTAATGTGGTTACACCGAAGGGGAAAGGCGGAAGCGTAGAAGTTACTCCTCTCGTGCCCTCCGATGATGAGGGCGGTGACGCCGAGGACGGGGACACTTCTCCGAGGGACGATCGGACCGCTTCCGGGGACGTGCGAGGTCCTTCGAAAAAGGCAGCCCCCAAGCGCGAGCTAAGCGCGTGGAGATCAAGCGCTCGCGGTTGTCCTTCCCGTCGTGCGCGAAGCGGACGACGATGATGTCGACAACAAAGAAGAAGGCGAAGTGCACGATGATGAGACTTCAAGTTCCCCGCCCGGGCTACATCTCCAGCTGTGATGCCAACGGCCTCCTCTAGCTATGATACGACCGAGCGTGGCCGGAGGGTCCACTCGTGGCCCCCGGTATGGGGTTCGGAGTAGGAGCTCGAACTTCAACTTTCCGAACTCCTCCTCCTCCGAGGACGAAGACAACGTTGCTCGGGATGAGCAAACTCAACCGGAGGAGGCGGAAGAAGTTAACGGCCGCGCTCCTGCCGACGGGGTCCGCGGGCCTTCGCCTTCGTGTCGGCCCCTAGCCCTCGGAGACAGCCACGAGCGAAATGTCGTTCAAACAGACGACGAAGGCGGGGCTACTCAAGCACACCCTCCGGCAGCGGAGAAGGCACCTCCGACGAAGGTGTGCTGGGCCAAGGAGGTGGCAAGGGCTTCATGGGGGTGCTCCCTCCCGGGATAGCCCCTCATAACATTGGCTCCTTTTTGAAGCCCGAAGATTTCGAACATGGGGCTTCGTCTTGCCGGGGCCTTGAATATACTGGCCGCATATCGGACATGTGCCGGGTGGATCGAAGTCTGCAAGAAGTAGACGGGAAGGAGCTTATCGAAAGCTTATCCCGCATCACCATGAAGGTATATCTAGTTTCCGTTTAACTTATGCCAAAACCAAGTTTAGATTGCTCTAACACTCATTGATTTGTATTGGCAGGGGGTGCTACTTGTCGAAGGTTACCTATGTCACACAGGTTACCGACTCGAAGCGACGCATTCGCAACTCCGATGATGCTCTTGTTCAAGAGCGGACAAAATATGCCAAGTTGCTTGCGCGAGCACGAAGAGCTGCGAAGGCGTCTTCGGAACACGCAGTGACTCGGGAGCGGAGGATTGATCGGTTGGGGCGAGGCACTCTTCGATGCCGAGGCCACCATCAACATACAAGCCGAGGCCTTGGAGATGGCCCGCCAAAGCATGTTGGCGACGAGTCCCTTGGCATGAGGAACCGGGAACTCATGAACTAGTTCCGGGATTTTCCGTCTTCCCCGGGCATCATTTGCCCGGAGCCAACTCACGAGCGCGGCGATGGTCTTGCAAGCCTCCGCCGGATGTCCTCCGGGCTCACCGCCGCGAAGGCCGCTTCGTCCCGGTGGGGTCACCACTGCGCTCACGTGGCTTGGACGGTTGCGTCTCGGGTGGTGAAGTCCATCGGCACCTTCTCCTCCCGCCATGTCAAGGAGGGCACTCGAGAGTTCCGCGAAGTGTGCGGTGAAGATTATGCCGCCTTCCAGGAGGCCCGGGCCGCCGTAGCCGTCGCATACCGATATTTTAGCCGGGAGTTCTAGGGGCCTTCGGGGCTAGAGCTTGCCGTGCTGCCGCCTTGTAGGCGGCAAACGCAGAAGCTAGGACGTGTCACCGGCACTACAACGAAGGCCGGGCCGTCTCGCACCACTCGCGGATGAAGGGGCCACGGACCGCCTCGATACTCGAAACTATCCCCGGGGCTGCCACCGAAGGCGAGGGTCCCAAGACCGGAAGCCCTTCTTCGCGGCCTCGGGTTTGAATCTTACCCTAGCATTCTCTAGGTTTTTGGTATTTTGTCCTTTGCTATCTAATCGTCTTCGTAAGCGTCTAGCGCTCCGAAGCTGCCTATTGTACCTAGGGTTTATGGTAATATATCATCAAGTTTGCCCCACTTCTTTTTGTTAGGGATTTTCCGGCTCCGAAGAGACGCATGAAATTTCGGAGGAGGCTATCATTGAAAATGCTTTACCTCGGCGATTATTAATCTCGGGGATTTCGAAGCCCCTGGTCCCTTTTGGGTGACCGGGACTCAGCTGCGCGAGATGGAAGCGGAATAACATGGAGGGAACGTTGAGCGAATTTGCGGCCTTCGTAAATGAGTGCAACGCTCGCATTAAGGTTGCGTTCCCGAAGATTACTCCGGAGAAACATGCTGCCCGGCGTGCCGGGCGTGAGTGCCTCCGGGCTTCCTTGGGGCAACCTCCGGAGGTGATGGTTAAGGTGGAGCCTATCGATGTTTCGAGTGATAGCGACTCGACTCCGGTGGATGCCGAGGACCTTCGGGCCCGCGCGTCTTCGGCCGAAGGTCGTGCTGCTATTGCAGCTGACCCGGCTCGGCGCAAAAAGAACTTGAAGAAATGGAGACCGCTATCGGGCGTAGCCGCTCCTATCTTTCGAAGGTGGAAGCGGAACGCACAATCTTAGACTCCTAGTGTAATATCGATATGTAAATTACGAAGGGGCCTTCGGGCCCTCTTTCTGTTACACTATGAATTAAACAGCTTGTTTTTGTATTTTGCGTGCATTTTAGGTATCTAAGATGAGGTTTCCATGCTTAGCCTTCTCGGTGATACTTTTCCCGAGGCATTAGGCCGTAGTTGCCTAGCATCGAAGTCATGGGAGTTTCCCGGTGCTTCGGGTTCTATGTTGGGGTTTCCAATCTTAGACTTCGTAGGCTTTCCTGTTCGCTCCCCACGGACGGCGCCGGCTATTGTGGTTACGAAGGCCACAATCAACAAGGAATGGGCCAGCCCAAGGGTGTCTCGGAGAGACGAGATGGGCTTCGGGGCTACGAAGGTCCTTGGGCTAGGCCTATTGAGAAGAAACGGGAAAACTACGAAGGGCCTTGAAACCGGCAGGAGTCACGAAGGACCCCATACGAGAGAATCTCATTTCTATTACGGTGGTATTACAGGGAGAGTCCAAAGATAGCCGATGTGAGGGCTGAGAGAGTATTTATAGCCCCATACTCTCTCAACCCTAATGGTCACTATCAACCCCCCACAAATTACACTTATGCCCTTATTCCATTCGATCTACTCAAGGGCATTCTAGACAATTGCTAACACCTCACATGACTAGCTCTCTTGGGCTGAATTCCCTCTTCATGGCCTTATTGGGCCTTGGTTGGGCCAAGTCCTCTCCTGCATGTGCTTCTCCTTTTTGCCGTCATGCATGTGAGGCATTTCTTCCATGACCTTGCTCGAGCCTATTTCCTGCTGGGCCGACCCATTGGGGTAAGGTGGTGATCTTCCCCCAACAGAGGTTATGCACCAGGGCTTGCATTGGGATTGTTCAATGTTAATGTTCTCAACGACGTTCAATTCAGCGGTGTTCTCCTCGTAGTTGCCTTCCTCGGTCGGCGTTCCTAAATGAGTGCAATGCAATGCATGAGTATAATGGAATACAAAGATATACATGGAACTTTCTCAATAAATACATATGATGACACTATATGCTCATGAGAGGAAAAAATACTTATGGATGAAATGACATGCTTACATATGGATATTGAATAATAACTTAAGTCAAGGGGACAAACTTCTAATTAAGAAAAACAAAGGTAGCAATGCATAAGCAAATTTCTTAGAAGAAAATTGAAGAAATCATCCTCTCCTAGCTAAATAAAACGTGGTACAAGAGAAACATTTAAACTACTAACTTTCTATTATGACAAAGCTATACATGAATATAAGTATGGAATATGTCACAATAATGCATGCTACCCTACTGCCATGTATAACAATAAAGCTCATGGTGAAAATGGACATGCATAAAATGTAGACTTTTACATGAATGGATATATAAGCAATATGGCAAAATGCAATGCTAGATCAATTATTAAACTTAACCATTCTACATTAAGCAAATAGTGCTACAAAGAAATTCTACACATGAGCTTACGTGAACATGTATAAAAGAACCATAATAAGCATAGGGAATAAATGAGCATGAATTTTTGGACCAAATCCTAGGTAATTTACTTATAGGAAATTTATATACCACAAAGGCAAAGAATGCCAATTAACATAAAAACATTTATACATGCCTCATGATCAAGCACAAGGAGATGAAATATGTCATAAGAGATGCACCTATTAATTTTTATGATTAAAGCATTTTCAGGGATTTAATTATGAATTTTACAAGCATAACAAGGTGCTATTTATTTTAAACTGAAACTTGAAATTTCTGCACAGAACCCTAGGTCACAAAGTTTACCATTGCAAAGTTCATGTTTCAAGGATTTCAAAACATTTTACGAGTTTTGGAGATATGAATTTTACAATTTCCAACAAAGTTCGCTAGTATTTACGAGTTTGCCATCGATAAACGAAGCTACAGGGCACACGTGGCGGCGCTCTCGTCGGAGCGACGACAAGGTCTCTCTGCCGGCCAAACGGCAGTGCGCATCGGCCATCTAACTATACCATCATGCTCGGGAGACCGCGAGGGGCATGAACAGGGGTTCACCGGCCCGTGCCGGTAGCCGGAGCATCGCCGGCGGCGACGACGGCGACAGAGGTGACTCCGGCGGCGTTGCTCATGTAGAACGATTCACCAAATCGAGTGGTTCAAGCGCGGAGAGCTTCATCTTGGCACGGCAAAGACCGTCGTGGGGGCGGTTGAGGTTGGAGAGGCCGAGAAAGTACCGCTCATCGTGGGGGTGGCTCCGGTTCGACGGACGGCCACGGGGAAGAACTAGATTCCGGTGATGTCACCGCACGGCAACGTTGGGGGTGAGCAGGGAGGTGCGCAGGGCCCTTGGGCATGCTCCACCGAAGCGAATTGACCTTGGGCCTTACCTAGTCGAAGCAATCGGACTCGACAGCCATGGCAATTAAAACAAAGCCCTTCTCCGATTTTGGCTGCTTCAACGGAGAGAAAAGGGAATGGGGCTTGCGGGAGTGTTTCGCGGGGGCTGGGAAACTTGCGAGCTGATTGAGCTGCTGCTAGTAGGTTTGGGAGCGGTGTTTGGCAAGGAAAGCTCGAGCTCGGCCTTTTAGCTATGGAGCGAGAGAACAAGCCGGCAGGGGAGGGTGATTCGGCTTCTAGGGCAAGGCTACCGACGATGGCCGACGCATGGAGAAGCGAGCAGGGGTGCAAGGACGATGACCGGCCTAACTTTGTCCTGGCGGCATGGGCGCCGGTGGACCTTGCCATTGTGCTCGTCTCGAGTTCCGAGAAAATTACAATTATGTCATTCTACAGCTTTTTTGTTCTTTCTCCAAAACAATAGTTCTAAGCCAAATTTGGACTTGACAAGTTTTGTGCATGCTCCGCATAATTATTGGAGCAACTTTTGTTATAGGCAAAGGTTAAAATTCTGCTCACAAAATTTCTTAAAATTCCTTGTATTCCTGCTGTTTTTCTGGTTTAACTGAATTTTTATGGGGTTTTGTGCCCTACTAAAAATCCTGGAAAATGTCCCAAAATTATGTTTTGATATACCCCACATGGTTCTGCAAAAACATTGATGTGTTTCTGTGGAAAATTTTGAGGTTGGGCAAAGGCTAGTTTGGACTTAATTTGACATTAAATTTCAAACCCTAGCCACTTGGATTAAATTCCTATTCAAATGGAAGTTTGGAAATGCAAATCTAAATGGGATGCCACTGTTCATAGGTACTTTGTGACATGGTATGTCACAAAAACATTCCTCCAAACTGCTCTCGTTGTTTACAACCTGAAAATGATGAACATATCTTCTTCAAATGTACTTTTTGCGAGGGCTGTTTGGTTTGCTTCCCCTGTTACTTTAAAAACTGATAATATTTTTGTCTCATGTTCAGATATTATTCAAAATATTCTATCATATATATACATGAGCCTAAAGACATTGACCTTTTTTGTTATATATTATGGTTTATATGCAGCAAGAAATGCCCACGGATTTCAAAAGAAAGACAAATCTGTTTTGTCAATTATCTTTCAGGCTACATCTACTCAAATAGTTCAATATGAAGCCTACGAAGTTGAGCAGATTTCAGATGGAGGGATTGTACTATCCATAGAACCAGATCATCTTGATCTGCAGCATTTTCCCATTTCCAATTTTTGTTGCAGGTTAGATGCTTCTTTTATTGCTTGTAGAGAATCTGGTCTTGGAGTAACATAACTCATCAGGGAGAATCCTCTGAGTGGTCAATTCAAATTGAAGCTAAAATGTGTATGGTTGAATCCAGCTTACATGTTGAAGCTTTAAGCATGTCTCTTGGTGTATGGGCAATTCAAAAGATGGGAATCAAAGAATATGATTTCTTCATGGATAACATGAACTGGTAACCAGTCTGAATAATTCTCATGATCATTTAGAAGACTGGAGAATCAGACCTATCATGAGAGAGGTTGAAAGCAAAAAAAACATCCATCTATGAGATTGAATCATATTTCTAGAGAAAATAATCTTGTAGCTGATGCATTAGCTAGAAATGTTGTTCAAGTCAGTGATAACAACCATTTCTTTTCATGTATAAATATTGATCATCAAAATGGTTGTCCTTTTCAAAGTCTTACATGTAATTTACCTACTTGGGTCAAACAATGTAAAATTTTATGTGTTTAATGATTAGCCCTTTATGGGCGTGATTCCATAAAAAAACCTATTTGTCCAAACATATTTTTTTTTCTTAATCTTTTGTTTTGCAAGGGTATCTTTTTCTTAATCAGCATAGATGTGGCACTAGTCACCCTAAAATACCATATGTGGTACATTTATTTGGCCTTTTTAACAGTTAGTGGTGGTATATTAAATTTTCTAGTGGCACAATCATGAATCATAAGATACCATTATATTATTGTGATGTCTATTAATTGATAGACTTTTGACTCTATCGAGCATTTAAACCGAGCAGGTTTAGATGCAATTATTGTATTATATCTCGATGCTTCTATTCTATTGTCGCAAAAGGACTTCTAGCCAAGTGGTTAGGAGCTCCGGCTGCACCTCCTCGAGTCCCGAGTTCGATTCCTGGTGAGAACGAATTTCGGTCCGGGGTTAAAAAATCCTCTCGCCTTTCCCCGTGCCAAAGCATGAGTTAAGACCCCGCCTATGCACCCGGAAGTTGTGCGGTGTCCATGGTGACCCCGACCTAGGCTCTCACAAGGCCGAGGGTCCTCATGTCGTGGGCGAGAGGGGTTCGAGGGTTTTCCCGACCGGCGTGAGAAGGTCTTCTTCTAGTAATGCAACGCCCCGGGGAGGCTTCTCCCCGGCCGCTCGAGTTTTTCTTCTATTTTATTGTCTTTTAGAACAAGAACAGATAACAACACTAGATAGTTACCCACGCTTTGCTGCGGGAATTTTTGGTAGAATTTTAAATGCAAATGGAAGAACAAAAGAAATAACCATGTTAATGGGCTTGCATAGTGAAGGCAACAAAATCAATAGTAGAGACTGAAAGGCTCTATAGCATAGTGTATTGTAGTATCATAAGAAAGTAAGGATATTGTGTACTCATGCCATAAAAATCATTGTAGAATATCTTACAAACGAATAGCAAGAAAGACTAATATGATGCAAAAGAAGAGATTTTTTTCCTTAAAAAACAAAAAAAAGATAAAAGGGTAGGCATTTAAGGGACAGAGAGCAAAACTGTTTTGTAGGACGCCTTAAGACGAAGTAATTATCTATACTCCAGGGCAGAAGAATGTTATTATGTTGAAGCGAAATAGATAGAGAGTCAGCATAAATTCAGCGCAGGTATGTGACACCTCTAGTCTTGATGATCCATTGAGTCATTTTAATAGCCACTTCGTGGCCATGCTATTAAGAAAGAGCTATTTCTGAAAAAAGAGCATAGAGAAAACACAGAAATATGTTAGCAATCATTCGAACACTTGCATAAAACCTTCGGGAAGCAAATACTTCACCAAGAAAAAAATACAACCAATGGAGGTAGGATGGACCAGCTGGGAACTAACATGGAAGCCACCACAAAAAACACATGATTATTTTAGTTCGCATTCACGCACATTGGCATACCGGTGTAACATCCTGGCCCAAGGCTTAATAGGATTGATAGAATACTCATGTCAACAAGTTGTAACTTCTTTTCCGGAAGCTTATCTCTAAAGAACTCTAAGGTTAAGCGTGCTTGGCCTGGAGCAATTTAGGAATGGGTGACCGACCGGGAAGTGATTCTCGGGTGTGCATGAGTGAGGACAAAGTACGTAGAAAAGACTAGTGTTGGTCCGTGGGGAAAATCTTGAGGGCCTATTAAGCTGCAAGGGATAAGCGGGCCTGGCCCGGAGTGGCGGGACGTTACGGATGGTATCGAGCCGACTCTCGCGGTTTCACGGACGCACGTGTTGCACGTGTACGGGCATGGTGTGCATGGCTGGTGTGTGTCCGGAGTGGTCACACAGACATGGCACATGCGCTGGCGATGGACACATGAACGTGGCCAAGAGAGGAAGTTCCTGGCTCTGGGGTTGACCGACGAGGACGTCGGTCTTCTAAGAGGGTAAGTGTGTAACATCCTGGCCCGGGGCTTAATAGGATTGATAGAATACTCATGTCAACAAGTTGCAACTTCTTTTCCGGAAGCTTATCTCTAAAGAACTCTAAGGTTAAGCGTGCTTGGCCTGGAGCAATTTAGGAATGGGTGACCGACCGGAAGTGATTCCCGGGTATGCATGAGTGAGGATAAAGTACGCAGAAAAGACTAGTGTTGGTCCGTGGGGAAAATCTTGAGGGCCTATTAAGCTGCCGAGAGATAAGCGGGTCCGACCCGAAGTGGCGGGACGTTACAACCGGAATCTCAATTCCTCGAAGGTCATGTACTCTTTTGGGTGTAGAGCATCAAGCGGGCAAGATTGACGGTGTTCGGCATGAGGAACATCATGAGCCGGAGGAATTGCCCTGCAAAAGAGTCATGAGGTCATGGCGTGGCATGGATCAGGGCAGGATGGCGAGGATATATGTATGTAGCCAGCAGAAACTGGAAGGAGAGCTCGCATGTTGGATTTCAATGACTTGCTTCCTTTTCCAATTTAGTTAGTGAGTACGATGGGATGGAAAACGCAAGCCTGCAATTGATTTCCATTTATCATTGGAGGCTGAATTTCAGTTCGGGGTTGAAGAGAATATGGATGTGTGGGATTTGGTGATGGAAGTTTACTCTTTGGGTTGAATGCAGTAGTATACCAATAGACAACCGGGTTGAATGCAGCAGTAAACGGATAGACAACCATTGATGGGGCGTGGCTTCAGCCCGTGGTATTCGGATGGAAGGTCCGGTGAAGAAGATGTGGAATAGCGGTCGGAATTTGATCTTTTGAGAAGATTGAACGGTGCAAGATAAAAGATGGCGTGGCTCACTCGTGGATTGAGAGAAATAGTCATTAAAGGATCGTTAGTGGGTTGCACTTTTAAAAGATAAGTAGATTAGTATGTATAACCTATAACGTTTGTAGGTTCACCACCGATAATGTTGGATCTAACTGGGTACCGGATACCAATGGACCTAACCTCCCCCCCCCCTAAACGTCACACACATGTTTGCTTACGCCTCTATTTTGTTAACATTATATAAAAAGTAAAGTTTTTTTTAGAAAACTTAACGAGTTGAATTAGACTGTTTAGAAAAACTGAAGGACGAAAAAAATAAAATTGTTCGTATTTTTCAAATATATGATTGTCAAATACTTCCAAATAAACCTATAGAATATGATTTTGGTATGAAAAAGTCAAATAAATCACACAATAGATCACCCAGTTCATTGCATTAGGGACATAATAATAAGTCCATCTTTGTGTGGGTGTTTGCATGCCTAGCTATCGTGTAGCTCACGAATGTGCGATACAACATCGCAACAAGAGATATGTTGGTACGTCATTTCGTCTATAGGTGTGTGGCCACTGAAGGGACATTGAGGTGTGACACGGTGAGACGCTCAATATAGGTAAGGGCAGGGACTTATGGAGTGTAGGAACCTAGGCAGTTATTGTCTGCATCCACCATATTTCACCGACTAACCAAAGAATGAAACGGTTATAAAATAACATAGTTACTCCATGATCACTTCAAACCCAATGCTTTAACTTCCTTGCAGCCATCTCTCGTCTTGCTCTTGTTTTGTATTACCTCCATTCCACAATATAAGCATTTCTAGAAACTCGAGGTAAAAATAGTCAAGTTCGAGAAATGTCATATATACCCCTTATTTTATACTATCTCATCAATTCTTCATCCACTCACCAACCCACCAGATTTTGTCTTATCTCTAGGAATGCTTACATTGTAAACAAACTTTTGAATACTTTAAATGCTTACATTGTGGAATGGAGGGAGTAACTGACTGACAGTAGAATTTTGTTCCTTTTTTTAGAATCAAGTGGTGTTACAGTCAACCTGCATTACATGCAGGAGAAAATAAGAGGGGTTGCTTTTGCCACTCCACCACACCCTACCCGTATAAAGCCTCCTTGGCACAACAATACGCATCCAGGTTTGCCTTTCTACTTACAAGTAAAAGCTCAAAAGAAGAGAAAAGAAAAACTAAGCTTTTGATATCTTCTAGTGACGTAAGTAAATTTAGTGGCGAGTAAAAAACGCGTCACTGATTTGAGTTATGAAGTGTCAATAAAGACATTTTCTTACATAGTGTAGGATGGTCATAATAGCCGATCTTTGCTCATTCCTAGATAGCCAAAGATCAACCAGCTGTTTAGAGTCCGGCTCTATGAAGAACAAAAAAGGAATCAGTTTGGAACTTGAAGTTTCACTTGTCACCATCCACTTCTCACCGTGCACGTATAGGGCCCCAACATTCCGCGCCGACGTGGCCGAATCCACGGCCCAGGCGTCCCCTATCCCGTGGTGTGGCGATAAGGCGCGAACGGCCATATACAAAGCGAGACGCGGCCGTCAAGTCGTCCACGCAGGCACGGGGCCCGCGGCGCCACCCGTCCCGCCTGTGGTCGCGCGCCGCGTTGCGTGTCCCGTCGCAAGCTCCCAAACACAGTAAGACACCAGCCACACCCCCGCAGGGCGCGGCGCACGCGCACGCGCACGCCGTCGCCACCCACGACTCGTCGTCATCGTCATCAAGGCGAAGCAGCATGGCGGCGCCGTCGTCCTCCCTCGCCTCCTCCTCCCACCTCTCCCGCCGCGCCGCCGCCGCAGGTGCACCGGCGCCGTACCTGCTGCCGACGCAGCAGCAGCTCCTGGTCGGCTGCTCCTCCTCCCGCGGCCGGGCGGCGGCGCCGAGGCGGCGGCGCGCGCCAGGTGTTTGCTTCGTGGCCTCACCCAGCCAGCCAGGTGCGCGTGATTCTCTTCTCGCGCGGCTTAATTTCGGCAGCGTCGCGGAGCGGAGTTGTTGCTGATTCTGTTATTGTGGCTCCGTCGTCGTGCAGGGGTTGCGGCGATCGATGTGGCCATCCCAAACGGAACGGCGGCCAGCGTCCCCGAGCGGATCTCGGTGTCCTCGCTTCTGGAGCTGGTGTCGGACGACTTGCTCACGCTCAACAACAACCTGAAATCTGTGAGCTTCCTGCCTTCTCCTCCCACCATTACCATAGCAGCCGCTCTGTTCGGTTCACTCCAAGTTGCTCTGGCAGCAGCGGCAGCATTTTTTCCCGTATTGACTATTGAGGAATGTATATCAGTATACGTTCAAGATAGTGAGAGGATCGAGTAGTTTATGTCCACGCCACGTGACTGACGACTAGTTTATGCCTGTGAGTCAGCATTTGGTACAAAGCTGACAGGTAACATGATAATATATGAGTGAGGCCAAACGGTTATATATGGACTAGCCACTTTCAAAGAACGAAAGTGTTTCTCCGTTGTTCCCTTGTCATTTCCTAAGGGCACTGTCCGGTTAATTTCTCCGTTGGATCAATTTCTTCTCATCTCAGACCATGGCATGGGTGCAGACTGCATAACATGTTCCAAAAAAAGAGTAAATAACATTTGCATCGTCCAGAGTCCAAAGTGCATTTCCTACCCCACGAGTTTTCTGCAGAGTGCATGAGAATCAATCATTAATATGATCCCTGACAGTAGCATTGCATATCTTATTAAAAACATTCTACATTTCTTCATGTGTTGGCCCATATCTTTGTGAATGTTAGGCATCAGGATCAGCTAGTTACGTTTTTGTATCCGAACTTAATTCCACTGCGTTGCTGTTTGTTTTAGGTAAGACATCGACTTTGTGGACACTTATCATGATACCAAATAATACTGTAAACTGCATCACGAGTTGAGAAAACATTATTTGTTCATCCTACCTTCAACAGTAATTGGCTTAACAGCTAACATAACTTCAATAGCTTGTTGGTGCAGAAAATCCTGTTCTAGTTTCTGCGGCAGAACAAATTTTTGGTGCTGGTGGAAAGAGATTAAGACCAGCTTTAGTATTTCTGGTGTCTAGGGCAACTGCTGAATTAGCTGGTTTGTCGTAAGTTCTTTTTGTGATAGCTACCATATTGTTTAACATGGACTGTTTTGAAAATACTTACTTCTTCTTTCATTACAGGGAGCTAACTACGGAACATCAACGCTTGGCAGAGATTATTGAGATGATTCACACCGCAAGTTTAATACATGATGATGTCATAGATGATAGTGGGATGCGAAGAGGTAAATAAATTTTTCAAATAATTTAGTAACAATATCAATAAAAAATGTTGGCTTTCCTTTCATATATCCACTAATTATGGATGCATATATTTTTTTCTCCTTACAAACAATTAGGTGCTCGAAGCAAATATACTTTATTTCCATGTCATGATTTACTTTGGGGATTTTTTTTTTGTTCTCACATTCCTCTTTTGGGCACAAATCATGATGGTAATCAAACCCAAATAGAAGTATAAATTCCGGGTGTCATATATAATTGTTCGTGTTTTTTCCTTGTTTCAGAATTAACTAGGAACTTTTGTGTTTGCTTAAGAAAGAAATAAACACTTGAACCGGCCCTAGGTCTTCGGCTTATGTGGATGAAGAGGCTCATCAGCCTCCCCAACATCTCAGAATCTTAATGTTTATGTTTAGTGTACACACATTTTTATTCAGTATTATAGAATGGCTTCAGGATCAGATACTAATCAGTACATTGAGCAGTTTGGCGTCTTGTAACCTTGATTTGTTCACAGGAAAGGAAACCATTCATCAGCTATATGGTACACGTGTGGCTGTACTTGCAGGAGACTTTATGTTTGCACAGTCTTCTTGGTTTCTTGCAAACCTAGAAAACATTGAAGTAATAAAGCTGATTAGCCAGGTAAACAAGGATTTCAGTAAATTTTTGTACCTTGCAAACCTAGAAAACATTGAAGTGATAGATCATGCTCTAACATAACAGGTAATAAAAGATTTTGCAAGCGGTGAGATAAAACAAGCATCTACTCTATTTGACTGTGATGTCAGCCTTAACGAATACTTGCTCAAGAGCTATTATAAAACTGCTTCTCTGATTGCTGCCAGCACAAGGTCAGCTGCCATATTCAGTGGTGTGAGCACTGCCATTTGTGAACAAATGTATGAATATGGGAGGAATCTTGGCCTCTCATTCCAGGTAGTTGATGACATTCTCGACTTCACTCAATCAGCAGAACAACTTGGCAAACCAGCAGGGAGTGACTTGGCAAAAGGAAATCTGACAGCTCCGGTTATCTTCGCTTTGCAAGAGGAACCGCAGCTAAGGGAGATCATTGATTCTGAATTCAGTGAGACGGATTCCTTAGCAACTGCCATTGAGCTTGTCCATAGAAGCGGTGGAATACGGAGGGCACGTGAGCTTGCAAGAGAGAAAGGTGACTTAGCTATCCAACATCTGCAGTGCCTTCCGAGAAGTGATTTCCGAAGTACTCTTGAGCAGATGGTAAAATATAATCTGGAAAGGATTGACTAAGATGAATTGAATCCTGATTGCTCCATCGGATACAGACCATTTAGGTTTGAGGTACCACCATACATAGTTGAAAGATGTCATTTCAGCTCCTTTTGGAAGATATGATTCCTAAGGAATTTTGGAGGAACTGCACTATTTGATACATATACTGGGGACCCTTGTGAAGCAGGGCATTGCTATCATGTTGATTCTGTGAGATGATCTATGCAGGATCACCACAGCACACGGACCTCACCATATGGCCGAACCCCTTGTGCCTACATGTATCTTAGCTCCTTTCCTGCTCTTGTAAATAAACGAAGCATGATGTAACTTAGTATTCTTTTATTTTGCAATTTGTGAAGGCCTACATGCAACAACTTATGCATATACTCGTAACAGTACCTAACTGGTTGACACTTGTGTAACAGTTGTGCACTCTGGATTACTTGAGTGTCTATTTTTCTTTACCGTGAAACTGCACAATCATCCCATTCCCCACCAGTTCCATCCAACTGTAACATTAGGTTGCCGATTGCAAGGATTTTAAGGCACAATAGTTTCAATTTTGAAATGTTGTAAATGAGTGATATATAACAGTTAGCTCGACTTGGGAGTGCTGATTAAACAGCATCGAAATCATAAAAACTATTCTGATGCTTTTAGGAACGTGATATAGATACTCTGCAAGCTTGCAACAACATGACTAAGACATCGCCGCTCAAATATAACAAGTTAAGGAGATACAATGTACTCATCCAAAAGCCCAGTGTCATAGAACAGGCAAAGCGCGAGGCACCAGCCACAACTAATATACTATACAATTTATAGCGTCCAGGCATGAATTCGAGTTTGGAATCACAACCTGCAAAGAGTCCTGGATTTATACAGACTTTTCCCCAGGAAGGTACGACGGAGAACTGCTGTCAGCAAGGCCCTTCTTCTTATGGAACATGTTTGTGATGTTTGGCAGCATAAAGCTCTTCTTCAATAGCGTTCTAGTGTTCTTTTGGTGCCCATCATTCTTCTCAGCAGCTTTCCCACCAGATGACTTGTGCATAAGAGGAGATTCAGTTGCATGTTCTGGTGCATGTGCTTCTGAAGATGGCGGAGCCTCCGCAGCTTTCTTCTGCTCTTTCTCACGCCACCTCTTAAGTTCTCCTTCTACAGCCTTTTTTGCCGATTCAGCCATCTCTGCCCTTTTTAGTGCCTCCTCCGTTGCCAATTCCATGTCCTCCATCTCCTTACGGGCAGCTTCCAATTTTTTAATTGCCTCATTCTCACTGGCTCTGACAGCTTCCACTTGAGCCATAGCAGCAGCAACTTTCATTTCACTCAACTTTTCAGACTCCTCGACCTTTCGGCTTAGAGAATCGAACTCCTCTTTTGAGATTGTGATGTTTGCTCCAGATTCAGAAGTTGAGGCTCGCGCCGCACTTGCCCGATCTGACAGTTGCTTAATCTGATCAAGGGCCTTTGCTTCAGCTGCCTTTGCTTCTTCTGCTTCCTTCAATGCCAGTTGCAGCTTTTTCTCAGCTTCTGCTAATTCAACCCGGGCTTTTTCAGCTTCACCTCTTAGCTCAGCTGCAGTCTTCTGCATCATCTCAGCTTCCTGCAGAGCATTCTTTGACTCAGAAGACAGCTGTTGAAGAGCCAACATCAGGTCATCAGAAGCTGATGTAGCTTTTGATTCAGCAGTTACAGCTGCCTCAAGTTCAGATTTGCACTTCTGAAGTTTGGTATGTAGATCTGCGACGAGGGACTCAGTTTCTGCATCTTTCTCTTTGAGCTGATTGTGCTCCTGTTTTACAGCTTCTAGCTCCGTTTTCAGTGATTCCACTAAATTCCTTAGAGAACTTTCCTCCTCAGCAACTTTCTGCAACATTTCCTTGGCATCATCCAACTCTGTGCTGACAAAAGCAACAGCCTCTAAATCCCGAGCACGTGCATCCTCTATTTTTTTCTGCATAGACGCAATCTCGGAATTGGTTTGGTCTAGTTTTTCTTTAAGGCTGTTGTAAGCAGCAGGATCAAAATCATTTCTCAAAGAAGACAACTTCCTCTGAGTTTCTTCCAAGGCTTGTTTGTATGTTTCCCTAGCCACGTCTTTCTCAGCAAGGATTTGTGATTCCTCTTCATGGGCTTGTTCAGTAGCTGCCTTAACATGCATAAGAGACTCTTGAATTTCTGCAATCTCATTACGTAGTTGATTAGCCTTTTCCTTGTTGGCTTCAGTTGAGTGCAATGATTCCTCTTCCTGTTGAGCTGCAGACAACCGCATATCCAATGAGGTTTCAAAATCTTTCTTTAGCTTTCTAAGCTCCTGTTTTGCTGCATCAAGGTCCGCCAAAGCAACAGTATACTGCTCCCGTGCACTTTCTAGTTCTTGCTTCAGAGGACCATCCGTGCCAAGACCTTCATTTGGGCTGCCACGTTCGAGTTGTTTGGTTCGAGTCTTTGCATCCTCAGTTGCCTGAATGGCCAGTTGTTTAGACTTACTGATTGCATCAAGTTTAATGGTCAGCTCCTCAACAGTCCTTTTAGCTTTCTCTAGCTCAGATAGGGCCTGTACCCTGGTTGTCTCAGCATTACTCAGTTGTTCCTTGTATTTATTCAACTCCTTCTGGGCCAAGTGTAGCTCTGTTTCCTTGGCTAACACCCTCTGCATGAATAGGATGCCAAAATTACAACACAGCAAGGCATAACTGGTGAACCAGATACCAAAAGGATTGAATTAATTAAAGCACTGGAAATTAGATGTGTGAAAAAACAATTAAGTTATAAGCTTAAAGTGCATCTTTAAAGGGTCCAATAGGCTGATTTGGCTGAGAATATATAATAACGAGCGAAATAATTAACATGTAATCAAAGGATCCAAGGCTAGAGGATGGTATGGTTAGTTGGGAGACTTAGGGTGGACAACCTACCACTGGGCAATGTAATATTTCTCCTTGCTATTGACAGAATGTTGAATTATATTTACACAGAGCTTACAGAAAGTCTCTACAGTTAAGGAAGATTCAAGTTTTATTTCATGTTGCTGTAGTTTCTCTTCATATTGTCCATTCCAAATAGTTAAGGCTTGATTTAAGTAGTTTTTGTAGTTAATGCCTAATTGATACTACAACTCATCAAGAGTTCTTACTAGCCAAACAGGGGGAAAAGAGTTCTTACTAGCCAAACAGGGGAAAGATAAACTGTTGCCTTTTTTTGCTTTTTTTGATAATTCAGCCTTTGGCTTTAATGATGGTAAAAGAACTACAGAGAAAGATTGTGTTTCAATATTATAAGCATGTATAAGGTCAGAGCAAGTGTTCCCATAGTCTAGGCAGCAGTATGCATGTGCAAACATGTATACTCCCATAGTTCAGAAATTACTACCTCAGCTTGAGGAGCCTTGGGCTTTCTAGCAGCTGATTTGTCAGAGGAAAACCGGACTTCACCAAATAAACTCACTGCAGCTTTAACAGATTCAAAAGGTGCTCTTGTGTCTATTTCTCCAATCTCATTTTTTCTGCATCAGTAGGCGGTGGACGAGCTTTTGTACCCATATTTTCTTTCATTTGTTATATTGTAAGAAAGCTGCAACAGAAACGAAGATGTAGTTCAAGAAACATGACTGAAAGAAATATATTTGTATGTAAAAGAAACTCATTAATAACCTCTGTCATGATCAATCATTGGCATAGATTATTAGTCTGCTTGAGAATCTATTTTCATGAAGCAACATAACATATAGTCTATGAACCTTCTAAAAAGCATATTTCGATTATTCGAATCACTGAACTATGAATCATCTATGGTCAATACTATAGGTTAATGAGATTGAGATTTCCAGATCAGAAACATTGCATCCTGGATGACGCTCAACTATGCAAATTTGAATAATTAACCAGCTCAAAATCGAAAAAAAAATCCTCCCACATATTTCTATCCTTTTGCCCGCATTGACAACCGTGAATGTACCTCTCTTATTTCCAACAACGATAATAATGTATCAAAAGAAGTGAAATGGTAAACCAATTCATACACCTGCCAAAAGACTGACCAATGCACAGAACGCAGACGCCTAATCCGGCTTCCTCTTCATCCAGATATTACAGTAAATCCAAGTAACAATAATCCTAATATCATATCTGCCAGGGACAGACCAAACCTGAGCAAATCGGGGCCCAGTTCAACCAACCCCACCACAGACAGATTCCGGAAATCAAAACCCACCACAAATTTAGCAATCTCCACCAATCAGCCAACTACTCCGCCGGGAAATGGACGGATCGGAGCATCTGCCCCCACAAAACATTCGGATGCTAGGCCTCAAAGCAAAGAAACTACTGCGCAGAGCGAAATGAAAGATTCTATTTTACGGATTAGGGCGCGCTTACCGGCGGAGCGGAAGGGAAAATCCTGGGCAGGGGCGGACGGAGGCGACGCCTGCCTTGCGGGGGCGAGGGAATGCGGCCGCGGTGAGAGGGGTGGCTAAATCTAGCCGGTGTAGGGATGGCGATGCCGTGTTCGTCGGGGAGGGGGCGGGCGGTGGACGAGAGGGCTGGAGGCGGAGGGAATGGTGGTGGTGGTGGTGTGGACTCGCTCTGCTGGGGTGGCGAGCGGGTCGGGTTGAACCCGGTGCGTGTGAGTGGAGGGCACGACGCGATCTGGAGCGCGGGGCCGGGGACACGCCGTGCGTGTGTCCTAAATCCTAATTTAAAAAAGCGCGTGTTGGACTTTCACGATCACGCACGGCATTCAACAAAGTATTTGGTCTTATTAGCAACTTTGATTTCGTAGATGAGAACTGTTGTATAGCCAATTGGAATGTCTTTCAATTGAACGAATATGTGGCAACTAAATGTTTAAAATTTCTAAATGTTTCTATAATAGCTCGAGTTGTATACGAGTAAGATAATCGGGTTAGACATATAGCATTACTCTTTGTAAATAGCATTGAAAGTATACGAGATAGTAGAATCACATTTGACAAGTCTGTTGGTCTATGTTATTGGGTCAAAGACCATTTATAATATTACAATAGAGATGTTGGGAGTTCCCATTATAATTATAATAATTCCTAAAAAATCTCAAATACTCATATAGGGATAAAATTAAGGTGGGAGTATAACTATTAGTACCACATTGTTAATGGAGGTAGAAAAATGCCAACTTATAAACTTGATTGCTCTAGCTTTCTTTGAAAGAGAAGAACATATGCGCGCCCTCGCTGCGCCTCGTCTCACCGCGTGTAGGCGTGTGCCATGCATCACCTACATGAATGGTCTATTGAAATTCAGCCCCTTACCTCGTAGGGACACAACTTCCTTTTGCACTTTTTTTTATTTTGTAAACCGAGTCGGGTCGTGATTCGCTCAACCATAACGGTCTCTCCTATATAAACGTATATGCGCAACCACATAAAACTATCTCTTGCAATTTCCTAGGGGTTTTGCCTCGCTTTTCTGTCATGTCACCAAGACTACTCTGTCATCCGCATGAATGGTCCGCTGAAATCTAGCCTCTTGCCTCGCAGGGACGCGGATTCCTTTTGCACTTTATTTTTGTCGCGTGTCCAATACATTTTTCTATTTTGGAAACCGACTTAGGTTGTGATTCGCCCAACCCTAACGGTCTCTCCTATAAACCTACGGGCATCACCACGAGAAAATTATCTCTCACAATTGCCTAGGACTTTGTCTTGTCCTTCGCTGCGCCGCCAACACTAGTCCGTTGGCATGCACCGGCGAACGAGAGAGCAGGACTTTGAAACTGTCGTCCTCTACAATCCCGCACCCGGAGAGAACGAATAAGTTTTTGGAAGTGCTCCACGCGACTACTCAATTGCTTCCACTACGACGCTTCTTCGCCCTTGCCACGTGAGCCACACACATCGTTGCGTCACGACGCTGTTGAACATCGTTGTCAACTCTTGTACCCCATCATCATCAAGCCATAAATGTATATACCTTCTACTCGTATTATGTCTTCCATATTAGCGATTGTGATCTGTCTCTGCATGATTGAAGATGCAACTAGGCCCCCTAGTGGGTTTTGGTGATAAATGACAAAGAATTAAAATGTCTAATGTTTCATTGAGCTAATGTGCGGGATATCGAAGTCTACTAACCCGCGTTATAAGATTGATAGCCCCTCACACAAAAGTCAAAAGATGGACTCAAAGAGAAGTTTAAATTAGTTTTTATAGTTCTTTGAGTTTAGGTTTGCCAAACAATAAAGAGGATTAATTAGTGTTTCATGCAGGGAATATGTGCTCAAGATACCTAAATCAAAGCTTGGATGAAAACCGAACCACTCAAAAAGCCAAAAGACCAAAGTCCAAAAAGCCAAAATAAACCACACACGAGACATGACGGAAGTTCCGCCTCCAACTCGGAAGTTCCGAGATTTCCGAGAGGTTTTTCGCGGAACTTCCGCCCAAGACGGAAGATTCGTCTCGGGAAATTCCACTTAGTCATATTCAAAATCTGTCAAGAGAGAAGTTCCGTCCTTCTATGGAACTTTCGTGATTTCCAGGAGGTTTTTAACGGAAGTTCCGTTATGAACGGAAGTTCCGTTATTTGTCCGACCAAACCCTAGCAACGGCTCTTTTTGGACCCACTCCTATAAATAGACCTCCCTATCTCACTTGAGTGTTTGTCTGGTGCTTTTGAACTCTCACATCTCCCTCAAGCTCTTGCTCTCATCTCTCTTTCACTCATCTTGAGATTCAAGTCCACTTTGAGAGCCCAATCTCAAATCCAAGCTTGAGAAGCATCATTCCAACCTTGAGCACATCTTCGCTTAGCAAGCAAACTCTACTTCACTTGTTACTCTTGGAGATTTGTTCTCTTAGATTGGCTAGGTGTCACCCTAGAGCTCCCAAGATTGTGGTGAGCCTTGAGAAGTTTGTGAAGGTTGTGATTCGCCTCCGAAAGGAAAGGAATCAAGCAAGAAGAAGAAGAAAACCAAGTTTGACCTTGGTAGTCACTTGAGGAGGATTAGGGTTGAGAGAGACCCGGCCTTTTATGAGCTCCTCAACGGAGACGTAGGAACCTCTTTGTGAGGGGTCCGAACTTCGGTAAACAAATTCCGTGTCTCTCTTGTGTTGTCTCGCTCGTTGTCTCCTGTTCTTTGTTCTTGTTTGGTGCTTGTTCTATATTTGGCCCGATCTACTTGTGTGGGCGTTGTCTATTGATTTCCTGCAGGCACAACATTTCTAGGAGGTGGAGGAAACTTTCTATTCAAAGGGATTTGTAAGATTCCCTCCTTGCTTTCATTATCTTGTTTTCCCCTCAAGTCCATATTGGAAGTTCGTCAAAGACGGAAGTTCCGTCATTTGAGAGAAGTTCCGTCTTGGACTGACTAACTAGGTTTAAAGTGTTGTGATTTTCAGAAATTATTGTAGCTTGCCTATTCACACCCCCCCCTCCTAGGCAACTTTCAATGATAGTTGTGGATAGTGTGGTAGATGCTTTAATTTTTTATGCTATGTTAGACTTGTCCGGATCTTGCATAAACCAATCTAGTTTATTCAATAATTTGTTCATCATATTCATGACTTATTTACGGATTAAATTAAAAGTAAAGTGCTCATAATTCCAATAGTCCGTTGATAACGAGGTTACGAACGCCTAAAATGAATTAATGGTGACAATTGGTACAATCAAGTGAGATTGACAAGTAAATATAAATCAAGGTTTGTAATCTCCGCTAACATGTGTACTTGTCCGGTGCAAAAAGAAAAATTAAGAAAGAAAATTCTCTAGTTTTTTTTTGCTTCAAAAATATGTATTGCATGTGGCATCCTTTGGTAAAAGCTTGTTATATTATTATCAACAACATTGTAGTAACAAAATCATATGCAATTGATTACCATATTTAAAGTGTTCATGGGTTTCATAAGTTACTCACAAAGGTAACAACCAACAAGAGTTATACAATCTTAGATTTAGAAACTTATGGAACTTTTATTTCATTTAGTTTCAATCTATACTAGTGACAAACCCTTAACGGTAGGACGGCCCTTCTTTCTTCATTGTGTTCTTTGGCTCATCTCTAGATCTCCACCTGATGTGGACTAGGGTCCCGATCTTCCGAAAGATTAAGATAACTCTTGATTTGGCAAAGATATGACACACGTCGATCCGGCTCCTGAATAACACGTTCGAACCCCGCAATCGCAACACCACGTCCTCTATGGTTGTCAACCAGCGTTGCATGGTTAACCTCGCCAAGAAGGCTAGTCCCTGCTTGCGAATCAAGAACACAAGCAAGAACAAGAAAGAACGCAACCAAATTTGCGGATGTATGATTAATCTCACGAGTTGGGGTCTCACAAACCGATGAACGACGAAACTGTCTAAGCAGAATAATCTAAGCTAAACCCAACCCTAACTTGGGTGGCAGCTGCTGCTAATAAGGACTTAGGGATGTGTAAGAACCCCCTGGATGCTCCCCTAATGGGCTCAAATGAGATACATGGCCCAAAGGCCAAAAGGGTGACGCAACACCAAAACAGATTCTGGACGACCCACTCTTTCGATGATTCCCGGTGACTCCGGACGAAGTTTGACATGAGACTGGATCCACTAGAAAGGTTATGAAATTATCTTTCCATCCATGTGTAGAACGTCCAAATCCGACATCGTATGCGATCTCTACGTCTATTTTAATTTAGACTGTTCCTGGACTCTAAAATAGACTCGAAGTCGACTTGATTTGGGCCTCCACGATGCCTTGCACCCTCTTGCTGGACCTCCACGCCTCCAAGCCTCCAAGCCTTCTTATTCATATTATGGTCCTCTCCTTTATTCCTAATCATAATAAAATCATTAGGTAGCAAACTATTCTCAAAGTTATTAAGGGAAAGACTTAGGAACGAGCTCACCTCTAAATTCAATTGTCGGGCGCGAGCTCTAGTGATTGGTCCTTGAATGTTCAGCGGAGGAGTTTCATTTGTATCCAAAGGAGTGATGTCCTCATCATCCTCCCCCTCTTGAATCGGAGTCATCCTCGACTCAAGCTCATGCTCCTCACCCAAATAAGGCTTCAAATCTGCAATGTTAAAAGTGGAACTAACCCCGAACTCGGGAGGCAACTCAAGTTTATATGCATTATCATTAATCTTCTCAATTATCTTGAAAGGACCAGCAGCTCTAGGCATTAACTTAGACTTTCTCAACTCGGAAAACCGATCTTTTCTCAAGTGCAACCATACTAAGGACGTGTTTGGCATGGTTCCGGAGCAAAACTCCGAGTCCGGAGCTGCCCCAAACTAGCCAAACACCCCAACTCCTAAACTCCCGAGAGCAGGTCAACTCTCAAGAGTTGGAGGAGCTCTAGTTTATTTTCGTGGAGCACCTCTTTTGCTGCTCCCGGAATGAAGAAAACGAACCTAGACGCGGAGTTGGGGAGAAATTACCCGCAAATGCCACTCCTTACACAAAAAAAACATTTCGATCTAATTTTTCTCTTCAACCCCCGACCCCCATACGGCCCGTGCGGTTTCGCTCCCGTGCGCCTCCGGTCTCGCTCGCAGCAACCCTAGCCGGCCGCCGCAGCCTCCGGCGTAGGCTCCGGCGCCGCCGCCCGGGCGCGGGATCCGCCTCCCGGCGCCGCCCGTCCCCGCCGTCCGGGGCGCGGGATCCGCCTCCCGGCGCCACCCGTCCCCGGCGCCCGGGGTGCGGGCTCTCGGCACCCGTCCCCGCCGCCCGGGACGTGGGCTCCCGGCGCCCGTCCCCGCCGCCCGGGCGCGGGCTCCCAGCGCCGGCAGCCGCCCGCCCGTCCCCGCCGCCTCTGCTCGAGCACATCCTCGCGCCCGCTCATCCGCCAAGTCTGCCGCCCGCGACGTGAAGTCCCTGCCGCCCAAGGCCGCGAGGTCCCTGCTGCTGGAGCTCGTGAAGTCCCCGTCGCCCGAGCAGGACGGAGAAGGTTCCTACTGACTAATTTGTTACTCATGCATTCTATTTGGAATTGCCCGATCTGTTATTTTTGTCCGATCTGTTTAATTGCTATTGCCCGATCTGTTATAAAATTGCTATTGCCTGATCATTCATCATCTTATACAATTGGTATTGCCTGATCTGTTTTGCATTAATAATTATTTAGATGCTGAATAAAAATATTATGAGTTATAGATGCCTGAAATTGATCGGGATACCGAGTCAGCTGCGGGTGCTTTGCCAATTGTTTGCTGAACAAACTGATAGAGGAAATCGTCCCAACACTCATTTGAACTCGGTTGGATATATCGAGGTTGAGAAAGGCTTGAAAGATAGGATTGGTAAGGCGGCAACCAAGCAACAAATCAAGAACAAGTGGGATAAGTTAAAGGAGGATTTTAGGGCATGGCGAAAACTAATGTTAAGGCAAACCGGAACAGGATGGTGTACTTGTAAAGGGCACCATTGTTATGGATGATGAGTGGTGGAAGAAAGCTAGAAAGGTATCTCGTTATGAAATGTAATTTTTATTCATGTTGCACCATTTCTTTCATACGTACTAATATGGTTGTTATTCATTTACAGGAAATTCCCGGTTGTGGGAAGTTCGGAAGCAAGGATTACAAAATGAGGACTATATTCGAAGTGTTTTGGTGATATCGTTAATGTTGGTAACGATCACTCGGTCTCCTCATATGAGAGATGTTGCACCTAATGTGGAGGCAAATGAAACACAACACACTGATCCAATCCTTGACTTGACACAAGAGGAGCAAGATGGTGATGATGGTCATGCTGAGGAAGTAGATCAAATTTCTCCTATCAACCCAAATGGTAAAAGGCCACCAAGGCCTATTCCGGATAAAGGAAAGAAACCTAAGACCGGAACGGCTCTAGTCATTCAGGAGGTCTGTCACAAGTATGGCTACTTCCGCCAACTCTTATGCTTCCAACAAACAAGGAAAATATTCTATTGATGAAGTGATGGATCACGTGATTGCTTGTGGTGCCAATTATGGTACAAACGAGCATTTCATTGCATCTGAATTGTTTGTGAAGAAAGAGCAACGGGAGATGTTCATGACATTACCAAGTAATGAGATTAGGTTTAAGCGGCTCAGTAGGAAATATGTGTCCAAATATGGACAGTAGAGATGGTCATAGCCATGTCGCTATATGAGTTGTATCCTTTGTTTATTTATTTATTCATCGGTCATTCCTTTATGCATTGAACAATGTTGTGTTATGACTATATTATAATAAAATTGTATCATTTATATGTTATGCATTGGCTCTTATACCATTGTTGTTTGTACGGATGTCCGAAACCGAGAGTGAGAATTCTAGTGATGATGACGAACAATTTTTTGAGATCATAACTAGAGGTGCTAAGGTAGCACAAATCTATCATGATCTATACCTTTTCAAGGAACCAACAAGGACATCAATTCAGAGCGGTATTGGCTGGTTGAATGAGACATTGAACACTCCGAGAGAGTGCCACAAAATACTTCGGATGAATACCGAAATATTTTATGATCTTCATGATGTGTTGGTTGAGAGGTACAGATTGAAACCATCCAAACATATGAATACATATGAAATGCTTGGAATTTTTCTCTACATTGTTGCTGGATGTGAGTCCAATAGATATGGTCAAAATAGGTTCAAACACTCTGGTGAAACCATAAGTAGGAAGTTTCATGAAGTCCTGGACTGTCTTATTGCAATGGCTGAACATTACTTGAGACCTACGGATCCTAATTTTCACCAAGTTCATAAAAGAGTTCGTGATCATAAAAAAGCATATCCATACTTCAAGGATTGCATTGGTGCACTTGATGGAACTCATATTCGGGTTTCTCTTTCACCCGATGAGCAGGTAAGGTATATTGGGAAGACAGGGATAGCAACTCAAAATGTGCTTGCGGTTTGTGATTTTGACATGCGATTCACCTATGTGGCCGCTGGACAACCGGGTTCTTGCCATGACACAAGTGTACTATACCATGCCTTTGAAGTTGATAAAGATGTCTTTCCTCATCCGCCGGAAGGTAATTCTTGCTTCGTTTCATTTGTTTCATCCATCTTTCACCTATATTATTTTAATCCTTATTTGTTGAATTGCCACGTGTAGGTAAATACTATGTTGTTGATGCGGGCTATCCTAATCGACCGGGGTACTTAGCTCCATACAAGGGCGAAAGGTATCATGTGCCCGAGTGGCATAGAGGTATGGAGCCTAATACTCCCAAGGAAAAATTCAATCGGGTGCATTCATCTATTAGGAATCATATTGAACGAGCATTTTCATTATGGAAGAACAAATGGCAAATCCTCTACAAAATGCCAAAGTATTCAATGATGACACAATGTAAAATTGTTGCTGCCACTATGGTCCTCCATAATTTCATTCGTGAGCATTCAAGTGGAGATGTGGACTTTGATAATTGTGATCGAGATCCTAATTTTGTGCCTACAATCCCGGAAAGGTACAACAAAGATGCATTATCACGACATGCCTCCGATGATTCAACCGAAGAGTCAAGTTTCCTTACAATGGATGCATTTCGTGATAGCCTAGCAACGGCTCTTTCCAACGGGTGGTAGTGGAGAAAACATTCTTGTAATAGTTAAGTATTGTAATAATTAATTATGTTGAACTCATTTCCATTGTACAGGACTTTGAACTATCCTTCTATTTCATTTGATTGGTCCAAACATATTTTTCCTTTGAAAATTCAATTTCATTTGGTAATATAAGGTGCAAAATACATGCAGCCCAACCAAGGGCATGAAGGTCAAAGAACCCTCAAAACTCTATTTTCTGGAGCAGCTCCATGTGATCTAGCCAAACACCTCCACAGGCAGCTCCAGCTCCACCACGTAGCTGCTCCGGAGCAGAGTTTGAGAGTGGAGCTGCTCTCCTGTGGAGCAGAGCCATGCCAAACACGCCCTAAATCACCCGGTTCTAATTTAACTTCCCTTTTACCCTTACTACCAGCAATCCTATACTTTTCAGTCATCTTTTTAATGCTGTGCTTAGTTGTTTCATGGATTTTTAGAATAAACTCCGCACATTTCTTAGCATCAAAGTGAAATCTCTCACTAGTAGGCAAAGGCAAAATATCAATAGGAGCACGGGGATTAAAACAAGCAATGGAGTACGAGAGGAGGCAGCAGAGGAGCGTGCTCCGGGTCCCCGGTTGCGAGCGTGTGTGTGTGAAAGCGAAGTGTGTGTAACGTGAAGAAGCCGTGAAAGAGTGAAGGCGTGTCCGTCACCTGTGTGAAGAGTGAGAGGCTCTCCCCCTTTATAGCCGCAGGGGTCGAGCTCGAGTTACATGAGAGAGAGAGAGAGAGAGAGAGAGAGAGAGAGGCCGTGTGCTTATTCGGGCGCTCGTGCCGTCCCGTCGGTCCTTCCCACGACGTATGCTCGAGTGTTTCGACCGGGCCGTCGCGTCGTTCCCGTAGCTTGTCGGTCGAGAAAGCAAGGATGGAGTGTTCCGCATCCGGCGGAGCCATAGGCGGCATCGTGGCGGAGTGGTTGGAGTGGTCGGGCCATGCCGGTCCTTCCTTGTCGGGCGCATTGATGGTGGGCCGGAGGTCGAGGTCGAGGCCGTAGCTCATCGAGCTTCGGGGCTATTAGCGAAGGTCATGCGAGGCGGAGGGTAGCTCGAGCCCGAGCTCGAGTTCCACCCGTCAACGGATAAAGCGGGGAGCCGTACCGCCGTACATCGGATGATCATGGCCGAGCCTTGAGTCTTCGGTCCACGGTTCCTCCGTCACGCTACGGGGATGGCATGTCCCATCGGCGTGACCCGACGGGAGCAGGTAGCCGTGGCAGGGGGATGGAGCGAGAGTCGGTGGCAATGATTGCCGGGGAGCGCCCACGTGGGAGCCCGGGCAGGTGGAGTTAATGCGGTCGGTGGGTGAGCTTGGACTTTGCGCGAGGCGGGACCCTCCCGATTGTCGCGGGCAAGGTCGTGCGAGGTGGGACTCTCCCAAGCTCGGAGGGCAAGGTCGTGCCTATCCTTGTTCGATCCGTTCCTCTGCGGGGGTCGTACGGGAGTGGGTCCAGCTTTGACTCGTTGACATGGTTCTATGTCTTGGGGACTAATTCTCGGTTAAGTGGGTCCGGATGGTGCCACGTGGCATCGCTAATCTTTCCCCCGACACATGTCGTCTAGCCTAGGAATAGGATTGTCGTATACTTGCCTTATGGGTATTCGGATGATGAAGGAATGGATACGCAGAGACATGGTGACAAATTAGGGAAGATAAAGATGATGGCGATAGGCAACGGATCGGTCCTTGACCGGTCCGGGATAATAGAAGATCCCGAATACCGGTATGAAAGAAAGGCGGATATTAAGACCGGTATACAATGACTTGAGGAGCAAGTTATTGAACAATTTGTAGTCCGATTAGGACTCGAATCAATAAAGAAAGTTAGAAATAGAACTCCATATATGTAATTCATGTAATCGATTAGGACTCGCATGTAACCCCAGCTCCTCCGGATATATAAGGCGGAGCAGGGACCCCGAAAACTCTCTCGAGATCTTGCAATTAGCAAATCGCTAAAGGCAATACATAACATACAGGACGTAGGGTATTACTCTCGATCCGAGGGGCTCGAACCTCGTCTAAAAACGCGTGTTCCTGTGTGTTCCGTGTGCTACACCATCGAATTCCACGCTCGTGAGGGACCGGGTAGTACTAGTGCCGAGTTTAAGACTCGACATTTGGCGCGCCGGGAAGGGGGACCGGCGAGTTCCCAGCCGAGTTTGATGGCCTCTTCTTTCGTCGTCGACTTCGAGCCCGGCTTCAAGATCCGCTTCGGGTCCCTTGACTTTGAAGCCGATTCGGTCGGAAAACTGCTTTTGATGAATCCGACTCTTTGTCGGGCCGCAGCTTCGAAGCGCGATCTACTGCCACGGTTGGCATCCCGGGCTCGGAACTCGGCGGATCCGATGCAGCTTTAGCGCGAACAATCGGACCGCCCGCATCTCGGATTGAAGCTCAATCGCAGAGATGAGCCGCTCTAGCGAGTTCATTGATGACTTCGAAGAAGAACGTCCAACCTTCTTCCAAGTCTTCATGACATGACCGGTTATTCGCCAACTTACTGCAGAGGAAGCTGCTGAAGAAGAAGAAAGGCTGGCGAGAGAAGAATTTGATCGCCGTCACCGTGAAGACGACGAAGCAAATAGAGATGAACGACCTCCGCAACCTTCAGCTGCAAATCCGTGTGCAAATGCTGCTGGTCGGCCGGAGGAAACACTCCCGCGATCGCTCCCCCAGCTACGGGCCCATTGCCGGACCGGTCGGAGACCCGGAAGAAACGTCCCCAGGATATAACAACCGACGTGGGTGTCGCAGGTGGAAGGCGGCATCGTTCTTCGAGCAGGGCTTTGGATTTGAGCTCCATGGAAGTGGAATTAAATGGCGCTCGGGTCTTCACGTCGCCGATTCACAACATTGTTGGAGTGAAACAAATCCTCGAGACAATACCGGAAGAAGTTTTCAATGCAACACCGGGGTTGCAATGCGCTCCGAATTTGGTAGATGCGGCTGCTCGCAAACCAATCAACTCGTCCATGACAGATCGGAATCTTCAAGCCGCTCGCGTTCTCGCTCGGAGCGGCCTACGAGAGCTCGGTCCGAAGGAGCTTCCTCTAGCGGAAGGCTCGGGCCTCGACACACCCCGATCACGGATGCACATGAACGAGCTCCGGTCCAAGATTTGCGCGTACCGCTTAATGGCAGCCGGGACGCTCGTAATGTCCTCATTGATCGCCATGCGAAAGAGCGGAAGAACGTCGGAGACATGAGGAAGATGAGAGGCGTCTCACCGGTCATATGGATGATCGTCCACGCGACCCTGCCCCGTCTCGTTCGCGCGTGACTAATTCACCTCGGCGTGGACCGGCTGCTTCGGCGCCGCCCCCGGTGGAAATCATTCGCGCAATGATCATCGAGGACATATTAATAGGCATACTCATCGGGATGAGCGGCCCGGAAGGGATGATCATCGTGACACTAGAGACCGAAGAGGGCGAGATAACCGGGACAGAGACGTTGAACCCCGGTGTGCCGACAATGATCGTCAAGCGGCACCTCCACCCCCACCTCCATCGCGGTATGAGGAACCAACAAACAATGATCGTCAAGCGGCGCCTCCACCTCCGCCTCCGCCTCCTTCTCGGAATGCGGAGCCGGTGAATAATGATGGTCGGGGTGGTTCGGGAGATAGGTATCAAGATGATCGCTACTATTCCGATGATGACAGTGATCGCAACTACCGGCATTACCCTCGTCGACGTTCCCCTTCGCCGGTCCGGACCGGTCCTGGAGGACGATGAATACTCGTGATTCCCGCTTTACGCGGGATTTACGCATTTGCAAATACCCCGGGGATTTAAGCCTCGGGGCCATTGATAAGTATGATGGTAAAGCACCTCCTGCCGAGTGGCTACGCATGTACACCACCGCCATCCGGTCAGCAGGAGGAGATACGTTTGTGCTAGCTAATTACCTCCCCATGTGCATGGAGCAGGCCGGACGCTTATGGTTGTAGTCCCTACCCGAGAAATCTTTTTCTTCTTGGGGCGATCTCACCGAAAAGTTCGTAGAGAATTTCCAAGCCACTTGTGAGAAGCCAGGGAATTACTTCGACCTCAACAGTCGAAGCGAAGCCCGACGAGACCCTCACCGGCTTGATCGAGCGTTTCGCAATAAGAAGGCCTTAATCCCCAATGTTCCCGACCGGCAGGTGATTGCTGCGTTTCAAGCCGGCGTCCGGAGTGAAGCTTTGGTTCACAAGATTGGAAGGCGAAATCGGAACCTTACCATGACGACGTCGAGTGCTTCAAGATAGCAGACGACTATGCTCGCTGGTGAATCGAACGTGGTCAATTTGCGCGGGAACAAAGGGAAGGAACCGAAACATGATCAAGGCAACCAGTCCGGATCCAAGAACAACAACAAGCGCAAGGCTGATCACCTTGTTACAGCTGTCGACCGGCCTCATGGAGGAGACCGGCCGCCACCTCCCAAGAGAGGTCCGAGAGAACGGTTGTCGTTCGAAACACTTCTAGAAGGCCCTTGCATGATTCATAATGGGAATCATAAAGCTAAGGAGTGCTTCCTGTTAAGGCCGTTCGCTCGGTTCGCCTTAAAGGTCGCACCCCGGTCCGCTTATCGGAATCGGAGGGATGACAAGGGCAAGGACAAAGAAAACGATGATAATGGGGATGATGAAAGTTTTCAAGAACCAGCTCGAGAGGTGAACATGATTTTTGGAGGCCCGGACGCTTACGAATCGAAGAGAAAGCAAAAGTTGGCGTTTCGAGAGGTTAATGCTCGTCGCTCCTGCTACACCCGAGTACTTACGATGGTCCGAAGTGCCCATTACTTTCAGCAGAGCTGATCATCCTGACGCATTGCCAAAAGCTAGTAGATATCCACTCATCTTGGCCCCCATTGTTCACAAGGTGCGGTTGAAGAGGACCTTCATTGATGGCGGAAGTTGCCTGGATATTTTGTTCGCCAAAACTCTGCCGAGCTTGGCCTCTCTATAGCTGATTTTGAGCGCAGTGTCTCACCGTTTCATGGTATAATACCCGGATGGAATAGCTATCCTTTGGGGTAGATTTCTCTGCCGATGATCTTCGGGATGAAGGAGAACTACCGGAGGGAGAATACTATGTTCCGGGTGGCTGATATTGATTCAGCGTATCATGCGATACTTGGAAGGCCAGCTTTGGCAAAGTTTATGGCCATTCCGAATTACCAATACTTGATGCTGAAGATGCCGGGACCAAACGGAGTTTTGTCGTTTCGAGGTGACGTCATGACCGCTTATGCTTGTGAGGTACATAGCACCGAGTTGGCCTCTCGGACCAATTCGGAGGATGAACGTCGAGAAATCGGAGAAGCAGTCGAGGCTCTAGAAGTCCGGGCATGGCTAGAGGATGAAGTCCCGATCAAGAAGGTTGCAAAGGAGAAATTGAAGGCCGATGCGATGGTTTCCAAAACTATTCAGCTTGATGAGTCGGACCCCTCTAAGGTCACCCATATAGGGGCTGACTTGGGGGATAAATAGGAAAGCGCGCTCATTCTTTTCCTCCAGGAAAATAGGGATATCTTCGCATGGCAGCCTTCGACATGCCGGATGTTCCTAGGGAGAAGATTGAGCACGCACCGTGGGTGCGTCCCGATGCGAAGCCGGTTAAACGAAGCTCCGAAGATTTGCTCAAGACCGCTAGGAAGCTATTAAGAAGGAAATAACTAGATTATTAGCAGCTAAGTTTATTAGGGAGGTGTATCATCCAGATTGGCTTGCCGATCCAGCTTCTTGTACCTAAAAAGAATACTAAAGAATTATGAATGTGTGTCAATTATACTGATCTCAACAAAGCTTGTCCCTAAGATCCTTTCGCGCTGCCTCGAATTGACCAAGTTGTTGATTCGATCGCTGGCTGCGAGCGTCTTTGTTTTCTTGATGCTTACTCAGGATATCATCAAATACCGCTAAGAGTTGAAGATCAAATAAAGACCGTATTTATTACCCCTTTGGAGCATACTTGTTATACGACTATGCCTTTTGGATTAAAGAATGTTGGAGCTACATATCAGCGTGGTATACAACGTTGCTTGGATTCGCAATTAGGAAGGAACGCGAAGCTTATGTTGATGATATAGTGGTCAAATCTCGAAAACCGAAGATCTTCTTTCGACTCGGCAGAGACCTTCGATAATCTACGGAATTTTTCCATGAAGCTAAACCCTAGAAAGTGTGTGTTTGGAGTTCGTTCCGGGAAGCTACTTGGGTTATTTGGTATCATGGAGAGGCATTGAAGCTAATCCGAGAAAAAATTCGGACAATTGTTAACATGCAACCCCGAGTTGCTTGAAGGATGTCCAGAAGTTGACGAGCAGTATGGCAGCTCTTAGCCGTTTCATCTCAAGACTGGGAATACGTGGACTTCCGTTCTTCAAGTTACTCAAAAAGCAAGATAAGTTTGAGTGGACTGATGAAGCACAAGCTGCGCTTGATCAACTTAAAGAGTACCTTAGCAACCCTCCGGTATCGGTGCCGCCAAAACCCGATGAGGTTATTCAGTTATATATCTCCGCAACAACCCATGTGGTGAGCACGGTTCGGCGGTTGATCGGAAGGAGGAAGGACACCTGCAATTAGTGCAACATCCGGTCTATTTTGTAAGTGAAGGTCTTACTTGAATCAAAGATACGATATCTCCAATTGAGGTTAATATATGCTTGTAGTGGTAACTTCTCGGAAGGTCGAAGCATTATTTCCAAGCACATCCTATTGAGGTTAAGACTGGGTTTGCCATTGGAGATATTGTCCGAAACCGAGAAGCGATTGGCCAAGTTGCTAAGTGGGCTATAGAACTTGGCCAGTATGAGATTACGTTTTCTTCACGAACGGCTATTAAGGGACAAGCATTAGCTGATTTCATAACAGAATGGCTGGAGACACAAGTGCCGCGAGAGATTCAAGCATTGGAATATTGGGAGATGTTCTTTGATGGGTCCCTGCAGCTTTCGAGCGCGGGGTTGGGGTGGTACTTCTCACCCCGCAAAAGGAACCACTCGGATATGTGTTATAAATGCATTTTCGAGCCTCCAACAATACAGCGGAGTATGAAGCTTTGCTTCATGGGCTTAGAGTAGCTGTTTCGCTAGGAATCCGACGGTAGGACATTTATGGTGATTCAATGTTGGTGATAAGTGAAGTTAACAAGGTGTGGGATGCTCATGATGATCATATGATTGCTTACCATCAAGAGGTTCGGAAACTTGAAGACAAATTTGATGGTTTGCGATTTTCTCATATACTCGCGCGGAAATAATTCTGCTGCGGATGAGTTGGCTAGCTCGGGATCTTCACGACAAGCGGTTCCTCCTGGCGTCTTTCTTCAAGTATTGGATAAACCATCTATAAAGATGGAGCGTAAAGCTACTATTACGAGAGATCGTGGATGAATCGGTCTTAAAGAGTCGGGAGGAGAAAGCGGTATTGAAGGACCGATCCGAGGAGACGGTCTTACCGAGAAAATATAGCAAGCGAGTCCAATGCCGACGATATTCAGCCATTGGATGTTATGATTATTGATTCTGATTGGCGTACTCCGTATCTTGACTATCCGCAATCCGGTAAAACTCCGAGCAGATAAAGTGGAGAAGCAAAGATTGGAAGTTCGAGCCCGTAGTTATTTAATTCTCGAAGGAGAATTATATAAGCACGGAGTTAATATTTTGATGAAATGTGTATCGATTTCGATGGCATTCAATTGCTTGAAGACGTAGACAAGGGAATCTGCGGAAATCATGCTTCTTCAAAGACATTGGTTGGAAAGGTATTCGGACAAGGATTTTATTGGCCTACAACGACGGATGATGCGCATAAAGTGGTTAAGAATTGCCAAGGATGTCGGTTTTTGCAAGACAGACCTCATACTCCGGCTCAAGAGTTGCAATTGATCCCAATGACTTGGCTTTTTTCTACTTGGAGGCTGGATATAGTTGGACCTTTTAAACGGGCGTCGGGAGGATTTACGCATATTTTTGTGGCAGTAGACAAGTTTTCCAAGTGGATTGAGGCTGAAGCGAGTTACTAGTACAACCACAGCTCGCGCAATCAAGTTTTTGCAGAACATCCGTGGATTGAGGTCGAAGCGATTACTAGTACAACCACAGCTCGCGCATATTTTTGTGGCAGTAGACAAGTTTTCCAAGTGGATTGAGGCTGAAGGCAAATCCCATTTTGAAAGGCCCGATGGATTTTTATTGTTAATAACCACTGTCGTAACTATGCAATTATGACCTAACGGCCATAAGGAAATTAATGATCTGTTATCTGCGTTAATTATGACTTAACGATCATAAGAATAAGCCATCGTGCTTTTATGAAAGTAAAAGCGGTCCGAAATACGGAAATTTTCAGATGGAAATTAAAGCAACACTGAATTTTATAATTCAGTAGTATGAGAGAGTTAGATTTTACATAACTTAGTGATAAAGGATGCCTTAGGCTGTGGGTGTTAATCATCCGACTGATTATAGGCTTTGGAGACTCGAGTCGCTGTGAGAATATAGGGAATAAACTGGTCCGATCAACCAGAATTTTTGCTCTTAGTGAAATTTCACTAAGCGGATTATGAGTTCAGAGCTGATTTAGGCGGTCTGTTATGACAAACTGGTGAAAATATACAGGAGATAAGAAATTCTGACTGGTATGACCGGTCCGGAAAATATGTTCTTGGCAAAAAATTGCTGAGAGGAATGTGATTTGATGGGAAATGATAAAGCATAACCTCTCAAGAAAAACTCTTGCATTATTTGCGATTCCCAAATGATACAAGAGTTAGGGGCTATACCTAATTCGGTGCACCGACCGGTGCACCGTATTCAAGAGCTCTCGTAGAAATCTTGGAAGCGGAAAAAGATGGAAACTAAAAGGAGCGGTCTGTAGGAATTGCATATTAAAGGAAATAATGAAGAATCAACTAGTGGACTCTTGCATTATTTGAAAGAAGTTCAAATGATCCAAGAGTCGGGGCTATACTCAATTGGGTGCGCCCGGTCGACGCACCGTGAGAAGAACAAGCTATGATTACCTAATTAGGTGGCATGAAAGGTGAAAAACAATAATTTTTTCGGGCTTCTTTTAAAGCACTTGTGATGAAAGAAGAACGAGTGCAGCAGATTGGAGTTCTTTTTAATTTTACCATGAATAAAGACCAACATGTAGAAGACTGGTTAGTTTTATTCAAGGTTAAATCAAAAATTACTCAGGGGCTGCTGTCGTATACTTGCCTTATGGGTATACGAGATGATGAAGGAATGGATACGTAGAGACATGGTGACAAATTAAGGCAAGTAGACGATACCGAATAGTAATATTGTTAATGGCTCTACAATCAACACACATGCGCCAACTAGCATCTTTCTTAGGAACCAAAAGTACAGGAACAGCACAAGGACTAAGGCTTTCTCGTACATACCCGCGGTCTAAAAGGTCTTGGACTTGTCGCTGAATTTCCTTTGTCTCCTCGGGGTTGGTCCTATAAGCAGCACGGTTTGGGAAGGTAGCTCCCGGAATCAAATCAATTTGATGTTCTATTCCTCTCAAAGATGGTAATCCGGGAGGAATCTCAGCTGGAAAAATATCATCAAACTCCTGCAAAAGGTCGGTGATAGCAGAAGGAAAAGAGCTAGCAATATCATCAAGGGAATACGAGGCTTGTTTGCATATCAAAGCATAAAAAATACCATCATTAGAAATTTCAGCAAGGTCTGATTTTGTAACAAGCATAACACGACCTTTTAAATTAATCCCATCTCCCTTAGAAATAGGTGCAGACTTATCCTTTATAGGTGGGAAAACAGAATTAGCAACTTGCTGATTTTCAGATTTAGAATTTTTCAAAGAAGCAGCTCGTTCTCTATCAGCTTGTACAATTTCAGCAGGGGTCAAAGGTAATAAAGTAATTTTCTATCCTTTATGCATAAAAGTGTATTTATTACTTTTACCGTGGTGTGTAGCATCATTATCATGTTCCCAAGGATGATCTAATAAAAGTGAACAAGCTTGCATAGGAACCACATCACAATCAGCATAATCCGAATAAACACCATTGGAAAAAGGAACTCTACAAGTTTGTGTTACCTTATCCTTTCTCGTGTCATTTAACCACTGAATGTGGTATGGATGAGGATGTGGTCTTGTGGCCAAACCAAGCTTCTCAATCAGATCTGAACTCACCAAGTTGTTACAGCTTCCTCCATCAATGATCACACGTGCTCGTCGATTCTTGATGACGAAGAAAATCTGGAACAGGTTGTGGCGTTGTATCTTTCCAAAAGTATGAATTTACGTGCTGAGTACATGCTGTACAATGATGTTCATGAAACCCGAAGTGTCTTCTCCACCAAGTACATGGCCCTCACTGGTGTCGTCGGCGACTTCGTCTTCATCATCGTCTTCTATGTCGGAGGTGTTGATGTATCCTCCATCTTTAGTGGCCACATATGCCCACCGACGTGGGCAATCCTTCTGTACATGGCCGAGTGCATGATAGCGGTGGCACCGAATGTTGGAAGTGCGTCCCGTCGAGGCGACCGACGAAGCACTTTGAGCAGGACCCTGCACATAATTTTTACCTGAATTTGTAGGGTGTGTAGGAGGTGCGTGTGGGGCTGCAGTAACAACATTCGCGGGTGCGGAAAGCCGTTTGCTTGCTGGTGGAGATGGCCGGGAAGAAAACCCCGAAGACGGCGTCGACCGTGGGGTGTAAGACGGCCTGCTTGTACTCGCTGCTCCGATGTTGATTCTCCCGTCCCTGTAATTCTTTCTCTACAAGCAAATTGGAACAACTGGTTTATGGTGTTAAACTCCTTATAATCAACAATGTCATGTATATCACGTCTCAAACTAGAGTAAAAACGAACAATAGAGCTCTCATTATCCTCTACTACCATGCAGTGTTGCAAACCCTTTTGAAGCAGGAGGGACAAATTTATCCCCCTGTTCTAAGCGCTGAAGTTTTTTGCGTAAATCTCTATGATAAGAAGGAGGGACAAAACGATCACGCATAGCTTCCTTGAGTTGAGGCCAAGTTACAGGATGTTATCGGCAGTTAGTGAATTCCACCGGATGATAGCAAAATCTTTAAATTCCCTAGTGGCTTGTCTAACTCTATGCTGCTCGAGAACTAGGTGCCCACTAAATTTTTGCTCTACTGTCATCTCCCAATCAAGGTAACCCTCCGTGTCGAGTCTTAAACTCGGCACTAGAACTACCCGGTCCCTTACGAGCGTGGAATTCGATGGTGCAACACACGAAACACACAAGAACTCGCGATTTTAGACAGGTTCGAGCCTCTCGATGGAGAGTAATATCCTACGTCCTGTGTGTTATGTATTGCCTTAAGTAGATTGCTAATTGCAAGATCTCGGAGAGTTTTCGGGGGTCCATGCTCCGCCTTATATATCCGGGTGAGCTAGGGTTACATGTAGAGTCCTAGTCGATTACACGGATTACATATATGGGAACTCTATCTCTAGTTTTCCTTATTGATTCGGAGTCCTAATAGACTACAAATTACCCCTTTACTTGTTTCTCAATGTGACATCCCATGTCACGATTTAGGGTTTAGCACGTAATCACTACCCTAATCACATCCTTAATCAGGTGCTAATGCTAAATCACCCAACTAGGAAAAAGCAAACAAAGAAAATAAGAAATATAAAAAAAGGAAAAAGGAAAACCTAACCTTAAACCCTAGCCCTAACCAAAATGCAAAAAATTATAAAAACACAACCCACATATTTTTGCACCACTGGATTGCTCATGTAAAAAGAAGAATTTACAACATTTTTACCAAATTTTTGAACAAGGTTTTGAATGCCCAAAAATTCAAATTCAAATCTGGAACACTGTCATTTGTGAATTTTGTAGGAATTTTTGGAAGCAAGTTTAGAACTTCAAACTAAAATATGAAAATTAGAGCACATCATCCTGAATCTCCCCATATTTTTGGTTTTATTTTTGGAGCACCAGAAATATGAATTTTAGTCGAAATACCAAACTGTAGATTCAAAATTTAAACCGTGACCTCGAGCTACTCGCTGCCCGGTGGGCAATGGCGGACCGCCCGCCGGTCCGGCGCCACCGCGGCGGCCCCCACGCGCGCCTCGCCCCGTCAAGTCGCCACGCAACCCCCTGCCACCTCCCAACCGTCCCTGTACCCGCCGGCCAACAGGAACGGCCGGGAGTAATGGCGCCCGCCCACGCCGCCGACCGCTCCGCCGCCGCGCCCTAGAAAGCGGCACCAAGGCCTCATTTCTCCGCCACCAATTATTGCCAGCCCCTCCCACTCCTCACCGCACCGCCGCCTTACTCTCTCCCTCACCGCAGCTCGCGCGAGAGAAGAAATCGGCGCCGCCGTCCGCCATGGCCGCCCCGTGCTCCCCGCGTCGCACGCCGCCTAGGTGGGCCAATTCTCCTCCCTTCTTCGCCATTGCGTGCGCGAGCTCGTGCCCCAGCTTTCCCCCCGACGCGCTCCACTCCGTCGCCCCAGGTCGTCGGGAATTTGGAGAAGGCCGCCGCCGGCAACGCACCGCTCCGCCATCCCTCCGTCGAGCCGCCTCCACGGCTAGCCTCCACGCCGTCCGAGCCCGCGCCGCTGCTCCCCATCGCGAGGTGAAGCTCCCCGGCCTTACCCCGCCCCCTCTCTCCCTCTAACCCGGACGCGCGCCATGGCCGGAGACGCCGCAGCCGCCACCGCTCGTCGCGGGCCCGCTCCGGTCACCTCGGGGCCCCGCAACCGTGCCCATGAGGACCGCCGTCCCGCGCACGTCATCCCCACCAAGTTTCGGAGCACGCGCTGCCCTAGAACGCTGCCGCGTCGAACCTCGTCGGCGCCGGCCGCCGCTCGCCGGAGCCCGCGCGCCGCCCGGTTTAAAAATTGCCCGATGGCATTATCGTAAATATACCCGAACTTCGTTGAGTTTGAAAAATTCATATCTAGCGTTTGAATCGTCCAAAAATTACAAACTAAATTGTTTTGGAAACTAGAAGACCTGTACTTTCATAAAAGTAACATGAACTCATCAGATCTGGTCGTTTTCACATTTTTACGAAAATGACAAAAGTCAACCCCTGAAAACTTAACTAAGCCATAACTTTAAAAATATAAATCCAAATTAAATGCCACTTGGCCAAAGTCTTCACCCAGGCACACATGAATTTGTGGCCCTGGAAGATCTGCATTTCATTTCATATTTTTCAAGTTATTGCATTTCTTGCATTCTCTGTATTTAAGTTTTAATTAATTCTGTATAAATTATTTTTGCATGAAACTTGGCAATTAATTTCCTTTTGGTACTGTTCATATGTAGAAAATCCCATGTTAAATTTTGAGCATGTTAAGTAATGATTTTTGCAAACCCTAGATCTAAACTTCTAAAAAGTCATTTTCAGCACAAGCATAAATAGTTTTATGTTACTAAAAATCATGTTCATACATGTTTATGTAATTTCTACTGTTCATTATGTCCTTTAGCACCTCATGGCAGGTTTAGTCAAAAGGTTTCATGTATTTCACGTATGTTTGAATTTTGAAATCGAATTCCTAATGTAAAAGGAAATCGTCATCGCATGTGATGTTAAAACACCTAAGCCTAGATTTCTTCGTTTTGTATTATAAAACTTGCTAAGATATTAGTGCTAAACCTACACTAACCACAGCACTCATGTCTATGCCATCAAGTCACTACTCATTATATTAGTATGGTTATGCTTGTTCACGTAATTTGGGTCCCGTGAAAGAAAACAAGAGGCATGTTATGATTGCTAGGGTTTGAGCAAACAAACTTGTGATTAATGTGATCATAGGCATCTTTACAAAACAGCACACATGCATTACTCTCATCATCGACCTTGTATTCATATGACTTATGCATTGTATTTCATTCCTTAGGTGACGACGCCGAATTGATCCCGCCGGAAGAAGCTATTGCCACGCTCAACGCTTGTGAGGCTAGTGCTAACTTCGATCACTCTCAAGGCAAGCCCCGGTGCATTCCTATTATTTTGAAATGTCTTCTTTTTAATCACTATATTAAGGATGATGAATGTGCATTTAAGTTCTAGGAATTGCTTGGAAATCCACGTGCATAAATCCCTATATGTCCTATGTAGAGTATGTGTCATACCTCCGATAGAAATGCTATGCTCGGTTTATGGAGTCAACGATAGAATGGGGAATCTCACCTATGGTTTATGATTAAACGTGAACATGATGGTTTTGGTTAAAAATTGAGAACACCCCATTGTGGCTCCGCGAACAAGTTTGAGTTGTGTACCACTTGCATACCTTTCTTATGGGGATCGGTAAACCTATGTAGCTTGTAAGTTGTAAAGTGAGCCGGATATCTCACCGACCCGGAGGTGATGTGTTTGGCACGGTGGTTGCACGGGTTGAGGACCGTTGGAGAGTACATGGGTTAAGCCTTGGGCGCGTTGTTGAACGGTCGCAAGGGGACGTGTACTCGGGGTCGGTGGCCCCGTGTTTTACTTTATGATGAACTCGCGAACGGTGGCCATACGTGTTCTTAAATGATGCGTATGTCGTGCATTTGGGTTCTTTCCTGCAGGATTAATAATTCGATAATTATCGCCGTTTCCTCTCGGTTAATGAGTACCACTTGGTTCGAGCAGTTCGCAATGTGTAGTAATGGAAAGAGATTGAATAGCTTGCTGTTTTATATTGATATTAAATTGTATTGCAAATTCTTGTATTGTTAGCATGCTCACTAAAGTTTCTTTTATGCAACCACCCTATTAATTTGGCTAAGTAATAAAATTGCCAACCTAATTAGCATAGGTGCTATTTGTGCAAAAATGCCAAGTTAAACCGGTCAAGCCCCATGCATCTAGGAGTCGGTCTTAGATGGCCAATTTGGCGGGTAAGACTTGCGGAGTATGTTAGATACTCGGGCTTTGCCACTGCATGTTGATTTACGGGTTTCCCGCAAGCCGGTTTTTGTGATTGTTGTGGTAAGGTGGTTTGGGATGGAGAAGAGCCCAAAGAGTGGACCATTGAATGGGTCCCTAGCTCTCCGACCCATGATGAGTGAGCCATGGCCTAGGCCGGCATGGTTCCCTTAAGTTATCTATGTATCGTCGAGTTATGTATTTCGCTTCCGCACTTTAAACTCGAACAAAGATCATGGTTATGTAAGACTTAATTTCGAACCTAATGTATCTTTTATTCGAACTCTATGTTGTAATCAAGACTTAATTATGTAAACTTGCAAATCGTGTATGTTTGTTAATGTGATGCTATGTATGGTTGCTTCGTCAACCATCTCCCAAGGCGATCCGTACCACACTTAACTATCTTTCGGGATAGGGGTGTGACACGTGGTATCGAGCCGACTTGGGATTTGCGTCACGTTAACACTCATTCTAAAAATCTTAACACCCGTTTTTGAGTCACGGTGAGGCACGAGTCTAGATAGAAAGGCCAATATAAGGACTATATAGAATGGTGGCAAAACTAACCCCGTGTTATGATTGTTAAATATATTGCAACTACGGCTTGAGCAAAGGTATGTGATTGAGTGTTGTCAATTTTCGCATGATATTATTGGTGTGACTCGAATACACTCTTATTCGAGAGCTCTCCATGTGAGGCGAGGTGACATGGATTTATTTTTGGCTTGTTTCTTTTGAATTTGATGTAATGTTTCTGGAATCCATCTCTTGCAGGTACATAACAACGCTTTAGTTCGTATAGTATCGTGTGAGAGGTGTGTGTGCCACCGATGCGCTTGTCCGATACTCGTATCGGCGGGCGCGGTCTTTTAATTTTGTGAGGACGTACGGAACGACATATTGAGCATCCATCATCTTTGCATATCATGTCATCATGTCAAACATATGCATGTGAACTTGTCTAAATGAAATCATCACGAAAAATGGGACACATAGCTTCATTCTCACAAAAGTTTGAAAACCGGAAACAAAAACGTGGCAGATTTCTTAACTTCCATGAAAATGAGCATAACTTCCAAGTTACTTATCCAAATAAGGCAAATAAGGACTTTCTGGAAAGCTTGTATTATGCACTACAACAATCTCCTAGTCTCAGGTCTTGTAAAAATCTGGAACGTAGCTAGAATTGCCCATTACAGAGAGCTGTTCTGGAATTTCAGAATGTGCTCCGGTTCTGTCCCTGTCGTAGATCGTGCATAACTTTCAAACGACAAGTCGGATTGAGCTGTTCTAGGATGCGTTGGAAAGCTTAAGAATTTGTCTAAAACTTTTGTAACAAAATAAAAGTGTGATTCAGCCCAGAAACAGGAGTAATCATCGAGTTTCGGTAGCATGTCAATTCTGTCCAAAAAAATGGAACCGTGTTAGGATTGTGCGAAAAGTTTTGTTGCATTCTTTTGCTAAGTTGGTGCCATTCCATCATTCATGCTTTACTTATTTAGCATGTTTTGTTGTTGGATCTTGAGTTTTGACTTATGTTTCAAAATTCTCCGACAGATGGCCCCCGGCAAGCTCATGTTGGACCGTGAGAACCTCGCGAGGCGGGTGCTCGAGTTGGAGCAGGAGCGTGCTGCCCTGCAGGCCACCCTCGCCACCCGCGACGCCGAGCTCACCACCCGCGACGCCGAGCTCGCCGCTCGCGACGCCGAGCTTGCTGCCCGCACCGCCGAGCTAGCCGAGCGCACTACCGAGGTGGATACCCTCCGTACGCAGCTCGAGTATAGCGAGACGGAGCGTTGGAACTTCTTCGAGCAGCTCCACGACGCCCACCTTGCCCTTGAGGGCAATGGAGCCGCCGCTCTGCAGGCCACGCTCGATGAGCGTGATGCCCAGCTCGCCGCCGCGAATGAGGAGAACTACGTCCTCTCCGGCCAGGTGGATGCCCTTCTCGAGGAGAAGGATGAGTTGGATGTTACTCTCCTGGAGGCTCGGGGCGCTAGGGATGCTTTGGAGGGAGACCTCCGGAACGCCCGAGGCGACCATAGCGCATAACAACGCTACCATTGAGCATCTCCAAGCCGCCAACAACGCCCTGCACGCCATCCTTAATGGCGGACCTCCCGAGCCACTTGAGATCATCCCACCCGAGGAGGATGTGGAGATGAGTGATGGCGAGGATGTTTCCGACGTCGAGGATGGAGCACCACCCTCTCCCATGAGGGATGACGCCGACTACTACGGCGATGACGACGAGTAGTTGTCACGACCGGTGGTCGTAGCTCTATGTGTGTAGGATTTGTAATCTCGTGAGGCATGTAACCGTGTTGGAAACGATCCGCGTGTTGTTAATTAAGCTCTCCGAGATTTGTGTTTGTTTGTGGGTCACATGTGATGTAACCTAAGACCGTGTTGTATCGGATTCGTGGTTTCCCGTGTATCAAAAATTTCTATCATGTTGCTACTATGTTAGAATCTATGGAATATGTGTGTTGCCAATGCATTATGCTTATTTCATCAATATTTTCTTCGTACATGCAATCTGAAATTTTTGGTCCCTTATGCCCAATGTCATGTTTTCTTGCTATTTTAGCTCTTGGTCTAATGAGCTAACGTGAGAAAATTTTTCATGCATGACAGATGGTGAATACCCGCCGTGGTGAAGCTTCCGGAAGTGGGCATGGTGCGAGGGAAGAGCAACTCCCTAACCCTCCACCCCTCACGCCGTTGGAACAACTCGTGTCCAACCAAAACGAGATGTTCCGCTTGTTCTTTGCAAGTCAAACCAACCAAGGACAAGGCCAAGGACCGCCACCCCAAGGGCCGAGGAATTCCACCTATGCCGACTTTTGGGCCACTCAACCGCCCAAGTTTGGTGAAGCTACTACCGATCCGTTGGAGGCGGATAATTTTCTCCGCATCATTGAGTCGAAGTTTGCTCTCCTCAATTGCACATCGGAGCAAAAGGTTCTCTTTGCGGCTCAACAACTTCGTGGCTCCGCTAGTGCATGGTGGGCAAGTTTCACCGCCGCACTTCCCGCCGGTACTCAAGTGAACTGGCCGGACTTTTGCACCGCATTTCGCGCGCATCACATTCCCGCCGGTCTCATGAAGCGCAAGTTGCAAGAGTTCCTTAGTTTGAAGCAAGGTGCCGGAACCGTGCAAGAGTATGCACGGAAGTTCAACTACTTGGCTCAATATGCATCCTATCATGCCGACACGGATGACAAGAAGAAGGATTGCTTTCGTTCGGGGCTAAGCCCAAAGTTACAAGATCGCTTGGCTCAAGTCACTACCGGCACGTTCAATGACTTGATGAGTGCCGCAATCGTGCAAGAAGATGCTATCCGTGCTCACCAAGAGGACAAGAAGAGGAAGCGTGCCGTAGGAAATCCATCCGGCTCCGCTCCGCCCAAGTACAAGCTAGCTATCACTTCCCCGACCGGACAGAAGTTTCGGGCCGCATTGCCGCCGACGGGGGCTCACGCCGGCTTGTGCCGCAGCAACACCACCACTCCCACGGTGGAAATCAGCAGCATACCACCTCGTTCCGCCCTCCACAGCAGCAATACCAAGGTGCTAGGCCCGGTCCTCAAGGTCCGTGCTTTAATTGTGGACGTCCGGGTCATTTCGCAAAGGATTGCCGTGTTCCGACACGCAACCCGGGCAACAACAACAACAACAATGGTTCCGAGAGCGGCAACAACAATCAAAACCGCAATGGGAATAATGGGAATGGGAATCGCAATCAATCCTCCACTCCAAATGCTAAGAATGGCCGAGTCAACTATACCACGGCCGAAGAGATTCAAGCGGGAGAACCGGTACTTTCGGGTATGTTTTCGGTCAACAACCACTCCACTTTGGTTCTTTTTGATTCGGGTGCAACTCATGATTTCATTAGTCAAGCATGTGCAAAAACCCTACAACTCACCCCCACCGTTTTGGATATTCCCTATGTCATCACGTCACCCGGTGGAAAAATAAAAACAAACCTAGAGTTGAGGCAAGTCCCACTACACCTAGAAAGAAAAATATACCCCTCTTCTCTCATAGTTTTGTGTGGGCAAGGAATAGATATAATTCTAGGTATGAGGTGGATGAAACTCCATAGAGCCGTTTTACACATCGATTCTCGTGAAGTTCACCTAAACTCCCCACTCCATGGTTCATCTATTCTCCGATTGCCCCATCCAAAATTCTCCACTTCAAAAATCTACCATCTTGAGGGAAAATGTGAAAGTGCATCTAGGCCCCTAATTATGGTTTTGAGTGATTGACGTCAATACAATTAAAAAGGACTAATATTCTAAATGAGCTTGTGCGCAAGTGCATAACTAAAATTCAATTGAGAGCAAAGAAACACAAAAAGGAAGTGGTCATACTCGCTCATACGTGCAAGATTTGAAAAATGGATCACTCATGCTCAAGATCAAGCTATGAAGCCTTTTATTTATGTCTTGAGTATAGGAAACACCGTACTATCAAGAGGGACACACAAGTATGAAGTGTGAAAAATGAAAGTGCTCAAAACTCATTCCAAACACAAAATATCATTTGGAGTCGGACATATCCGACTCACTCGGATATTGGACTCGGACTCCGGAGAGCTAGCCAAAGAAATTCCACATAGACTCGGACATATCCGACTCAGTCGGACAGAGAGTCGGACTCCGTAACCGTGACACACTTTTGAAACCCTAGGAGTCGGACAATCCGACTCGGTCGGATATATCCGACCCCACGGGGTACTCGGACTTATCCGAGTTATGTCGGATTTAAGACTCGGACTCCGAACGAAATCCAATCTTTCGAAACCCTAGCAGTCGGATGTATCCGACTCACTCGGACATATCCGAGTCGGATCCGAGCCAACGGCTCTTTTGAGTGCCCCGGCTATAAAAGTGGACCTCGTCCACTTTTGGTCGGTTGGCACTTCCCACACTCTCAAAAATACTCCCCAACTCACTCAAGCTCTCCTCTTCTTCAAGTTTGATTCCCTACTCCAATCCTTGGTGGATTTGTGAGAAGATTGAGGAGAAGATCGTTGAGCTTCATCTCCAACTCAAGAGCACTTGATTCTTTGCATCGCCGGTACTTGTTGTGTTTGTTACTCTTGGGGATTCATCCCCTAGACGGTTAGGTGTTACCCGGCGAGCTCCCAAGCTTGTGGTTGAGACTCGGGTCGTTTGTATTGCCCCTCCCTTCATGGAGCTTTGATTTAGTGGATTTTAAGCCGGCCTTTGTGGCGACTTGACGAGGTTTAGGGTTGAGAGCAACCCGGTCCTTGGTGGACTCCTCAACGGAGACGTAGGCTTCTTGGTGGAGCCGAACTTCGGTGAAAAATCGTGTGTCTTTGTGTCTCTCTTTATTTCTTGCAAATAGTTGTGCTATAGCTCTAAGGTGTTCTTGCTTAAATTCCTAGATTTACTTGCATAGGTGGCTTGCTTGCTTGTCCCCTTGTAGCCTTAGCTTTCTAGTGTCACTAGCTGGTTGCTTGTTGCTTTAATTCCGCGGATTTGTCCATCTTGACTCCCATTCCCCTTTCCGCACGAGGGAGTCGGATTTGTCCTACTCTAGTCGGATATTAGTCCATAGTCGGACTTATCCTACTATAGTCGGACATTTGAGTCGGACAAATCTTTCCTGCGTATTTGATTTGTTAAATTAAGTGTTTTTCAGGATTATCGCCTATTCACCCCCTCTAGGCGACTTTCAATTGGTATCGAGCCGGTATCTTCGTTGAAGCCTCACCGCTTGAAGATTAAAGATGGCAAATGAGAAAGATGCAACGGTTAGTGGTAGTGGTGAAGCACCACCTAAGGTAACCGATGAAGGAAGGCATGAAAACTCACCGGGTGATGCTTGGAGAAGGAAGTGGAAAAGGAATTGCCAAGGATGGAAATGTGCCAAGTGCTTTGCCATTAAGTTACAACAAAACACCATACTCCTACAATGACGGAAGAGATGAGCATATTGGACAAGGGTCCGGTAGACTACCATATTTTGATGGTCAATACTTTGATCATTGGAAAACAAAGATGCTGCTACATTTGGACTCAATGCATCAAAATGTGAGAAGTGTAACTCAAAATGGATTCTTGTGGGAATGTAGAAGCAAGCCAACCGCACAAGACTTGTTCAATGTAAGATGCAATGTGGCGGCAGCTAGTGCTCTAGTATCCGCACTTAGTCCCGCTGAGTATGAGAAGGTAACCGGATTGGAGGATGCCCATCAAATTTGGTTGAAGCTTGAATTGGTTCATGAGGGCATTGATAGTGTGAAGGAGTCTAAGCTAGAAGGGCTTAGAGAAGAGTTTAACTACTTTGTCATGAGGTCGGATGAAGGGCCAAGGGAAGCCCATGATAGGATGATGAGGATAGTTAACATGAGAAGAGCACTTGGAGAGAAGGTGTTGGACTTGGATGTGAATAGAAGGTTACTACAAGCATTGCAAGCATGGGATGCAAACATAGTATCCAACATAAGGGACAAAGATGGCTTTAGATACTTTACCACCGATGAAGTGATTGGAAAGGTGCTTTCCCAAAAACAGCAAATTGATCAAGGGAATAGAATCAACGCTTTGCTTAGAGACAAGGAAAAGGCTAGTGGGAGCAAGAATGATTTGGCTCTCAACGCCGAACAAGAAAAGAAAAAGAAGGTGGTTGAGGAGAGTGATGATAATAGTGATGATGAGATGGCTCCCTTCGTGAAAAGATTCAACAAGCTCATGTCAAAGAGAAGCTTCAAGAAGGATGATCAAGACAAGAGCAAGTCAAGAAAGGCCAAAAACAAGTGCTACATTTGTGGAGACAAAGGTCACTTCATGGCGGAGTGTCCGGAAAACTACAAGAACAAGCAAAACAAGAAGGGTGACAAGAAGTACAAGAAGCATAGAAAGTACCGTCGGGGTGAAGCACACATTGGGCAAGAGTGGAACTCCGATGGATCATCTTCCTCCTCCGAGTCGGAATCCGATGAAGAAAAGGGAGGGATTGCTTCACTTGCAATAGGGCTAACACCGACCAACTCCTCCTTGTTTGGAAGCTTAACCGATGATGAAGATGACACCGGGCACAAGTGCATGATGGCCAAAGGCTCCAAGGTAAACACTAATGCTAGTTCTCAAATTCCTAACATGTTTGATTTGTTGGACATTATTGAGCAGGAAAAGGAGAACAATGAGAGGCAAGAGGAGCTTCTTGAGAAACAAGAAGAAATGCTTGTTCAAGAGAAGCAAAGGGTGCTTGAACTTGAGAAGCTCCTAGAAGTTGAGAGGAAGAAGAATGAGGACTTAGTGAAGTCCCTAAAAATGGTTGAAAATGAAAGTGTGACACTTAAAGTCACAAATGTGACACTTCAAGAGAAGTGTGATAACTTGCAAAAGGATCACAACTCTCTTAAAGTGCAATTTGAGGAAATTAAGTGTAACACTACTTCCTCTCAATCTTCGTCTTGCCCCCGTCTAGCATTGAGTGTTCTAGGTGTCTCAAGGTTGATGTTGAAGCTTGTACAAGAAACATCAAGACCATTGGTGACTTGAAGAAGCAAGTGCAAGAGCTTCAAGACCAAGCACAAAAGAAGAAGAAGGTCGTTGATGACGCCAAGGCCGAGTATGCAAGGGGTGCATACACCAATGTGAGACGGTCACATGTGAAGGATGGCATTGGGTACAAGCAAGGTGACAAGCATAATGCAAGAATCAACAAGAACGGCACCGAATTCATCAAGTTCACCAAAGAGAGTGGACACCAAAATAAGCAAGTCAAGACGGAGAAGCAAATCAAGAATACTAACAAATCTTCTCTTATTTGTGATTTGCGTACTAATGTGCCTAACCCCTCTTGTGCTCTCTTTAATGATTTTGATGCGACCTATGTGCTAATGAGAAACAAGTATGGTCGTGTTTATGCGAAATATGTTGGGCCACGCAACAAGACACACAAATCTTGTGTGTGGGTGCCCAAGGCACTTGTTACTAATGTGAGAGGACCCAAACAAATTTGGGTACCTAAAAACAAAGCATAAATTGTTTTGTAGGAATACTCCTCCGGTGGCTCATCATGGGTGGTGGATAGTGGATGCACCAATCATATGACCGGAGACAAGAAAATGTTCGAGTCATTCGAGCCAAGCAAAGAAAGAAATGAATATATCACCTTTGGAGACAATGGAAAAGGCTATGTGTTGGGATATGGTAACATTCCTTTAACTTTTCCGCATTCTCTTTCGAAGGTTATGCTTGTGGATAACGTTGACTTCAATTTGTTGTCTATCTCACAACTTTGTGGAATGGGCTACAATTGTTTGTTCAACGACAAGGGTGTGATTGTCTCAAGGAGAAGTGATGTCTCGATTGCTTTTGAGGGTGTGCTCAAAGGGAAGCTTTATGTCGTGGATTTTACCGCGGATAAAGCAAAACTTGACACATGCTTAGTTGCAAAGTCCGACATGGGATGGTTGTGGCATAGACGACTAGCCCATGTCGGTATGAGAAATCTTCACAAACTCCAAAAGGGCGGTCATATCCTTGGACTAACGGATGTTTGCTTTGAGAAAAATAAAATTTGTAGTGCATGCCAAGCCGGAAAACAAGTTGGAGCACCACACCCATCCAAGAACATAGTGACAACTACAAGACCATTGGAGATGCTTCACATGGATCTTTTTGGTCCCATCGCCTACATAAGCATTGGCGGTAACAAATATGGACTTGTTATTGTTGATGATTATTCTCGCTTCACGTGGGTATTCTTTTTATGTGATAAAGGTGAAGTGAAAGATGTACTCAAGACATTCTTGAAAAGAGCACAAAATGAATTTGAAGTGAAGATCAAGGCCATAAGAAGCGACAACGGTACCGAGTTCAAGAACACTCAAGTTGAAGAGTACCTTGATGAAGAGGGCATCAAGCATGAGTTTTCGGCACCCTACACACCGCAACAAAATGGGGTGGCCGAAAGAAAGAACCGCACTCTCATAGAGATGGCAAGAACCATGCTTGATGAATACAAGACCTCCGATCGTTTTTGGGCCGAAACAATCAACACCGCATGCCATGCCTCAAATCGGTTGTATCTCCATCGACTCTTGAGGAAAACGCCATACGAGCTACTAACCGGTAAAAAGCCTAACATCTCGTACTTTCGAGTTTTTGGGAGCAAATGTTTCATGCTCAACAAGAAACCCAAGACTTCAAAGTTCTCCCCTAAAGTTGATGAAGGTTTCTTGCTTGGGTATGGGTCAAATTGTCACGCCTATCGTGTCTTTAACAAAACCACCGGCTGCGTTGAAGTTTCACGGGACGTGACGTTTGACGAATCTAACGGCTCTCAAGGGGAGCAAGTTGTTATTAACAATGCAGATGTTGAGGCTCCTAGGGAAGCAATCAAAAGGATGGCACTTGGTGATGTGAGACCGCAAGAACCGCAAAATGATCAAGATCAACCTCCCCCTCAAGTCAAGACCAACCATGCACAAATCATGATCAAGTTGATCAAGATCAAGAGGTTGGCAATGAAGATCATGCTCAAGGACAAGATGATGAACCCATGTCGCATGATCAAGAGGTTGAACAAGACGGCGGTCAAACAAGCTCACATCCACCACACCCAAGAGTGCATCAAAGTGTGCAACGTGATCACCCCGTGGAACAAATTCTTGGTGACATAGAAAAGGGGGTAATCACTCGTTCTCGTGTTTGCAATTTTTGTGAACATTACTCTTTTGTCTCTTCTTTGGAGCCATTTAGAGTAGAAGAAGCACTCGAGGACTCGGATTGGGTGATGGCCATGCAAGAGGAATTGAACAACTTCACAAGAAATGAAGTTTGGACATTAGAAGAAAGACCAAGAAGCAAGAATATTGTGGGCACCAAGTGGGTGTTTCGCAATAAGCAAAATGAAGACGGTGTTGTGACAAGAAACAAAGCAAGATTGGTGGCAAAAGGATATTCACAAGTAGAAGGATTGGATTTTGATGAAACCTATGCCCCGTGGCTAGGCTTGAGTCAATAAGAATACTACTTGCCTTTGCCACTCACCACAACTTCAAGTTGTATCAAATGGACGTGAAGAGTGCTTTCCTCAACGGACCAATCAAGGAAGAAGTGTACGTGGAGCAACTACCGGGCTTTGAAGACCCCAAGTATCCTAACCACGTGTACAAACTCCATAAGGCGCTCTATGGGCTTAAACAAGCACCAAGAGCATGGTATGAATGCCTTAGGGATTTCCTTTTGAAAAAGGGGTTTGAAATGGGCAAGGCCGATGCAACCCTCTTCACTAAGCGTTTTGATTATGATATATTTGTGTGCCAAATTTATGTCGATGACATAATATTTGGTTCTACTAATCAAACGTTTTGTGATGATTTTAGCAAGATAATGACAAAGAGGTTCGAGATGTCTATGATGGGAGAGTTGACATTCTTTCTAGGATTTCAAGTCAAACAACTCAAGGAGGGCACCTTCCTATGTCAAGCCAAGTACACTCAAGACATATTGAAGAAGTTTGACATGGACAAGGCAAAGCCCGCCAAGACACCCATGGCTACAAACGGCCATCTCGACCTCACCAAGAAAGACAAGCCGGTTGATCAAAAGGTTTTTCGCTCTATGATCGGCTCTTTGCTTTATCTTTGTGCATCTAGGCCCGATATCATGCTTAGTGTGTGTATGTGTGCACGTTTTCAAGCCGCTCCTATGGAGTGCCACATGGTGGCCGTTAAAAGAATCTTGAGATATCTAGTGCATACACCCAACCTAGGGCTTTGGTACCCCAAGGGTTCAAAGTTCAACCTAATAGGCTATTCCGATGCGGATTATGCCGGGGACAAAGTGGATAGGAAGAGTACCTCCGGACGTGCCAATTCTTGGGTAGGTCCCTAGTGTCGTGGTCGTCCAAGAAACAAAATTCCGTTGCCCTTTCCACAGCCCGAAACGGAGTATGTGGCAGCCGGTAGTTGTTGTGCACAACTACTATGGATGCGACAAACTCTAAGGGACTATGGTTACAAGTTGAACCGTATTCCACTCCTATGTGACAACGAGAGTGCCATAAAGCTAGCTTACAACCCCGTTGAGCATTCGCGCACAAAGCACATAGACATTAGACATCACTTCTTGAGAGATCATTCTATCAAAGGGGATATTGAAGTGAGTCATGTGAGAACCGATGAACAATTAGCCGATATTTTCACCAAGCCACTAGACGAAACCCGTTTTTGTTACTTAAGGAGTGAGCTAAATATCCTTGACTCTAGTAATGTGGCTTGAAAGCTTGCATATCTCGCTGTGACTTAGAGTATTTGTTTTTGAAAAATAAAATTCTTGAAAACTCTTGTATGTTTTGTTCTTCGAAAACATTTGGTTCTTGATCCTTGGATCATACGGATTTGGATGTAATCATTGTTGGAATGATTGATTGTAGCTGGCTACATCCAATGAAGTTTTAGCACATGTCCTTAAGTTTAATTGAGATCAAGAGAGAGAAGAGTGAAGGATCTTTCTGCTCTTGGAGCAAGGCAGTTTAAAAACCGCAGAGTCGGATTTATCCGACCCGATCGGATTTATCCGACTGTCTCCCGAGGAGTCGGACTATGTCCGACGGAGTCGGATATATCCGACTCCACGGGATTTTTACCTATAAGCCCGAATCCAACTTACCCCTTCACCCTATCTCCTCATTCAAACTCCAACCTTTCTCTCTCCTCTCCAACCGGCGGCGCAAGTTCATCTCCGGCGATCTCCCTTCTCCACCGGCGTTTTGGAGAGATTTGTGTGGAAAAGGCTCCTCCTACTCGGACTCTATCCGACTCCATTGTTGGCCTCAAGGTTTTTCCCCTATTCCCATCTTTTCACCTAGGGTTTAAAGTCAACTTCCATGGATTAGGTGTTCTAGTGTTTCCCCTGCCTAGATGTTGCATAGATGTTGTTCCTAGGATGCTATAGATGCTCTAAACGCAATATGGCTAGGAATGTGCGGTAGATCTATGCGGAATAGCGATTTTAGTAAAAATCCTGTTGTAGCCGGACATGTCCGAGTGAGTCGGATATATCCGACTCACTATGACTAGTCGGATTCGTCCGACTCGATCGGACATATCCGACTCCAACAGAATTTTTACTAAAGTTCGAAATTGTGCATTACTTCTATCCAAACTCAAATATCTATGCTATCCATCTCATACCATTCCTTGTTTATCTTTTGTCGACATGGGTCGTTCATCTACCAACCCCCATCCGGAAAAGAGAGCAAAAGTTGCTTGGAAAGAAAAGGAGTAGAACCATCCATCTTCCCATTGTTGAACCAAGGGAAGAAGAGGAACCCACCGAGATCCGCAGGGAGATGAGGGATGTGGTGGTCCATCCCGGAGTTGACCGTGTGATGATTGACTATATCAAAGGGGCTGAGGCAGCGGCAATCGAAGCAAGAGAGGTGAACTGGTTTGACATGGAACGGGAGTCTCTAGACAACCGTTTCCGGTCTCACTTTCACACGGATCGGTACATGTGTGCCTACGAGGGCAAGGTGAAGCCCACAGTGCCAATGCAAGTACATAGATTGGGACTACATGTCAAGCGTGCACACAGCTTTGTTTGATGAGGTCATTGCTATGTGTGAGTTTCATGGACTCAAGGAGATCATGTGTTTCAAGTATGATTGGAACCAGGAGATAGTGTGTCGGTTCTACTCCACTGTGTTTTTTGACAAGAACTTGGGCAGGTTTTGGTGGATGACCGATGGAGAGAAGCTCTCTTGTACCTTCAGTAGATTTGCAAACATTCTTGGATTGAGGGACACAATGAACAGGGATCTTCGCTTGCATGATTCAGATTCTCTCAACCCGGAGCTCATGAGGTACATGTATGAGGATGAGGACACGTGTAAGCCACCCTTTGCTCACGGTCTCAAGCCTCTTTATGTGGTCTTGCACAGGATGCTTCGCCTCACTCTCTCACCTAGGGGTGGCAATGCAGATCATGTTGCATCATATGCCAAGGATTTATTTCATATCTTGCCCACTCAAAGGAAATTCAATGTGTGGGACTTTATCTTCGGTGAGATGTGGCATCGCTCCGTGGACGCTAGACGTGCTTGTGTGTATGCACCTTTTGTGATGTGCATGATTGAGAAGATCTCCAAGAAGACTTTCAACAAGGACCGCACGCACAAACCCCTTCAGCCTAGGATGCCGGCCAATGCTCCTAAGACTTCATCTCGAGCTATACCTCCAGCTTGCTCCAGCTGCTCTCGCTCCAGCTCGGACCCGTTCTTCAGCTCCTAGCTCTAGCACGGCTCCTCGTCCGGATAGAGCCCGTGGTCGTGGTGCTAGCACGAAGAGCAAGAGCGCTCTCTTCAAGATGCTTAAGGGTCTCTTCGGCATGTGCCAGACGGATTGATGCCAAGGTGGACAGTCTTAAGCAGGATAATGAGGTGATAAAGGCAAGGCGGAAGATTATTCTTGATCATCTTCGGATCACTACTCCTAGAGTTCCCTCTCCAGAGCCCGCACCTGCTCCTCCTCCGGTTGAGTATCCTTGGGACTCATTCACTCCGGATGAGTCGCTCTACTTTGGCTACTTTCCTCCTCCACCTTTCTCTTCGAGTTCCGGCTTTACCACTCGCTCCCTACCGGCCCTAGCACCGGTACCTCCACACACACTCGGTTTCACTATGAGGAGGATGAGCCCGTGGCAGCAGTCTCCGAGGAAGAAGAAGAAGAAGAAGGAGAAGAAGAAGAAGAGGAGGACCCCAAAGGCAAGGGCCCCGCCGAGGAAGAAGAAGAAGATGACGACGACGACGAGGATTGGGGCGATGATGAGTAGGCTTCCTCTCCTCCCTTTTGGTGTTTTGATGCCAAAGGGGAGAAGTAAAAATTCCCGAGTTTCCGTTGTGAGTAGAGCAAGTGAGAGTTGCTCTTGTATCTTGTTTTACTTTATGGACATGTTGCTACTTTTGAGTTGTAATCGTGGTGAACTATGTGGTGTGTCTTTATTTGTAATAACTCGTTTTTAATTATTTATGTGATAAGCTATGCTCTATGAATGATGGATGGTGTAATGTTTTTTGTTAATTTCTAGTTGCATTTGTGTGATTCACATGTCATATGCATAGTTGTTGTCCTTTTGTATTATATGCCTTGTGAGTAAAATGCATGGAAGTAGGGGAGCTCTCTTGTTTTCTCTCAAAATATGTGTTTTTGGTTTTAAAATGACCAAATATTGAATTCAACTCATGCACACATTTAGGGGGAGCTCTCTTCTACTTGCTCTCTTGTTCAAGCTCTTTTTATACTTAATTGTGAATTTTAGTTGTATTGTCATCAATCACCAAAAAGGGGGAGATTGAAAGTGCATCTAGGCCCCTAATTATGGTTTTGAGTGATTGACGTCAATACAATTAAAAAGGACTAATATTCTAAATGAGCTTGTGCGCAGTGCATAACTAAAATTCAATTGAGAGCAAAGAAACACAAAAAGGAAGTGGTCATACTCACTCATACGTGCAAGATTTGAAAAATGGATCACTCATGCTCAAGATCAAGCTATGAAGCCTTTTATTTATGTCTTGAGTATAGGAAACACCGTACTATCAAGAGGGACACACAAGTATGAAGTGTGAAAAATGAAAGTGCTCAAAACTCATTCCAAACACAAAATATCATTTGGAGTCGGACATATCCGACTCACTCGGATATTGGACTCGGACTCCGAGAGAGCTAGCCAAAGAAATTCCACATAGACTCGGACATATCCGACTCAGTCGGACGAGAGTCGGACTCCGTAACCGTGACACACTTTTGAAACCCTAGGAGTCGGACAATCCGACTCGATCGGATATATCCGACCCCACAGAGGTACTCGGACTTATCCGAGTTATGTCGGATTTAAGACTCGGACTCCGGAGCGAAATCCAATCTTTCGAAACCCTAGCGATCGGATGTATCCGACTCACTCGGACATATCCGAGTCGGATCCGAGCCAACGGCTCTTTTGAGTGCCTCGGCTATAAAAGTGGACCTCGTCCACTTTTGGCCGGTTGGCACTTCCCACACTCTCAAAAATACTCCCCAACTCACTCAAGCTCTCCTCTTCTTCAAGTTTGATTCCCCACTCCAATCCTTGGTGGATTTGTGAGAAGATTGAGGAGAAGATCGTTGAGCTTCATCTCCAACTCAAGAGCACTTGATTCTTTGCATCGCCGGTACTTGTTGTGTTTGTTACTCTTGGGGATTCATCCCTAGACGGTTAGGTGTTACCCGGCGAGCTCCCAAGCTTGTGGTTGAGACTCGGGTCGTTTGTATTGCCCCTCCCTTCGTGGAGCTTTGATTTAGTGGATTTTAAGCCGGCCTTTGTGGCGGCTTGACGAGGTTTAGGGTTGAGAGCAACCCGGTCCTTGGTGGACTCCTCAACGGAGACGTAGGCTTCTTGGTGGAGCCGAACTTCGGTGAAAAATCGTGTGTCTTTGTGTCTCTCTTTATTTCTTGCAAATAGTTGTGCTATAGCTCTAAGGTGTTCTTGCTTAAATTCCTAGATTTACTTGCATAGGTGGCTTGCTTGCTTGTCCCCTTGTAGCCTTAGCTTTCTAGTGTCACTAGTCTGGTTGCTTGTTGCTTTAATTCTGCGGATTTGTCCATCTTGACTCCCATTCCCCTTTCCGCACGAGGGAGTCGGATTTGTCCTACTCTAGTCGGATATTAGTCTATAGTCGGACTTATCCTACTATAGTCGGACATTTGAGTCGGACAAATCTTTCCTGCGTATTTGATTTGTTAAATTAAGTGTTTTTCAGGATTATCGCCTATTCACCCCCCTCTAGGCGACTTTCAAAATGGATTGAGGATATTCCCGTGGTATGTGAGTTTCCCGATGTTTTTCCGGATGACTTACCGGGCATGCCACCCGATCGGGATGTCGAGTTTAAAATTGAGCTCCAACCCGATACGGCACCAATTTCCCGTAGACCATACAAGATGGCTCCCAACGAGCTAGCAATCTTAAAAGAGCAATTGGGTGAGCTTATGGATAAAGGATATATTCGCCCTAGCTCATCTCCGTGGGGATGTCCCGCTCTCTTTGTGAAGAAGAAAGACAAGACGCTACGTCTATGTGTGGATTATCGCCCTCTCAATGCGGTAACTATTAAGAATAAATACCCGCTCCCTCGGATTGATATTCTCTTTGATCAATTAGTTGGTGCTAAGGTTTTCTCGAAGATTGATCTCCGATCCGGTTACCATCAAATCAAGATCCGAGCCGAAGATATCCCAAAACCGCATTCTCTACGCGGTATGGTCTCTTTGAGTATCTCGTCATGTCTTTTGGGCTCACAAATGCCCCGGCTCATTTTATGTACTTGATGAATTCGGTATTTATGCCCGAGTTGGATAAGTTTGTCGTGGTCTTCATTGACGACATTCTTATTTATTCGAAGTCCGAAGAAGAGCATGCCGAACACCTTCGCATTGTTCTCCAACGGCTTCGTGATCATCAATTCTATGCCAAGTTTAGCAAATGTGAATTTTGGTTGAAGCAAGTGCCTTTCTTGGGTCACATCATTTCCGCGGAAGGTGTCGCCGTTGACCCAAGTAAAGTGGGAGACGTGCTCGCTTGGAAATCCCCAAGGTCGGTGAGACAAATCCGGAGTTTTCTAGGTCTTGCCGGCTACTATCGGAAATTCATTCCCAATTTTTCAAGCATAGCCAAGCCTATGACAAAATTGTTGGAGAAAGATGCTAAGTTTAAATGGAGCCGTGAATGTGAAGAAGCCTTCCAAACTCTCAAGAAGCATTTGACATCCGCTCCGGTGTTAGCACAAGCCGACATCACCAAGCCGTTTGACGTGTATTGTGATGCATCCGGCACCGGTCTAGGATGTGTGCTAATGCAAGAAGGTCGTGTCATTGCTTATGCTTCTCGTCAACTTCACAAGCATGAACAACACTACCCTACCCACGATTTGGAACTAGCCTCGGTTGTCCTTGCTTTGAAAACTTGGAGGCATTATCTACTTGGAAATCTTGTCAATCTTTACACCGATCATAAGAGTCTCAAATATATCTTCACCCAACAAGAGTTGAATATGAGGCAACGTAGATGGTTGGAATTAATCAAGGATTATGAGTTGGAAATCCATTATCATCCGGGTAAAGCTAACGTGGTTGCCGACGCTTTGAGTCGCAAGGATCAATGCAATCATATGACCGGTTGTTCTATGGAAAACTCGGAAATTTCAGATTCTAGTGAACCGAGTCTTCGAGTCATTCCCTATGGTTCGCTATATAATCTAGCTCTCGTTCCTACCCTTCGTGAGGAAATTATTGAGGCGCAAAAGAAGGACGAAGGTATGGAATTTATTCGGCAAAAGATTGAGAAAGATGAAGCTACATGTTTCCGACAAGATGACAATGGTGCATTATGGTTTAACCAACGTCTCGTTGTTCCGAAGGATATGGAATTACGGAAGAAAATAATGGATGAGGCACATTTGTCTAAATATTCCATACACCCGGTAGCAACAAGATGTATCGCGGCCTAAGAGAAAAGTTTTGGTGGACACGCATGAAGCGTGAGATTGCACGGTATGTGGCCGAGTGTGATACTTGTCAACGAGTGAAAGCCGACCACTTGAAAAAGGCCGGATTATTGAACCCATTGAAAATTCCCGTTTGGAAGTGGGAGGACATTGCTATGGATTTTATCGTTGGATTGCCTCTCACATCAAAGAAGCACGATTCAATTTGGGTTATTGTGGATAGGTTAACTAAGTCCGCACATTTCATCCCCGTCCATACTACCTACAATACCAAGAAGTACGCCAAGCTATACATCTCAAGAGTGTTGTGTTTGCATGGAGTACGCCAAGCTATACGCTCCGGTCACCTCGGGGCCCCGCAACCGTGCCCATGAGGACCGCCGTCCCGCGCACGTCATCCCCACCAAGTTTCGGAGCACGCGCTGCCCTAGAACGCTGCTGCGTCGAACCTCGTCGGCGCCGGCCGCCGCTCGCCGGAGCCCGCGCGCCGCCCGGTTTAAAAATTGCCCGATGGCATTATCGTAAATATACCCGAACTTCGTTGAGTTTGAAAAATTCATATCTAGCGTTTGAATCGTCCAAAAATTACAAACTAAATTGTTTTGGAAACTAGAAGACCTGTACTTTCATAAAAGTAACATGAACTCATCAGATCTGGTCGTTTTCACATTTTTACGAAAATGACAAAAGTCAACCCCTGAAAACTTAACTAAGCCATAACTTTAAAAATATAAATCCAAATTAAATGCCACTTGGCCAAAGTCTTCACCCAGGCACACATGAATTTGTGGCCCTGGAAGATCTGCATTTCATTTCATATTTTTCAAGTTATTGCATTTCTTGCATTCTCTGTATTTAAGTTTTAATTAATTCTGTATAAATTATTTTTGCACGAAACTTGGCAATTAATTTCCTTTTGGTACTGTTCATATGTAGAAAATCCCATGTTAAATTTTGAGCATGTTAAGTAATGATTTTTGCAAACCCTAGATCTAAACTTCTAAAAAGTCATTTTCAGCACAAGCATAAATAGTTTTATGTTACTAAAAATCATGTTCATACATGTTTATGTAATTTCTACTGTTCATTATGTCCTTTAGCACCTCATGGCAGGTTTAGTCAAAAGGTTTCATGTATTTCACGTATGTTTGAATTTTGAAATCGAATTCCTAATGTAAAAGGAAATCGTCATCGCATGTGATGTTAAAACACCTAAGCCTAGATTTCTTCGTTTTGTATTATAAAACTTGCTAAGATATTAGTGCTAAACCTACACTAACCACAGCACTCATGTCTATGCCATCAAGTCACTACTCATTATATTAGTATGGTTATGCTTGTTCACGTAATTTGGGTCCCGTGAAAGAAAACAAGAGGCATGTTATGATTGCTAGGGTTTGAGCAAACAAACTTGTGATTAATGTGATCATAGGCATCTTTACAAAACAGCACACATGCATTACTCTCATCATCGACCTTGTATTCATATGACTTATGCATTGCATTTCATTCCTTAGGTGACGACGCCGAATTGATCCCGCCGGAAGAAGCTATTGCCACGCTCAACGCTTGTGAGGCTAGTACTAACTTCGATCACTCGCAAGGCAAGCCCCGGTGCATTCCTATTATTTTGAAATGTCTTCTTTTTAATCACTATATTAAGGATGATGGATGTGCATTTAAGTTCTAGGAATTGCTTGGAAATCCACGTGCATAAATCCCTATATGTCCTATGTAGAGTATGTGTCATACCTCCGATAGAAATGCTATGCTCGGTTTATAGAGTCAACGATAGAATGGGGAATCTCACCTATGGTTTATGATTAAACGCGAACATGATGGTTTTGGTTAAAAATTGAGAACACCCCATTGTGGCTCCGCGAACAAGTTTGAGTTGTGTACCACTTGCATACCTTTCTTATGGGGATCGGTAAACCTATGTAGCTGGTAAGTTGTAAAGTGAGCCGGATATCTCACCGACCCGGAGGTGATGTGTTTGGCACGGTGGTTGCACGGGTTGAGGACCGTTGGAGAGTACATGGGTTAAGCCTTGGACGCGTTGTTGAAAGGTCGCAAGGGGACGTGTACTCGGGGTCGGTGGCCCCGTGTTTTACTTTATGACGAACTCGCGAACGGTGGCCATACGTGTTCTTAAATGATGCGTATGTCGTGCATTTGGGTTCTTTCCTGCAGGATTAATAATTCGATAATTATCGCCGTTTCCTCTCGGTTAATGAGTACCACTTGGTTCGAGCAGTTCGCAATGTGTAGTAATGGAAGAGATTGAATAGCTTGCTGTTTTATATTGATATTAATTGTATTGCAAATTCTTGTATTGTTAGCATGCTCACTAAAGTTTCTTTTATGCAACCACCCTATTAATTTGGCTAAGTAATAAAATTGCCAACCTAATTAGCATAGGTGCTATTTGTGCAAAAATGCCAAGTTAAACCGGTCAAGCCCCATGCATCTAGGAGTCGGTCTTAGATGGCCAATTTGGCGGGTAAGACTTGCGGAGTATGTTAGATACTCGGGCTTGCCACTGCATGTTGATTTACGGGTTTCCCGCAAGCCGGTTTTTGTGATTGTTGTGGTAAGGTGGTTTGGGATGGAGAAGAGCCCAAAGAGTGGACCATTGAATGGGTCCCTAGCTCTCCGACCCATGATGAGTGAGCCATGGCCTAGGCCGGCATGGTTCCCTTAAGTTATCTATGTATCGTCGAGTTATGTATTTCGCTTCCGCACTTTAAACTCGAACAAAGATCATGGTTATGTAAGACTTAATTTCGAACCTAATGTATCTTTTATTCGAACTCTATGTTGTAATCAAGACTTAATTATGTAAACTTGCAAATCGTGTATGTTTGTTAATGTGATGCTATGTATGGTTGCTTCGTCAACCATCTCCCAAGGCGATCCGTACCACACTTAACTATCTTTCGGGATAGGGGTGTGACACTCAAGTTAGCATACGTCGGTCTTGATACCCGCCTTATCTCCATACCGGTATATGGAGTCCTCTGTTATTCCAGATCGGTTAGGAACCGATCTGTTGGCTATCTCTGCTAGCTTTATCTTCAATGATTTGTTACCATGTCTCTGCGTACCCATTCCTTTATCATCTGTATACCCATAAGGCAAGTATACGACAGCAGCCCCCGAGTAATTTTTGATTTGACCTTGAATAAGACCGACCAGTCTTCTGCATGTTGGTCTTGATTTCATGGTAAAATTAAAAAGAACTCTAATCTGCTGCAATGTTTCTTCTTTCTTCAAGGCGCTTCAAAAAGCCCAAAAAATCAGTGTTTTTGTTCTCCATATCTCCTAATTAGGTAAACAGGAATTATTGCATATTCTTCTTCTGGTGCACCGATTAGGTGCACCCAATTGGGTATAGCCCCGACTCTTGGATCATTTGAACTCCTTCCAAATAATGCAAGAGTCCACTAGTTGATTCTTCATTATTTCCTTTAATATGCAATCTCTACAGACCGCTCCTTTCAATTTTTCATTATCTTTCACTTCCCGCGATCTTCATAGACCGCTCTTGAATACGGTGCACCAGTCAGTGCACCTAACTAGGTATAGCCCCGACTCTTGTATCATTTGAGGCTCGCAAATAATGCAAGAGTCTTTCCGGATAGACTATGCTTTATTATTTTCCATTAAATCATATCCTTCTTAGCAATCTCTGCCAAGAGCATACTTTTAAGACCGGTCAAACCAGTCATACCATATATCCTTTTAAGACCGCTTAAGTCGGTCTTAACTTTATCATTTTTAGTTAATTTTAACTAAAAGGCACTACTCCATACTTTTGCGAGTCTACTGGGCTCAGGGTCAATTATGCCAAGTCTATGATGATACCAATCAATGTATCCAATGAGAAAATGGAAATTCTAGCAGGAACCCTGAATTGTCAAATAGGTCAAATGCCTTTTACCTATTTGGGGCTACCACTAGGAACAACAAGACCATCGGTTTCAGATTTCTTCCCGATGGTTCAAAGAATAGAAAGAAGATTAGTAGGCTGTGCACTGTTCTTAAATTTAGCAGGGAAATTGGAAATGGTGAACAACTGTGCTTTCTTCACTGCCTACATTCTACATGTGCACCCTTCATATTCCAGATACGGTGATTAGCCAAATAGATAAATATAGAAGGTATGGCATTTGGAGAGGATCTAACATCAATGCTGCAAAGCCACCTGCGGCAGCCTGGAGATTAATTACACGACCCAAATCTGAAGGAGGTCCGGGAGTCATCAAACTCAGAACACGGAACAATGCCTTACTTCTAAAGCAGCTACACAAGTTCATGAACAAGGAGGATCTGCCATGGGTCCAACTTCGTGGAGCAATTATTATGGAAACAATCAAGTGCCAGGTCTTAGGAAAAAGGGGTCATTCTGGTGGAGAGATATCCTGAAATTAATGGATTTGTATAAAGGAATTGCATCTATTCAAGTTGGAGATGGATCAACAGTTCAGTTTTGGATGGACACTTTTAATGGAGCACCCTTATGTCAACAATATCCAGAGCTGTTCTCTTTTGCAAAAGATCAAAAAATATGTTTATTTAAAGTAAGACAACAAGAACACTTTGCAGATCTCTTCCATCAGCCTCTAAGTGTTCAAGCATATCAGCAATGGATAGTGGTCAATGAACTGACTCACAACTTTCGGATGAATCCATTACATGATCAATGGAAACACATGAATCGGACCGGTAAATTATCGGTTTCAACAGTTTACAAGCTCCTAATAGGACATATGCCTATTCATCCCTCTTTCGGATGGTCGTGGAGCTGCTCTTGTCAACCAAAACATAAGTTTTCTTTTGGCTCCTCCTACAAGATAGGCTAAATACAAGAAACATCCTCAGGAGAAAACACATGGCCTTGGAATCATACACCTGTGAACTCTGCATCTTACGAAAGAGGAAACGATCGGACATCTATTCCTAAGATGTCGTTTTGCTACAAGGTGCTGGCAATCTATAGGGCTAAACATCCCTGGAAGATTAACTACGATGACAGGTGGTGAATTGGATAAAAAGGAAATTACAGGTCCCCTTCTTCATGGACATAATAATCCTTATGTGTCTGGAGCATATGGAAAGAAAGAAATAACTGGATTTTCAATAATGAGGACCCATCGGTAGACAATTGCCGCGAAAATTCCACAGGGAGATGGTGCTTATGCATAGAGCCAAAGATAAGCACAAGACGAAACCGCAAGAATGGATAGACCTCTTAATGTAGCTTTCCTTTTTTCTTTTCTTAAGCCTTTTGTTCAGGTGTTTCCCTTTTGTACAGACTTTGAATTACTTTTGAATAAAGTATCGTAGGGGCTTGCCCCTCCGGTTTCATTCACAAAAAAAAAAATCCTGGTTGATCGGACCAGTTTTATTCCCAGATTCTCACATCGACTCGAGTCTCCAAAGCCTATAATCAGCCGGATGATTAACACCCATAGCCTAAGGCATCAATTAACATTGAGTTAAGTAAAATCTAACTCTTTCATACTGCTAAATTATGAAAATTAGCATTGCATTAATCCAGATCCGAAAAATTCAAATTTCGGACCGCTTTTCTATTTATAGAAAATTTCTCATGTAGTAATCACGAGGACTTATCCTTATGGCCGTTTAGGTCATAATTAGCGCAAGTTACTAGCAAATCTTTAATATCCTTATAGCCGTTAGGTCATAATTGCACGATCACGACATAAGTCATTTAATGCCAAATTCATCGGGCCGTAAAAAATAGCCCAATAACTTTTCGCTCTCGAGCCCAGCTCGGGTGCTTATAAAAGAAATCGAAAGGTCGACCTAGGTCAAACCCATTATCGAAACTCCATACGCGCCCGCCATACGCCCTTGTTCTTCGGACATCACGATTATTGTTCTTCCTTTCCGCACAAACCAATCTCGGATTTCCTTTTTTCATCTTTCAAGATGGGCAAAAAGAAGTCTCCCGCCAACCCTGCGTCTTCCTCTTCTGTTCCTCGCGACCGGCTCCCATTCGGTGTTCAAGATCTAGGTAGCAGCAAAGTCACCGAAACATCGCTCAATGATGCGGTTCGTGATGGATATCTTCCCCCCCCTCCCCCAACCAATCCTGAACTGGAGTGTCCCTACCCCTGGCCAAGTCCCATGGGGAATAGACGACTCTCAGCAATTAGTTTTCAAATCTTTTTTCCTCCGTGGCCTTGATCTCCCTTGCTGCTCCTTCTTTAAGGGTCTTCTTTTCTTCTACGGATGGGAGTTAGTAAATCTCAACCCTAGCTCCATCCTGCAAATCGCTTTCTTCATGGACCTTTGTGAAGCTTTCCTTGGAGTCCTCCCCACTTCAAGTTGTTTCAATATCTTTTTCAAATCCGCCCACTTCCCTCATCGGACCGCCGAGCTGCAGTAGGTGGGGTAGGAATTCAATGTTGGAGTGCAGATGAATACTTCTCTATTTCCCTGAATAAAAGCATAGCCCATTGGAAAAATGGGTGGTTCTTCTATGATAATCCCCAGCTGCACTCCCTCCTTTCGAGCGCCAAGGTCGCCAAAAATTTCCCTACCCCGGATAGTAGGGAGAAACTCAAAGAACATGAAGAAATCCTCGCTCTCTTGGCTTGTATCAAGTATTTAAAGGAAGTCAAAGGTGTCACCGCCGAGACAGTTCTTCGGAGCTTCATAGTGCGAGGAGTCCAGCCACTAAAAAGCAAGAACATCCAGCATGGTGCTTCAATGAAGATGTGGCCATTCCTCCGGATGGAACTCCTCTCCCCGACGTAGAGCGGTTAGAAATCCGCCTCAAGCTAATGCTCCAACCAAAGCCGGACCTATCGGGATGTCAAAGAGTGGGTCCGGCCTTCGATATGTCAAACTCTCGAGATCCTGTAAGTATTCCTCTCCTTATTTTCGCTTTTGTTACATTTAATCTTCATCCTCTTATTCAATTTCAATTGTGCAATACAGAAAATGGATAATTTTAGAAGTCACCCCCTCTTCCTCCTAACGATACTTAGGGGGAAGATTATGAAGGCAATACCACTCCTCTCGTTGTTCAAACCGGTCTTACTCAAAAGACTTCGGACCGGTCGTATCCCCGCCGCCCAACGATAGCTCCGAAGATATCCAAATCCAAAAAAGTGGCTCAAGCATCTAGTACGAAGAAACGTACTACTTCCTTGACCATCGGAAGACCAATTGCGCCTTCCGCTTCGTATCGGGTGACACGCATACGGAGGCGCAAAAACTTGAAGATCGGCGGAAGGAAGAGGAAGCGGTCGAGAGGGATCGCCAAGCCGCACCGGCTGCTTTTGAAGCCGCTATCGAAAAACCTCAAGGAACCCCCTCAATGACGGATTCTCCGGCCAACGTTCCCAAGAGATCCCGGTATGGCATTCGGACCGGTCCTTCGACGGATGGCGCAGGGGAACCGATCGCATCGCCGCAAGTCCAACCAGCGGCAAAAAGTGCTACAGAGGGCTCCAGTGAAGATACTCAAGGTCCCTCCAAGAAGATCACGACCTCTACCGGCTTTAAGAAAGCCACTTAGTAAGTTTTCTCGCATCACTAATCCCTTCCGAATCATTTTCATCCCGGTCTTATAGTGCTTGCCACTTTTTCGCAAAATCCCTTCTAATTTCCAAGCTAGCATAGCTAGCTTTCTAAGAAATAAAGCTTCTACTCCTGCCCCGACCGGTAGTGCTTCCACTACCCCCTCTGCTGCATCTCTTGCCAGCACCAAGCCTTCCGAAGCTCAAAGTGCGGCATCCGCAAAGGAAATCCCTGCCGCCTCTAGGGTAGAAGCTTCATCCCAAGCGATTGAAGAACAAGTTATCAACGTCGAGGGCTCATCTACCGGTGACTTTCCTCCCCGGGCTACCCTGTTCCAAGTTCGTCCGGAACTCCCATTGGGTCCGATCCGGGTGGAAGAAATTCCTCGTCGGCCTAGGACGACGCGCAAAGCTTCGGGAGAGCCAAGATCGGCCAAAATGGTAGTCGGAGATGTTGAAGTGGACAACTCAAGTGGAGCTAGAAAGTTCACCGCAACAGCTCGGTGGGATGCCCTGCAGGAAGAGGAAGCCCCGAAGAACTTCTCCGAATCCGGCCGGGTATATCCTGTTACTTTACTAATTCCTTTGAAAATATTTTCATTATAGTGTGATCCTTTACTTCTTCCTCCTTTTAGGTTCTTCTAAAAACTCCGAAGCCAAAAATGCAATAATCGCTCGTCGGGAGGAAGAATCGTATCATAATCAAGAGCGGTTGGTCGAACTTGAATCTCGGACCGCCGATCCGAAATCCAAGGAAACCGATCTGTCGAAGAGGGAGGCCAACTCGATGAGCACCCACCGGTTGATGGAGGAACGCCGGCAAGAGATCATTAAGCTCCGCAAAGAAGTCCGAAGTAATTCTTTTAATCTTATCTCGCACATTTTGTATTTTCCTTCTTTTCTCTCCGACCGGTCTTGTTTTTGTTTCAGCACTTGAAAATCTTGTCGCCGCCCATAAAAAAGCGAAAGAAACTCTTTCGGAGAAAACAAGCTGCTCAAGAACTAGCTCTGCTGGAAGGTTCACAAATTGAAGAACAACAAGCAGCCCGGATCGGAGAGCTGGAAGGCGAGCTCACCGCCAAGGATAATATCACTCGCGCAGACTGCGTTCCAACAAAATGCTCGGAGGCCGACAATTCTCGTCCGAAGGCTGAATTGGCTGAGGCTCCGAAAGCCGTAAAGACAACGCAGATAGAGAAAGAGAGTGCCGTAAGGACAGCCCATGAATCTGCCCAACTCGCGCTCAAAGCTAAGGAAGAAGAAATTCAGCGTCCGCTGAAAATTGAAACCAAGCTGAGAGAATCAAATGTCAACATTAAAGGCAGATTCAGGGCCGCAGGAGTTAGACACGGACGTAAACTTCTTCTTTTTCTTCTTTATTGAGTAAATTCCCTTTTAACACCGGTCTATACTCGACAATTTTTCCTTTGTCCTTTTCCAGAACTTGCTGCAGGCACGGTGCGGACGCTCGAGTATCCGAATGGCGGCCAAGCTATCGATCGGAATGAAGTAGATCTCGGGACTGCTATCCGGGCTTTCCCAAGAAGGATCGGAGAGCATTCCAAGATGGTTGCCGCAGCAGGAGGAGGTCACATTGCCGCCATAATCCAATCTTGGACTCCGGTCAAAGATTGTGATTTCAACTTCATCAAGGATGGCGCCCACCCGAACACTATCGAAGATCGGTTCAATGAGCTGAAGAACTCGCTCATTGGTACCGTTTCCGAACCGATAGAGGATGTTCCTCTTGATCCGACTGGTGTTCTCCCGAATGTGGCTGCGGCAGCCCTTGCTCTGGACCGGGACGCTCAAGATGCAGCAGCCGCCGCTAGGCGAGACGGTGGAAGATGATATTGAAGATCTTGATGCTGATTTGTTGTCAACTCCTTCGATTCGAAGAAACAATTGATGACAAATTAGCTGAAAACCCTAAGACCGGGGATACCGGCTCTTCTAGCGGTACTTGCCGAGTAGATACTTGTCATAGGGCCAGCTCTCTTTTGTAACCAAACAATTTTATCATCATGCTATTATATTTTGTCTTGTTATCTTTTTCGATAATGGTGAAGTTGTAATATCTTCTCCCTTTCTTTGTGAATACTGGTTTCAAAATATCACCATCTTATACCTTACTAACTAACTTCTTTATCCGAGCAATGATGGTTATTTCAGCTCAAGCTAACTATGAACAAATTCTGGTTCTAATCAACACGAGATCACAATTCATAGTTGTAGCTTACTTTAACGAGGATCATGCGACATAGAAAAAGAACTAGCTTGTAAGGTTTGAGATTTCGCAATATCACAGATTGCTCTTAACACAACAGCCTACCAATCTTTATCAGTATTCTTAAAGAAAACATTAACAAATTTCCTTTCCTAAATATACCAGTCTTAAGCTGAAAACAGACCGTTGTCAACACAACGATCTCATCGACTAAATGATCGGTCTTATTTTTCAGGAATAGCACTATATCACTGATTGCTCTTAACACAACAGCCCCGACTCGATAAGTTAATTCAAAATTAAAATACCGAGACACAAGAAGCAAACACATTCACATTAGATATTAAAACTACTTTATTATAATATGATGAAGTTTACAAGAAGTACTTTTAAGTATAAAAACGACGAAGCTATTCAATATTCCAAGAATTTGGAATTTCTTCTTCTTCCAAGGTCATAAGCCTATAAGCCCCTGGTCCGGAGACCGACTTAACCAAAAAAGGTCCCTCCCGGACCGGTGACAACTTATGCCTGTTCTTAATGGACTGAAACTTCCGAAGAACCAAGTCTCCTACTTGGAATTCCTGCGTACGCACATTGTGATCATGATATCGACGCAACGCTCGGCGATATTTGGCCGCTTGAATCGGAGCTTGGTCCCGCAATTCTTCCGCAGCAATCAACTCAACCTCGATGCTGGTCTTCATATTTCTCTTCATCGTAATATCGTACCCGATCCGACACCATATTCACTCCTCGTAGGTAACATGGCTTCGGACCCATATACCGGAGAAAAGGAGACTGCCCCGTAGCTCGACTAACTTTAGTGCATAGTCCCCAGAGCACCCAAGGCAACTCCTTAACCCACTTTCCTGCGTACGGTTTCAAGCGGTCAAAAATTCTAGGTTTAAGACCGGTCGGGATCATTCCATTGGCTCGTTCCACTTGCCCGTTACTCCGTGCATGTGACACCGATGCTTATTGTATCCTAATTTCCAAGCTATCAGCATAATCCTTAAAAAATTCTGAAGTGAATTGAGGCCCATTGTCGGTGATGATATTGTGCGGGACTCCAAAACGCACAAAAATATTCCGTAAGAACTTGATCGCTCGAGCAGTGGTCGTGTTGGTAACGGCTTCAGCTTCAATCCACTTGGAGAACTTATCTATTGCCACAAAAATGTGCGTAAATCCTCTTGGCGCTCTTTTAAAAGGTCCAACAATATCCAGCCCCCAAGTAGAAAAAGGCCAAGTCATCAGAATTATCTGCAACTCATGAGCCGGAGCATGTGGTCATCCGGCGAAAAATTGACATCCCTGGCAATTTTTAACCACCTTATACGCATCATCCACGACCGTGGGCCAGTAAAATCCTTGTCCGAACACTTTCCCGACTAGTGTCTTCGAAGAAGCATGATTGCCACAAATTCCCTTATGCACATCTTCAAGCAACCGAACGCCATCGAGACCGATACACACTTCATCAAAATATTAACACCACGCCCGTACAGCTCTCCTTCAAGAATCGGATAACTGCGTGCTCGGACCTCCAGTCTTTGCTTCTCCACCTTATCCTCTAGAGTTTTACCAGATTGTAAATACTCAAGGTATGGGGTACGCCAATCGGAGTCAATGATCATAACGTCAAGTGATCGAGTATCTTCGGGCGAGATTGTTTCCTCGGCCTTGACCACATCCTCGGTCTTGTCCGTTAAGACTGCTTCCTCGACTCGGTCTTTCAAGACTGCTTTCTCGACCTGGTCCATCAAGACTGCTTCATCTACTATCTCCGTAATAGTAGCCTTGCGCTCCATCTTTATGGATGGCTTATCCGAGTACTTGAAGGAAAAAACCATGTGGAACCACTTGTCTCGATGACCCCGGTCCGGCTAACTCATCCGCAGCAGAATTATTTCTGCGCAGTATATGAGAAAATCGAAGACCATCAAATTTGTCTTCAAGCTTCCCGACCTCTTAACGATAGGCGATCATATGATCATCATGAGTGTCCCATACCTTGTTAACCTAACTTATTACCAGCATCGAATCACCATATACGTCTAATCGCCCGACTCCCAATGAAACAGACTACCGGAGTCCATGAAGCAAAGCTTCATATTCTGCAGTATTATTCGAGGCTCGAAATGCATTTGTAATACATATCCGAGTGGCTCCTTCGTGGGGTGAGAAGTACGACCCCAGCCCCGTGCTCGAAAGCTGTAGGGACCCATCAAAGAACATCTCCCAATACTCCAACGTCCGAATCCCCTGCGGGACTTGTGTCTCCAACCACTCGTTATGAAATCAGCTAAAGCCTGTCCTTTGATAGCTGTCCGTGAAGAAAATGTAATCTCATATTTCCCAAGTTCTATAGCCCACTTGGCAACTTGGCCCATCGCCTCTCGGTTTTGCACAATATCCCCATTGGTGAACCCAGTCTTAACTTCAATGGGATGCGCTTGGAAATAGTGTTTCAGCTTTCGAGATGTTATCACTACAGCATATATTAACTTCTATAATCGGAGATATCGCATCCGTGATTCAGTAAGGACTTCACTTACAAAATATACCGGATGTTGCACCAATTGCGAGATGTCCTTCTTCCTTCCGAGTCAACCGCAAATACCGTGCTCACCACATGAGTTGTTGCGGAAATATATAACTCGAATGGTCTCATCCGGTTCTGGAGGTACCAATACCGGAGGGTTACTAAGGTATTCCTTGAGCTGATCAAACGCGGCCTACGCCTCGTCCGTCCATTCAAACTTATCTTGCTTCTTAAGCAACTTGAAGAACGGAAGTCCACGGATCCCCAGCCTTGAGATGAAACGGCTAAGCGCAGCCATACCGCCCGTCAACTTACGAACGTCCTTCAAGAAACTCGGGGGTTTCATGTTGATAATTGTCCGAATCTTTTTTGGGTCAGGTTCGATGCCTCGCCATGACACCAGGTATCCCAGCAATTTTCCGGAGCGAACTCCAAACACGCAGCTTTCCGGATTAAGCTTCATGGAAAAATTCCGCCGATCATCGAAGGTCTCTGCCGAGTCGGAGAGAAGATCTTCAATTTTCTAAGATTTCACCACTATATCATCGACATAAGCTTCTACGTTCCTTCCCAATTGCGAGTCCAGACAGCATTGTATGCTCGCGCTGATAAGTAGCTCCGGCATTTTTTAACCCGAATGGCATGGTTGTGTAGCAGTATGCTCCGAACGGGGTGATAAACGCAGTCTTTATTTGATCTTCAACTTTCGAGAGGATTTGGTGGTACCCGAATAAGCGTCGAGGAAACAAAGACGTTCTCGGCCGACGGTCGAATCAACAACTTGGTCGATTCGAGGCAGCGCGATAGGGTCTTTGGGGCAAGCTTTGTTGAGATCGGTATAATCGACACACATTCTTAATTCTTTAGTATTCTTTTTTGGTACAAGGACTGGATTGGCCAGCCAATCTGGATGATACACCTCCCTAATGAACTTAGCTGCTAACAACCTAGTTAACTCCTTCTTAATGGCCTCCTTGCGGTCTTGAGCAAACCTCCGGAGCTTCGCTTAATCGGCTCGCATCGGGACGCACTAACGGTGCGTGCTCAATCTTCTCCCTAGGAACACCCGGCATGTCGAAGGCTGCCATGCGAAGATATCCCTATTTTCCTAGAGGGGTCCGACTCATCAAGCTGAATAGTCTTGGAAACAACCGCATCTATCTTCGACTTCTCCTTTGCAATCTTCTTGGCTAGAACTTCATCTTCTAACCTTGCCTGTACTTCTAGAGCTTCGATCGCTTCTCCGATTTCTCGTCGTTCGTCCTCCGAATTGACCCGAGAGGCCGGTTCGGTTCTATGTACTTCACAAGCATAAGTGGTCTTGATATCGGACCGAAACGATAAGACCCCATTTGGTCCCGGCATCTTCGACATCAAATACCGGTAATTTGGGATAGCCATAAACTTTACCGGAGCCGGTCTTCTAAGTATCGCGTGGTATGCTTGAGAAATGTCGGCCACCCGGAAGATGATATTCTCCTTCCTGTAGTTCTCCTTTATCCCGAAAGTCACCGGCAGAGAAATCTACCCCAAAGGATAGTTGTTTTGACCGGGTATTATACCATGAAACGGTGAAACGCTGCGATCCAGGTCAGCTACAGAGAGGCCAAGCTCCGGCAGAGTTTTAGCAAAATATCCAAGCAACTTCCCCCATCAATGAAAGTTCTCTTCAATCGCACCTTCCGAACAATAGGATCCGAACGAGCGGGTATCTACCAGCTTTCGGTAGTACTTCGGGATGATCAGCCCAACTAAACGTGAACCGTAGATATTCGGGGTAGCGGGAGCGATGGCGTTGACCTCTCCGAGCGCCGGCTTCGCTTTCGCTTCGACTCGTACACATCGGGGCCTCCATGGATCATGTTCACCTCCCTCGCTGGTTCCCGAAAACCTTCGTCATCTTCATTATCCTTGCCTTTGTCGTCTCTCCGGTTCCGGTGTCCGGACCGGGATGCTACCTTTAAAGCGAATTGAGCGAACGGTCTTAACAGGAAGCACTCTTTAGCTTTATGATTCCCATTATGAATCATGCAAGGGCCCTCCAAAAGTGTTTCGAACGAAAGTCGTTCTCTTGGACCTCTCTTAGGAGGTGCCGACCGATCTCCTCCATGAGACCGGTCGACAGCTGCAACAAGGTGATCAGCCTTGCGCTTGTTGTTATTCTTGGATCCAGATCGGTTGCTTTGGTCGTGCTTCGGCTCCTTTCCTTTGTTCCCGCGCAAATTGACCACATTTGATTCACCAGACAGCATAGTCATCTGCTATCTTGAAGCACTTTGACGCCGTCATGGTAAGGTTTCGATTATGCCTTCCAATCTTGTGAACTAATGCTTCACTTCGGACGCCGACTTGAAACGCCGCAATTACTTGCTGATCGGGAACATTGGGGATTAAGGACTTCTTGTTGCATAAACGCCCGATGAAGTCTCGTGAGAGTCTCGTCAGGCTTCGCTTCACCTGTTGAGGTCGAAGTAGTTTCCTGGATTCTCACAAGTCGCTCGAAAATTCTCCACGAACTTTTTGGTGAGATCGTCCCAAGAAGAGATAGATCTCTCGGGTAAGGATTGCAACCACAAGCGTCCAGCCTGCTCCATGCACATGGGGAGGTAGTTAGCTAGCACAAAAGTATCTCCTCCCGCTGATCGGATGGCGGTAGTATACATGCAAAGCCACTCAGCGAGAGACGCTTTGTCGTCATACTTGTCAATGGCCCCAGGCTTAAATCCCCTAGGGTATTTACAAATGCGTAAATCTCGCGTGAAAGCAGGGATCACGGAGTACTCATCATCTTCTAGACCGGTCCGGACCGGTGAAGGAGATCGCCGACGAGGGTAATGCCGGTAGTTACGATCCCCGTCATCATCGGAGTAGTCATAGTAGCGATCGTCTTGATTTCTATCTCCCGAACCATCCCGGCGGTCGTTGTTCATCCGCTCTGCAGCCGTGAAGGAGGAGGCGGAGGCGGAGGCCGAGGCGGAGGCGCCGCTTGGCGATCATTGTCACCTCGTCGGGCTCCCCGTCCCCGTCTCTGTTGTCTCGTCTTCTTCGATCTCTCGGTGTCACGACGATCGTCTCTTCTTGGCTGGTCATCTCGATGAGCATGTCGATTGTCGTGCCCTCGATGATCATTGCACGGAGGATTTCCGCTCGGAGGTGGCGCCGAAGCAGCCGGTCCACGCCGTGGCGAGTTAGTTACATGTGGGCGACGTGGGGTAAGATCCCGCGGACGATCATCAACATGACCGGTCCGTCGCCTTTCATCTTCTTCTTGTCTCCTACGCTCTTCCGTCCTCTCTACATGGCGATCGATAAGCACGTTATGAGCATCACGATTGCCGTTGAACGGTACGCGTAAATCCTTGTCCGGAGCTCGTTCATGTTCGTCCGCGATCGGAGTGTGTCGAGGCCCAAGCCTTCCGCCGGAAGAAGCTCCTTCGAGACCGGGCTCTTGCAGGCCGCTCCGAGCGAGAACGCGAGCGACAAGAAGATTCAGCTCTGTCATGAACGAGTTGATTTGTTTGTAGAGCAGCCGCGTCTACCAAATTCAAAGCGCGTTGTAGCCTCGGCGTCGCGTTGAAGACTTCCTCCGGTATTGTCTCGAGAATTTGCTTTACCCCTACAATGTTGTGGATCGGTGAAGTGAAGACTCGGGCGCCATTTAATTCCACTTCCATAGAGCTCAAATCCAATGCTCGCTCGAAGAACAATGGCGCCTTCCGCTTCGGCACCCACGTCGGCCGTTATATCCTAGGGATGTTTCTTCCGGGTCTCCGGATCGCTCCGACAACGGACCAGTAGGCGGGCGCAGCGGTCGCATGAATGCTTCCTCCCGCCCGACTAGTGCCGCGGCGTTTGCGCGATGATTCGCGGCTAAAGGTTGCGGAGGCTGTTCATCTCCATCTCGCTTCGTTTGTTTCGCGTTGGCGACGGTTAGCTTGGTCTTCCGCCATCCTAGCTTCTTCGGTGGCGGCTTCCTCGGGAGTGAGTTCTTGAAGAACCGGACCCGCCATGAACACTTGGAAGAAGGCCGGAGACCCTTCCTCGAAGTTGCTACCAAGCTCGCGAGAGCAGCCTTATCGTCGCAGACCGGGTGTTGGTGTGAGACGTGAGCGGTCCGATGATTCACGCTAAAGCTGCGTCGGATCCGCAAGGTTTCAAACAAGAGGTGTCGACCGTGGCAGGTGATTGCGCTTCGGAAGCCGCGGCCCGGCTACGAGTCGGATTTGTCGGATGTAACTTTCCGGCGGAATCGGCTTCAAAGTCGAGGGACACGAAGCGGATCTTGAAGCCGGGGCGAAGTCGACGACGAGCGAAGAGGCCATCGAACTCACCGAAAACTCGTCGGGACCCCATCCCGGCATGCCAAATGTCGAGTCTTAAACTCGGCACTAGAACTATCCGGTCCCTTACGAACGTGGAATTCGATGGTGCAACACACGGAACACACAAGAACTCACGATTTTAGACGAGTTCGAGCCTCTCGATGGAGAGTAATATCCTACGTCCTGTGTGTTATGTATTGCCTTAAGCAGATTGCTAATTGCAAGATCTCGGAGAGTTTTCTGGGGGTCCATGCTCCGCCTTATATATCCGGGTGAGCTAGGGTTACATGCGAGTCCTAGTCGATTACACGGATTACATATATGGGAACTCTATCTCTAGTTTTCCTTATTGATTCGTAGTCCTAATAGACTACAAATTACTCCTTTACTTGTTTCTCAAATTAGCATACGTCGGTCTTGATACCCGTCTTATCTCCATACCGGTATATGGAGTCCTCTCGTTAGAAACCAGTCCGTTGGCTATCTCTCGCTAGCTTTATCTTCAATGATTTGTTACCATGTCTCTACGTACCCATTCCTTTATCATCCGTATACCCATAAGGCAAGTGTACGATACTCCGCATCATATTGTCCTGAAAAAGATGGAATGGTAAACTTCATCCTAGCATAAGGATCATCGAGGGCTCGATTGTTGTTACCTTGTTGTCGATGGTGGCCTCCCATACCTTGGGTGTTATGTTGTAGACGTCGGTGAAGCCTTTCTACTCGTGTAGCTGCGTCATCAACGCCGACATTGGCATCATACACCGTGTCATCTTGTCTATTTCCACCCGCTAATCTCAAATAATCCCTAATTAAGCAGCCACTTAATTACTCAATTAGCAAAATCAGGAAAATAGGAAAATTCCCATTTAAGGGGGGGGGGCAAAACCCTAGCTCCAAAAATCTCAAACTTTCACAACAAGTAGCATACCCATATTTTTGCACCAAGTCATTGCCCATGCAGAAAGAGGAATTTAGAGCATTTTTACCAATTTTTTAGCTAAGGTTTGAAACACTTACAAATTCAAATTCAAATTTCAAACAACATTGGTTCCTGAATTTTTATAAAAATCCCTGAGCAGAATCTGCACCTTGCCCCAAAAGGTAATTTGTAGATCACATCACACCGATAATGCATGATTTTTGGTTCGATTTTACGAGTAGTAGAAATTGAGTTTGAATCAAATTTTAGAAGAAGTCAAAATTCAAAAAATCAAAATCAAACCTGGACCTTACCCATGGGCAATGACGGTAGACCGCCGGTCCAAGCACCACCTTCGCTCGCCAGCCGCACGCGCAACCCCGCCCCATCCCGTAGCCACGCCTTCCTAGCTAGAGGTGGCCAAATGGCACGCGCAACCCAGCCCCATCCGTTCAGCCGTGAGCGTGACCTCATCGGCGTCAGCCGTCACTCGCCGGAGCCTACGCTCGACCTAGATTTAAATCCGACGGTGGCATTTACGTAAATAGCACCGAACTTTAGCCAGATTTCAAAAACCCATATCTTACGTTTGAAAAGCCCAATATTGTCAAAATTTTGTTTGAATCTACGAAGCATGAACTTTTCAAAAAGTAACATGAACTCCTATGATTTCTTCATTTAAGTAATTTTCAAAAATCATTAAGTTGCAACCGTTGTAAGCTTCATAAATTCATAACTAATTAAATAAAAATCATTTAAATATGACACTTGGTCACCATGTACATCTTGGCATACATGAACATCCTGCACAAGCATTTTTATTTTTACTGCATATTTGTTCAAGTTATTGCATTATTGGCATTTTCAGTAAATAAATTTATATTAATTGTGTATAAATTATTTTTGCATGAAACTTGGTAGATCTACTATTCATTGTTCAATGCTCTTGTATAAAAGTCCATGAATTATTTTAAGCACCAGAAGTATTTATTTTCCAGCCCTTGTTATTAAATCATTTAAATGCTAATTTCAGCAGATGAATTTATATATGTATGCATGTAATTTATATCTCTACTGAATATTTCTTCATTTTTGCTGTTCATATGGCATATTTAGTCCCTCATGGTCAGAAGAGTAGCATGTTCAATGAACATATGCTTGTGGTTCTTGTTTGGTTAATTTTCTTTAATCACATTGATTAAGTGTCATCTCATGTGACGATAAAATGTTTCACGTATGCTCCCCACTATTTAAAATGCTCACATATGTTTTGCTCATTGGTGTAGCTCTGAAATTGAGTGATTGTACCCACAGCATGATTGAGTACTTACCATGGCTATTGTTGTTGCTTTATATCATTGCTCATGTTGCTAAATGCTAGCCAAAAATGGAAAGAATGTGTGTCGATAAATTCTTATCGCATGTGCACTTAGAATTACTCTCTCATCCATAAGCATGACATAAACATAATCAGCACCCATCCATAAACCATATACCTTGTCCTTGTATTCTTTTGTTACTTATGCATTGCATTTTATCTTCTAGGCAACGACGTCGAAGTGATCCTCCGGAAGAAGTCGTTGCCGATCTTAATGCTCGGTGAAGCTACTAACTTTGACCACACTCAAGACAAGCCCCGGTGCATTCCTACTGTTTTCAAAGTCTTTCTTTTTTCACTATATTTAAGGATGTTGAATGTGCATTACGTTATAGGAGTTGAATGAAAACCCCTCCTGCATATTACCCTATATGTGCTATGTAGTATGTGAGTCAACCTGTCGTTAGCAATGTTATTCTTAGGTTTTGGAATCATCGATAGGGCTGGACACTATCATTACTTATGTTACACTCAAATGTGGAAAATTGGTAAAAGTGAGAACCTCCCATTATGACTCCACGAACAAGTTTAAGTTGTGTACCAAGTGCATACCTTTCTTATGGGGATCGGTAAACCTATGTAGCTTGTGATTTGTACGGCACGGTGGTTGCACGGGTTGAGGACCGTTGGAGAGTACACGGGTTAAGTCTTGGGCACGTTGTTGAACGGTGTCGCGAGAGGATCTCGTACTCGGGGTCGGTAGCTCCGCGCCTAACTTTGTATGAACTCACGAACGGTGGTCATACGTGTTCTTAAATAATGCATATGTCGTGTGCTTAGTCTTTCCTGCAGGATTTATAATTCGATAATTATCGTCGTTCCTCTCGATTAATAAGCACCACTAGTTTTAGGCAGATTGCAATGTTTAGTAAGTTACAAAGATATGATTTACTTGCTGTTATTATTGATCAAATATTGTATTGCTACTCTTGTATTGCTTAGCTTTGCTCACTAAACTTTCCTTTATGCAATAACCCTATTAATGTGGCTAAATATAAAAGTGTAACATAATTAGCTAGGTGTTGTTTTTATACAATTACTAAGTGAGCCCGGTCAGCCCTATGCATCTAGGTGTCGGTCTTAGATGACCAATTTGACGGGTAAGACTTGCGGAATATGCTAGATACTCGGACTTTGCCATTACATGTGTATTTCAGCTTTCCAAGCAAGCCGGGTTTTTGTGATTTTTATGGTAAAGATAGTGTGGGATGGAGAAGGGCCCAAAGAGTGGACCATCGAATGGATTCCTAGCTCTCTAACCCATGATGAGTGAGCCATGGTCTAGACCGGATGATTTACTTAAGCCATCTATGTATCGTCGTTTTATGTAATTGCTTCCGGACTTTATTCCAAACAAAGATAATAGTTATGTAACTTAACTTCGTGAATCTAATGTATCTTTTATTTCAAACTCAAGTTGTAATTCGAGACTTAAATGTAATCAGTTTGCAATTCGTGTATGTTTGTAAGTGTGATGCTATGACGAGTTACTTTGTTAATCCTCTCTCGAGACGATCCGTACCACACTAATCTATTTTTGGGGATAGGGGTGTGACACCTAGTTCAAATCCCACCCTGCACAATATGTGCACTGATTTTTGCAATATTTTTTCAATGGGCCAAACAAGCCGCCGTGTTAGTGGGCCTAACGGATCGACCCAGACACGGTTACGTAGTTTCGTGTCGTGCCATGGGTCGTGACCTCCGCCCGTGGGCTAGCACGGCACGACTCGATAATAGTTTTGTGCCGTCGGCCTCATATTAAACGAGCCGTGCTTTCATGGGCCTAGACCGTGCCGTGCCGAGCGGTCCGCTTGGCCACCTATAGTTACAGCTAGACAAGAAAAGAGAAAAACAAAGAAATCCTATCGAATGGGCCAAAATCGACACCCATGTAAGGCCCACTACGAGCCTCTGCTAAGATATTCCTTCCATCTTTAACCGCTTTACCACCGGCTCCTATGAAATCCAAGCCCACCCGTGTATGGTCCCAGTTGACTCATCCGTAATGCTGCGATCCGCCTTCCCGCTCGTCTCCCACCTCCCAGCGAAGAAAGCGCCCCCAATCCGCCCACGCCCACCACCTGTTCGCCGATATGCCGCCGCCGCCACCGCCGCGCCACACTCTCCCACTCCCCGGCGCCGCCACCTCTCCCGCCCGCCTCCGCCTACGTCCACCTCCCCTTCTGCCGCAAGCGCTGCCACTACTGCGACTTTCCCATCGTCGCGCTCGGCTCCTCCTCCCCACCCCTTCCCCGCGCGGCGAGGGCGCGGAGGACCCACGGATCACCGACTACGTGCGCCTTCTGCTCCGGGAGGTCGCCGCCACTCGCCCCGTTCCCGACGCCGACTACGGCGTCCCGCTCGAAACCGTCTTCTTCGGCGGTGGCACGCCGTCGCTGGTCCCGCCGCGGCTCGTGGCCGCGCTGCTCGACGCGCTGCGCGGCCGGTTCGGCCTGTCGCAATGCCCCGAGGTGTCCATCGAGATGGATCCCGGCACGTTCGACGCTGCCAGGCTCAGGGAGCTCGTCGGTGCCGGTGTCAACCGCGTCTCGCTCGGCGTGCAAGCTTTCCAGGAAGACCTGCTCCGGGCGTGCGGCCGCGCGCATGGGCTCAGGGAGGTGCACGAGGCGGTCGAGATCGTAACGGCCTGCGAGGGGCTGCAAAACTGGAGCATGGACCTCATCTCCTCGCTACCCAACCAGACGGAGGAGATGTGGGAGGAGAGCTTGAGGTGCACGGTGGATGCCCGGCCCACACACGTTTCTGTCTATGACCTGCAGATTGAGCAGGGCACCAAGTTTGGGCAAATGTAAGGCTTCTCCTCCTTTTATAACCTGAATTTCACAATGAGCCATGATCAGTTATTTAGGGAGGGACAGCCCTGTACCATCAGCTTCTGTTTATGGTAAAGTTTGGTTTGGTTGCAACTAAAACAAAACAAAAGTTTGGTTTGGTTACCAATCCTTGCTATTGGGCCAGACCACAATCACATCTTGGTTAGGGCATGCTCAATGCTAGATTAAGTAATTCCCATCTATAGTATTTGCATTGCATATAAATGCAACCAGTAATGTGTTCTGTATATGATTATTTGGTCCTCTCAACATCTCCATGGTTGGGTTCAAGAGGTGATTGATGGCAACTATTTTATACATGTTTGATTTTGGTAGGTATACTCCTGGTGTGCATCCTCTTCCGAGTGACAGTGAGTCTGCAAACTTATACAAGATTGCTTCCAAACGACTTTCTGAAGCAGGATATCACCACTATGAGATCAGTAGCTATTGCAAGCCTGGATATGAGTGCAAACATAATGTAACGTATTGGCAGAACCGGTCATTCTATGCCTTTGGTCTTGGGTCAGCAAGCTACATCAATGGTGTTAGATTTTCCAGGCCAAGAAGAATGAAGGACTATGCTGAGTGGGTTCAGAAACTGGAGGGTGGAACTTGGAGCCATGAGTGTAGAAACTCTGATATGAAGGAAAGTGCAATGGATGTAGTGATGCTATCGTTGAGAACAGCTTGGGGGCTTAATTTAAGGAGTTTCAGTAAATCCTTTGGAAAAAGTCTAACACTATTGCTTTGTAACACATTTAAGCCTTTTGTGGAGAGTGGTCTTGTCATTGCCATGGATGCACAACGACAAGCCTTGTCACCTGGTGATTTTGAGTTGGACTTGCAAAGTGAGTATGATTTTGGAAGCAGAGCTGCGTTCATCCGTCTAAGTGACCCAGATGGATTTTTGTTGTCCAATGAGTTGATTTCACTTGCTTTTGGAATTATTTCACCATAACAAAGGTGCCTTTTTGACACTAATTAACATAGATCACTTATGTTTTGGTTCTTATTGGCCGTATTGAGCTCTTCCTTCTAATCTATCTAGTGTTCACATGGTTGTATAGGGTAACATAAGTTGGTTACTGAGGCACATAGCACAAATAAAATATTAATTCTGACAAATACATTAAAGCCCGACTGGTGAGAAATGCAATCAATTAGGTCTCTGGCTTCTTGTGGTCAGCTGACTCTATCCTTCTCCTTGTCCAACTGAAGCTTCTTTTATCATCCATCTTTAAGGTCTCATAGCAAATCATTTGGAATTTTGGATGCTGTCACAAAGATATTACAATTTATCTTAAACTGTTCTACATTTGTTCAATTTTCACCTTTTTATTGACAGTCTACTGACGATGTTAGTGTTAATCTCTCTTGTATAATACCTTGTTTTAATATGAGTTGAGCTAGATTGATTACTTTTGAGCCTTATGGTACATCATTCCTATTCATATTACTATTGTCATGAATTTTGTTCTGGTTAACGTTCAGCTCGAATAATCCTTCTTTTAATTTTGTTCTTTCACAAATCTTGTGTTTTTGTCTCCTGATCTCATGGACTCGCACCATCACTGAATTCTATTAGGAGGATTCTTGATAATTATTTAATGTTCCACGTCATAGGTCACATGTTTTGTGAAAGAAAGCGCTTGTTGCTTGTATTAGCAACTGGCGTTTTATATTCTTATATACAGTAAAAGACTCGTGTTAGAAAAAGGACGCCTTGAAGATCATAGGTGACGCAAGTTGACACGAATTGTGCTAGGTAAACAAAGCCAAATAAAAGTAGTAGTAGAAGAATTATTCTAGTAGCTTTTAAACACCTTGGCCGGACGGTAATTCAGCAGACAAAAATTAGAAGTAGTTTTGAGGTTTTGAGTTGCTAGACCATGAACTAGAGTAGGGTGGGCGTACACCAGCACACCATGTCCATCTGCCCTCTTGCCAATAGGGTGTGTACTCAGTGGAAAGGAGATGGGTTACATTGACAGGCTCATCAAACTGTTGGCAGACCTATTAACACTAGTCCATCAAACTGTGAACACTTAAGGCATTCAGCTATATGTAAGTCTTGACTCCAAAAAGGGAAATTAAGTAGCATCGGTTGAGAATAAAAAATACAAACAGTTTGCAAATAGATATGTACACTACCAACTGTTTATTAAACCGTAAAAATATCACGGGTCAAAGTATTGGACTTGTAATTGGATATGTCACAGCTACACAAATTGAGATTTCATGTTATTGTCTGGATCTCATCCATCTAGTTTTAATTAACATGAATATACCATGTATTTAATGTGATTAAACTGATATTATCTAGCTTTGTGATTCTAATAGAGTTGTATGACGTCAAACTATCATTCTGTCTTTTAATATGGAGAAACTAAAAGGGAAATATCTTTATGAACATGAAAATCTAAACTGTTATGTTATTATTAATGCATTAAAATATATAAATGTTTTGTACTAAACTGACCTGGAGCAAACGTGGTAGAGATACGCTTTGAATCCCGTTAATGCTTCCAGGACTATCATGTCTATTCTTGTAGCTTCATACAATGCCACACGGAAAATCAAATCGTCATACACTACCACACTGATCTACTGTAGCGACGGGTCAAATGGGCCTACAGCGGCAGGTAGGCCGGACCGTCGCTACGCCTCCGCAGTTATAAATAGAGGTTTCTAGTGGCGGCCCATCACTAACCGTCGTTAAAAAGATCTTATTAACGACAGTTGGAGGTGCTCATGTAACTTGTACTGGCGGTTGGTAAAGCCAACCGTCTAAATTAAATCAACCTAAGTGAAATGGAGTCTCTATCGTTCCCCTGCAAGAGTTAACTATGAGACTTCATACACCTTAAAGTTCATAGAACGAAAAGAAGTTTTTAGGAGGCCCTTATCCTCATTATGCCTAGCATTGAGTGGGCTGGATATTTACCTTATCAACTAGCAAATCAATAGGGGTTCTTTTTGATTAGGCACCAGAATTGGCACCACAATCGGACTGAACCGACTGTTTGTCAGGCTACTGTTCTCCTATTCTCTCGAATCCATGAAGTAAGACATTGATTTTGTAATAAGGTCAATTATGTTCATTGCATAATAAATTCCCTTGAAAAGCATTGGCGCACGTGTAAGCGAGTTGCTCTACCGAACTGAGCTATAGCCCTTGTCAGAGATATCTTAACATATAGATAATTTGTTGTCAAGATGAATATTCTGTAATGCCATAGGATATTCCTTTGATCTATTTACTATATACCATACCAATAATGATACCATACCAAATACCATACCAATAATGATACCATACCAATAATGGAGCGGTATTGCTTATAAAAAGGATTTGATCTATAATCGATCGAAGTAATGTGGCTTCTTTTGTGATGATAAATTGCCTACTTAACTCAGTGGTTAGAGTACTGCTTTCATACGGCGGGAGTCATTGGTTCAAATCCAATAGTAGGTAGGTAGGTAGAAAAATTACTAGATAGCATTGGACTTACTTCGCTTCGCTATCTAATAACTTTTTCTACCCTTCTTTCCTTTTTCTTTGTATCAACGAAACCTTTGGATTGTCTTCAATTGGATGGGGGAATCCAATTGATAGCCTCGACTCGTATCCTAGCCCGTTTGAGAGCTAGCTTTGCTTCAACCAATTCTTTCGTACCCTCAGCTTTACTCAAGTTAGCTTCGGCTATTTCAAGTGCTCGTTGAGCTTCTTCCGGATCAATGTCACTACCCAGTTCTCCATCATTTCCTAAAATGATGATCTCATTATTAACTATTCTCGCAAAACCACTCCACAGAACTGCCGTTAACCATTGGTCGTTGAGAAGGCGTATTCTCAAAGGACCCATATCTACAGTCTGTGTTAATGGGGGCGTGGTTTGGTAATACACCAATTTGGCCGCTATTAGTAGATAAAATGATTTCTTTCACTTCACAATCCAAAATAATTCGTTTAGGAGTCAGTACATAAAGATTTAATTTCATTTCTTCAATTTGTTCTCCTCTTCTAAGTTTATAGCTTTCGTGCTAGCTTCATCGATGTTCCCCACCAAATAAAAAGCCTGTTCGGGTAGGCCATCTAATTGTCCGGAAAGGATTAGTTGAAACCCCCTAATTGTTTCTGCAAGACTAACATACTTTCCTGGAGAACCGGTAAAAACTTCTGCCACAAAGAACGGTTGTGATAAGAACCGCTCAATTTTTCGTGCTCTTGCTACAGTTAAACGATCCTCTTCCGATAATTCATCCAACCCAAGAATTGCAATAATGTCCTGAAGTTCCTTGTAACGCTGTAAAGTTTCTTTAACTCTTTGCGCAGTTTCATAATGGTCCTTGCCGACGATCCGAGGCTGTAACATAGTTGAAGTTGAATCTAAAGGATCTACTGCGGGATAAATACCCTTGGAAGCTAATCCTCTGGAAAGTACGGTAGTAGCGTCCAAATGTGCAAATGTTGTGGCAGGAGCAGGGTCGGTCAAATCGTCCGCAGGTACATAAACAGCTTGGATCGAAGTTATCGATCCCTTGTTGGTAGAAGCAATTCTTTCTTGTAAAGAACCCATTTCTGTACTAAGGGTAGGTTGATAACCCACTGCGGAGGGCATTCTCCCTAATAAGGCGGATACCTCCGATCCTGCTTGAACAAAACGAAAGATATTATCGATGAATAAAAGTACGTCTTGCTTATTAACATCTCGGAAATATTCTGTCATAGTTAGGGCAGTTAAACCAACTCTCATACGAGCTCCGGGCGGTTCATTCATTTGTCCATAAACTAGGGCTACCTTTGATTCCTCGATATTTTTTTCATTAATTACTCCAGATTCCTTCATTTCCATATAAAGATCATTTCCTTCACGAGTCCGTTCCCCTACTCCGCCAAATACGGATACCCCTCCATGAGCTTTAGCAATGTTATTGATTAATTCCATGATGAGTACTGTTTTACCTACTCCAGCCCCCCCAAATAGTCCGATTTTTCCTCCACGCCGATAAGGAGCTAAAAGATCAACTACCTTAATACCTGTTTCAAAGATAGATAATTTCGTATCTAACTCAATAAAGGCAGGCGCGGATCTATGAATAGGGAATGTTGCACTAGTATCTACAGGACCCAAATTGTCAATAGGCTCCCCAAGAACGTTAAAAATTCGCCCGAGAGTAGCTCCACCGACCGGAACACTAAGAGGAGCTCCTGTGTCAATCACTTCCATTCCTCTCATCAACCCATCTGTAGCACTCATAGCTACAGCTCTAACTCGATTATTTCCTAATAATTGTTGTACCTCACAAGTCACATTAATTTGCTTCTCGGCAGTGTCCCGACTCTTGACTATCAAAGCGTTATAAATATAAGGCAACTTGCCTGGGGGAAAAGTGATATACAGCACGGGTCCAATAATTTGATCAATACGCCCTGCATTTTTTTCTTCAATTGTGGAAACCCCGGGACGCGAAGTAGTAGAATTGGTTCTCATAATTATCACATAATTATAAAAAAAGGGAATTTGTCGAAATTTTTCTTTTTTTCTTGTTGAATAATGCCAAATCAAATAAAAAAATATCCAAAAATAAAAAAGTTAAAAGGAAATGAATTAGTTAATTCAATAAAAAAGAAAAGGGGACTAGCACTTGATTTCGTTGCCTAAGCGAATCCCATTCACTCGTTTACTCATGGAATGAGTCCAGTGGAAAGTTCAATCAATCTTTTTTTGATTGACATTTTTCCTTTTGTCAAGGATCTTTGCCTCTTCTACTTTCCTGTCTAGGACTTCGATATACAAAATATATACTACTGTTAAGCATAGATTGCTGTCAACAGAGAATTTTCTTAGTATTTAGGTATTTAGATTCAAAATAAGAAAGGGGCCTATTAAGATAAGAACTTATAAAATTGTAAAATAAGGATTAAGGGATTAGTTTGGGTTGCGCTATATCTATCAAAGAGTATACAATAATGATGGATTTGGTGAATCAAATCTATGGTTTAATAATGAACCATGTTAACTTACCATAACAACAACTCAATTCCTATCGAATTCCTATGGTAGAATTCCTATGGTAGAATTCCTATAGGATAGAACGTACACAGGGTGTACGCATTATATATGAATATGAATGAAACATATTCATTAACTTAAGCATACTCCCTTTTTTATTTAATGAGTTGCTATTAATTGAATATTTATTTTCAGATTTTTGCAAAGGTTTCATTTACGCTTAGCCCATATCGAGTAGACCCTGTCGTTGTGAGAATTCTTAATTAATGAGTTGTAGGGAGGGACTTATGTCACCACAAACAGAAACTAAAGCAGGTGTTGGATTTCAAGATGGTGTTAAAGATTATAAATTGACTTACTACACCCCGGAATACGAAACCAAGGATACTGATATCTTGGCAGCATTCCGAGTAACTCCTCAGCCCGGGGTTCCGGCTGAAGAAGCAGGGGCTGCAGTAGGTGCGGAATCTTCTACTGGTACATGGACAACTGTTTGGACTGATGGACTTACCAGTCTTGATCGTTACAAAGGACGATGCTATCACATCGAACCCGTTCCTGGGGAAGACAGTCAATATATCTGTTATATAGCTTATCCATTAGATCTATTTGAAGAGGGTTCTGTTACTAACATGTTTACTTCCATTGTGGGTAACGTATTTGGTTTCAAAGCCCTACGTGCTCTACGTTTGGAGGATCTACGAATTCCTGCTGCTTATGCAAAAACTTTCCAAGGTCCGCCTCATGGTATCCAAGTTGAAAGGGATAAGTTGAACAAGTATGGTCGTCCTTTATTGGGATGTACTATTAAACCAAAATTGGGATTATCCGCAAAAAATTATGGTAGAGCGTGTTATGAGTGTCTACGCGGTGGACTTGATTTTACCAAAGATGATGAAAACGTAAACTCACAACCATTTATGCGCTGGAGAGACCGTTTTGTCTTTGTTGCCGAAGCAATTTATAAAGCACAAGCCGAAACCGGCGAAATCAAGGGGCATTACTTGAATGCAACTGCAGGTACATGCGAAGAAATGATTAAGAGAGCTGTATTTGCGAGGGAATTAGGGGTTCCTATTATAATGCATGACTACATCACTGGAGGATTCACCGCAAATACTAGTTTGGCTCATTATTGCCGCGACAACGGCCTACTTCTTCACATTCACCGAGCAATGCATGCAGTTATTGATAGACAGAAAAATCATGGTATGCATTTCCGCGTATTAGCTAAAGCATTGCGTATGTCTGGGGGAGATCATATCCACTCCGGTACAGTAGTAGGTAAGTTAGAAGGGGAACGCGAAATGACTTTAGGTTTTGTTGATTTATTGCGCGATGATTATATTGAAAAAGATCGTTCTCGCGGTATCTTTTTCACGCAGGACTGGGTATCCATGCCAGGTGTTATACCGGTGGCTTCGGGGGGATTCATGTTTGGCATATGCCAGCTCTGACCGAAATCTTTGGAGACGATTCTGTATTACAATTTGGTGGAGGAACTTTAGGACATCCTTGGGGGAATGCACCAGGTGCAGCAGCTAATAGGGTGGCTTTAGAAGCCTGTGTACAAGCTCGTAATGAAGGGCGCGATCTTGCTCGTGAAGGTAATGAAATTATCCGAGCAGCTTGCAAATGGAGTCCTGAACTAGCTGCAGCTTGTGAAGTATGGAAAGCGATCACATTCGACTTCAAGCCGGTAGATACCATCGATTAAGTAGAGAAAACTAGATATAAAGAAGGTCTAAATAAAAAAGAAGCGAAATAGAAAGAGAAAAAATGAGTTACGAATTGCAGTAATTCTTCTTTATTCTTCGAATTGATTGCAACTAAATTTGGCTCGATCTTTTAAAAGATCGAGCCAAATTTAAATATATCTTGATATGATCGTGAGACTTGACAAATCGAGATTCTTCTATTCTATATATCTAGAATACAGAAAGGTATAATACAATAAACAAATACAAATCAAAATAGAGTATTATCATACGATAATGGAACCAAATACGCAGTATTTGCAGAAAAGAGTCTTCATTTATTGGGAAAGAATCAATATACTTCTAATAATATCGAATTGGGACCCACTAAGACAGAAATAAAGCATTGGGTTGAGCTCTTCTTTGGTGTTAAGGTAGTAGCTGTGAATAGCCATCGACTACCCCGAAAGGGTAGAAGAATGGGACCTATTCTGGGACATACAATGCATTACAGACGTATGATCATTACCCTTCAACCGGGTTATTCTATTCCACTTCTACTTTAAAAATTTAAATTAAAGGGTATTCTCAAAGAGGTATTTTTTTCATTTTCACAATTGCTTTCTTTTGAATCCAATTTCAAGTTCGATTAGAAAGATAGAAAGGCCATTAAAATGGAAAAAGAAAAATCAAATTATCCATTCCATTCTTTTTTTTAGAGATATAGAATACTTTAGTTTTATAGAATACTTTAGTTAGTATTATTTATCTATAAAAAATCTTTATTTTGCAAACTCAAAAATACAATAGTCAATATTCCTTATAATAGATATACTTAATTATATCATAAGAATCTTAAGATATATTTTGAATAGATAGAAATAGTAAATTGGAATTGAGACACCTATTCTATGACAGATTTAAACTTACCCTCTATTTTTGTGCCTTTAGTAGGCTTAGTATTTCCGGCAATTGCAATGGCTTCTTTATTTCTTTATGTGCAGAAAAATAAGATTGTCTAGAACCCATGGGCCAAATTTGCTCAATGTATTTCCAGGATCCTAATACAAATATTTTTAGTGTAAGTAATATATTAATATGATAGGGGATATAGCTCTTTCTACACACAAATGAAAAAATGCAGATATAGGCTACGAGCATAAATGCATACATATGCATAGCCGAGTATAGCGAGTTTTTTTAATCAAGGAATTTTTTTGAATAGAAAGTCAATGTATCTAACCAATTATTTCACAGGAGTACTAGGTGCTGAAGGCGATTTCAGAATCAAAATAAAGTAAAGTCAAAATCATTTAGCTTATTCTCTCAATTTCAATTAACCGCTGCTGGATTTAGTATATCTAATATGAATTGGCGATCAGAACACATATGGATAGAACTTCTAAAAGGTTCTCGAAAAAGAGGTAATTTTTTCTGGGCCTGTATTCTTTTTCTAGGTTCATTAGGATTCTTAGGGGTTGGGGCTTCCAGTTATCTTGGTAAGAATATGATATCCGTACTTCCATCTCAACAAATTCTTTTTTTCCGCAGGGGGTCGTGATGTCTTTCTACGGAATCGCGGGCCTATTTATTAGCTCCTATTTGTGGTGCACTATTTTGTGGAATGTAGGCAGTGGTTATGACCGATTTGATAGAAAAGAGGGAATAGTGTCCATTTTTCGTTGGGGATTCCCTGGAATAAAACGTCGCATCTTCCTTCGATTCCTTGTGCGGGATATCCAATCAATTAGAATTCAGGTTAAAGAGGGTCTTTATCCTCGTCGTATCCTTTATATGGAAATACGTGGCCGGGGGTCATTCCCTTGACTCGTACTGATGAGAAATTTTTTACTCCACGAGAAATGGAACAAAAAGCTGCCGAATTGGCCTATTTCTTGCGCGTACCAATTGAAGTATTTTGAGTACCAATTGCAATTTTTTAATTTAAATTAAATTGTAAGGGTATTTTGAGTATTTATCTAAAGGAAGGAACAACCAAGGATAAGACAAAATTGCTTCTAATTTCTAATTTGTTTTGTCCAAGTGAGATATACGGCCTAATATTCTTCCCTTTTCGTATGAAAGAAAGGGCTTTTTTTTTATTCTATTTCTCTATTCCACTCCATTTAGATCTAAGAAAGAACCCAATACAATGAAATTCCCTAGTATAGAAAAAGAGAAATAGATACAAACACAAGGTCTCAAACCTTGTTATAGAATTTTTCTTCAAAAAAAAAAGAAATATCATATAGAGTCAGCGAATGAAGTGGATTCATTAACAACTCAATTTACAGATCAAAAATGAAAAAAAGAAAGCATTGCCTTCTTTCCTATATCTTGTATTTATCGTACTTTTGCCCTGGGGAGTCTCTTTCTCTTTTAACAAATGTCTGGAACTTTGGATTAAGAATTGGTGGAATACCAGGCAACCTGAAACTCTCTTAACGGATATTCAAGAGAAAAGGATTCTAGAAGGATTCATAGAATTAGAAGAGCTTTTTCTCTTGGACGAGATGATAAAAGAGAAACCGAAGACACATGTACAAAAACCTCCTATAGGAATACACAAGGAAATAATACAATTGGCCAAAATAGATAACGAGGACCATCTCCATCTCATTTTGCATTTCTCAACAAATATAATCTGTTTGGCTATTCTAAGTGGTTCTTTTTTTCTGGGTAAAGAGGGACTTGTCATTTTGAATTCTTGGGTTCAGGAATTCTTCTATAACTTAAATGACTCAATAAAAGCTTTTTTTATTCTTTTAGTTACGGATTTTTTTGTTGGATTTCACTCCACCCGCGGTTGGGAACTACTAATTCGTTGGGTCTACAACGATCTTGGATGGGCTCCTAACGAACTAATTTTCACTATTTTTGTTTGTAGTTTTCCTGTGATTCTAGACACGTGTTTGAAATTTTGGGTCTTTTTTTGTTTAAACCGTCTATCTCCTTCGCTTGTAGTCATTTATCATTCAATTAGTGAAGCATAATTGGCTTTTCTAATTATTAATAAAATTAGCATTTTTATCCCTTTAGAAAGAAAGCCTTTTTTCTTTTTAGCAAAATTCTTTCTATTTCTAACTGCTCAAGGTATTCATCATTCCAGTACAACTGTTGCAGTAGAATGACAACAGACTTGTGTATAGGGAACTAGATTAACTTAGCTACCTATCTAATTTATTGTAGAAATTCCGGGATCCACGATTGGACATGGAAAATAGAAATACTTTTTCTTGGTTAAAGGAACAGATGATTCGATCGATTTCTGTATCGATCATGATATATGTAATAACTCGGACATCTATTTCAAATGCATATCCCATTTTTGCGCAGCAGGGTTATGAAAACCCGCGGGAAGCAACTGGACGAATTGTATGTGCCAACTGCCATTTAGCTAATAAGCCCGTGGATATTGAAGTTCCCCAAGCTGTGCTTCCCGATACTGTATTTGAAGCAGTTCTTCGAATCCCTTATGATATGCAGCTGAAACAAGTTCTTGCTAATGGGAAAAAGGGAGGGTTGAATGTGGGTGCTGTTCTTATTTTGCCTGAGGGATTCGAATTAGCACCGCCAGACCGTATTTCTCCTGAGTTGAAAGAAAAGATAGGAAATCTCTCTTTTCAGAGTTATCGTCCCAATAAAAAAAATATTCTTGTGATAGGCCCTGTTCCCGGTAAGAAATATAGTGAAATTGTCTTTCCCATTCTTTCCCCCGATCCCGCTACAAAAAAAGATGTTAATTTCTTAAAATATCCCATATATGTAGGGGGAAACCGAGGAAGGGGACAGATCTATCCCGATGGTAGCAAGAGTAACAATACAGTTTATAATGCTACGTCAACAGGTATAGTAAAAAAAATACTACGTAAAGAAAAAGGGGGATATGAAATATCCATAGTTGATGCGTCGGATGGGCGCCAAGTGATTGATATTATACCTCCCGGGCCAGAACTTCTTGTTTCAGAGGGAGAATCAATCAAGCTTGATCAACCATTAACAAGCAATCCTAATGTAGGAGGGTTTGGTCAGGGGGATGCAGAAATAGTGCTTCAGGATCCATTACGCGTCCAAGGCCTTTTGTTCTTTTTCGCATCTGTTATTTTAGCACAAGTCTTTTTGGTTCTCAAAAAGAAACAGTTTGAAAAGGTTCAATTGTACGAAATGAATTTCTAGATCCCGGGATTTCTTACCATTAACATGAAGTTGGTAAAAAGTCTCGATTTCTGGAATTCCGTATTTCTATTTCATGCAAAAGAAGAGAATCCAAGGCAGAGGCGAGAACAATAAAAGGAACAAGTCCTTTTAGGAGGAATTGCAGGTCTTCGTAATCCTCTATTGGGCACAAGAAAAAGGCAAAAAAGCCTTTTTCTTGTGTCGATTCTTTTTTTCTTGTGTCGATTCTTCTTGTATCGAAGTAAGAATCCTTTTTTTATTTGTTTTACCAAAGATTACTATTTATTCTTTATTCGGATCTGTCTCTTGGACTTCCTTTGCTTAAGTTCGAGCGCGGTAGTGGACCAACAGAGGGAAAGAAAGTAGGGCGGGGGACAAATTTTTGTGAGCAGATAGAATTGCTTGACTTTTTCAATTCCATTAAAGGGCGGTTTTTTAGGCTAGTGGAGTAGTTTTGATTAAGGTTTTATTAGTTTATTACTCTAAACTAAATCAAAGATTTGCAGGATACTTCCTTCGTGGAATAAAATATTGGATACTTAATTGATCCACTCTTTGTTGTTGCTTCATAAGAGTGAAGTAAATCAATTTTATGGGCGAAAGGCAGGCGCTTTAAACCCACCAACGGATTGCTTCACTAACATTATTAACAAACAAAAGAATAAATAGAAGGATTCGAACCATCAAAGCAAAGGCTTTCTCTTTGTTATTTTTACAAATAGAAATAGGTAACCCATTTCTAGATTATGGAATAGATTAAAATCGCGTTACGTTATAAGAATTCCGCGGGTCCTTTCCGCTCTAATCAGATAAAGGGGGTAAGGACCCGCTAAGCTCCTACTTTTTCATGTTTACAATCTGGCTCCTCCGATTACTATAGAGATGAACCCAATCCAGAATACGAACCGTAAAAGAAAACACCTATTAAACCAAGCACAAGAATACCGGTTACAGTACCTATCAGCCAAAGAGGAATTCTTCCTGTAGTATCGGCCATTTTCCCTACTTTCCTCCTCATTTTCTCAAGTGGTCGTGCTAGAGACAAAAACAGTCATGGATAGTTATAAGGATGGTATCCTTCCAAATGGGATAAGAGAATTCTTACTACTCTTTACCTTTCTCTTAATTGAAGAAGTAATTGGAAAATAAAACAGCAAGTACAAAAATGAGTAATAAACCCCAGTATAGACTGGTACGATTCAATTCAACATTTTGTTCATTCGGGTTTGATTGTGTCATAGTTCTATAGTTGGAATTTAGTTTATCGTTGGATGAACTGCATTGCTGATATTGATCCCAAGAAAAAAACCGTGGGTACAGCTAATCCGTGAACAGCCAGCCATCGCACTGTAAAAATAGGATAGGTTCGATCTATGGTCATTGGGGGCCTCCTAAAAGGATCTACTAAGTTCATCTAGTTGTTCTAAAGAATCAAAACGGTCGGTTATTAATGGAATTCCTTGTCGACTTTCCGTAAAATATTCGTTTGGCCGAGGACTTCCAAACACGTCATAAGCTAAACACGTACTCGACAAATAACCAACCCGCAATGAATAGGGAAGGTATAGTAATGCTATGAATAACCCAAGTATCGAATACAGGTAATAATATCAGCAAAAGAACGTTCTCCCGTGCTTCCGGACATGCCGAGCTCCCTAAATTTTTGTACATTCAAAAAAGGAATTGTGTCACACCCCTATCCCGAAAGATAGTTAAGTGTGGTACGGATCGCCTTGGGAGATGATTGACGAAGCAACCATACATAGCATCACATTAACAAACATACACGATTTGCAAGGTTACATAATTAAGTCTTGATTACAACATAGAGTTCGAATAGAAGATACATTAGGTTCGAAGTTAAGTCTTACATAACCATAATCTTTGTTCGAATTTAAAGTGCGGAAGCGAAATACAACTCGACGATACATAGATAACTTAAATGAACCATGCCGGCCTAGGCCATGGCTCACTCATCATGGGTCGGAGAGCTCGGAACCCATTCAATGGTCCACTCTTTGGGCTCTTCTCCGTCCCAAACCACCTTACCACAACAATCACGAAACCGGCTTGCGGGAAACCTGTAAGTCAACATGTAGTGGCAAAGCCTCGAGTATCTAACATACTCCGCAAGTCTTACCCGTCAAATTGGCCATCTAAGACCGACGCCTAGATGCATGGGGTTTGACCGGTTTAACTTGGCCTTTTTGCATAAATAGCACCTATGCTAATTAGGTTGGCAATTTTATTACTTAGCCAAATTAATAGGGTGATTGCATAAAAGAAACTTTAGTGAGCATGCTAACAATACAAGAGTTTGCAATACAATTTAATATCAATATAAAACAGCAAGCTATTCAATCTCTTTCCACTACTATACATTGCGGACTGCTCGAATCAAGTGGTACTCATTAACCGAGAGGAAACGGCGATAATTATCGAATTATTAATCCTGCAGGAAAGAACCCAAATGCACGACATACGCATCATTTAAGAACACGTATGGCCACCGTTCGCGAGCTCATTATAAAGTAAAACACGGGGCCACCGACCCCGAGTACACGTCCCCTTGCGACCGTTCAACAACGCGCCCAAGGCTTAACCCATGTACTCTCCAACGGTCCTCAACCCGTGCAACCACCGTGCCAAACACATCACCTCCGGGTCGGTGAGATATCCGGCTCACTTTACAACTCACAAGCTACATAGGTTTACCAATCCCCATAAGAAAGGTATGCAAGTGGTACACAACTCAAACTTGTTCGTGGAGCCACAATGGGGTGTTCTCAATTTTAACCAATTTCATCATGTCCACATTTAAACATAAGCCATGGGTGAGATCCCCAATCTATCGTTGACTCCATAAACATAGCATAGCAATTCTAACGAGGATATGACACATAAGGGACATAGGACATATAGGAATTTATGCATGTGGATTTCCAATCAACTCCTAGAACTTAAATGCACATTCACCATCCTTAATATAGTGATAAAAGAAAGACATTTCGAAATAATAGGAATGCACCGGGGCTTGCCTTGAGAGTGATCGAAGTTAGTACTAGCTTCACAAGCGTTGAGAGTAGCGACGGCTTCTTCCGGCGGAATCAATTCGACGTCGTCACCTAGAGGATGAAATGCAATGCATAAGTAATATGCATACAAGGGTGATGAATAGGGTAATGCATGTGTGCTGTTTTGTAACGATGCCCATGAACATATTAATCACAAGTTTGTTTGCTCCAACTCTTAGCAATCATAACATGCCCCTTGTTTCCTTTTAAGGGACCCAAACTACATGAACAAGCATGCCCATACTAATATAATGAGTAATGACTTGATGCACAGACATGAGTGCTGTGGTTAGTGTAGGTTTAGCACTAATAATTTAGCAAGTTTTTATAGTGCAATACGAAGAAATCTAGGCCTATGCATTTTGACATCACATGCGATGACGATTCCCTTTTAGAATAGAATTTTGATTTCAAAATTCATACATAGGTGAAATACATAAAACCTTTCGACTAAACCTGCCATGGGGTGCTAAAGGACATAATGAACAGTAGACTTTACATAAACATGCATGGACAGGATTTTTAATGACATAAAACCAATTATGAATGTGCTGAAAATGACCCTTTAGAAATTTAGATCTAGGGTTTGCAAAAATCATTACTTAACATGCTCAAAATTTATCATGGGATTTTCTACATGTGTACAGTACCAAAATGAAATTAATGGCCAAGTTTCATGCAAAAATAATTTATACAGATTTAATTAAAAATTAAATACAGAGAATGCAAGAAATGCAATAACTTGAAAAATATGAAATGAAATGCAGATCTTCCAGTGCCAAAAATTCATGTGTGTGAGGGTGAAGACTTTGGCCAAGTGGCTTTTAATTTGGATTTATATTTTTAAAGTTATGGCCTAGTTAAGTTTTTAGGGGTTGACTTTTGTCATTTTTATAAAAATGTGAAAATGACCAGATCTGAGGAGTTCATGTTACTTTCATGAAAGTACAGGTCTTCTAGTTTCCAAAACATTTTAGTTTGTAATTTTTTGACGATTCAAACGCGAGATATGAATTTTTCAAACTTGAATGAAGTTCGGACTTAATTACGAAAATGCCATCGGCCGATTTTTAAACAGGGGCGACCGCGCGCGCTCCGGCGAGCGGTGGCCGGCGCGCGCGAGGCTCGCTCGCGGCGGCGGCTGCGGGGCAGCTCATGCTCCGAGCTTTGGTGAGAATGCTGCGCGTGCGAAGGGGAACCCGATGGTGGGGTCCACTGGGGCGGCGGGTGGCGGAGGGCGGCGCGGCGAGAGGCGGAGCTCGCGGGGCTCCGCGAGCTCGCGCGTGCGGTGCAGAGGGGAGAGAGGGCGGGGTTCGGCCGGGGAGCATCACCTTGCGATGGAGAGTGGCGGCGTGTGCTCGCTCGAGGTTGGGGACGACCGGAAGTGCAAGCTCGTCGGGGAAGTGGCGGAATGGCGGCGGCGGCGGCAACTCTTTTTCCAATTCCCGACGACACGAGGGCGGATGAGGGGAGCGCGTCGGAGGAAGCTCGGACACGTCCTCGCGCACGAAATGGCGGAGGAAGGAGGGCGAGGCGGCCTACCTAGGCGGCGCGCGATGCGAAGACTCCGGGCGGCCATGGCGGGCGGCGACTCGAAATCCCGGTGGCGCGCGGTCATGCGAGGGAAGAGGCCGGGAGGCTGGCGGTGCGTGAGGAGGAGCAGGGGAACCGGGCAATGATTGAGGGGGTTCGGGATGCGGCTTTGGCCCTCGCGCGGCGTTTTTTCTAAGGGCGGCCGGACTGGGGAGGCGGCGGCCGGGGCGGGGCCTTCAATGCCGGCCGGCCGGGGTTGGGCGGCGGGTACAAGGGCGGTTGGGGGTTGGCCAGAGCTCGCGTGGCGACGGGACAGGGCAGGGCGCACGCGGGCGGCAGCCAGGCTGGCCGGACCGGCGGTCCGGTCATCACCATTGCCCGAGAGCAGCTGTAGCTCGAAGCTCAAATTTCAGATTTCAAACTGTGGTTCGGTAATTTGGATAAAATTCATGGTTCTGGTGCTCCAAAAATAAAACCAAAAATATGGGGAGATTCAGGATGATGTGCTTTAATTTTCATCTTTTAGTTTGAAGTTACAAACTTGCTTCCAAAAATTCATACAAAATTCACAAGTAGCAGTGTTTCAGATTTGAATTTGAATTTTTGGGCTTTCAAAACTTTGTTCAAAAATTTGGTAAAAATATTGTAAATTCATCTTTTTACATGAGCAATCCAGTGGTGCAAAAATATGTGGGTAGTGTTTTTATAATTTTTGCATTTTGGTTAGGGCTAGGGTTTAGGAGTAGGTTTTTCCTTTTTTCCTTTTTATTTTTCTTCTTCTCCTTTGGGTAATTAGTATTAGTACTTTATTAGTGAAGTGATTAGGGTACTAACTACGGGATTAGCCTTAATCGTGACATGGGATGTCACAGCCCTCCCCCTTAAAGAAATTCTCGTCCCGAGAATCGCTACCAATTAAGGAGAGGGAGTGCGAAAATTTACCGATTTTTGTGACGCGAGGAACTCGGGAAAGTTCTTCTCTAGAAAATCCTCTTGTTCCCAAGTTGCTTCTTCTTCGGTGTGATTACTCCATTGCACTTTATAGAAGGTGATGGTGCGATTGCGAGTTACCCGGTCGCTTTGATCGATAATCCGGACGGGGTATTCGGGGTAGGAGAGATCTTCTTCTAGTTGATCGGTGTCGGAAATGACCACATCTATCGGGGGCTTCAAACATTTCTTGAGTTGAGATACGTGGAACACATTGTGCACTCGAGCAAGACTTTCCGGTAGTTGCAATCGGTAAGCAACCGCGCTATGCTTTTCCACAATCGGATAGGGTCCGATATAGCGGGGTGCTAACTTTCCTTTAATTCCAAATCGAGATACGCCCTTATTCGGAGAGACACGAAGATAAACGTGATCTCCCTTCTCGAATTCCAAGGGGCGTCTCCTCTTGTTAGCGTAGCTCACTTGACGAGATTGTGCGGCTTTCATGTTGGCTTGAATTTGTCGGACCTTCTCTTCGGCTTGAGTGACAAGATCGGGACCAAAAGTAGTTCTCTCTCCCGCTTCCGACCAATTTAAAGGTGTACGACAAGAGTGACCATACAACGCTTCAAACGGTGACATTCCCGAACTCTCTTGATAGCTATTGTTGTACGAGAATTCGGCGAACGGAAGACAATCATCCCAATTTCCTCTATTTTCCATAGCACATGCTCTCAAGATATCCTCCAAGTATTGATTCAATCTTTCGGTTTGTCCATCCGTTTGAGGGTGATATGCGGAGCTTCTAATGAGGGTGGTACCAAGACAAGAATGCAATTGTTCCCAAAAGCGAGATACAAATTGCGGACCTCGATCGGAAACAATAGTTTTAGGTACTCCATGCAAACATAACACTCTTGAGATGTATAGCTCGGCATATTTCTTGGTGTTGTAGGTGGTATGGACGGGGATGAAATGTGCGGACTTAGTTAATCTATCCACAATAACCCAAATTGAATCGTGCTTCTTTGATGTGAGAGGCAATCCAACTATAAAATCCATAGCAATGTCCTCCCACTTCCAAACGGGAATCTTCAATGGGTTCAATAATCCGGCTTTTCTCAAGTGGTCGGCTTTCACTCGCTGACAAGTATCACACTCGGCCACATACCGTGCAATCTCACGCTTCATGCGTGTCCACCAAAACTTTTCTCTTAGGCCGCGATACATCTTGTTGCTACCGGGGTGTATGGAGTATTTAGACAAATGTGCCTCGCCCATTATTTTCTTCCGTAATTCCATATCCTTCGGAACAACGAGACGTTGGTTGAACCATAATACACCATTGTCGTCTTGTCGGAAACATGTAGCTTCATCATTCTCAATCTTTTGCCGAATAAATTCCATACCTTCGTCCTTCTTTTGTGCCTCAATAATTTCCTCACGAAGGGTAGGAATGAGAGCTAGATTATATAGCGAACCATAGGGAATGACTCGAAGACTCGGTTCACTAGAATCTGAAATTTCCGAGTTTTCCTTAGAACAACCGGTAATATGATTGCATTGATCCTTGCGACTCAAAGCGTCGGCAACCACATTAGCCTTACCCGGATGATAATGGATTTCCAACTCATAATCCTTGATTAATTCCAACCATCTACGTTGCCTCATATTCAACTCTTGTTGGGTGAAGATATATTTGAGACTCTTATGATCGGTGTAAAGATTGACAAGATTTCCAAGTAGATAATGCCTCCAAGTTTTCAAAGCAAGGACAACCGAAGCTAGCTCCAAATCGTGAGTGGGGTAATGTTGTTCATGCTTACGAAGTTGACGAGAAGCATAAGCAATGACACGACCTTCTTGCATCAACACACATCCTAGACCGGTGCCGGACGCGTCACAATACACGTCGAACGGCTTGGTGATGTCGGCTTGTGCTAGCACCGGGCGGATGTCAAATGCTTCTTGAGAGTTTGGAAGGCTTCTTCACATTCACGGCTCCATTTGAACTTAGCATCTTTCTCCAACAATTTTGTCATAGGCTTGGCTATGCTTGAAAAATTGGGAATGAATTTCCGATAGTAGCCGGCAAGACCTAGAAAACTCCGGATTTGTCTCACCGACCTTGGGGATTTCCAAACAAGCACGTCTTCCACTTTACTTGGGTCAACGGCGACACCTTCCGCGGAAATGATGTGACCCAAGAAAGGCACTTGCTTCAACCAAAATTCACACTTGCTAAACTTGGCATACAATTGATGATCACGAAGCCGTTGGAGAACAATGCGAAGGTGTTCGGCATGCTCTTCTTCGGACTTCGAATAAATAAGAATGTCGTCAATGAAGACCACGACAAACTTATCCAACTCGGGCATGAATACCGAATTCATCAAGTACATAAAATGAGCCGGGCGTTCGTGAGCCCAAAAGACATGACGAGATACTCAAAGAGACCATACCGTGTAGAGAATGCGGTTTTTGGAATATCTTCGGCTCGGATCTTGATTTGATGGTAACCGGATCGGAGATCAATCTTAGAGAAAACCTTAGCACCAACTAATTGATCAAAGAGAATATCAATCCGAGGGAGCGGGTATTTATTCTTAATAGTTACCGCATTGAGAGGGCGATAATCCACACATAGACGTAGCGTCTTGTCTTTCTTCTTCACAAAGAGAGCGGGACATCCCCACGGGGAAGAACTAGGGCGAATATATCCTTTATCCATAAGCTCACTCAATTGCTCTTTTAAGATTGCTAGCTCATTGGGAGCCATCTTGTACGGCCTACGGGAAATTGGTGCCGTACCGGGTTGGAGCTCAATCTTAAACTCGACATCCCGATCGGGTGGCATGCCCGGTAAGTCATCCGGAAAAACATCGGGAAACTCACATACCACGGGAATATCCTCAATCCGTTTTCCCTCAAGATGGTAGATTGTTGAAGTGGAGAATTTTGGATGGGGCAATCGGAGAATAGATGAACCATGGAGTGGGGAGTTTAGGTGAACTTCACGAGAATCGATATGTAGAACGGCTCTATGGAGTTTCATCCACCTCATACCTAGGATTATATCTATTCCTTGCCCACACAAAACTATGAGAGAAGAGGGGTATATTTTTCTTTCTAGGTGTAGTGGGACTTGCCTCAACTCTAGGTTTGTTTTTATCTTTCCACCGGGTGATGTGATGATATAGGGAATATCCAAAACGGTAGGAGTGAGTTGTAGGGTTTTTGCACATGCTTGACTAATGAAATCATGAGTTGCACCCGAATCAAAAAGAACCAAAGTGGAGTGGTTGTTGACCGAAAACATACCCGAAAGTACCGGTTCTCCCGCTTGAATCTCTTCGGCCGTGGTATAGTTGACTCGGCCATTCTTAGCATTTGGAGTGGAGGATTGATTGCGATTCCCATTCCCGTTATTCCCATTGCGGTTTTGGTTGTTGTTGCCGCTTCCGGAACCATTGTTGTTGCCCGGGTTGCGTGTCGGAACACGGCAATCCTTCGCGAAATGACCCGGACGTCCACAATTGAAGCACGGACCTTGAGGACCGGGCCTAGCACCTTGGTATTGCTGCTGTGGAGGGCGGAACGAGGTGGTATGCTGCTGATTTCCACCGTGGGAGTGGTGGTGCTGCTGCGGCACAAGCCGACGTGAGCCCCCGTCGGCGGCAATGCGGCCCGAAACTTCTGTCCGGTCGGGGAAGTGATAGCTAGCTTGTACTTGGACGGAGCGGAGCCGGATGGATTTCCTACGGCACGCTTCCTCTTCTTGTCCTCTTGGTGAGCACGGATAGCATCTTCTTGCACAATTGCGGCACTCATCAAGTCATTGAACGTGCCGGTGGTGACTTGAGCCAAGCGATCTTGTAACTTTGGGCTTAGCCCCGAACGGAAGCGATCCTTCTTCTTGTCATCCGTGTCGGCATGATAGGATGCATACTGAGCCAAGTAGTTGAACTTCCGTGCATACTCTTGCACGGTTCCGGCACCTTGCTTCAAACTAAGGAACTCTTGCAACTTGCGCTTCATGAGACCGGCGGGAATGTGATGCGCGCGAAATGCGGTGCAAAAGTCCGGCCAGTTCACTTGAGTACCGGCGGGAAGTGCGGCGGTGAAACTTGCCCACCATGCACTAGCGGAGCCACGAAGTTGTTGAGCTGCAAAGAGAACCTTTTGCTCCGATGTGCAATTGAGGAGAGCAAACTTCGACTCAATGATGCGGAGAAAATTATCCGCCTCCAACGGATCGGTAGTAGCTTCACCAAACTTGGGCGGCTGAGTGGCCCAAAAGTCGGCATAGGTGGAATTCCTCGGCCCTTGGGGTGGCGGTCCTTGGCCTTGTCCTTGGTTGGTTTGACTTGCAAAGAACAAGCGGAACATCTCGTTTTGGTTGGACACGAGTTGTTCCAACGGCGTGAGGGGTGGAGGGTTAGGAAGTTGCTCTTCCCTCGCACCATGCCCACTTCCGGAAGCTTCACCACGGCGGGTATTCACCATCTGTCATGCATGAAAAATTTCTCACGTTAGCTCATTAGACCAAGAGCTAAAATAGCAAGAAAACATGACATTGGGCATAAGGGACCAAAAATTTCAGATTGCATGTACGAAGAAAATATTGATGAAATAAGCATAATGCATTGGCAACACACATATTCCATAGATTCCAACATAGTAGCAACATGACCGAAATTTTTGATACACGGGAAACCACGAATCCGATACAACACGGTCTTAGGTTACATCACATGTGACCCACAAACAAACACAAATCTCGGAGAGCTTAAATAACAACACGCGGATCGTTTTCCAACACGGTTACATGCCTCACGAGATTACAAATCCTACACACATAGAGCTACGACCACCGGTCGTGACAACTACTCGTCGTCATCGCCGTAGTAGTCGACGTCATCCCTCATGGGAGAGGGTGGTGCTCCGTCCTCGACGTCGGAAACATCCTCGCCATCACTCATCTCCACATCCTCCTCGGGTGGGATGATCTCAAGTGGCTCGGGAGGTCCGCCATTAAGGATGGCGTGCAAGGCGTTGTTGGCGGCTTGGAGGTGCTCAATGGTAGCGTTGTTATGCGCTATAGTCGCTCGGGCGTTCCGGAGGTCTCCCTCCAAAGCATCCCTAGCGCCCTGAGTCTCCGGGAGAGTAACATCCAACTCATCCTTCTCCTCGAGAAGGGCATCCACCTGGCCGGAGAGGACGTAGTTCTCCTCATTCGCGGCGGCGAGCTGGGCATCACGCTCATCAAGCGTGGCCTGCAGAGCGGCGGCTCCATTGCCCTCAAGGGCAAGGTGGGCGTCGTGGAGCTGCTCGAAGAAGTTCCAACGCTCCGTCTCGCTGTACTCGAGCTGCGTACGGAGGGTATCCACCTCGGTAGTGCGCTCGGCTAGCTCGGCGGTGCGGGCAGCAAGCTCGGCGTCGCGAGCGGTAAGCTCGGCGTCGCGGGTGGCGAGGGTGGCCTGCAGGGCAGCACGCTCCTGCTCCAACTCGAGCACCCGCCTTGCGAGGTTCTCACGGTCCAACATGAGCTTGCCGGGGGCCATCTGTCGGAGAATTTTGAAACATAAGTCAAAACTCAAGATCCAACAACAAAACATGCTAAAGAAGTAAAGCATGAATGATGGAATGGCACCAACTTAACAAAAGAATGCGACAAAACCTTCCGCACAATCCTAACACGGTTCTGTTTTCTGGACAGACTGGACATGCTACCGAAACTCGATGATTACTCCCGTTTCTGGGCTGATTCACACTTTTAGTTTGTTACAAAAGTTTTAGACAAATTCTTAAGCTTTCCAACTCATCCTAGAACAGCTCAATCCGACTTGTCGTTTGAAAGTTATGCACGATCTACGACAGGGACAGAACCGGAGCACATTCTGCAAATTCCAGAACAGCTCTCTGTAATGGGCAATTCTAGCTACGTTCCAGATTTTCACAAGACCTGAGACTAGGAGATTGTTGTAGTGCATAATACAAGCTTTCCAGAAAGTCCTTATTTGCCTCATTTGGATAAGTAACTTGGAAGTTATGCTTATTTTGGTGAAAGTCAAGAAATCTGCCATGTTTTGCCTCGTTTTAGTGTTTCGGTTTCTACCTCTTTGTGAGGATTAAGCTAGGTGACCAAATTTTTGGGTCGTTTCATTTGGATAAGTTCACATGCATATGTTTGACATGATGACATGATATGTAAGGATGATGGATGCTCAATATGTCGTTCCGTACGTCCTCACAAAATTAAAAGACCGCGCCCGCCGATACGAATATCGGACAAGCGCATCGGTGGCACACACACCTCTCACACGATACTACACGAGCTAAAACGTTGTTATGTACCTGCAAGAGATGGATTCCAGAAACATTACATCAAATTCAAAAGAAACAAGCCAAAAATAAATCCATGTCACCTCGCCTCACATGGAGAGCTCTCGAATAAGAGTGTATTCGAGTCACACCAATAATATCATGCGAAAATTTGACAACACTCAATCACATACCTTTGCTCAAGCCGTAGTTGCAAAATATTTAACAATCATAACACGGGGTTAGTTTTGCCACCATTCTATATAGTCCTTATATTGGCCTTTCTATCTAGACTCGTGCCTCACCGTGACTCAAAAACGGGTTTTAAGATTTTTAGAAGGAGTGTTAGCGTGACGCAAATCCCAAGTCGGCTCGATACCACGTGTCACACCCCTATCCCGAAAGATAGTTAAGTGTGGTACGGATCGCCTTGGGAGATGATTGACGAAGCAACCATACATAGCATCACATTAACAAACATACACGATTTGCAAGGTTACATAATTAAGTCTTGATTACAACATAGAGTTCGAATAGAAGATACATTAGGTTCGAAGTTAAGTCTTACATAACCATAATCTTTGTTCGAATTTAAAGTGCGGATGCGAAATACAACTCGACGATACATAGATAACTTAAATGAACCATGCCGGCCTAGGCCATGGCTCACTCATCATGGGTCGGAGAGCTCGGAACCCATTCAATGGTCCACTCTTTGGGCTCTTCTCCGTCCCAAACCACCTTACCACAACAATCACAGAAACCGGCTTGCGGGAAACCCGTAAGTCAACATGTAGTGGCAAAGCCTGAGTATCTAACATACTCCGCAAGTCTTACCCGTCAAATTGGCCATCTAAGACCGACGCCTAGATGCATGGGGTTTGACCGGTTTAACTTGGCCTTTTTGCATAAATAGCACCTATGCTAATTAGGTTGGCAATTTTATTACTTAGCCAAATTAATAGGGTGATTGCATAAAAGAAACTTTAGTGAGCATGCTAACAATACAAGAGTTTGCAATACAATTTAATATCAATATAAAACAGCAAGCTATTCAATCTCTTTCCACTACTATACATTGCGGACTGCTCGAATCAAGTGGTACTCATTAACCGAGAGGAAACGGCGATAATTATCGAATTATTAATCCTGCAGGAAAGAACCCAAATGCACGACATACGCATCATTTAAGAACACGTATGGCCACCGTTCGCGAGCTCATTATAAAGTAAAACACGGGGCCACCGACCCCGAGTACACGTCCCCTTGCGACCGTTCAACAACGCGCCCAAGGCTTAACCCATGTACTCTCCAACGGTCCTCAACCCGTGCAACCACCGTGCCAAACACATCACCTCCGGGTCGGTGAGATATCCGGCTCACTTTACAACTCACAAGCTACATAGGTTTACCAATCCCCATAAGAAAGGTATGCAAGTGGTACACAACTCAAACTTGTTCGTGGAGCCACAATGGGGTGTTCTCAATTTTAACCAATTTCATCATGTCCACATTTAAACATAAGCCATGGGTGAGATCCCCAATCTATCGTTGACTCCATAAACATAGCATAGCAATTCTAACGAGGATATGACACATAAGGGACATAGGACATATAGGAATTTATGCATGTGGATTTCCAATCAACTCCTAGAACTTAAATGCACATTCACCATCCTTAATATAGTGATAAAAGAAAGACATTTCGAAATAATAGGAATGCACCGGGGCTTGCCTTGAGAGTGATCGAAGTTAGTACTAGCTTCACAAGCGTTGAGAGTAGCGACGGCTTCTTCCGGCGGAATCAATTCGACGTCGTCACCTAGAGGATGAAATGCAATGCATAAGTAATATGCATACAAGGGTGATGAATAGGGTAATGCATGTGTGCTGTTTTGTAACGATGCCCATGAACATATTAATCACAAGTTTGTTTGCTCCAACTCTTAGCAATCATAACATGCCCCTTGTTTCCTTTTAAGGGACCCAAACTACATGAACAAGCATGCCCATACTAATATAATGAGTAATGACTTGATGCACAGACATGAGTGCTGTGGTTAGTGTAGGTTTAGCACTAATAATTTAGCAAGTTTTTATAGTGCAATACGAAGAAATCTAGGCCTATGCATTTTGACATCACATGCGATGACGATTCCCTTTTAGAATAGAATTTTGATTTCAAAATTCATACATAGGTGAAATACATAAAACCTTTCGACTAAACCTGCCATGGGGTGCTAAAGGACATAATGAACAGTAGACTTTACATAAACATGCATGGACAGGATTTTTAATGACATAAAACCAATTATGAATGTGCTGAAAATGACCCTTTAGAAATTTAGATCTAGGGTTTGCAAAAATCATTACTTAACATGCTCAAAATTTATCATGGGATTTTCTACATGTGTACAGTACCAAAATGAAATTAATGGCCAAGTTTCATGCAAAAATAATTTATACAGATTTAATTAAAAATTAAATACAGAGAATGCAAGAAATGCAATAACTTGAAAAATATGAAATGAAATGCAGATCTTCCAGTGCCAAAAATTCATGTGTGTGAGGGTGAAGACTTTGGCCAAGTGGCTTTTAATTTGGATTTATATTTTTAAAGTTATGGCCTAGTTAAGTTTTTAGGGGTTGACTTTTGTCATTTTTATAAAAATGTGAAAATGACCAGATCTGAGGAGTTCATGTTACTTTCATGAAAGTACAGGTCTTCTAGTTTCCAAAACATTTTAGTTTGTAATTTTTTGACGATTCAAACGCGAGATATGAATTTTTCAAACTTGAATGAAGTTCGGACTTAATTACGAAAATGCCATCGGCCGATTTTTAAACGAGGGCGACCGCGCGCGCTCCGGCGAGCGGTGGCCGGCGCCGGCGAGCTCGCTCGCGGCGGCGCTGCGGGGCAGCTCATGCTCCGAGCTTTGGTGAGAATGCTGCGCGTGCGAAGGGGAACCCGATGGTGGGGTCCACGGGGCGGCGGGTGGCCGGAGGGGCGGCGCGGCGAGAGGCGGAGCTCGCGGGGCTCCGGCGAGCTCGCGCGTGCGGTGCGAGGGGGAGAGAGGGCGGGGTTCGGCCGGGGAGCATCACCTTGTGATGGAGAGTGGCGGCGTGTGCTCGCTCGAGGTTGGGGACGACCGGAAGTGCAAGCTCGTCGGGGAAGTGGCGGAATGGCGGCGGCGGCGACGAACTCTTTTTCCAATTCCCGACGACCCGAGGGCGGATGAGGGAGCGCGTCGAGAGGAAGCTCGGACACGTCCTCGCGCACGAAATGGCGGAGGAAGGAGGGCGAGGCGGCCTACCTAGGCGGCGCGCGATGCGGGGAAACTCCGGGCGGCCATGGCGGGCGGCGACTCGAAATCCCGGTGGCGCGCGGTCTGCAGGGGAAGAGGCCGGGAGCTGGCGGTGCGGGGAGGAGCAGGGGAACCGGGCAATGATTGAGGGGGTTCGGGATGCGGCTTTGGCCCTCGCGCGGCGTTTTTCTAAGGGCGGCCGGACGGGGAGGCGGCGGCCGGGCGGGGGCCTTCAATGCCGGCCGGCCGGGGTTGGGCGGCGGGTACAAGGGCGGTTGGGGGTTGGCCAGAGCTCGCGTGGCGACGGGACAGGGCAGGGCGCACGCGGGGCGGCGGCCAGGCTGGCCGGACCGGCGGTCCGGTCGCCATTGCCCAGGGGGCAACCGTAGCTCGAAGCTCAAATTTCAGATTTCAAACTGTGGTTCGGTAATTTGGATAAAATTCATGGTTCTGGTGCTCCAAAAATAAAACCAAAAATATGGGGAGATTCAGGATGATGTGCTTTAATTTTCATCTTTTAGTTTGAAGTTACAAACTTGCTTCCAAAAATTCATACAAAATTCACAAGTAGCAGTGTTTCAGATTTGAATTTGAATTTTTGGGCTTTCAAAACTTTGTTCAAAAATTTGGTAAAAATATTGTAAATTCATCTTTTTACATGAGCAATCCAGTGGTGCAAAAATATGTGGGTAGTGTTTTTATAATTTTTGCATTTTGGTTAGGGCTAGGGTTTAGGAGTAGGTTTTTCCTTTTTTCCTTTTTATTTTTCTTCTTCTCCTTTGGGTAATTAGTATTAGTACTTTATTAGTGAAGTGATTAGGGTACTAACTACGGGATTAGCCTTAATCGTGACATGGGATGTCACAAATTGATTCCGTAAAAGATGGGATCAACCAGTAAATAGAAAATTACTGATATTTCATCCTTGTGAGATTGTCAATTTTGTACCAAAGGTGTATTTTGAGTATACCGAATTAGTATAGCTATCCTTCCTATGGCACAGCAATCCTGTTTGACTTGGTCCCGAAACAGAATTCCCTTTTTTCTTCTTTGTTCTTTGTCTATAAGGAAACTACATGTTATTCAAGGCATCAATAGAAACCCCTATTTTGGGGGTCCTTCTTATTTTAACTCATTCTCATTGTCTGTAGAATAATTTAATTTGGAATAGTGCCCAAGATCTTGGGAAAACCCAAGTTAATGATCAATGGATTTGGGTAAAGAATTTAGGAAGGATATTCTCATATTGACGCAATATAAGGATAAGTATATACGAAATCTATCCCTTTTTAGGGAAAAGTTTTATTCGAATCCAACTTTTCAATTAAATTGGTTAGTATAAAATACTATCTAAAAAATAGAAAGTAGAATAGTAGATAATCCGTTATGAAAGAAACGGAATACATTCTTTGAAGAATCAAGATTCGTAATCAATCCTATCTTGTTTGTTGGATTAGGTCTAACTTTTTTAACCAAATTGCAAGCATGTAACTTTACGAGATGAAATAGGGAAAGACAGAAGATAGAACTTTAAAGAAAAATATAATTGAAGTAACTCGTCTTCGAATCAACTTTGGTTGGGGTTCGAAAAATGAATAAATAAAAATAAAGTCCATTTTTCCTTTTTCAGGGGGGCCTCGGGAGTCGTGGAATGGTTTTCTTCTCCTCTTATTCCATATATATGGAATACAATGAGTTAAAATAAGAAGGAATAGGCGACAACCATTTGCTCTAAAAAGAGGATTAAATCCTATTGAAAAAGAAATAATCTGAAATAGAAAGAACTTTTTTCAATGGGTTTAGATGATCTAGTTCTTAATATTATTACTTTACTTAACTGAGAGATTCCACAATAAATCTCTTGATTTGGAATTAGGGATGTCCCATCTGATGAATCGATTTTCTTTTGTATCTCGCTCTATCTTGTTTTTTAGTATTATCTAAAATAACCGATGAATTAGGAATTTTCCATAACTTAGGTAAGTGCTTTACCAACATATGTAGTGTAGTAAAAAAAAATGGAATTTAACCCCTTCATGCTTACTATAACTAGTTATTTCGGTTTTCTACTGGCTGCTTTAACTATAACCCCAGCTCTATTTATTGGCTTGAACAAGATACGTCTTATTTGAAATGAATTGAATGAATAAGTCAGAAAATAAGAATCTATCTTTTGGATTCCTGATATTATAGGACCTTTTTCCACGCTAATTACCAATTCTTTTTTTGGTCATTGAGATTCGTGGATAATTTAGACTATTATTTAGAGATAGATCGTACCTCTTTTTTTATCCCCTCGAACAAATCGAAATGATTGAAGTTTTTCTATTTGGAATCGTCTTAGGCCTAATTCCTATTACTTTAGCCGGATTATTCGTGACTGCGTATTTGCAATACAGGCGTGGGGATCAGTTGGATCTTTGATTGAGTAATATTTATTTTTTGATTGACCTCCTCCGGACTAGAGAGGAGGTCAAATTGGAGTTGTAATTCGACTTTGTTTTTTTTTAAGTTATTTTACTCTGTTTCGACATAAGATAGATGGAATCACGCTCCGTAGGATTTGAACCTACGACATCGGGTTTTGGAGACCCGCGTTCTATCAAACTGAACTAAGAGCGCTTTCAAAAAGAAAATCCTTTTCTACTCCTAACGTGTCTCACGTACGTATAGTATCCACAAATTCAAGTTATATACACTTTAACAGATCTCCCCGCTACTGCCCATAAAGAAGAGAGAAGTAATAGGTAGGGATGACAGGATTTGAACCTGTGACATTTTGTACCCAAAACAAACGCGCTACCAAGCTGCGCTACATCCCTTTTCCAAATTGTTGTACAATCCCATTGTACACAATTCCTTTCTTGTTTTCCACATCGTAATTTTTTTCCTATTTCTCTATCTATATAGAACTTTCTTGTCATTTCTTGTTTTTGGTCTCATATAATCAACGAAGGGAATATATTTAAAATCCAGTTGAATTTCACCTATAAAAGAAAGATTACTATTCCTTAGTAATGTATAGGAAGAAGGGGTCATCTTTTTCTTTTTTAGGGATAGGAAAATTTCGTCTATATGGTTCATTCTATATATATAGAATAGTGATTTTGTTTTTTTAGTTGGGAATTTCGCCTAAATAAAGAAATACAAACGATCTTGGGCAAGAGTATCTGATCATATATGTATTCCAATAAGGAAGGAGGATTTTCAATGCGGGATATAAAAACATATCTCTCTGTAGCACCCGTGCTAAGTACTCTATGGTTTGGGGCTTTAGCAGGGTTATTGATAGAAATTAATCGTTTATTCCCAGATGCTTTGTCATTCCCTTTTTTTAATTCTAGTTATTCCTAAATTTAAAGTAGTATCCAAGCTAAGTCAGGCCTCACAAATTCGAGCATAGAAAGAGCCGGGCTTGCTACTTAAATGAAAGGATTTCGAAGCAAAATCCTTTGCTAATTCGACAAGGATTGTATTCTTTAATTATTTCTCCATTTTTTATTCTATTGGATTTTATTCTTCTTTTTCGGATCCAATATAGAAGAATAAAAGAACAGGTATAAGAATTAAGTTAAGTCGATCCAACAAGGAAAGGAGGTTCATGGCCAAGGGCAAAGATGTTAGAATCAGAGTAATTTTGGAATGTATCAGTTGTGTTCGAAAAGGTACCAATAAGGAATCGACGGGGATTTCTAGATATAGTAGTCAAAAGAATCGCCACAATACACCCGGACAATTAGAATTAAGAAAATTTTGTCGTTATTGCCGCAAGCATACGACACATAATGAAATAAAGAAATAGGAACATCGTGTTTTTGATTTTTCTAAAGAATAGAAATAGAAAGAGTAAGAATTTTTTGTTTAATATATAGAACATAGATAGAATACAAAATACAAATCCACTTTAGGTAAATATTATTTCATATGTATAGAACATAGATAGAAATATGTAAAGCCAACCGTCGCTATTAGGTGGTTATAACGGCGGTCGGCTTCGACCCGGTGGCCAGCCCAACACTGTAGCGGCGGGCCGCTTCCGGCCGTGCCGTTGGGCCGTTTTGGGGCCGGCTGCTACAGTAGCAGATTGTAGTAGTGATAGCACATTATTCCCTTTTGTTGAGGACTCACCTCACTAAACCACCTAAATCTGGTTTTGAGCTGACTCGCAGGATTTAAACCTCATAGCTCTGTCAACTCATGGTTCAGTTCTTCCTAACTGTAGGTTTTGTAGTTGTGACACGCTTATGGGTTTGCCTCTCTTTATCGCCATTACATAATAACTAAGAAAAAGAGATGCCCGCCAGAGGATAATATCTATATAGGATGTAACTGTATTGTATAACAAAATTATATCAAAATATCAAATCACTTAAATAGTACAGATAAAACTGAATGAACTCCGAAAAACGAATCAGATGTTTCCTGTATCAGAGAAAAAGATATAATGCAGGGTGGAAATCCGTTATAGTGGCTTGGATAAAGTGATCAGCTTAAGGCCCTCTCTTGATTTCATTAAGGAAAATGCTTCATGTATGAAACATTTTTTTTATACGAAATAGATATGAAGAAATTTGCTCATGTAGTCAAGGACAACGAAATTATGCTATCAAAAAAAAAAAGGACAACGAAATTATACTCTGACGAGGTCGATGGAGTACGTCGACTCGTTGAGGCTTGTGGGCCGCTGGAGCTGGGCTTGAGCTGCAGTGGTCCACCACGTCGAGGAGCGCATGGTGGCCTGAGGCGTGGAACTGTTGCAGCTACCGCCGGATGGGTGAGAAGAGAAGCAATCGGCTGTGTTGACACCGGATTTTGACCTGGGTCCACCGGTCAGCGGCTTAGTGAGTAGTGAAGAGGTGTGATAAGAAACTGAGAGGCGTCCTTACAAAAAGAAGGAAGAAGTGGGGTCGAATTGTTACGCCTACTAATTTGAATAGAATTGTCATTCAACATATATTTCCGTTTGACTCTTTGTCATGTAATGCTTTTATTGGGGCTGATCTGTGTAAGGAGAAGAATAAAGAAAAGAAACAAAGTATTCGGATTAGCTCAATGTTAGTGGATATTGAGCAAGCTAAGGATCATATTCAGGTGTCCAAGACCTTCCCAAGGGTGTGGCATACTTTTCTATCATGTTCTAAAAGGCTTCATGTCAATCCAATCACGAAATTGCAAGATATGAAAATTCCAAGTCAGTTCGGATTCGGTTTTGTGCAGCCCAACAGGAGTGGACAAGAAATATCATATCTTGCAACGCATATAGAGTCGAGTCTGTTTTGGGTAAATTAGTACTTGATGGAAAGATAACTTCATAAGCTTTCCAACGCATATGACTCCATTGTCGATTCATCTCGAGTCGATTACAGTAATAAAAACAATCATCGAGTTGTGTTGTGGTCGAGTCGGACCGTGTATTGGTTGGCCTGTGTGGCCTATAGCCTAGGGCCGGCGCCGCTACAAGGGGGTCATTCACTACAAGAAATATGACCTTCTACGACGATTTAAGTGTGACATATAGTGAAAATGTCACAGATCAATCCATTTTACGACGTTTCATTTAGTTTAATGACGAGGATTTCAATTGCGTCGTAAAAACAGGATAGAAATCGTCGCAAACTTGGTCAATATCATATTGCGACAAAAATTGTGTGTCATAAGAGTTAAACTAAGAACGTCACAATTTTACGACACTCATAAAATGTCGTAACTCTAGATTTTTGTCACTAAGTTTTCTTTACATATGTTTTATATTTACTATTTTTCATAAATTATATCATATACAAGAGAATTATCTTTCAAATAAATAAAATGTATAAATTAGTAGTAAGTATATGTTGTATTAAAGATGTATATTTTTGGTGGAGAAATTAGAGAGGATAAAATGGTAAAAGTGTTGAGGAAAGGAAAAAAGCAAAACAAACATGGTATATTAGTTGCCAACCCAGCTCTCTAGGAATATAAATCTGAAAAAAAAAACGAGAAAGGGGCTGGCCGGACACCACATCTGGCCCGATGAGAAAAAAGAGCAGAAAAAACGAGGCGATAGGCCACCTTGTGGGTTTGTTTGGCCCACCTTGGCCCTGGAAATAAAAGACAAAAAGAAAATTTAAAGTATATGTGCCGTTTGGGTATCGAACTCCAAACCTCTACGATGAGAACCAATAGCAAACCCACTAGGATAACGAGTATAAATATGGATATGCCACGTAGATTACTTTTAAATAGCTGAAAGCTACAATTAAATAAATCCATAATAAGTGGGTCCTACCTGCCGGCGCAAGTGGCAGGCAAAGTTCTTCACAAGTTCTTTGGTTCTCTGTTTGCTTTTTATTTTGATCTATAACTGAAAACTGAAACATGTATAAATTTCTCATAGAAAGTTCAAATGAGTTGATTCTTTTTTCTATAATTTTATAAAAATATGCTCTATCTCATTGGTGCAGTTTTATAATGATAAAATCGAATAATATTAAGATTATCCAACCATTCACAAATTGTCACTTTTCAACATTTCCCTCATTTTTTTTGTAAATCTCCAACATATTTGAATTTGTCAATGAATATTTGTGTATGTATAGAACTTATAAATATCCACACATAGAATTTGTGGTGATTTTTTTAAAAGCAAGAATACTTGTACAAGTTGGATTTGTCTTAAGTTTACTCCTAAAGTACATATGATGTATAGGTTATACTCAATTTGTAATACACATTCATGAAAAAATATACAAAAAAAATCTGAAAAAAATTAGAGACGTTTGAATTCACATCAAACCGCGATAGGACAAATTTGGGTTTGCAACTCAATATATTTTCGAAGATAGAAATAAAGGATTAAATTGAAAAAATCACTTTTCATTTGTTTTTTCTAAACCTCTAAACCTATGATGATTTTCGAACTGAAAATTGGTGAAGGAATTTAGTATAGCAATCTAAAACTACTGTTAAGTTTCATTTGATTTTTTGTTAACTTTTGATCCATGTACATTGAAAAATGAGAAGAAAAATAAAACCCGTGGCCGTCTCCAATATTTGAAAGCGTAACCTCTTTTGAGTGTGTTCTTCATCTCCTTGTTGGTGTTTTCACACAAATCGCGTTGGCCGGCGTAAAAGGTGCTAGCGCCTTCATTTTCTGTACTTATATAATCCCGAAAGGCTACTCGGAATCCTAGTCATGCCAAATCCTTCTTCTCCCTTGCCCCCGTCGCCGCTCCGCACGCATTCTCCTTCCACGCCGCCTACCTCTCCAGCCGCCAGTCTCCCTCCCTCGCCGCAGCCCTGTCCCGACCTCGCCGTCGCACTCCCCGAGCACGGCGCCGCCGGTTTCGCTCTCGCTCCGAGGCCTGCCCTCATCTCGGTCCTCCATTGCCGCTCTATCCTCGTGCCATCGCCACCGGAGAAAACTGCCTCGTCTCCGCCTTCCTCCTATGCCGGTCGCTAGAGATGAGACCGGCGGGGCTACTCTTCGTGCTCCCTCGCGATGTGCAGGGATCGGGGGCGGCAACAGGCTAGCAGCTCCGTTCAGCACCGGATCCGAGGCGGCACCTGGTCCGCAGCCCCCTGTAGCGTCGAATCTCCACTGCTTCCCCAGGGTCCTCTTCGATATGAACAGGCCGCCTCCCCTTCCAAAGGCCGGCAGCGTTCTCCTCCACGACGGATCTGGAATGTCTCCCCTTCACCAAACCCGCAGCGTCCTATCGAGCAAACGATGCGACTTCTGTGCCTGCACCCACTGACCCACAAGATATTGCAGGTGCGCTCCCCTCTGAATAATTTTTGTCTTCCGCCATTACCTCATGCAGACTGCTCAATGCCTGTGATGGAACTTACGAATCCTGATTGGTTGCAAATGTATTTGCCTTTTAAACAACTCCCTATGTAGCAATTTGTTAGTGTTTAGAACATAGCACAGAAATGCCTAAATTTTATACTCCTGAAATATTTATAGATGGAATACACAATGGGAATGTACGGTTCATCCAGGTCAAACAATCCTCCTTATTTTTTGCAAATCTACACATTTTTTCCTGTGATTTTCTATGGTCCACCCAGATGTGATTCCTTAAACCAGCCTAGGTTCTAGTTTGACCTGAATCCTGATTGGTTGCAACTGTACTTTAACCTGCTGCTTTATGGCTGTCAAACTTATTGTTATTCTTTGGCTTATGTGTGTTCGATGTTCTTACTGTTCTATTGTTTAATTTCAAGGAGAGCTGATGTTCCTGTCGAGGATGCACTGTTCTACAAATGCCCCTTCCAAGCAATTGCAGGACTTTCGGGTTATCTCTCTCTCTCTCTCTCTCCTCTAGGTGCGTGTGTCCTACGAATTTGATCTAATATTTACCTGGAAATGTGTTCTGATCGCCTGTTAACCTATCTATATATATGTGACTTTGCCTTGTCCATGGTAAAATGAATTGGATTATCTGTAATTGTGATGAGTTGGCTTCTACAATTGTGGCATGTTGCCTTGCATCTGTGCCTGCTGCATATAGGTTAGGCCATGTGTGCAGTACCCACATACAGACTTAAGTGAATGCTAACCAATTTAGTGTGTAATGAAAATCCAATCTCTGAGCTATTTTGTTGATCTTGCTGTATTAGGCTGAGAATACATATTGCTTTGTAAATTCGATTCAGCTTGCTCTTGCTTTTTTGTCCTAGTTTGTTCTGCAGTTTTCTAAGTCTTCTGTTTAGTTGAGGATATTGTAGCAACTGTACTTTTCTGACATTATGTAATCATTTTTTTTGCATGTTCTGGAACACCATGGAGGCTTTCCTAGCCGAAGATGAAAGTGCTCTAGGAAGAAAATCACAGCTGCTACATGCCTCTTAGAAGACAAATTTAAGATAATAAATTAAGATGTGGGCGATGGTCATAATAGTGCTTAGTTTTAGATATTTTTCTCTTTGAATTATTTGTACATTTAAATTTGTTTAGAAGTGGTCCCTCTGTTGACATAAAAAAAAGAAATGTGTTTTTTCTGGTCTGATCCGAACTAGAGTTTGTAATGTCAACTGTCTTATGGATAATCTGAAATTGACCTCTCGACTGCAAAAAAAAAAAACACCTGGACGATAAAAAATTTAGACTATCCAAAAAAATGACACGTGTCCCAATCAAATTGACATCGGAATCAGGAAAATAGGCCTGGTCAAATGTGAAACAGGCCTGGTCTGAATAAGAATTAATTCTACTGGCTAGATTTAGCCCATGTTGTAAATGGACCGGTCCAACGCTTCTTATAATTAAGCCTGATGTATCAGCCAGATGGGTCTGATCCAGCTTGGGCCAGCTTGGTTTGGCCCATAAAATAAATGGGCCTAACAACAGCCTAGTTTGTATTGTAGTATTTTGTGACGTTTTTAGTTAATATAACGACGAAAATACAATGTCACAATTTAGTGACGAAGTAAGCATCGTCGTAGAAATATTATGACGAAAAAGAATAGAAACGTCGTTGAATGTCTTTTATAACGGACTATAGGCGACGAATTGATTTTCGTCACGTTAGCGTCGCAGATTGTATATTGTGACATATTTTTATGCTTTTGCAACGAAAATGAAACGTCGTAGAATGTCAAATCTCTTGTAGTGATTGTTTTCATGTTTTTGGTCGTGGTGTCCTCCTAGGAACCCTAGAGGTGTTGCCCTCCATTACTAATTGTCGTTGTCAATCCCACGAGCTGCTGAAGTGCGTGATCGGGTGATTGCTCTCGTGGGTGCGTGCTGGAACTCTGTGGTTCCCCATATCTAAATCGTGCTTGCCTAAGTTATCGGCTGGAGATTTATCTACTTCTAGTTTTGATTACATCAATCAGGTTCTTGTAGACCAATATTATCTATCGTGTCGCTATTTGTGATTACTAGTGGAGAGCCAATTGTTCGAGATTGTGATTGCTCAATTGTTGAATTGCTACTGTTGTTCTATCTATTTAATATTGTCGATATATCAGCTACAAGTGTATGACCTATCACTATTACTTGCCAAATTCAGAGGGAAATATATTGTTTCTTGGTACCGTGAAAGATTGGGACAAATCCTAGACACTGCTAGGCGTGTCTATATCAGGTTGCCACGATTAAGGCGCGTGCGGTGACGAGTCATGCGGAATATACGCAAGTCGGGTTGGTTGAGATTTCTTGGATATAAATAGTAGCTTAGGGCTATTGTAAAAAAAGCAATCAATACAACTATCAACGGATCTTCAAACTTCTCGATGGATTTCGTGTCAACGGCGGAGCTCTCGGGGCTCCGACATCGGATTGGATTTTGTCCGAGTAAGTGCATCATCTCCATCATGTCAACTTGTCTATGGTAGACTTGATGTAACTGCTAGTTATCCGGTAGCTTAGATCGATCAGAAGTTACGATTACGAATATCGACGACTTGGGTAGTTGACGTGTCCTACTATGTTTGAATCAGTAGACTTGTCCTGTTTTGTTCCCGTTATTGATGCTAGTAAGATAATCGATGGTTGATCGGGCTACTCGAGTCATGGTTAAGATGTTTCGCTGATTCCATCTGCTCCATCGTAATAGTATAATTGACATGTCCTATATGACTTTGTTGGAGTTGACTTGTCTTTCGTTAGAGCCATTGATAGGGTTTAAATTGGATTAGTTAAGCATCTGGGATTGCTTTTGCCTACTGATTAGTGTGATACAATTGACTTGTCCTAGGTGAGAGATAATTAGCATAATATAGAATATAATTTGCATTAGCGATTTAACCATTCAATCAGGGTGTTTAGCCGATTGCCTACCACATTTAGATCTATCTTGCATATAATGTCATATGTTTAATCTATCAGATGCAACTAGATCTAAACCTTGTTATCTTGATTCCATGATTTAAGACTTTGGTCCTGTTTGGAGTTAAGCAGATCTCTAAGGCCGCGTGGGTGCTTGGCGGAGACACGTCACATGTTTCATCAACACACTTTTTGGCACGCCCAGTGGGACATGAGAAACAAGACCACGAGTTCAACCATGGCTTACGTTCAAGCTATTGAAAAAGATGGAACACATAAAGTCGACGAGAAGGGTTAGCCAATTCTTGTCCCAGTGTCGATACGATACCAGGAGGAGATAAAGACCGCACAAATGTTTCAGTCACCAATGAGGTGCCGACATGGGATAAGATGACTAATGAGCAGAAACTGCACTACGAGGAATATCTATGCAAGTGCCAGTTGCAGTACTTTAATGCTTTGAAGTTAACAAGAGGAAGAGCTTCGGCCGGACAATTGACTGTCGTCTTGTCACCTGAGGAGTTTCAAAAGATCAAGGACGACAACACACTAGACAAGAATGCTATTGGTGAGATGGTGCACACGACGGTACATCAAGCTATCTATCTATTATCTATTATCTATTATCTATTAGTCTTTAATAAATTTGATGGAGACGTTCACTTTTGTACGCCCGTACGCCCCCAACACCCGATCCGCCGGTGAAAATTGTTTCGGAATCAAAACGAACGAGACCGTTTGTAAGTATGTTTAATCAAATTTGGACTCTGGCTCACGCTCTTTCTTCCAATTCTGCTTCGCTGGATTAATTCTCGCTGCAATTTTCTTCCCTCCAAGACTTCCTTTAACTCATCTCCTTGTCCCGCTAGGGACGGCACGCGGTTTCATATTATTTTGATGAAAGGGAATCTTGACATATAGCGTACGTTCCGTTTTGTTTGTTTGTAAGGGCATCTGGACTTTAGTTGTGCTGAACCGGAAGTTTTGTTTTACAGCAATGGCGAACGGGGAGACAGTCGTCTGATGAGGAAGATGAAGGGTTACGTAAAAAAAAGGCCTGTTGACGTGGGCTGGAATGTCTGATGGGTCAAATGTATCGGCAGCCCAATTTGCTTCCCGTTTCTCTTTTCCTTTTCTTTTTTTAAAGAAAATTAGGGAAATCCATTTGGGATTACAGTCAGTTTTTCTCCAACCTATGGTAGTGTGCACACGTAATCAAAACTTTGAGTATAAAAAATGACTAAACTTAGTTCTGTCTTGCACATACATGCAGTTGTTTTTTTCTATAATGGATGCATGCAGTTTTTATTACTTGAAATCTTTGCAGGGATCCATGTTTTTATTTTGTAATATTGTAAAAACCCATTGCTATGCACCGGCATTCAAAACGTCCATGTCCACAAAGTTCTATACGCCCCATAAAATTCTATACGACCCATAGGTGAATCCGTCGTAGACACATAAATAAATTATGTCTCTGTTTACCCTACATATCCAAGACTCGAGTCTAAACCCGATATGAGACTCTTGGCGGTAAATAAAGTCGTAGGTGCCTCTCTATTCCTCAACCTAAGGCCACTTATGGAAAATCAACCCTCAGCTTTAAGAAAAATGAGAAACCAATTTGTTCATTCACCTATTATCAATTTTGGTGGATGGAAAAGCAATACGTTACACTAATCGCTGCCATTGGCATAATCGTCATTCCTCAAAGGTTACCATAATGGTATTTTTGTTTAGCTCCTGCTACACGTTCAAACAATTATCTACCAAATATTATATGAATATCTACAATTTTTTGTATTTTATTAATACCCGTAGCGAAGCACGGGTATTTTGCTAGTTATTAATAATGCCAGTGTGTTGGTGAATGTAGTGTATAACTTAGCCTGGTCTATTGGAGATACATTAGTGGGGCCAACTTATACCCAACGTCGTACTATTCAGTCACCTATGAGATTGATAAGACCAATCACGACTCCAGCAAGGACCGCTACAACAAGGATACCATTCGGGTTATCTACAGTATGGGAGGAGCTTCTACTAGCCAGCAAATAGGAACGCCCAATAAAGACATCACAACTCTTGATGGATCTGGTGAACCAGTTGTTGATGCTACATTTTAGAATTTGGGTCCACCAGTCAATGACTAGGAGCTAATATCAAGAGCACGTGCAGAGGATTTTCAAAGAGCACGACGACAGAAAGGAGGAAAGGTGAGGATCGCTGGTTACCACAGAAGGACACGTGCAACAAGGGATGACATATGCGAGTCCCAGTTTATTTTCAAGTTGAAGTAGTCATGTAAAATAGGAAAAATATCAGAGTTGGTTGTTTGGCTGGATATAAATAGTAGACTAGGACTATTGTAAAGAACAATTAATCAATATATACAACTCTCGACGCATCGCCAATCCTCCCGACGAATTTTCTCGTCAACTGCTCGAGCTCCGGGGGCTCCGACATCGGAAAGGATTTCATTCGGTAAGTGCATCGAATCTTGCATGTCGACTTGTCCGTGTTAGAAACGATGTAACTATTAGTTATCCGGTAGTTCTGGTCGATTGGAAGTTTTTGTTACGAATATCGACGACTTGGGGTACTCGACGTGTCCTACTCTGTTTGATTCGAGTAGACTTGTCCTGTTTCGTTCGTTGTTGGTGCTAGTACTTTAGTTGATGGTCGATTGGGCTATTCGAGTCATGGTTAAGACATATCGCCGATTGAATTTTTTTCCTAGTAACAGTAATAGTACAATGGATGTGTATTGTATGGCTCTGTTGGAGTTAATTTGTCCTACAATAAAGCAATTGCTAGGGTTTAGGTTGAGTTAGTAATATATCCGGGATTGTTGTCACCGATTATATCTTATACATACCGATTAGTGTAATATAGTTGACTTGTCCAAGTATTGCTTTGTTCTTGGTGAGGGATAATTAATAGAATATGAGTTATAATTTAGGATAGTGATTTAACCATTCAATTGGGGTGTTTAGCCGATTGTTTATCACGTTTGGATCTATTTTACATGGACTATTGCTTGCTGAATCTATTGGATAAGATTAGATCTGAACCATGTTATCTTTATAATTCCATGATTTCATATGCTTTACTTGTCCTAAATATTTTACTTCATGAATTAGATTAAATTGTACATAAATCAACAGACTTATGAATATCTTTACTTGCCGATTTATACATGTTTGTGTGCCGATTTGCATGATTAGTCTGATTCCAGTATTATCGACAACTTTATGTATCGGGTCCAATCTACCAAGACGGATCTAATTGTTTCATTCATGTCCTGTTTCAATTACGTGCTGATGAACTGAGTAACCGATAGCCGATACACTTACTTTATGCTTTATTCTTAATCTTCGTTGCGGTTACTTATCGGCTTGTCTGGGCTGATAACCGAAGAAAGTTACACGCTCTACATGTCTTTGTTGGTTTGCAGGGAAATCCAACCGGCACGTCCCAAGAATTCTTCACCGCGTTCCAAGCTTTTGGTCCTGCTTGGTGTTGGTGTACTAAGCGTCGAGGTAAAGGAACGCTTAGTCCACGGAACACAACAAACTGGATATGTAGGGCGTGGGAAAAATAAGTAGCGAGATAACAACTCTTAATAGCAAAGTTAAGTCGATGATTACATGTGTGTTTATAGATGACCCCTAGTCTCCTTTAATAGTTGTCGGGAATCACAACTTTACATGACCATTCTACGCCTAGCCAACTTCCTACGGTAAAACTAGAAGGTGGCAACCCTAGGGTCAATCCGGACTTTGCGCCTTACACGTGCCATTTATGGCCGGCCTAGCACCCGGCTAGAATGCACTCGTAGAGCGAGGTCACATCGGAGCGTTTTGCTTCGTTCGGGCACCGATCCGGCTGGCTAGATGGCTCCGTCGCCGAGCTGCGCCTTACGTGTATCGCACTCCAGCTCCGGTGCTTTGATCCGTCAGCTCGCCCTTTCGCATGACTTCCTGCACATTCACTAAGTTTGGTTGGATTAGCGTTAAGGACAATCAAGGGGCTCAAGACTCCTGCACGATGTAGAAATGAATGGGAGGGTGGTGCGCGCCATGCCGTGAAGTGAACTCCGCGCTAGACCCCCAACACTTGGAGTTAAGAAGATCTCCGAGGCCTACGTGTGTTCCCTGGCAGGTTAGGCATTACTTTGCGCTTTTTTCCATCAACACACTCGTTGGCACGCCCGGTGGGACACGAGGAACAAGACCACAAGATCCTTCATGGCTTTCATACAGGCTGTTGATAAAGACGGAAAGCTCAAGTTCAATGACAAATGTCAAGCAATCCATATTCCTGCACCGATAACTGATGCAGATTCTGACCGACCTAATGTTACAGCTGCCAATGAAGTATTGGCATGGGATAAAATGAGCAATGACCAGAAGCAACAATATCAAGATCTACTACTTAGATGCCAAACACAATATTTTGCATCTTTGAAGAGCACTAGAGGAAGAGCCATGGTTCGGGATTTACCTGTCATCCTGGTGCTAGAAGAATTGCAGAATATTAAGGATCACAATATTATGGATCGAGAAGCCGTTAAGGATATGGTGCATTCGTCGGTACACCACGCCTGTATGAATAATGCCGGTACATTGGTGAATGCAGTAAATAATTTGATCAAGGAAAAAAATGAGAAGCATCTATGGGGCCGACATATTCATAGCCTAATGCTAACCGAACACCATGAGGCAAACAAGACCATATACGACTCCCACGAGGGTAAATACCGAGAAGACACAATATGGTATGCCTCCCGAGACGTTCGTCCCCAAGGATGTGTCATTAGCAGCTTCAACTAGTCAACGAGACATGACTACATAATAAGGATACTACTGCCCTTGGAGGAACCGGAGGACCAGCAATTGGTGAGGTCGATGTAGCACGTATAGAGACTCATAGACCAACTACAAAAGAAGTCTTGCCGATAGCCGTTACTCCACCAGGGGGGCACGCTATGCCACAAGCTAGATATTATTTTATGCGTGCTTTATCCTCATAGAGTCGGGTAGCGAGTTCCACAAGGATATCATCTAGGAGTTGACTATGGAGAATTCTTCAACCAAGAAGGTTATCGTAGGCAAATCGCAATGCAAATATTAACGGAGGAGCCCACCCGATAATAGGAAAATATGTGCCGCCATAGAACATTGATTGCTGGAGATTTGCTGGGAAGATGGACAAAGATGATGAAGGAGTAGTTTGATTTGATGCCAAAACAACAATCTACATCCTATTTGCGCCCTTATCCGGAATGGATGGACCGAGTGGCGTTAACGGCCAAATACAACCTCCTAGAATTTGGAAAGTTCTCCGGCAGGATTCTACATCTACTATGGAGCACATCGGTTGATATCTTGCATAGTTGGGAGAAGCATCATATCAAGAAGCATTGAAGATTAGATTGTTCCCACTATCGCTTTCGGATCGGCCTTCTCATGGTTTGCTTCACTACCTTTGGGGTCCATTAATACTAGGGCCGATCTAGAAAAGAGATTTCGTTCTTACTTCTTCACGTACTTGACGGAGCTGAGTATATTGGATCTAACGGTAGTTTGTCGGAAACTAGGGAGTCTGTTGCTGATTTTGTGTAGAGGTTTAGAAACATTTGGAGTCGATGCAATAATCTGAATCGATCGATCGGTATTTAGCTGAGATTGTTTACTAGGGGCTTGTGTCACCATTGACGAGAGAAGTTTTGTCCGCAAGAATTTGATGGGTTAGCTCGGTGACCCCCAACGACTCTAATGGACACCTCGAAGGATTATAACGATCGACCAATGGATAGAGGCATGGATTTGCTCAATTGGTGCAGTGTGTATCAGCTTAGGAGAATAGGGTGCAGATGCATTGTTGTTTCGGACTCCACAAATTGAACTTTCCTTCCGGATAAACTGTCTAGAAATGTTGGGCTTGATGTCGATACTTCTCATATAAGAGTCATTTTATTGTATTTTACCTGATTCTATAATATAGCACTAAAACAACACTACATGTGGAAATCGTCAATATTAGAGGTAAAACACATGATTATGCTCCCTCATGCTTAAACCTTTGCTCATCCATGAGTAAATAAATCTTACCCCCTCAAGGCGGGATCAGCGTTGCAATCGTGTTATGTTCACTTGCATTCATCAAGGCACATGCATATCCAACCCGCTTTAAGAGTGCAGCACAAAAGTTTTATGTTGGACGAATTCTACTACTCAAAGATACTAGTGGGGGACAGACCCAAGACGACATCAATTCATACATTATTTTCACTAATTGGACTCTAGAGCTATGAGATATGGGCCCCGCAAGCCAACCTGCACAGAGGAGTCCGCATCAAGACATATTTTATGGCATCACAGTTTTAGGAATCTAAATGGTCAAATTTGAAGATCATAATTATACCACAGTTGTAGATCTTTTCAAGGGCTACGCGATAGGGTCCAAATTTTCCTCATTTGCACTTCAGAAGAGAAAGTTATGATTTAAGTAATTCGGCACTATTTATGGAATGTGCAAAACCGACTTGGATTCAACCTCTAAGAGATAAACTTGGTGGCCAAGCATGGGAGGACGTGTCCGAGAGGCTGTATAAGCCCCATATGACGTCCCAAATAGGAGGTAGACATTAGAAGGGTCATTGACAAGCCTAGGAGCCGTTGCATATCATCGGGAGGCCGCAAGAGTTGAAGAACCACAAAATTGAGAGATGTATTCTAATCGGGTAGTAGCCCTGCGTGGTTGCACTACACCGAGCTTCGAGAAATACAACCATGTACCTTAGAAGTCGTCAATGGTGTGCATCATAGCGGTGCCGATCGGCGCACTCCTTGTGCCGATCGACACTTTCTCGACGATGATGAATATTGATACAATTATCAATCTCTATGTTATTGTTGGTCGTAACTACGCACCCACTTATATATCACAAGAGGATGGTGTACATTATAACACCTTTTCCCTTAGAGTACTTCAAGGTTTAATCGAATCCAAAGAGACTAATGGAAATTAAATGCTATTAATAGTAAAAGACCAATTAAGGATACTATTGTTTGCAGGTTGGAGGTGTTGGTGCCGATCAACGCAGGGTTGTCTATTGTGCCAATCAGCGCATTCTGGTGCAGATCTGCGCAATGGCTGAATTGGTGATCTAGAGACTTTAGAAGACCAAATTAGCCTAAATAAACCTTTGTCACAACTAAACCACACATCTAGCATCATCAAGCAACTATGATCAATACAAGATCCGAGTACTAACCTAATCACCACGATTAAGATAGCATCCGAATACTTAGCTTAGAACAAAGCAATTGGAACAAAAACCAAATGCATATACTCTTCTCCATCATAAAAGCATTTCAAATCCGCAAATGTTGAGCACTCGTTCTATTGCGAATTATGTCATATTAATATTCAACAACATATCTCAAAGTATGGGCATTAAACTTGAAGTCATTACCCCAAAGCAAGTTCATATCCAATTTACAAGTCATAGCTTTTTCACATGTGTAAATCACTAAAAAGGGATGTTGTGAATGTAAAGAATCATCTATCAAATGATCTAAGGCAAACACCTCATCTTTCAAATCTCTCAACCTATATTCTACATCCTAATGATCAAACTGGGAAACCGATACAAGTGTTGCCTACTGTTCGAAACTATAGTCCTCGAGTGATGGTGGAGGTGGTGGCTGATCAAAACCATAGCACCGTGCCTTGAGTCGGTTGAACTCCTCCACCATCTCGTCGTGATTGGCCCTCCAAAGGCTCGTCGTATCGTCAATGCGCTCGATGTACTGCACATTGTTGTTGATGTAGGCGTACATGGGACCGAAGAAGTCCACCGAGGGCACCGGGGCTCAACATGGTCACGGCCCCGATACCCGTAGTCCATGCCGATCGGCGTGAAGCCGGCGCCGACTTGGTGCACTATGCTGCAACTTCTGCTCCCCTCCTTCCCAGCCTTGATGGGTCTGCCTGGGGGTCTCGTCCATCTCCCGGTGCCCCAACTTGCTGTCAATCACCGTGCTCGTTGATGCGCGGTGGATCACCCGCTCGCGTTTGTCCTTCTCCATGCGACCCCACTCGAAGAGGTCGGTCTCGAGCTAGTTCCCCCTTGGAGCTTCTGCGAGAGGAACATATCAAGCTCCGGATAGGGGAGCCGAATGCTAATACCACCGATGTTGTAACCGGTGCACGCACTTCCCGTGACGATCTTGCCACGGGTCATATCGTTGCCGATGAATGTGGGATTCACCACATTTCGGCCTTCCCTCGGCGAGACGCTGTTCACCATCACTTGGAGGTAGCCCGCAAAGGCCATCTGTCCGCCCACCTTGTTCGTCTTGTCGAACCATGTGCACCATCATGTACATGGGGTTGCAATTGGCCGGACTTACGATGGCGTTGTAGAGCCGCCACATGTCCATGTCGGTGATGTTGTCGGAGTCGGTCTTCCCCATGGTGTGCGCCACCAACCACCGGTGGAAGAGCTAGATCGCGGGGATCCGGATGTTCACCCTCTTGCGTTCTTCCACCGATGAGAGGAGCCAAAAGGAGTTCATGTCGTCCTTGCTCAAGGCCTCCGACGAGTCGGCACCGACGTCGAAGCCAAAGAGCACGACCAATGCGTCCACTATGACCACGTGCATCTTGCTGCATACACGGAAGACGAGAGCATCACTACCATCCTCGTTGATGCCCACATGCATGGTCGAGGCGACCTTGGTGGCGATGTTGATGTTGAAGTCGATGACCGCCCGATGGAAACCCATCCATTGGAGGTTGGTGAGCATCCGGTGCAAGTCACCCCACACTCCGATGTTGTTGAGGAACCGATCATCAAAGTTGAAGTTGGGGACGATCCATCCCTTCACGGCGTCGTACCACCGCTGCTCATCCGTGCTCGTGAGAGTGAAACCCTCATGAACCATGTGCGACACGAATGCCGACGGTTGAGAGGAACCCTCACGAGTGCACCACCGACTTCACCACAGCCGTCTAGCTCCTCGTGCACCCCCTTCGAGGAAGGGGGTGTCGAGGATGGCACTACGGTGACGGATGGCGTAGTCGTCCCCCGATGAACGGGTGGATGTCATCTCCACTTCTCCCGCTGCCCGGTCATCGTAGGTGGTGGAACTTCCCCTTGATGTGGAGTTGGAGTCGTCGTTAGAGTCATTGGTGCTGCTGGAGTTAGTGCGTCGACACACCCTATTGCCGAAGTTGCGGAGGGAGGACGGAAACCGTCCATCTCCTACAAAAATGAAGCGACGTGTGCAAAAAAAGTAGAGAAGTGGAGGAGTTATCGGAGTGTTGTGCGGGGATGGGGCGTCAAGGCCTCCTTTTATACTGGTTAAGCCTTCTAGGGGATGGAACTAACGGTGTCGATTTAAATCTTGCCGGTGCCGATCGACACGACTCAAATTTCCATAGATTCCAACGCTTATGACCACTACAACACCTGACTCCTATACCTCCATGCATGCTCCCAGTACACCATGCCGACCGACAGGGGGACAACTCTAATTTTGCCATCTTGTTGGCCGTGCCGATGGACGTAGTCACCACTTTTCCAGGTTCTGCCTAGTCAACACCCCCTCAATGCCATACAGCTGCATTTCTGTCAGCTACTTCTCCTCTTCCCAACGCATGTGTGTCTCCGTCGCCTATAGGAGCATCTAGGCTCGGGTGTTGGTCAACACGGTGGGGGTGCCCTGCCTCGTTTCGCATCCCCATATTGCATGCCACTTGTATATATGATTCATGTGCCTTCTTTTAAGAAAATCCTATAGATTTGACTCATCCCGAGGGCCTTGTCATCTTATGGTGCCAATTGGCACACCTAGGTGCCGATTGACACCAGGTTCTTTTGCCTGAAGGTTCCTTTGTTCCTTTGTAGATGATCATGTTTTTGTTTTTCCTGCAACATGCAACATACCTTGCGCACATAAAATATTTGAGGGAAATTATTTATTTAACTTGGATATTCTTCCCTCCTTTAAAATTCTGTGTGAATTATTTCTCAGCACCCCTAGGATTTTCCACCAATCTTGGGCATGATCAGCTTCACTTTCTAGATTCAAGGTCATAGGTGTTGATCGGCTCCAAACCGTGCCGATCTGCACATCATCAAATTTCTCCTTTCCATTTTTTTCCTTCCTGCATTGTTAATTAACAACATGTATACAACGTTTGCGTAGGTAACAGACAACACAGAACCACAGATGAATTAAGCACATAATTTTTGTAACATTTTTTTATTCCAAGAGATTATTCTTTATTATAAGCAAATAATTTTAAAAATACTGGGTTGCCCTCGTGGCCAGCAATTAAATGGCTTGCCCTACCGTAAGCACCAAACAATCTGTGCATCTCCCGGATTATTGGGTTGCCTCCCAAGAAGCGCTCTAGTTATTTAGAGGTCATAGAGCTTGACCTCCCCGTAATCAATCACTCCTTAGCTCTGCCATATGGGTGGTAAGGTTGCAGCGCTCCAGATTCTGTTTCCTTAGGTCCCATATTGGACGTCTTTTTCTTGTGTTCCCTCCAATCATCTTAGATCTTTCTATTCCACGATGACTTGTATCACAAAACCTCCTGAATAGCACAACACTGTTCTCCCTTTGGACCAAACTAGAATGTGTAGGGAGTTCCACATATCTCAAAGCTAATTTCTCCGCTCCCGACATCAATATTCGCCGTTGTTGTCCTCAAGGAGGGTCTGCCTAGGATCAATGGAGTCTTTGTCCACTTATCCATGTCTAGCACAATAAAATCCACATGAACAATGTGATCTCCATTTTGAACAAGCACATCCTCAACAATTCCATCGGGGTAAATACCGATTGATCAGCTAATTCCAAGCACATACCGAGTAGGCTCCAATTTGGGCAAATTGAGGCTTGTTAATATATAACGGGGTATGGAACTTACACTTTCTCCAAGATCGCACAAGAATCTCTCAAATACTTGAGTTCCAATTAAGCATTGGATACCAGGTGATGCTGGGGTCGGGCTTTGTCTAGGGTGTAACGTCATTGATGGTCGCCGTAAGCTCCTTAGTCACTTTCAAAACCTCCTCGAAGCTAAAGACTTCTTTTTTTTTGCATCATGTCCTTTATATACTTAGCATATGTGGGTATTTGAATAGCATCAAGGAACGAGGCATTGATGTAAAGCTTCTTCATTATATTGACAAATCTAGCGAATTGCTCATCATGGTGTCACGCTCTTTCTGTTTCGCTCAGCAATTACATGTCTAGGAACGTAGCAGGTCCATGCTCATGAGATTCTATGCCTATAGTCGGACTAGAGAGGTCAACTTCCTCTTTGTGCCTATCAGCACCGTCCGCGTGCCGATTGACACCTACTATCTTGTTGTGCTGATCAGCACCACCGGTGGTCGATTGGTGTGAGGCTTGCTCGCTCTAGCAAGGTACATGGGATCCTCTGTTTGCTTCCCCGACCTCGTAGCTATTGCTTTCAGCTGTTCTGCAGATACGGTTTTGCCAGGAATAGCCCCCTTGTCGCCTCTAATAGCTCTGTGAGAATTGTCCCATATGCTGCTCCAAAATCTTAGTATACTCCTAATTTCTATCACCTTATCACTAATTCCCTCAAGAGCATGATAAATTTCCTTAAACTTGACCTAATTATCCTTATTGATCTTCTCTTGAGCTTGGAAGAATACTTGACATTGCAAACAGAGTGGGGTAGCATTTTGCATGGATGAACCAGGAGTAAAAATACTCCTTTGTTGATGCTATTGGGGCTTTCATCCTTGGCTCTTCATACAATTCAATATCTTAAGATCCTTTGGGCAATCCTTGCTTACATGGACAAATTCTCCACTCTTTACACGTGGAGCGTGATACTCGCTAGCTTAGCTGAGATTCTTCCTTGGAAATATGAAGATTATTATCCCACCTCCTATGTATGGCATCGAGATGATCTATGATCAATTCTTTATGAGCTCTCTCTTTCACACTCTTTGTTACTCCTTTTCAAGATTGAAGCCTCATCTTTTTCGTGCTTCTCTCACTATCCCAGGACTGATTTTTTCTTTGACATGAACGAACCTCCAGCTGAAGCATCCAAGTGTTGACGAGATGTATGATTCAATCCCGTGTAGTGTGACATCCCATGTCACGATTAGGACTAATTGCAATGTCAACCTTGCTAATCACCCAATTAGGCCATGGTTAAATTAATTACCCAATTAAAAATTTCAAAAAAAGGAGAAAAATCCCCAATTTAAATTGGAGCAAAACCTAACCTACACAAACATCAAAAATTATAACTATGATGTGCCAATGTTTTTACACAGGAATGTTGGCCATCCAACATGAGGAATTTAGGCATTTTTGCCAAATTTTTAGCAAAGTATTTAAAGCCTTAAAAATTCAAATTCAATCCTAAAATAGTATTTGCTCTGGAATTTTTATAAAATTCTAGAAGTCGAATTGGAACCCAGTCCCAAAAGAAAAAATGCAGAAAAACTCGTTGTGATCACCCACAGAAATTGGCATAAATTTAGGAGCTCCCAAATGTGGTTTCTAATTCGAATTCAGAGCATCGTAAAGGTCAACGAAAATTCAAAACGGATCTCGATCCAAATTTGTGAGCGCCGGTCATCTTCCTCCTCGACCGGTCCGCCACTGCGCCCCGGACTGCCACCACGCGTACCTCTGCCCTGTCCCGTCGCTCCCTCCCCAAGACACCTCCCACCCGACCCTGTACCCGACGGCCAATAGGAACTCGTCGTAGTTACTGCTTCCCACTCCCTGCCGCCAACCGTTCCCTATCGATCGAGTACAAAAATGGCACTCCGGCCAGCTGCTGCCTCCCACGCTCGTCTCTCACTGCAAACCGACGCCTCTTCTCCCTCTCCAGCTCCCCAAGCCACAGCCAACCTCTCTCCTCTGCTGTAGTGCGCAGCAACAAGAAAAATCCGGTTGCCTCACGTGTCATGGCTGCCATGGATTACGCCTCAAGCTCCACCGCCTAGGCAGCTCCTCTCCTCCCTTTTATTCATCAAATCGGCACGCAAGGTCTCCCTCTAGCTCCCCTATGACCAGCTCCCTCTCTTGTGCAGCTTGCTCGCCGGATTTTGGGAGGAACCGGAGCACCGCCACCGCCGCCCATCCACCCCCACGAAGAGCCAAAACTTCCGGCCTTCTCCCTCGACTCCCGACCTCGTGCCGCTCTTCTCCATCGCGAGGTGAATCTCCCGGACATTGTTCCCCAACTTTTCATGCCCCGTACGCACCGCTAGCCGCTGCCGAAGTAGTCCGCGGCCATCGCTGTCGATACCGCCGCCTTCCGGCCATCGCCGCCGATTGGTGACCATCGGAGCGGACTCCTCATACCTCTAGCCACATTTTGCTGGTGGTCCCACCCAGTTTCCCCCACTACAACGGCCTATGGTGAGGTCTCCAGCAAGCTCCGGCCGAATTTCGGCGGGTCCGTCCCGAGCTCCCTGGGGAAGACACGCAATGGCAGTTTCGTAAATTAGTTCAAACTCTATTCCACTTTAAAAAAATCATATCTCACATTTGAAAAGTCCACATTTTCCAAACTAATTTTTTTTTTGAATCTACGAAATGTATACTTTTCAAATAGTAACATGAACCCCTGTAAATTCATCGTTTAAGTAATTTTCAAAAATCATTAAGTTGCAACCCTTGTAAGCTAAATATATTCATAACTAATAAAATAAAACTCAAATAAATATAAAACTCGGTCAGAACATGCATCTTGGCATACATAAGCACCCTGCAGAAGCATTTGTAATTTTGTTGCTTATTGTTGAAGTTATTGCATTTTTGGCATTTTTAGTAAATAAATTTATATTAATTATGTGTAAATTATTTTTTGCATTAAACTTGGTAAATCTGCTGTTCATTTCCGTGTACACGTGCATAAAAGTCCATGTTTAATTTTGAGCACCATAAGTAATTGTTTTGCTGTCGTTTTATTTAAATCAATAAAAGGTAAAAATTCAGCACATGAAAGTATAGCTTTATGCTTATATTTTATTTTCCTATATATGCTTATTGTCATATGTGTGGTTCATACTTCTCATTAGTCCCTCATGGCCAGAAAAGTAGTATGCTTTCATTGGTTCTACACTTATGATGATTGTTTAGTTACTCTACTAATTACATGCATAATCGTCATCACATGTGATAATGAAAATGAACCCTTTATGCACTAAGTTAATTGTCCCCACATGTGCTTTGCTTATCAATCTAAATCTGATCATTTGGCATGCTATGCACAGCACCCATGGTAGTTATCATGGTTAATGCTAATGCCTAGGTTATTGCTCATAGTTGTTAAATTTATTAACCAAGAAAGGTAGAAATTCATGTGTGAATAAATCACTACTACTATGAACGAGATTCATCCATTTATGCATATGGCATATATATAAACAGCACACATGCATAATCAACACCATTGACCTGTATTCTTGTGACTTATGCATTGCACTTCATTTCATAGGTAACGACGTCGAAATAATCTCTCCGGAAGAAGCCGTTGCCGATCTCAACGCTTGTGAAGCTAACGTTAACTTTAATCACTCCCAAGGCAAGGCCCGGTGCATTCCTATTATTTTCAAAGTCTTTCTTTTATCACTACATTTAAGAATGTTGAATTTGCATTACGTTATAGGAGATGAACGAAAACCCCTCTTGCATATTACCCAAAATATCCTATGTAGTGTTGTGAGTCAACCTATCGTCAGCAATGCTATGCTTAGGTCTTGGAATCATCGAATACGGCAGACACTCTCATTATTTATGTTACACTCAATTATGGAAAATTCGGTAAAAGTGAGAACCTCCCATTGTGTCTCCACGAACAAGTTTGAGTTGTGTACCAAGTGCATACCTTTCTTGTGTGGATTGGTAAACCTACATAGCTTGTGAGTTACAAAGTGGGTCGGATACCTTACCGATCCGGAGGTGATGTGTATAGCACGGTGGTTGGACGGGTATGAGGACCGTTGGAGAGTACACGGGTTAAGCCTTGGACACGTTGTTGAACGGTGTCGCGAGGGGGACGTGTACTCATGGTCGGTAGCCCCGCGCCTAAATTTGTGATGAACTCGCGAACGGTGGCCATACGTGTTCTTAAATGATGTGTATGTCGTGCATTTGGGTCTTTCCTGCAGGATTTATAATTCGATAATTATCGTCGTTTCCTCTCGGTTAATGAGTACAACTTATTTCGGGCAGATTACAAGGTTTAGTAAAAGGATGAGAATGGTGATTACTTGTTGTTATTACTGATCAAATATTGTATTGCAACTCTTGTATTGCTTAAGCTATGCTCACTAAAGTTTCATTTATGCAACAACCCTATTGATATGGAAATTCATAAAAGTGCAAACATAAGTAAATAGGTGTTGTTTTTATGCAAATATCAAGTGAGCTCGGTCAACTCCCATGCATCTAGGTGTCGGTCTTAGATGACCAATTTGACGGGTAAGACTTGCGGAGTATGCTATATACTTAGACTTTGCCACTACATGTGTATTTTCAGGTTTCCCTTAAGCCGAGTTTTGTGATTTTTGTGGTAAGGTTGTGTGAGATGGAGAGGAGCCCAAAGAGTGGACCATCGAATGAGTTCCTAGCTCTCCGACCCATGATCGGTGAGCCATGGCCTAGGCCGGCATGGTTTACATAAGTTATCTATGTATCGTCGTGTTATGTAATCGCTTCCGCACTTTATTTCGAACAAAGATTGTGTTTATGTAACTTAAATTTTGCAAACCTAATGTATCTTTTATTTGGAACTCAAGTTGTAATTTGAGACTTAAATGTAAAGACTTTGCAATTCGTGTATGTTTGTAAGTGTGATGCTATGACAGGTTAATTCATTAACCCTCTCCCGAGGCGATTCGTACAACACTAATCTATCCTCTCGGGATAGGGGTGTGACATGTAGGATCTCTCAACAATTTCTCCTCTTGTAAGACCGTAATGAGGGCAAACATCCATATATTCATTGTATCTCTCCCATGCTCTCATCAATATTTTGAGTGAATTCAAGGATCTTATTCTTCAAAGCTTGTGTCTTACCAGGAGGAAAATACTTGGCTAAAATTCAGCTTCTAGTGTTGTCCAAGTGGTCTTTGTTGCATTACCAATCCATTATACCACTGTTTAGGATGCCCAATTAGAGAGAAGGGGATAATCATACTCGCCGCACTGTTAGCATCCAATCATGTGACCTTAAAGGTGCTACAAAGTTCCATGAAGTGTTGCAAGTGTTGATTAGGATCTTCGTAACCCGTCAACAACTATTGTGCTACTATTCCAACATATCTCGTCCAATTGATATGATTGTTGATTCTTCCCTTCATTGTAATCTGTCTTGACGACATCGGTTAGATGTGGCCTCAAATGATCGACCATTGGCAGTTCTAGCGGTTATTGGTCTCCCATTGCGTTAGCTAGCTCTTCTTCGTCTTCCGGATCTTCAATCACGAACAATGCTCGCGGATCAAGGCGAGCTCCTTGTCCAGCTAGATCTCCAAAGGACCTTCTTCTCTTCTCGATGCTCCTTTTCTTACGAAAAACCTTTCTCGGATCATCGATGTAATCGGAGAATTTATTTGACTTAGGATCATCCATACCTGTTTAGTTGCACTCAACAGGATATATGTACAAAAGAAAGGAGAAAATGATAGTAGAATAACTAGATAGTAATACTCAAACACTATTCAATCTTACATTAGTCCCAGCAACGACACTAGAAAAGAGGTTGTTGGTCATAACTTTGCACCCCACTTATGTACCGCAAGACCACCGTGTACATTGTAGCACTTTTTTCCTTAGAGTATTCCAAGGTTTAATCAAATCCAAGAGACTAATGAGAATTGGATGTTAGTAATAGTAAAAAGCCTAATTAGGCTATTGTTGTTTGCATGTTGAAGGAGTTGGTGCTGATCGGCGCACTCTAGTGCCAATCGGCGCAGGGTTGTCTATTGTGCTGATCGGCTCAATGGCTAAATTGGTGATCTAGTGACTTCGAAGACCAAATTAGCCTAAATAAAGCTATGTGAGTAACTATATATCTACTAGTTGAGATCATAACTAGGAAGTGTAATTGGATAGCATCATAATGAATAGTTACTTAGATCAATGAAAACCTTTAATGAATAAGACCACTCACCTTCTCGAGAGACCCCGATTTATCTCTCGCGAGAGCAATCCCTTAATCGCATAAGTATCTTACACTACTTAAGTATCTATACGTGTTGTGCCGACTTACCTTTTTCACAACTAAACCACACATCTAGCATCATCAAGCAACTATGATCAATACAAGATCCGAGTACTAACCTAGTCACCACGATTAAGATAGCATCTCGCATACTTAGCCTAGAAGAAAGCAATTGGAACAAGCATATGCATGATCGCAGAATCAAGATCAACAAATCACTAAAACCATCATCAACAGATTCAATCATTCTTGAGATACATAGTGTAGGATGCATCGCCATCTAGAAAGCCTACCTTGATGGATCAACTCTAACACCAATGGTTTTTGAAGCCCAACTAGAGATCTATTATGACGGAGCAATGCCCTAGTGGCTCCAAGTCATGAGTCCGGTGTCCCTCTATCGATGTCTCTCTATCTCTAGGGTTTTTACAAGTATTTATATGGGCAAGGTACTTGGAAGAGTCGGGATCTAGCAAATTATGGAATGTGCCAGTCGGCAGATCCTCGTGTCTTCATCGATCTCCTCGAGTTGGTTCCCTTACCTTCCGTAGCTTCCATGCGAGCGTTCTTTGTCCGGAAGAATATCTTCAAATATCTCGTACAAGTAACTTCCATAATTGTAGAATGGACCATGGGCTTGCCTCTGTTGGACCAATAATCGTATATATATGTGTCGATTGGCACAAGGATGTGCCAATAGACACATTGGGCCTTCTGCTTGCGTTTTTCTATCTTTAGCCCATATTCTCCATAATGACTTTATTTATGACAATTTCACCTATTTCTGCAATAAAGCTCTAGAACAATGCATATAAAAATACATAACTAATAACATATGTAAATGGCATATATTAGTGTCAATTATACTCTTATTGGGGTGATATTCATATGTAAAACAAGCACTTTAGAAGTGCCAACAATTATCTATGTTGATTCTATCCTTGGCTGCAATTTGTATTCATTTGGATTTATTGATTTTACATATGCTTATTCCATTGCTTAGTTCATATGACTAAGTATTTAGATGCTATATTAATCGTGGTGATTAGGTTGGTCATCAGAATCTTGTAATAAAATTATGATTGCTTAATGATGCTAGATGTGTTGTCCATTTACGGGGTTTCCCTTATTTTCTAATTGAGGAAATATAAAATGGATAAAGGAAATGAAAAGGAAACGAAGGGCTGCTCGGACTGGACTATCATATGGCCTAAAAGGCCAAGCGACCCAGCCCAACCAGCACCTTATCTTTTTCCCTCTCGCACGCCTGCAGAAAGCGAACTGAGTGCTCAGTCTCCCAGTGGAGGCGGCGAGCAGGGACGGCATCCTGGCGGCGCAACCGCTCGCCGCCCTCCACGGGAGCCGTGGCTCGTTCGCGAGTGGATGAGCGTCGCTTGCGGGGCTCAGGTGGGAGCTCGACTATTTAGGTGCCACCACTCTTCTCTTGGCACACAGATAATACACATAAGAAAATCCCCTTTCTCTGATCCACAAATTTCGGTGAAGCTCCGCTTGACTTCGTTGTTCCTGGCGGCGGTGCATGTAGCCGTCGTCGTTCCCTTGTCGAGCTTCGTGGGGTGTTGGTCTTGTTGCGTGCTTCACCGGAAGCACGCGTGCTGCTGTCGTTCTTGTGCCCTGTGTGGTGCAGAGCAGTATTTCTCTAATTGCTGTCGACCGTAGCCTGGTGTTTGGGCTCTCTGTTGCGCAGTGTTCCTCTGCTACTCAGGTTGGTGCCTTGGACGTTCCCCTTCGGCACCGACATCGCTCCAGTATCTTCATCAACCTTTCGTCGGTGTAGACTCAGAAGTGAGCGGCGGAATTGGTTTTCTGGGACAGAACCTTGTGTTCGCTGAGCTTACCTTCCCACGTAGACAATCTACGTGTTGTGAGTTACCAGTTGCCCCTCTCACTTATTTGCGATTACTCGTGCGATTTGCTAGTACTTATACTTGAGTGTGATTGCACATTTGGACGGATTAAAAATTGCTCAATGATATTAAGCGGTGTAGTGAGATCAGAACGTGATAGCTAAGAGGGTTTAGTGTACTGGTTTTATCTGGTAACTGATTTACATGTCAACCTTTTTTGTTATCTTGATAGCATTTACCTTTTGATCCCATACACGACGTATTTGTTACTGTCTGATCTACTTAACAGTAATTCTTGTTGGTAATATACCCCTTTTCTAGACTGGTAAAACTTGACATACACCCTGAATTGTAAGTAAAGGTCCAGGGTCAGTGATCACCTTTGTGTTGGAAGGCTGCCTAGAGTAGCAACCCGCTAAATTTGAGAGCAAAGATAAATAAACTATGTTTATGTCTTTAATCTGCTTTGTTCGTCTACTGGCCATATTGATTGTTAAACGGAACATGAGTGCTGTTGTCCACTGCATGCAAACTCTAGAAAAGCTCATGTTCTTTTATGTTTTAGTTCAATATATTCTACATCTGTCAGAGTTTATATTCAGAATTATTACTTTTAAATTTGGTAGAAGCATGTCACTTATTTCTGTAATTCTCCAACAATCCAGAAAACCAATCTGTGCAATAGCCTCCAGTTCTGATGTCATTAAGCCTGAAGTGTTCGATGGTGCTTGTTTTAAGCGTTGGCAGATTAATACTCGCATGTGGCTCACTGACCTGAAATTATTTTGGGTGGTGATGGCTGCCATCCCAGTGGCTGCAGCAGATGATGCTGATGCTGCAGCAAAGGCCACCACGGAAGCGGAGAAGGCAAAATGGGATGAAGCCAACCAGGCATGCTTGTCTAGGCTGCTGAATGTTTTGTCAAACCGCTTATTCGATGTGTATTCTGCTTTTACCTCTGCTAAAGAACTCTGGGTTGAACTTGAGAACAAGTTTTCTGAAGTTGATAATGGCAATGAGTCGTTCGCAATGGAAAGCTACCTCAACTATAAATGGTTGAGGGAAGGTCTGTCATGGAGCAGTTACATGAGATTCAGCTCCTTGCACGGGACTTGGTCCAATACAACTGCAACTTGCCAGACAGCTTTCAAGTGAACGCAATACTGGCAAAGATCCCGCCATCATGGAGAGACTTTATGACTGCACGCCGCCACATGAAGAAGCAAATGACTCTCTCTAAATTGTCTGCTGCAATTAATGTGGAAGAGCGTGCAAGGGCCAGTAACAAGCCATCCCCGCAAGTTCAAGCCAATATGGTTGAGAAGAGTGGAGGTGGAAGGGCCCAGCACAAGAAGAAGAACAACTCTCCACCACAGAACCAAAACAAGCCAAAGCCCAAAGAAATGAAGAAGAAAAAGGAGGGCATTGTTTGCTATGTTTGTGGTCTTCCTAGGCATACTGCTCGGAGGTGCCGCGACAGAAAGGGCAAGGGTCCTCCTCCTTAGCGCAAAGAAGGGAACATGGTCGTTAACTCCACTCTTGATGGGTACGTACCTCTGGCCTTTATGGCAAGTCCATCAAATGATTGGTGGATTGATTTAGGTGCTACTATCCACCTTTGCGCTGATCGGTCTATGTTTTCTTCATTTTAGGGATGCAGCAACTCTGGGCCAGTTTTGATGGGAATGGTGTTCCGGCTACAGTTCGAGGCACTGGACAAGTATGCTTGAAGTTGACTTCAGGAAAGACTCTTGTGCTGAAGGACGTCCTATATGTGCCATCGATGAACCGGAATCTTATTTCTGTGTCGCTGCTGCTACGACAGGGTCTTAAATTAGTGTTTGAGTCTAATAAAGTGATCTTGTCTAAGTTTGGAGTCTTTGTTAGAAAGTCGTATGAGTCTGGTGGTTTGTTCCGCCTTTCTATAGTGAACCATTGTTCTTTTTACGCTTATAATGTGGTCTGTAATAACAATTACAATTTCATTAATGATATTTGGCATTCCCGCCTATGTCATGTGAATTTTGAGGCCATTAAGAGATTAAGTGGCATGTCTTTAATTCCTGAATATAAACATGTGAAAGGTTCAAGGTGTGGTATTTGCGTGCAAGCAAAGCAGCCCAGGAAACCGTTTCATATTGAGGGTAGAAGTACCATTCTGTTAGAACTAATACACTCAGATGTATGTGAGATGAATGGTATAATCACAAAAGGTGGTAAAAGATATTTCCTTACGTTGATAGATGAGGCTAGTAGGTTTTGTTATATTTACCTACTCAGAACCAAAGGTGAAGCACTAGAATATTTTAAAATTTATAAGGCTGAAGTTGAGAACCAATTAGACAAGAAAATTAAAAGATTACGGTATGATAGAGGTGGTGAATACCTTTCCAACCTTTTTGCTGAATACTGTACAGAACGTGGGATCATTCATGAAACCACTGCCCCATATGCACCTCAGTCAAACGGAGTTGCTGAACGGAAGAACCGAACGGTGTGCGACATGGCAAATGCATTGCTGCAAAGTTCGGGGATGCCTCATATATGGTGGGGCGAGGCAGTACTCACTGTGTGCTATGTCTTGAATAGGGTACCGCCTTGCAAGTGTGAGGTGACACCTTACGAAAGATTTAAAGGAAGGAAGCCAAATCTCTCTCATCTTCGGACTTGGGGCTGCCTTGCAAAGGTAAATGTGCCATTGCCGAAGAAGAGAAAGCTAAGCCCTAAGACTGTAGATTGTGTCTTTATTGGTTATGCACACAATAGTGCAGCCTATAGATTTCTAGTGGTCCGGTCCGAGACGAGTGAAGTCGCGGTAAATGTGATTATGGAGTCTCATGACGTGACATTCTTTAAGAGCATTTTTCCTATGAAAGGTATGGAAGTAGTTGCCCCAGATGGTCCACAAAGGACATACTCTTTGCCCTCAAGTGTTTATGACCCGACTCCAGATGTGGAGTTGAGGAGGAGCAAGAGACAAAGGACTAAAAAATCTCTGGGAGATGATTATATCACTTATCTTGTGGATGAAGAACCACGAACCCTCTCAGAGACATATGCATCACCCGATGCAGAGTACTGGAGGGAAGCTGTCCATAGTGAGATGAACTCCATCATTGCTAATGGAACCTGGGAGGTCACCGATCTTCCTGCTGGTTGCAAGCCAGTGGGTTGCAAATGGATCTTTAAGAGGAAGAGGAGACTCGATGGTAGTATTGAAAAATACAAGGCCCGTTTAGTGGCTAAGGGTTTTACTCAGAAGAAAGATGAGGATTACTTTGATACGTATTCCCCGGTGGCTCGAATACCCACAATTTGTGTGCTTATAGCGCTGGCAGCTGCTTATAAATTCCATATTCATCCGATGGACGTGAAAACAGCGTTCCTAAATGGAGAGGTGGAAGAGGAAATTTACATGCAGCGACAGGAGGGATTTGTGATTAATGGACAAGAGAGCAAAGTGTGTCACTTGATTAAATCCTTATACGATCTTAAACAAGCTCCCAGACAATGGCATGAGAAGTTTGATAATATATTAACCACTGCCGGTTTTTGTGTAAACGAAGCTGACAAGTGCGTTTATTATCGATTTAATGGGAACAAAGGTGTCATTATTTTTTCTCGAAAACGCAGGAGAGCTGCGCTTCATTATATTAAGAAGAAAAGGAAAGGGGAAAGACCCCATACAACGTGACGCCACACCAGTGTGAAACACTGACCCAACACCACACCCTATTTTCTAAATAAAGCGTCATTATATCCTTATACGTAGATGACATATTGATATTTGGGACCGATTTGGAGGTAATCATGGAGACAAAAGAATTCCTCTCCGAGAATTTCGACATGAAAGACTTGGGTGAAGCTGATGTAATATTAAAGAGGATGGGATCACGTTGACTCAATCCCATTATGTGGAGAAAGTCCTTACTCGTTTTGGACATATGGACATTAAGTCAGTCACCACGCCTTATGATCCATCTTACAAGCTTTGTAAAAATAAAGGCGAGCCTGTAGACCAGCTTAAATATTCACAGATAATTGGATCCCTCATGTACCTCAGTAGTGCTACCAGATCAGATATCTCATATGTGGTATGCAGACTGGCTCGTTATTCGTCCAGTCCTGGAGATAGACATTGGGTCGCTCTATTTAGAGTACTTCGATATTTAGAGGGAACAATGAATCTTGGTATTAAATATACTGGTTATCCGTCAGTATTGGAAGGATTCAGTGATGCAAACTGGATCTCTGACTCGGATGAATGAAAGCTACAAGTAGCTATGTATTCACTTTAGCTGGTGGGGCCGTGTCATGGAGATCGTCTAAACAGACGTTGATGACACGTTCCACCCTGAAGGCTGAATTGGTTGCACTTGATTCAGCGGCATTGGAGGCCGAATGGTTGAGATAACTATTATCAGACCTTCCAATGATAGCAAAGTCGATACCGGCTGTCCTAGTATACTGTGATAATACCGTTGTACAAAAGAAAGTGAACAGTAGAAAAGACAACCAAAAATCCTCGAGGCATATCAGAAGACGACTTAATTCATGTCGGCATGCTAGAGAGACCAATGTAATTACTGTGGATTACATCAAGTCTGAAAGGAATATTGCTGATCCTTTCACAAAAGGACTGGCTCAAACGCCAATCCTAGCAGCATGTAAAGGAATGGGACTCATACCCTGTTAAAGGTTTCAACTGTGGATAACTATCCTGTGTGACCAGAGATCCCGAGACTAGCTGCCGTGCTCCATCCGTATGGTAGGTTGAGCAATATGCTCTCAATGAACTCTATGCTACGTGCGGGAAAATTATCCTACAGAATTTCATAAAAGAGTTCACCTATACAAGCTGACTCCTCTCTAGTGAGCTTGTGAATGGATACTAAAAGGGCATGACCGTAACGCCCTGCCCCGTTAGAGAAGCAGATCAACTGCGTAGTACTATCTGCCGTTTGATTGAAGTCTCTCACATTAAGGTTTGATTGAAGTCTCTCACATTAAGGTTTATGGATCAAGGCGTAGTCCTCCGTTTGCCTGTGCAGAGCCCGAGATCATTTTGGATAGGATTTGGTTCAAACCTAACAAGTACCTTTGCCGAAAAATAGTATATAAACAACATGTCGATTTAATGACATCGATCAGAAAATGAAGAGAAGAAGGTGGGGATTGTTGTCCATTTATGGGGGTTTTCCCTTATTTTCTAATTGAGGAAATATAAAATGGATAAAGGAAAAGAAAAGGAAACGAAGGGCTGCTCAGACTGGACCATCATATGGCCTGAAAGGCCAAGCCACCCATCCCAACCAGCACTTTATCTTTTTCCCTCACGCATGCTTGTGAGTTACCAGTTGCCCCTCTCACTTATTTGCGATTACTCGTGCGATTTGCTAGTACTTGTACTTGAGTGTGATTGCACATTTGGACGGATTAAAAATTGCTCAATGATATTAAGCGGTGTAGTGAGATCAGAACGTGATAGCTAAAAGGGTTTAGTGTACTGGTTTTATCTGGTAACTGATTTACATGTCAACCTTTTTTGTTATCTTGATAGCATTTACCTTTTGATCCCATACACGACGTATTTGTTACTGTCTGATCTACTTAACAGTAATTCTTGTTGGTAATATACCCCTTTTCTAGACTGGTAAAACTTGACATACACCCTGAATTGTAAGTAAAGGTCCAGGGTCAGTGATCACCTTTGTGTTGGAAGGCTGCCTAGAGTAGCAACCCGCTAAATTTGAGAGCAAATATAAATAAACTATGCTTATGTCTTTAATCTACTTTCTTCATCTACTGGCCATATTGAATTGTTAAAAGGAACATGAGTGCTATTGTCCACTGCATGCAAACTCTAGAAATGCTCATGTCCTTTTATGTTTTAGTTCAATATGTTATACATCTGTCACAGTTTATATTAGGAATTATTACTTTTAAATTTGGTAGAAGCATGTCACTTATTTCTGTAATTCTACAACAATCCAGAAAACCAATATATGCAATGGCCTCCAGTTCTGATGTCATTAAGCCTGATGTGTTCGATGGTGCTTGTTTTAAGTGTTGACCGATTAAGACTCGCATGTGGCTTACTGACCTAAAATTATTAGAAAGTGGCACGTGTTGTTTCTGGATTTTGACCTAGGTCCACCGGTTAACGGCTTGGTGAGTGGTGAAGAGGTATGACAAGGAAACTTGAGAGGCGTCGTTACAAAAGAAGGAAGGAAGAAGTGAGGCCTCAGGTTGCCACGATGAAGGTGCGTGCTACGAGGAGTTGGGCGTAATATACGTGAGTCCTAGTTTCTCCAGAGTTGGTCGTGTTATTAGAAAGTCATGTAAAATAGGAAGTACTGTCAGAGTCAGTTAGGGACGTCAGGGGGTCGGTTGAGATTTCTCGGATATAAATAGTAGCTTGGGCTATTGTACCTGATCATATATGAACAAACTCTCGGTGCATCGCCAAACTTCTCGACGGAATTCTCGTCAATCAGCGAAGCTCTTGGGGCTCCGACATCAGCTTGGATTTTGTCTGGTAAGTGCATCATCTCTGTCATGTTGACTTGTCCGTAGTAGACTTGATGTAACTGCTAGTTATTCGGTTGCTTAGATCAATCAGAAGTTACTGTTGCGAATATCGATGACTTGGGGTAGTTGACGTGTGCTCTGTTCAGATCAGTAGACTTGTCCTCTTTCGTTCCCGTTGTTGATGCTAGTACGGTAATCGATGGTTGATCGGGCTACTCCAGTCATAGTTAAGATGTTTCGCCGATTCAGTCTGTTCCCTATTGGCGTTTGCTATGCTCAAATAAAATCTATGGATTCCGCAAGCGCATGGAACACCGTTGTAGGATTTCAACTAGGAGTATTCCAAGGTATCGTATTTATTTCCACAGGGAAGCTTAGGTAATAAGTATTATCATGTATGAACGATCATATGGTCTATTAAGAAACATATACACACTAACCAAATGCTAGGGGTAAGGATATTCAATATAGTTCACTTTGCTAAAAGGCAATAAGATACACACTCAAAATAAAGGAAAGCTAGTTGGGAGAGCAACGGCTCAAGTCAAAATTATAATCCTAAATCAATCTAGTCATTTAATGTAATTACTTTGGAAAAGCCTCACACAAAGATTATGCTTCTAAATGCTCCTACCAATAGTTTGTAGCCCTCCCTCTCCCTCCCATTCGGCAGGCGGCGTGGCTGTGGCGATGCGTAGGGGGGTGGGGGTGGGGAGAATCGGCGTGCATGGCTTTCGGTGGGTGTGTCTTTGCAACAAACTGGTTTATGGGGGAATATCAAACTAAGATGGATTTGTGGGGTTGTTTCTACAATTAAGCCCATAAGATACTTCACAGAGAGCATGAAACTAGGTGGCACACATTTATCAATGTTGGACAAAAAAAGAAGATTAATTGAAGCTCATAGATGTTTTCATTGCATGGAGCTTTAATTTATTGGACACTTTGTCAGCATCCAATTTGTGCCGATAACCATCAAGTCCTGCCTTCCAAAGTCATAACATACATTTTTCATGTGGTCATTTTGGTGGTTGCATGTAAAAGTTGTGTCACAAAATAAATGGAGGAATAAGGTAGCTAGGCTTTGCCGCTCGGATATGTCGCCTCCCGACGGCAAGGAACACGTTGGTTGGGCGCATGGGCCATACTTGTATCAATTCAAAGACTTCCTTGGGATATAGTAATTTCTTACCCTGATTTTTCCCCCAGCTATCTAAATATAGTGATTTCTTCACTTATTATACCAGAAACGGCAACCGGAATCCACTGTATGGAAAGTCGCATTCCAATGTTTCGGCTAAGAAAGAGTCATGCGCAGCACAAGAACAATGAAAACGCTTCTTGGTGTCTTCGGGAGCGTTTGCCGTGTCAACCTCTCACAAGCTCAGAGAACCACGGTCCGCACCAACCTACTTTACCGCTACCAACTTGTCACCGCGCGGCGCGGCGTGGCCGCCTTGACAGCTAGCCATACAAGAACCCGGCCACTGGGAAAACGGCAGGTCAAGGCCGGCGCCGTGCAAGTCAATCAAACTACAGGACGGTTACGGTCAGCGTTCGGAATCGACCAGGTGATCTCGCCCGTTCCCACCGCAGCGGCTATGCAGTATCCGAACGAGCTCCCGTGTACGGCCGGCGAGTTCTTGATCTACACAGCCAGCCAATGCCTTGCACGGAAAACTACCGGATCAGCGATCGATGATCGTGTGCCACGTTGAATTGGTCCAATTAAGTTGTAAGTTCCTAATGACGATCATTGAACTGCGTTGCTGGCAGGAGCCCGACCGGTGCAGACCGATGCAACAGATGAACTTTTAAATGCATCGATCATCCCTTCATCAACCCCACCGGCATATCAGCTGTATCGCGCACGACTAATCAATTTTTAGGTAGTCACAATGCTAATAAATGAATGAGCTCTTAAGTTGATGTGGCAGTGTATTTTAACATATAGCCCCTCTAACCCTGAATGAGATGGTTGGGTGGGCTCTCGACGAAAAGACGGTCTCAATCACATGTTTCGATGTAAGAGACAACTCTTGAGCACCATTGTACATGTGAAGAGACGATTTATGTCATACAATCGTTAATAATATGCATTTATTAAAAGACAACATGTGGAGTCTCTCCTTTATATGACTAGAGTTGTTTCATGTTTCTTTGCTTCGATACATGTGCCCAAAAGACCATAATGGACTCTCCTTTATACATGCCTAAGAGAAGAGACTGTGGACCAAAGCGGATAGGCTTAGACCTGATGGCATGCATGATGTCAGCCACTGTTGCACGGCTTGCAGCTAAGCAGATAGAGGCCCTAGTCTTTCTCTGACGATGGTGGTCTGTGAGAAACAAAGCAAATGCTAAAGATCATTTGGCGACTTCTGTTGAAGTGTGCAGTTCCGTGAGGTACCATGTGCAGGAATTTCAGAAGCTACAGAAGCTGGAAAAGTCACCAAAACCAGCAAGAGTAGCTACGTGGACCGCGCCACCAAATCATGTTTATAAAATCAATGTCGATGGCGCGTTCCTTACAGCACACAGAACTGGAGGATGGGACTTCACAATTAGGGACTATCAATTCTAGAAGCTGGGGCGGGGAACATTCAGTGGGCGGCGGACGCTCTCTAAACTGAAGCAATAGCGGCACTGCTCCGCCTACAAAGGGCTGGAATGCCGAAGAACATCCTCGAAACAGATGCGACAAAATTGGGATCTGCCATCATCTCTAATTCATTTAGGTGCCGTTTGGTTCCCAGAGGCTAAAATGAAAGTGACTAAAATTTAGTCTCTTTACTCGACTAAACATCCAAACAAGGTGACTAAAACACCTTTAGTCCCATTAGCCAGTGCCAGAGGACTAAAACAGACTAAAACAACTTTTAGTCACTTTGCTTTTAGTCAGCTGGATCCAAACGCTACCTTAAATTAAAGAGTGTTCGTAGTAACGTCCCGCCACTCCGTGCCGGGATCGCTTACCCCTTGGCAGCTTAATAGGCCCTAAAGATTTTCCTACGGACCAACACTAGTCTTTTCTCGCAGACTTTGTCCTCACTCATGCACACCCAGGAAGTGACATTTCCCGCTCGGTCACCCATCCCTAAATTGCTACGGGCCAAGCACGCTTAACCTTAGAGTTCTTTAGAGATAAGCTTCCGGAAAAGAAGTTGCAACTTGTTGACATGAGTATTCCGGAAAAGAAGTTGCAACTTGCTTCCGGAAAAGAAGTTGAGCCGGGATGTTACACACTCACCCCTTAGAAGACCGACGTCCTCGTCGGTCAACCCCAGTCGGAACTTCTCTCTTGGCCACGTCCATGTATCCATCGCCACGCGCATGTGCCATGTTGTGTGACCACTCCGGCCCACACTAGCCATGCACACCATGCTCGCACACGTGCAACACATGCGCCCGTGAAACCGCGAGAGTCGGCTCGATACCATTCGTAACGTCCCGCCACTCCGGGCCGGGACCGCTTACCCCTTGGCAGCTTAATAGGCTCTTAAGATTGCCCTACGTGACCAACACTAGTCTTTTCTCGCGCACTTTGTCCTCATTCATGCACACCCGGAAGTGACACTTCTGCCGGTCACCCATCCCTAAATTGCTACAGGCCAAGCACGCTTAACCTTAGAGTTCTTTAGAGATAAGCTTCCGGAAAAGAAATTACAACTTATTGACATGAATATTCTATCAATTCTATTAAGCCCTGGGCCAGGATGTTACAGCCTCGGCAAATGACTTTGCCTCTGTTGAGGTTAAAGTGTGTCCTAGACAATGTAATCTGGTAGCTGATTGCTTAGCTAGCCATGGTTGTCGTGCTCTGCCTACGGGTGAGCCTGTGTACTGGTGTTCTACACCATCCTTTGTAGCAGGCTTGGTCTCTGGGGATCTACCAGGGGCTTGCAAGCAATGAATTTATGCCATGGTTTCAAAAAGAAAAAACATCAGAGGGTCTACTTTTTGATGTCTGGTTTAAAAAAAGTCAGGGGATCTACTTCTTGATATCTCTAGGGTTCAGAGTTCAGACTCCTGCTTGTTCTGATGGAAAATCTATTAAAGCAACCGTTTTCCCCTACTGCGGCATGGATTTGTTAACATGATTTTGAAGGCCATAATCGCTTAGTTAGTGTAAATTTACAGTAAACTAGCTGTCCTAATAAAATTATGAAAAATAAAGAGGCAGACCAAGCAAGTATAATCCCCTACAATTCGTCTTCCAACGGAATTCCCTTCCCTGTATTCGTTTTAGCTCAGCCTTTGATGATGGCCAGGCATGGGAGGGGGACGGAGTTTGTCGCATTATTGTGCTGCTGCGTTCGACGCGTGGCATAATCTGCCTGTGTTCTTGCAAAGGGCTAAATCTGTCATCTTGCATAGCACACAGCTGCACAACCGTGTGGTACTACTGTGTTAATTTTCTCATGTAGGAATGAGAGCGACGTATCGGAAAGATTTGGGACCTGTTCCTTGCTGCGCTCTAAAATTTAAGCACTGTCACATCAAATAGAATCTTACTATTTATGAATATTTTGATTAATTTAATGACAAAACACTATTGACAGATTGATGCTAATCTTTTAGATGAATCTAATGAGCTTAATTAATCTATGTTTTGCTAAAGTCATGCTACAGTAACCGTCTTCTAATCATGATCTAATTAACCTCATTAGATTTGTCTCGTAAATTAGTCTAAGGACCTGTAATTTATTTTATAATTAAAATTTATTTAGTACTTCTAAATAATAAAATTCTTTTTGATATGATAGATATAAAGTTTAGATCCCAGAAAACGAACATACCCGAAACCCAGAAAATAAAATAGTGTGCGCGCGGAATCTCGAATCGGATGTCATATCTTTGGGACATGTGATGCACAACGACCCCATGTATTTGCGTTGCTGCTGACCGATGGAGTCCGTCAAGGCTGCGTACGATGTAGCCAGAATGGTACGGCACCGCACAGGACCGGGCCGGCCTACCTACCTCCGGAGGCAGCAGACGCCGGGTCAAGGCGAGCGCAAATCAAATTACCGATCGATCAGCCGGGAGGATGGTATGATCAGGTCAGCCTCCGCGGCGAAGAAAGACAGAGACCCCGTAGCTGACCGGCAGCCTGCCGGGAGAACCAGCGGCGACCAGAGACAAAGGTGTGTTATATTCTTTTTCTAGAGGAAGAAAAATGAAGGTGTGTCGTCGGAGAGGGCGACAATGCATTTGTTTTTCTTTTCCTGTTCTTCTAGTCAACGATCCTGTCATTGAATTTTGCCGGGGTGGAAGAGAAGAATGGAGATTTTAAGTTTTCAAAAAAAACTTAAAATCTATTGCCAGATTTTCTTCAGCCCGGCTTGTAGTCGTCGGGTGTTTAGTGGTCGCTCAGCCAGAGCCTGTTTTTTCTCCCCTTAATGAAATACATGTCCAGACACATTAGCGAAAAAAAAGTTTTTTAAAAAAATAGTCTGCATGGTTGATTTCAACTCGTGATACTCAGATCCCATGACTTGGACTTGCTACTTGGAGGAGAGGTTTTCTGCTGATCATAATTGTTTCTGCTCTGGAAAATGGTGGAGTTCTGAGGTGGGTCAGCTCCAAATTGCTAATCCCTGCTGATAGTACATTTTCTTCCTATAGATTCAATAGATAATTTGATAAAAACTTCCTTACAGGTTGACTACCCTCATTATATAATATGAAAACAAATGAAGAAGCAATGTTATTTGACACTCGAACTTGATCCTATAGGAAGGAGGAACAATATTGGAGCTCATTGGAAAAAAAAATATGTGTGTCCAGATGCATGATGGAGACGAGACTAAAAATGAGGCGAGCATTGGTCAAGGAGACAACGTAAGTTTTTCGTGGCGTGTATCTGTTTACTGTGACCATTGTATATGTTTCCTGCTGGAAACGACTCTTTCTTCGAGTTATATTCGAGCAAAAATCCACCTGGTAGCTAGATTTCAACCACTTACACTAAAATAGGAACTCGGCAATTTCCAATTTGAGAAGATGTGGTACATAAATCAAGAGGACAACAAAGTTGATCAGCTTCGACATACATCAATATGAATCAATGCACTGATCGAAAAATAAAATGCGCACGTTTTGATGGTATAAAAATCCACGTCAGTTATGGATTCTCGACAGTGACCAGATTCCTAACGTGTAAATTATAATGTGAGAGATAGAAGGGGTTCTATTCACTCTCACCAATGCGTTTCTCTTTTAGAGTTTGAACCGAATGGAGATTTTTATTTTCAGGAAAAAAAGGATGACATGGTCGATTTCAACTCATGTCATACAGATGTGATGACTTGGACTTGCTACTTGGACGAGAGGTTTGGTTGCAGCACACGTAGTGGAATTGATATGCATCCTCGTCCCCTAAAGTCAAACAATGCACCTTCCTTTTTACCATTAAGTGATTTTTTTTTTGATAATGGGATTGAGATCCCAGCCTCTACCTTCCGAAGGGGTACATGGCCAAACTAAGTGAAATAAGATTAAATATTTTTCATGCATGTTGTAACACCAAGATTTTTTACCACTAAGTGAAATAAGCTTTGTATTATTAGCCTGTAAATCGTAATAACAAATTCAATCTGGCATTGAATGCAGACATGTCTTTTACTGTACTAGTAAGAATATGAGCACGTGTTGTGAGACTTTCAATTTGCAACGTGAACATGGAATTTGTACTAGAAGACTGCGGTGATGCATCCTGTGTGTTTAATTTGTACAGGAATGAGCAAGTGAAGGAGATTATAATAAACAAAGAACGGTGACGGGTTCGTACGAACAGCCCACGTGTAGATTACTGACTTCAGTGAAGGTTCCCAACTCGTTCGACGACGGGTTGTACCCTGTGGGCAATATGGAATCGTACTACTCCCTCCGTTCCAATATATTTGGCATTATAGCTCCGGACACGGAGATTAAGAAGAGAAGGAATAAAGTAGGTGCGCAGAAAACGAGGAGGAAAGAGATAGAGATAGAGGTGTATTAGGAAGAGAGAAAAGTATCTCTGGAAGTGAGAATGCCAAACATTTTGAGAAAAATAGATGAGCCTAGAATGCCAAATATTTTGGGACGGAGGAGTACTAAATGTCGAAAGCTAGACGTCAGCATGTTCTAGGTTACTATAGTACAAAAAAGGTACTCGGTCCAATCCAGGATCTAGTCTAGTAGTAATTGGTCAAAGAAATAAAATGTCTACTGCAACCATTTGTTGGACGATTCGTGCATAATCCCACCAACCACAGCACTGGCTTCCCATTAGTTGGTCTATATATATATAGAGCCCGCGCATAACTCGATCATCATCCAAGAGGCAAAAACAAGTGTTCAAAAAAAAAAAGAAAAAAAAAGAGAGGCAAAATCAAGAGTTCAAAAGAAAAAAGACAAGATGGAGGTGAGCCTGGTGTGGTGGGTTTCCCTCGCCGTGTTCCTGGTGTCGTCGCTGTACGTGTACTCCAGCAGCACCAGCCGGCGCAGCCGCTCCCCGCAGCGCCTCCCCCGCGCCGCCGGGGTGGCCGGTGATCGGGCACCTGCACCTGCTGTCGGACATGCCCCACCACGCCATGGCCGATCTGGCGCGCACGATGAAGGCCCCGGTCCTGCGGCTCCAGCTGGGCAGCGTGCCGGCCGTGGTGATCTCGAAGCCGGAGCTGGCCCGCGCGGCGCTGACGACGAACGACGCGGCCCTGGCGTCGCGGCCGCACCTGCTGTCGGGGCAGTTCCTGTCCTTCAACTGCTCGGACGTGACCTTCGCCCCGGCCGGGCCGTACCACCGCATGGCCCGGCGCGTGGTGGTGTCGGAGCTGCTCTCGGCGCGGCGCGTGGCCACGTACGGCAGCGTGCGCGTGAAGGAGCTGCGGCGGCTGCTGGCCCACCTGTCCAGGAGCGCGGCGCCCGACACCCCCGTGGACCTGACCGAGTGCTTCCTGAACCTGGCCAACGACGTGCTCTGCCGCGTTGCCTTCGGGCGGCGGTTCCCGCACGGCAAGGACGACAAGCTGGCGGCGGTGCTGGCCGAGGCGCAGGACCTCTTCGCCGGGTTCACGGTGGGCGACTACTTCCCGGGGCTGGAGCCGCTGGCGAGCACGGTCACCGGGCTCCGGCGCCGCCTCAAGAGCTGCCTCGCCGACCTGCGCGAGGTCTGCGACGAGATCGTGGAAGAGCATATCAGCGGGAAGAGGCAGCGCGTGCCCGGGGACAGGGACGAGGATTTCGTCGACGTGCTGCTGCGCGTGCAGAAGTCGCCGGACCTGGAGGTGCCGCTCACCGACGACAACCTCAAGGCCCTCGTGCTGGTAATTAACATTCATTCATTCTTTTTATTTTCTTTTTTTTTTTGGCCCTCGTCCTGGCTCACCTATATATATATATATATATATGTAATATATCTCGATCTCACTACGTACGAATTGACAGGACATGTTCGTGGCTGGCACGGACACGTCGTTCGCCACGCTGGACTGGGTGATGACGGAGCTGGTCCGCCACCCGCGCATCCTCCACAAGGCCCAGGACGAGGTGCGGCGCGTGGTGGGCCCCCACGGCCGCGTGGAGGAGGCCCACCTGCCGGAGCTGCACTACATGCGCGCCATCCTCAAGGAGACGTTCCGGCTGCACCCGGCCGTGCCGCTGCTGGTGCCGCGCGAGTCCGTCGCGCCCTGCACGCTCGGCGGCTACGACATCCCGTCCGGGACCCGCGTCTTCATCAACACCTTCGCCATGGGCCGCGACCCGGAGATCTGGGACAACCCCATGGAATACAGCCCCGAGCGCTTCGACAACGCCACCGGGGAGATCGACCTCAAGGACCCCGACTTCAAGCTGCTGCCCTTCGGCGGCGGCCGCAGGGGGTGCCCCGGCTACACCTTCGCGCTCGCCACCGTGCAGGTGTCGCTCGCCAGCCTGCTCTACCACTTCCAGTGGGCGCTGCCGCACGGCGTGCGCCCCGAGGATGTCAACATGGACGAGTGCTTCGGCCTGGCAACCAGGAAGAAGGAGTCGCTCTTTGTGCTCGTCACCAAGAACCCGGACTACGAGTTCAAGGGGAGGAGCTCAACGAGCTCTAATCTTTTTCAATTCCATCTACCAATAAGTGTATGGTACATGTCCATGTCCACTTCTTATAATAAGTGTATTATTGTAGAATAGAAGGTTAATTTTCAGGGGCCTGCTGCCGGAAGAGAGTAAGTCATTTTGTTATTATTATTATTCCTATATATGTACGTACAAAATAAACCTTTTGGAGTTACTCATTTCTCATGCCGACTTCTTGTGCCTATCTTTAGAGCACAGACTAGACTATGCGGAGTACAAGCTGTATATTCTTTCTGTTCAAATTATAATATGTTTCAGGTGAAATAATGTTTTTTTTTTTTGGACATGTTGTCTTGGTCTAATGTTACTGTGGCCGCAAGAATACACTAACATTACATGTCAACGTCGTTGGCATAACAAATATTATCTTCAAAGGTAACTGGAGTGGATGTTCAACTTTGCTATTTGGTGCTCAAAGAAAAAGAGAGTTAGCCGTCCAAATCCTACACTAAGTCCAAGAGATCTTAGAATACTGTAGTAGTCATTATACGACAAACAACACATCGAGAAAGACCTTGGAGTCTCGGACCAATTCCTACATGATTTTGGCACCTTCTGCGTTTTCCATCCCGTGTTGCCCTCTCCTTTTAACTGATCCACAGAGTTGTCTTTTCTTTCGATCTCAAAAAAGAAAAGAGCTGTCATGTCTTCTTTTTCACCCGGAGCAGCAGAATTCCACTAAGGCACGTTACTGGCATTGTAATTTCATCACACAACAAGATGGCAGGTGTACGTTTCTCTATGGAAAACTAGAAGCTGTGTTTCGTGGTGCTTTCACTTTTTTTGCTGCAACCTCATGGCTTGCCAAACTAGCTGATTAGTTAAGCCCTGCTAGTTTTCTACCTCTAAAATTTAATACTATCACATCAAAGAGAATCTTATTATTTATGAATAGTTCGATCAATTTAATGACAAAACCCTTTTGACAAATTGATGTTAATTTTCGAGATGAATCTAATGAGCTTAATTAATCTATATTATGCTAAAGTGATGCTACAGTAACTGTCTTCTAATCATGACTTAATTCGTCTCGTGAATTAGTCTAGGGGCTTGTAATTTATTTTATAATTAAACTTTATTTAATACTCCTAAATAGTAAAATTCTTTTTATGTGACAATTATAAAGTTTAGACCCAGAAAACGAACACACCCTAGTTAGCTTTCTTGAACAAGCTGATTTTACGAAATTTCATTGTTAGATAGAAACATCAGGTTCCCTAAAAAACGAATGAAAATATCTCTACCGTACCATATTCTAACCATTGGGAAGAAGAAGAAGATTGGGACAGTAACATCCAGCAAGAGGCGAAGGTGGAGTTCGATGGACACAAACTAGCACTGCGGTTGCTATTCCACAAAACGAGACTAGGTAAGCCACAAGCAGCGTGGCGTAGGCGCGGGAACAATATTAAAGCATCTCCAACAAAATCTTAGATTTAGTAATTAGGAGTTTTTTTGAAACGTTCATATTAATCAGAGAAGAATCATAAAAATAATAACAAAAAGCAATCATTAGATCTATGTAACACACCAAGCGCCCTTGGTGCAGTCCACCTAATGGGAAAAAAATGGATTTGTTGTCTCTCTCCACGGCCCCTAAGATAGAGATTTCTCCACGATAACCATATGTTGGTTCCTCAATCAAAGCATCTGACCATATTAATCAAATTGCAATCGTTGAAGCTTCCCACGATTCCCTCGCTAAAGGAAAGTTCCTACCATGGATTCCTCCTACAACAACACAATTCCCAACCAGATACCTCACACACTACTTTTTTCTCTTGAAAACGCAGGAGAGCTGCGCTTCATTGTATTAAGAAGAAAAACGGGATAAGAATCCGTAGCAACTGTTGGGGACCTGACGCGAGCTGGGCTTCACGCAGAGGCAACACCAAGGACCCCGGTACATATTTCTCACACTAACGCCGAGTTTTGTCTTCAAGCAGCGCGCACAGGTCGCCGAACGACGCGAGCACCCGAAGCGAGGAAGGTACCTCGATGCGAAGTCAAGGAAAGCCCGAGGATGGGGCCAACCCTAGATGCGAAGGCCCGCGACCCACGTAGCCACCGTCCGGCGAGGCGAAGCGGTGCAGAGGCGGAGCACTAGAGCGAAGCGAAGCGAAGGGCCGGAGTGCGTCCCAGCTAAGCAGCCAGCTAAGCCGCGAGCAACGCGGTTTCAGCCGGCTTTCCCGAATGCCCCTAAGAGTTACAAACTCGTAGTAGAACTAGGGCATTCGACTAAGGGTAAAATGGTCTTGTAAAATATGGCTCCTCGTAGTATAAAGGGAGCCCAAGGGTCACTTATAAAGACACTTGTAATCCGCAAGTTAACTTCGCTTATACTAAGAGTTTTTATCTTGCCACCTCGTTCCTTCATACTCTGCACATTCCATTCTTATGTTCGGTGTGTTAAGTAAGCATTACCCTCGCTGCTTAGCACACCAACAACGACCCATACAAAACACACCAACACCACAACACACACCATCGACAACCACGCTCGGACAAACACACACCCACACAAACCCAAACACACACCCACACACCCACACACATACACGACATGGACACTGCAGTGGTCACGGGAGCTGCTACATGATGGCGCCTTCAGGAAGATCATAACGTATGGACGCCCATCTAATCCGAGAAGTTGGATCTGGGCTTTCGCACAAGGGACTTCAGAAATGGAAAGAGACACCATGCCAACGCCTTCAACAAGGAGAACGTAGTCGTAAGGCCACATCGTCGTCGGCATGATGACCATCATGCAGGATTTCTCCCGGCTCTAGCTTTGCCATCTCCGAACAAGGTCGTAGTCCCGTCCGGGGTCATATCGCTAGACCTCACACCGCGCCGGTCTCACCAACAGTCGCTCGCAGTGTCATCATCGCCCCCGCCTCCCTCCTCTCCCCCCCCCCGCGTCGCACCGTCATGGATCCGGAGGCGGCAATTGTTTTTGCAAAGCATGAATATGTGAACATGGTGGAGATTGCACGCGTATGGATTCAGGCGACATTGGGATGTTCATCCCCAATGTCGTCGCGGCTTGCGGTGTTCTTCTCAATGATGGTGGTCCGCCCCGGTGAGGCCGGCACGACGACGGTGAGGCCCAGCCCCACGATGAAGGCCGACGCTGGACCACCCGCGTGGTGCTCGTTCCGGTCGCCCTTGAGCATCGCATGGATGAGGCTCTCTGATTTTGCGTGACCCGCTCAGGGTCCCTACCGGCGCTACGCCGCTCGGATGACATCTCGGCGGGCGAGTGCAAGGGCCGTTTCTCGTGGTGGTGATCCGGCTTCGTTGCGTGAATCGGAGGCTCGTGCGTGGCATACCATGGGAGACGTATCGAGATGGGGGCGGCCATGGCGGTCGCGTTGACCAGCCAGGGCGCTTCTTCTTCGCGTGTTGCATCCGGTCCTCCTCCATGAGATGCACCAGTGTAAGCGCAATGGTCATCGCCATCACGAGCTCCGCCCGCCTCGTCAGGTTTCAATGCAGCGAGGCAGGATGCCGGAGACGGGCGCTGCTTGGTGCAGTAGTTGAATTTTGATCGGATGGAGCAGGCTTTCAATTCGTGTGGGGATTGAAGGGAGGGAGCAGGTTGAGGCATGCGCCAAGACTCTGGAAGGTACTTGCTCTTTTGCCCAACAAGAACAGGAACCAAGAGTTAATACACGACCCTGTGAGATCCATTTGGTTCTCTATCACCAAACTACAGCCGCTCCGGCCATGGGAGCTCCTCCCCGACCCCTCCCCGATGCGAGCTCAGCGCACCGCCTTCCTCCCTTGCTTTGCAAGCCTGATGTGTCACCTCCTCCCCGTGTGAGCCGTGAGCTTGGTGCAAGGTGGCCTGGTGGAAAGCCTATGGGGCGTTGCAAGGTCGCGTGTGCCTTCCACGACGGTGCTATTGACTGGAACTGAAGGAACGACGACGTAGGTAGTGGAGAATTAATGAAGGAAATGTCCGTGTAGAGTTGGTCTCTCCCGCCATCACAATTGCGTTGTAGGTCTAGATGTGTTGGATTGGCAAATTCGGGTCAAGGAGGGAGGAATATAGGTGCATTGGCAAAAAAAAAAAAAGGATATCAATCCATATAGCAACTCTGTTGGAGCTGATTTTTAGGTATTTGGACAGTTTTTAGGGATAGCAACTCAATGTAGCAACTATCTTGGAGATGCGTTTAGGGAGATAGGCCATGCAGAAGAGATTGGAGTGAGGCTCATACATACCATGGTCATTGGTAAGGGGAAATATTCTGCTAACATTTAACATATGCTTAAATGTATAAGACATACTATGTTCCAAAACAAAAAAAAATTATATCATAGTAGTATGCCTTTAGGAAAAGATAAATTGTAGAATTATGTCAATGAAAGAACCTATGATGTCAATATTAAGTTAATGCTTTCCTCTATTTATCTAAGAATTTTGAAAAAACATAGGTGACCTAACTATCATAAGAAATAGCAAACCAAGCGTAACTAAACTTGTTAGGTTCATTATGGTGGAATTAACCAACTTGAGTTCTAGAGAGTCGCACCAATTTTGCTACAGCTAACTATTATTTCAATGAAATGTTAAACAGTGTTCTTTGGAGCAAAGAGAAGAAAAAGAATATTGCTTCTGGATGATATGTTTCTTAGATGATTTTCATATATACTACAAGATATTTTATTTAGTTAAAAGAAGAATATATTAATATGTAGTTAACTACATACTCAAGTTACAAGCACTATATAAAACAAAGAGACTGCAACCAAGAACACTCAACATATCGCTCCAAAATTCAATTCCAAACATATGTGACAGTTCATACATATGACTGCATAGGCAAGTGGCCCTCATGCGCCATAGACGGCTCAACCGTAAGTAGTGCCACAACCCAATGATTGGCGGCTAACATTCCTCTAGGTGGAATCAAACATTATCTTCTTTCTCATGTTTCTCCTCTTTTGGCTTCTACCACCGAAGAAGAAGAGAAACTAGACCTAAAGTTCTCTCTGGATCTCTATTGTGATTGGATCTAATCACGACAAAACGAAGGACCCGGTGAATTTTATCCCAGGGCGGAGACATCATCCCCGCCTCCATATCGTCGTCCAAAAACATAATTCTCCATGTCGTCATGAAGTTGTTAACGTCACGTCGTCACCTTCATCGAACCGCTACAGAGAGACCAAATCCGCCCTACCTCATTGCCGTCACCGGATAGGAATAGGAGAAACCAAATCCCTAATATCAAATACTCGACATGGAAAAGACTCAAATGATAATCAAGGATTGGATCCCTAAAATTTATTGGAGAGGCGGGTCTCCTACTCCTGCCGTTCGCCGGTGACTTGCCTGGAGACGAGGAGGGAGGGGGCCAGCAATAATGGGGAAGAAATCCGGTGATGGCTAGGTTTCAACGGGCGTCATGATAGCTACCGACAACACTACTCACAAGCACGCAATGGTTGTACATATACTACAAGATATGAAAGGACATATTTAGTACTATGTCCCAATGCCCTTGTGTGTTACGCTTTTCCGTGTTTCATTCCATCCTCTTCTTTACAACTTTTCCGCAATGTTGTCCTTCCCAATTTTACCCGTGATGTTGTTACTTCTAGAGGAGTAATATTCAACCAGGATAAGCACGTTTGTTGATGTTATTGATGATCCAACATCAAACATCACTTTGCAAAAAGGAGTGTGATCGAGTGATTCATTTGTTTGGGCTCAGGAGATTGTTTCACTCATTCGGTCCTGATGACTCACTGCACAAAACAGGTTTCATTGGATCCTTCGTTCTTGCAACTGTTTTATGTACAAAATTGCAAAATACCAAGGAAAAAAATAAATTGGTAATGAGGTCAATTGTAATAATTTTATAATAACAATCAGAACCGGCTCCCACGTCACCCCTCACGGGTGGCACGGGAGGAGCCCTAAATCATGTCACCACCACCGTCTCTCCCCATCTCTCCCGCGACTCACCGCTGCTTGAGCGTCTCGTAGCCTCGCATGTGGGCGCAAGGACGGCGGCGGTGCGGCGCTTCCCTCACAGGGCCCTCAACCATTCGTCATGACGTGGCCGATTGAATCCATGGCACGGGCGGCATCCCCATTGTTCCAGCGGCGGATCTACGTCGTGGAGGTCGGAATCGATCGTTTTGCAGGCAGATCTGGTGGCTCCCTCGGTTGAGATGCGGCACCCGGTGTGCAGTTTAGATGTGGGGGCATGGCCCTTAACGCGGCGGCATTAGCTGCCTCCATGGTGGGGGTTGCGGCGCGCATCGCAAGCCGGCACAGGAGGCCACCATGTACAGGTTGTTGGCGTATGGAGGGTTCAGCATCCATGGCGGAGGGCGTGGAGCTCGGTGTGTTGTGTAAGCGGCGGGGTGCTGTCGTCGGGGCGGGTTGACGACGGAGGATTGTGCCTGGTGGTCGCGGCGTTTGTCGCGGTTGGGCGATGGTGCTGCTCCCCGCGTCCGGTGGTTGTGGGCATGTTAGGGACCTTGAATGCACCGAGTGAGATTTTTGCCCGGCCTCTACTGGTGCCAGCAATGTCGACACCCTTGGGTGCCGATCACCTCGTTGTAGGCTTTGCTGTGTTGTATCTAGTCTCTCGTGGATGTCCTCCAGGTGAAAACCCAAGTCTGATCCATTGGATGGGTGACGACGACGCATTAGTGTCGTGTTCTCCTTGGTGACGTTGTCTTCGAGGTTTTCAATCTTGATCGAATGGTAGAAGGACCGATTGGTGGTGTTTATTGTCTTCGTGTCGGGGTGTTGTACTTCCTCGTTTAGGTCATGGTGTGTAGTGTCTTAAGTGGTGGTTTGTGCCGGTCTTATGTGCTTCATGTGCTGTCTGTGATGGTTTATGGTTGGTGTTAACGTTGTGGTTGTTGTACACTCTATTCTTCTTCTTAATACAAAATGTGCCACGCAGTCTCTTGAAAAAAACAATCAGAAATAATGAAACAATGTCTAAAACAACTTTAGTGTAGTCGAAACAAATTAGTAGTGCTGGAACTATCCGAATTTAAGGATTGAAAAACTCACTACTACAATTTTTCTCTATAGTGGCGGACGCAATTTTGACACTAGTAGTGGACATTTTAAAAACCGTCATTAATTTGGGCCCAGCGACGATGTCCGCTACTACGCACAGAAAATAGTGACGGACACAAGTGGCCCGCAACTGTGACAGCCCAGTCAACAACTACATGTAAGAAATAGTGGTGGACACAACTGGGTCGCTACTATATTGTAGCCCAGCCCACTCAGCCCACTAAGACTATAAAACAACTCCAAACCCTAACCCTACAAACACTTCACTTCCCCCCCCCTCCCTCTCTCTCTCTCTCTCTCTCTCTCTCACTAAGATGCACGGACGATGGCGGCGCGGCCGTCCCCTCTCCTCCCGGTGCACGACGACGGCACGGCCGGCCCCCTCCGTCCCCGGCGCGACGGAGGCCCGGCCGCCCCTCTCTCCCGGCGCACGGCGGCGGCGCGACCCTCCTAGTCGGAGTTACGGCGACGCGGCCGGCCCCTCCCTCCCGCGTGCGGCCCCTCCTAGCTCGGGCGGAGACGAATCTGCGGGCGGTGCCTCCATGGTGGTGGCAAAAGGCAGATCCGCGGGCAGCACGACGACGCCTCCCCGGTGGCGGATCCGGAGCGGGCGGCCCGGCGGCGGCGCCTCCCTCCCCAGTGGCCGCCGGTGCAGCGAGCTTTGCTTGCTTTTTTTTTCTTAGCAAACATAGCAGTGGGCGCTTAATCATGTAGTGTGGCGGATTTTTTTCTGCTGCTACGGATTTATTTAGCAGTGGACAAGTGTTCGCTACTATTTTTTTCTTCCTTGTAGTGAGAGAGGCACAGTGGTGGAAATGGACTCCGCCACTAAGCCTCTTTTTGGCCCGTCGTAGTAGAACCTTTTTCTAGTAGTGACTGGAAATGTAATGCTCGGTTACAAATACAACGATTTTATAGAAATTTGTTCTTAACACCATAATTGGGAAAATGTTTAGGACATTAGAACTCATAAGTCGACTAGAGGTTTCAAAAATTACAAGAAAGTAAAATTTTCAACATTTTGAAATGGAACAAATTTATTTGTAAGCGGTATCATTATACTCCATTCGTTCACATTTACATGTCATTCTAGCATTCCTCACTTTTCTCCAATTATATGTCATTTTCTCTTCCTAATACACATTTTCCTCTTCCCAATACAATATTCTCTCGTTCCACTATACCTCTATCTCTATCTCTATCTCTCTCCTCCTCGTTTTTAATGCACCCGTCTTTTTTACTTCTCTTTTATTCCTGTGCCAAACTCCAAAACGACATGTAATAATAAACGAAGGGAGTAACTTTGTACCCGAACAAATTTTTGTTTACCACTGGACAAATTGTAAAAGTACTTGGAACAATCAAAATAGTAGTGGCAGGAACATTATTAGGTTAGTGGCCCAAGCGATCAAATTTGAAGTTGAATCTCAGACATTTAAAACATCACTAAACAACTTCGATTAGGAAAAAAATGCAACAAACAATTAGAACAATAGGATGAGATAGTTCAAAAAGTTTAAAACAAAATGGAATGATTAAATATAATGTTTGGAACAACACAACTCACAACTTGAGCTGGTCTCATAAGCAAAAAGTTACAACTTTTTATAACTAAAAAAACTTACAACTTGAGAAACGTTCTAAGAGAATCTCCAAGAATTCTCGATCCACACTTCCTGAATCTTATTTAGAGAATATATCAGAAAATTACCCCTCCAACAGTTTTCAATATCTACTCCCTAAATTTTCAAACTGAAAACAAAACTCATTTTGGCGGCTACATTTGACACATGTTTAGCAACTCTCAATCCTGAAATCTTTCTAAATAAAATTCTAATAGGATCCACAACAAGTTGATATACATATATTTAGTACTGTTTAACAAGTATATATCTTGAGAACTGCTAGAGGAAGTAATTATTTTTTCTTCCAATAGATTTTTAAAAACTCCCTAAACTGATTTATTAGGAGTAATTTTTTACATAATAACTCTCTAAACAATGCTAAAACTTCACATTGCCTTGCCAGCTTGAGCAAAGCAGAAGCGGGCCAAATAAATCAAGCACGGGCTGATGAAAGGTCGAGCCTGACCCGTGACTGGGACACCATGACACTATGACATGAGCTCATGGCCTAAAACTGCGATGCGACCTATATGCAATGCAGGCCTGCTGACTCATCAGATTTTTTTTTAACTGTTGTCTCTTCGCCGTCTTCAGTGCCTAAATACACATGGGAGGGCGACGAAGAGGACTTGCGGCCCAATAAAATGCCGACCTACGTTGATGCCCTGCTGTAGGCTTTCGTTTTTATCCTTTTATTAAATTTACTAAAAGACTAAATTCGGTGTTAACAAATTCAAACAATTTATTTGTTTCAGACTCCTAACCAATTTGTTCCAAACATGTAGATCACTTTTTTTACACACCAAAATAGTTTGTCCACAGCACAACTTAATTGGTTCCATCGATGTAATGTTTTCTATTTGTCTAAACCATTAAAAAATATTTACTTAACAATATCTTGCTCAATGTATCGGAAGTGTGAGTAACCATGGTAAGTTAAGAAAGAGTAAAGTGCACGGACGATCCTTAAACTCGTACCCTTATGTCATTTGAATGCCATTTAGCTCCATTAATCTCTGAATGCAAATCCCACTCTTTAAACTTAGCTTTGTATGATTCGCAAAAGAAAAACATTGTATGTCATCTAAATTGAATACACTCACATAATATAGTGTTATCCCATTTGAATTGATTAATTGAAGAGTGAATGCAGATGTGACGGCCATAATGCATGCAAAGTTTGTATTATTTGCTAATTTTAATGTTCTTACTAGATTTTGTATTTCTTTTATTTTGGCATATTAAATCTTAACCTATTGGTTTTTAGTTTTTAAAAGATAAAAGGATAAAAAGTGGAATCAAATATGGAGCAAGAGTAGCTTTTTTGGTTCCTTCTTGGTCGATTGAACTTGAACATTAAGGCAATCTAGAACAACAAAATACTGATCCAGTACTATCTGGCCGACAAGTAAAATGAAGTAATTTTGTTGTTTAACGTTATAAGGTTGTCTAAATGGTCTCACTTTATTTAGACACTACTTTAATTAGGATGACACCGTATTTTGAAAGTGTTTAGGACTTAAAGTGATGTCCAAGTCGAAGTTGAGAGAGTGAGATTTGTAGACAGTATATGAATGTAGATAACACCCGAGCCTAATTAGTTCATGAACTCCGATGTCCAATTAAAGAGTACGAGGACCTGAATAACACAACACCATGAGACAAGTTTAAGGAATGGCCTATGGTACAAATTGATTCAACCTTCATATCACATGTTGTATTTTTCATAATTCTTGTCATTTCGAAATAAGAAATTTAATGAAATTTTAGGATAAAAGACGTCCATTTTCATGCGTCTCGCAATGGGAGAATGATGAGGAATTAAGATTGTCCACATGAATAATGCATCAATAGTTCAATACACGAGATCTTCCACAAGATCTGAAACCAATAAAAGTGGCAGCAATATACGTTTCCAAACATGAAAGGTGAATGAAAAATATACAACTATGGACCTTATTGAATGGACAGAAATTTTTTAATTCTTAAATTCGTACAAAATACTCCTTCATTTGGCAAATGTCAGTGCTAGGAGTTAGGACAGCAGGATTAGTGCATTCTTTTCATTATCGATAGGGTAAGACAATTAGTGCAAACCTTAAGAAAATGATCAAGAGGTAATAGTTGTGAACAAATCGTTCACAATAACGAGCTCATGCTTACCTGAATGGATGTCAAAGGGCTAGAATGTTCATAAAAAACATCAATTGAAAATGACTGGCTTCACAAGGGCAGGATCATTTGTCTTGATAGCCTTTTTTTTTGAGGATTTGTCTACATAGCTACTTGTTCGATCAAATCACTTATACAACCCAATGCTTGAAAATCTGATACAACTTTATTTGGCAAGAAATTCTTGGCACTGAAATCTCGGACGTTTATGGCTTTGGGACTCGTAAAAGTCAAAACCAGACACAGATCCTATTTGCTTGCATAAACAACGTTGCCATTGTGTTAGAGCTACCTCTGATAAAGATTTAATAATAACATTTACTGCACATTGACATCACTGTATTATGTTTATACAATATAATGACACTATCCAAGTCTACAAAAACTCATTTGACCACTCAATAGCCTATATGACTGCATCGCAGAAGCCAAAGTAGAATACTGGTAGTCCTCTCCGTGAAAACAGTTGAGTAAATAATATTTTGCAGAGTTATATCAGATCGCACCAGCATGAGAGATGTAGACACCAATTCGGTACGTACTACCAATAGTTACAGCACATGATAAAATGCCTAATCAGATGAAAATTTTCACTTGAAACAAACTATAACCGGTCAGGTACAACAGCGAAACCAATTATCCGGTCAGAGAAATGCAATCCATGCAACATTTCTTCCAAAGTTTTACCAGAAGAGGAGATTTCTACCGACATACCAAAAATGAGCAAACAAAACTAAACGGGCCAGCCACGTGCACGGAGACGAATGGCACGGGAGGCCATGGCCCTCAAATTTTCTCGGGCAGTAGATACGGCATTCCTTGGCAGACTCTCTCGAGTCTGCTGCGTGTCTTCACTCTCAAAAGCATTTATGAACTCCTCCTGTTGTAGCCTGTAAGCCAAAGCAGCATCTTCAGATTGGTCTGACCTTGCTGAGCTCGTGTTAGTGACCAATTGTGAGGCTGGTACGAAGCCCCTTCTACTATTACTGTCTCGTGTGCTGCCATGTGCTCTGGTGAAGCTACCACTGGTGTAAGTGCTTGTTGTGCTGCCATGTACCCTGGCGGAGCCACCACTGGTATAACTGCTTGTTGTGCTGCCAGGAGTGACAAAGTTTCTGTAGCCTCTTCTTGTTCTGCCTTCTGTGATGAAGCTACCAGTGCTGCTCCTAGTTCTCATGCCTCCTTGTGAAATGCTACTACTTCTCGGCAGGCTTGGGCTCACATCATCATTACATGATGAAGATGATGCGATCGAAGTCCTTCTTGCTTCAACTTCATTAGGAAATAATAGCTGAATAGTGTTCCAGAGTACTGTATTGACAGTGCATGACCTTGAATTGCTGCAACAATAACAACTATTTAGTTATAGCCATGGATCGTGGGCGGTTACCCTTCAATGTCATGAGGGGGATGGGCATCCTGAGATATACCTGATTAATTGACGGCATTTAGGACAGCGTTTCCCACACTTCGCTGCAGCATGTTTTATGCATTTCATGCAGAAGCTGTTAAATTGGAGAGCACAACAATGATGTGAGAATCAGAATGCTACAAACTCAGCACAAAGTAATAATGAAATAGTTCCAATGCGCATATTCCTCTAGAAAGCAATGCTCAAGTAATATCAGCAAAAAAATTGGGGATAATGTACGAATAAATGAGCACAACAATTACTAAACAGTGACAAGTAAGATAAACCCAAAATGGCAAATCAAGGATACAATGAAATCAGGTCTTTTACAGTCCAGATGAAACAACTAAAATTTCAATTGTTGTAAATATAATTTTTAAAGCACTACAGAGTGCACCGTTTCTATAAATAAGATTTTGTACATTAAGAATGTTCAAATCCCCGTGCTCCATGAATGGATTTATTTGGACAGAGATTTGTTTCCAATACCACTAATCTATTGGACTAAAATTTGACTTTCGGGACAACACACCTAACAAATGTCCCCATTACAGAAATATAGAAAAGTAAGAGTCTAAGACGTTGAAATGCACTAAAAGGGTTCACGGTTTAATTTTCAATTCCAGGGGAAATTGTTGAACATCACTTCCAAGTTCCAACTCCTGAAGAAACTAGAAAAGCAACTAGATATTTTTTTTTACTAATATGCATCATACTACACATTCAAATTGAGCTATTTTCACTTTCGAGCTTTGTTTATAGTTCCACACAATTTTCTGAATTCAAGCGAAATGACAGTTGAAAATTACCTGTGCCCACAAGGTGTGGTGCTCGGCTCAAAGCAGATGTCCAGGCAAATCTGAAGAAAACACATCTCCCAAATCATTCTCCAACATCATCATGAACGCAAACAGAGATCCAACCACAAACAAAATGAACCCCCACTTACCGCACAAGAAAGTTCCTCCCGGAGCCGATCCATACAAGGCAACTGGCCCATCACGTCACCCTTCTCCCCAGATCCAAACGCCTCCTTCTCCCCCACAGGGTTCTCGTCCTCCTTCACCTTCGCGTCCTTCTTGCCATCTACAGACCCCCAAATGGAGAACGTCCAAACAGATGCATCATCAAGAATTGGCTCAGGAAATCGAGCCAAGGGAATAATTGGGCAGCGAATTACGAACCTGCAGATGCCGCGTTGTCCGGCTTGTCCTCGTCGTCGAGCGCGAGAGTAACCGGCGGCATCACCGCCATCGCCTGCCTACGGGACCTCCTCTTCCTGCAAGAACGCGGCATCCGTACGGGATCAAGAAACTGACAAAGAAAGGGGAGAGGGGGATTACGCCGGCCAAATCAAATCGGGGTTGCACCTGGTGTTGGATCCGGTGCTTCCGCCGCCGCCGCCACCATCGGAGATGGAGGAACGCCTTCTGCGGCGCGACTCCCGGACAGGGGTGTCCTCGACGATGAGCGCCGCGAACAGGGACTCCTCGTCCCACCCGGCGAGCTCCGCGGCGGAGCGGAAACGCGGGCTGAGCAGGACTGCCGCTCCGCCATCCTTAGGCGCCGCCGCCGCTGCCACCGGGCCCGAGCGGCGCGGCGCGGATCTGGGGCTCTCCGCCGCATCTCTGGACGCCATCTCCGCCCGTCTCTCGCGTGGAGATGTGGTAGCCGTTGGGGGAGAGAGGCAACGGTCGGGCGTTTCGAAATGGGTTGGGGCGGAAGGATGCGCCGCGTGGTGGTACGGTGTTATACAGTGGTTGGCTGGCAGGTGGGGCCGCGAGGGTTCACGCCAGTATGAATGAATGAAACGTGTAAAAGGAGGTGCTTCTTATGGCAGTTATAAAATTGTTGTAAATAAAGTTTTATATTGGGGGTAATGTCCTATGGGAATATTTATAATGGACAACTCCTTCTATATTATTATTGATTTATTTACATCTCAATCATTATCGACCATTAAAAAACTCATATGTCCTTAGCGTCATTATCTCTTAAATTTTAATAAAAAAATATTGTGACTTTGGGTACTACCTCCGTTCCACAATGTAAGCATTCCTAGAATTTCGAGATAAAAATAGTCAATGTAAGAAAAGTCATATATACCTCTCATTTTACACTACCTCATTAATTCCTCGTCCACCTACCAACCCACAAGATTTTGTCTTATCCCTAGAAATGCTTACATTGTGGACAAACATTTGAATGCTTCAAATGCTTAAATTGTGGAATGGAGGAAGTACAACACATTGCAAAGTTAAAATTTCCTGAAGCACACTATAAATTGTAGATATTTAGTTGTACCGTACTAAAGCAAGGAAAATGGATATTTTGAATTCTTGTTGACATGTTTCTGGCAATCCATCCACTTTAATGTGCTAAATAATTCTTGTTGAATTCTACATGGCTAAATGTGCCATTTTTTTCAAAATTAGTATTGACAAAGAGGGCACAGATGGAGCACGTGGCTTTTCTACATGACTTAACATTCACCTTTTCAAAATGAATTTGGAAATAAGCAGCAAGTATTAGTTTATGTTTCCATTCAGTTTGATACTATGAAACACTTGGAGAGAGAGAGAGAGAAGAAAAGGAAAGAAAAAAATTATGGTTACAGGCTTATTATTTCTACTAGTTATTACAATCCTAGTGTCAAAAAGAGTTATTATTATCCTAAAATATTGATTATGTAAATAACTGGATTTAATTTGCGACACAATTCGAACCGTTTAGCTTAGACACAAAAATATTATATGTTGCATGTGACGGATGGTTTCGACAACAAAAGAACTATTCATGTGAGTAGATACACAATATAGACAATTCATTATAACTGTGCCGTGCAGAACAACCATAAAAAAATACATTGTTTCTGAAAGGCAACGAAAATCACAAATTTTGTATAAGGATTTCAGCATTTACATGTCATGGATAGCATATCTACAGAACTCCAATGTGTTCACGATGCTATATCCACAATTCCACATGCTCCGGACGGTCTGAAAGGGAAAGAGAGAGTCGTCAATGCAGAGCGAATAAAGGCTATGTCGAGCGTTTCCATCACAAAGGTCCTATTCAATGGCACAATAGCCAATGGAAGCTCACCATAAAGGTTAGTCTCATTTTACCAGAATCTTAATAATGTCGATATATATATAGGTTTTGTCCAGATTAAATTCTCAACTACCATCACAGTACCAAACAACTAGAAAGCTTACTATAAAAAACTAAACTCGTGACTAGCGTGATCATCAATTTTGGGCTACCGAACTGTAGTTGACGAGAAGCATATGTGTGGTTTATATGTAGCGCGCCACTTGTTGGATAAGTAATGGCCTCAACTTGAAGTTTTTCTTAAAAGAAAAAACTTGAGTGTAGCAGGTACCAACTGCAAGCATTGATAGATTAGCACTGAAGGCTGATCCACCAATAAGTTGCCATCAAGGAACTTTTAGGTATGAAACTCGGTTCTGATCACAAATGACATGAAGCTCCGGGGAAATCCAATATTTAACGTCAAATCGGAAAAGGGCGAATAGAAAATAATTTCAAATAGTGTTACTGATCATGACTGAAGAGTTTATGTACTCTTGATCCAGAGAACCCAATGAATGACTTTCTGACGAACTATCTGGGCAAATTTGGTCCCCGTTCATCCGAGTATTTCAAATTGAAAAGGCAGAACAATCCAACAGAGACAGTGGACACAGAGAGAGGAAGGACTGCAAGATGATCATCAGAAAGACTAGAGCTACATGTGAAGATGGGCTGACTAACCGTGTGTTGTTAGTGCTTGGACGATCACTCGGTTGCAGAGCGAAGAAGGCGCGCGGCCTCGTCGGCGGCGAGCACGCACGTACAGACCCAGCCGTCAAGCAACACGAACACGTTGTGCGCGATGCTGGCCGCCGTCTCCCATGGCATGGCCATTCGCAAGCCTAGTCGTCCTTCGTGGCACCTCGAGCAGCTCTCAGAAATGGCGAGTGACGATCCTACCAGCTAGGCACAAACAGAGATGGTTTATATGGCGAGGGAGGAAGCAGAGGAGGAGAAGCAGATTGCAATAAAAAATGGCGAGACAGGGGGACAGCTGGTGGTTCCGGAGGCTTTTGCAACTCCATCCGCGCAATGATCATCCCAGACCAGCGTGGCACGGCGACGCGTCACCTCACCACATGGCCGGGTACGGAGACCAATGTGGCAAAGTGCATTCCCTTTTTTTTCCCCTGAATCGGGCATGAACGCCAGCGCGGCAGGTCGTGGATTATCATCCTGACCGGGACAAAGAACAGTCCTGATGTGGCCACGATCGGCGGCACATGCAGGGGCCAGGTCGATCTCTTTTAGAAGCGTACCGCGAGTTGAATAGAGATACGTGTACCTGGTAGATGCGGTACACCTCCCCCAACAGTTATTCTGCTGTCTTGGCCTTGTCTCCACAACCGCCGCCGCCACTGGAGTCCCGAGCACACACAACCATAGCAGAGTTGACAAAATCACTTTTTTTGAGACTTATAATTTGTCGGTACATCTTGGCATTGAAAAATAGGACATTTTAACATTTTTAATTGTAGTGTAAACAACATACAAGTACCCTTGTTATTTTGCACCAGTTGTTGCAGACGTGCACGGGTGTTTTGACATAATGAAAATTTCATTTTAAAACATTTGAATTGTATGCCGTTGCAAAGTTGGACAAGATCGACCGAATACCTTATACACCATTTTTTATAATTAAATCCACCATTTTATTCAAAAGTTTATGAATATACGATATAAGAAAAATTGCAAGGTCGGATAGACAAAGCCGTTGGTGAATGATTTAGTTTTGTCAGTTTAGCTGAAGCCGGTTAGAGCCAAGCCAAAACGCTCCTAACATCGTATCAGCTAGAATCCTAACTTTCTGAGGAAAAAAATCACAGGCAACTTTAAGGCTCCCATTAGAGCAACCGCAATGTGCTCCAAAAGCAGTTTATATTGAATAAAATATATTAATTGATACTTGTTTATATTGTGAAAGTAGTCCATTAGCAGTCCATAACACAAGTTACCCATAAGTTTATGGACTACCTATAGTGAATAAAAAAATACTTATCTTCATCTCTCATACTTTTTTTCTTTCATTTCTCACATACTATCGGATCTTAACTATATTTTTTATTTGAAGTTGGATAATCTTATGGTCTATCACATTATGTCAATATCAATAGTTATGAACTACTGACAAGAGGTTCATCTATATGGACTAGGTAGTCCATATACATTGTGGTATGAGAAGTGATTCTCTATTGGTTGTAAGAAGTGATTCTCTTAAATGAACTAACTAGCTGAGAGCTGAAAAAAGTAGTTTCTCCTGACTCTAAGAAATGATTCGTTAGCTGATTCTAAGATTTTATATTAGGGAATCAAAGAGAATACTACACCGGAAGAATGGAGAAAATCAGGGAATAAAGGTTTACCAAATTGGCCCTACGATTACACATAAACGCTATGGAAAGGATCTACCGTAAGTCGGTATATGTCAATTATTTATGAACTCTGCCATTTTCAATGAAAATATATTGATCATTTTTTAACTTAAAATCTGTTTCAGTTTTCATAGAGTGTACAATATCTCACTATTAATTAATGCCACATACTTTAATAGCTCACGTTCAAAGTTCAATTAAGTTTGCATCCTCATTTTGAGTAAAAATATTACCCGAAATGTGCTATAATTGGAAGAACTATTACTATATATACATGTCCACGCTCACGCACCTAAACAACTGTGGAACTAAGGGTACCAAAATTATTATTAGTACCGACTGCAAAGGTCTTTGGTGTTATACATAGTTCAAGACGTACCATCTTAAATCACAAAAGTTGGAATGGAACACAACTAGAGACAATTCTAAAGTATGTCCTTTCGAAGAGTGATGGGTTATCACTTGGAATATATGAATTTCACAAATGGAGGTCCTCTGAATTTTTGTTATATATCACGAGAGCATAAGGTATCAAATATTTGTTCAGGCTCCACTGCATGGGATCTGAAATAAATGGCGTAGAGTATCTACAATTCTTGGTATAATACTAACATAGAAAATTCTATAGCAGTACTGTAATCCTCTGAATTTTTACCCTTACAGAAGAGGACCAGGATCCCTGGATTACAACGCCATTTCTCGCTCGCCGGAACTCTTCAAATTCGACCAGCTCACAAGGACACATGTGTGGACATTGCAGCCTTATCTCCCGGTCAAATGGTGATGGTGAGCTACTACCACCGTCCAGAAATGTAAGTATTTATTGACTTTCAGACTTTAGGTTTGACCACTCGTCTTATTCAATTTTTTTATAAAAATATTATTTATTCTGTATAACTTGTTTTATTATTAGATATACTTTAAGTATTACTTATCAAAATTTGTATTTGTATAAATATTTTGAATAAGATAAATGGTCAAACACGAAAGCTAAAAGTCAACAAATCCTTATATTTTTAGACTGGAGGAGTAGCAAAGAGAAGACAACAATAGAGACATGTGACTATATATTGGAAAAGTAGTTTGGCGTCAGCCATCGATTGATTATACCAACTCTGACACAGCAACGCGTCACCCACGGCTGACCAAATCATTTCCTGTTTGGTACAAAGCAGCACATTTCTTCATAGGCCCTATTCGTTTCCAGGTATATAATTTTTAGAGGGTCAAATCAAAGAGAATTTTATCATTTTGGAGTACTAAATAAAGTCTAATCTCGAAACTAATTGCAGACCCTCCTATCTAATTCACGAGACGAATCCAACGAGGGTAATTATGGTGTTATTAGAAGATGTTTACTGTAGCATCACTGTAGCAAAACATAGATTAATTAGGATCATTAGATTCGTCTCACAAATTAGAGGGGGTCGTAACATAGGTTTTGTCATTAAATTAATAAAAGTACTACTAAATAGTAAGATTCTCTTTGATGTGACAGTGCTAAATTTTAGAGGGCAGGAAACGAACAGGGCCTATTTGATATGGTTGGAACTCATATCAACAGCGGCAGTCGTTGCAGGTTGGGGAAGATCATCATGATTGCGGTAAGGAAGGACAAAATCAGATGACTCGGACAGCAAAAGGTCGCGCCTTCGACCGAGCGTGCGACCGGTCTGGTTGAGGGCCTTTAGAGAGGCGTTGCTTTAATTTTTTTTAAAAACTCTTTGAATTCTACATACATTCTTCAATTTCAATTCACCGGTATGTTCTACGTGACGAGACGAACAAAACTAGAACCCACTTGCATATGTTTTAAAATTTTTTTATAACATAATTTGCAACATGACCATCGGTCATCCAAATAATTTACATTTTGTATCCAGTGTGTAGGAGGCTACCTAGGAGGCCAAGACCAAGGGGAGCAAATGTTGGGATATTTTGTGGATTGGGTTATACGAAAAATATATAATAGTAATTGGTAGTGTGCAAATATACTGTACCAAAAATGTAATAATACAGTAGCAATTTTAGTTCATAATATCATTGCAACAAATGAGCTCATGATTAGGAGATCCCACACTTGTTTACTTTTATTTACTCAGTAACAACTTGGGGTATATTTCTATAGCAAATTTTATTATATATACTCAGTAGCACTTTTATCCACAGTATACGAGCAAAAACATAATTAGTAGCGGAATTCTATTTATGATTTGATAGTATATCAACTTCTCTTTCATATGAGTAGCAATTTTGTGCCACAGTATATGATGAGGACATCACTCCTTTAGATACAAATGATACTTCTCCGCTGAACATTCAAGGACCAATCACTAGAGCTCGCGCCCGACAATTGAATTTAGAGGTGAGCTCGTTCATAAGTCTTTCCTTTCATAATTTTGAGAATAGTTTGCTACTTAATGATTTTATTATGATTATGAATCAAGGAGAGGACCATAATATGAATGGAAGAGAGCTTGGAGGCGTGGAGGTCCAGCAACAGGGTGCAAGGCATTGTGGAGGCCCAAATCAAGTCGACTTCAAATCTGTTTCGGAGTCCGGGAACAGTCTGAATTAAAATAGACGCAAAGATCGCATACGACGTCGGATTTGTACGTTCTACATATGGATGGAAAGATAATTGCATAACCTTTCCAGTGGATCCAGTGTCATGTCAAAATTCGGCAGGAGTCACCGGGAATCATCGAAATAGTGGGTCATCCAGAATCTGTTTTGGTGCTGCATCACCGTTTTTGGCCTTTCGGCCGTGTATTTCGTTTGAGCCCATTAGGGGAGCGTCCAGGGGTTCTTGCACATCCCCAAGTCTTTATTAGCAGCAGCCTCCACCCATGTTAGGGTTGGGTTTTGCTTAGATTATTCTGTTTAGACAGTTTCGCCGGTCATCGGTTTGTGAGACCCCAACTCGTGAGATTAATCATACATTTGTAAATTTGGTTGAGTTCTTTCTTTTTCTTGCTTGTGTTCTTGATCCGCAGGTAGGGATTAGCCTTCTTGGCGAAGTCAACCCTGCAACGGCGGTTGATAACCACAGAGGATGTGGTGCTACGATTTGTGGGTTCAAACATGTTGTTTAGGAGTCGGATCGACGTGTGTCACATCTTCGCCAAATCAAGAGTTATCTGAACCTTTCGAAAGATCAGGACACCCCGTTCACATCAAGTGGTAATCAGAGCTTTAGGTGCACCGTTAGGTTCGCCCTACCTTTAGTTTAGTTTGTCTCTTTATTATCCTATCATCCACGAAAAAGCCAAAAAATTTTAGTTCTAGGGTTCATCCTGTCCAAGCCGTGTTTAGCCTTTGCATATTTCAATTTCAGAGTCCGTAGTGTTGAGTTTGTGTCCTAGTGATTGTTTTGTTGCTGTTTTAGTTCGTGTTCTTGTCGTCAGTTTTGTGCCCCCTTGAAATCCTAGCCGAATTCTCTCAAGTTTGCTTTGTCTCAGGAGTTTTTGTCACCTCCGCTGCATCCACCATAGTCCCATCCTACACTCCCACCCTTTTCATCTAGGACTCAACACCCCACGACCGAGACCTCCTGCTGTTTCCATTGCATACATTAATCATCGCAAAAACAAAAAAAAATCCTACCCGATTGCAATTCCATCCACCGAAACTCCGATTCGGAGTCCCTTCCTTCAAACAACTATAAATTTCGCATACGGACTCGAAATTAGGCAATTTTTTTGAAATTGGGTAGAATTTTTTTGCATCTACTCGTGCTGGCTTTGCTGGGCAGGAAAAATCTCAAAAAAATAAAAAAAATAGTTAAGCCCACTGATCCGAGGGAAAAAGTTTGGAACCCGTCGCCGCTGCATCTTATAGAAAATCTGTAGGTCACATTCCTTCTCTGTTTGACCTGAAACCTTGCGTGGTTCCTATTTTGTTGCCTCTGACTGCAAGAAAAATATCAAAAATATAATATCAAAAAAAGAAAAAATTATGATTTCTACTAGTGCTAAAAGACAAAACAGGATTTTGACCTTTTTTTTATCTAGTTGCTGTTTCTTCCTTGCTAGTTTCCTTTCGCTTTGTTTCCTTTGTGCTTGTCATCTTTGCTTTGCCTGCACTACTGTTCTAGGACACGTGTAGACCAGCAACTAAGGACAAGTAGCTTTGGACATTTATTCAACATTACTATCTATTTTTGAATTGTGTTCCACTCACGTATTTGGCTCTTCTAGCTCCACATACTACTTCTGGACAGCACAGGTTTTTGACCCTTGCAATCGTGGTACACGCCTTCTAGGTATCCTTTGCCTTGCTTGATAAGACCTTTGTAAGAACTGGGTAAGACGTTCCATTTGCTTTTGTAAGAGTCACCACTATCCACCATAGTAGTAGTAGTAGTGCTTATTAGGGATAACCTTCACTGTTTGTTCCTGTTTTGGTCTTTGCTATGGCAGGAGATGATGTAGACGTTGGCACCCCTAAAGATTTCCACGAGTGTGTTAGTCAAGGGCAGCTTCGATCTGTTCTTGACAGGGCATGTGAGGAGATGACAGAAGCTGTTAACAAGGCTGATACCGACGACATCAACAAACTCAATCTCAGTAACCAGATTGAAAGGATCGATAAGCGGTTGTCCAAGATGACAGACACGGTCAACACTGTAGCAGAAGTGGAAACAACATTGACTGGCAAGCTGACCGAGGTTGAGAACCGTGTTAATATCCACGAAGATGAGGCCGGTAGCAACGTCGGTGAAAACAGACACGATGACACGGTGAATGATGTCAATGTAGACGTTGATGACGCAGCTACACAAGCAAAAAGGCTTCACCGGTGTCTACAACAGAACACCCAAGGTATGGGAAGCCACCATCGACAACAAGGTAATGACAATCGAGCCCTTGATGATCCTTATGCTAAGATTAACTTTACCATTCCACCTTTTTCGGGGCAATATGATGCGGAGGGTTACCTTGATTGGGAGATGACTGTAGAGCAAAGATTTAGTGGGCACCTAGTTCCTGAGCAGCATAGAGTTAGACAAGACACTAGTGAAGTTAAAGATTTTGCTATCATTTGGTGGAGTTCTCTAACTAGTGATAACATTCCCGTAACTTGGCCTCAACTTAAGGAAGCTATGCGTGATCGTTTTGTCTCTCCTTCTTATCATAGAGATTTATGCAAAAAACTTCAGCGCTTAGAACAGGGGGATAAACCTGTGCAGCACTATTATGGTGAGCTTCAAAAGGGTTTGCAACATTGCATGATAGTAGAGGATAATGAGAGCTCTATTGTTCGTTTTTTATTCTACTTTGGGACGTGATATACAGGACATTGTTGATTATAAGGAGTTTAACACCATCAACCAATTGTTCCAGCTTGCTATGCTTGCAGAGAAAGAATTGCAGGGACGGGAGAAGCAACATAGGAGCAGTAGTACAAGCATGCCGTCTTACACCCCACGGTCGACGCCGTCTTCGGCGTTTTCTTCCCGGCCATCTCCACCAGCAAGCAAATGGCCTTCCGCACCCGTGAGTGGTGTTACTGCAGCCCCACACGCACCTCCTACACGCCCTGCAAATTCAGGTAAAAAATCTGTGCAGGGTCCTGCTCAAAGTGCTTCATCGGTCGCCTCGACGGGACGCACTTCCAACATTCAGTGCCACCGCTGCCATGGACTCGGCCATGTGCAGAAGGATTGCCCAAGTTAGCGAGCATATGTGGCCACTGAAGATGGAGGATACATCAACACCTCCGACATAGAAGACGATGATGAAGACGAAGTCACCGACGACACCAACGAGGGCCATGTACTTGGTGGAGAAGACACTTCGGGTTTCATGAACATCATTGTACAGCGTGTACTCAGTACGCAAATTCAGACTTCCGAGAAGATACAACGCCACAACTTGTTCCAGATTTTCTTCGTCATCAAGAATCGACGAGCACGTGTGATCATTGATGGAGGAAGCTGCAATAACTTGGTGAGTTCAGATCTGGTTGAGAAGCTTGGTTTGGCCACACGACCACATCCTCATCCATACCACATTCAATGGTTAAATGACTCGGGAAATGCTAAGGTAACACAAACTTGTAGAGTTCCTTTTTTCATTGGTGTTTATTCGGATTATGCTGATTGTGATGTGGTTCCTATGCAAGCTTGTTCACTTTTATTGGGTCATCCTTGCAAACATGATAATGGTGCTACACACCATGGTAGAAGTAATAAATACACTTTTATGCATAAAGGACGGAAAATTACTTTAGTACCTATGACCCTTGCTGAAATTATAAAAGCTGATAGAGAACGAGCTGCTTCTTTGAAAAAATTCTAAATCTGAAAATCAACAAGTTGCTAATTCTGTTTTTCCACCTGTAAAGGATAAGTCTGCACCTATTTCTAAGGGATAGGGGATTAATTTGAAAGGTCATGTTATACTTCCTACAAAATCGGACCTTGCTCAAATTTCTAATGATGGTATTTTTTATGCTTTGATATGCAAACAAACCTTGTATTCCCTTGATGATAATGCTAGCTCTTTGCCTTATGCTATCACTGACCTTTTGCAGAAGTTTGAGGATATTTTTCCAGCTGAGATTCCTCCCGGATTACCACCTTTGAGAGGAATAGAACATCAAATTGACTTGGTTCCGGGAGCTACCTTGCCAAACCGTGCTGCTTATAGGACCAACCCCGAGGAGACAAAGTAAATTCGGCGACAAGTCCAAGATCTTTCGGACCGCGGGTATGCACGAGAAAGCCTTAGTCCTTGTGCTGTTCCTGTACTTTTGGTTCCTAAGAAAGACGGTAGTTGACGCATGTGTGTTGATTATAGAGCCATTAACAATATTACTATTCGGTATCATCATCCTATTCCTAGGCTAGACGACATGCTTGATGAGTTATGCGGTTCTATAATTTTCACTAAAATTGATTTGCGTAGTGGTTATCACCAAATTAGAATGAAACTTGAAGATGAATGAAAAACATCTTTTAAAACTAAATTCGGATTGTATGAGTGATTAGTAATGCCTTTTTGGTTAACTAATGCACCTAGTACTTTCATGCGCTTAATGAATGAGGTTTTGAGGGTTTTTATTGGCGATTTGTGGTGGTTTACTTTGATCATATCTTGATTTACAGCAAGTCTTTAGATGAACATATGGATCATTTACGTGCTGTTTTTACTATTTTAAAATGTATGTTTATTTGGTAACCTTGAGAAGTGCACCTTTTGCACCGATCGAGTTTCTTTTCTTGGCTATGTTGTTACTCCACAGGGTATAGAGATGGATGACAAGAAAATGGAAGCTATTGCTAGCTGGCCGCAACCCCAAACCATCACACAGGTTGAAATTTTCTTGGTCTTGCAGGTTTCTATTGCCGCTTTGTCAAAGATTTCAGCACCATCACTGCACCATTGCATGAGTTGACAAAGAAGGGTGTCATGTTTCAATGGAGCAAAGCACAAGAAGAGTCCTTTAGCTCTTTGAAGGACAAGCTTACACATGCACCGCTGCTGCAACTTCCAAATTTTGGTAAGACTTTTGAACTTGAGTGTGATGCTAGTGGTGTTGGCATTGGTGGTGTTTTGATACGAAATGGCAAACCTATTGCTTATTTTAATGAAAAGATAATTGGTCCTGTTTTGAATTATTCTACGTATGATAAAGAATTGTATGCTCTTGTACGTTCTCTCGCAAACGTGGCATCATTATTTATGGCCTCGAGGAATTCGTTATTCATTCTGATCATGAATCGCTTAAGTATATTCGCTCTCAAGTACTTTGAACCGTAGACATGCTAAGTGGGTTGAGTTTATTGAGTCTTTTCCTTATATTATCAATCATAAACAAGGGAAGGATAATGTGATTGCTGATGCTTTGTCTAGACGATACACTAAGTTGTCACACCTTGATTGTCGTATTTTCGGGCTTGAATCAATTAAAGAACAATATGCTCTTGATGCTGATTTTAAAGATGTTTTGCTGCATTGTAGAGAGGGTCATACATGGAACAAGTTTGTGATAAGTGATGGATATTTGTTTAGAGCTAACCGCCTTTGCATTCCAGTTGGTTCCCTTCGTCTTTTATTGTTGCAGGAAGCGCATGGAGGCTAATAGATGGGACATTTTGGTGCAAAGAAGACGGCGGATGTGTTAGCCACACACTTCTTTTGGCCACAGTTGAGAAGAGATGTTGAGTGCTTTGTGGCTCGCTGCATTACTTGTCAAAAGCGAAGTCTCGCTTGAATCCACATGGCTTGTATATGCCTCTTCCCGTTCCTTCAATACCTTGGACGAATATTCTATGGATTTTGTTTTAGGACTGCCTAGGACTAAGAGGGGGAGGGATAGAATTTTTGTTGTGGTAGATATATTTTCTAAGATGGCCACTTTATACCTTGTCATAAAAATGATGATGCTATTCATATTGCTGACCTCTTTTTCAAAGAGATTGTTCGTTTGCATGGTATGCCTTCTACTATTGTTTCAGATCGTGACGCCAAATTCTTGAGTCATTTTTAGCGCACCCTGATGAGGACATCACTCCTTTGGATACAAATGACACTCCTCCGCTGAACATTCAAGGACCAATCACTAGAACTCTCGCCCGACAATTGAATTTAGAGATGAGCTCGTTCCTAAGTCTTTCCTTTCATAATTTTGAGAATAGTTTGCTACCTAATGATTTTATTATGATTAGGAATCAAGGAGAGGACCATAATATGAACGGAAGAGGGCTTGGAGGCGTGGAGGTCTAGCAAGAGGCGTAAGGCATTGTGGAGGCCCAAATCAAGTCGACTTCGAGTCTGTTTCGGTGTCTAGGAACAGTCTGAATTAAAATAGATGCACAGATCGCATACGATGTCAGATTTGGACGTTCTACATATGGATGGAAAGATAATTTCATAAACTTTCCAGTGGATTTGGTCTCATGTCAAAATTCGTCCGGACGCGCAGGGAATCATCAAAATTGTGGAACGTCCAGAATCTGTTTTGGTGCCGCGTCACCGTTTTTGGCCTTTGGGCCGTGTATCTCGTCCGAGCCCATTAGGGGAGCGTCCACGGGGTTCTTGCATGTCCCCAAGTCTTTATTAGCAGCAGCCACTACCCATGTTAGGGTTGGGTTTTGCTTAGATTATTCTGCTTAGACAGTTTCGTCGTTCATCGATTTGTGAGACCCCAACTCGTGAGATTAATCATATATCTGTAAATTTGGTTGCGTTCTTTCCTGTTCTTGCTTGTGTTCTTGATTCGCAGGCAGGGATTAGCCTTCTTGGCGAGGTCAACCATGCAACGTCGGTTGATAACCATACAGGACGTGGTGCTGCGATTGTAAAAGTTGCCTAGAAGGGGGGGGGTGAATAGGCAATCTAAATAAAAACCTGAAAAACACAACACTTAAAACAAAACGGTTAAATTCGCCATCGACGGAACTTCCGTCACCGACGTAACTTCTGTCGGTTGAGTGAAAAACCTAGGGATTGACAAACGAGAGGGAATCTCACGATTCCACTTGAATGGAAACCTTCCTTCTTGCCTTGAGACTCGTTGTACCTACAGGAATTCAATAGACACGCAACACACAAGTAGATCGGGTGATAACACACCCGTGAGGAGAACAAACAAGCACACAACAAAAACGAAGAAGAGAGGCACGGGGATTTTTCACCGAAGTTCGGACCCCTCACAAAGAGGTTCCTACGTCTCCGTTGAGGAGGTCACAAAGAGCCGGGTTTATTTCAACCCTAATCCTCCCAAGTGACCACAAAGGTCAAACTCGGTTTTCTTCTTCTTCCTTCGATTCTTTTCCTTGCGGAGGCGAATCACAACCTTCACAAACTTCCCAAGGCTCACCACAAGCTTGGGAGCTCTAGGGTGACACCTAGCCAATCTAGGAGAACGAATCTCCAAGAGTAACAAGTGAAAACGAGATTAGTTGCTAGGGGAAGATGTGCTCTATGTTGGGTTGATGCTATCAAGCTTGGAATCAAGATGGGAGCTCTCTCAAATGGCCTTGGATCTCAAGAGGAATGGAAGGGAGTGAGAGAGAAAGCTTGAGCAAGATCTGTGAGTTCAAAAAGCACCAGCAACTTTGCTCACGGGTAGGTCAAAGCTATATATAGTGTGGGCTCTTAAAGAGCCGTTGCTAGGTCAATTATTAGCCTTGACGGAACTTCCATGGGTGACGGAACTTCCGTCACCCCATTAGGTCAAAGGCGAAAGGGGCCAGGACGGAACTTCCGTCGAGTTGGGACTTCCGTCCCAAACTCTCCGGAACCGACGGAACTTCCGTCGGTTGAGGTTTTTAACCGGAGAAACACCAGGACGGAACTTCCGTCCGGTCCGGCATTTCCGTGCCAAACTTTCTAGAACCGACGGAACTTCCGTCCGAGGACGGAACTTCCGTCCTGGATGGTGAAAGGTGGAAATCGGTTGGCATTTTGATTTTTGGATTTTGGTGTTTTGGTTCCAAGTTGTTTGAAGGTAGCCGAGCACATTCTTCCTCGCACGTAAGATCGTTTCACCCCTCTTAATAGTTTGGCACACCTATACTCGTAAAGCTACAAATCTAAACTTGGGGCCTTTGCTTTTGAGTACTTTGATCACTTTTTAATTGAGGGGTTTACTTTCTCACATTGTGGGTACGTTCAATTTGATATCCTGCACAAACACTCAATAACACATTAGAGTTTTTAATTCTTTGTCATTTATCACCAAAACCCACTAGAGGGGCTAGTGCATCTTCGGATTGCGTGGTTCGAACGTGTTGTTCAGGAGCCGGATCGACGTGTGTCACATCTTCACCAAATCAAGGGTTATCCGAACCTTTTGGAAGATCGGGATCCTAGTCCAGATCACACCATATGGAATAAGTTGGGAACAAAGTTGTTGTTCTATACAACATGTCACCCACAAACCGATGGCCAAACCGAGGTAGTGAACCGCACATTGGGCACCATGTTGAGATCTATTTTAAAGACAAATCTGAAGATGTGGGAGGAATGTCCGCCTCGTGTGGAGTTTGCATATAATCGTGCAACACATTCGACCACCAAGGTAAGTCCTTTTGAGGTAGTGTATAGTTTAAATCCCCGTGCTCTTATTGATATTTTGCCTTTGCCTACTAGTGAGAGAGTTCACTTTGATGCTAAGGAACGTGCTGAGTTTATTTTAAAAATGCATGAAACAACTAAACACAACATTGAAAAGATGACTGAAAAGTATATGATTGCTAGTAGTAAGGGTAAAAGGGAAGTTAAATTAGAACCGAGTGATTTAGTATGGTTGCACTTGAGAAAGGATCGGTTTCCTGAGTTGAGAAAGTCTAAGTTAATGCATAGAGCTGCTGGTCCTTTCAAGATAATTAGGAAGATTAATGATAATGCATATAAACTTGAGTTGCCTCCCGAGTTCGGGGTTAGTTCCACTTTTAACATTGCAGATTCGAAGCCTTATTTAGGTGAGGAGCATGAGCTTGAGTCGAGGACGACTCCGATTCAAGAGGGGGAGGATGATGAGGACATAACTCCTTTGGATACAAATGACACTCCTCCGCTGAACATTCAAGGGCCAATCACTAGAGCTCGCGCCCGACAATTGAATTTAGAGGTGAGCTCGTTCCTAAGTCTTTCCTTTCATAATTTTGAGAAGAGTTTGCTACCTAATGATTTTATTATGATTAGGAATCAAGGAGAGGACCATAATATGAATGGAGGAGGGCTTGGAGGCGTGGAGGTCCAACCGGAGGGTGCAAGGCATTATGAAGGCCCAAATCAAGTCGATTTCGAGTCTGTTTCGGAGTCTAGGAACAGTCTAAATTAAAATAGACGCACAGATCGCACACAATGTCGGATTTGGACGTTCTACATATGGATGGAAATATAGCTGCATAACCCTTTAAGTGGATCTAGTCTGATGTCAAAATGCGTCGGGAGTCGCCGGAATCATCGAAATAGTGGGTTGTCCAGAATCTGTTTTGGTGCTGCGTCACCGTTTCCGGCCTTTGGGCCGTGTATCTTGGTTGAGCCCATTAGGGGAGCATCCAGGGGGTTCTTGCACGTCCCCAGTCTTTATTAGCAGCAACCGCCACCCATGTTAGGGTTGGGTTTTGGTTAGATTATTCTTCTTAGACAGTTGTGCCGTTCATCGGTTTGTGAGACCCCAACTCGTGAGATTAGTTATACATCTGCAAATTTGGTTGCGTTCTTTCTTGTTCTTGCTTGTGTTCTTGATTCGTAGGCAGGGATTATCCTTCTTGGCAAGGTCAACCGTGCAATTCCGGTTGATAACCATAGAGGGCGTGGTGCTGCGATTGCGCGGTTCGAACGTGTTGTTCAGGAGCTGGATCGACGTGTGCCACATCTTCACCAAATCAAGAGTTATTTGAACCTTTCGGAAAATCGGGACACCCCGTTCACATCAGTATATGAGCAACCTATGTTTCTATAGGTTGAAAGGATTTTCTACATTAGTTATGACTAAATTTGCTAGCACAACATTCACATACTTGCTACTATGTATAGGTATCATACTAGATTTTGCTTATGGTATGACAACAACAATTTGTTTCAATCATATGATGATATCTTTGTTGGTATGCGTCGAAAGATAATTTGCTAGTAGAGATACAAGAAAATTTGCTACTAAAGGTCCAAGAAATTTTTCTACTAGACATTCAAAAGAATTAGCTACTAAAGATGGAAGGGAATTCGCTACTCGGATATCTAAAATAATTTGCTACTAAAGGTACATAAGAATTTGCTCCTATAAATAAAAGAGAATTTGTTATTAAAGGTCGAAGGAAATTTTCTACTAGAGATCCAAAAGAATTTGCTACTAAAGGTTGAAGAGATTTTTCTACTAGAAATTCAAGAGAATTTGCTACTAAAGGTCGAAGGGAATTTGAAACTAGAGATCTAAAATGTCGACGAATAATCTTGGCACTAATACGACCTAGTCCCTCACGAGTATGGAATTCGATGATGCAACAAACAGAACACACAAGAACACGCAGGATTTTAGACGAGGCTCGAGCCTCCGAATCGAGAGTAATACCCTACGTCATGTCTCGTTGTGTATTGCCTTTAGCAGATTGCTAATTGTGTATGTCCGAGATCATTTTTCGAGGGTCCCTCCTCCGCCTTATATATTCGGGGAGGTAGGGTTACATGCGGAGTCCTAGTCGGTTACACGAATTACATATTCGGAAGCTCTATCTTGAAGATTCATTACCGATTCGGAGTCCTAATCGACAAATTTAGCTCCTTTGGTTGAAGATCAAGTCAATTCTTGTCGGTCTTGAGTCCGCCTTTGTTTCCATACCAAGTATACGTGAACCTTTTGTTATTCCATATCAGTCAAGCACTACTCGTGGGCCCTCCCAACCGGTCTTATCTTCATCAATATGCCAATCTTCAATAAGTCATTATCTGATTATATCATACCCATAAGGTAAGTATACGATAGCAGCCTGCAGGTAATTTTTGATTTTGTCTTGAATAAGACCGACTAGTCTTCTCGCATGTTGGTTTGTTTCCAGTGCAAAACTAAAAAGAAATCCATCTTCCGGAAAAACTTCTTCTTGAAATTTGGCTTCTAAAAGTTGAAAAATTGATTTATTTATTCACCATAGCACCTAATTAGGTGATGAAAATCCTAAGGTTTTCCTCCAAGTATCCTTCTTCCGGTGCACCGGTCGAGTGCACCCAATTGGGTATAGCCCCCCCCCCTACTCTTGGATCATTTGAACTCCTTTCAAATAATGCAAGAGTCTAGTAGTTGATTCTTCATTATTTTCTTCATCAAGCAATCTCTTCAGACCGCACTTTGCAATTTCCATGGTTTTCCGTATCTTGCAATCTTTACGGATCGCTCGTGAACATGGTGCACCGGTCAGGTGCGCCTAATTAGGTATAGCCCCCGACTCTTGGATCATTTGATCATCGCAAATAATGCAAGAGTCCTTTTCAACAGAACTATGCTTTATTACTTTCCATAAAATCTCATACCTCTTAGCAATTTCCGCCAAGAACATATTTCCGGACCGGTCATACGAGTCAAAACTGCATATCCCCTGGAGATTCACACCAGGTTATCATAACGGACCGCCTTAATCGATCCGAACTCATATTCCGCTTAGTGAAATCTCATTAAGGTGTAGAATTTTGGTTGATCGGACCAGATTTCCAATCAGCTTATATTGAACTCGAGTTTCTTAAGCCTATAATCAGCCGAATGATCAACACCTAGGGCCTAAGGCATTGACATTCACATTACTCGGTTAGACAAGACCAAATCGTCTTCGATCTAACTATATCATACCCTCAAACAATCTAGTTTGGTACTTAATTCCTTACTTGTGATTGGATATTCCATATCACATACCGCTTCAACATTCACAAAATAGTCCTTAAGATTATGCAAATCATTCGGACTTTCCTTCACGTAACGGTTAGGTCACGGACGCATTTATCGGATCTAGAGTAATAAAATTACTCAACAGAAAAGTTACTAGGCCATAAAAATACGGCCCATTACCATCTAGTCCCCAAGCCCAGCTCAGGAGTCTATAAACAAAACGAATCGTTGAGCCACAAAGGGGCTCACATTTATTGTTTGAAACGTTTTCACCTCACCCCTAGCGACTAAGAGGGGGAGTGGCGTTTTCTTTAAACAAAACGAATCGTTGAGCCACTATGGGGCTCGCATTTATAGTTCGAAATGTTTTCACTTCACACAAGTGACTTAGAGGGTGGAGTGGCATTTTCATTAAACAAAACGAATCGTTGAGCCACTATGGGGCTCGTATTTATAGTTCAAAACGTTTTTACTTCGCCCCGACGACCGAGAGGGGGAGTGGCGTTTTCTTTAAACAAAACGAATCGTTGAACTGCAAAGGGGCTCGCGTTTATCGTTCGAAATGTTTTCACTTCACCCCCGCCGACTTAGAGGGTTGAGTGACATTTTCTTTAAACAAAACGAATCGTTGAGCCAAAAAGGGGTTCGCGTTTATAGTTCAACCATTTTTTACTTTGCCCCCAGTGATCGAGAGGTGAGAGTGGTGTTTTATTTAAACATAATGAATCGTTGAGCCGCAAAAGGGCTCACGTTTATCATTCAAAACTTTTTCACCTTGCCCCTAGCGAATGAGAGGGAAAGTTGCATTTTCTTTAATTAAAACGAATCATTGAGCCGTAAAGGGGCCCACGTTTATCGTTCAAAATGTTTTCACCTTGCCCTAGTGATCGAGAGGGAGGAGCGGCGTTTTCTTTAATCAAAACAAATCTTTTAGCCGCAAAGGGGCTCGCGTTTATCCTTTGAAACGTTTTCACCTCGCCCTAGCGACCGATACGGGGAGTGACATTTTCTTTAAACAAAACGAATTGCTGAGCCGCAAAGGGGCTCGCGTTTATTGTTCGAAACATTTTTTCTTTTCCCAGCAACTAAGCTAAAACAAAGCAAAACAATAAAATACTAAGCAAAGGGGTTAACCATCCAATGCTGAAGGACACTACGGTAAAGTAAAAAATGGTCGCCAAGGCAGGAAACCCCGCAAAGCGATATGCCTTCGCACTTCGCCACACTACAAAGATAGTAGCCAACCCCCCTCCCCCCCCCCCCACACACCCTGCAAAAGCCAATGGCAAGGCGGAGTGCGCGGGAATCACCTACTCTTGAGTAGCCGTGTCTCAAGAACGAGCAGAAGCGAAAACCCTCCGTGCGTAGACAAAACAACTCATACAAAACAAGAATACCACCCCACAGAACGACAAATCCCAAAGGGACGACATAATAACGCGCATAATCAGGTCCGCAGAAAGCGCGAAGTGCAAAAGCAACAATGAGAATAACGCGGTTAAATACGCTAACAAGAGTGCACCGCGACAACAACGTAATCTGCGAAATCTAGAACGAGCCAATGACAAAGCGACAGGTACGCTTAACCTTATCCAAAAATTGGGATCTTATCGTTCAAATAATTTGGCAGCAACAAAGCCCTATTCAAAAAAATCTCAACTACTCCACAAATATTATCCCCTTCATAGCGGGGTACATCATAAGCAAAAAACATATCTGATGGGCTACTTTGACATTCACTTGCTCAGGATCCAAGGTTGGCGAAGTAGTGGGCCGATCCCGAAAAAATTTCAACAACTTGCACTTGCCTTTCGGCGTAGCGAATGCTACCATCACTCCAAAAATCGGCAAAATCACCCCGAGGATTCAAAGTGTGATACTCATGGCAACCCCGGGTAACCCAAAGATAGCTCCGTTGCAGAACGAGAGGCGCAGCCGCCAACGCGAAGCTTGGCCTCGACTCATTCTCCGTAGAGGCTGGTCCCTACGAAGTAACCATCAAAACGGAAATGCTATAAGTGTTTAATTCTCTCTTTATAACAATGCTCGACTCTAGAAATACGGGCTTTACAATATCCCACTCAGCCTACGAAAAAGACTCCGAGTGATCACCCGAGCCCACGGCAGGAGCCCGAGCAGACCGTCCCGTGAGGCTACCCCTCGCAACATCACGGAGCTCGCGCCCGACACACACCTTGCGCAGGGAACCTGTGGAGTGGGAACCAGTGGGCGTAGATGAGCCCTCTCGGTCTTGCCGTGAAGTAGAGCCCCGACGTCGCTACTCCCCTAACATCGTCGCGGTGAATGCTTGCCTAGCCGAGAAGCCAGAATCATGATGGTGTTACCTTTCCCCCGCCGCTCCGCTGCCCTCTCGTTCTCAGCTTCAAGAGCCTACGGGGTGAAAAAAAAATAGAAACTAACCCAGGAAAGCAACATGAATGGAAAAACACGCAAACAGACTCAATACCACGTTAAGGCGAGCCACAGCCTCCGAGCGGGCTTCCTCGCAGCCTTGAGTAAGCCAATAGTCAGACACAACCCGCCAAGCGGCATCATGTGCTGCCTCGCTCATATCTTTGCGACAGTCGCGATCAATGGAGACTTCAGCCGGGTCCGCCAAGTCGGCAACGTGGTAGCAATTGTGCCTTTCCAGCAAGTTAAGCGCAGCCTCAGCGGTGAAGAGAGAAGCATACTTGCAACTTTTCTCAAGAATGCTCGGCATGGCGGGAATCTGCGCCTCCAGCCAATTGAAGAAGCTGGCCTCCGAATCAGCATCGTACATGACCTCGAAGGGATGAACAGGAGGCCCATCCTTGCCAAGCGAAGCGCTCAGAAGAGAGCTTATCTTTGCGCATCTCATAACAAAGGCCTTGTTGTGACGCGCGAGCGTCAATGAGAGCGAGCTCCTCTCTAGCTTCACAATTTTCAGCTCCTGCTTTGTGGCTCCAAGGTTTCTTTGCGATGTCGCTAGGGCATCCTTGTCCTTTGTTGCAGCCTCCTGGAGGTTCTTAATCTCCTGCTCAAGATAAGAGTTCTCCTCCTTGGCAGATGCAAGCTCTTTGGCAGCTACGGATAGCCGCATAGCATAGCTAGCGAGGACAGAGATAACATCCGGGCCCTTGTGGAGCAAGGATTGTAGCTCAGCAAACAGAGGCTCCCTCGACACACCGGACATTGCTGTGCCAAAAAATGGAGTGGGGCTGACGGTCTGTTTCTGGAAGGCAATGACCATACCCGAATAGGGGACAACAGCTAAAAGAGACAAAAGTGAGAAAGAGAAACATAAACTACACAAATCAAACAAGTCGCAATTTACCTCGCTCAGAAACAACAGTATCAGAACAGGCAGCGCGGACGGGACCGCTAGAACCCTATGCAAAATCAAGGCAAGTTAGAAAAGAAAGCAGAATCAGGAAAAAAGGCAAAGTAAAGGAATTAAAACCTTACCTCGCTTGGAAGCGACCACAACGCTGGTAGTGCTAGCAACGGGACTCCGGCACCCCACAATGCGAGGCCTCCTCACAACCCCTTTCTTCGCCGGGAAAACGGTGTGTCCGGAGGATCGTGCATAAGCATGGACGGCGACTTAGAAACGATTGGGCGAGAAACACTTGGGGTGGCAAGACCACCTTCGAGCGAAGACCCGCTATCTATGCCAAGGGGAAGGATCCTATTTCGTCGATGGGACTTTGATGGATCCGCCCGTCGCCGGACCCATGTTTCCTTTTCTTTCCGGATGTGTCGGAGAGGTGAGCGGCCCCTTGTCGGCTTCGCCGTCCCGCGGTGCAACTCGAGGCAAGTAGGAAATCCTAGCAGAATGAAGGACCCGATTGAAGCCGCCCTTCGTAGCCATGCATAACAAAACCTGCTGATGTTCCAATGGGTAGTAGGAACCACAATACAGTGTAGCCCGCCGCACAACGGTCTTAACAAAGAACCTCGTCGTATCCTTTTTCTCGGTGAGGTCAACCTTAGGGCAGCAAATGGGCTTTTCAATCCTCTCCACCCCAATGTTGATCATCTCCAATCGGTCGTTGGCGAAGCCGAATCCCTCCCTAAGGGGACTAATACCAGCAACATAGAATTCCTCAACCAGGTCGAGGCTGCTAGTGAAGTGATATGCGTCGGCGTAAACCCGTTCGCTAGCTTCATTACCGCGCCTAGCAAAATCAGACATCCTGGTGGGATTGGAATCCACCCGACGAGAAGTGAACAGGTACATAGTCTTCACTTCGCCATCAACAGTCCCGCTAACGTCAGGAACCTTGGCATAAAACCAGTAGCGATCCCAACTTGGGCTCCACTTGTTCGTGCTGTTGTGCACGATGTTTTTGTTCTCGTTCTGCCGTGGATGGAAGCTGTACAACACATAGTTGCAGTCATGGACCACACCATTCACCTTGATTTGGTGGGTCTCATTGTGCAGCGAGAAGTGGCGAGTAAACACTTCGATGTCGGGGTCGCTGTCATAGGCAAATGTCGGTGTTCGAACCAGCAACTAGTAGAATTTAGTTCCAGGGATGCGTGTTTTAGGCTGGATGGTACACAAGGGAAGACACGTGTTTTAAGCTGGTTCGGGAAAGCTCCCTACGTCCGGTTGGGGGGGGGTGTGGCGACGCTCGTGTTCCTTGTGTCAAACGAGATGGTGATGTACGAGAGGAGGCGGGAGAGGTGCGTGCTCCAAGTCCCTTGCTGTGAGAGTGTGTGAGCGAGTGTGTGTGTTTTTGTTTGACCCGTGAATCTATGAACCTATGAATCGGTCCGTGAGAGAGAGAGAGAGACTCTTCCTCTTTATAGCTGCAGAGGTCGAGCTCGTTTTACAACGAGAGAGAGAAGGGGAAGTCGATTTCTTATCCGTGCGCTCGTGCCGTCCTATCGGGTCTTCCACGACGTGCGCTCGATGACCTTGACCGGCCCGTCGAGTCGCCCCCGTGGCCCATTGCATCAAGGAAGCGAAGGTGGAGTGTCCCGTGTTTTGCGGAGTAGGGGACGGCGTCGCAGCAGAGTGGTTGATGGAAAAGACAGTCCATACCGATCCTTCTCCTATCGGGCGCATTGATGGTGGAGCTGAAGGTCGAGGTCGAGACGGTGGCTTATCGTGTTTCAAGGTTGCGGGCGAAGGTCGTGCGACGCGGAGCGCTGCTCATATAAGGCGGGGAACAGTACAGTCGTACGTCCAACGATGATGACCGAGTCCTTGGTCTTCAACCCACGCTTCCTTCGTCGGGCTACGGGGACGACGCGTCCCATCGGCGTGCTCGACGGGAGCAGGTGGCCGCGGCAGGTAGGAAAGGGCGGAAGTCAAAGGCAATCATTGCCGGGAGTTCTGTCTCACGTCAAGGCAGGTGGAGTTAATGCTGCTGGCGCTCGATCTGTCACACCCCTATCCCGAAAGATAGTTAAGTGTGGTACGGATCGCCTTGGGAGATGATTGACGAAGCAACCATACATAGCATCACATTAACAAACATACACGATTTGCAAGGTTACATAATTAAGTCTGGATTACAACATAGAGTTCAAATAAAAGATACATTAGGTTCGAGATTAAGTCTTACATAACCATGATCTTTGTTCGAATTTAAAGTGCGGAAGCGAAATACAACTCGACGATACATAGATAACTTAAAGGAACCATGCCGGCCTAGGCCATGGCTCACTCATCATGGGTCGGAGAGCTAGGGACCCATTCAATGGTCCACTCTTTGGGCTCTTCTCCATCCCAAACCACCTTACCACAACAATCACAAAATCCGGCTTGCGGATAACCTCGTAAACAACATGTAGTGGCAAAGCCTCGAGTATCTAACATACTCCGCAAGTCTTACCCGTCAAATTGGCCATCTAAGACCGACTCCTAGATGCATGGGGCTTGACCGGTTTAACTTGGCATTTTGCATAAATAGCACCTATGCTAATTAGGTTGGCAATTTTATTACTTAGCCAAGTTAATAGGGTTGTTGCGTAAGGAAACTTTAGTGAGCATACTAACAATACAAGAGTTTGCAATACAATTTAGTATCAATATAAAACAGCAAGCTATTCAATCTCCTTCCATTACTACACATTGTAAACTGCTCGAATCAAGTGGTACTCATTAACCGAGAGGAAACGGCGATAATTATCGAATTATTAATCCTGCAGGAAAGAACCCAAATGCACGACATACGCATCATTTAAGAACACGTATGGCCACCGTTCGCGAGTTCATCATAAAGTAAAACACGGGGCCACCGACCCCGAGTACATGTCCCCCTTGCGACCGTTCAACAACGCGCCCAAGGCTTAACCCATGTACTCTCCAACGGTCCTCAACCCGTGCAACCACCGTGCCAAACACATCACCTCCGGGTCGGTGAGATATCCGGCTCACTTTACAACTCACAAGCTACATAGGTTTACCAATCCCCATAAGAAAGGTATGCAAGTGGTACACAACTCAAACTTGTTCGCGGAGCCACAATGGGGTGTTCTCAATTTTAACCACATTTCATCATGTTCACAGTTTAATCATAAGCCATGAGTGAGATTCCCCAATCTATCGTTGACTCCATAAACATAGCATAGCCATTCTAACGAGGATATGACACATAAGCAACATAGGACATATAGGAATTTATGCATGTGGATTTCCAATCAACTCCTAGAACTTAAATGCACATTCATCATCCTTAATATAGTGATTAAAAGAAAGACATTTCAAAATAATAGGAATGCACCGGGCTTGCCTTGAGAGTGATCGAAGTTAGTACTAGCTTCACAAGCGTTGAGAGTAGCGACGGCTTCTTCCGGCGGAATCAATTCAACGTCGTCACCTAGAGGATGAAATGCAATGCATAAGTAACATGCATACAAGGGTGATGAACATGGTAATGCATATGTGTTGTAAAGATGCATATGACACATTAGCCAAAAGCTTGTTTGCTCAACCTCTAGCAATCATAATCACGCCTCATGTCCTCCTTGTACGAGACCCAACTTACAAGATCAAGCATAACTATACTAACATAAATTGAGTAATGACTTGATGCATAAACATGGGTGCTGTGGTTAGTGTAGGTGTAGTACTAACATTTTAGCAAGTCTCTATAATACAAAAGGAAGAAACCTAGGCTCATGAGTTTTAACATCACATGCGATGACGATTCCCTTTTAGAATAGAATTTCGATTCCAAAATTCATACTTAGGTGAAATACGTGAAACCTTTTGACTAAACCTGCCATGAGGTGCTAAAGGACATAATGAACAGTAGAAATTACATAGACATGCATGAACACGATTTTAAATGACATAAAACGAATTATGTTTGTGCTGAAATTGATTCCTTTGAAATTTGGATCTAGGGTTTGCAAAAATCATTATTTAACATGCTCAAAAATTAATATGGGATTTTCCACATATGTACAGTACCAAAAGGAAATTAATTGCCAAGTGTCATGCAAAAATAATTTATACCGAATTAATTAAAAATTAAATACAGAGAATGCAAGAAATGCAATAACTTGAAAAATATGAAATGAAATGTAGATTTTCCAGTGCCAAAATTTCATGTGTGTCAGGGTGAAGACTTTGGCCAAGTGGCTTTTAATTTGGATTTATATTTTTAAAGTTATGGCCTAGTTAAGTTTTTAGGGGTTGACTTTTGTCATTTTTATAAAAATGTGAAAATGACCAGATCTGAGGAGTTCATGTTACTTTTATGAAAGTACAGGTCTTCTAGTTTCCAAAACATTTTAGTTTGTAATTTTTGGACGATTCAAACGCTAGATATGGAATTTTTAAACTCAAACGAAGTTCGGACCTAATTACGAAAATGCCATCGAGTATATTTAAACGAGAGGTGGGCGGCGCGGGCTCCGGCCGCGGTGGCCGGCGCCGGCGAGGCTGGCCGCGGCGGCGCTGCGCTGGAGCTCATGCTCCGGCCTTTGGCGAAAATGAAGCGCATGGCGCGGGGAACACGTGCGTGGCGATGAGGGGTCCGCGCGATGGCCGGAGCGTCGCGCGACGCGGTGCGGCGGCGGGCGGCACTTCGGCGGCGTCGCGCGCCGCGCACGGAGGGCGAGAGGGGGTGCGGTCGGGGGCAAAGCTTCGCCTCACCTTTGGGAACGACGGCGTCGGTGTGGGTGGCGATGGAGGGGACCGGGTGTGGGAGCTCGACGGGGACCGACGGTGGCGACGGCGGCGGCGGCCCCTTTCTTCGAAATTCGCGGCCCTGGCTGCACCCAATGGAACCAGGTCAGAGGGGGAGGTCTAGGGGGTGCCGGCGCACTCGCTTGAGGGAGAAAATAGGGAAGGGACGGAGCTTGCCTAGAGGCGGGAGCTCGGGGCGGCGTCCATGGCGGTGGCGGCCGAATTTTCCTCTGCGCGAGCTGCGGTGAGAGGGGTAGTGAGGCGGTGGTGCGGCGAGGAGCGTGAGGGCTTCCAATAATTGGTGGCGAAGAGTTGGCGGCCCTTGGCGCCGTTTTCTAATGGGGCGAGGGCGGGCGGCGCACGGCCGGCAGGGGAGGTTCGCGCGGCTTCAATGCCGGCCTCTCCTGTTGGTTCTCGGGTACAAACGGTTGGGGAGATGCTCCGAGAGGGAGCTGCGGATGGGACGGGGCAGGGGCGTGCCCGGGGCAGGCGCGGGAGGCGGAGGACCGCCGGGCATGGCGCCATTGCCCGGTGGCTACTCGTTGCTTGGTTTGAATTTTGAGATTTGAACTACCGTTCGGGAATTTGGATAAAAATCATAGTTCTAGGGCTCCAAAAATAAAACCAAAAATATGGGGAGGTTCAGGATGATTCACTTTAATTTTCATCTTTTAGTTTGAAGTCACAAACTTGCCTCCAAAAATTCATACAAAATTCACAAGTAGCAGTGTTTCAGATTTGAATTTGAATTTTTGGGCTTTCAAATCTTGGTTCAAAAATTTGGTAAAAATATTGTAAATTCATCTTTTTACATGAGCAATCCAGTGGTGCAAAAATATGTGGGTAGTGTTTTTATAATTTTTGCATTTTGGTTAGGGCTAGGGTTTAGGGGTGGTTTTTCCTTTTTCCTTTTTTTTTTTTTATTTTCCTTCTTTTCCTTTTGGGCAATTAGGGTTAGTACTTCATTAGTGGGGGTGATTAGGGTACTAACTACGAGATTAGCCTTAATCGTGACATGGGATGTCACACGATCTCCGAAGGTCATGTGAGGCGGGCCTCTCCCGAGTTCCGCGGGCAAGGTCGTGCGAGTCGTGATTCCATCTTTCCCCGAGCGAGGAGGTCGAGCTTGCCCTTGCTTGATTCGCTCTTGCACGGAGGTCGTACGGGAGTGGGTCCGGCCTTGACCATTGACGTGATTTCGTGTCCTAGGGACTAATCCTTCGTAGGTGGGTCCGGATGATGCTACGTGGCATCGCTAATCTTTCCTCCCGACAGTAGCCCCGAGCCCCGGGTGAGTCGTAGAGTCGCGTGGGGGATCCATCGATGTCGTGGGTAGTTGCTTCGGTTTTCGGGCAATTGTTACCTATCGGGTGCGCGCGAGCGCGTCCGGTGGACGTAGCTCCCGAGCCGGAGGATAAGTCAAAGACTTATGCTTTGGCTGATTGCGCGTGAGATAGGTTGCGACCCCGTGGTTGGGTCTCGTGTTTGCGATGCTAATCCTCGAGCCCTCACGCGGTGCGAGCGGCTAGCCGAGGAATGGTTCGTCTTAATCGATTTCACCGTCCATGTCGCATTCGTGTGAAGGAGGGTAGAGCAGATCCACGATTTGCCTAGAAAGGCCGACACGTGGGGCTCGGCGAGCTCCGTAACGGGAATAGTTCGAGTGAATTCGCGGTTTCCCGTCGAAGGGATCCCGTCGGGCCCGCCGGGGACGACTTCGTTAATCCACATTGTCATCCTCGATTGGGACTCAAGAGCTGTTCGATAGGTCTCGAGGGCTCGTTGCCTCTCTACGGTGAGATCCCCTCTTTCGAGGTTGACGTGGAGTCGAGCGCTTAGTCGATGCCCGTTGCGCGATCGCGTGTGGGTTTCGTTCGCTAGGAGGACCCATTGTTAACACCGGCTCGGTTTATGTGCTCGAGGCCGCTGTCGAACCCTTTCGATGGGGCCAGCCTTCAAACCTCGGCCGGGTTGGGCTATCGAGGCGGTTTTTAGCCCCTTATCCCCGCTTACCTTCGAGGTCGAATCTCGGGTCCGTCGAGCTTCAAGGTCGAGCGCACGACCTTGCCGCGGGGTAGGTGGGAGGTCGATGGATCTGTCCGAGACGCGAATCCTTCTTTGCATGTTTCGAGTGTTTAAAGATTCGAAGCGAACAAAAAGGAAAGGCGGTGCAGAAGTTTTACCGTCCTTTCACCCATTCTCGAAACCAAGGCACGTTCTTATCCTCCGCGGGCGCGTGGCTGTGGGGCCGGTGCGGTGAAGGAGCCGTTTCACCTCGGTCGTGGTGGTGCCCGCGCGGCATGCACGGGTAGTGGTGCAGCGCGCCCGGAGATAGTGGCGTAAAAATCGGAGGAACCGAACGGACGCGGCCATCCGACGGGAGCTGCCTATTTAAGTGGATTCCCCGAGCCTTCTTTCCCTACGTACTCTTGCTTTCCTAAGCCTTCTCACCCCTTGACTTTTCATCTCCTTGCGCTGTTTTCTTTCGAAGTCCAGCTCTTCCTTCCGTCGCGCCGCCACCCAACCTCACCGCCGTTCCAAACACTCTCCACCATGTCAACCTGGTCCCCTTCCACGACGACGACGGCGGAGCTCGATAACCTGGTGGGCGACGGTCTGCCCCGGGAACGTGGCTCGGAGAGGTGGTGGTTGGTTCTCGACAATGAGGCGAGTCCACGATCGCCGCCGGGTTACGTGGTCTCGTTCCTCCACTTCCACGAGCGAGGCGGGGGTCACCGGCGAGCGACTTCTTCCGTGCCGCGCTGTTTTAGTTCCAGGTGGAGCTCCACCACCTCAACCCTAACGGCGTCCAGCGAGTTGAGCACCTTCGTGGCTCTCTGCGAAGGCTTCCTTGGCATTGAGCCCAACCTCGAGCTGTGGAGGTATTATTTCAACATCAACTCTGCATCGGCAACGAACCCGTGCGGGTGACGAGGTCCCTGCGCATATCGGCTGCGCGGGGATCGTTATGAAGAGGAATCGGGGATCGGACTACATTCCGATGACCACCCCCTCGTCGAACCGGGGTGGCATCCAAAGTGGTTCTACCTGCGCAGGGACCCGACGTACCCGTTTCCGGCCTTCCAGGGTCATGTCTTCGAGGAGGCCCCGCAGGAGTGGAAGTGGGGGTGTGGTTCCACCCATCGGAACCAGGTGGGTCGGATGGTCGAGGCGATCGAGGCATCTCCGCGAGTACGACCTTGACGCGACGGTTGTTGTCCGGTCGTACCACAAGCGGCGATTCGCGTCGCAGATGTGGCAATCGATGCTAATGCATCGGTTCTCCAATGGGGATCGCGTCGTCCCCGACACGGTGATGGCGCTCGCGGAGCTCTCCGACGACGTCGTCACCAATAGGGTCAAGGGGGCGTTGGGCTCGTCCGCGTGATCGTGGACCGTCCAGGGCCCACCGAAGATGAAGCCACACCCGTGTGTGCTCGATGTGGTAAGCGGCTCAAGCTTCCTTGTTTCGTTTTCATCCGAGTCGTGTGGTTTTCCCTCATTTATCTTTCTCCTACAGTCCGCGTGGATATCGTTCCCCAAGCGGATCAAGATGAAGTTTTCGGAGGGAGCGTCCGATCGAGAAGAGAACTGTCCGCGGGCCGAGCGAGGCGATGGTCGAGAGGAAGGAGCGCGAGAAGGCGAAGGATGACGCCTTTCGAGCCAAGCGGAGAGAAGGAAGCAAGGGCACGCGAATGCCGGAAGAAGAGGGACACATACGTGGAGGCGGGGATGAATCCCTTCACGGCCTCGACGGCTACCACCGAATCTCCCACGGACTCCGACAACGACGGCGGCGCCGGCGGGTATGAGACGAGCGGGGAGAACACGTACATCCGCTCCCGACGTATCGCCACCTCGAAGGAAAGTGGCGGCGCTCCTTCCGACGGTGCTCGGCCGGTTCTTCGGAGGGATTTCGCGTGCCCCAACAGGCGCCGAGACGGGGCCGCCGGGGCTCGTCGGCTGCGTAGCGGGCGCCAAGTTCTCCGCCTCGGGTTCCGATTCCGCGTATGTCCGAGCTCCCCCGCCTCGGGCTCCGGCTCCGCGTCACACTCCGGCTCGTCCGCCTCGAGTTTCTTCTACCCCGTCTTCTACGACCTACGCGCCGCGTCCATCGACCTTTTCGGTTGGGACTTCGAAGTTGCCCCCATCCTCAAGGGCCGAGGCGAGCTCGGGGGTCGAAGAACCGCCTCTCATCGAGGGACGGGAACCAGCGAAAACCACTGCGGGGGCCGGAGGTGCTGGACCCGACCGAGACCACCCCGGCAAAGCCTACCGCCGACGAAAGGAAGACGGCGGAGATGATCGCCGAGCTCGTCACCGATGACACGAGCCTCGGCGCCCGCCGCAGCCACGTGTTCCTTGCAATGACCTGGCTGGTGGCATAGATCGGCGACGTCCTCCCTCCACCGGGCGCTCGGACTCACATGTCTATGTCCTTGAACCTCGTTGTTGAGGGCACCGGCGGGGTCGATGCATTGACGGCGGGGCCCGACGCCGAGCACGTTGGGGAGGCATCCGTGGACCCCGGCGCTACGTCGGCCGAGCCGATCCTGGAGGAGTGGTGGGACGTGGTTGATTCTACTCGCCATGGCGGGGAAGCGAGCCCGTGATGGCGAGCCGGCGTCGAAGCGGCCCTCGAGGAGGAGACCTCCGCCCACGACCCCGAGGAAGTCGCTAACTTCTACGGCGGTACAGGCGGCGAAGGCGGGAGTCGCCGCGGCTGAAAAGGCGGTGGTGGCGACGAAGGTGCGCTGCGCGGAGAAGGTGCCGACACGTCCGCCGGCGACTCGAGCGGCGGCCGGAGCAAGAGGCTGGAGCCACTCATCACGCGGTTTGTCCCCGGGGTGTGCGAATTTCTCGCCAAGCTCGAGGCAGGGACAAGCGGGCTCGTGCGCTCGGCTGGCCGGGCTCATGTCAACCTACGGGAGGCGCTCGCGTGGGAGGGGACGATCCGGGCGGCGAAGGAAGCGGCGGTGCGCGAGGCGGCGGATGCGCGCCTTGCAAAGGAGGCGGCCTTAGCCAAGGTCGAAGAGGTTTCCTCCGCTGCGGAGAAGGTCAAGGAAGGCCTCTAGTCGGAGCGCGTGCTAAGGCGGAAGGTAGAAGCTGCAGCCGAGGCGTCCCTCCGGACCGCGTCGGGCTACCTCAAGGAGCTCCGGGAAGGTAAGAACTTCGTTCTTATTTATATCGACCTTTCTCTTGTTTTTTTCGTTTTTCCTTCGGCTCCCGATGCCGATTGCTCATGATGGCGTAGACTTGGAGTAGAGGCTGGCCGCGGCGAGGCGTCTCGAAGGGAGCTCGATGCCGCCCTGGGACGGGCCTTCACGAGAGGTCAACATCGAGCAGCGTACCGACGCCGTCCTGCCGGAGCAGATTGGCGCGGTGATCCAAGGAGCGAGGCGCTCCGGCGTGCACTCGATGTTCATGGTGATGGTGTTGCACTACCAAGGGCTCGACTTTGCCGCCCTTAGTGCCGGCCTTGTCCCCGGGTTCTCCGATCGTTGAGCTGGAGGCGCTGCAGTCCGAGACCCGCGTCCACGCCGATGCCTTCATCGCGAAGCTCGAGGAGGAGCCCCTCCCCAAGATGAAGATATATTAGGGCATAAGTTATCTTATTTTGTTTTGTCATGCTTGTCATCAACAAGCGGGCGTCATGCCCCGAAGTTATAAGTAGCTCCAACTTTTTTAAGCTTGTTCCGTGCTCGACCCATCGAGGTCTTGCTCTCGTTTCATTGGTTTTTAGTTCGACTTAAGTTCATTTGACCCTTTCGTCTATCTTGCCGACTCGCAAAGTTCGAGCCCTCGAGCCTCGTTGGATTTAGTCGTTTTAGTGAGCGTTAGCTAGGACCACTAGGGTGCTCAAGCTTTAGCATTCTTACCGGTAAGACTCGTGAATCCGTTTGCTCGTGGCTTACTTTGTTTGTCATTGTGATTCGAATCCAGGGTCAAAAAATTAAAGGTTTAGCAAATTAGTTCGAAAAAATAGCTAAGTATCGCGTGCGTTAGCAACTTTTGTTTGATAAAAAGCGCCGCATTCCAGCCCCCGAGTGAGGGTCGGCTCCCTTGTGGGGGTCGAAGATCGGTGTCCTCGAGTGGGCGATCTCCGAAAGTAAAGAAACGATCGCAAGTTTAAGGATAGAATTTACGTAACCGTGCGATGTTCGAGGCGTTGGTGAGCTCTTGACCTTCCACCGTCTTGAGCTTGTAAGAGCCGGGCTGAATGACGCGCGAGACGATGTATGGTCCTTCCCAAGGCGGAGAGAGCTAGTGGTGGTCCTTGCTGCTCTATACTTTGCACAGCACCATGTCCCCGATGTTGAAGCCTTGACTCTTGGCATTGCGGTTGTGGTATCGTCGAAGCGCTTGCTGATATTTGGCGGAGTGTAGGAGTGCAGCGTTACGCGCCTCGTCGAGTTGGTCGGCGACGTCCTCGAGGGCCACTTCGTTTCCCTATTCGTCAAAGGCACGGACTGCGGGAGCACCGTAGTCGAGGTCGGTTGGCAAGATCGCTTCGGAGCCGTAGACCATGAAGAAAGGCGTGTAGCCCGTCGCCCGGCTCGAACTCGTTCAAAGACTCCGAGCACGGCTGGCAACTCTGCCGCCCATCGACCACCGAAGCGTTTCGGACGGTCGTTTATGCGGGGCTTAATCCCTGCAGGATCATGCCGTTGGCCCGCTCGACTTGACCATTGGTCTCGGGGTGAGCTACAGCCGCACGATCGAGTCGGATGTGGTAGTCGTCGCAGAACTTGAGGAATTTCTTCCCGGTGAACTGTGTGCCATTGTCGGTGATTATCGAGTTGGGGACCCCGAACCGATGAGTGATGTCGAGGAAGAACTCGACCACCTCTTCAGATCGGATTTTGCTGATCGCTTGAGCTTCAATCCACTTGGTGAACTTGTTGACCGCCACGAGCAAGTGGGTGAAGCCCCCGGGTGATTTCTTTAGCGGTCCGACCAAGTCCGGACCCCGGACCGCAAAGGGCCGGGTGATGGGTATGGTTTGCGAGATATTGGGCGGGCTCATGGAATTGGCAGCCCTTGAAGTGCGCACGACTCGAGTCGCGTCCGCCACTGCAGTTGGCCGGTACAAGCCTTGTCGACAGGCGTTGCCCACGAGGGTTCGCGGCGCTGCGTGATGTCCACGGACTCCTCCGTGTATGTCATCGAGGAGTTTAACGCCCTCCTCGATCGTGATGCAGCGCTGCAAAATCATGGAGGCGCTGCGCTTGTAGAGCTCGCCCTCAACCAGGACAAACGATTTCGCGCGCACGTGCGGGCGTCTTGCCTCGGTCCGGTCTTCGGGGAGCTTGCCGTGGAGAAGGTGCTCAATGTACTGGGTTCTCTAGTCGGCCGGCTGCGCCCTGTTGGTCGTCGAGGCGTCGATCTCCATGATCTCCACGTCCGGTGACGGTGAATCTGTCGCCCTGAACCAATCATGCGGTTGAATATCCGCTCAATGCATATCGGCAATTTTCCCGAGAAGCGATCTGAAGGTTGCCAATTCAAGTATGGGCTCGACAGAGCTTGGGCCTAGCGACAATTTTTTAAGAGATGCCCAACAAGGCCACATCCACCACAACGGGTTGGGCCTTTACACTGCATGCTAAAATGACCAACTTTCTGGCAGCGAGCACACTTGGGCTGCGAAGCCTTATTGATTGACTTCAGGATCCAGATCGGCTTGCCCTTTGAATTTGAATATGCTTCGCTGAAATTGCGCCCGTGTTCTTCGGTCGCACCTCATGTGTTTCCTTACTCAACTTCTGAATGTTATGAACAACATCCATGCTGTTAAGTCTAGCAAGGGCTGAAATTCTGCGGGGCAAGGCTACGGATTGTTGGACTGAAGGGTGCTGAAACCTGCTAGAAGTAGGAGATTTGGGAAATGATCGATTGCGCGACCAATGGCCAAGACTAACTGAATTGGCACCACTGAGAGTTTTACTTGGGGTCCTAGCAGCATCCGCATAGGACCTAGAGGAACGCGTAGTTCGGGAAACCATCTACCAAGATCGCTCTTCCTCCTCTTCGAATTTACGGACTTCCTCTTTCCAATCTGCACCTCCATTGCGCTAGAATTTAAAGAAGACTTTGAAAAGGGTGCATTCGAAGGATTGAAGCTTTAAAATGTGTAGCGCAACTATTTTGCAGGAAAGAGTGAAACAGAAATCTCTATCTCCTACTTGTTGCACATCAAATTCAATAGAATTACCCCTAAGCAGGATTGAAGGAGAAGACTGACATATATTTCTGATAGGCGGAATTTACATCGCCCAAAAGACGCAAGCAGAGAAAAACATTTCAAAGAGTCAGAGATCAGCGCTGTGGTGGCCACACCAAACTTATTCTAGATCAAATTTTGCAGCTTGATCCCTGGCTGAAAATCTAAACCAGGGAAATCCGAGGACAGATGATGGGTTGCCATGGACCGACCTTGAGGACCTTGAAGGCCAAGAAGACCGTGAAGACCAAATTAGGGAATGGGGAGCAGATCAGCCCCACTCCATGAGGAAGACGTCCACTTGTCCAGAGGTTGGGAGCCAACCTGAGAACGTCAATCCTTCTAGAGGAATCAGTCGACCATGGGGACGATGTTGGGGACAGGCAACGGCGGGACGGCTGGGCGGGCGGTGGACACCGGGGCCGGAGTGGCCACCGGCGGTGGAGTCCCGTGGGGAGGCTCTAGATCGCAAGAGTCACCCCTCCGTAAAAACAGGATCATCAAGCATTAGAGGGCGGAGCTTCGTCGAACACACAAACTGATGCAGTCTTGAAGATGCACAACAGAGTAAGACAACTTGGTAGTTCGCCACTGCTAGATCAGCTAGAATGCCATCGATTTTGTACTTGGCGAGCTTACCTAAGGCGTGTTGGCAGGGGTGAAAACTCAATGTAAGAAACCTCCATAGTGAAAGACGCAATCGCAAATAGAAGAAACCTCCATAGTGAAAGACACAATCGCAAATAGAAGAAACCTCCATAGTGAAAGACACAGTCGCCGCCTAATACATGACTATAAACTCAATGTAAGAAACAAGATGCATGACTATCTCGAGAGGCCTACCTTGATAGCACATACTAATCCAAATGTTTTTGAACAAAACCAAACTAGAGAAGGCATGAGGCATATCAACATCATGAACATGATTAACCTGAATCAAAAGTGGGACAATTTTTGTACTAAGAAGTGCTGCGGGAAAAGAGTGCTGTAGAACTTTGGCTCAAACTGGAATCGATCTACATATCAAAAGATCTAACCAATAAGATGCATATGAAGATGAAGTTGTTCACGCTCAAGATGCGAGGAGGGTGGTTCGGTCATGAACCATGTATCTGTCTTCAAGGAGATCGTTGCCGACCTATTGGCGATGGAGGTCAAGTATGATGATGAGGATCTAGGTCTCTTATTGTTATGTTCTCTGCCGAGTTCTTTTGGACATTTTTGTGACACCATACTTCGAGCCGCGATGAACTATCCCTAGCGGATGTTTATGAGGCACTTCAATCCAGGGAAAAGATGAGAGGGATGGTGCACTACGATGGGTCGTCGTCGTCTAAGGCCGGCGATGCACTTCATGTGAGCAGAGGTCGAACTGATCGGAGATCCTCCCATGACGGGAAAGATCGTGACAAGAGCCATGACGGTAGAAGCCGTTCAACTTCCAAACCGCCCAAGAAGTTCTGCAAGTACTGCAAGAAGAAAAGTCACTTCATTGAGGATTGTTGGAAGTTGAAAAACAAGGAGAACAAGAAGAATAACTACGATGGTAAAGTTTCTGTTGCTGTTGGTACCTCAGATTCGAAGATTGTCTAGTAGTTCTTGCTGCCTGTGTTTCGGTGATGATGAATGGATACTTGACTCTGCATGTTCATTCCATGTCTGCACTAACAGAAATTGGTCTAGCTCTTATAAGCCTGTGCAGAAGGGAGATGTTGTGCGCATGGGAGATAATAACCCACGTGAGATTGTGGGCATTGGCTCTGTTCAGATCAAGGCACATGACGGCATGATTCGCACACTCACAAATGTGAGGTATGTATCAACAATGACCAAGAATCTCATCTCGGTTAGCACTCTAGATGCAGAAGGTTTCAAATACTCTAGTTCCAATGGAGTTCGAAGATTTCAAAGGGTTCCCTTGTTTGGTTGGTTGGTGATATGAATTCTGTTAACTTATATGTTCTTAGAGGAAGTACTTTACAAGGTTCTATTTCTGCTGCTGCTGTTTCTAAATCTGAACATAGTAAGACTAAACTTTGGCATATGCGCCTTGGACATATCGAGTGAGCTTGGCATGGCAGAATTGATGAAGAAAAACCTGTTGGATGGCTGCACTTTGGGTAACAAGGAATTCTGTGAGCATTGTATCTTCGGCAAGCATAAAAGGGTCAAGTTCAATACCGCTGTTCACTCCACCAAAGGTACTCTTGATTATGTACATGCTGACTTATGGGGTCCCTCTCGTAAGCCTTCTCTTGGTGGTGCTCGTTACATGCTTACTATTATTGATGATTACTCTAGAAAAGTGTGGCCTTATTTTCTGAAATATAAGGATGATACCTTTGCTGCATTTAAAGAGTGGAAAGTTATGATAGAGAGGCAAACTGAAAAGAAAGTAAAAGTGCTTCATACTGATAATGGTGGAGAGTTCTGTTCGGATGCTTTTAATGATTATTGCAAGCAAGAAGGATTGTTAGGCATCACACCATACAGCATACCCCGCAGCAAAACGGTGTGGTTGAGCGTATGAACGGAACCATCATATCAAAAGCTCGTTGTATGCTGTCCAATGCAAAGATGGGCAAGCGTTTTTGGGCCGAAGCTGCTGCAACAGCTTGTTACTTGGTTAACAGGTCGCCATCTATCCCACTCGACAAGAAAACTCCTATTGAGGTATGGTCCGGCACACCCGCTGATTATTCACAGTTGAAAGTTTTTGGTTGCACTGCTTATGCTCATGTTGATAATGGAAAATTAGAGCCTAGAGCTATCAAATGTCTTTTCGTTGGTTATGGTTCGGGAGTTAAAGGATATAAATTGTGGAATCCTGAAACTGGAAAGACTTGCACGAGCAGGAGTGTTGTTTTCAATGAATCTGTGATGTTTAATGATAGTTTGGCTTCACATCATGTTCCAGATAATTCTGAAAATGAAGTGCAACATATAAGTGTGCAGGTGGAGCATGTAGATGATGGGGAAGTCGAACAGGTGGAGCCTGTGATTGATGATGAAAATGATGTTGTTGAAAGTGATGCTCATGATGATGATGTTCAGCAAAACTCACCTCCTATTGCTCATCGGAGGACAAAGAGGGATTGTGGCCCTCGACCACGCCTTATTGAAGAATGTAATATGGCTTATTATTGTTTGAGTTGTGCTGAGCAGGTGGAGAATGTTCATGAGCCTGCATCTTATAGTGAAGCTGTTGATTGTGATGATCGTGAGAATTGGATTTCAGCTATGCAAGAGGAGATGCAATCTCTGGAGAAAAATTGTACTTGGGATGTTGTGTCCTTGCCTAAGGGAAAGAAGACTGTTCGCTGCAAATGGATTTACAAGAAAAAGGAGGGTTTATCTCCTAGTGAGCCTCCCAGATTTAAATCAAGGTTAGTAGCTAAAGGTTACAGTCAGATTCCTGCTGTTGATTACAATGATGTGTTTTCTCCTGTGGTAAAGCATAGTTCAATTCGCACATTCTTCAGTATTGTTGCTTCACATGATCTTTAGCTTGAGCAGTTAGATGTGAAGACTGCGTTTTTGTATGGTGAGCTTGAGGAAGAAATATACATGGATCAACTCTGAAGGATTCATAGTGCCTGGCGAGGAGAGTTATGTTTGCAAGCTGAAGATATCATTGTATGGCTTGAAGCAATCCCCTCGTCGGTGGTATAAGAGGTTTGATTCATTTATCAGGTTGCATGGCTTTAAAAGATCAAATTATGATAGTTGTGTTTACCTCAAGTTTGTTAATGGATAACCTATATACTTGTTGTTATATGTTGATGACATGTTGATTGCTGCTAAGAGTAGTAAAGAAATCACTACACTAAAGAAATTGTTGAGTAGTGAATTTGACATGAAGGATCTTGGTGTTGCTAAGAAAATTCTAGGTATGGAAATTACTAGAGACCGTAAAGCTGGTTTATTGTTTCTTAGTCAGCATGGTTACATTGAAAAGGTTCTTCGTCGTTTCAACATGCATGATGCTGATCCAGTTAGTACTCCTATTGCACCGCATTTTAAGTTGTCAGCTAAACAATGTGCTAGTACTCGTGATGATTTAGAATATATGTCAAAGGTTCCATATTCAAATGCTGTTGGTTCTCCGATGTATGCTATGGTTTGCTCTCGCCCGGATTTATCATATGCTATGAGCTTAGTGAGCAGATACATGTCTAATCCTGGTAGAGAACACTGGAGAGCTGTTCATTGGATTCTCGGGTATCTCGGAGGGACGGCTGATTATTGTCTGAAGTTTGGAAGAACTGATAAGGGACTTGTTGGCTATTCTGATTCAGACTTTGCTAGTGATTTGGATAAGCGAAGATCACTCACAGATTATGTTTTCACAATTGGGAGTTGTGCTGTGAGTTGGAAGGCTACTTTGCGGTCTGTTGTTGCTCAATCCACCACTGAAGCTGAGTATATTGCTATTTCTGAAGCGGGTAAGGAGCTGATTTGGTTGAAAGGATTATTTGCTGAACTTTCTGGAGTTGATTCTTGCATTAAGCTATTCTCCGATAGTCAAAGTGCTATATGTCTCACTAAAGATAAAATGTTTCATGAGAGGACAAAGCACATTGAGATCAAGTATCATTTCATTCGTGATCAGATTGAGAAGGGTAAGCTAAAGGTATGCAAGATTAGTACTCATGATAATCCCATTGATATGTTGACAAAGCCGGTTCCTGTTGCTAAGTTTGAGCTATGCTCAAGCTTAGTCGGCATTATGGATTAGCCCTAGAGGCTATTTGGCGCCAGAAGCATTTATTTCTCTTATTGTGTTCAAGATGAAGGTTTGGTTTTTGCTACAAGAAGAATTTGTCTCAAGGTGGAGTTTGTTGAGTTGTGATCCAAATTATGTACAATGGGAGGCCGACTTCGACGCAGCGAAGCGGAGGCCCGTCGCCGGAGGCTTGGTACGGTACATATACTTGTTTTAGGGTTTCCACCGGGATAACACAATAATATTCTTGTAAGCCGCCATCGGGCATTGTAACCCCAACTCTTGATAGTGAAGTGTTTGTTGGCTGGCGCCCGTGGTTTTTTCTCTCCCGCATTGGAAGGGTTTTCCACGTTAAATCCTTGTGTCTCTTGTGGTTTGATCTTCTGTTCTTCATCGACATTTCGTCATCGTTCGTAACACAACTCATTCCCTCGGACCCCGTCCGGATGCTGGACTTTGAGAAACGAAGTCACGAGAAGGGGAAGACATCTACTACTCCGCCTACCGGATCACCAGCGATCGCGACCTGGTGGAGGAGTTTTGCACCGCTGGCATTCTCCCCTGAAGGCCGGCTTCGGCATAGGGAACGATGAGCTAATGATCGTCAACTTTGGAGTTGAAGGGATCAACGAGCCCATCCTCTGCTCGAAGGTCAATCTTGACCATTAGAAGAAAAGGGCGAAGTCCTTCGTCAAGGACATCGAGCAGCGAGCGACACTCTACCGTAGCCGCTACTCCGTCGAGGAGCACGAGCAGGTGTTTTCCTGTACGGCTACGAAGGGACGCTTCAATCGAGTTTTGTCACGTCGTGTGGATTCCCTATCTACCTCGCGAGGTGCCATTCGAAGGAAAGGGAACGACTATCGCCGGCTTTACCGCTGTTGGTAAGAAACGGAAACGCGGTTCCGGTGGTGGGGCAAGTTCTTCTAGGTCTCGCCAATGGAAGGGCCTTTTGCCCTTTTCGATTGACCCTGAGTCCTCACCTGAGGCCGCTCCCGCCCCACAAGCTTCTTCGCGGCCTGCTGCACGGCGTCCCCCTGCTCCGGGTCCCCCGTCGGTGATGATGTTTGACCCGCTCTCCGAGCCACTTTCTTCTGGTAAGAAGAAAGTTGTGAAGATACCTTGGGTGGATGGCCGAAGCAGTTCTAGCACTCCCAAGGGAGGTATGCGTCTTTACTTCGACGCTGCTTAGTTCTAGATTATCCTTTATCACTGATTTATTTCTTTCTTTTACTTCGTAGGTGACATCAGCACTACCGACTCGGGCACCATTCCCGAAATACTTAGCCAGGATCGAGGTGATTTGTCCACTTCCTGTTCTACCCTTTACTCTTCGTTCCTTCTATCCGCTCTTGCCGCCCCCGAGAAGCAGATAGCTCCTGCACCAATGTTCGGTACGATTCTGATCGACAGACCAGACGAAAAGCTGGTTGTACAGCTACAATCCGCCCTTCGCAAGGACCAGGACATCGTCGCTAGTCTGTCAAGCCGAGCGTCATAGCGGGTGGAGGCAGACACGGAGCTCGCCATCGCGAAGGAGGCTAACACCTAGCTGAAGGCGGAGGTGTCTCGGCTAAAGGAGGCAGCGGAGGGCGATAAGAAGGCGCTGATTGTGGCGCGAAAAAGGGTCGAAGGTGCGGAGGAGATGATGAAAACCGTTGAACTGGAGAAAGGCTTGCTGTCCTCCACCCTCGCGCGCCGCGACCGCATCTTGACCAAGGAGGGGGTGATGATTAGCTCTTATCTGGTCTCTTCGCTCGGGGGCATTGCCGCTCATGTCCCCACATTCGAGTTCGTGGAGGATGGAAACGTAGAGGCTAGTTTCTTTGCCTGGCTCGAGGCTCAGCTTCCGGCCATCCCGAGCGTCATCGAAAAGAGCTCCAGATTCACTTCGCTCTTAAGCGTGGAGGCCACACTGCATCTTCATGAGCGACGCGACTGAGGGCACGTCGGCGATCTTGCCGATCCAGCGGTTGTTGCCGTTAGCTCCGACTCCCGTGAGGACTCGAGCGAAGCTGTCTAGCAGGCCGCCCGACGAGTCGCGGTGGACTACAGGGTCGCTCATGGCCGCGAAGTTGCATGCGTGGATGCCATGTCTCGGCTCAGCTGGGTGCGCCTCCCCCTTCTCTCAATCTTTGATTCGTTTTCCTTTGATTGTTTTGAATCCTTGGATGTTTGCCTGATTCCACAGATCCTCGAGACACAAAACGTTGAAGCTGTGGAGCAAGACGAGGCGAGGGACCGATTGGAAGAAATGTCTTTGCAGCGTCGACAAGATGTGCCATCTTCGCCCGCCAGGTCTAGTTTTTAAGTAGATGTGGCTAAGATAGGGCTTTGCTGTGGTGTGGCTTCGCCTGCTTTTGTGTAAAGAACTTCATCTGTAATAACTTTTAAACTGCGCAGGTTCTGCGCGAGGGGCCTATGTAAGAGTCTGATAGCAACTGATCCGAACTAATCCGAGCAATGGATCTTCTCGATGACTCCACGCGAAGCGACAGGGCGGCTTTGAGCTCGGGCACTGAGTTACGCTACTTCGAGGCTTTGAACAAGGCGCGCGACGGGGTCAATAGTTCCTCACAAGGGGGTGAAATTAAGTCTCCTGGCCCTCTCGTTCATAGGTTCCAATGCAGAAGATGGGCACAAAATGCGCAGCCACCGAATCCAGTTCTTCCGTCAGAGCTTCTTCGCCCCGCTGTGCAGCTCCCCGTGCAGCACCTCGCCCCCTGCTCAAGTAGGTCCAACACACTTAGAGTTATACGGCGTTGTTGCGGGGGGGTAGCCTCGCGGGTTGCTCCACTTGCCTCAAATCATTTGAGCGGGACGAGTGGGAGATTGTTAAATCCGCTTTTTGAGTCGGGTGTTATCGTAGAAAGGGAACAGGAATAGAATCTCATAGAGTTGTGTTTACTGCTTCACTTCGTAGGATTTGGCATCCGAGTAAGATAGGTCTCACTTTGCCCTCGACGTTTCGCCCCTTGCGTGTCAACAGAGTTATTCAAGGGTCACCCAGGGTTGTTATGAGCGATATCGCGCTTTGTACCCCGAGGTGACCTTGCTGATTTTTTAAGGATTGAAAGTGTTCGCTTCGCTAAAGGCCAATGCAAATTGACAACGTTTTTCGAGACCGTCCCAACACTTCGTCATCCGCCTTTTTAGAGGATGCGAGTGTTATGTGGGGCAGAACGTATGTCAGACGTAATAGGAAAGCCAGGGGAGATTCAGATAAGAATTAGAGTCCGTATAGCATTGTAGATAAGTAATAGTCATTGTCGGTCAGGACTCCAATTAAGAGTCGGTTTACCATTGTAACATAGCCAGCTATATATGCACGAGCTATTGGAGAAATAAAGCAAGCATATTATAATTCAATCTCTCTCTCTCTCTCTCTCTCTCTCTCTCGTCTATCCAAAGTCGAGCCAACCTATTCGCCACGGTAGCAAACGGCGAGCATGTTCGGTGCACTGGTCTGTTCAAGCAAGCTGACTTTGGGATTGAAGCTGAGAAATTTTCAGGGGATCTCTTTGTGCTTCCACTGGGCACATTCGACGTCATCCTAGGGACTTCATGGCTAGCATCACTCGGGCCAATTCTATGGGATTTTGGCACACTCACCTTGTCCTTGTGGCATGCCGATCATCAGGTCATTTGGAGGGGCCTGTCATCACACTCATGTGCCACAGTTCAAGTTGGAGATGAGGGCACCTTGTTGGACCGACTTTTGATGGAATTTGACGATGTGTTTGCTGAACCTAAGGGTTTGCCACCACAGCGCACACGAGACCATCGCATTCAATTAAAGCCAGGGGCTACACCAGTTGCTGTTCGTCCTTATCGGTATACCATCGCTCAGAAGGATGAGTTGGAACGGCAGTGTGCGGCAATGGAGGAACACGGCATTATTAGACGTAGCACCTCAGTCTACTCTTCCCCTGTTTTGCTGGTAATGAAGCCAGACAGCACTTGGCGTTTTTGCGTAGACTACAGAGCACTGAATGATCTCACGATTAAGGATAAGTTTCCAATCCCTGTTGTTGAAGAGTTGCTTGATGAGGTCCATGGTGCCAAATTCTTCACAAAGTTGGACCTACGATCTGGGTATCACCAGGTACGCATGCACCCGGATGACATCACCAAAACAGCATTCCGGACACATGACGACTTGTTCGAGTTCTTGGTCATGCTGTTCGGATTGACAAACGCGCCAGCAACATTTCAAGCACTAATGAATGATGTGCTCCGGTCGTCTTCTTCGACGACATCCTGATCTACAGCAAGACTTGGGCAGAGCACCTGGTACATTTACGCACTATCTTGGACACCATGCGCAACAACAAATTGTTCCTAAAGAAGAGCAAATGCTCATTTGGTACCACGTCAGTTACATACTTAGGACATGTTGTTTCCAACTCTGGAGTTGCGATGGATCAAGGAAAAGTGCAAGCAGTCATGCACTGGCCTGTACCGCGCTCACCGCGAATATTGAGGGGATTCTTGGGTCTCGCTGGTTATTATCGTAGGTTCATCCATAATTTTGGTTCCATTGCTGCTCCATTGACACAGCTTTTGAAGAAGGATGGTTACACATGGACGGTGGATGCACAAACTTCTTTTGAACGGCTCAAGTTAGCACTAACAGCGGCGCTAGTACTGCAACTCCGAGATTTCTTGAAGACTTTCATCGTATAGTAATGGTGTGCGTAGCGCTGTCGCCTTCCACACAGTTCCAATGCTCGCTCCACGATCCACAATTCCACATCGCGCCATCGAGACTCGTATTGGCGCCTCGATGGAATGTTTTTTATGTACGTTTGGTTGAATTATTCACAGTTGTAAACATAAATAATTTGAGAGTTTTCCAGTGAATATGGTTGAAAGTTGAAATTGAAGGACAACTGACGATTTCGTTGATCCATCCTCTAATGGAGCTTGCATTGCACCTTTTAGTAGCAACAAGATTTGTGAAGCATTTTCATCTATAAAAAATATCAAGACCGAGCTACACAAGAAGATAGATGATGAATGGATCAATCATTTAATGTTATGCTACACTCAGAATGTAATATTTGAAAGACTTAATAATGATACAATCATAAAGCACTTTAAAGCCATAAAAAATTGGAGGATCGAACTTCCTCTGGCATCTTTCCATGCTTAATGCTTATGCCCTATATTTAACCAATCATTATTTATCAAGTTTTACATTTTCTTACAATTATGGTTTCCTATTAGGTTGTATGCAAATCAGTGGTTGTACGTTCGCCATAGCTAAATTTTAGTCCTGGCTTCCCCACTGTGAAGGGGTTCAGAAACCACTAAAGAGGTTCAGACGTGATTTCCATACAACACAGGCAAGAGCAGCAGTTCAGGAGCTTATTCGTGGATGTGCAGTCTGTCAGCGAAACAAAACTCAACATCTTCATCCGGCAGGATTGTTGTTGCCATTGCCAGTCCCAAGTCAAGTTTGGTCTGACATTTCATTGGACTTTATTGAAGGGTTACCCAAAGCAGGTGGTAAATCGGTTATACTCACAGTAGTGGACCGGTTGTCAAAATATGCTCATTTCATTCCTTTAGCACATCCATATTCCGCAGAATCAGTTGCAAGGGCCTTCTTCTCTGAAAATGTACGTCTTCATGGTATTCCTACGTCAATTGTGTCAGACAGAGACCCTGTGTTTACCTCCTCTTTTTGGCAAGCTCTCTTCAAAGCAACAGGATCTAAACTCCACATGTCATCAGCCTTCCATCCCCAATCAGATGGGCAATCAGAGGCTGTCAATAAAGCTATAGGCATGTATTTAAGGTGCTTAACAGGGCACCGTCCTCGGCAGTGGATTCGTGTGTTGCCTTGGGCAGAGTACATTTACAACACTTTGTTCATACGGCTCTAAAGGAGACCCCGTTCAAGTTGGTTTATGGAAGAGACCCACCGTCCATCCGCTCATATGATCCGGGAGATATACGGGTGGTAGCAGTGGCACAGTCCATGGCAGAACGTGATGAATTTCTAGAACATGTGCGTGTCAGGCTGGAACAAGCTCAGCAGTATTCCAAACTCATGTATGACCGAAGGGAGGTGGTATTCCAAGTAAATGACTGGGTTTGGGTTCGACTTCGGCATCGACCCATTGCTTCAGTTTCACATGAGCCAAAAGGCAAACCGAGTCCTCGTTTCTTCGGGCCTTATCGAATATCAGAAAAGATCAATGAAGTGGCTTACCGTTTGGAGTTGCCTCCAGGTACTAGGATTCGTGATGTGTTTCATGTAGGGCTACTCAACAAAATTGTTGGCCAACCTCCAGGTGCCCCGCCAGCATTGCCAGTCATCCAGAACGGAGCAGTAGTTCCCACCCCAGCTAAAGCTCTCAAGGTACGCTTGTGCAGAGGAGTGCGTCAGGTATTGGTTCAATGGATGGCTCAGCCTGCATCATCAGCGTCGTGGGAGGATTTGGAAGCATTTCAAGCTCGCTATCCTTATTTCCAGCTTGAGGACAAGCTGCTTCTCGAGGAAGGGAGTGATGTTATGTGGGGCAGAACGTATGTCAGACGTAATAGGAAAGCCAGGGGAGATTCGGATAAGAATTAGAGTCCGTATAGCATAGTAGATAAGTAATAGTCATTGTCGGTCAGGACTCCAATTAAGAGTCGGTTTACCATTGTAACATAGCCAGCTATATATGCACGGGCTATTGGAGAAATAAAGCAAGCATATTATAATTCAATCCCTCTCTCTCTCACTCGTCTAATCTTCTCAAGCTTCGGGGCTAGCAACTGCCCTAGTTACCCAATCGTGACCATAACAGCGAGTGTAAAAGTTGAAGTCTTGGAAAGCGATCTAGCGAAGATATTTTTTTTATTATGATACTCCCCTGCACAAGGGGGATAAAATCGGCGGAGTTGTTGAGATTTTTTGATTGACTGTGTACTATAGACTTTAGATCTCATTACTCGTTTGAATGGTATGCTCGTGAGTCGCTGGCTCTGCAGCATATTATAAGTCTTGTTGTCGTCTCTATTAGTTGTGTTGCTCCGCCACATCTTATCACAGGGTCTTTTGTTATGGGGGCACTATGTTTTGTTCGCACTTAAAACGCCACTGCCCTTTTGTGTCGTTGGGGGTGAAGTGAAGAAAACATATTGGACGAAGAAATAGGAGCACCTTTGCGACTCAGCTCTTCGTTTTGTTTAGATAAAACACCACTCCCCCTTTCTGTTGTTAGGGGTGAAGTAAAGAACATATCGGACGAAGAACGCGAGCCCCTTTGCGACTCAGCGCTTCGTTTTGTTTAAAGAAAATGCCACCCCACCCCTTTCAGTCGTTAGGGGCAAAGTAAAGAACGTATCAGACCAAGAACGTATCATAGTCGAATGCCCTCGGAACTATTCAGAGGCGGCAACTCCTGAGGGCATTACGATAAATCCTCTTACCACGCGGGAGCTGTCGGTTAGCTGCCGCCAGGCGGGAGAGCACTGCAGGAAGATACTTTGCCTAGGCCCCTTCTCTTCACCTGGGAGACAGCAATGAGATCGACCGGTATCTTCAGTGTCGGCCGTGTACTTTGCCTCGCGTTGCGCAGCCAGCTCCGTTACTTTGCACCACCGCTTGGTCCCTACTCCGCTGGGTTACCTGCGCATCTATTTAAACAAATGACAATGTTGGCTTTAGTGAGAGGAAAAGCAAAGGATCTAGGCCATCCAACGAGGTGTATGGCCACTATAGATACGGCTGACATTGTCGACCGTGGCTATTGTGCCAGCAACCAATAGCCATAGCTGACAAGACAACTGTGGCTAATGTCAACCCGGTGAGGTCCGCAGCGATGTCCAGTGAGGCGGCTAGCGGCAGGCTGCGGTGGTAGGCGGTCGGCCATCCTCGGTGCGGTGCGGCACGGTCGGAGCTCCTCCTCGGCGCGGCACGGCACCAGCGAGGCGTGCGCGGTGGCCTTCGGCGACTCGGGACGGTTGAGGGCGGCTAGATCGCTACCCCCCCCCGCCCACCTTCGACGGCTCGACACGATTGGGGGCGGCCAGATCTGCCCCCCGCCCCCACCTCTAGTGGTGCGACCGGATTTGGCCGCCCCCGACCTTCGGCGGCGTCTCTCGAGCGGGCTCCTCCTCCGGCGGTCGGTCCTCTTTATCGCGGCGCGAACGGAGCTCCTCGGACCGTGGGACCAGGGCTCGGGGTTCCTAGGGCTAAGGGGCCCGCTCGGCCTCCTTGGGTCTTTTTTTTGTTTTTTAATTTGAACTATAGTCACGATTGGTTTTGTCAACCGTGGCTATAGTGGTACCATTATAGCCACGATTGACCTCGTTTGAGAGGCTACCGATTATTATCTGTTGTCACACCCCTATTCCGAAAAATAGATAGTGTGGTACGAATCACCTCGGGAGAGGGTTAACGAAGTAACCCGTCATAGCATCACACATACAAACATACACGTTTTGCAAGGTTATCACATTTAAGTCTCGAATTACAACTTGAGTTCCAAATAAAAGATACAATAGTTTCCCAAAATTAAGTTACATAACAATGATATTTGTTCGAAATAAAGTGCGGAAGCCATTACATAACATGAAGATAGATAGATAACTTAAGTAAACCATGCCGGCCTAGGCCATGGCTCGCTCATCACGGGTCGGTGAGCTAGGAACCCATTCAATGGTCCATTCCTTAGGCTATTCACCGTCCCACACAACCTTGCCACAACAATCACAATACCCGCTTACGGAAAACCTGATAATACACATGTAATGGCAAAACCTGAGTATCTAATATACTCTGCAAGTCTTACCCGTCAAATTGACCATCTAAGACCGACATATAAATGCATGGGGCTGACCGGGCTCACTTGATAATTTGTATAATACAGCACCTATTTACTTTATGTTTGGATTTTACAATTAGACATGTTAATAGGGTTCTTGCAAGAATGTAACTTTAGTGAGCATAACTAACATACAAGAGTTGCAATACAAATATTTGATCAATAATAATAGCAAGTAACATTTATTCTCCTCAAATTACTAATCAAGTGGTACTCATTAACCGAGAGGAACAGTGATAATTATCGAATTACATCCTATAGGAAAAACCCAAGCTCACACCATACGCATCATTTAAGAACATGTATGGTCACCATTCGCGAGTTCATCATAAAGTTAGGCGCGGGGCTACCGACCTCGACTACACGTCTCCCTCGCGACACCGTTCAACAACGTGCTCAAAGCTTAACCCATGTACTCTCCAACGGTACTCAAACCCGCGCAACCACCGTGCCATACACATCACCTCCGGGTCGGTAAGGTATCCGGCCCACTTCATAACTCACAAGCTACATAGGTTTATAAATCTCCATAAGAAAGGTATGCACTTTGTACACAACTCAAACTTATTCGCGTAGTCACAATGATGGGTTCTCAACTTTTACCAATTTTTTTCTACATACGAGTGTAACATAAATAAGGTGGTGTCCAGACCTAACGTAGGTTCCATAAACCTAGGCATAGCATTTCTAGCGATTGATTGACTCACATAAACTACATTGGATATATATGGGAATATACAAGGGGGTTTTCATTCAACTCCTATAATGTAATGCACATTCCACATCTTTAAAGATAGCTATAAAAGAAAGACTTTGAAAATAATAGGAATGCACCGGAGTCTGCCTTGGGAGTGATCGTAGTTAGCAACTTCACCGACAAACGAATTAGCTTCGGTCTCCTTAGGAAGATTGCTTCGATCGCGATTCCTAAGTAGAAGGAATGCGTACACTACTAGAAAACCAAGCTAGGCCGACGGTTATGAAAATGGCCGACAACCCTTCGGTAATATGATGTAATGGCCGACAGTTTTTGTTTTTCCGACGGTATTAGCATGGACACTCGGTGATCACCGACCGTGGCCGACAGTCTTTTCAATCCCCGACGGTCAAATGGTAACCCTCGGCCATTATAGCAACCAAGACCGACGGTTCCTCCTATGCTGACGGGTTTATAACACCCTCGGGTACTTGATGAACTAAGGCCGACGGTTTTTCAATTGCCGATAGTTTCCTAAGGAACCCTCGGTCACTCTATGAACCAAGGCTGATTGTTCCTTAGTTGCCGACCGTTTTGTAACAACCTTCGGCCATTATTTGAACCTAGGCCGATGGGATATGTAGCAACCATCGGCCACTATAGAAACATATATGTATGAATGTCTTTTAATAAATATCATATCGATGTATTCTTATTGATTCAATACTGATACATAAATAGCTCACATATATAGTAATTGGCACAAAATAATAAAGTCACATGAATGTGGAAATGCAACGTGGACATGACAATGTAAATTTGTAGCCCATAATTTGCATTGTTAGCCTCAAGAACAAAATACTCTCGGAGAGGAAAGGAAAATATCAGATGCACAAGGAAAAATATATATACTGAGAGTTTACAAAACGGTCGGGAAATAAAACGTTAAATAACCGAGGGTTAATTAAATACCATCAGGATTACTTACTCCGAAGGGTTACAAAGCCGTCGGCAAATGACAAAACACTCGGCAATAGGTAGAGCACTACCAACCGCTAACGGTCGGGATACCACCGTCGAAAATGATATCGCCGAAGGTACCCTCGGGAAATAGGAGAATCCCCGACAAAGAGTCCGCGACGGGGTATTCCCAACAGTTTACTCTCAGCGATTTGATTTCCCAAGAGTTTAACCTAATTGCCGAGGGTATTCAAACTGTCGGCCTTAGTTGTATATCTAGTAGTGGTAGAAAATGCATGGAATTTGTCTTATCAACATGGATGAGTATGTGATGCTAGTGATCATGTCATGCTCATGGATGAATTACAAATGCTCACATGAGTATCCGAGATAGTACTTGAATAAATAAAAGAGCTTCTATCACACATACGAGCATGGCAACGGTTATAAAAGGACTTAATGAACAAGTGTTTGACATGAATAAGAGAACATTCTCGAGTGTGTACAAAGCATGGTAATGTAACAAGACAAGTCTATGTAAGAATATACATGATTAAATGCTCCTTTGACCAAAGACAAGGAAATAAATCCATTTCTTATAGCATATTAACCTAGCATATGACTTTATTAGCACACTAGCATGAACTATAAGGATAAAGATGAATATCCTACTCTACTGATATACATGTCATGAATGACTCAAATAGAGTGGCAACATATATCTTACTTTATTTCTTGCTAGCCATGGTCAACTTATAAAATAAATAAGAAGAATGCTTAATCATAAGGGGCACACATGGATCAGTTAGGTAGGCATAAAAACATGGCATGGCAGTAAACATACTCCCGAGGGTGCCTGTACAAGAAAAATAGTGAGAAACATTCACTACCACACCGACGTATCTGTAGCGGCGGGCCAAATGGGACTGTAGCGGCGGCTAGGCCGGGCCGCCGCTACGCCTCCGCAGTTACAAATGGAGGTTTGTAGCGGTGGCCCATCACCAACCGCCATTAATAATAACCTTTTAACGGCGGTTGGAATGGCCAACCGCCGATAATAATAACCTTTTAACGGTGGTTGTAGATGCCAACCACCGTTAATAAGGTCATTATTAACGACACATGGCAGTATAGGCCGCCGTTAATAACGCCTTTTTAACGGTGGGTTACATTACCAACCGCCGTTAATATTTGAATACTGCGAAAAAAATTAAATTACAGTAAACCAAAAATACAACAAATCTCAGAACATACACATATATTAATCTTAATCACAATTCATTGACATCTCAAAACATTCACATGTATTCATCATCCAATGTTTACTTCTCAAAATAAATCAAGTCACTTGCATATATACAATATACATTGTCTTTACATCGGAAACTATGAAGTCTATCAAACTACTTTCCTAATCCACTCATCACTATCTTCACTACCATCGTTCACGAATGGTCGTGTCGAACCACACCACTCATAGAGAGAATGATGGTCTCTAGCGCTCTCATTGTCTTCGTCGAAGAACCTGCCAGCAGGAGAGATAACCTCTCCGTGCAAGAACCGACACACCTGCTCCACAATCATTAACATTTGGTCCGAAGTCGGATGTTTTGATCCTTGCGGGAACCCTTTGTTCTTAAAATCTTGTAATATATCTGCTTGTCCGTTTTGGTTCTCTATCATTAGAATTTGTTTATTAACAAGATTGCAATTATAATTAAAATGAATCAAATGTGATAAACTCAATAAAACGCACCTGTTGGTCGAGTCTCTTCAATAATGGCATACATATAACTCGAGAAGCTATTCGCGTACAAACAAGTATAGTCGCCACGAGTGGACACTACCTTTCACTTGTTTAACAAACTATATAAAATAAACAAAATAAGTTACTATTTTGTCAATCACACCGATAGTAGGACAACGGCGTAGAGAATTGAGACAAATGTATCTTACCGGGAATTTGTGCCGAAAGTACATATTTTTCGGCCGCCTTGGGTTGTGCGGCCCGCCAGCCTTTACATAATTCTCGTATGCGCTGGTCCATCATAAAAAACGTATAGTTAGATAAAACTATCATTTCCAAATTATAGATGTCTACGATGATGAAGTACGTACCAATCAATGACGCTCACGATGTCGGAGTAGCCCCTTTTGTCCAAGTCGAGGCTGTCGAGGACAAGAAGGTACCCATTTCTCGGCATAAGGACAAAGCAAATCTAGTGATCACTGCAAGAATGATCGTATGCGTTAGTATTCTAGAGCCTTTCAATGCAAGAGAAGATGAAAAGACTTGTTGAAACTTACTTATAGTTGTAAGGCGCGAGAATAGAACATCCGTCCTGCCACTTGATGAAGCGAGTTATAGATGTAGGTTGCCACATCAGATCTAGCTTTGGATGTCATCTCGGCCTTGAGTTGATCTAGCTCCTCGGGCTTCATGTCCTTATACTTTGGGTCCTTCTCATTTATCCGCGGGTTGATCGCGGATTGACATATCATGTTCGGGTTGAGGTACCCGACCCTCTAATCTGGTCTATTGATTTTCTTTTTCTGAAATTCCGAATTCATCCTAAATGAAGCATAAGTCAAAAATGAACGAGATTAATGCTTCAAATATGAGAATATGTACGAGAATTGATATTTGAAATAGGAGATAGAAAATGGGGTTACTTACAAGCACCGAGAGGGTTATAAAGGTTGTGTCCACCTTGCCAAGCCGGAACATAGTGTGAAGATCATTGAAATACAGTCCAAGAACCGAGTCGGCTTCATCGTTGAACACGTGTGTTGGAACTTTGCACGTGATGACATCGACTCCAAGCTTCGATGCCTGCATGTACCGGTCGTGCAGCTTACGCATCGTGCCCGGCAGGTTCTTGTACACATTCTTCGATATAAGCGGCTTGGCAAACATGAATGTGGGGTAATCCGTGTCATCACCGTCCTTAAATAGGTCATCATTGTACGAGATCGGTTGTCGGGACTCGACACGATCTGCGGCTTAGGAAGTCTGTGGATTGCATCTCCTCTTCAATGAATCCAAGTAAGCTTTAATGTTTGCTTGAGTTTCGGGCGATACAATCTTGCGCTCCTGAGTCTCCGAGATTTCAGGAGGACTCGTCTTAATTGCCTCGATGATCTCGAGGCTGCTCAGCTGCAACCGCTAGAGACGCGTCCTTGGCGATCACTTGCCAATTCTTCATGCTGAACTCCCTCTAGCAAGATCTCTTCGGAGTTAGGGAGGTTAGGGTGGATCGGGCTGTGGACAACTTCCCCAGCTGTGTCATCCGCCTTTCGAGATGCGGAAGCAGCACCCGATAGATGAGACGGTTGTCCATGTGCATATTCAGCGTGTTGGCTCGCATGGGCTGATCCGTGTCCGGATACTGGGGGTGGAGAAGCTTGCGGAGTCGTGGACATGACAATATCACTACCTTTCCGGATAATGAATGTCCCGACGGCGTCTCGCGAGTCTCGATCCCCGCCTCGGGTATAGGGTATTCAAGCTCGTCGTCCTCATGACCTGGGACGACCTCTTGGACGCAGACACGCACATACGCCTCGGGGATTTCGACGTTGTGGATTGTCCGCCTCGTTGTGTACGCCCGTCCCGCTGCAACCTTCCTCTTCTTTCCCTTGTATCCAAACGGGACATGGAGCTCACGAGCTGTATCATCCGCAATGTCGGGTGGTCCCGATGGCACGGAGCTAGAGGTCGGCGTAGAACTAGGCGGAGGCATAGGCATAAACCATGCACCAATTTTAGCAAGCACATCTTCCATTTCCTTCCAGGTGCTAGGGTCTACGAGATTGAACGATCCAAATAGAGTGGGATTCTTTTCGGCCATGAACATCGGATATTGTCGCCGCCACTCTATCTTCGCCTTCTCTTCCATGTCTTGCTTGTACAAGGTATGCTTCTTGTACAGCGAGGGAGCATAAGAAGAAGAGGAGAATCCTTCCTTCCACGTGGCGAGACGAGGACACTCCTCGTACCCGCCCACCATGCTCCTTGCTGTTCGGTGCGTGCGTGAGCTGATCTCTCGTGGTACTCAGATTTAAGAGCTCCACTTTGCATCTGCACCTTGACACGACCTTTCAAGTTTTGCAGAACTTCTTCCGCCGCTGGGTCGTTCATAACAAGACCTTCCTCCGTTTGATCGGAGCGAGCATAGACCCAATTCCTCGCACGCTCCTCGATACCCTCCATTTGATCGGGCTTTCCTTCCAATCTCCTCTTCTCTTCCATCTCTCTCAGGATGGGAATCTTTTTATTATAACCGCTCGGACCCAAGCGCGGCTTGTACTTGTTCTTCTTGTTGAGCTCAACCACCTTCTCACTAGTTTCCAAGGAAGACTACGCTAGTCTTCTGCTCAACAAACTCTTTCCGATCATGCTGACTTATTTTGCCGTACTTATGAAAAGGCGTAAGGTTTTTCTTAACATAGTCGCAACTCAGCCTAGACTTGTAATCTCGCCGGATGTGATTACGGCGGCTCATCGTTGCCGTCTTCGCCCTGTCGAGATCGGCTGGTTGGAACCGGATGTTCTCCTTTATAGGATTCCACATCTCATCCTTCCTCTCTTGTGGCACGGATCGCCAATCGGGCCAAATGATTCGGCACGGATCCACGACCACTTTGCCACAACGGTTACGCCATTTTGCGTGGACACCGGCGGGTTCTATTGGTGTCCCGTCTTTGGGGTCGAGAGCGGTGACTTCATAGATGCCGTCTGCCTTATTCGCGAGAGCGTTCACCGCGCTTGCGTTTCTTGGGGGTCACTTGGGCAGTCACGTTTGTGGCCGGCTCGTTGGCGTCCACATTGCCCTCTGCCTCATCTCGTGAAGCGATTTGAAGACGAGAACTTCGTCTAGGAACCTACGATGTAAGGAATAGAATTAGTACGTAGCTATTTGACGAGAAAGATAAGGAATGCCATATCTGATGCGATACCTCTTCTTAGGGCATGTAGTCGGGGTCCGAGGTATGGCCCCGAGGTTGCCGAGGTGGTTGAGGATGCGGATCCTCCGGTTCCACATATCCTTCCTCTCGTCGATGAATCGTCGGAAGACGATGGCCGAGGGTCACCTTGAGGCGGTGTGTAGTTGATACGGCGAGGCGGGAAAGGATTAGGGTTCGTACCCACCGACTCATTCTCTCGTCCGCCATGGGGTTAGGCTACCTTATTAGAGACGATGAGTTTGTTAGAAATGGGATATATCTTCGTACTTGCGGGGAGACAACGGAGGAAACAATGAGAATTGAATTACAAAATAGATTAATTTATTTTGCATGGCATCGGAACAAGGATAGCATCTCAATCATACGGTAGAAGAGGAGGACGAAGAGGATGGACGTACAATGTAGGACACTTTCATAAGAAAGGCAGGTGCACATTATGCAATACATACCACAATTTATAAGACCTCGAGGTAAACAGGTCAGGATACTTGGGTATCCTCCGGACAATCAAACGTAATATGTCATACACATCACATAGATCATCCGGAGAATACCCAAGCATCCGTCCATGTCTACCTAAAGGTCATACGAGCTGCGATACGCCTTGCATATTTTTGTACCAACCTTCCTAATGAAAGATACCCTACATTCTATATTCATCCTCCCCATCCTCCCCTTCTCCTATATATATTGATGCTTATAAAGTCATCATCTGCCGGAAAGATGCTCTCGGTGCGGGTTGCCGATTCAACGGCCATCCAACACTATTATAAGGTCATTGACTCGTATGGCAACATGTTTTCAACATCCGAGGATGCGGTCCATGCTGCCACACTCATCTCACTTTGCCCGCTATCATCATCGAGCATGGCTAGACCAAGGAGAGGTAAGAGGGGAAAGAGAGTAGAAAAAAGAGAAAAGAGAGGAAATAAAAGAAAGACAGGGGAAAACAGAAGAAAATAGAGGAAACAGGAGAAAATAGAGGAAAGCTACTCCTGCACCGAGTTACAAACAGATCATCGATCTCATGCTACAGCAGAGTAGAGCAGAGCGAGAGAAAAGAGAGGAAAGAGGAGAAAATATAGAAGATAGTTTTTATTTCCTTTATTTGGTCTAACCATGAAACAGAGGAAGAGAGGAAATAAAAGAAAGAGAGGGGAAAACAGAAGAAAATAGAGGAAAGTTACTCCTGCTCCGAGTTACAAACAGATCATCGATCTCGTGCTACAGCAGAGCAGAGCAGAGAAAAGAGAGGAAAGGGGAGAGGAAAGGGGAGAGGAAAGAGGAGAGAAAAGAGAGGAAAGGGGAGAGGAAAGAGGAGAGGAAAGGGGAGAGAAAATAGATCATCGATCTCGTGCTACCATATGCCACTATATTTTAGGTTGCAGCATTGGCAGTATATACCTAGATCACATCAATCATCAATCATCAATCAACGATATAATTTTCAACGATAAGCAGGGACAATCATCAATCAGCATGATTTAATCAGCAGAGACAAATATTCCAATATTCATGGAATCAGACAACCCACTGATAAGGATCAGCAAGGGCTACTAAATCACATGACCGAACCACAGATCATAACCCTAACCCTAATCACTTGACAGAATGAACAGGCATTTATCGAGCGGGAGCAATGCACTAAAATCAGCATGATTTAATCAGCAGGAGCAGCACTAAAATCAGCATGATTTAATCAGCAGGAGCAGCACTAAAATCAGCATGATTTAATCAGCAGGAGCAGCACTAAAATCAGAAGGAGCTATTCTGTTCAAATGACATGATTTACTTTTCATTTCCCCCATGCTGATTTAAAATTAGCACTAAAATCAGCACTTAAGATAAAAATCAGTTCTTTTCAGATTTAATTGGCAAATGACATGTTTTCTATCATAAAAAAATTAGCATAAATTCTGGAGAACTAATAACCTATTTTAGTTATGGATCAAAGGAGACTAACTGTTAAGCCTAAAGGTTTAGTGCTAACTGTCAGTGAGCCATCGGGGTGGGGGGAGTCCCTGTGTCATTTTCAACCATAGAGCACAACAGTTAAGCCTAAAGGTTTAGTGCTAACTAGAAACTGAAGATTTCTTCCTACAATAGTTGGCATTTCAGAAAATGAACTATATAACCTAGGACACACCAATGCTCAAATACCTATCAGCTTCAACAACAGATGGTAGTCCGGGGAGCTACAGAACAGTTAAATGCAAGCCACTGTGAAACCACTTCAGAAATTCTAGTCAGTAGGCAGAAATTTGGACTATGGCATCTGGTTATGTGATCACAAAAATTAGCATTTCGATTTTGAAGGTTTCACAAAAATCAGGACTATGGCATTTGGCTATTCCGTTGGGACAGGTGAGCAGCAGGAGCAGCTAGGCTCCAGGAAGCAACCAATTCAGTGAATTGGCTTAAAAGTGCAAGCCAGAATTATAGCAGAGACAAATATTCCAATATATGTATGTAAACAGAACAAGAAACATGCAAATATAGCAGAGACAATTGGGATGACCCATAGCATTATCGAGCAAATATTCATGGAATCAGACAACAGGCATCCACAATCCACAATCCATCTGAGCTGCACACCCGAGGAACATCTGAGCGGGCATGCAATCAAGCAAATTAGCTAGCAGGGAGGGCCGAGCAGAGCAGGCAAAAATTAGCCTAAGCACATATCCACAATCCATAATCCGGAAAGAGAGCAGGCAAAATCATCCAGCTACCGAGAGAACAAGTAAGGGCCGGCGATGAGGGAGGCCTCACCGTCGGGGAGGGGGAAAGGGGAGAGGGGGAAGGGGCGTACCAGGGAGGGCCGACGAGGAGGGCGAGGCCTCACCGGCGGGGAGGGAGGAAGATGAGAGAGGGAAGGGGCGTACCAGGGAAGGGACGATGAGGGCGGCGACCGGAGTCGAGGACGAGCGGTGACCGGAGTTGAGGACGAGGATGCACGGCGTCCGGGTGGCGCGATGGGCCGACAAGGGGGGCACCGGCGTGGAGGAGGGTCGGGGAGGGCGCGCGGCGACCGGGAGGCGACCGGACTCGAGGACGAGGGCGACGGCAGGGCAGCCACCGGAGTCGAGGACGAGGGTGCGTGGCGGCCGAGCGGCGACCGGAGTCGAGCACGAGGGCGCGCGGCGGCCGGGCGGCGCGAAGGCCGACAAGGGGGAGCACCGGCGTGGAGGGTCGGGGAGGGCGCGCGGCGGCCGGGAGGCGGTCGGAGTCAAGGACGAGGGCGGCGACCGCAGAGGGAGGCAGCCTGTCGGCGTCGTGGTCTGCGGCGCCGGAGTTATGGTTAACGCCGCAGCGGCGTACGTTTATATAGGCGGAGAACGATAAAGGCGGTTGGCATTGCCAACCGCCGTTAAAAATAGTCGTGGGACCACACCGTCGGTGAGACAAGATTTGTAAAACGGCGGAAGTGGTGGCCATCCGCCGCTAAAAATGAGCGCGGGCCCACATGTCGGGTATTTTTAACGGCGGTTAGCATTGCCAACCGCCGTTACAAATGTCGTGGGCCCACCAGTCAACCATTTATAACGGCGGCCAATGTTGCCGACCGCCGTTAAATTGATTTTTAAGATGGACTATTTTTAAAAAGATTTAAATAGTGATAAGTTGTTATTGTTTGCAATAAAACAAGAAAACATAATGTTCTTTTGAAGAACAAATATAATGGATTAAGATCCAATAATATGTCAAAATAATTAAATGTCAATAAGATCCAATAATATGTCAAAATTGAAAACAAGTATTAATTCGTACACATAGAGTTATGTCATAAACATAAAATGCATATTACATGGCACTTGACAATTTAAGTAACATAGAGGTACATCATCCTTGGATCGTTTTTCCTTCGCAATCCGAGCGCATGTAGGGCATTTCTGCAGAATATCCGAGCCTTGTTTCTATGATTCCGAACTTACTTAGATCAATAAATAACGGCACTTCATCATATTGATTATATTCATCTTGATCCTGCACATTCTCCACTCCAACAACTCTTTGTTTACCGGGAATAACAATGTACTTCTTTTCATCCTTTGGGTCGAGTATATAGAACACTTGTGCTACCGCCCTAGCGAGTATCCAAGGGTCATCTTTGTGACCGAATTTGTTTAGATCGACGAGGGTCAATCCATATTCATCCACCTCCTCCCCTTGTGGGTGTTGCATCCATTTGCATTTAAATACAGGAACAACGAGTTTTTGTCCGTAATTAAGTTCCCATATTTCCTCGATGTATCCATAGTATGATGTCGGATTGTGCTCTTCATCATAGGCATGTGTTCGAACACCGCTGTTTTGACACTTGCTTTTCTTGTCCTTTTCTTGAGTGTAAAAGGTATAGCCATTGATGTCGTACGCCCGAAATGTAACCACACTCTTCGAAGGCCTCATGGCTAACCTTCTAAACATTTTTTTGTCTACGGAGTCCCCACGTGGAAGCTCTTGGTTCTCGAACCATGATGTGAAGGTTTTCTTGTGCTCCATTATGATCCAATCTTCCGTCTTGTCCATGTGGTTCTGGTGAAGCTCACTTAGGTGTTCCTCAAAGTATGGGCCCACAATCCTCGTCTGTTGTAATATGCTAAAATGTGCAGCATCAACTCTTTTGTAGTCACGGTCGAAGAATGACTTCCGTCGTCGTGTACCTTTTCCGGACAGCCAGCCCTCATGATGAGACACGGGAAGACCAATAGCTCCTCCATTTTTAATGTAGTCGGCACAGCACTCAATAATCTCCTCGGTCTGTATCCCTCAATAATTGAACCCTCCGGATGAGAACGAGTTCGTACAAAGCGTTTCATTACATACATGAACCGCTCAAAGGGAAACATATGATGCATGTAGACGGGGCCCAACGCAGCAATCTGGTCAACGATATGAAGCATGAAGTGTTCCATGGTATCAAAATAGGAGGGAGGAAAGCACATCTCAAGCATGCACATTGTTTCATTCGTATGGGTTCGTAGGTCATCCAACTCCGCTTTATCGATCACCTTCTTCGAGACTACGTTCCAAAAGTAGCACAGAGCGAGTTATAGTTAACTTCAACCACTCGGGTTTCACAGCTACGATGGCGACGACTAAGAACACCGAAAGCATTGTGTGACGATCGTGAGTGTTGTAGCCACTTATCTTTAGCTCTTCCATGTTCACGAGATTTTTCACGTTCGACGAGAATCCGGTGGGACACTTAATCCCGTGTTGACACTTGCAAAATGCTATTTTCTCCTCACGCGTAAGGTTGTAGATTGCGGGAGGCAGATAGTATTTTCCATTCGCCCTTTCCTGCGGATGGAGCTCGGGTCTAATGTCCGGTGCCACAAGATCTCTACGTGCACCGAGCCCATCCTTTGTCTTACCGGGTAGGTCAAGAATAAGTCCACTAGTGCTGTCATATACGCCCTTCCCAATGTGCATCCGATCGAATGCATGAGTCACTTCAAATTCCGCCCGATAATTGAGGTATCCGAAGAAAATAGATTGCTTCTTAAAGGGCGTGTGGGCTTTGCACTTTGGAACTCCCTTCACCGGTTTGCCAAACACAACTTTGATGTTCTTTACCGTCTCGAACACGACACTAGGGGTCCAACGTCGAGGTTCTTCGCCTTCCTCAATAGTGCCATCAAATTGTCTCTTCAACAAGCGATACCTGTGGTTTCGTGCTAAGAATCGACGATTTCGCGTGTACACTATCTTTTGGGATGATGGAAGATACACATGGGATGTATCATCAACGCATACAAAACAACCATACTTTCCTTTGACCTGTCCCGATAGCGCCCTTAGCGCCGGGGAATCACTTATCGTCACAAAAATGATGGCTTTGAGCAAGAAGGGCGCTCTACGGTGCTCATCCCATATACTAACCCCTTCTAACCACGGTTTCTGCATGTCTTCCAATAATGGTTCCAAGAACACATCTATGTCGTTACCGGGTTCTTTCGGACCGGATATAAGGATTGTCAATAGTAGGTACTTTCTCTTGTGACACAACCATGGTGGAAGGTTGTATATTGACAGTATAACCGGCCAAGTGCTTGTGCGGGTTCCTCAATTGACCATGAGGATTCATCCCGTCCGTACTCGGAGCAAACCGTATGTTCCTTGTCTCTTCAGAGAATTCTGGATGGTTAGAATCAAACTTTTTCCACTGGGTCCCATCAGCTGGATGACTAAGTTTCTTTGCGTCCCTGGGGCGCGAATGCCACGTCATCGGTTCAGCATCCTTAGGGTTGGCAAACAAGCGTCTTATCCGATCAACAACGGGTAAGTACCACATGACCAAGGCAGGAATCTTCGTTTGTTCGCTGTCATCGACGGTGATGCTTTTCTTCCTCTTCCTCGCATTCCTGTTGCTCTTCTTTCCACTAACAATCGATGTGTCTGCATCATAGTCGTCCTTGCACTTGAACCGACTACGCTTGCATCTTGGGCATCTCACGGCGTCCTTGTATTCTCCCCGATACAATATGCAATGATTTGGGCACGCGTGAATCTTTTGCACGCCCAACGAAAGCGGGGTTATGAGCTTCTTAGCAAAATAGGTGCTTTTTGGCAACAAGTTGGGCTTCGGTAGAATGTCCGAAAGGAGTTCCAACAAATCCGCTAAACTAGCATCCGACCAACCATGGATGGCCTTTAATTTCATCAGCTCAAGTACCGTACGTAGCACGAGTACACTATTTTTCACATCTCTTAGATTCCTCGTATAGTGGATCCTTCGATGCTTTCTCCAGCGATGCAAAGTTGCTCAACCCTCTCGTTGTCCCTCCATTGAGTAAAACTTGCGGTTCAAAGTGTTGCAACATTTCCTCAACATCAAAATCACATGACTGTTCCATTACTTCCTCGGCTCGAACATGCTCCTCATCTTCAACATTGACATGGTCGTGAACATCAAGGTCATCGTCGGCATCACCATCAACAGATTGCTCGGGTATTGCCTCCACCGCGTCTTCACCATGCTTTGTCCACCGGGTGTAGTCCTTAACAAAACCTCTCGTTATTATGTGTGAATTGATTATAACCGTATCTTTCCACATTTTCTCATTTTTGCAATCACGACACGGACAATGTATTTCATCCCTTCCTTCTCGCTTAGCATGTTGTGCGGCCTTCGTGACAAATGCCTTGACTTGCCCTCGAAAATAACTTCCCGTTCTTGACGCCTCATACATCCAAGATTTATCCATACCTCAAGCACTACACATCAAAAATAATAATCACTTCAACAAACATGGAACAATATATCTCGTAGGATCAAGTTTTGTGAGCTACAAATAAAGTGACCAACTAGATACGTAAATTATTTTAACGAAAAAAATAAATTTCCTCCTTTACCTAACCTAACTCTCCATGCATCCATCATGAGAAACCTAGATATATAATTTTCCTCCATGAAGAAGCCTAGAGATACAACTTTTCTCCATTTAAAAGACTCAAGATACAAATAGATGCACAAAAACCAACCATTGCTCTACAAATCTAGAGATTTGTGACAAATAGGCATAAAATTCAAAGTAAATTACAAAGCCAAAATTCTACTAGATTCCAACATGATAGGTAGAAATAGTACATGGGATAGATTCCCCTTACCCTAAGGAACAGATCTATCCAAGAAAAATGAACTCAAAACCTCCCCCCTTGTTTTTCGATTTTTGCTCGAATTTTCGGGCCGCCAACAGTGGAGAAGCTCACTGTGCTGTCCGAATCCGACTATTTATACACGGGAATTTGTACCGGTGGTTGGCATTGTCCACCGCCTCTAAAAATACTTTAGTAACGGCGGATGACAATGTCAACCACCGGTATAAATCGTGGCATATTTTAGCGGCGGTTGGTAACTCCAAACGCCGCTATAAGGCCTCTATAGCGGCGGTTGGCAATTCCTGGTGACCGGCCCAGCACTGTAGCGGCGGGCCGCTTTGGGCCGCGCCGCTAGGCCGATTTCGGCCCCGCCGCTACAGTGCTGTTTTGCTGTAGTGATTATTTCCATGAACTTAAATAGTTGACACTAGCTTTTCAATGCATAATTCTTTTAACACCTTTATTCAGCAAGGTTATGGAAGACAAATAGATTCAAGTAGTTTATTAGATATTAACAGGGTGATAAGGTACAAGTATGCACTCGTTTTCAGGTTACTTACCAAGCAAATAAATTTCAATGAACTAAATGCTAGGAAAAGGAATATATGGTACATGTGCAAAATATGATGCAAAAAATGAACGGGCAAGTATGCAGAAGGTGTTAACATGCGACTATGAGTGCTCATGCAGAGAATTACAGTTTTCTCAATTACACAATTTCATTTCTTTAATTAATAAGCTTAAAAGAGATTTAGCTTTGGATGAATTTTACTATAATTATAGATGTTGAAACTCAGATCCAGATGATCCGGGTTGGTTTGGGCTCAGTTCAAGGGTTTTAGAAAAAAAAATATTTGCATGTTTCCCATTTTTTTCATTTGGAGATATGGATTTTTAGTTTTTTTGGAGAGTTAAGCCAACACTTAGCTTGTTCTGTGCACGAAAGTTTGCTGGGACTTTGGTTGTCAGAGTTCTCGACTTGGGCAAGACGTGGCGGCAGCGGCAACATGTTGCACGCGGCAAACTGCAGTGGCCGAGGCTGGTAACCGTAGGCGGCAGAGGCTTGTGGGCAGCGGTTAGGCGGCAACGCGACAGAGGCAAGTCGTGCAGCGGCTCTGGCAACGGTAGGCAGGCAGCGCGTGTGTGACATCCCCTTCGGGATACCCAGGACTCGGTACAGGGGAACACTCGACGCAGCGAGTTACAACAGTTCATCATCTCATACAAGCTATAATATATACATCATGGTATAATACAACCAGATTTTCGAAATACAAACATTGTACAGTAGAAGCATAATACATTAATGAAGTTTAACAACCTACGAGTCTTGTAGCGAAAACTTGTACTTTGCAAGAAAAGACCACTAGCGTGATGTACTGAGCCCGTCGTACACCACGATACTCCTCGCTCAGGACGTCGGGATCTGTTCCCACTTGAGGGAACCACCCTCGGAACACGACTCCTCTTCCGGACAGCTACCGCAACAGCCGTGGAAGAACGACTCGGTCCTAAAAAACATAACGAACAAACCCCGAGTATTCTAATACTCAGCAAGACTGACCCGTCAACATGGCACGCTAAGGCCGACGCCTAGTATGCAACGGCTTTCCGGCTGTGGGGTTTACTCCTTTGCGAAAACAGCACTAATAATAGATCCTTACTTTCAAATTTTAGCTCACAATTAAGTTCATTAGAGAACAAGGTTTTGCAGTCTACAACTACTGCAATCAAGTTTGCAAGAAAAGATCGTTTGTGACCAACAATTCTTTCATCTCACGTCCTCATCTTTCAGTTGATTACTACGATGTGACGAGCTAAACAAGCGGTACTCATTACTGCGAGGGACAGCGATTCGAATCGATTTCTACCAGCTGGCAAAACTCGACTACACGACGTATACGCACCACATCGGTCGTATACGACAACTTTTCCCGCTAGCACCTGACAGAAGATTAGCCATTTCCAACTCCCTCGGGAGTATGGCGACGCCACGACTTCCCTCGTGGTCGACCCATCTCCCTCCCGTGAGACTATCCTCTCACTAACAGCCGGCAAAAGAGAGCTGGCTACGCTACATCTCCGGGGCGATAGGGTACATCAGCTTGCTAGGCCCATGATACCAGCATGTAGTACGGTACGTTCAAACTTGTTCAACTAGGTCGACAACGGTACGGTCCTTGACCGACACGGACGGGGCTACCACCTTGCAAGACCTTAACTCCGTCTTTGCCCTTTCTCCTACGGGACCCGTCCGGTCTCAACTTATTATCATCTTCACTTCCATTCTCATCTTGCTCTTATCATTCTTCTTAGCAATAATAAACCAGCCATTACCCTATATCTCGCGAGTAGTGTTGCCACCACTCGACTTCTACCGATTCCCTATGACATAAGCTTAGCAGTTATCGAACTCTATTGAGCTACCTGTACCAATATAGCATAAACAAATGGAAACCTATCTCATGCATCTAGGGTATCAAGCAACTCCTATAACTTAATGCACAATCACGACTCATTACTGTGATAAAAAAAGACTTTAAAAACATAGGTTAGATGCACCGGGCTTGCCTTGATTCGAGTCGAAGTCAACTCCCTCGTGCGTTGGTCGACTTCGAAGCTTCCGTCTCCTTTCTCGACCTCGGACGTAACCTCGATCGCGCCGGGACCTAGGTCGACCAACAATACGTCGCGAATCACAACCATGCATGCATGAATGGATATGACATGATGTGCAATGATTGTATTAACCAAGATCGTTAATTAGCAATTACTCATCAATTAAGCTTGTTGGGAATTAACAATTAATCACGTTCGTTAAGCAATAAGTAATAATTGATCATGCTCATTAACTAATACTTAATCCTAGTCATTACTTAACAACTAATCTTGTTTATTAATTAACAAATATTCATGCTGGTTAATTAACAATTAATCATTAATCATTAATCAATGATAGGTATTAACACATAGAGTATTAAACCGGGATCACATGAAATGACGGTGTTTATGTTGAATTTTGGAAAATAGTTTTCATAAACACTTTCGTCTGCAGTATCTCTAATTTTTTAAAGAAATTTATTTCTCAAAATCAAACAATAATTAGCATAAAATAATAGGTTATCTTAACTAAAGAAAAGGACTTAATTAAACTATGAAATTATAATTTCTCAAAATAGGTATTTGAATACATAATTACATAGAGAATAATTTTATGAGTCTAAAGAACTTTGTTTGACATTTTTCTGTTTTTTGTGAAATTTTCTACGAATTTCTGAAGTTTGAATCAATATGAAAATTGAATAAATTTGAAAAGAATCAGGGGCTTACTTTGGGCCAAATCTGGTCGGCCCATGGGCGAGCGGCCCGGGCATGCGCGGCCCGGACATGCGTGCGGCCCAGCTCGGACCGAGCTCGCTAGTCATGGTGGGCGGCGGCCGAGCTAGGCGGCAGCTCGCCGGAGGAGCGCGGGAGTGGATAGGGAAACGAGTGGCTTGGCCCGTGGGACTCCGCGCGACACGGGCAATCCGGGGGCGAGGTCCACGGTGGCGGGAGCTACCGGAAAAGTCGCCGGCGACGAGATACGACTCGAGCCGTGCTTCGACGGCGTCCACAGCCCACGGTGTTTACCCAAAAGACGAGAGGATTGCTCCTAGAGCTTCACATGGGCATGGGAAAGACCGGCACCCCACCGGTTTAGCTTGGAAATGGCGGGAACCCGGAGCTCACCGCGGAGGTGTAGGCGGCGGCGCCGGAGCCGCGGAAGAACGGCGAAATTGCCGCAAGCCCGTGGGGAAAACTCGACGGTGAGTGTCCTGGAATGAAGGGTAGACTGTTGCGCACTCATGGGAGGAGAGGAAGGGCGAGACGGCTCGCTGAACCGGCCGAATTTGGAGACGCGGCCATGGCTACCCGGTGTTGGCATCTCTTAAGGTCACGCGGAAAGAAACACGTGACCGCGGGAGAGCCAAGGGTTTAAGTCACTTGCACTATTTAACCAAATAATCCACATCCAGTACAAGTACTAGATATGTATTATAAGGTGGGTCATGAATATCCGCAAGCGGACGGATAACCCGTTGTAGCATTTCACCCGAGAGTATTCAAGGGTATCGTATTTATATTTTCCCAAAGGAAGACATGGTTGATAAGAGTACTTATGCTCATGGTGTTACAAAAGAGTGATGAAGTAATCACATTCCAATGCAGGGGTTAGGAGCAATAAATTGAGGATAGTGTGACACACACCAAGGCAATGCATTCTCTAATAAAAGGGATAGAGGCAATCCTAGATAAAGCTAAACTAGACTAGCAGACCACTACTCCTAATGATACAACATTCATATGAGTGCGCAGCTTCTACCTAACATCCAAGATCATGCAAGCGTAAGCAAGCGTCTAATGCCTAGGCATCATCGGGAGATCCGTCTTACGCGAGGTCTGCCTCGCGACTCCGGCCTTTTAGACTCCTATGCCATGCCCGAACGTGGAGGATTACTTTGGATGACAAGGCTGTCACTTCTTGTCACCTACCTCTACAAACCGTGGGACACGAAGCACATTCAAAGGTGGGTAGATAACCCCGAGCACCATGCCGGCGTCACTAACCACAACTCTAGATCCCTCGAGGCACCCCAATCCTACGGATCGACATGGTGGTAAATCTAGAGCACCCTTGCGGGACGATGAACCCGAAGCCTATTCATAAGAACACTAGTCTAACTAGCATAAGCCGGACGAAAGGATCAAAGCTAGCACTAAGTCATGCAAAGGCGTTCGTCGCTCAAGAATGAGCGACGAACGGCAATCAACCAAGTAAGATCAAGAGTAATCGATGATCAAGTATGAACGAACGAAGAACATTCGATATGTGTTCATCTTCTATTAATGAAGAACGAAGAACGAACGATGAACTCATATGAACGAACGATGAACGATCGAGCAAGATCATGACTACTCTGTCAAGCTCATGACAAGGATATAAACGAAAGTATTCCATACATAAAAGATCAAGTCTCACAAAGAGAGGATACAAGAGCTATACCCAATTCTCCACAAGACCTTGGGAGCAATGAGGCAGCCCACTACTAAGCCTAGCACTACCTAGAAAGCCTCTAAACTTCTAGTGTGAGGAGAGAATGATCCTTGTGTTGTTGTGTGTGTTAAGGAGGGGGGGTACCCCTCCTTATATAGGCTTGAAAGGTCGGCTCCTGGAGGCGGTTTCGTAGGTCGGTGGCATTTAATGCGCGTGGAACCGACCTCCGGAGGCGGTGGGCAAACCGCCGAGAGAAAAGTGGGCCGGGGGGCCACCATGCTGGTTCGGCCGAACCACCCTGGTGGGTTCGGCCGAGCTGGTCCTGGCCCCTCCTGAGGCTGGGCTTTGGCAGTTGGCTCCCCCACTGGATGTTGGTCTTTGTTCCAGTTGCTTGTGGCCTTCTTTGTGTTGGATTTCGTGGTCATTGGCCTTTTATCTTGGAGTTGATTCCCGCGGCGAAATGGAAGTTTTGTAAAAGTGTTGATTTGTCGCCTCGGGGCACTGGAATTCATCATTATCCACCTGCACACTAAAAATCTAGAGGTACAAGTGGAACTAGGTTATTTCTAAGTAAAATGCGTGTACGACATGCCTAGTCCTTCTCATTTATTTGACTAATTGACGGTCGAAATTGGTCGTAACGACCGTCAACAAGTCCCCCAAGCTTACCCCTTGCTCGTCCCGAGCAAGTAGTGGAACTTTAGGTTGTTGATCAGGAGTTGCTATAATGCCTACTTCTTAAAGGTACCAAGTGTATAACAAAGATACTCATCCTTGAGTTGAATAAGTTGGCAATGGTAACTCACCCTTCCCCTTAGTCCTCATGGGGCTTTGTGCTTTTCACTTTACCTTGGGCGGTTGAGAGAGAGAACGGTGTATAGAGCATTTATTTTCTCTTCCCTTGTCTTGCTTTTTATTCTCCGGAAGTTTTCAAAGGATTTTTTTTTCAAGTAAAACCACGTTCCACAAGTGATACTCTCGAATCGCTCTAGTGGTGTTTGTATTCCTCACCAAGGCATGTGTATTGCCTCATCCTACATCTAATAGGCTTTTGTGGAGCTCAAGGTAGGATATGAAATGAGGCATACTTGCATTCATATTTTGCAAAACCAAAAGAGTGGATCCATGGAGATAGCAAGTCATACAATCGTAGATCAAGATGTGCAAGTGTGAAAATGATGGTGGTGGTGTATGTGACTACTCCTCTTTTTGTTTCACCTCTTTTTATTTTGGATTTTGGGCATGGCTATCTTTTCTTCTTTCTTTTTCCATGCTCGAAATGAGAGCAGCTTTTTTTTTTTTTTTTTTTTTTTTCTCATGCTCATCTTTTGTGAGCCTTATTTTCTTTTTCTTTTGCATAGCCATGCCTTCTTTTGATATTTTAAGAGAGGTGATAAAATGTGAGGAGTGTCTTTATTTTGGTGGATGGCATGACATGTTGCTAACTTCCGGTGTAGAAGTGTAGCATATGAGGTGGAATGTGTACGTGATCTTGATCATGAGAGTATGAAAAGCATCTCACTAGGGTCACACAATTTTGATAAAGCTCAATGAAGTAACAAGTAGCAAATGAGTAAGGTTTTCAAAGGAAATTTGCATATGGCTTTGGTAGGAATTTATCATCACTTGGGAACTTATAGATTTCGCAATTTTTGGGAACAAAATTCCGGAGATTTCAAGTTCAACTTAGGACAAGATCATAGCAGCTCTTTTTACCATATCATCATCTCACAACAACTTAGGTGCAGCTCAAGCATGTGCAGCCCACAAGTTTCAGGTTCTAAGCAAGTTTTGCCAGCCAACAAACTCAAAACTAGGAGAGTTCTAAATTATAAACTAGGCACATGAGAGAAATAAAACAGAGCAACTATTCATCATCTCAACATAGAAAGACTAGCAGCATACTTGCAGCGCATAAAAGGAAACTAAGCTACTTCTTTTTGTTCTTTTTAGTTTTATCATTTTTATTTTGTTTTTCATATGAGAGGCAAGAACAAGCAAAAACAGGAGACAATAAAGGATACAAGTTGCGATACATGATACCTTAGCGAGGGTGCTGCCCCCCCCAAGCTTGTTCTTGCTCATGGGTTTGGTGGAATGAACCCCATGTGACGGAAGTAAGCCAAAAGATCGGCTCGTTGTTGCTCCGTCATGTTGGTGAGGGCGGTGAGCTGGGTGTCGGTGCGCTCTTGCCATTGACGAGTTTGCAAGATGTGTTGGTTGAGCGCATACTCGGTGTCTTCCGCCGTGGTTTGGAGTCTTCCCATTTGTGAGGAGAGGTTGTTCATCTCCTGCTCAAAGTTGTAGCCTTGGGCTGATCCGGAGTCGGTGGAGTGTTCCTCCCATTGTTGTTGTGGAGAAAACAGCCCCGGGCCATATCCCGGAGTTTGCCACGCCGATCCCCCGGCCATGTGAGGTGGCGGGGCTGGGTACCCACCGGGAGAAAGCCCGGGGTGGCTGTACCCCGGCCCGCCATGAGCCGTGGGCTGCGGTGTGGGCATCTCGGAGGTAGATGGCTGTTCCGATCTGTGCGCCCCCTGCGAGAAGATACACTCCTGCGAGACCGCTCCGCTTCTTGGAGCTCAATGGTTAGATTTTTGAGAGTATACAAACGAAGGTCCGGGTTAGGTAACCGAAACTCGTTTGTATATCCCACAAAATAATATATGAGGGAATCGTTCGGACCATTCTTAAGAGAGTGACCATGAATAAGATAATCTTTATTTATAAGAGAGCGAGGTGTAGCAAGATATTCAACATTAGCATCATGTAAAGCTCCCACCCGCATGGCAATTCGTGTCACTAAAGAGGTACATTCAATTGGTCCTATCGTCCCAAGATTTTCTATCCATTGGCGAATCATGGCTTTCACGGGAGCAATCTTAATTTTATCAACCGCAGCAAAAAGAATTTTTAGCTCATCCTCGCGCACAATTCGAATATCACTCCTTGGAAAAAGAGTGATAGCAATCCACATGTGCATAAAACGCAAGGTAGGATGATGGATGTGATTAGCTCTAGGTCGCACGCAACTAGGAAGACCCGTAATCCTCTCCCAAAAAGCATGCTTTGAAAACTGAGGAAGGGCACCATCCAAGTCGGTATTGCAGCGAGTATTAAAGCCAAGAAGAGTGCTAAGTTCTTTCCAAGTCAAACGGTAGGATTCACGGAAAAACCGAAAAGAAATTCCTTCATCTACCGTTCGTAGGGTGCATAAAAACTGAAGTGTAAGCAAGCGGGAACCCGGCTCATCTACACTAGCAAAATCTGTCCACCCTAAGGCTTTAAATACTTGAGCAAATTCAGCATCCATACCTATTTTGTGCAGCAGCTCCGTGTCAAATGCTCGCGTAGGAGCAAAGAGGCGGTGTTGGAGAAGCGTGTAGGTGTGCGTCTCGTACTCGCCCACTAAGTCGAGGTCGGTGTCGGTGAGGAGACGATGCTCGATGTTGCCCTCTTGCCCTTCTTCCTCGACTTGTGGTGGTGAACTTGGCGGTGACTCGACTACGGGCGTGCGCGGGTGCTTCGACGTGAAGAGCTTGAACTTGAGCGTGAGCTCAAGGACCTCTTGATCGACCCGAACAGCTTCTTGGCACCGGTCATGGCTGCACACAAAGAGAGCAAGAACACAAGAACAACAACTCCGAACGGGTTATGTGAGGGAAAAAATCAAATTGGCGACACCGTCGGTTGTTCATGTGAGCAAGAAATCGCAACTCGAGAAAACCAAACAAAAACAAATCAAACCAAAAACTAGAAAGCACACCAAGAACAAAAGATTTCTGCAGAACTTTTAGGCAATGAGCAAGTGAGGGCAATGGAAAACTTGAGAGCAATGAGAATGAAGTGAGTGAGGAGTGGAAATGATAGTGTGAGAGGGGGAGAGAGTTCTGGCCCGGCCACCTCTACTTATAGCTCACGAAGTAGCCGTTTTTGAACGTTAGAAGGGGCATATGACCGTTGGAAAAAAATACAGACCGAGCAACGGTCATAGCGGTTCGGCCGAACCAAGGAGGTGGGTTCGGCCGGCCTGCTGTGGGTCCCTCTTGCTCCCCCTTTTGGCCCATAGCCCCCAACGGCCAAATGATCATTGACCATGGTTGCTACGTCCGGATATTCCTCGAAATATTTGCTCAATAAGAAATCCAAAGAAAGTTGCCTCAAATTCAACTTTATTCGAAAAATCAAATCTCGAGAAAAAGTGTTGGAGAAAATTCCAACATGCAAAATTGTTTTTGGGTTTTGTATAAGGATACAAGGGTTGTCCAAAAGTTTCAAACAAAAGTAGGAAAATTTGGACGTAAAAGGATTTTGGTTTTCAAATTTTATATGCATGGCGAGTGAAAAAAAATCGAATATGCTGGCGGAAAATCCAAATAAATGAAAATTTTCTTGTGATAAAATAGAGTATGCAGGGAGGTTTTTAAATGCATGTGGTGGAAAACAAAATCAAAAAGAAATCGAAAGATAATACCGATTTATCCTGTCGGCCAGGGCTTCGCCATTTTAAGTCCGGCGAGCGAGGACTTCTCCATTTCTTTTCATCCTTGTGGTGCAGGCCCTTTCCCTGGAGAGGAGGATGAAGATGGCTGCACCTTCTTCACTTGCCACACTTGGTTGGGCTTTGTTGATGTAGGTGGCTTTGTGTCTTGAAGGACTGGCTTCTTGGCCCATAATCCCGGCCTTGCTTGTTGCGGGCTTCTTGGGTTGGTACCATGACGGATTCTCAATTTTGTCAAGTTGCTTCCAAAAGGCGATGAGACTATCCGTCTTTCTTGGCGTCACTTCAACTTCACGGATGTTTGAGGGATTTGGCCCATACTTGATCTTGATCATTGAGCATTGCTCTTTTCTTGGTTGAAACTCAAACTTTTCCTCCTTCCCATTGATGTGGAATCGGATTTCTCCATTCCCAACATCAATTTGGGCGTTGCTGATGCGAGGAAGGGACGTCCCAAAATGAGGGCGTGTTCTTGTCAATATCCATCTCAAGCACCACAAAGTCCACCGGTATGAAGTTGCCTCGAATTTTTACTGGCACGTCTTCGGCTATTCCCGCGGGGTAGCGGACCGAAGAGTCCGCCAATTGCAACCTCATTGGTGTAGGAGTCAAGGTTGTGTAGCTCAAACGATCAAAGACTTCTTTGGGCATCACGGCGACGCTTGCCCCAAGATCACATAAGGCTTGGTCGAAGTGGTGTGCCCCAATGGAACATGATATTGTGGGGCAGCCAGGGTCCTTCTTCTTTTACGGAAGCCGATTGAGTATAGCTGCGCTACACTCCTCTGTGAGCTTGACCATTTCCTCGTTGGGTAATGGTCTCTTGTTGTTGAGGATGTCTTTAAGGTAACGTGCATATGTGGGCACCTGCACCATGTCCAATAATGGCACGTTGACATGAATCCTTCGGATGGTCTCGACGAATCGAGCAAATTGTTCATCCTCCTTTGGCTTCCTGTTTCTGTGAGGGAATGGCAAGAAGCTTGTGTCTTGAAATTCAATTCCATTCTTCCCGTCACTTGGCTTCGGTTCTTCTTCTTTTTCTTTGGTAGTAGAAGGGCTTTCCTCCTCCGGTTTGTTCCTGTTCTTCTTTGCTGCATGGTTAGGATATGGCGGATCCCGAGTGGATTTTCCTCCCCTCGTGGTAACCGCATTAACATTTTCCAACGAAGACTCGGGTTGCCCGGGATCTTCCCAGAATTAGAACCAGGAATAAGAGCAGCTAGCTGAGCAACTTGGGTTTCAATCATTTTATTAAAGCTCAGCTGATTTTTGAAAGCGAGAGGAGAAACCTTCTATTTGTGCGAGTTATGTTTTCTAAGACTTTGTCGTTGGCAGCAAGCGTTTTGTTGATAGATTCGTTGATTTTAGCTTGGCCATAAACCAAATCTTTCAAGGAAGGCTGATTATTGTTAAAGCCGAGAAAAATTGTTACCTCCTTGATATGATGGTCGGTTTTGGTTGTACCCTTGTCCTCCGTTTGGACGATATCCGTTGTTGTTGTTCATGTAGAATGCTTCTTCATGGGTATGGGGGCAATCCTTCCCCATGTGGCCGGTGTTCCCGCATTCCTCACACGTCATGTGTGAGTCCAATGCATGAACACCACCATTTGCGTTGTGTTCATCCAAGCGTTTTATGAGGAGGTCAACCTTGGCGGACAGCATGTCCACCTCCTTGACAGGGTGTACGCCTCTTGAGCGTGTTTGGAGTCGATCATCGCTCCACCCTTGATTGGAGACCATCTTCTCTATGAGTTCTTTTGCTTGGGCAACGGTTTTGGAGAAGAAGGCTCCTCCAGCAGCGGCATCCATATGTCCACGGGTTGTTGGTGTCAACCCGTTGTAGAAGTGTTGAAGAATGAGCCATTCCTCCATCCCATGGTGAGGGCAGGCCAGAATGTATTCTTGAAGCCTTTCCCATGCCTCGGGCATGGATTCATTTGTCGCTTGCTTGGAAACTTGCAATTCTTCCACGAAGGGCATTGGTTTTGCCCATCGGGAAAAACTTGGCGAGGAACGCCGTGGAACATTTGTCCCAAGTGTCAATGCTTGCACGATTGGCATAAAACCACTGTTTCGCCTTCCCAAGGAGGGATAGGGGAAACAGGCGAAGTCCGATAGCATCTTGGTTGACTCCGGCCGTGGTCGATGTGTTGCATATCTCCGGGAACTGTTGGAGATGAGAGTTGGCGTCCTCGGAGGCCTTTCCACAAAAGGGAATGGCTTGCACCATAGTGATGAGGCTGGACTTGATGTCAAGTCCTGCGGCACCGACGTCGACGTTGGGCCCAATGGGCACATTGGCGACGGAGGGCGCAGAGTAGTCACGAAGGGTCCTTTCAGCCATGAGTGTTGAGGTTGATGGTGCGGAAGATGCGGGCTCGCTTGTCGTGGGTTCTTGAGGAGAGACAACGACGCGAGGTCGAGTCTTTCTCGCAAGAGACTCGGGATTATCAACGAAGTTTTTCGGCAAGTTGAATCCACGCATGCACTATCCTGTTTTCACATTGAAGGGAAAACAGATCAAGGTTAGCTCTGCAAAGGTAATGATTAAATCATCATCAAGTGTAATCATGAACATTCATTGTATTCTTATTAACCAATGTCTTCCCCGGCAACGGCGCCGGAAATGCTTGTTGGCATCTCTTAAGGTCACGCGGAAAGAAACACGTGACCGCGGGAGAGCCAAGGGTTTAAGTCACTTGCACTATTTAACCAAATAATCCACATCCAGTACAAGTACTAGATATGTATTATAAGGTGGGTCATGAATATCCGCAAGCGGACGGATAACCCGTTGTAGCATTTCACCCGAGAGTATTCAAGGGTATCGTATTTATATTTTCCCAAAGGAAGACATGGTTGATAAGAGTACTTATGCTCATGGTGTTACAAAAGAGTGATGAAGTAATCACATTCCAATGCAGGGGTTAGGAGCAATAAATTGAGGATAGTGTGACACACACCAAGGCAATGCATTCTCTAATAAAAGGGATAGAGGCAATCCTAGATAAAGCTAAACTAGACTAGCGAGACCACTACTCCTAATGATACAACATTCATATGAGTGCGCAGCTTCTACCTAACATCCAAGATCATGCAAGCGCAAGCAAGCGTCTAATGCCTAGGCATCATCGGGAGATCCGTCTTACGCGAGGTCCGCCTCGCGACTCCGGCCTTTTAGACTCCTATGCCATGCCCGAACGTGGAGGATTACTTTGGATGACAAGGCTGTCACTTCTTGTCACCTACCTCTACAAACCGTGGGACACGAAGCACATTCAAAGGTGGGTAGATAACCCCAGCACCATGCCGGCGTCACTAACCACAACTCTAGATCCCTCGAGGCACCCCAATCCTACGGATCGACATGGTGGTAAATCTAGAGCACCCTTGCGGGACGATGAACCCGAAGCCTATTCATAAGAACACTAGTCTAACTAGCATAAGCCGGACGAAAGGATCAAAGCTAGCACTAAGTCATGCAAAGGCGTTCGTCGCTCAAGAATGAGCGACGAACGGCAATCAACCAAGTAAGATCAAGAGTAATCGATGATCAAGTATGAACGAACGAAGAACATTCGATATGTGTTCATCTTCTATTAATGAAGAACGAAGAACGAACGATGAACTCATATGAACGAACGATGAACGATCGAGCAAGATCATGACTACTCTGTCAAGCTCATGACAAGGATATAAACGAAAGTATTCCATACATAAAAGATCAAGTCTCACAAAGAGAGGATACAAGAGCTATACCCAATTCTCCACAAGACCTTGGGAGCAATGAGGCAGCCCACTACTAAGCCTAGCACTACCTAGAAAGCCTCTAAACTTCTAGTGTGAGGAGAGAATGATCCTTGTGTTGTTGTGTGTGTTAAGGAGGGGGGTACCCCTCCTTATATAGGCTTGAAAGGTCGGCTCCTGGAGGCGGTTTCGTAGGTCGGTGGCATTTAATGCGCGTGGAACCGACCTCCGGAGGCGGTGGGCAAACCGCCGAGAAAAGTGGGCCGGGGGGCCACCATACCGGTTCGGCCGAACCACCCCGGTGGGTTCGGCCGAACCGGTTCCGGCCCCTCCTGGGCTGGGCTTTGGCAGTTGGCTCCCCCACCGGATGTTGGTCTTTGTTCCAGTTGCTTGTGGCCTTCTTTGTGTTGGATTTCGTGGTCATTGGCCTTTTATCTTGGAGTTGATTCCCGCGGCGAAATGGAAGTTTTGTAAAAGTGTTGATTTGTCGCCTCGGGGCCCGGAATTCATCATTATCCACCTGCACACTAAAAATCTAGAGGTACAAGTGGAACTAGGTTATTTCTAAGTAAAATGCGTGTACGACATGCCTAGTCCTTCTCATTTATTTGACTAATTGACGGTCGAAATTGGTCGTAACAACCGTCAACACCCGGCTCGGCGCTCCGGAAAAATGTACTTCGCTCTCACGGACGGGAGGGACTTGGGGCGAACGGGCGGCACTAAGAGCTGTAAGGATTGCTTGCATAGCTCGGGGGTGGCGGTGGGGTTTGGAAGGGCCGGAGGCGGCCGGACGTCAAAGTGCGACTGCGGGGAAGAGAGAGAGAGACGAGCGCAGTTGGCTTTATCCCACGAGCAAGGAAAGAGGCGGTGGGAGGCTGCTGCTGCGTGGCACCGGCAGAGGGGAGGCGCGTGGCCGGAGCTTGCCGCGGTGGCTCGGGGGTGAGGCGGTGCGGCGCGGTGAGAGAGAGGAGAAAGAGAGATTGGTTGGGGCTGGTTTGGAGTTTTTGCAAAAACGTCCTTCTGTTTTTACTTAATTGAAAAACATACTTCCAAGGCTCGAAAAATTATGCGAAAATTCAGGGATACATTTGAGAATATTCTGGACCTTTTTCCTTTTAGGACGAAGTTCAAATTCCAAATAAATTTCGAATAAAAAATTCAAGTTGAAATTAAAAAGAGAAATTTTCATTATTTCTTGTAGACCTTTTTACAAATTAAAATAATTTCGTATCAACTCCAGAAATCTCTTATTTTTATGTTTAATCAACAGAAAATGTTAAACTCCAATATTTCTTTTATTTAATTTCCTCTTTTAAGAGCTTAACTTTAACTTAGGTTAACGTTATTATTTTATGTGCATTTCTTAACACAAAAGTAAATATTTTCCCAAATGCACATGATGACATGATGATGAATGCCATGCAATGCACTTCAGTTGTTAGGGTTGTTACAGCCCTCGCTCCTTATAGGAATCTCGTCCGAGATTCACGATCGAAGCGACTAGGCGATGGTACTAAAGATCTCTCAGTAATCGGATCGGAGAAACTCTTCTTGCTCTTAAGTAGCTTTCAACTTCGAGTGATTGCTTCGCTAAATCTTGTAGAACTTGATGGTTCGATGTCGAGTCACTCAATGCTTGGTGTCGAGCACTCGATCGGATGTGCATCATATGTCGAATCCGACTCTAGCGGTTCCACATCTCGCGATTGGTATATCTACGGGTGGCTTCGGACACTTGTTTAAATGAGATACGTGGAACACATTGCGGGTTCTTGATAAGTGTGCTGGTAACTCCAAACGATGTGCCACGGCTCCTCATCTTTCCTTTATTGGAAAAGGGTCCGACGTATCGTGGAGCTAACTTGCCTTTGATTCCGGATCGTCGGACAGCTTTGATAGGAGATACCCGGAGATAACTTAGTCTCCAACCTTGAGCATTATTCTCGACGTCCCTTATCCGATTTGTCGAGATTTAGCTCTCTTTAGGTTTTGTTGCATGAGGCGTACTTGTTCTTCGACATTCTTTACTAGATCCGGTCCAAATATTATTCTCATCTCCACGTTCCGACCAATTTAACGGTGTGCGACAACCATGACCGTGTAGAGCTGAAAACGTTGATACTCTAACACTTTCTTGGTATCTCGTTGTTGTTTAAGAATTCTATTAACGGTAGGCATCTTTCCCAATCTCGATTGTATGACAAGACACCGACTCGACGCACATCTTCTAGATGTTGGTTGGTTCTCTCTGTCTATCCATCCGTTTGAGGAGAATAAGCTAAGCTTCGAATCACCCTCGTTCGCACCGACTCATATACTGCTCTCGGAATCTGGATACAAACCGAGCTCCTTGATCCGAGATGATGGTCTTTGGTACTCCATGTAGACAGAGAATGCGGCGATGTATAGCTCCGCATATTTCTCGGCGGTGTACCGAGTATGTACCGGTATGAAGTGAGCTGCCCTTGGTCAACTCTGTCCACTATGACCCACATAGAGTCGTGCTTCGTGGAGTTACCGGTAAGCCGATAATGACATCCATACTAATATCTTCCTATTTCCATTCGGGAATACTCAAAGATGGAAGTGGACCCGCTTGCTTCCGATGACCCGGTTTCACTCGTCGGCCGGTGTTTCACTCACGGACATACCTTGCTAATTCTCGTTTCCTTCTTGTCCACTAGAATCTTTTCTTCAAGTCTTATACATCTTGTTGGTTCCGGGATGAATAGTGAGTAGATGTATGTACTTCATCCAAGTATCTCCTTGCGAAGTTCCAAGTTCTTAGGTACTACTAGCCTATTCTTGAGCCAGATCACATCTTCGCTACCTTCTCGAAGACACTCTATTTCACCCTTCTTAATTCGTCTTTTAATGTGACTCTTACCAACATCTTTCTTTTGAGTTGCTACCAGTTCTTCGCGAAGAGTAGGAATAAGAGCCAATTACTCATCACTTCATATGGAAGGATCCGGAGATCGGGCTCGCTAATTTCCTCTTTAGATGCTTCAGTCAATAGCCGAGCGGTGAGGTTGTTGCAACTAGCTTTCTCGGGTTGGAAGTGGATCTCGATCTCATAATTCCTCTTAACCATCTTTGTCGACACAGGTTCAGATCCTCTTGAGTGATGATATAGTTAAGACTCTTGTGGTCTCTGTATAAATGTACCAAGCTTTCCAATAGATGGTGTCTCCAGCTCTTCAATGCTAGAACCACAGTTGTTAATTCCAGCTCCTATGTGGGATAGTGTTCCTCCTGTCGCCTAAGCTGTCGAGACGCGTAGGCAACTACTCGATCTTCTTGCATTAGAACACATCCAAATCATGTGCCCGAGGCATCACGAGTGCACCTCAAATGGCTTGGTCAAATCCGATCGAGCTAACTCCGGTGCGGTTGTGAGTAACTTCTTCAATGTCTGAAAAGCTTCTTCACAATCATTGCTCCATTCATACTTCTTATCCTTTTCCAGCAATTTAGTCATTGGCTTGGCAATCTCTCGAGACATTGGGAATGAACCTTTTATAATAACCAGCCAACCCTAAGAAGCTTCGGATCCGTGTGACTGATTTAGATGGCTTCCAATCCGATAATTCTTTACCTTACCAGGATCAACAGTCACTTCTTCTGCTGATATCACAAGACCTAGGAATGGTACTTCCGTCAGCCAAAACTCGCACTTACTCGAATTTGGCATCTAACCGATGATCCCTTAGGCGTTGGAGCAGGGTCCTTAACCGTGTCTGTATGTCCCTCTTCCGACTTGAAGTAGATCGGAATGTCGTCTATGAATACTACGACAAACTTGTCCAGCTCTAGCATAAACACCGGTTTCATGAGATGCCCGGAGTGTGCTGGTGCATTGATTAGACCAGAGGACATCCCCGGTACTCATAGGGTCCATACATGGTAGAGACAACTATTTTTGGTATATCTTCTGCTCTAATTTCGATCTGCTGATATCCTGAGCAAAGATCTATCTTGGTAGCACTTTTGCTCCCATCAACCGATCAACCGGATGTCAATTCGAGGAAGTGGATACTTGCGCTTAATGGTCACTGCACTCAAAGTTCGATAATCTGCGCATAACCTCAAGGTTTGATTCTTCTCCTTGACGAACAATGTTGTCATCCTCAAGGTGATGAACTTGGGCAATATATCTCTTATCCAAGTAATTCCTTCGACTTGCACCTTTACTTCTGCTAGCTCATTGGGTGGCATCCTATACGGTTCTGATATGGATGCAGTCCTTGGTTGAAGTTCTCTCTTGAACTCTACTCGCCCGATCGGGTGGTGAACCCGGTAAGTCTTCCGGAGAACATCAAGATATTCGCAAACTGCAGGAATGTCTTCCAAACATTTACCAGTAGTTTTATAGATCACCGGAAATATAGCTTGGGAAGAAGTCAACCGAAGACAATCTCGTCCATGAAGAGGAGAGTTCGGATGAGCTGCAAAAGCATCTATATCCAGATCTGCCTTATAATACTTCATCCATCTCATGCCAAGAATCGCATCAAATCCTTGCCCGTCTAAGACTATAAAGGAGGTGGGATGATCCTTACGACTCGACTTCAATGATATCTCCGTAGTACTTTGATCTGCAAGTCTCGTTACCCCGTGTGATAATATGAGATGTGGATAATCATCTTGCATGACGGAGGGTTATATCTTGGACATATCCTCTTGTCGATGAAGTTGCGGTTTGCTCCCGAGTCAAATAACATACTCGGCAGCATGATGTTTGATAGAGAACAAACCAGCAATGACTTGTGATCCTTTCGAAATCTCCTCGGATGTGGTAAAGGTGACACGACCAGTCTTCTTCTTATCATTTTACTTGCATGATTCTGTCGACCAACCGCTTTTCTTTCAGGACGCGTTGAAAAATTCTGCTTTGTTGGTTCGACACCATCTTGAGCCAAGTGTCTAAGCCAATCACCGTTATAGCATGGATGATCAACGGATTTTGGCGTCGAGGATAAGATACGTATACTTGATTAGTCCGATTATTGAACCGATGAACGGGAGAACACTTGTTACTCATGCTCGAGGTGGCCGGTAAGAAATGGAACCTGATTGCTTAGGCTCGAACCTTTGATCTCGTTGCGAAGTGTAGACTAGATAATATTTAGAAGATACCTCACTTCCTTGTTCATCGGCTGCTATCTTCTTAGTCTTCTCTTCTTGATGAGCATGAAGAGCATCCTCCATGAGTATAGCATCACTTACAACTCCTTAAACTAACTTCACGGGTCCCAATTTAGACTGTCAGGGTGCTTGTTGTCAATATCTACCACTTTTATGCCGGGATCAGGAGTCTCGAGATTTATAAGGGGTTGGTCAAGGATGAAGGAACAGATTTAACTCGGAAAGGTTGAGATTATGAAACACATGGATTATCAAAAGATGCGACGGTGCTTTCGGTACTGTCTGGTGTTGAAGGAATTATAGGCTTAAGATAAAGATAGTTGCACCGATGAGTTTCCAAACCAGTATTCTTCTTTCCGGTTGCGTACCTTAAGTTATACACCGTCCGTTCGGAAGAACATCGTATTTGGATTCTCTTCTAGTTTTAAAATAGAGTATGCATTTCCATACCGCTCATGTTTGACTTGGAGAAGCGCACAGGCGAACCGGCACAATTCAAAGGCAAAATGGCAATTTAAAAGTGCAAAACACCCATTTTCCAAACTAGTTCTCGGTACAACTTAGTCTAGTCAAAAAGGTGATTATTATTTCTTTACTGGAAGTCACTCAAGAACTTCAAGGAAAGATAAGTTCATGATGTAATTGAGTGAAAGAAGGAAAATGACTTTCGGACTAGGAATAGTCATCTCATAATATCGGAATTTTATCATCCCAACAATTTCCGTCGAGATGAAGAGTCTAAATAGAAATCGAAATGGCTATCGCTGGAGAGGGAAAGAAAACTTTTGATAGCGACAAAAGTGGTAGTTAACCGGTCATTCGCCTGGAAGAGGCATAGAGCGATCGAAGTGGCATCGGTGACTAGCTCCCGGATTCTTCTACTCTTTTATTTCGCCCTTCTGCTCTTCTTTGGGAAGTTATTGGACTTGTTGAAGATCCCATATCTTATCATGTGTCTCTTACTAGATCTGCATCTAGTTGTTTAACCCTTTCTTTGGCAGCTGTAAGTTGTTCATCCCAAGATTCACCTGTAGCACCCATTCATACTGGCATCTTTTAATCTATCCCTTGAAATCCGTAGCTCTCATATGGGGCTCCTTGATAACTACGAGATGATTATCCTTTTCTCCGATTGCCTTTAATCATTTGTAGATGAAGATCTTAAATTTCCCCATTCCATTTCCTCTCGTAGGAGAGTTCGCTTGCTTTTTGTTTCACCAAGCATAATCTCCTTTCTAGTGTCCTCCATAGGAAACTAACTTTACACTACAATACTAACTTGATCTAATTCCCAAAAACCTCATATTATAGCACTCAAAATGTGATGATGCATGCACTACACCGTATTAGTCAAACGACCGAAAGTTAACACGAACTAACACGGATAGTTAGTGACTACCTGTAACACCACGAACTTCGAACAGTTAGATAGCTAACGGTTCTAAGTCCTTAAATGGGCTCCGTACTCTCGCGTACTCTAAACGTGCTAAACGAGTTAAGTTTTGAAAACAAGCTTGTAACGATGTACTTGTTGCCCCTGTATTGCTCCGATACCAGTTGTGACATCCCCTCCGGGATACCCAGGACTCGGTACAGGGGGACACTCAACGCAGCGAGTTACAACAGTTCATCATCTCATACAAGCCGAATATATACATCATGGTATAATACAACCAGGTTTTCGAAATACAAACATTGTACGAGTAGAAGCATAATACATTAATGAAGTTTAACAACCTACGAGTCTTGCAGCGGAAACTTGTACTTTGCAACAAAAGACCACTAGCGTGGTGTTCCGAGCCCGTCGTACACCACGATACTCCTCGCTCAGGACGTCGGGATCTGTTCCCACTTGAGGGAACCACCCTCGGAACACGACTCCTCTTCCGGACAGCTACCGCAACAGCCGTGGAAGAACGACTCGGTCCTGAAAAACATAACGAACAAACCCCGAGTATTCTAATACTCAGCAAGACTGACCCAGTCAACATGGCACGCTAAGGCCGACGCCTAGTATGCAACGGCTTTCCGGCTGTGGGGTTTACTCCTTTGCGAAAACAGCACTAATAATAGATCCTTACTTTCAGGTTTTAGCTCACAATTAAGTTCATTAGGAACCCAAGTTTGCAGTCTACAACTACTGCAATCAAGTTTGCAAGAAAAGATCATTTGTGACCAACAATTCTTTCATCTCTCATCCTCATCTTTTAGTTGATTACTACGATGTGACGAGCTAAACAAGCGGTACTCATTACTGCGAGGGACAGCGATTCGAATCGATTTTATACCAGCTGGCAAAACCCGACTACACGACGTATACGCATCACACCGATCGTATACGACAACCTTTCCCGCTAGCACCGACAGCAGACTAGCCATTTCCAACTCCCCGGGAGTATGGCGAAGCCACGACTTCCCTCGTGGTCGACCCATCTCCCTCCCGTGAGACTATCCTCTCACTAACAGCCGGCAAAAGAGAGCCGGCTACGCTACATCTCTCGGAGCGATAGGGTACATCAGCTTGCTAGGCCCATGATACCAGCATGTAGTACGGTACGTTCAAACTTGTTCAACTAGGCCGACAACGGTACGGTCCTTGACCGACACGGACGGGGCTACCACCTTGCAAGACCTTAACTCCGTCTTTGCCCTTTCTCCTACGGGGCCCGTCCGGTCTCAACTTATTATCATCTTCACTTCCATTCTCATCTTGCTCTTATCATTCTTCTTAGCAATAATAAACCAGCCATTACCCTATATCTCGCGAGTAGTGTTGCCACCACTCGACTTCTACCGATTCCCTATGACATAAGCTTAGCAGTTATCGAACTCTATTGAGCTACCTGTACCAAGTATAGCATAAACAAATGGAAACCTACCTCATGCATCTAGGATATCAAGCAACTCCTATAACTTAATGCACACTCATGACTCATTACCGTGATAAAAGAAAAGACTTTAAAAACATAGGTGGGATGCACCGGGGCTTGCCTGGATTCGAGTTGTAGTTAGCTTCCTCGATGTGCTTGGTCGACTTCGAAGTTTTCGTCTCCTTTCTCGACCTCGGACGGAACCTCGATCACGCCGGACCTAGGTCGACCAACAATACGTCGCGAATCACAACCATGCATGCATGAATGGATATGACATGATGTGCAATGATTGTATTAACCAAGATCGTTAATTAGCAATTACTCATTAACTAAGCTTGTTAATGATTAACAAGTAATCACGTTCGTTAAGTAATAAGTAATAATTGATCATGCTTATTAATTATCGCTTAATCAAGGTCATTAATTAACAATTAATCTTGTTTATTAATTAACAAAATACTCATGTTCATTAATTAACCATTAATCATGTTCATTAGTTAACAATTCATGATTATTCATTAATCAATGATACATAGGGTACTAAATTGGGATCACATGAAATGATGGTGTTTATGTTGAATTTTGGAAAACAGTTTTCACAAACACTTTCGTCTACAGTATCTCTAATTTTTAAAGAAATTTATTTTTCAAAAACAATTAATAATTAGCATAAAATAATAGGTTATATTAACTAAAGAAAGGTAAATAATTAAACTATGACATTATAATTTCTCAAAATAGGTATTTGAGTTCATAATTAAATAGAGAATAATTTTATGAATCTAATGCACTTTGTTTGGCATTGTTCTGATTTTTGTGGAATTTTCTATGATTTTTAGGAGATTAATATAGGTTCCGTGCCACACGAGGGGGCACAGGATTGCCATACCAGATCCGACGTGGCCACACGGGATCCGGGCCGTGTGGCCCGCTATGTGGCCATGGTCGTGACGGCGGTCGGAAACGGCGATGCGATGGCCGGAGCGGGCCGGCTTGGGCCAAAGCTCGACGCTTGGCGCTCTACATGATCGGTGGGCTGCGAGGACAACACGAGTGAGGTCGGTGGTGCCGGAGGTTGGTCGGAGAGGTGCCGGCGGCGAGTGGTGGGTTGGGTGCGGCTCCGGCGAAGTGCGGGGACCGCCGTGGTGCGTGGAAGTCGGGAAAACTCACCGGAAGCTTCAACGGAACATGGGCAAGAGCGGCACACGATTGGTTGATCTTGGGGACGGCGGAAACCCGGAGCTCACCGCGGAGGTAACGGCGGCGGCGCCGGAGCCGAGGAAGAATGGCTAAATTGCCACGATCCTGCGAGTAAAACTCGATGGCTGGTGCACTAGAGAGTAGAGTATACTGTTGCGCACCCGGGGAAGAGAGGAAGGGCAAGACGGCTTATCGGGCAGGGCGAATTTGGAGGCGCCGCGGCGGTCCACCATGGCGACGGTCCTAGGGAAAAACAGCCTCGATCTTGGGCGTCAAGACGGCTTGAGGGGAGCGGGAGCCGGGCGAGCTGCAGGAGAGAAACGCGGAGCCGGTGACGGTGCGGATTGGGTTGGAGAACGACCGAGACGGCCGGGCAGCGGTGATCCGGAGAGACGACGGTGGCGGCCGAGAATGGATGAAGATGAACGAGAGAGAGAGGGAAAGTTTGGGACGGCCCTAATTTATCCCGGCGGTTCCCGATGGTGGTGACGCGGCCCACGAGCAGCTGCGTGGCGCCGAGAGGACGAGGCGCGCGGCCAGGAGTTGCTGCGTGGCGCCGGCGGCAAGGCGGTGCAGAGAGGAGAAGAAAGAAGAGGCTGCCTGTGGACCCGAGTTGGAATTTTTACAAAAACACCCTCCTGTTTTTAATTAATTGAAATCCATACTTCCAAGGCTCAAAAAATTATGCGAAAATTCAGGGATACATTTGAGAATATTCTGGATCTTTTTTCCTTTTAGGACGAAGTTCAAATTCCAAATAAACTTTGGATTAAAATTTTAAGTTGAAATTAAAAAGAGAAGGTTTCATTTTTTCTTGTAGACCTTTGTACAAAATAAAATAATTTCTTAGCAACTCCATAAATCTTTTATTTGCATGTTTAATCAGTAGAAAGCTGTTAAACACCACAATTTGCTTTTATTTAAATTCTTCTTTTAGGATCTTAATTTAATCTTAGGTTAAATTTATATTTTATGTGCACATTTGACACCAAATTAAATAGTTTTACAATTGCATCATGATGACATGCTCATGAATGACATGAAATGCACTTTTATTTGTTAGGGTTGTTACAGCGTGCGGGTAGTAGCAGACACACAAGCCATCAGCAAAAACGGCAACCTACATCTATAATCTGTTTCATTAAGTGACAGGACGGATGTTCTATTCTCGTGCCTTACAACTACAAGTAAGTCCAACAAGTCTCTTCATCTTCTCTTGCATTGAAAGGCTTGGTTGAATACTAACTCATACGATCATTCTTGCAGTGATCACTGGATCTGCTTGGTCCTTATGCCAAAAAATAGGTACCTTCTTGTCCTCCACAGCCTCGACTTGGACAAAAAGGGTTATTCTGACATCGTGAGCATCATTGGCTGGTACGAAGTTAATCATCATACACATCTATAATACGGAAACAATAGTTTTATCTAACTATAAGTTTTTTACGATGGAGCAGCGCATACGAGAATTATGTAAAGGCTGGCGGTCCACACAATCCAAGGCGGCCGAAAAATATGTACTTTCGGCACAAATTCCTGGTATGATATATTTGTCTCACTTCTCTACGTCGTTGTCCGACTATCGCTATGATTCACAAAATAGTAACTTATTTCCTTTATTTTATAGTGTGTTAAACAAGTGCAAGGTAGTATCCACTGTGTCTACTACACTTGTTTGTACGCGAATAGCTTCTCCGGTTACATGTATGCCATTGTTGAAGAGAGTGACCAACGGATGCGTTTTGTTGAGTTTATCACAATCTATTGATTTTAATTATAATTACAATCTTGTTAATAAAGAAATTCTAATGGTAGAGAACCAGAACGGACAAACAGATATTACAAGAATTTAAGAACAAAGGGTTCCCGTAAGGACCAAAACATCCGACTTCGGACCAAATGTTAATGATCGTGGAGCGGATGTGTCGGTTCTTGCTCAGAGAGGTTATCTCTCATGCTGGCAGGTTCTTCGACCAAGACAATGAGAGCACTAGGGACCATCGTTCTCTCTATGAGTGGTGTGGTTCGATACGACCATTCGTGAACGATGGTAGTGAAGACAATGATGAGTGGATTAGGAAAGTAGTTTGATAGACTTGGCAGTTTCTCATGTAAAGACAATGTAATATATATATGCAAGTGACTTGTGATTTGTTTTGAGAAGTAAACATTTGGATGATGAATACATGTGAATATTTTGAGATGTCAATGACTTGTGATTAATATATGTGTATGTTTTAAAATTTGTTGTATTTCTGGTGTACTGTAATTTATTTATTTATTCGGTACTCAAATATTAACGGCGTTAGTGATGAAAACCGACAAAGGTCTTATTAACGACGGCTTATATTTCTGGTGGCCGTTAATAATAACCTTATTAATGGTGGTTGCAGATTCCAACCACCGTTAATAAGGTTATTATTAACGGTGGCTGGCTCGACCAACCGTCGTTAAAAACACTTTTGTAACGACGCTTGGTGATGGGTCGCCGCAACAAACCTCCATTTATAACCGCGGAGCCGTAGCGGCGGCCCGGCCTACCCGCCGCTATAGCCTCATTTGGCCCGCCGCTACAGTGGGTCGGTGTAGTAGTGTTTTCTCTACGAGATGTAATTAACATAATTTTTATGTATATGTAAGAATTATGGAAGTATGAACTCGTAATAACTGAATTATTTTCTTTTACGCATTAAATTAAATTCAAATTAAAACTTGTCTCTTTTGATGAGGGTGCACGTCACCTCGACAGTCTTCCCGTCATAAAAAAAAAACCGATCCAAATGAATCTGCACCGGATGAAACAGAGAAACTCATATACCAAACAATTGAGTTAAAATATATAGGAACGAGCTGATGGAAGAAACTCATTACTGAAAATGTATCATTGTACCAACTATCATTCAAATCTACTTATCTTTTAAAAGTGCAACCCACTAAGTGTCATTAACTTCTATTTCTCTCAACTCTCATGAAGCCACATCAGCTGAATAATTTTATCCATCAGATCATTGTTTGTATCACATCATGTCCATTCAATCTCACTTCTCTCTATCGGCATGCTAATGGTCCCTAATTTATTTCATCCTTATTTCTCCTCCAGCAATTACAAACGCATTCGTTCACATCTTTTATCCCCCTTTACTGCTCCATTTATTACACCACCTTCACCATGAGGCAATGCGGCACGGTAAGGCCACAATCCAAAGAACTCAAAAGACACCTAGAACAGTTTCAATCCTATATAAGAATTGCCATGCCCTGAACATCTCGGTGTACAGGGAAGCTATAGGACCTCTTCCTGAGGTCTCTCTCTATCTCTCTATGCAGTAGGTTTTCAATCCTCATTTTTTTTACAAAAGGTGTGGTGGGTTCTTTTTCCCTGATGCATGCAGATTGCAATTGGCCTTGCTGATACTACTTACTCTCTCTCTCTATATATATCTCATTGACCAAAATCCCCCTTTTATATTGAACCATTATTTTCTTTCTATGCCTTTTCTCAAGTGGCTCTATGAATCACGTCATCAAATGTTCTCTATTCACATCTACCTAATTTTTTCTGTTTCTTTTTGTAATTGGTGTAAATGATACGGATACATTGCTCCATGAAATGTTATATTATGATTTGGTAAAGTGGCATTTCAGTGCACAATTCAATATTTTCATTTTCTTTGTCAATATAATTATTTAGATCCATTGTTCTAATATATGACCGACACTTATCTTATAATCCAGCCTTTATAGAACCATCTATTTTTTTAATAGATTCATTAAAGTTGATATCCTTACTAAATAAAGGTGGAGTGCTTAAGTTTGATATTAGTCATTTTCAGGTAGCAAAATCAAACCAATCTCTATGTAAAATTTTAAAATACTACTTCTTAACTAATGCATGTCAACATATGGACAGCCGCACAACATATGAATCACCTATCCTCAATAACCGACATCAAATTTTCTATATTTGGATTATTAGTTCCATATTCACCTTTAAGGTGTGATGATATAAACTTCTAAAATAAGATGCATGCATATAAACATAACAAAGATTGTTTCTATCATTCTTTGAAGTTTTGATAAGAATATACGGCAGCAACACGCGGGTATCATCTAATATAAATGGTTTATAGGACGAGCTGATAGAGGAATCAAGTGTTCAATTATGACAACAGTAACAGCAGAGACGGATAGATAGGCTTAGGTAACTTCCTCTCCATTGGCTCAGTCCATACAGAGACGGCATTGTGTTCTAGATGAAGCGCTGCTAAATTTTTTATCTAAAAAATGCAACCACTGTTCTCTCTGCAGCAGTCTCTCTCTTTCCCTCCCCTCTCTCTCCGGTAGATGCCCCATCGATCCCGGGACCGCGGCTCCGCGCCTGCTTGTACCAGACATATGACTGAGATACCTTTCTACAAGAACAGTGCTCACAAGACCGGATCATTGTTAGGTCTTGTTCGTTTGGGCATAGAACAACATGGATCGCAGACCAAACCAAATAGAACAGGAGAATGTGTGGAACAGATCCAACCCAACTCAAAATTGTCGTTCGGTTGCATATGAATTGGTATGAGAACCCATCTGATTCAAGACCATTCCATGCCCATTCCTACCCTGAAGACCTGACATCAATCTATAACTCTACCCCATGGAATGTAGCAGGCCTGTGTAAAGTGAAAGAGCTGGAACCACTCAATCCAGCCTGGGGGCTGTCCTAGTGGGATCCATTACCACAGAAACGAACAAGGCCTTAGAGTGTTAGTAATCCTCCTAGTTCACTTGCTAGTGAATAGAGCGCCGTATTCACTCGCATACTAGGAGTTCTCGACCATGTGGCTTGGATCATCCTTCCGTGACCATTGTACCTTGGAGTCAAATAAGCCTCTTCTGTCCCCAATTGAATTTGGTATACATCGAGGTGCTGCCAAGCATACACCAATTCGATTCAAGAACACAGCTCAAAATCGTCTTTCCGTAGTCTGATTTAAGCATACACCTATTCATTCAAGAACACAACTCAAAATCGTCTTTCCGTAGTCTGATTTAAGCATACACCTATTCGATTCAAGAACACAGCTCAAAATCGTCTTTCCGTAGTCTGATTTCGTTATTCTTGCTATCTTGCATGGATCTCTTCAAGCGTAAACGAGTGGGTCATGAAGGAGCTGCTCATCTCCACCTCGAGCTAGTCAACATAACAGAGCCAGGTGATGAACCGTCGTGCTTCTGTTGCTGTAGCTGAGCATTTGGGCCAGGATTAAGCCCGGCCATTTCACTATGGCGGGAAACGGGATGGCCTGGTCAAATGCAGGCCCATGCCAGCCCACAGATCAGTGTGGGCTGTGTCAGGACGCAGCACAGCCTATGGAATGGCCCAAAAAGTGTAACAGCCCGGTAGGCTCGGTAGTCTAAACTTCCTGTAGCAAGCGACAATCTGTTTCAACTTTCAACCGGCAAAACTCACATATATTGTTTTGACGTGGCAACCCCCGCAATGTCATATGTGGACCAGGTCATCATATAACCATCGGTCGGACATCTTTTTCTTCCACGCGTTCAGCTTTCGCCACGCTAGACTTCCTTCGGCTGCCTGCACCCCCTTCACATGCATCTTCTTCTGTATGTCCATCACTTTCTTCTTCCGGCAGTTCGTAGGCTCCTCCGATTTACTTTCTTTTTCCTCACATTCGGTCTTCGCCGCGTCTCCTTCCACAAGATCTTCCTCCTGACCGCCTTTGTTTTTATCTCCTCACGCTCGTGGTGTCGCAACCATCCACAGGCTTGTCCAATTTTCCATTAGTTTGCTGTCACATCGCCCCATCTCCATGAATCAAGAACATTTGTTCCTCTTGTCTAAAACAATTTATGCCTTCTCTTGGAAGAATAAGGTTTCTTCGTTAGAACAGTTGATTTTCTATCTCGGAACAATCAAAGTCCTTAATTGTAACAATCAGTTCTTCCTAGTGTAAGAACGATGTCGTGCAGCTGGTGAGCTTCGGGAGGAAGAAGACGAAGCCAGGAGGTGGTTCTTTCCTTGGAGCAGCCCTAGCAAGCCACACGAACTAGAGTGCATAATTGGTCGGCAACCCGTGATCCATTAAAGAATACTACGTCCGGGTTGTGGGCTGTTGCAGGTGATTGGTCGACGACCGGGCTTTCATTGACCCGATCAACCCATAAAAAGCCTTGGCAGCCCACCTTGGACACCACATGCGCCTACCTACCACTGCTTCTCTCTCTCTCTCTCTCTCTCTCTCTCTCTCTCTCTCTATATATATATATATATATATGACATCCCTTCCGGGACACCCGGGAGTCGGTACAGGGGGACACTCGACGAAGCGAGTTACAACAGTTCATCATCTCATACAAGCCATAATATATACATCATGGTATAATACAACCAGGTTTTCGAAATGCAAACATCGTACAACGGAAGCATAATACATTACGAAGTCTAGAACACTACGAGTCTTGCAGCGGAAACTTATTCTTTGTACAACAAAAGACCATTACTACGACTAGCGTGATGTACCGAGCCCATCGTACATCACGATCCTCCTCGCTCACGGCGTCGGGATCCGTTCTTACTGGAGGGAACCACCCTCGGGACACTGCTCCTCTTCCGGGAAGCTACCGTACAAGTCGTGGAAGTATGACTCGGGTCCTGAAAGCATAACGAACAAACCCCGTGTATTCTAATACTCAGCAAGGCTGACCCCTCAACGAGCACGCTAAGGCCGACGCCTAGTATGCAAAGGCTTTATGGCTGTGGAGTTGACTCACTTCCGAAAAAAGCACTAATAGTTGATCCTTACTTTCCAGTTTTAGCTTCATATTGAGTTTAATAGAAACCAATGTTTGCAGCCTACAACTACTGCAATCAAGTTTGCAAGAAAAAGATCATTTCCTGACCAACCGTTCTTTCATCTCTCATCTTCATCTTTCAGCTTGATTAACTACGATGTGACGAGCTAAACAAGCGGTACTCATTACTGCGAGGGACAGCGATTTGAATCGATTTTATACCAGCTGGCAAAACCCGACTACACGACGTATACGCACCCCACTGGTCGTATACGACAACTTTTCCCGCTAACACCTGGCAGAAGACTAGTCGTTTCCAAACTCCCCGGGAATATGGCGATCGCACGACTTCCTCCGTGGCCGACCCATTTCCCTCCCGTGAGACTCCGATCTCACTAACAGCCAGCAAAAGAGAGTTGGCTACGCTACATCCCGGGGCGGTAGGGTACATCAGCTTGCTGGGCCCATTACACCAGCATGTAGTACGGTACGTTCAAACTTGTTCAGCTAAGCCGACAACGGTACGGTCCTTGACCGACACGGACGGGGCTACCATATTGCAAGACCTCGACCACGTCTTGCCCTTTCTCCTACGGGGCCCATCCAGTCTCAACTTTATTAACACTTTCTTTAAATTAACGACAACCACATCAAGCACTTAAAGCATCCATGCTTTAAGATCACCTAAAACATCTACCGTTGCGACTATGAATTAAGCATAGTTTTTATTGAGCTACCTGTACCAAGTATAGCATGAATAAAAGGAAACCTATCCCATGCATCTAGGGTGTCAATCATTCCCTATCACCTAATGCACAAACATAACTTAACTACTGTAATAAAATAAAATATTTTAAAACATAGGTAGGATGCGCCGGGGCTTGCCTCGATTCATGTCGGTGTTAGCTTCTTCGGTGGTTCGTTCGACGTCGATGTTCACGTCTCCTTCCTTTGCCTCGGACGGAACATCGATCACGTTAGGACCTAGTTCGACCAACAATATGTGGTGAATCATAATCATGCGTGCATGAATGTATATGACATGATATGCAATACTTTTATCGACACGTTCATTAATTAACAGTTATTAACTTATTAATGATTGGCAATAACACATGAAGTAATAAACTAGGATTACATGAAATGACGGTGTTTATGTTTAATTTTGGGAAACATTTTTCATAAAATTAAATAATATTTAACATAAAATAATAACTTCGATTAATCAAAGAATGCAATTAATTAATACTTATGAAATTAAAATGCTCAAAATAGATATTTGATTTCATAAACAGATAGAGAATATTTTTCTGAATATAACAAAATTGGTTTTACATTTTTCTGATTTTCATTTAATTTTCAACGAATTTTTGAAAGTCGAAAAGGGTTCACGTGCCACATGCGGGGCCACAGGGTTGGGCCGCACGCGGTCCTACGCGTGTGGTCCGCGGTGTGGCACCGCCGCAGAGGCGAGCTCACGGCGGCGCGGCCACCGCACTTGGGCGGCGTTGAGCCAAAGCTCACCATGAGACCTTCTACGTGCTCTACTCGACGTGGCGAACATGATGCTAATGATGAGCTCGCATGAGCGGTGCCGGAGACATGCCGGCGGCGAGGTGCGGCCATGGGAGACGCTTCGGCTTGGTGCGGAGATCGCCGTGATGCCTAAAAATTGGGGAAACCGGTGCCACAAGCAGCTACGACACATGAGCAAGGGTGGCGAGTAGCTGCGCGTCCTTGAAGATGATCGGAGATGGTTGCTCACCGTGGAGATGTGGACGGCGGCGGACCGGGTGTGGAGAAGACCGCGTCTTTCACGGTGACCTGCGGAAAAGAAAGGGTGCTGAGCGACCAGGAGTTAGAGTAGCAAGTTGTGCACGAGTGGGTGCGAAGAGATTGCATGATGGCTCACCGGAGTGGAAGAATTTCGAGCTGCGGTGATGGCGGCCCGACGGTGAGCTTCACGGGGAACGGCTCGATCCTCCGGATTTAGAGCCGCTTGAGGACGAGTTGAAGCTCGGAGAGTAGCAGGGAGGCTGGCGGAGCTTGGGGTGGTGAAAGTTTGGATGGAGACCTTCCAGGGCGGGCTGGCGGCGTGGAACTAGGGGGCTTCCAGCAATGGCGTTGAGAGGAAGAGAAACCGAGAGAGAGGGAGAGAAAGGGATAGGGCCGGCGGCTTTATCCCGGCCAGGGAAGGAGGTGAAGCGAGCAGCCACGTGGGGAGCGAAGCTGCTACGTGGCGAGCGACGTGGGCGCACGGCCGGGATTGGCAACGGCGGCGAGCGGCGCTGAGAGAGAGGAGAGAGGAGAGGGCCGGCGCCGGGCCCTAGCCCGGCGTTTTTGCAAAAAGGTCCTCCTGTTTTTAATTAATTGAAAAACATATTTCCAAAGCTCGGAAAAATTCAGTAAAATTCAGGGGTGTTAATAAAAACATTTCAAACACTTTTCTTTTCAGGTCGAGGTTTAAATTCCAAATATTTTTCGGATTAAAAAATCATGTTTAAAATAAAAAGGAAAGCTTTAATTAATTCTTGTAGGCATTTTTACAAAAGAAAAAATTTCAGAGAAACTCCATAAATCTTTTATTCTTATGTTTGACCAACAGAAAATGTCATACATAATAATTTATTTTTATTTGAATTCTTTTTAAGAACTTAATTTAACTTAGGTTAAATTGATATTTTATGTGCATATTCGACACAAAATTAAATAGTTTCACAAATGCAACATGATGATTAATGACATGAGATGTGCTTTTATTTATTAGGGTTGCTACTCTCTCTCTCTCTCTCTCTCTCTCTCTCTCTCTATCTATCTATCTCTCTCTCGCACTCTATGCGTGGTCCGGTGCTCCACTTTCTCCCTCCCTCCCCACGGTTCTGCCACCGTCCATTGCTATGCTTTCTCCCTCCCTCACCGTTGTCTGCTACTCGCCCCTCCATCAGATCTGCACATCCCACTCAGCCGCCGCGGCCACCTAGTTCATAGATGATAGCCTGTTGAAGACTCAATACCTCAAGTATAAACTCAGATTCAAAAGTTAATAATTCTTGCAAACTCTTTCACTTACAAGAAGGATTCAGAGAAAAAAATCCATTTGAATTCACAACATAGATTTTAAACTCTAGGATTAGTCCATTTTGCAAATCTTCATATGTAAGTTTAGAATTCTAATTGGGTTTGACAACTGATGATTACGAGTCTAAAGAACAGAACAATTTATGAAAGGTAAACCATGCCATTTTTTTGAATTGAAATCAGGTAATGTTTGTTGGTAGAGAGTAATATAGTTTATGAAAAATCACTTATTTAGGTAGATACAGAAGTATACATTTGACATTCCTTATATGTAGTTAGAACACCTTTGCATGATCCAAGGCTTTCTTCCCATCCAATTTGTTTGAGATCTGATGCTTGACGTAGTCTTTTACGGTCACGGTCTTGTAGAACACCTTTTCTTCAGCAGTTGTGTCCACCACAGGTGATACGGTTCCGTCATACATTGGGATATGGAATGCTGACACTGATAGTCGTTCGCAAAGAGGGTTAATGGTAACCCTGTGCTCAATACTCTTATACTTTCCATTTGACATAATCTATGCAAAGCAAGAAATTTTTTTGATAATTAGTATACTTTCTTTAATATTATTTAAATGGATCATTTGCGCCACTAACCCTATTTTCATGTCCAATTGCACATTTTACCTAGAAAAGAAGGTTAAACATGTAATTGAACTTGAAAATGGGTTCACTTGGACCACTATCTCGATTTAAATACTCAAATGCATTGAAACATTAGGAATCCTTTTTACCTCAAGAAAGTCACCGACATTTACCAATAGTGCATCATCTCGCGGTTTAACTGGGATCCATGCACCATGCCTTCTTATTTGGAGACCATCAACAGGGTTTATTTGCAAAAGAAGAGTCAGAAAAGATGCATCCGAATGCGGAGAGAATCCCAAGACCTTTTCTGGCAAAGAATTGCATGGAGGATAATAATTCATCCTCAGTGCTTGTACAACATATTTGTCTGTCAACAATCCTCGATCAATATTGAGCGTGTTGCCGATGAACGTTACAATGGACTCAACAAGTTTTCCCACCTCTGAAGAGTACTCTTCGATTGATTTCCTGGTAATGTAAAAACAGTAACGATAATAGTCAGTATTTAGTTTGAAGACAACTCCTTAATTTTGACAAAAACTGACAATTTACATCAAAGGAAAAACGAACCAACAGGTGTTGGACAGCCGACCGCCTTGCAAAGCGAGAGCTACCACACCCGGAGGGAATTCTGGTTCAGCATACTCAGGCCACTCGGTTGGCAAGATGTACACCCTTGCAGAATGAAAAGTCCTTCATGGATTGGTGGAAAAGGAACAAGGGCAGAATTTCAAAGGAGCAACGCAAGGATTTTAACACCATGATTCCGATGGGAGTGTGGCTTCTGTGGAAACACAGGAACGCCTGCGTTTTCCATGGTGTTAACCCTTCCATGAGAACACTGCTACAAACCTTCAGGAGGAACATCAGCTGTGGTGTTTGGCTGGAGCCAGGGGTCTTCCATCCCTTGGACACAGTTGCGTTGAGGAGCAGGATTGATCCATATCCTGGTGGGCGGGTCTAGAGTGTGTGGGGTCCTAGTCTTTTACAAAAAAACAGTTTGGGTACAACGCCTCCCTCACAGCCCATTTCGGAGTGAGGAGGCGTTGTTTTGTACGGGACCATCATTTTTTCTCTCTTAATATAAAGACACGTACCTCTCTTGCCTATTTGATAAAAGAAAAAAAACTGAACCGCCATTTCCTAACTAATGATGGTATGGAAATAAATTCACTGGTTTTTCTATCCTGTGGATTAAATATACTGTTACTTTGTTTTTTGCTGCTGATTTTTGTATTCCAACAAAGTCCTAGGGAAACTATATTTGCCTCGCGGATGCTTTATTACTGTATAAGCCAACACAAAATTAGATACCTGAATGTATCTGGCTGTGTGGGCCAGTGCTTCATGTCACGGGCCTCAGGAGGCTGAGTCATGATGGCAAACATGTCTGCCCAGTCCAGCTTTTGATCATTTGACATAACATATGCCTGGCCGTAGCCTTGAAGGTCTCCCGGGCGTTGTGCGTAAGCATTCTTCTCTTCGAGTGGGAGCTGAAAAAATTCTGAATGTCCTGCTTTATATTCACAATGATATTTTCTGGAACACCATGATTTATAACCTGGGAATTGAAAATTTTGAAGGTTAACTCTTAAATAAACTGAAATTCTCCCAATGGTTCTGCTGTTTTTGCATATCTTCCAACAACATTACGAACACTAATGGACAGGTGCCAAAAGCTAACTGAAAGGCCAACCTGAAAGAAGCCCCACTCTTCACATGCGAACTTCAGCTTGGACGCCTCCTCTTCCACAAATTCCTTACTGAGGAGCCTGCTAAGGTCGACCACTGGAACCTCACCAGCGATGCCATCAACCAGAACAGCGTCAATATCGATGTCAGGCCTAATATACCGCTCGATTGCCTCAGCCGTCAGCTCATCAGGGCTGCTTGCTGCGAGATCCTGGACATTCCTTACAGGAATCGTACTCGCCAACTGCATCATTCTGCTCTCACTAGACATTGCCAGGGACATGTAACCGCCGTGTCTCAATTTCACCTCTTTGTTCTTGCCGTCGTGGTCAGCAGAACAAAGGCACAGCACTTGGTTGGTAAAGTTGTATAAGTACTACTCCTACGTTGGTGGCAAGATCCGATGATTCGTTGACTCAGTTCTCCGGCAGATGCTATGATCCATGCGTTTGGACTCATCGTATCACTTCTCACATATGGGGAAAAAAAGAGGCAAGGCAGGCGGCTAACAGCCAAAATGAAATGAGGATGGAATCTGTGAGTGCGCAGTAGAGACATTAAACTGCAATGATTCGAATGCAATTAATGTACTGCCCTGGCCAGTAGAAGTTCAGTATTGCTAATCATTTGAATTTGAACTAAATGATGGTCCCTCACATGAGATGTTACAGTTTTGGTCAGTTTTGAACATTTTATCGGGCAATAGAAGTTGAGAAAAAAGGGATACCCTAAGGTTATCAGTTCTTTATCATGTCTTATCTTATATTTACTAATTGAAGGCTCCTTTTAGAGGTGTACATATTAATTAGAGAAAAATTCTAAAAAATTTCACGAAAAAGCTAAACATCTGGCCATCGAATTAAATGCTACACCAATAATGATTATTGATCTAACATGCTTGAAATTACCCACCTATGCCATTATAAAATTCTAAAAATAACTCTCACATTAACACATTCTAAAATACTTAGGATGGAACACTGAAATTTCTACTGCAATCTCACAATGCCTGAGCACTACCAAATATATGCTTCTTTAACTTTCCGTGTACAGCTTCCATATACGAATAAAACACGAACTAATGCCAAAAGCCGTATGCTACTATGCTTGGGCCTGGCCTCGAAGCCATGTCGTTCAAGTCCCTTATGAATCTCCATGGAGTGCAAATACCACCATTATGCTGCAACTACTCAGCCGCCTAAATACTTGGGATGGAACACAGAAGTTTCTACTGCAATCTCGCAATCCCTGAGGACTAACAAACGTATGCTTCTTTAAGTTTCCATGTACAGCTTCCATATACGAAAACAACACCAACTAATGCCAAAAGCCGTATGCTTGGGCCTGGCCTCAAAGCCATGGCGTGCAAGTCCCCTATGGATCTCCATGGAGTGCAAATACCACCATTATTCTGAAACTACTCAGCTACCGTATCTGTCAGGAGACGCAAATTTTGTATGGAAAGTTAATATCTTGTGGAGTACTCAATTATCAAGCACGGAGCAAAATAGACATCTAGATCGAGCATCCAAAACATGCCACCACAAACAGGAAGAACACCAGCAATGATGACATATACCTTCCGATGCCAGCAAGAGATCAACTGTAAGCACGCACACAGATTCAAGTTGGCAGGTTTCCTTCCATTACACTATTTTGTTCCCTCTTGAAGTTAATGGAGACATTAAAAATGCCATGTTTTAGAACGAGTGTTGCTTCCAGGTTTCGTGCACCAGTACATGTCCATTAATCCAAGCAATTTTTCATACTAGAGCTTTACTAACAGACATAGAAGCATGTCCCCAACTTGATGAATTTGCATGCATGTCTCCGCAACAGATTTGATCAACAATCAATCTATATGCATGCATTCCTTGCTGTTGCTGTGTGAAATTGCTGATTGTTGTGGTGATAGTGTGCCTTGACATGAGGGCACCCCTTGCGCTCGAGCAAGTTCAGGGCAGCCTCCATGGAGTATGCTTTTCTCCATCACCTCAGGCACCACCGGATGCTACACCTCGAGCCAATCGAGGAACGCATCTCCGGGTCCGCGTGCGAGGCAGAGTCGAAGGGAGGAAGGTAAGCTCCAACGCCAGTCAACAAAGCCGCGAAAGCAGAGCTTATGCGATCACTTCGCCGAATGAACACTTCCGCCGATCCCTTAAGGAGGCCGACAGACCCAGATTTTCTGCCCTCATCCGTCACAGCAGTCAGCCCATTCCTCGTGACAGCCACTGCCCGTTTCTCATCCGTTGCGGACTCTGTGAGGCATTTGACCTCTCCCCAGAGACGCACGTTTTCATCTTCTCTGACTGTCCTTCGCAAGCTGGGCCGAATGCATCTCGCGCCCCGCGAGAACACTAGCAGCCTCCTCGCCCCGACGAAGGAAAAGTTGCAATTGAGCCACCAAGGCGGAATCCGCAAGCTCGGACAAACCAATCTCACGCGGGCGAGGAGGCGACGACGCATGTTTCCCCGCAGCGGCCGCGGAAGTGGAGTAGGGAGTTGCAGACCAAAACCGCTGTACCGAGTCAACACGAGCAGCGAAGCCAAAACATGGAAAAACAAAAAAAGAGCAAAACAACTCACCCGAATTGGCAGAGACGACCCTAGACTTTGCTTTCAAGCCAAGTTTGCGCACACCGTCCCTCGTAGGCGCGGGAGCATCGGCCAGAATGTCCGGCATCATCACCGAACATTGCCTCGCAGCGGCCATGCGGAGCGACTGCCGCCCCGCAGCCTCGCGCCAAGATGGGCCACCAATGCTACCTGGCATGGTAGTCTTCTTAGCCAAATGCTTAGCGGCGTCGCCTCCACGAGGCAGCAGGAACTTTTGTTTTTTGCTCGAAGTATTAGCTTCTCCAACGACTTCGCGCTGGAGATACGGAATGCCAGAGTGATGGTGTATACGATTGAAACGGCCACGAGTTGCTGTCCGCTCCAGTACCTTTTTATGTCCGACGGCCGAGTAACTCCTGCAGTAAAATGAATTGTCATCCTCAAGACGACGGACGAACCGTTCGATCCTTTTCCCACTTTTCTTTTTAATCTTCAAATCCACCCAGGGACACACGACCGAGCCCAAAATCCCTTCGACATCGAAGGTAGCCCGGACAAGTTTGCTTCGCAGGATCAAAAATCCTTTGAGAAGGGCCGAACTTCAATAGATCACGACTGCTTGAGCAGAAGTAAGCGTCGCGATATACACCTTGAGTTTTGAACTCCGGACTGGCGACCAAGCTCGGGTCAACGAGATGCGAAGCTAGAGGGAAAACTATTTTTGACTCGCCGTTCCCCGCAACTTCATTCCTGGGACCTTGTAGTAAAACCAATTGTCAACCCACCCAGGGCTCCACTTGCTGTTGTTGCAATGCATTACACTACAGTTCTCAGCGCGGCGAGGAGAAAAGCTATACAGTGCATAGTTGCAATCATGCTCGACACCTCCCATCTTCACCCGTAGAGGATGATAATGCAAGATGAAGTGACGAGCCAAGACTTCTATATCGGGGCTCTCCGTAGCTAACCATAGCCCACACAAATTTACTAAGGTGGGCGAAGGCGCTCGGAGTTAACTCATCCATCTGAACTCGATAGCGCTCCAAAACAGCTTGCACGAACTTGTGGCATGGCACGACAAGACCAACCGTGAAGCACTCAAAGAAACCAACGGCCTCGTCTTCATCGGGAAGGAGCTCTATGTCTTCGCCCGGCATCCGATACTCTGAATATATCCCTCCTCAACCAAGATCTTCGCATCTTCTTCCGACATAGTTGAGCGCTTAATTGCGAAGGTCCCTGGATTCGGAGCCTTTTTCGGCTTGGAGGGCAAATGCCCTTTCCTCGGATTGAGCAGCCAATCAGCAGCGGATTGAGGCTCCGCCGCACTTCGTGCAGCGCCGGAGGCCCCCACGGTAGTTCCCTTGATTGAACCCTCAATATCCATGATCACATCCACAACATCACCATAATCACCAACGTAGGAAGACTTGAGCCGCTGGCAATGGCACGGGCATTGCAGAGACATCCTTGGCTCTCCGAGCAACCCTCGGACTCGCCGGTGCGTTTGGACGAAGCATCGGAGCGAAGACGCCCCAAAGCGCTAGGATCGGGCACCGGCTGCGCCAAAATGAAGTCAGAAATAGGCCGAGTTGTTCTCTTGATACGAGCCATCCAAGAACCCGACCTGAACAACGCCGACAAACAATTAGGAAAAAGTGGCCCAAAAGAGGCAAAGCTAAGAAAGAAGCCAGCGATGCAAACCTAAAGCGTTGTAGTAGCAGGTGAAAAGCGATGAGCGAAGAAAACAAAACCCTCAGCATCAAGGAAAACGCGGCGGAGCTTGGTTAAAAAACGAGCTTCGGCAAGAGGGGTAGAAAATTTTCACACAGGCCAGGCTTTTATAGGCCGCGGTAAAACCTAAGGAAGGGAGGGGGTATCGACACCGCCGCCGCCAGCCCCAAGCACAAACTTTGAGGCAGGCCAACAAAACAATAGATAATGGAACTCTAGGCCCGCACCTGCCCTAGGGCTAGCGCGCCGAACACAAAACGTAAGAGCCAGCAACCAGTCAAAGTAAATAAAACAAGCGAAAAGAGTGGCGAGTGGCGTTTCCCCACGCTTGCTCGAGCGCTCGGGCGAACTTTCGATCAACAACGCACAATCCACACGTGAAAGGAGTTTGTCCCTTGAGGGGCCACCGTTGGGCGGCGGGGAGGGGGCGGGGGGGGTTGGTGGCGCGAAGCGAGCCCCGCGTTTATTTTTCCTATGACTAACTCTAGTCCCCCAAGTGAACTCGCAGGTTGACAGGCGAAAGTGAAGCACCAGGAGCGAAGGTGACATCCCGAGGGGAAACTCCCGGGGATGAAGCGAGCAACAAACAACGAAGGGACGGCTCCCGAGCAAAGTTCATGACCAGCGAGGTGGCCACCGGTCGAGCGAAGCGATGGCCAAGCGGAAGCCAAGCGTCGGGTCGCGTTGCCTTCTAGCAAGTGGCCAGCTAAGCCGAAAATCACGCGTGCTTAGCTGGCTTTTCCGTAATGCCCCGAGAGTTACCTCCTTCTAGTGGAATTGAGGGCAACGGCAAGGGGTAAAATGGTCTTGTAAAGTTGTGGCTCCCTAGGACTATAATGGGAGCCCAAGAGTCACCTATAAAGACACATGTAATCAGCAAGCTAACTTCGCTTATACTAGAGTTGTTATCATGCCATTTCCTTCTTTACTACCTCGCATATTTCATTTTTGTGTTTAGTGTGCTAAGTAAGCATCACCCTCGCTGCTTAGTACACTAACAGAACTAGTTAGCACGTCTCAGCCTAGCACGCATCACATAACCCTTAACTTAACAAGATCTTAATCTCCCGGGTACAACAAAAAGGAAACAAACAAACATTCCCGAGACCCCGACTCCTTGTCCGCTGCCTACCCCTCATGCTCCGCCTACCCCTCGTCATCCGCCGATCCCTTGTCATCCGAGTACCCCTCATCATTGCATCATCTAGCTCGCGGATCCGATCGAGGTACCGCCTCTTTGCAGAAGACCACACGGCGCGTGCTGGCCAGCTCCTCCTCCGGCTTCCGGACTGCCTCCACGCGTTTAGCCAAAGCCTCCTCCCGGATCCGAGTCACCACCTCACCACGAACATCACGGATATCATTGCCACCAATACCTGCTCACGACCGGACAACGACTCCTCGTGCGCAGCGGCGTCCACCTTCCGGAGCGTCACCAGCTCCTCCCGGCAAGCCACGTCCCCCTCGCGGGCCTACGGGGTAGCTTGAAACCCAACTACGACGGCCTCACGGGTCCTCAAGCTTTCCTCCCGTGAAGCTGCTGCCACCGCCTGCCGCTCCACCTCCGCTAGAGACATGGCCACCTGCCGCTCGACCTCCTCTACTATACCCTCCTGGGATACCATAGCCGCCTCCGCCTCGGATAGTGCCCTACGCCGCTCCTCCAGCAGCGCGCCCTGTCGCTCCGGATCGTAGGTGCGGTATCCTAGAGCCTCGTGTTGCCGGTCCGCCTCTGCGAAGGGATGGTGAATGCCATCACGGTCATGTTCAATGGCTTGCTCCTTCTGCGTCATGGCCGTCTCTCGGGCCTTCACCGCCTTCATCTACCGGGTCACGGCTTTGAGCTCCGGGTGGGAGCCTCTACCACACCTCATAGGCGGTGTGCCGATGGAAGCGGGCCACCTCCTCTAGGCAGGCCCGACACAACACTCGCGCAGAGCGTCATCAAGGACCTCATGCATGCCCACTAGACGAGGCATTCTTCGTGCGCCTCGTCCGGAAGGTGGCGCGCAAGTCCGTCCGCCACCGTAGGCTCCTCCAACAAAACAGGAACAGGCGGCGGCTCCACGCCATAGCCCCGCACGCCACCACCACCATCTGCTCCACCGAAGTATGCCTCGTGGGCCACGGGCTCCGGCGATAATGAGTGACCCCGCGGGGGTGGGGGGGCGCTAGTTGCACCACGACCTGCCGGTAGCAACGGCACTCCAGCCTATGTGACCACGCTGCTGCCATCCGGCACCTCCGACTCCGACCGGGGCCGCCACAAGGACGCCTTCGTCGGCAGCGCCTCCTGCGCCCGGCCCTCCTAAGACCCAACGTCGGAAGCCGAGTCGAGTCGGGCGGCGGCCTCGAAGCTGTGTCGGCTCCGGCGGTAGACTCACCGCCGGAGCTAGCTTCGCGGTCTGCCCCGGTCATCTTGGGAGGCGCCGGGCCCCTTCTCAACACAAAAAGGAACGGAAAAATGAGCTAAGGAGACCAGCCGAGCCATCAAAGATGCGGACAAGAGAGCTCAAAGGGTCACTTACATCTTCCACCGATGTCATTTACGTGGAGGCATGTCGGTGGAGTCGGCTCCTGCCAATCTTGGAGTCGCTAGGACCCCGAGAGGGCCGGAACATCCTCCACGTCACCCCGGACGGTGGTGCGCCCCGCTTCATGTTGCGTCGGCGGTCATCATCGCTGGAGTTTGATGATGGCGGCGGCGTCGGGGCCTTCCCCTTCCCCTTTGGGTCCTTAGCCGACCCGGGCTCCATGGAGCGACTAGCGGCCGGTAGAGGTGAAACACGCCTCTCCCGGGACATTGGTCCATGCGCCTCGTCGGGCGTGGCCTCGCACTCCTGCAGCTGAACTAGGGCCAACGGCTCCAAACAGCCAAGCTTTGACATTGTGTCTATGATGGCAAATTTGCTCGGGCGGTGGTGCAGCAGCCCTGCCTCCCCGTCGGGGCATGTCTCGCCCCGACAATAGCCGGAAGGCGCCCCGTAGCATGTCGTCCCGCAGATCACCTGTCGGGCCCATGTGTGGTCCGTGTCGGGTCCGTGTAGTCCATGTATAGCCAGGTTGGCTTCGGGCGGAGATGGAGCTGTGCGTTGCGGCTCGATAGGAAATCGTACACGATGCGGCTCCCCTCTAGCCCCGCCACCTTCAGCGCCAAGATGCACTAGAACATTAGCTCCATCCACGGGTTAGCCTCCGGCATCTGCTCCCGGAACTCCGCAATGACTTCGGCATGCGCCATGGGAAGCGGAGACGGTCGCAAGCACGATTGGTGGTCGGGTACATCCATCCCTTCTTCCAGCTGTCCACCTTGTCGGAGAGGCCCCGCTCGATGTAGAGATAGCTGTTGCGGACGAGAGAACTGAACGGACCCCACGGGGTCATCGGTACCACCATACAAGGTCGCGTGAAACAACCTCCGGAACACGCACACCAACGGCATCACCCCAACGAAAGATTCACATAGGTGCGTGAAGATGTCGAGCACCGGAACGGCGTTCGTGGATAGGTGCCCCATCCGCAACCGATAGCTCCCTAACACCTCCCCGAAGAAATCGGAAAACGGCGGGAACAACCCCACCGTCAAGAAAAGACAAAAAGTGACGATCTCACCGTTGTCCTCCGCCGGATGCACTTCCACCGTGGTCGGTCGTAGGGGACGGAAGGTGGGATCAACCCGATCGGAGACATAGAATGGGCGGACCCGGTTCAGGGCGTCCTCCGGCGGGAAGGAAGACGGCGGCAACATGGGACGGGGCCCTACGGGAGTTGGCTTCGATGAGCCACGACGACAAGACCCGGAAGAACCTGCATCACCGGTGCGCGCAACAAGACGAGAGGACGAGTGGCAACGATCCATCGTGAAGCGGAGAAGAGACCTAGAGCTTGGATCGGGAGGAAAGGATGGCGATGAAGGAGCGGAGAGGTGAAGGGGCATAGGGGAGAAGAAGAGCCGAGTGCGCAGCGAGAACGTGGGAGACTGCCACACGCCGTGATGCCGACTTTATCCTCCAAGAGCGACGCCTCGCCTACCGAGGCGTGGGACCCACCACGACCGCCATTGAAGTGGGCGCTTCGTCGCTTTGACTTTGGAAAACTCACGAAGCGCGAGGAACACTACCCCGAGAGACCGATAGGATGCCCTAGTCACCAACCCGGTCCGCTCTATCAACGACCGGTGCCGGGGCTCCTATCGGTGTCCTAGGAATGGGGGTTGATGAGTTTGTGGCCCGATCTTCACGACGTAGGAATAAGATCAAGATAACTAGCTTCAAAGAAGCCAAGATAACTAGCCGCAAGCAGCCGAGATAATTGTGCAACCTGTCGAAATCAACCCGAAGCCACACCATCTCGATACGGCAATCGGAATTGAGGATTCGCCCAACCACACTCTGAGTTACCAACTAACACAATCTGCAATTAAACGGAGTTGGAGCACCAATTGGGTGACGTCGAACGTCGCTTATGTAATTTCCAAGGAAATCAAAAGAGCAAAGGGGTAGAGATCTCTCTCTGAAATTGATAGCACTTGGCTAGCCAAATGGGGTTCTTTTCTATTATCATGGTTGTTTCAAATGACTTGAATACATGGCTTCTTTATACTAGGAACATCCCTCCTATTGGGTGTGAAATGTTCAAGAGTTTCCACTAAGAAAAGAGTAGGTGAAAGGTGTGAAAACTGCAATCTCGTGAAGTCTCACGCGACTTTTTGCCTCATTGGCAGTCTCCACTAAAATGAGCATAACTGCTTAATGGGAAGTCGAAATGACGAGCCATTTGTTGGAGGTGAAAGTAGACTTGATTATCTTTCCAGTCATGTGTATTACGCAGGCAGAATGTGAAACATCTAGTGCGCATGCCTCTCGAAGTTTTCCTCTAGAATCAGGATAATATGAACCGATTCAGCTTCTTTGTAATTTGTGTTCTTGATGTAACCCATCTTAATTGATCCAATGAGATTCTCCTTGTGTGCAAACATTTCCATTTCTCATATCCTTTACACAATCCAGCTGATAGTTTGTGTAGAAATGTTCTTTGGCACTTCTAGGATTTATAGTTGATGTGATCATTGATAAGCCTTCAAATATAGCATGATGCTTGAATCTGCAATCATATAAACCAAGTAGCAGCTTTGCTTTATAGAAGTATTTACGTATGCAACTAATTGTAGCTTTCACCTTTGAATGTGTTGATGATCGGCTCACATTTGTAATATCCACTCGATGTGGAGCATAGTTTGTGTAACGGTTCTGAAGAACGGCTAGGATGTCCCGATCATACTCCCCCAATTGAAGAAAAGTCGTCCTCAACTTTTGTGTGCCTGAAAATATTCTACACAAACAAGGGCTCTCACAAGAAACGTTGTGGTTAGTTTTATTACTCAGATGAATTATGTTTCTGCAACAAATACTCTCATATGGATGTGAACACTGATTTTGAGAAAATACATTGTGAACAATTCTCATTCTCTTGTTTCTTGGTCCTGCAAACAAGTTAGCGGATGGTAGAAACAAAATCTCTTTCAACCACACAATTGATTTGAAACCTCAAATTTTGTTTTTGCTATAAAATTTTCACAAATGACGGAAACAAATTTGTGTGGCATGAAAGCATAAGAATTGTGTTTATTTACTGAAAGTGAAAGGCGTGAAGTTGCAGCCAACAAATCACCTCTTGTGGAACAATCATGGAGTGATTTATTCATGCAAACACTATGCATATAAATTTTATTCAATTTCAAAATCAACAAGATTGTCACAAGTGATGCAGATTGCAGCTAGAGAGAAATCATCTAAAACATGATATCCAATCAGATTGAATGTAAACTTGCAAGTGTTAACTCCATGCAAAGATTTCATGGATGCAATCTTGGAAACCTTTGGAAGCATTTTATCAAGCAAAATTGGTTCATCAAGTCTACCATGGCACAAACATTCAACAGGAGAAATTCTTTTGAGCATTTGAATGTGAGTAAGAAGTAGAACATTTTCAGGTTCGAGTCTACCAAAAATGTTACCTTTTGGTTCCAATGATTGTATGTGTTTTATGGTCAACATCTCTGAATTGTACCTTTCTTTTCATCATCTTGATTCAATCAATTGGTACAAATATTGTTTCTCTCTTTGTAGTGATTGTTTTTTCACTTCTTTCTTCATTCCCTTTGACTCATGAGCCACCAACGCATCCTTATTTTTCTTAGAAACCTGCACATTAAGATGAACAACACAAGTTAGTGTAACCATGTTAATTTCAGAAGTTTCCTCACAAGTTGTATTGCTATTTTCTCTCTTTGTGGGTGGTGTATCTCTCATGTTCATATTACAAAAGCATTCAACCTCACATTGGGTCGAATCACACAACATGTTTTCATTTTTACTCTCACTCAGTTTGGCTACGTGGATCTCATTCTCACTTGGGGTTTGAGGCACATATTTCACTTCAGATTTAGAACAATCCTTGGTAGTGTTCATGGCCTCCTCTAGTGGCATCCGAACAACAATATTCACATCAGATTTACCGTGAGTTTTCTTTTCCTCAAAGCTAAGAATTTGTGGTGTGCTTGATCCCATTCTAACTCCATTTGTTGTTGGATCCATAGGTGCAGTAGTTAAAGGTGCATTACATTTTGAGAACTTCCTCATGCAACACTCTTGAGGGGTGTGCACCTGATCCTTTGTTAGAACAACTCGTGCTTCGTGTCCAATAAAATTTTTCTTTGCACATACATCAACAACCTCTATTTTTGCATTCAATTTAATTTTCTCTCGATCATCTATGACTTGCTTGCCTTCGTATTTTTCTAATGATAGGAACAAGCCGTGGTGCTGGAGATTCTCACTTCCCTTCAGTTGCACACTCAACATATCATCTACAAGAGTGGCATCATATTTGTCATTTGAACATTTTGGCTCTTCTCCTTTTCTCACTCAATGGATTGATGTTGAATCTTGTCCATGGTGTCTAATATTACCATCAACACTTGGCCCCTATTTTGAAATTGAATTAGGCACATGGGCTTCTTTTTCCTTGCATTTGGATGTCATGACATTTTGAGTCATCTTGTTGTCATGATCAATTTTCTCATTGTTCGTGAAAGTTCACTAAAATGAGCATATCTGTTTAATGGGAAGTCGAAATGACTCGCCGTTTGTTGGAGGTGAAAGTAGACTTGATTATCTTTCCAGCCATGTGTATTATGTGGGTAGAATGTGAACATCTGGTGCGCATGCCTCTCGAAGATTGCCTCTGGAATCAGGAGAATATGAACCGGTTCAACTTCTTTGCAACTTGTGTTCTCCTTGATGTAACCCATCTTAATTGATCCAGTGAGCTTCTCCTTGTGTGCAAACATTTCCATTTCTCAGTTCCTTTACACAATCCAGCTAATAGTTTTTGTAGAAATGTTTTTTGGCACTTCTAGATTTGTAGTTGATGAGATCGTTAATAAGCCTTCAAATATAGCATGATGCTTGAATCTGTAATCATATAAACCAAGTAGTCGCTTTTCTTTAGAGAAATATTTACATATGCAACTAATTGTACCTTTCACCTTCGAATGTGTTGATGATCGGTTCACATTTGTAATATCCAGTTTTGAAGAACGGCTAGGATGTCCTCATCGGTGGTTCCCATAACCGCTCGTGGGCCGTTAAGGACGACCCATCCGCAACAGGCCACGACACCTGGTGGGCTAATGTGGCCCAGCTAGATCGGGGCGTGCGAGGGAAGCCGCCACCCATGGGCAGGGCGACACGCCCCAAAACCTTAGCGTGCTCGTGCGACACAAGACGTGACCGCGGTTGGGTGGGAGACTTAACTCCCTCCCCTCCGTTCGGCGTGGAGTGCGTGGCGCCCCACGGGGCAACCACGGGTCGGCCCTAGGCAGCGACACCCGAGGAAATGGCGTAACGGGGGCAGTAACGCCTCGCCCCCAACAGAGCAATAGGAGGAAGGGGGCATGTATGCCCCTCCCATTGGACAGACTGCACGGCGCCCGCCTCGGGCGTGGTGGACTTCAAGGTGCCTATCCGACAAGGGATGCGGACACCAACCAAAGGATTTTAGGCATTTGGCACCGTAGCTCGCCCCCTTGGGGACTATAAAAGGGAAGCCCCGACCATGAACTAGATAGACTCTCGCAACCCTAAAAACTGAAGTACACCATTGTAATCCCTCTCAAGCTAAATACACACCGGACAAGCAGGACATAGGGTATTACTCCTCATAGTGACCCGAACCTAGGTAAATCGTGTGTCATCGTGTGTTCTTCCAGGGATTCGTTCCGTGATCCATAGCTCCCGATCCTCTCACAAAGGGCGGTCCAGCTGACCCCCATTTGCTGGTTCTCATACACCAACAGATGCCCAGCCAGCATTCACAAAGCATCACAAAGCAGCTCACGTGTATCATCACGCTGAATTTAAGGTGGCAAGGATCAATTGGAAAGCCTCGAGAGAAAGATTCAAAGAAGGGAGATGCGGGAAAGCCTAACCCGTCGTACAGATATGCTTCCAATAGGGCGATTTCAAAGCCTGTAGTGGTCGTGACAACCCTCACGTCCGGCACCTTGACGATGTGGTTCTCCGGCAAGTAGCCTTTCATCACGAGGGACTCCAGATCTGCATTCGTCATCTTGGTGGGCATCCAATAGTCGTACCAAGGACCCTTCGGGATGTTCGAATTCTCATTAGGCGTGGACATGGCGCCTGTTGCAATACTTATCACATCCCTAGAGGGGATTTGTCCAAACACGAGTCCTCACTACCGATCTTTTGGAGGCAGGGGCCATGAGCTAGGGTTAGCAGCAAGGAAGGGAGCGGGCATAGGAAGAAGACAAGGAAATGAGAATTGAGGAGTCAAAGGAGGTGCCATGCGAGAGCTTAAATCCGCCTGTGCTGCCCTCTCGCCTTCCCCGGAAGAGCCACACGCCGACACGTGGCCATGATAGGCCAGTGCTCGCGATCTCGAGATTTTGTTCCATCATTTCCATCCTTTGCGCGGGATTTGAAAACGTGGCTTCCATGAGAAGAAACCTCAATTCAAGGGGCCCACCAAATAGTGTCGATCCCGAAGAATTGGTATGCGAGCTGCATGTTGTTTACACGAAGACCTCTTCAATGGAAGGTTATGTGCAAATAACCAAGATTGGGAAGTTCGTGCATATCAACTAAGGCTATTCAATTAGACGGATAGCAAACTTTGAAAGAGAAATACACTTTGGGAAATAACTTGAATGAAGATGAAGCTTACACTTGGCGCTGCCAAGGGCAGAAAACAGTTTTGGAAAGAAAATCTTGTGCTAACAAAGGACTCTGATGGTCATTCTTGACCACTATGGGAGTCATCTGAGCCAGAAATAACATCAGCCTTGATGGCCTCGTCGGCGGCGGTGGCCTTGTCTGCTCCGCCGCCTCTACCATAACCTACAAGCTCGTTGATGCCATTCTCGATGCTCACGATGGCATGGGCCTCAGAACCAACAGGGTTGTAAGAAGGTCCGCCTTGGAGACAAGCTTGCGGCTGATACCGTACCAGTGCGAGCCCTAGATCTACCCTCTCTTCCTCATCATTTGAGTCAATGATGGTCATGGGCTCGCCAGCAGCAACAGAGCCGCGACAAACTTGTTTCAGCTCGACGTGGAGAAGCCACGCAACCCTCTCATCATTAGAGGTGTCGGGCTCATACTGATCTACGTTCACAATGTCTTTAGGAATCACGTGCGGGACTCCCTCCTAAGGCATGTCGTAGATCTCTTCGATCGAGCAAGACCACGGCGTGGAGGTACCTTGATCCAGAACGAGCGCCTTTCGGTGAGAAGAGTTGGATTTGTCCGAGACAGAGCTCTGACGCATTTTGGAGATGGACCAGCGATTCATGATGGATCTTGGAAAAACCTAGAGGTTGAACAAGAAGCTCCCTGGGAACCCGGTATTTGTAGCGAGGAATGCTGCCCCTTGGGGAGCTGAAAGGCCACTCATCACGCGACCAACAGTTAATGTTCCAGGAATCTCGAAAACCGTGAGTTGAATCGACAGGCGTCCTTATCCAATTATTCCTTGGAGACGGCATCAAGAGAGGACAAAAATTATAATATAGAACGGTCTTTTCATAATTAAACACTCCCTCGAGACCCTGGCCAAGGAATCTTCAAGTATGGTTGTCATCAACGCTCGATAAACACAATGGTGAACATGGCTCAGTTGCTGTTCCTGAAAAGGGTACTCTACCCTGAAGATCAGGTTGGCTTCATACCAGAAGAAGTGTTCAGGGGCTAGTGTTGACCCCCAAATTTTTGCCCGATCATAGGCCAAGCCTAATGTCTAGGCTCATATCTGAAGAATGGCATGTTCCTAGTTTAGGCCCATTAGGGTACCGACTGGGGTGTAACTTGGGGTAAAGGAAAGAGAATTAGAGATAGAGTCGGGTTCCTTGCCAAATCTATGAGGCGGTTGCCTGACTATAAATACTTAGCTCCTCCCATGAGGGAGGGCATCCTGTAGTCTCGCAATTCGACCTGAGAGCAACTCGCCTCAATATATCCTTCAAGAGGCCTGAACCAGTATAACCCTCGTGTGCTCCGTTAGATTGATTTCGCTCATAGTGTTCCCCTCGATCCAATCTCAAATATCTGCCGATCTCTTTTCGAGCGTCAACAATAAGTTATCAAAACTAGACACGTAAAATGCGTACATAGGTTGACTAGTTTTATTAATATGCACTCAGACATTTAGTCGCATTGTGGCAAAAGACACACAGAAATGTTTGCATCACAAGCTGGCCTGTGCTACCTACCATTCTTCACCAAAGTTCAGCTAAAGTAATCAGTCACAATCATACACGCTATCCGTTTTTTCAGTGCGATCTGGTGACGAAGAGAAACCGATACTCGATCCGGAAAAAAAATTGAGAAGAGAAGAGAAACAGCTACGGAGGATACGTGGAAATATGTCGTACAATTGGTGCAAATCGTTCGAATCATCAACCGCTGAAAATGATGACCCAGTTGGTACCGATGGCGGCCCATACAGTGTCAACAGGAGCGACATAATTATTTTCTGCCGTATTATTGTGCACAAAGCTGCAAGCTATCGAGCTTTCAGCAAGTCTAAACGATGGGACCGCTCGACAAATGGAGGTTTTATCATGCAGATATGATGCTATTATTGCAGATATTATCATATTATGTTATTAGTGAAACTAGCAAATCTACTTTTAACCAAATCTGAAAATGAGAACTACTATAGGTCCAACCAGATTGTCCTACTCGCGTACAAGCAAGTTATTATAAAACTAGATATTATCATTTGGAAACTTTAAACACTTGGTTGCCATATATTCATCTAGTCGGAACAAAGTTGGACGATCGGATTGGCTCTACAACAATTTCCTCTCAAAATACATATTTTGTAGAACAGAATGAAAAGTATATTCTAGCTCTGTAGAACTCTGTTTTTCTTATAGTTTGGTAGCTTAATTTAAGAATTAAGGCCATATGTTACCCAGCTTGTGCAAGCATGGAGAGGGTACTTACCGGAAATTACCAAAATTAAGCTAAAGTAATAATCCGTTACAATCATAAGCTCGTCAGTGCGATCTGGTGCCGAAAGCGACTCGTATTCACCGAACTTGCACATGTGGATCATCTTATCTTGAACCTAAACTATTCGGGGGAAAACATTTGCTTTCTTGAGAACCTAACAATTGCTAGAGAGGTAGAGATGGAAGACATGAGGTGCCGATAGAAGCACGGTTGCAGACATAGACCCGATTGACTGCAGGAATGATGTCCGGTACAAAAACACCATGAAACCTAAGTGCACATGAAGCATGAGCGAATGTGTTGTGGCCCTAATCTAGAGGGCGAGATTTGCCAGTTATGGTGGACGGGAGGATTTGGGCTTATTAACTCCCGTTCATGGACAAGACGAGACATGGAATATGATGTTGAATCAATACACACACACACACACCACGGAGAGATGGAAAACACAAATGTGGAAGAACTGGAACTACATTGCTTTGGTCACCAAAAGACAGCTTTCCAATAGCTATGCTGGGTACGCAACAGGACTTGACAAGTGGTATCCCATCGATTTAGCCTTTTTCACTTAATTACCTTCTCAAAAGTAAAACGACAATATTGATACTGCGTGTTGTGATTGGCATATAGAAAATGCTGAAAAATTACTTATGGAAGACAAAAATGTAATATGATATTGATTTTTTTAAATTAATGAGTGAACCAAATAGCTAATTTTACAGTAGAAATTGTGAATCAATAAAAATAAGGCAAAAAATATTTAAATGATCAGTGAAGACAAACAATCATATTGTATTCTAATACATGCATGTGAGACTTACAGAATTCTCATAAGATTACAATAACTAAGATAGAGACAAAAAATGTGGATCCATAACAATTAGTGAAGATAACTTGGGTGATCTAAATTAAAGTATAAAATTAAAATAATTATATTAGATAATGTCTACAAAAGAATTGTTAAAATTAACGGCGCAAATACGCAGGTAGGCTGACTAGTTTAGTCTAACAATGCAAATGTTAAACAATTTGATTCAGATAAAGTGTAGTATAAATTGAAGTAGATTACATAGAAAAATATAATAAGATATCAAAACTAGGCACGCAAAATGAGCAGGTAGGTTGACTAGTTTTATTAATATGCACTCAAACGGTTGTGCTGCAAACGACGACCACGTGAGAGCCGCCTTGCCCCTACCGCCGAGGGCCATTCCGGCCCCGGCGTCCACCGTCCCTCACCGCCGGTGTCCCCTCCGGACCTGGCGCCAACCCCCTTGCCGCCAGCGCACCTCCCCCCCCTCCCCCGGTCTCAACGTCAACCTTTTGACATCTCTGCGCCATGGGAGGTCTCTCTGATCTCAATTTTCAACCTGGGCTTGCCTTTCAGGATCTAGTCCGTGATCGCTTTGGTTGAACAGTCTCGCCTCTCTCTCGAATCTTGCGGATTCATCCTGGTGGCCTCTTTCAGTCGTTCAGCAATCCGGATTAATGTTGAATCAGTCGGATTTATTCTGCAGTCTTGCCTGGGTGGATTGGCTAAGGATTTCCAAGTATGTTTGTTGAAAGATTGGTGATTCCGTTTCACGGTTACTTCCAAGGCAATTGGTCTGATGATCAACAATCTCAAAGTCATTCGTTGTGATTTCTTTGATCTGCATTTTTGCCTTTGGAAAAATGGAGGGCCTGATTCTTTGAAGGAATTTGCCCTGTGGGAAAAGATGCAAGATGATGAATGGCATTTGATCACCAAACGCCGTCGGAGCTATGCTTCGGTGGTCAAGGCCAAGCTGCCTCCGTCGGTTTTCAAGCGAATTCGGTATCTTGATGATTATTATGTGAAAAAACTTCTTTCAAGATTTCAATGGTGATCGATCTTCTTTTTCCTCGCCGGCGATGATCACTGGGGAAAATTTGAAAACCATGTTTCTTGGGATCCGATTATTAATGAGCGTCTCTCCCGGCGATATTCTCGGCAAAGTGATAATCAGGTCAGATGTTTCCGTTGCTTGGTTGCGGGCCATAAGGTTAATTTCTGTAAAAATGAGGTTCGCTATAAATTGTGTTTCCTTTCCGGCCATATCGCCCGATCTTGTCGCGCGAAATCTTCGCGAAGGAAAGTTCAAATTTATGTGCGGAAAGACTCTATCCCTTCGAAGTGTAAAACCGGTGCGGCCCAGCTCTCGGCCCATTCTGCTCACCTTTTGGCCTGACCAACCCATCAACCGCTTCGGAGCACCAGCTTCCTTCTTTAAGTGCGGAACCTACTACTGTGTCTTTGGAAACCTCTCGTCGCCCCTTCATCTTCCCCTGCAGCAAAAGCCTCCGCCCGGAAACCCTCACCGCCCTCTCCCCCGAGCCCTCCTCCACCACCTTCGCCCCAAACTATGGCCAACTTTGTGGTCGATCCCCGCCCGCATGTTCCGGCTGGCTTCCGGCTCCTGGATGTGGACTACAATGGGCCCTTTGATCGACAGCGTGCTTTCCTAGGTGCCCTGCGTGAGAAGTGCAATGAGAATGTGGCGATTGCCACCTTCTTCCCCAGGGTGGACAAATGGGACTTCATCTTTCTGTCGTGGGAGCATCGTCGCACGCTGCGTCATCAGCATCGAGTCGTGGATGTGGAGATCTAGCCCTCCCAAATTGGTGATATGTTTGTCTCCTTTACTTCTCCCCTTGAAAGGCAGCGCTTCCTTGATAATCAACCGCTAGCAGTAGATCAATATCAGGTTATGTTCCAGAAACATGATGAGGTTGTTAGTGCTAGGTCGAGTAGACTTAGATCGGGAAGTTTGGCTGATGCTTCTCTGCTTCCCGCTTGATGCTCGCACCTCTTCCATCATTGCTAAGTCTATTTCAAGCTTCGCTTTGCTCAAACATGTGCATGAATCGGGTGTTCTCTCACGTGTCGTAGTTAAAGCTTCCACTACCGGAAGCCGAGATATTGCCGTGTGCTGCGAGCTTCGCCGTGTGCTAAACCACGGGCACACGGTGAAAAGAACCTTTGCCGTGTGCCGCGAGGCGCAACGCACGGCAAAGACGGAGCACACGGTATTTCCCACTTTGCCGTGTGCCACTTACGAAACACACGGCAAAACTAACGATTTGCCGTGTGCAAACGTCGCAGCACACAGCAAAGAACAAAAAGCCCCATCCTACGGTAACGGACGTCAAGGTGACTACCGAGAGCCGTGTGCTGCGAGCAGCACACGGCAAAGAGACCATTTTGCCGTGTGCTGCTCAGTTGGCACACGGCAAAGAGACCCGTTGCCGTGTGCTGCTCTGCTGGCACACGGCAAAGAGACCCTTTGCCGTGTGCTGCTCTGCTGGCACACGGCAACCATTATTTCCTTTTTTTACTTTGACCTCCACAACTTTTTGCAGGCTTCGTGACAAGCATTCGTAGCGTTTGTATCAATTTGGATCATTTCTCACCATTTTTTCTATATTTACCTAATTTGTTTCTTTCAAAATACTTTTTTGGAATAAGTGTAATTTCAACTACAAGTGCATAAAATAATAGACAAAAGTCAGTAAAAAAATGATATTCATGATATTTATGATAGGGTAAGACAATATGGAACTATTGGAATGAAATTTTGTATATCGTATGCAAAGACAATTACCACGATCGTCGGGTGAAATAGAATCTAAATTTTCCAAAATTCATACGATGTCTGAAATTCATGAAATTTGTCGGAACATCATTTTATCATATACCAAGCATGTGATAAATAGCTAAGGTCTTTTTGTGCATTTTTATCATGTGCGGTGTTTATGACTAAAAGGATTCCCACTAAAATTCCTCGTAGATCAAAAAGGATGAGATAAGTTCATAGATCCAAAGACACATTCGAATTGCTAGTTTAATTTAAAACGTTTTTATATAAAGAATTGACATGACAAAATGCTTAACATTGATATTTAGATATTTTTCGACAATGGTTTCACAATTGTAATGCATTAACATGTAATTATAGTATTTTAACTTTTATAAATTGAATTTAAATTATAATTACATGAAATAATAAATTTTTGTGTATCCTAAATTAATATTGATTTGATTAGGGTCTTATATGGGTTCTAAAATGGAATCCCAATAAAAAAAGATCATTTGCCGTGTGCCATCGGAAAGACACACGGCGAAAAGGAGCAAAAAAAAGGGAATACTTCGCCGTGTGCCGCATACGTGGGCACACGGCGAATAGGAGCACAACAAAAAAACACCTACTTATTGCCGTGTGCTCGGATCCAGGCGCATGGCAAAAGTTTCGGACAGAGCCATTGGGCCCGCAGGCCAATGTTATTGCCGTGTGTCCGGACCCGGACACACGGCGAATAGGTGGATATTTTATCCTCGCGGCTCGCTGCGCGAGGGAAAAAAAGGACTAAAACCTTCGCCGTGTGCCGCGGTTCCTGGCACACGGCGAAAACAATCTTTGCCGTGTGCCTTGGATCTTGGCACACGGCAAAGTGAGCTTTGCCGTGTGCCGTCGATCTTGGCACACGGCGACTTAGTTTTTAAGTTAGAGCTGTCGTCCCCCTCCCTTTCCTCTCACTCCTCTCACTCACTCACGTACACGCGCCACCCGCCGTCGCCGCCCGCGCCGGCCGTCGCCCGCCGCGCCCACCGTGGCCGCGCCTGCCGCCCGCGCACGCCGCCCGCGCCCGCCGCACCCACCGCGGCCGCGCCACCCGCCGCCTGCCCTCCGGCCCGCGGCCGCGCCCGTCACGCCCGCCGCCCGCCCGCGGCACCCCCGCCCGCCGGTGTCGCCCGAGTGGCGCGGCCCGCCGGGCCCGCGGCCGTTGCGTGCCCCCGCGGCCTGTCCCGCCCGCCCGGCGGTGGCCCGAGCGGCACGCCCGGTGCCCCGCCTCGCACGTCAGCCGCCTATGCCCCGCCCCGCGCGCCGGTCGGCGCCCGAGCCCCGCGCCCCAACCGTGTCGTCGCACTGCCGGCCGTGAGCCTGCCCCGCCCCACGATTTGTGAGACCTGCCGTGCTAGGTGAGCCTTGCCGGCCATAGCCTGTGTGCTTTGATTCAGATAATAATGTTGGATCGAGATTCGACACTAGATGATAATGGCATTCGGAGATGAATATAATGTTGTGAATTGACTGTGGTAGTGAGGCAATAGAATAGGTTACTTTGGTTGTAGTTGTAGTGAGACAGTAGAACAGTAGAATAAGATTGCTCTATTATATATTTTTTATGCGAGCTCACTTATTAATATACATGTCAATTGGTTGTGGTTGTCGGCCATCGTGCCGCCGCTTTGTTTGCAGGTTTTGGAACCCTCAATGTTTAGGGTAGGTGCTGCCAAAATTTTTATTCATCATTCATATTTGTTTCATACTTTTTGCATAGAAGCTTTCCAGAGAGGCGTTGTCCTTGACTCGTTGCTTCGCTGCATACTAAGGTGAGACAACACGACCCCTCCTTTCATTTTTTTTCTTAAGTCACGTAACCTAGTTAGGCGTCTCCCGTTCGAAAGAGATACGGTTGAAAATATATGTTTGTTTGCATATCTACAACCGTATCTGTTTCGAATTGTCCACGTTTTTGGACAGCCCGCGGATGTGTAGATGGGGTTAGTTTCCATGCTCCACCCTATCCGAGGCAGAGTTTCGGCATCACTCCCTGTTGTTCTCCGGATACACAATCTCCTTAATAGGACGTGTATTTGGAGAACAGCGAGGAGGTGCTGTCGAAATTCTGTTTCGGATAGAGGTGGAGCATGGAAGCTTACCCATCTACACATCCTCGGGTGGGATTAGGACCTATCTTTACCTATTAGGGCATGCTAGGTATCGCGTAGTTGTATATGATTTCTATAACACCTATTGCGTTATGTTAAAGGATGGATAGTCGTGATTGGATGTACACGGGGTGGCGGGGTAAGCGTGACTATACGGATGAGTTCATTTAAAAGGTAAATGAATTCTTGAAAAAGGCATTTCAATCGGGACGGGGTAGAGCAATGTGCCCATGTGCCAAGTGTGAGAACAAGACATATGAAACACAATTGAAAATGGGTCAACACATTTGCAACAATGGGTTTATGGCTAACTACACCCGTTGGATCTGCCATGGTGAAGCCCATCGAGCTAGGGACGAGGTCGTGAGGCAACGCATCGCGAGAATATGATTACGATGCCGGGTGCGGAGACATGTTAGATGATTTTCATCACGCCCACTTTGATGAAGGACCTAGCCATGTTGGGGAAGAGCCGCCGAGCCTACCGCAAAAGCCTATTACGACATGTTGTCTTCGGCACGAAACCATTTCATGACCATACGGATGTTTCTCAAGCTGGATGCTTGTTGGACGATTAATGGCTTTAAAATCTCAGCTTGGCATCGATCGAGACGGCTTTGATAATATGTTGACGGTTTTTGGTAGCCTGCTTCCGAGTGGTCACAATCTGCCGCGTAACATGTATGAGTCACAAAAGCTCCTTCGTGCACTTAAGATGCCGTATGAGCGGATACATGTCTGTCCAAACGGATGCGTCTTATTCAGGAAAGATAACTCGAGAAAAAAATTATTGTCCTAAATGTAATTCCTCCAGGTTCATTGAGGTAGATTCTGGTGATGGTCATAAGAGGCAGCTCAAAATCCCTGTGAAAATCCTACGATACCTTCCATTCGTACCGAGGATTCAACGCCTTTACATGACCGAGGAGACCGCAAAACAGATGACATGGCACAAAGAAGGCAAACGATACCGTCCCGAGAATATGGTACATCCAGCCGATGGTGAATCATGGAAGCATTTTGACGAGGCAGCATCCTGAAGAAGGCGAGGATCCTCGTAATGTACGGGTTGCACTGGCGACGAGATGGATTCAATCCTTATGGAATGTCATCTGCCCCATACACTTGTTGGCCGGTGTTTGTTATCCCTCTCAATCTCCCTCCCGGCATCATGTTTAAGGCACAAACCATATTCTTGTCGTTGATAATTCCTAGACATCCGAGAGACTAAAATGAGTGTGTACATGGAGCCTTTGATCGATGAGTTGCTTGATGCTTGGAATGTTGGGGTATGGACATACGACGGGGCTAGAAAGAGGAACTTCAAAATGAAAGTGTGGTACATGTACTCCATGCATGACCATCCGGCATATGGAATTTTTCCGGCTGGTGTGTTCACGGGAGGTTTCCATGCCCGGTATGCAAGTCGGTTGTCAAATTCTTTTGGTTGACGAATGGTGGCAAGTACGTTGCTTTTGACAAACACCGACAGTTCCTTACTATCGGTCATCCATTCGGACGGGACAAAAAGAACTTTACAAAAGGTGTGGTGGTTGAAGAACCCCCGCCACATATATTGACGAGTGCCGAAATTCTTGAGCAATTAAACGCGCTCAAGGAAAAGGTCGGTGGTGGTTTTGAAGGATATGGTGAGGAGCATGCATGGACTCGGATTTCGGGTCTGTGGAGGCTGCCGTATATGATTGACATTCTTCTTCCACATATTTTAGATATGATGCATACTGAAAAGAATGTCGCCGAGGCACTTTGGGTTACAATCATGGACATTCTTGGTAAGACTAAGGACAACGTTAAGGCTAGAGTGGATCAAGCTAGCTTATGCAATAGACCAAAGCTCGACATTCCGTCTCCTAAAGACGACAAAAGATGGAAAAAGCCTCCAGCCGATTTTGTATTAAAGAGGTACCAAAGAAAGGAAGTATTAGAATGGATGAAAACTTTAATGTTCCCCGATGGGTATGCAGCGAATTTGAGGAGGGGTGTGAACATAAGTATTATGCGAGTCAATGGGATGAAGAGTCATGACTACCACATATGGATTGAACGCCTTCTTCCGGTCATGGTTCGAGGTTATCTTCCCGACCATGTGTGGCTAGTGCTTGCAGAGTTAAGCTATTTTTTCGCACCCTTTGTGCTAAGGAGTTATCTCGAGCTGTGATAGCAGAAATGGAAAAAATGGCTCCCGTGTTGCTTTGTAAGCTGGAGAAGATCTTTCCCCTCGGCTTTTTAATCCGATGGAGCATATGATTTTGCATCTCCCGCATGAGGCACGAATGTGTGGACCTGTGCATGGTCGTTGGTGCTATTCAATTGAGAGACAACTAAAGGTTCTTCGAACCAAATGTAAAAACAAGTGCAAAATTGAACCCTCCATGGTAGAGGCATACTTGTAGTGAAGAGGTGTCAAACTTCACATCAAAATACTATCTTTGAGACCCTTCCAAGCGTGCACAATCCACCCCCTCGTTACAATGCCAACGAAAATGATTGCAATCTCGGCCTATTCGTAGGGCAACATGGAAGTGCAAGTGGTGGGACTCCTAAGACCTTGAAACATGAAGAGTTCCGCACTATCATGTTGTATGTGTTGACCAACCTTTACGAAGTGCAGCCATACTTACGGTAAGTTGATATTGCACTATAGTATTTATAACGAGATAGTCACTAATATGCATCTAACTTCTCTCGATTTTCTTTTGTATAGAGAATTTACTCAACAATTACGGCGAGAGAAATAGGGCACCGACTCCTCAAGATGTTGATGCCCTTCTTAAAAGAGGCGCGGGTCGTGGAATGCCGGATTTCATTTCTTGGTTCAAACAAAAGAGCCGAAATGATGCGTCAATGATTGCCGAGTCGAGACGAGATAGCAAATGGATGTGAATATAGGGTAATGTCGTACAACGCCTATGACGTAAATGGATATCGCTTTCACACTAAAAGATACGATGAAAGTCGGTCCAATCGGAGGACAACAAATTTCCAAGTTTGTACGAAAGCCGATGATGGGGTCGAGTACTATGGAATAATTGAAGAAATATACGAACTCTCATTCATTGGTCGCAAACCTCCGAAGCACTGTCGTATTCAAATGTCATTGGTTTAATCCTAACCAAGTACGACGGACACCTAGTATTGGACTAGTTGAAATTCGACAATCATCCGTCTATGCAGGAGACGATGTCTATATTGTGGCTCAACAAGCAACGCAAGTGTATTATCTCATACCCGTGCAAAACCGACAAACGTCTTCTAGGGTGGGATGTTGTGCACGAGGTATCGCCACACGGTAGACTACCTGTCCCAAATAATGAAGATTACAATATGGACCCTAAAACATATGACGGAGAATTCTTTCAAGAAGTTGGGTTACAAGGGCGTTTTGAGATAGACCTAACCGGAGCAATGGAAATGGAAGTAGACGAGGATAATGAAAGGGTTGATGTCGAGGATGATGAAAGAGGTGATGACGAGGACATCGGAGATGTAGTTTCCAATCCGAAGGACTTAAAATTACTTGAGAATTTACAATTAGGCATTCATGAGGTCATTCCTCCGCCGAGCATGTGCCAGAATGTGATATCGACATGTATGATAGTGATGATCGGTCGGACGATCCAATTAATCCCGATTGGGATGATTATTTCTAATAAATGTAAGCTACTATTATGTCTTAAATAATATATTTCTTTATATGCATGTTTCTAATCATGTCTTACTTATTTCATATGTGCTAACTGTTTTCCCGACTTTTTAATTGCAGGTGACCGGACAAAGATGGTGGGCGGTGTGCCGCAGCGACGGTGCACGTCCGTTTGGAGGAGACGGATGCCGGACTCGGATGTACCACTCGGGTCCACACGAGGCATGGGTCGGGGAAGGGTGGCCCCAAGGGCAGCGGGAGCGGTCGCTCTAAGTGCACCGGGAGCGGTGGCACTAGGGGCAACGGGAGCGGTGGCGGTAAGGCTAAGGGTCGAGTGACTCGGAGTAGGTCCGTAGCACCACCTTCCCCGCCGGAGGGGAGGAGGAGGAGGGGAGGAGGAGGAGGGGGAGGAGGAGGAGGAGGGGGACTCGGAGGAGGGGGCTCGGAGGAGGGGGAGGGCAGGAGGGAGAGTCGGAGGAGGGGGACGGGCGGGAGGGTGAGGATGAGGGTGAGGGTGGGGAGGAGCAAGAGGGGGAGCGGGCGGAGCAGCAGCCCTGCGTGTGGCTGCGGGGTCCTACGAGACTCCCAGACGGGCCGATACCTTTGTCCACGCGACCGGTTATTCGACCGGTAATGCCATCGTAAGTAACTTCTAACTACTTCCTTCATTTGATAATGTGAAAATCTTTATTAATATCAAACTAATATTTTTTCATAATCACTTTTCGCGGGAGTTGGAAATTGATCACCCCGGGTAGTCATAAACGCAAGGTGAACGCCGTCCTTGGTGCTTTGGTCGAGGCTGCACTTCCCGGGTCAGGTTCACATTGGTGAAAGGTACGAGCCAGCGTGGACTTGGGAGCACTACCGCGTCGCCACCGAGCAAATCGACGCATTCAACGGGTGCTCCGTCAACAAGGCGGATCGAGTGGTGTCGAGAATTGTGGGTAAGTCTTTCTCGCTCTAAAATTTTCATTCATTCCATTCATTGTACACTTATGCAATAAGAACTAAACACATTATGTCTACATGCAGGAATTCTACACTTGTGAGCCGAGGTACGAGGAGATGGCTAAGGTTGTGGCTAACAACCGATGTCGGAAGCTCGTGAAGGACATGCACTACGAGGCGCAAATTCGGTGCGTCATTAACTACTATGGCCATATCCTCCATAAGAAGATAACCAAAGATGCGGCTAGGACTGTGAAGCTCATACGGGAGCAATATTTACGAGGTAAATATAGAGTTATCTTCGATATAATGCATTGCTTCATTTGATTTTTTGACGTCTCTCATTTGTCCCGTGTAGGTGCCGGCGTCGTGGTGCCGTAATGACGATTTGTGCTGGGAACGCATAGTGGACAAGTGGCTCTCACCCGAGTGGGAGGAGATGCATAACGCTGGCCGAGCCCGGCGTGCGTTGATGCCTGGTCCATCGCACCACCAAGGCAGCCTTAGCAACGAGGAGTACAGAGCTCGATGGGTATGCGAGTCATTTATTTGTTTTATCTCATAATTATGCATAAATAGTAATGAACTTGTTATTTTGTTTGCAGTCCCGGTCACATGGAGGCGGCGAGTGTCCCGAGTTCGTGGGCTGGGCTATGGCCCACCGAGAAAAGGCTACTCGGGCCAGCTACGACCCCGAAAACCCTCCTTCGGCTTACAGCAACCCCTCCGTCTACTCCCGTATCACTGCATATACGGAGGTGGGTAAGCAACTCTATGGCTCGAGTGGGATCCGACCGCCCACCCTATTGATGCTTGAGGTGGCCATGAGGGCGGGAGGAGGCAAGAAGCATGGCCGGTTGATCATAGGCGACGGCAGCTGTGGACACGAGCGGTTGCCCCACCCTCTCACGAGATTCGGGCGAGGGACCCAGCCACTGCCCCGCCTATACGTCCACGCCGGACCGTCGCGAGATCTCCAAGTGCGAGAGACTTGAGGTTATTTCTGCTTCACTAAACAATTATTCAATTTCTAATCATGTATTATCACTGCATTGTAACAGTTCAATGGAAACTTTTGTAGGCCGAGCTCGCCGAAGAGAGAAGGCAGCGACGGGAGGAATCGGCGCGATAGCGAGGGGATATGGCCAATTTGTTTGCTTACATTGCCCACATGCAAGCTGAGTTGGCAGCGGGACGACCACCGCCACTGCCTCCAACTATGTCTCATATGTTTCCAGTCACTCCTCGGGTAATCAAGAAACATTGGTCAATTTACAATTACTTAGAGACTAAGATAACCTAGAGAATTAGATATTGTAGAAACTTACAATCTTAACTAAAATGAGTATTCTCTGGTTTGCAAACTTTTCTACTTTTTGCAGAACCTATCGGCGGCATCGAATGCCTCGGTGAACATGTCACCTACGTTGCCCCCGCAGCGAGTTGTTCACACAAGTGCCGCCGTTCGAGCCCTCACCCTTCGGCCCACCGCCGTTCGAGCCACCACCCTTCGACCCACATCTGTGAAATCATGGTTTGTTGTACTCGTGGACGGCCTACGAATGTTATGTGTTGTTTGTGATGATATTTGTGATGTTGTGAGACAAACGGATGATATGTGTTTTATTTGCGATATATGTGTTGTGCGATGATATGTGCGATGAATTGATGATGATGTGATATATTTCTACTGTGTTTGATATATGTTCTATTTGAAATGTTAAATGAGGTTTCCGGGGCTAAAAAACAAAAAAAAATATGGCTGCAGATGGTCGTTTTGCCGTGTGCCGGAGGCCTGGCACACGGTAAAGTGACCATACTGGGAATTCACACTGGTCACTTTGCCGTGTGCCGAAGCAGCACACGGCAAAGTGACCAAATCTTTGCCGTGTGCCACGTCACCGAGCACACGGCAAAGCCCAGATGATTCGCCGTGTGCCGCGCCATTAGGCACACGGCGAAGTACAGAATCTTCGCCGTGTGCCACGACCACTGGGCACACGGCAAAGAGCAAAATAGGTCGTCGTGTGCTGGATGCCGGGCACATGGCGAACAGGACGTGACAGCAGCTGTTACTTTTGCCGTGTGCTTGCTGTGGCACACGGCAAACACTTCGCCGTGTGCCCGTGCTCGACACACGACGAAGGGCGCTTTGCCGTCGAGGCACAATCGCCGTCGGGCTTTCGCCGTGGGCCACCTACGGCAAGGTCTTCGCCGTGTGCCGCGGGCACACGGCAACTATGTGATTTCCGGTAGTGTTCCCTGCATGATGATCGTAGAACCCCTCCAAATATTGTTGTCTCTTCCGGCTCCGGGAGTGGTGCCAAATCCTTCACGGTTCCGGTTTATGTGCTATCCAGGCAAAACCTAGTATAGATGGAAGATGAACAGCCGGTTCCGGTTGATGGCCTTGCACATCCTCTCGCCTCCAGAACCCCCTCGTTGGATGGGTCCCATAGATGCGCCTGCCCAGGAAAACCAACCTCGGACCGATCAATCACAGGTGGGGGATGCTTCAGCTCGGGATCCACCGAAGTCTCCATGCAACCATCGGATGACTCCTTTGATAGCTTGGGTGCATCCGGTGGTTCCTCCGTGGAAGAGTTTGTACCTGAAGACTCGGAGCTGCTGATGACTTTGCTGCGTTTGACGGACTGCAAGCTGGAGGAGAGGCTGATTCGAGAGGATGGCTCCCTGCTTCCTTCGGATGCACCATCACGGAAGCGAGCTGCTTCCAAGGACACTACTATTTCAAAGGTGAACACCTCTTCTCGTACTCAATTGCCTGGACCTCTCTCCTATGATTCATTTATCGCGACTATCAGTCAGTATATTGTTGAATCAAAGATTGAATTTGTCCCACGGTTGATCAATATGAAGCATGTTTTTAATAATATCAAAAGACGCTATTTCCGAGAAGAGGGTTCCCAATTCATCGCTCCACATTCAACAGGACGTAGAGGAGCTTTCTAATGACAGCCTGAAGGTGGTGGATGGGGCAAACTTCCCTAAGAGAGCAAGCAAGAAGCGCAGGGTCCATCATTCCAGGGCACCTATGGATGTGTCCTTTCTGAAGCGTAGTGCTCGTAAGACTCCTAGCCTATACCGCCGGGCTGGCCCTACTGCTGCTCCACAAGTCCAACAAGTGGTGGAAGAGGAACCTGCAGAGGTGGAAGAAGAGAACCATCCGGCGATTGTTCCTGGTGCTGCTCCGGTTCCACTCCAAGTGATTCATCCTGTAGAACCTGCCCTCTATGCTCCGGTGTCACAAAGGCGTGATGATGTCCCACCTGCGCCCCACCTCTCTATCTAGAACATTCAAGCCATTGCCACTGGCTTTGTAAAGCTCTAGCCTCGAGGCCGTGTCGGTTGCAGAGTTAGAAGCTGATGATTCTGAAAATCTGTAGTCATTTCTGCTGTAATGTGGAAGTGGATGGAGCTACAGCAGCTGGCACCACTCTTTTGTTTATACACCCTAGTCTGGTGTCTGAAACCTTGGCTTTATTTAGGAGGTTGGATTGTTTGGTTGTTAGTTCAGAACTCGTTGCTTTTGCTGTGATCCAAAACTATTGGCATTCTCTAAATATAATAGTGACTACTGCTCTTTGCTTCATTAATTTGCTGGTAGCCTATTCATCTTTTGTCTGGTGTTGACGGTCCTTACGGTCCTTTTTTACCGTCAACTTTATGCACCTTTTGAAATCATATCCACCACCAAGAGTAGACATAGGGCTTTTATCTAACCATTTCCACAAGTCTTGGTGAATTCGTGAGTGCAGGTGCAATCCATATGAAAACGGGGACAAGTATGCATAAAACATGGGCTTCGCACTTGCCTAACTTTCCCCGACATAAAAGACAACTCTCTCAGCCCAAAATCCGGAGAAACGAGGCTCCAAATCTATCCCTAGCAAGCTGGACCAAGGAGGGAAGCAACACGGAGAGCCACCACGAAGAAGACCAGACCCGGTGGGGCCCAGCCCGGTTCGGCCGACCTGGGATTTGGGTTCGGCCGAACTGTGGTGGTGGCCCCACCGGCCCATCTTTCTGCGGCGGTTCACTACCGACGTACGGAGGTCGGTTCCACCTGCATTAAATGCCACCGACGTCGGGAACCGCCTCCAAGTTGCCGACCTTCCAAGACTATAAATAAAGGGGCACCCCTACCTCTCTCGAAGTATCCAATTCAAGAGATCACAACACATTGACACCAAGAGGAATCCATCTAGCATTAGACTAGTCTCTAGGCTGTAGAGGATTAGAGGGGGAGTTTAGTAGAGGAGAGGGTTGTCCTCTCTTTGTGAGGATTTAGCCCAATCTTGTACTTCGAGGATACTTGCTTATAATAGAAGTTCGTTCGTCGTTCGTTCATCGTTCTTCGTTCGTTCTTCGTTCGTTCATCGTGCATCTCATATTAAGTAAGTATCAAGGTTCACCTCAATAGAATTATCTTCTTTGTTCCTCATGCCTTATGATTGTACTAGTATGATGATCATGTGCTTTCTATGTGGTTATTGTCTAGTCATGATAGGTTGCTTCATGCTTCACATGCCTTCATTCATTCGTGTATGTCCTTACACTCGTTTCATGCATGATGAGGTGAGACATGCTTTGGCCAATGACTTGATGATCCGTAGGGTTAGAGTCATGTGTGACATGGCCCATAACTCGTCAATCCGTAGGGTTAGAGTTAGGCATGTCTCACCCATTTACTTGATGATCCGTAGGGTCGAGTCTTGCATGTTCCAGCACTTGATCTGATTCGGCCGGTCAAGATTAAGTGTACTCTTTCGGGAGTTCAGTTTAGCAATGTGAGCATGGTGCTTAGATTGATAAAGCTGTTTTGGGTGTTTGGTTGTCTGCTCGAACAGGATAAGATCCGACGGTGAGGACTTAATTGCTTCACTGCCACGTGATCATAGGACTGGCATAGGGATCTAATTGCCCTTGTGTCACGTGTCCTGGATGAAGGGTAACGGTAGGTGGTGACAGCCCTGCCGTGCCTAGTCCTCTTGTTCTATAGTAGATAGCCTTGATTGCCTGGTAGAAGGAATGCCCGTAGGTGGTAACAGCCCTGCTGGTTATCCCCTTGTTCCAGGATGACATAGAGCTTAGACTTGTATGTGTTGCATGAGCAGGAATATTAGAAGTACATAAGGACCCATCTCGGCTTTCTCCTTAACCCCGCTTAGCCTAGGCTTAGTTCTAGTGTTAGATTGGATTGCTCTGGTGGTGTTGTCACTACTACCCACTATCATTATTATCCTTACCCCTATTTAGGCTTTGGTACCTTATTAGTCATATGATTATGAACATTGCTATCTCGTAAACCACCGCCTTCCCTGTGGAAAATACGATACCCTTGAATACTCACGGGTGAAATGCTACAACGGTATTCTCCGTGCGCTTGCGGATTTATCGTGACCGTAAGAAATACCAACAAGCATTTCAGGCGCCGTTGCCGGGGAAGGCACTGGTTGAAGAGTCACTAGCATTGTTTATAATTATATTTCTTTTAACTACCACTTGTCTAGATAGGTCTACCTTTGCTTTGTTTTCTCTTTATGTGAAAACAGGGTAGTATACCACTGGCGTTGACTTATCGAGGCAATACACGAGAAAATCAAGTAACCTTGAGGCGATCGAACCGCGAGTCATCCATCCTCAAGAATACTCTCGACGAGGCAAGCCAGCTACATCCGCACCATCAAGCTCAATACCTATGGGTGGATTGCTTTCCCACGAACACTCCGCTGCCAATGTTAACCGTGTGGCAATTGGGCCACACGTCAACACTGGAAACGGAAACTTCAAGCCTACAGCCAGCCAAATCACCATGGTGCAGGCCAATCCATTCCATGGACTGGCCAAGGAGGACGCAAAAGTTCATCTTCATAAATTCCTAAAAGCATGCAAAACCTTGTCCATCGAAGGAGTCAACCAGGATGTCATCCGACTCCGTCTGTTCCCCTATTCTCTTGCGGGGGAAGTAAGACAATGGTTCTTTGCCAACCCAAGTATTTCGACTACTTGGGATGCTTGCTCTGAAGCATTCCTCGATGAATACTCTCCAAGAGGCAAAACCTATGCCCTTCACGCACAAATTCCAGATTATTGGAGAGCACGGGAAGAATCCATTCCTGAAGCATGGGAGAAACTTCAAGATTATTTGACAAAATACCCTGCTCATGGAATGGACGATTGGACAATATTGATCGATTTTTACCACGGGTTGACACAACGATGCCGTGACTATCTTGATTCTCGTGTCAAAGGGGGCATCTTCTCACTTACCGCCGCAGAAGCAACAAAATTAGTTGAGAAGGTAGCTATCGGTGAAGGGTGGAGACCACGCTCTCAACAAAAAGAGAAGCCTTCCAACATCACCCTAGAAGGGAAGCAAAGAGGAAGAAGGCTTCGTACAAGCGCTTTGAAAAGACAATTACAGCCCCAACACGAGAAGTTGTCTGCATCCTCATCTCCGAGGATCAAGCACCAAGTCGCCACGGTAAATGTAATGGAGAGAAGTCTTGCTCATTGGACTTAAAACGATGATGCCTTTGCCAAAGGTAAATTGGTAGTTATCTCATATTTGATTTCCAATTCCACATGCATATTTCCTCAATCACATTCATGCATCTCATTTGCATATTTAATTCTCCCTCGACATGCATTTCCATCGTTTGCATGTTTGAATCTTTCCAACTTTTGTTTGGGATTTTTCAAACCACAATGCGATTACAGGTATTGGAAAATGAGTTTGAGGCAACTTTTTATGGAAAATGTTTTGAGTAAAATTTTGGAGGAATTTTGGCGTAACTCCCTACTGGATTTTTCATATAGCCATCATAGGGTTGTCAACAAAATTGGACTTCAGTTCATTATATTTGTTTCCAAAGTGCTTGGTGCCTTCACTTTCATTCCACTCAAGCATTCTTTCCCCCAAAATTCTTACTCTTGCATTTCCTGGGAATTTTCATTGTTTGCCCCAAGTTCAAGAAAAAGATTTTCTCTTCTCTTTTTGGTTTTCTTAGTTGCATAATCGGGGTCCTGCAATCCTCCAACTCTTCTTTTCACGAAAAAAAAAATATAAAAAAAAAAAAAATTCTCAAGGAAAAATAATTTTTGAGACAACCCCTTTTAGGCTTTCCGTCTCGAATTTAAGAAAAAAAATTTCCTTTTCTTCTCTTCTCGTTTTTGTTCAATAAATTGAGTTGCGATAAAAAGACATCCTTGCAAAGGCAACCCACGGGAAATCCATTTGGTTTTCACTAACATAACCCGTGCTCGAGTTCGCTTTTGTGTTCTTGCTCTTAAGTGCAGCCAGGAAAAAAGGCGAATAATCAAGCTCATCGAGCACGTTGAAGAAGGTGACAAGTTCAAACACAAGTCACCCCCGACGTGACACGCACTCGTCCCCCTCCATTGAGCTCATGCCTAAAGTGAGAAGGTTGGCATGAAGAGCCTCATGAAGATCCCATGGAGGAAGACTATGATGAAAACAACACGTCGAGGCTCCTCTTCGACACCAACCTTGTCTTGGTGTGCAAAAAGAAGGTACAAGCCTGCAACTCCAATTCGAAATCCCTGCACAACGAAGGTATGCCACATTCTTTGCTAATAATTGGAAGCCCAAGGGTGATATGGTTTTTATTCGTGTGGATGAGTATGACTCCCACCTACCTACCACATGATTTCCTATGCATCCTTGTAGTAGTTAGGCAATGGTACTACCCTCCAGTCCTTTCTTAGGGAGTATCACCCTTCATGCACACATCCTTGCTTTCTACTAGGCTTTCATAAGCATTGCTTGTCGGACTTTGAGCCTACAACTCTTGACCTTCACAAGCATGCTCTTTGGCAATGGATCATATCCCTTCTTGTGCTTGATGCATTGTTGGCTTGTCATGACTTGTGTTCCTCATAAGCAATCTTAGACATTTTTTGTATGAGGAATGAGCTTCGAATCCTCTTGCCTTGGTTAACAAATATCAAAATCTCCCCTATGCAATGCATGAATGGTTAGAACTTTCCAAGCAATTAGGACTTCTTGAGTGCACCTCGTTGTTCTATCATATCACCCCTCGACTTTGGACCTACACTGCTTCATGTTTCCATATCACTAAGACCCAAGTTGTTTTTACCAACGAGGATTATCTTGTCCATGGTCGCACTCAAACTTGGTCCACAGGACTTGCTTGTGCCTTTCTTCCTCGGCTGTACAAATGGGGTCCGGTCATCTAACCCGGGACCTTGTTTGTATGTGCTCCGAGAGCTAACCATGCCTCTCCAAGTTGGAGGAAATTGCTTGCAGGAATAGTGTTTTTGGCAGGATTCTCGGGTGCGAGAGAACAAGTGTGGGGAGATCTCTCAAGCCTCCATCACGCACATGTTCGAGATCTCCCCACCAAAACGCTGCACCAACATCAAGGCTACACTGCACAAAGCCTTCCACAATCACATTGGGTTCAACCCCAAATCAAGGGCCATGAGCAAAAGAACAAGTGTGGGGGAGGTTCCCTCCCCCCACAAAGGTAACTTGTATCGCAACTTGTATCCTTTTCCTTCCACCTTGAAAATATCAAAATAGAATAATTTTATTAAAAAAAAAAAAAAAAAAAACTCTAGGTGCTTCTTCTCTTTCAAACTCATAAGGCACCTAGAGTTTAAATCAATAAATCTAGGCTCCCGGTCTTTAACCCCGGTAGAGTCCTCTTTGTCTTCGCTTTGTTTTTGTTGTTTGTTTTGAATAAATAAAGCAGGTTCAAGAACAAGTGTGGGGGAAGATCTCTTGAGTTCTTCATCACGTACACATTCAAGATCTCCCCCACCAACACGATGCACAACCCGCACTGATCAATCCATAAGAAAGTGGAGCCCCGGGACAAGGAAACAAATTTGGGTCGAACCTTTGTTTCGATCAAACATCCCATGGTCCACTTGGCCTCCACTTCACCTAAAGCGACGGTTTGCACAACCTCTCTAACTCCATCCCCCTCAATTCATGAGTTAAAACAACCTTTTGAGCCAATCACTAAAATTTAACTCAAGAATAAAATGAACGTTGTTGTTCCCTCGGTATACATGCTTCTAGTTGGTTGGCCTGCATACTCTTTATTCCTCGCTTCGCACACCTGTTGCTTGTGAACACCAATATCATAGGAACCCATGTTTATCTAAGTTGTTGGTGAATGTGATATGGTTGGATGAGATGAATCGTGCTTCTTCTGCATAGAGTGCTTGGGTATTTAATTTGCCAAAAGTCTATAACTCTACGCTCCTCGATGATCTTATATTCCCACCAGAGCCATATGTTGATCACATTGCAAAACTTACACACATATGCTGCTTGTCATTGCATTGAACTTTATCAAAATTGTGTGACCCTAGTGAGAAACTTGTCATACTCTCTTGATCAAGATCACGTACACTCCACCTCACATGCTAAACTTCTACACTGGAAGTTAAGCAATACCACCATCATACATCCACCAAAATAAGTACTCCACAAAAGCATTGTTACCTTTTTCTCTCTCTCTCTCAAGTTATCATAGGAGACATGGCTATGCAAAAGAAAGAATAATCCCTGCTCATACAAAAGTAGAGCATGATGAAAAAAAAAAAAAAAAAAAAAAAAGAAAGAAAGGAAAAGAAAGAAAGAATCATAGCCATGTCCCCCTCGAACATTCAAAAAGAGAAAGAGAGAATGAACACAAAAAGGAGTACAATTTCCACCACCACACCACCCTCATACACACTTGCACATCTTGATCACGGTTGTATGACTTGCATTCTCCATGGATCCACTCTTTTGGTTCAGCAAAATATGTGATACAAGTATGCCTCTCTTTCATTCCCTACCAAGCTCCACATAAAGCCTTTTGTAGAAGTAGGAAGAAAAGAGGAAAATCATGCCTTGGTGAGGAACCATAAACATTGAGCGATTTGAGAGTGATCATTTGAGGAGTATGAGCTATGTTTTTACTTTGAAAATCTATCACAAACCCGAGTTACTCAGCAGAGGGAGTTATGATGACTTGAATCATGACCGTTCCATTCCTCAACCGCCCAAGATTACATGGTAGACACATCAAAGTTCACGGGTGCAGGTATGGCTTGGAATAATTTGTATGCTAGCATCATACCATGAGAAGCATGCTCCCGCTTATGCTCACTAGCTTTACTCGAGGACGAGCAAAGAACTAAGTGTGGGGGTCTTGTTGACGGTCCTTACGGTCCTTTTTTACCGTCAACTTTATGCACCTTTTGAAATCATATCCACCACCAAGAGTAGACATAGGGCTTTTATCTAACCATTTCCACAAGTCTTGGTGAATTCGTGAGTGCAGGTGCAATCCATATGAAAACGGGGACAAGTATGCATAAAACATGGGCTTCGCACTTGCCTAACTTTCCCCGACATAAAAGACAACTCTCTCAGCCCAAAATCCAGAGAAACAGGCTCCAAATCTATCCCTAGCAACTGGACCAAGGAGGGAAGCAACACGGAGAGCCACCACGAAGAAGACCGGACCCGGTGGGGCCCGGCCCGATTCGGCCGACACTGGGATTTGGGTTCGGCCGAACCGTGGTGGTGGCCCCACCGGCCCATCTTTCTCCGGCGGTTCACTACCGACGTCCGGAGGTCGGTTCCACCTGCATTAAATGCCACCGACGTCGGGAACCGCCTCCAAGTTGCCGACCTTCCAAGACTATAAATAAAGGGGCACCCCTACCTCTCTGAAGTATCCAATTCAAGAGATCACAACACATTGACACCAAGAGGAATCCATCTAGCATTAGACTAGTCTCTAGGCTGTAGAGGATTAGAGGGGGAGTTTAGTAGAGGAGAGGGTTGTCCTCTCTTTGTGAGGATTTAGCCCAATCTTGTACTTCGAGGATACTTGCTTATAATAGAAGTTCGTTCGTCGTTCGTTCATCGTTCTTCGTTCGTTCTTCGTTCGTTCATCGTGCATCTCATATTAAGTAAGTATCAAGGTTCACCTCAATAGAATTATCTTCTTTGTTCCTCATGCCTTATGATTGTACTAGTATGATGATCATGTGCTTTCTATGTGGTTATTGTCTAGTCATGATAGGTTGCTTCATGCTTCACATGCCTTCATTCATTCGTGTATGTCCTTACACTCGTTTCATGCATGATGAGGTGAGACATGCTTTGGCCAATGACTTGATGATCCGTAGGGTTAGAGTCATGTGTGACATGGCCCATAACTCGTCAATCCGTAGGGTTAGAGTTAGGCATGTCTCACCCATTTACTTGATGATCCGTAGGGTCGAGTCTTGCATGTTCCAGCACTTGATCTGATTCGGCCGGTCAAGATTAAGTGTACTCTTTCGGGAGTTCAGTTTAGCAATGTGAGCATGGTGCTTAGATTGATAAAGCTGTTTTGGGTGTTTGGTTGTCCGCTCGAACAGGATAAGATCCGACGGTGAGGACTTAATTGCTTCACCGCCACGTGATCATAGGACTGGCATAGGGATCTAATTGCCCTTGTGTCACGTGTCCTGGATGAAGGGTAACGGTAGGTGGTGACAGCCCTGCCGTGCCTAGTCCTCTTGTTCTATAGTAGATAGCCTTGATTGCCTGGTAGAAGGAATGCCCGTAGGTGGTAACAGCCCTGCTGGTTATCCCCTTGTTCCAGGATGACATAGAGCTTAGACTTGTATGTGTTGCATAAGCAGGAATATTAGAAGTACATAAGGACCCATCTCGGCTTTCTCCTTAACCCCGCTTAGCCTAGGCTTAGTTCTAGTGTTAGATTGGATTGCTCTGGTGGTGATGTCACTACTACCCACTATCATTATTATCCTTACCCCTATTTAGGCTTTGGTACCTTATTAGTCATATGATTATGAACATTGCTATCTCGTAAACCACCGCCTTCCCTGTGGAAAATACGATACCCTTGAATACTCACGGGTGAAATGCTACAACGGTATTCTCCGTGCGCTTGCGGATTTATCGTGACCGTAAGAAATACCAACATCCGGTTCACCTTTCTTTTGGAATTGATGAATGTTGAGTATCCAAGTAAATGGCGCATTGCGATCCGGGGATCCGGCACCCCGGGATTCTTGTTTCTCTGCTGAATGGTTTAAATGGATAATGTGTAAAATTGGTTCTTTCTTTCCTGGAATATTAGAGGCATCAATGCGCAAGAAAAGTGGGATCATGTCAAAAACAAGATCAATGAATCCTCCTGTCAGATTTTATGTTTGCAAGAAACAAAGAGAGCAAATTATGACAATAATTATATCAGGAATTTCTGTCCTCGAATCCTCAATCAGTATGCTTTCTCCCCTGCTCTAGGGGCCTCGGGTGGTCTACTCACAGATCTGGAATGGTAATCAATTTAGGGGTGAAGAAGTTCTTATCAACGGATACTCCATCACTATGAAGTTTACTTTGCTGGCAGATGGAAAAGTTATTCACCTAACAAACATATATGGCCCACCTTCACCTATTGAGAAAGCAAGCTTTATTTCCTGGCTATATAATTTTGATATATCAGATATAGAAGACTGGATTTTAATGGATGATTTCAATTTAATCAGGAGTGCCAATAACGAAGCGTAACTGGTGGCGGTGTCTCGATATGTTACTTTTCAATGATTTGATTAATCATCTTGATCTAGTTGACATTGCTTTTCAAGGCGAGAGGGTTCACTTGGAGTAATGTGCAAGATAATCCATTGTTGCAGAAATTGCATTGGGTCTTTACCTCTTCCTCTTGGACTCTACAATATCCCGACACTTCGTTATTACTATATCAAGGCCTATTTCGGATCATATACCTTATGTTGTTAAAATTGGTACTGAAATCCCAAAAGCACATATCTTTCGGTTTGAAAACTATTGGCTTCAAATGGCAGACTTCATGACTACAGTGGAGCTACACCGGCACTCTACAGCTTTTTACAGTAATTCGGCTAAAACTTTATCGGAGAAATTTAAACAGACTAGGCGAGTGCTTAAGGCTTGGAGTAAAAATCTATCTAAGCTAAACAGAAACATCAATAATAGCAGTTGGGTTATTGCCATGCTAGATTGGTTGGAAGATCGGAGACAACTTTCCACGATCGAAAAGAATTTCAGGAAGATCCTTAAAAGACATCTAGCTACCCTCTTGGAAGCAAAAAGGATTTATTGGAAACAGAGAGCCACTATCGGATGGGTCAGATTTGGTGATGAAAACACAAAGTTCTTTCACACCGTGGCCACAATTAAACATAGAGCCAACCTAATCTCACACTTACAACCGACAGATGGATCAATCATCTCTGACCATGCCTTAAAGGCCAACGCTCTCGGGTTTCTTTTAAAGACAGATTGTGGGTCACAGAATGCGATAGAATTTTATTTGAGCTACATGATCTTATCCAATCAGTAGATCTGCCAGTTTTAGATCATCCTTTTTCGAGGAAGAAATAGCTTTGGCACTGATTGACACCCCATCCGATCATGCCCCTGGTCCCGATGGTTTCAATGGTGCATTCATGAAAAAATGTTGGCCAATCATTAAGGGAGATTTCCTGAGAATGTGTCATGATTTTTCAACTGGCATGTTGGATATCAAGAGTTTAAATGGATCATTCATTGTTCTCATCCCAAAGAAGGACAACCCTGTCTCTGTCAATGATTACCGGCCCATTTCATTGCTAAATAGTACGCTTAAGCTATTAACAAATGTGCTAGCTAACGGACTGCCTTCTGTAATTCTCTCAGTTGTGCACCAAAATCTGTATGGATTTATTAAGGGTTGGACTATCCAGGATTGCCTAGCTTGGGCCTATCAGTTTCTATATTTCTGCCACAAGTCAAAGAAAGAAATTGTTATTCTCAAACTAGACATTGAAAAGGCCTTCGATAAAGTAGAGCATCATGTCATAACATCAATGATGAGAGCCAAAGGCTTCTCTGAAAAATGGATTTCTAGGATCAAGCAAATTCTGTCTTCAGGAACTTCTTCTGTTCTTTTAAATGGAGTGCCAGGAAAGAGCTTTCAATGTAAAAGAGGTGTCAGGCAGGGTGATCCTCTATCACCTTTGCTCTTTGTGTTGGCTGCTGACTTGCTACAATCCATAATTAATAAAACAGCAAATGAAAGGCGAATTCTGCATCCTATTGATGACAACTTCCCTGGTGATTTTCCTATAGTGCAACATGCAGATGATACTTTGTTAGTCATGCAAGGGGATGCTAGGCAGTTAATTGTGCTAAAGAGCCTACTAAGGACATTTGCTGATTCCACTGGCCTTAAGGTTAATTATGAGAAATCCTTTTTGGTCCCTATAAATATGTCGGAGGAGAGAGCTCATCATCTGGCTAGCACTTTGGGTTGCCAAGTTGGCACTATGCCCTTCACTTATCTTGGATTACCTCTAGGAACCACTAAGCCACCCATTGATGCCTTTATGCCAATAGTAGCCCGTATTGAAAAGAGAGTCATGGGCATCAGTAAACTCCCGTCTTACTCAGGACGATTGCAAATGGTGAATGCTGCACTATCTGCTCTCCCAACCTTCTTCATGTGCACTATCAAAATACCTGCTTCCATCTTTGAGCAGATAGATAAGTACAGAAAGCACGAGTTATGGGATGGTGGTGACATCAATAGGAAAGGAACATGCCTGGTATCATGGAAAAAAGCATGTCGGCCAAAAAATCAGGGAGGACTTGGCATTGTTAATTTAAGAGCACATAACAATGCATTGCTCCTGAAATTTCTTCATAAGTTTTATAACAACTTGGATCTACCATGGGTGCAGCTGACATGGTCCCAACTCTACAGCAGATCGATGCCACCTCATCTTCTGAAGCCAAAAGGCTGGCCTCCTGTCAAGTGAACAGAGGGGACATAGTGTGTTTCTGGCATGATGTTTGGAACCTCGGAGTACCAAAATTAAAATACCCAGAGTTGTTCTACTTTGCCCTGAATAAGAAATTATCAGTGCATCAGTTTATGACCTTGCAGATTCATGAGGCATTCTGGCTGCCCCTTTCACTTCAGGCCTCTACTGAACTTCAAATTCTACAAGACAAACTGCAACTACTTGATGTAACATAGGGACAAACAGATTCATGGTATTATATTTGGGGTGATCATACCTTTTCTGTACAAAAGGCATATCTACAGCTGATAGGAACTGAAGCCACTTCCCCTGGTTCAAATGGATGTGGAAATCTTGCTGTAAAAGTAGGCTCAAGTTCTTCTTCTGGCTCGTGCTTAGAGACAGAATCAAAACGAGGAACCTGCTTCGAAGAAAGAAACTACAGCTTGATTCTTACTGCTGTGTTCTATGCCAAACAAATACAGAAGAAACCATCATCCATCTCCTTCTTTATTGTGCTTTCAGTAAAGGTGTTGGGCCTACCTAGGCATACATTGGCATACTCAGCTTGAGCCAGATGACATGCTGATAAGAGCTAAGCGAGCCTTTAACTCAGTTATCTTCAGAGAAGTTCTAATAATAGGATGCTGGACAATCTGGAAACTTTGTAATAGTGTCATCTTTGACGGTGCCTCAATTAAGTCCTTGGTAGATTTGTTCATATGTAATCTTCCTTAAAACAGCTTCTCCTTTTTATTTTGGTCTGGAACCATGTAACTTTGTAAATATCTTTAATTAATCAAAAATATAGATAGGGGTTTTCCCTACTGACTTCGGTAAAAAAAAAATGCACTCAAACATTTAGCCGCATTGTGGCAAAAGACACGCAGAAATGTTTGCATCACAAGCTAGCCTGTGCTACCTACCGTTCTTCACCAAAGTTCAGCTAAAGTACTCGTCACAATCATAGGCGCTCTAGAAAAGGCTATCCGTTTTTTCAGTGCGATCTCGTGACGAAGAGAATATACTCGATCGGAAAAAGAAACGAGAAGAGAATAGAAACAGGTACTGACGACACATGGAAATATGTCGTACGATTGATCGTTCGAATCATGAACTGCTGAATGTGATTACCCAGTTGGTGCCGATGGCAGCCCATACGGTGTCAATCCGAGCGACATAATTATTTTCTCCCGTATTATTGTGCACAAACCTGCAAGCCATCGAGCTTTCAGCAAGTCTAAACGACGGGACCGCTCGACTAATGCAGATATGATACCATTATTGCAGATATTATTAGTCAAACTTGCAGATCTACTTTTAACCTAATCTAAAACTATTTATATAGTTTAGAATAGAATAGAAAGTACCCCTCTGTTTTTCTTATAGTTAGGTGGCTGAATTAAAACGAAGGGCATATGTTACCAAGCATGTAGAGCCGGTGTAATCAATTTCAGGATAGAAAAGTACCAAAATTAAACGAAAGTAATCCGTTGCAATCATAAACTCGCCCGTGCAGATAAATACAAATTCTGTAGAACAGAATGAAAAGTATATTCTAGAACTCCTCTGTTTCTCTTATAGTTAACTAGCTTAATTTAGGAATGAAGGGCATATATATGTTACCCAGCTTGTGCAGGGCTTGGAGAGGGTAGTTACCGGAAATTACCAAAATTAAGCTAAAGTAATAATCCGTTACAATCATAAGCTCGTCAGTGCGATCTGATGCCGAAAGTGACTCGTACTCACCGAACATACACATGTGGATCACCTTATCTTTAACCAACTCTTCAGGAAAAAATGATCCCAATGTCGATATCAATGTTGACTCTTGCACAGTGTGAGTCGATATCGATCGCGACCAAGCCATGCGAGCCCCCGACACATGGAGGTTCGGACTCCAGCGCACGGCAGATCTCCACCACAAACTGCTGAAATAGACACGTTACCACTTGAACCTCTCCAAGAGTGCTGCTCTGTTGCGAGCAGAAGAGAAGGCAGAGGCCCAGCCCAAGCCATGGAGGAGAAGAGCCGGGTGCTGGTGGTGGGCGGCACGGGCTACATCGGGCGGCGCATCGTGCGTGCGAGCCTTGCGCAGGGCCACCCGACCTTCGTCCTGATGCGGCCGGAGATCGGCGTCGACGTCGACAAGCTCCAGATGCTGCTCTCCTTCAAAGCACAGGGGGCGCGCCTCGTCGAGGCCTCGCTTGATGACCACGCTGCCCTCGTTGCCGCCGTGAAGCAGGCTGATGTGGTCATCTCAGCCATGTCCGGCGTGCACTTCCGCAGCCACAGCCTCCTGCTGCAGCACAAGCTCGTCGAGGCCATCAAGGAGGCTGGGAACGTTAAGGTCAGTTTGACAGAAAAACAAAATTGACTACGAACAGTTCCTTAGTTTTAAATATTTTCGAATTCATTTATTGTGCATTGTCATATCTCAATAGTTGTTTGTTCACAGTACCATTGAACAAGGGAAAAATTTATTGAATATCAGGATTTAGTTATGTAGCTAGCTGATAAGAACTATTGTGGATGTGCAGCGCTTCATACCGTCCGAATTCGGAATGGACCCAGCGAGGATGGGGCATGCCATTGAACCCGGAAAGGTCACATTCGACGAAAAGATGGAGCTGCGAAGGGCAATCGAAGAGGCCAACATCCCCCACACTTACATTTCGGCCAATTGCTTTGCTGTCTACTTCTGTCCTAACCTCTGCCAACTGGGCACCCTGCTGCCACCAAAGGAAAAAGTCCGTGTTTATGGCGATGGTAACGTCAAAGGTACTGAATTATTGTCATTGATCATCTCTCTTATTACACTTTGAATATGAGGTAGAGGTAGAACTCCAGGCTCTGAATATGTATGGTCACTCGCTTCCACTGATAAAGGTCGAAGAATGGATAAACATTAAACAGACAGCTGTGTTTCTGAAATGTTCAGCATACACTTTATATGTCGCAAGTTGATTCTATTAGGGCATGTACAAAGGAGAGCCCACTACGGTCTCTTGGGCACATGTATCCAAGCTAAGAGACATGAAACAACTGTAGTCATACAAAGGAGAGACTCTACAAGCTGTCTTTTAATAAATGTATATATTAATGATTGTATGACAGAAGTTGTCTCTTCACATGTACAACGGTGCTAAGAGCTGTCTCTTACATCGGAACACGTGATAGAGACCGTCTTTTCGTCAAATATCAATGCCCAGTAGTAATCTGCAATCAATTTTATTTTTTTATATCAACAACAACCACATGAAACTTGTATTAAGCGTAGTTGCCTGGCGTTATGTATTCACCTGGCAATGTGCTATAACTTCACAAATCTTAAACGCACTAGTATGCAGTGATATTTTTTTTTTTTTTTTGCCATGGATTATGCAGTGATATTCGTGGATGAAGATGATGTGGCAACATATACAATCAAGTCCATTGATGATCCTCGCACCGTGAACAAGACCATATACCTGAGACCACAAGAAAACATCCTCACACAGAATGAGGTGATAGAAAAATGGGAAAATCTCTCTGGAAAAACTCTTGAGAAAATCCCCATCACTGCAGATGAGTTCTTGGCGTCAATGAAAGGTAGTTACCAAAGTTTCAGATATATATAGAATACAAAGGTTTTAAGAATGTTACACTCAATCTGCTGATATGGAGTTTGCTCGTGGTTCCCAGTTAAACTTTGTCTTCATATCTTGATGCGAGTTATTGTTTTTCTCTTCATATTTGCAGATCTGGAGCTTGCCCATCAAGTCGGTGTGGCACATTTCTACCACATTTTCTTTGAAGGATGCTTGACAAACTTTGCAATCGGAGAGGATGGTGCAGAAGCTACTCTTCTCTACCCGGAGATTCAGTATACACGCATGGATGAATACATGAAACGATATTTGTAAATATGCTACCTGCCAAGACACCAGCCTACATTTTGTCAGAATTCAGAAATATACCATGTTTGGAGGTTTTGGTGAACCACGCACCAAAACCTCATTATGGCAAGTGCATATCAAGTTTTACTTGTTGGTTTAGTTACTGTGTTACAAACTGTAATAGCATCTTCAAATGTACATCTAAAATTACAACAAAAATATGTATCGATAGAGAATGAAATCATGGACCTTCACACAAAAGTTAAAGTGAAATTGAAACTTGTGCAAAGAGAAACAAGAAAAAAATAGCTTGTGAATAGTAGCCGGTTGCGGGGTTATGATCAACAGTTATAATCTGCACTAATCATACTTCTCTTTTTTATTCTCTTTCCATAATTTTTAGTTGCACCTCAAATTTATTATGATGGTATATAGTTGCATCTTCTATTCAGGCATAATTTTATAGTAATTTTTTATGCATTATAGAAGTTGACATGATAATGAGCCACGCCACCTAAACACTACCACACTGACCCACAGTAGCGGCGGGCAGGCCGGGCCGCCGCTACGCCTCCGTAGTTATAAATGGAGGTTTGTACCGGCGGCCCATCACCAACCGCCATTAAAAAGGCCTTATTAACGGCGGTTGGCGGTGCCAGCCGCCATTAAAAGTCCTTATTAACGGCGGTTGGAGATACCAACCGCCGTTAAAAAGGTTATTATTAATGGCGCTCGATAATATAAGCCGCCGTTCATAAGACTTTTTAACGGCGGCTGGCATCTCCAACTGTCGTTAATCTTTGAATACCAAAAAATAAAATAAAATGCAGTACATCAGAAATACAACAAATCTTAAACCATGCATATATTCATCGAAGTCATTCACATCTCAAGACATTCACATGTATTCATCATCCAAATGTTTACATTTGAAAAGAAATCACAAGTCACTTGAATATATTATATACATTGTCTTTACATGAAAAACTACCAAGTCTATCAAACTACTTTTCTAATCCACTCACCATTGTCTTCACTACCATCGTTCACGAATGGTCATGCCGAACCACACCACTCATAAAGAGAACGATGGTCTCTAGTGCTCTCATTGTCTTCGTCGAAGAACTTGCCGATAGGAGAGATAACCTCTTTGAGCAAGAACCGACACATCCGCTCCATGATAATTAACATTTGGTCTGAAGTTAACTTGCCAGCAGGAGAGATAACCTCTTGGAGCAAGAACCAACACATCCGCTCCACGATCATTAATATTTCGTCCGAAGTCGGATGTTTCGGTCCTTGCTTGGAACCCTTTGTTCTTAAATTCTTGTAATATCTGTTTGTCCGTTTTGGTTCTCTCGCCAGTAGAATTCCTTTATTAATAAGATTGTAATTATAATTGAAATCAATAGAATGGGATAAACTCAACAAAACACACCTGTTGGTCACTCTCTACAACGATAGCATACATATAATTGGAGAAGCTATTCGCGTACAAACAAGTATAGTAGCCATAGTGGACACTACCTTTCACTTGTTTAACACACTATAAAATAAAAGAAATAAGTTACATTTTTGTGAATCACAACGTTAGTAGGACAACGGCATAGAGAAGTGAGACAAATGTATCTTACCGGGAATTTGTGCCGAAAGTACATATTTTTCGGTCGTCTTAGGTTGTGCAGCCCTCCAGCCTTGACATAGTTCTCGTATGCGCTGCTCCATTGACAAAAGCGTATCGTTAGATCAAACTATCGTTTCGAAATTATAGATGTGTACGATGATTAACTACATACCAGTCGGTGATGCTCATGATGTCGAATAGCCCTTTTGTCCAAGTCGAGAGCTGTCGAGCACTAGAAGGTACCCATTTTTCGGCATAAGGACAAAGCAGATCTAGTGATCACTACAAGAATGATCGTATCGGTTAGTATTCCACCAAACCTTTCAATGCAAGAGAAGATGAAGAGACTTGTTGAAACTTACTTTCCTGCCACTTGATGAAGCGAGTTATAAATGTAGGTTGCAACATCGGATTTAGCTTTATTTGTCATCTCGGCCTTGAGTTGATCTAGCTCCTCGGGTTTCATGTCCTTATATTTTGGGTCCTTCTCATTTATCCACGAGTGTCGAGTCTTAAACTCAGCACTAGAACTACCCGATCCCTTACGAGTGCGGAATTCGATGGTGCAACACACAATACACAAGAACACGCAATTTTAGACATGTGCAGGCCTCTCGATGGAGAGTAATAATCTACGTCCTGTGTGTTATGTATTGCCTTTAGCGGATTGCTAATTGCAAGATCTCGGAGAGTTTTCATGGGGTCCCTGCTCCGCCTTATATATCCGGGGGAGCTAGGGTTACATGCGAGTCCTAGTCGATTACATGGATTATATATATGGGAACTCTATCTCTAGCTTTCCTTATCGATTCGAGTCCTAATAGACTACAAATTGCTCCTTTACTTGTTTCTCAAGTTATCATACGTCGGTCTTGATACCCGCCTGGTCTTCATACCGGTATATGGAATCCTCTCGTTATTCCGGACCGGTTAAGGACCACTCGTTGGCTATCTCTGCCAGCTTTATCTTCATTGATTTGTTACCATGTCTTTGCGTATCCATTCCTTTATCATCTCGTATACGTATAAGGCAAGTATACGACAGCAGCCCCGCGTAATTTTTCATTTGACCTTGAATAAGACCGACCAGTCTTCCGCATGTTGGTCTTGATTCCATGGTAAAATTAAAAAGAACTCTAATCTGCTGCAATGTTTCTTCTCTCTTCGAGGCGCTTCAAAAAGCCCAAAAAATCAGTATTTTTATCCTTCATATCACCTAATTAGGTAACACAGAAATCATTGCATATTCTTCTTCCGGTGCACCGATTAGGTGCACCCGGTTAGTATAGCCCCCGACTCTTAGATCATTTGAACTCCTTTCAAATAATGCAAGAGTCCACTGGTTGATTCTTCATTATTTCCATTAATATGCAATCTCTACAGACCGCTCCTTTCAATTTTCCATTATCTTCTACTTCCCGCGATCTCTGCAGACCGCTCCTGGACTCGGTGCACCGATCAGGTGCACCTAATTAGGTATAGCCCCCGACTCTTGTATCATTTGAAAATTGCAAATAATACAAGAGTCTTTCTTGAGAGACTATACTTTATTATTTTCCATCAAATCATATCCCTCTTAGCAATCTCTGCCAAGATCATACTTTTAGGACCGGTCGACCCAGTCATACCGCATATCTTATCTTCATCGTTTTTAGTTAATTTTAACTAAGAAGCAAAATCCTGGTTGATCGGACCAGTTTATTCCCTATATTCTCACATCGACTTGAGTCTCCAAGGCCTATAATCAGTCGGATGATTAACACCCATAGCCTAAGGCATCCATTAACATTGAGTTAGACAAGATCTAACTCTTCCATACTGCTAAATTTCAAAATTTAGCATTACATTAATCCAGATCCGAAAAGTTCATATTTCATACCGCTTTCTTATTCACGTGAAAAACTTCTCATGACCGTAAAAATCATGGTACTTATCCTTATGGCCGTTAAGCCATAATTTGCACAAATCCTTAATATCCTTATGACCGTTAGGTCATAATTGCACGATCATGACATAAGTCATTTAATGCTAAATTCACCGGGCCGTTAAAACAGCCCAATAACTTTCCAGCCCACGAGCCCAGCTCGAGTGCTTATAAAAGAAATCGAAAGGTCGACCTAGGTCAAACCCATTCCTGAAGCTCCATACGCGCCCGCCATACACCCTTATTCTTCGGACATCACAATCATTGTTCTTCCTTTCCTCATAAACCAATCTCGGATTTCCTTTTTTCATCCTTTAAGATGGGCAAGAAGAAATCTGCCGCCAACCCTGCGTCTTCCTCTTCTCGTTCCCCGCAACCAACTCCCTTTCGGTGTTCGGGATCCGGGCAATAGTAAAGTCACCGAGGCATCGCTTAACGAAGCGGTTCGTGACGGATATCTTCCCCCACAACCAATTCTGAATTGGAGTGTTCCTTCCCCTGGCCAAATTCCGTGGGGAATAGACGTCTCCCAACAATTAGTTTTCAAGTCTTTTTTCCTTCGTGGCCTTGATCTTCCTTGCTGCTCCTTTTTTAGGGGGCTTCTCTTCTTTTATGTATGGGAGTTAGTAAATCTAAACCCTAATTTCATCCTTCGGATTGCTTTCTTCATCCATCTTTTCGAGGCGTTCCTTGGAGTTCACCCCCATTTCAAGCACTTCCAATATCTCTTCCAAATCCGCCTCTGCCCACTTCCCTCATCGGACTGCCATGCGGCGATGGGTGGGGTAGGAATTCAATGCCGGAGTTCGGATGAATATTTTTTCCTGTCTCCGAACAAAAGCATAGCCTCTTGGAAAAGTGGGTGGTTCTTCTATGACAATCCCCAGCCTGCACTCCCTCCTTTTAGTGCCAAGGTAGCCAAAAATTTCCCTACCCCGGACAGCGGGGAGAAGCTCAAGGAAGATGAAGAAATCCTCGCTCTTTTAGCTTGCATCAAGTACCTAAAAGAAGTCAAAGGCGTCACCGCCGAGACAGCTTCTTTGGAGCTTCATCATGCAAGGAGTTCAGCCACCGAAGAAGCAGGAGCACCCAGCATGGTTCTTTAATGAAGACGTGGCCATTCCACTGGATGGAACGCTTCTCCCCGTAACATCCTGGCCCAGGGCTTAATAGGATTGATAGAATACTCATGTCAACAATGTGCAACTTCTTTTCCGGAAGCTTATCTCTAAAGAACTCTAAGGTTAAGCGTGCTTGGCCTGGAGCAATTTAGGGATGGGTTACCGACCGGTAAGTGATTCCCGGTGTGCATGAGTGAGGAAAAACGTGCGCAGAAAAGACTAGTGTTGGTCCGTGGGGAAATCTTGAAGGCCTATTAAGTCTGTCGTGGGTAAGCGGGCCCGGCCTAGAGTGGCGGCACGTTACACTCCCCGACTTAGATCGGTTGGAAACCCGCATCAAACAAATGCTCCAGCCAAAGCCGGACCTATCAGGATGCCAAAGAGTGGGTCCGACTTTCGATATGTCAAATCCTCGAGACCCTGTAAGTAATTCCTCTTCTTCTTCTCGAATTTTGTTATATTTAACCATCATCCTCTTATTCGAATACTATTGTGCGATACAGAAAATGGAAAATTTCAGAAGTCATCCCCCTGTCCCTCCTAATGACATTTGGGGGAGGACTATGAAGGCAATACCGCCCCTCTTGCTATTCATGTCGGTCTTATTCAAAAGATCGTAGACCGGTCTTTTCCTCTCGCCACCCAAGTATAGCTCCAAAAATATCCAAATCTGGAAAAGTGGTTCAAGCACCTAGTACGAGGAAATGTACTACTTCCTTAACCATCGGGAAATCCATCGCGACTTCCGCTTCGTACCCGGCGACACCCGTACGGAGGCGCAGAGACTTGAAGACCGGCGGAAAGAAGAGGAAGCTGTCGAGAGGGATCGCCAAGCTGCACTTGCTGCTTTTGAAGCTGCTATCGGAAAGTCTCGGGGAACCCCCTCATTAACGGATTCTCCGGCCAACGTGCCCAAGAGATCCCGGTATGGCATTCAAACCGGTCCTTCAGCAAGTGGTGCAGCGGAACCGGTCTCATCGTCGCAAGTCCAACCAGCGGCAAAAAGGACTGCAGAGGGCTCAAGTGAGGATACTCAAGGCCCTTCAAAGAAGATCAAGACCTCCACCGGCTTCAAGAAACCCACTTCGTAAGTCCTTTATATTACTAATACCTTCCGAATCATTGTCATCCCGGTCTTATAACGCTCACAACCCTTCCTTCTAATTTCCAAGATAGTATAGCTAGCTTTTTAAGAAATAAAGCATCTACATCGGCCCCGACCGGCGAGTGCTTCGCTACCTCTACTTCTTCAACTCTCGCCACTACCAAATCCTCCGAAGTCCAAAGTGCGGCATCCACCAAGGAAATCCCCGCCGCCTCCAAGTGTAGAGCAAATCGTCATCAATGTCGAGGACTCGTCTCGTAAGTGACTTCCCTCCCCAAGCTACCCTATTCCGGGCTCCTCCGGAACTCCCATTAGGACCGGTCCGGGTGGAAGAAATTCCTCGTCGACCTAGGACAACACGCAAAGCCATAGGAGGGCCCGGACCGGCCAGGATGGTAGTTGGAGATGTCGAAGTTGATAGCTCAAGCGGAGCTAGAAAGTTTACAGCAAAAGCTCGGTGGGATGCTCTTCGGGAAGAGGAAGCCCCGAAGAATTTCTCTCGAATCCGGCCGGTATGTCTTTTTACTTTACTTATTCCTTTGACTAATATCTTCATTATAATCCGATCCTTTGTTTCTTCCTCCTTTTAGGTTCTTCTAAAAACTCCGAGGCCAAGAGTACAATTATCGCTCATCCGGAGGAAGAACTATATCACAATCAAGAGCGGTTGGTCGAACTCGAATCTCGGACCGCCGATCTGAAATCCAGAGAAACCGATCTCGTCGAAGAGGGAAGCCAACCTTATGAGCACCCACCGATTAATGGAGGAACGCCGGCAGGAGATCATCAAGCTCCGCAAAGAAATCCAAAGTAAGTCTTTAATCTTATCTTCACATTTTGTAGCTTCATTCTTCTCTCTCTCGACCGGTCTTGTTTTTGCTCCAAGCACTTGAGAATCTTGTTGCCGCCCATAAAAAGGCGGAAGAAACTCTTTCGGAGAAAACAGACTGCCCAAGAAAAAGCTCTGCTGGAAGGTTCACAAATTGAAGAACAGCAAGCAGCTCGAATTGGAGAGCTGGAAGGCGAGCTCACCTTCAAGGACAGCATTCTTGCGCGGACTACGTGCTCCAATAAAATGCTCGGAGGCTGACGATGCCCGTGTGAAGGCCGAATTGGCGAAGCTCGGAGGCTATAAAGACGGCGCGAGCAGGGAAAGAAAGTCGAACATGCAACTAGGCCCCCTAGTGGGTTTTGGTGATAAATGACAAAGAATTAAAATGTCTAATGTTTCATTGAGCTAATGTGCAGGATATCGAAGTCTACTAGCCCACGTTATAAGATTGATAGCCCCTAATACAAAAGTCAAAAGATGGACTCAAAGAGAAGCTTAAATTAGTTTTTATAGTTCTTTGAGTCTAGGTTTGCCAAACTATAAAGAGGGGTGATTTAGTCTTTCATGCAGGAAATATGTGCTCAAGATACCTAAATCAAAGCTTGGATGAAAACCAAACCACTAAAAAAGCCAAAAGACCAAAGTCCAAAGAGCCAAAATAAATCACGAGACGGACAAGACGGAAGTTCCGCATCCAACTCGGAAGTTCCGAGATTTCCAGGAGGTTTTTGGCAGAACTTCCGTCCAAGACGGAACTTCCGTCTTGGGAAATTCCACTTAGTCATATTCAAAATCTGTCAAGAGAGAAGTTCCGTCTTTCTATGGAACTTCCGTGATTTCCAGGAGGTTTTTGATGGAAGTTCCGTTTTGAATGGAAGTTCTGTTATTTGCCCGACCAAACCCTAACAACGGCTCTTTTTGGACCCACTCCTATAAATAGACCTCCCCATCTCACTTGAGTGTCTGGCTGGTGCTTTTGAACTCTCATATCTCCCTCAAGCCCTTGCTCTCATCTCTCTTTCACTCATCTTGAGATTCAAGTTGTAACAAGCTGTAAGAAAATAAAGTGCATTTCATGTCATTCATGAGCATGTCATCATATTGCATTTATGAAATTATTTCATATTGTGTTAAGAAGGGCACATAAAATATCAAATTAACTAAAGATTAAAGTAAATTCTTAAAAGGAATTTAAATAAGAGTAAATATTGAGTTTAACATTTTCCGCTGATAAAACATAACAATTAAAGAATTATGAAAGTCTCCTGAAATTATTTTGCCTTGTGAAAATATTTACAAGAAATAAACAAAGCCTCTTTTGTTAATTTAAACACGAATTTTCAATCCGAAAATAATTTGGAATTTTAACTTGGACTTAATAGGAAAAATGCTTGAAATAATTTTATTTACACCCCTAAATTTTCGTAGATTTTTCTGAGCTCGGGGAGGTTACTTTTTAATTAACCAAAAGCGAGAGGGGCCTTTTTGCAAAATGACCAAGACCGGCCCCGGTGCCAGCCTCTCTTCTTCCTCTCTCTCTCTCCCGCGCTCGGCGCCGCCGCGGCCAAAACCGCCTCCTGGCCGGCCGCCACGACGCCCGCCACGTAGGTGCTTGGCACCACGCGGCCGCTTGCCGTTGCCGCCTCCCGGGCCGGATAACCCCCCCCCCCATCCCTATCCTTTTCCTCTCTCTCTCTCTCTCATTTCGTCTCCCAGGCCACCACCGTTTCCCCCTCCCTGGAGCTACGCCGCCGGGCCGCTCCGGCGATACCCTCCTCAACCCAAACCCGCCAAAGGTTTCACCACCTCCCCGCGAAGCTTCTACGCCCACTCAATCGTGCTTGTGATGCCCCAAGCTCCGTGATCGACACAGTTCTTCCCCGAGCAAGCTCACCGTTGTTCATCCGCCGCACCTCCAAATTGACGAGCCGTGGGGAGCCATTTGCTTTCCTTTTTCTTTCCAATGACCGCAAGCTTGTTCCACGAGTCACCGCGGAAATCGTCGTCTTCCTCACATCCGGTCGCCGTCGTCCGCATCACTCACGGTGAGCCACCCCTCACGGCCGTGCTCAAGTTCCTAGACCCCCGTGTCGAGCTTGCTCATGGTTTGTAGAAGCTCCACGCATGTTTTTCCCTAATTTTTGGGTGCTCGGGCGAGCTCCGCACCATGCCGGAGCGCCGCCGTGGTCGCGTCTCGCCACCGGCGTGGCTAGAGTCGAGCTCATGTGAGCACGCCCATACCGCAGTGCTCGCCAAGTCGTGTAGATCGTTTAGGAGGTCCCGCGGCGATCTTTGGAGCACTGCCGGTCATCTCCGGTGGCCGCGCCCCGTGTCCTCGCCGCCGCGGCGAGCCACACCGCGGGCCACACGCGCGGGATCGTGTGTGGCCACGAGGCGGGATCTCGTGTGGCAACCTTGTAGCCCGGTGTATGTCACGAAGCATATTTCAATTTTCAAAAATTCGTAGAAAATTCAATAAAAATCGGAAAAATGTGAAACCAATTTTGTTAGACTCAGAAAAATAAGATCTATCTGTTTATGAAATAAAATATCTATTTTGAGTATTTTTATTTCATAAATATTAATTAATTACATTCCTTGATTAATAGAAGCTATTATTTCATGTTAATTAAATGATTAATTTGAGAAAAGAATTTAATTTAGTGAAGGAGATACTTGCAGACGAAAATAATTATGAAATTGTTTTCCAAAAAAATTAAACTTAAACACTATCATTTTTATGTGATCCCCAAATTATTATGTCATGTGTTATCAACATGTCATTAAGTAATGATTTCTTGTTGACTAATAAGCATAATTAATTATGAATTAATGAACCTAATTAATTATTAATTAATGAACATGATTAGTTGTTAAATAATGAACATGGTTAATTATTAATTAATGACCATGAATAAACATTTATTAATGAGCATGATCAATGGTTAATTACTAATTAATGAACATGATTAATTATATATTGTTAATTAATAAACCTCGATGACTTTTTAATTGTTAATTACTGAACATAATTAATCCTTGATTGTTGGTCGATGAACATATTTAATAAAACCTTGGCATCATCATATCATGTTCATTCATGCATGCATGATTGTGATTCGCGACGTATTGTTGGTCGACCTAGGTTACGAGGTGATCGAGGTTCCGCCGAGGTCGAGACAGAGACGGGAATCTCGAAGTCGACCCACACGCCGAGGAAGCTAACCCCGACTCGCATCAAGGCAAGCCCCGGTGCATCCTACCTATGCTTTTAAATATTTTATTTTATCACATAGTTAAGTTATGTTTGTGCATTAAATGTTAGGGAATGGTTGATACCCTAGATGCATTGAGATAGGTTTCTGTTTGTTTCTACTATACTGGTACAGGTAGCTCAATAGAAGCTAGGCTTAATTCATAGTCGCAACGGTAGATGTTTTAGGGATCTTAAAGCATGGAGGCTTTAAGGGTTGATATGTTGACACTAAGATGAAGAGAGTGTAATGAAGTTGAGACCGGACGGGCCCCGTAGGAGAAAGGGCAAGATGGAGATGAGGTCTTGCAAGGGGTAGCCCCGTCCGAGTCGGTCAAGGACCGTACCGTTGTCGGCTTAGTTGAACAAGTTTGAACGTACCGTACTACATGCTGGTATCATGGGCCCAGCAAGCTAATGTACCCTACCGTCCCGGAGATGTAGCGTAGCCAACTCTCTTTTACCGGCTGTTAGTGAGAGGTGAGTCTCACGGGAGGGAAATGGGACGGCCACGAGGGAAGTCATGGAGTCTCCATATTCTCGGGGAGTTTGGAAATGGCTAGTCTTCCGTCAGGTGCTAGCGGGAAAAGTTGTCGTATACGACCAGTGGGGTGCGTATATGTCGTGTAGTCGGGTTTTGCCGGATGGTATAAAAATCGATTTGAATCGCTGTCCCTCGCAAGTAATGAGTACCGCTTGTTTAGCTCGTCACATCGTAGTTAATCAACATGGAAGATAAGGATGAAAGATGAAAGGAATAATGATCTATTCTGATCTTGTCTCGCAAACTTGATTGCAATAGTTGTGGTTTGCAAATATCAAGGTTAATGAACTTAATGTTGAGCTAAAACATTGAAAGTAAGGATCCACTCTTTAGTGTTGTTTTCGCAAAGGATTAAACCCCACAGCCAGAAAGCCTTTGCATACTAGGCGTTGGCCTTAGCGTGCCATTTTGACGGGTCAGTCATGCCGAGTATTAGAATACTCAAGGTTTGTTCGTTATCTTTCGGGGAATAAGTCGTACTTTCACGACTTGTACGGTAGCTTCCCGGAAGAGGAGCAATGTCCCGAGGGAGGTTCCCTCCATTGGGAATGGATCCCGACGCCGTGAAAAGAAAGGACCGTGAAGTACGACGGGCTCGAGTACATCACGTTGATCGTTATTAGTCTTTTGTTGTATAAAGTACAAGTTTCCGCTGGAATACTCGTAGGATGTTAAACTTCAATCATATTTATATTTCCACCGTGCGAATGTTTGTATTTCGAAAACCTGGTTGTATTATACCATGATGTATATATTCTGGCTTGTATGAAATGATGCTATGTTGTAACTCGCTTCGTCGAGTGTCCCTCTCGTACCGATTCCCGGGTGTCCCGGAGGGGATGTCACACAAGTCCACTTTGAGAGTCCCATCTCAAATCCAAGCTTGAGAAGCATCATCCCAACCTTGAGCACATCTTCCCTTAGCAAGCAAACTCTACTTCACTTGTTACTCTTGGAGATTTGTTCTCCTAGATTGGCTAGGTGTCACCCTAGAGCTCCCAAGATTGTGGTGAGCGTTGGGAAGTTTGTGAAGGTTGTGATTCGCCTTCGGATGGAAAGGAATCAAGCAAGAAGAAGAAGAAAACCGAGTTTGACCTTGGTGGTCACCTGGGGAGGATTAGGGTTGAGAGAGACCCGGCTCTTTGTGAGCTCCTCAACGGAGACGTAGGAACCTCTTTGTGAGGGGTCCGATCTTCGGTAAACAAATCCCGCGTCTCTCTTGTGTTGTCTCGCTCGTTGTCTCTTGTTCTTTGTTCTTGTTTGGTGCTTGTGCTATATTTGGCCCGATCTACTTGTGTGGGCGTTGTCTATTGATTTCCTACGGGCACAACATTCCTAGGAGGTGGAGAAAACTTTCTATTCAAAGGGATTTGTAAGATTCTCTCCTTGCTTTCATTATCTTGTTTTCCCCTCAAGTCCATAACGAAGTTACGTCAAAGACGGAAGTTCCGTCATTTGAGAGAAGTTCCGTCTTGGACTGACTAACTAGGTTTAAAGTGTTATGATTTTCAGAAATTATTGTAGCTTGCCTATTCACCCCCCTCTAGGCAACTTTCAATTGGTATCGGAGCGGGTCTTCTCGTGAAGGGCTTAACCGCTTGAGAAGAAAAGATGTCGGGGGAACATGGCGAGTTGGACAATGATCCTACCAAGAAGGAGACACCGGTGGAGAATTGAATCCATTTGCCAAGGATGGTACAAGTGGTGGCAAGTTGGACACAAGGTACAACTTCAACTATAATGATGTGGCTAATATAAATGGTGGTGGTAGTGGACGACTACCTTGGTTTGATGGAAAAGATTTTAGTTGGTACAAGCATAGGATGAAGATGTACCTACTGTCAATTGGTCCACCCGTGTGGGAAGTGGTTGAGAAAGGATATGTGATTGAGGATGAGGAGAAACACACGGTTATGGACAACATCAACATACATCGCAATGCGCAAGCCGTATCGGCCATGCTCTCGTCCTTGAGTGCTAAAGAGCACTCGAAGGTGTCCCGACTCGAGAATGCCAAAGCTATATGGGACAAGCCGATTGCGGTCCATGAAGGAGTCCACGTGGTGAAGAAATCAGGAATGCAAGTATTGAAGAATCGATTCAACTTCTTTGTTATGAAGAAAGGTGAAGACCCTCAACAAACACATGATAGTCTCTTAGAAATTGTGAATGAGCGAAGGTCACTTGGGAATGACGTGAGCGAACAAGAAGTGAATCTCAAGCTTCTAATGTCACTAAGAGTGTGGAACTCCACTATTTGCACCATCATTGAAGAAAAGGAAGGATTTGATAGATTTTCTATGGATGAAGTAATTGGGAGAATTCTTGCTCACAAAAGCCGTGATGATGAGGGAAAGAGAGTGAGTGTGCTAATTGGAGATGAGAGCACAAGCAAGCAAGATGTGGCACTCAAGGCTAAAAAGAAGGAAGTTGTGAAAGTAGACCAAATCGAGATTGAAGAAGACAATGAAGAGCTTGCTTTATTTGTAAAGAAGTTTGGGAAGTTCATGATCAACAACGGGTTTACCAAGAAGAGCTTTGACAAAGCAAGGGCAAGAAGATCAACAAGAAAGTGCTACCATTGTCATGACCCGGGGCACCTCATGCGTAGTGTCCTCAACTCAATGGAAAGGAAGAGAAGAAGGAGAAGTTCATCAAGAAGAAGAACTTCAAGAAACCTTACAAGGGTAAAGCTCACATTGGCCAACAATATGTCTCCGATGATGATGATGAAGATGAAGAAGGAGGCATCGCCAATCTTGCCTATGGCCTAACACCGGCCAAATCATCACTCTTCAACAACCTCACCGACGATGAGGATGACGCTCCCAAATGCTTCATGGCCAAAGAAAACAAGGTACAAACTAAACCTCTTGTCAATTCCTCTAACCATGATAATGAGGATGAGCTAGTCCCCTCCTTGCAAGATATGGTGAAAATGTTAGGGATAATTCAAGAGAAGGTTGAAGAAAGCGAAGAGATGGTGGACAAGCAAGAAAACATGCTTATCAAGAAGCTTGATGAGATTAAGGAGTTGAAGGCTCTCCTTGAGCAAGAAAGAAAGAAGAACGAGGAGTTGACTCTATGCCTTACAAAGGTAAACAAGTCAAATGCTAAACTTGAAGACATCAACCTCTCACTCCAAACAAAGTGTGAATCTCTTGAAGAGAATCACAAGTTGTTGGAAGGAGAGATTGAAGCCCTCAAGATTAGCACATTGACTTATAAAAGCAAGGCCGAGTCAATGCAATCCTCATCAAGCAAAGGATGTGCAAGATGTGAAGGTGTTGACATTGACAACATTGCTACCAATAAGGTGACAATCAAGGATCTCACTAACAAGGTCAAGAATCTTGAGAGAGCGGCTCAAGTTGAGCTAGCTAAGAAAATTGTTAGTGAGGAAAGAAAGTTCAATGGCAACAAAGGCATTGGGTTCAAGGAGCAACCCAAGAAGAAATATAACAACAAGAGCAACAACATGAATCAACAAAAGCAAGTTGCTCAAGTTAAGCACATGAAGAAGTCCAAGACAACACAAGAGCTCAAAATGGAGAGCTCACCCGTATCCTTGTATGTGTATGATCATGCAACATATGAGCTAACCCATGGTGATCATGGGAGAGTAGTTGCAAGATTTGTTGGGCCACACTATGCAAGATGGAATCCTTGTGTGTGGGTGCCCAAAAGTGTTGTTTCTAAAGTTAAGGGACCCAAGCAAGTTTGGGTACCTAAATATTGTGCTTAATTGTGTGTAGGGATACTCCTCGGGCGGTTCAATATGGGTGCTCAAGACCGGGTGCTCAAATCATATGACCGGGGAGAAGAAGATGTTCTCCACGCTTGACAAAGGCAATCTACCAAGTGGGAGTATATCTTTTGAAAATGATAAACAAGGAAAGGTAATTGGTCGTGGTGGAATTCAAATCACCCATGACCTTTCAATTAATAATGTGTTCCTTGTGAAAGGTTTAGGGTACAACTTAATGTCTATATCACAACTTTGTGGAATGGGCTTTAATTGTCTCTTTACCGATGAGGGCGTGACCGTCTTTAGAAAAGCGGATTCCTCAATTACATTCAAAGGGTACTTGGAGGATAAGATCTATCTTGTTGATTTCACCAACAAAGAGGGTTCCATTCTAAGTGCTTGCTTGATAGCAAAAACCACTTTGGGTTGGTTATGGCATCGCCAACTAGCTCATGTTGGGATGAGGAATCTTCACAAGCTTCTAAAGGGTGGCCACGTCGTTGAACTAAAGGATGTTGCTTTTGAGAAGGACAAAGTGTGTAGCACATGTTAAGCCGGAAAGCAAGTTGGAGCCAACCATCCATCCAAGATGATGATGACGACGACAAGTCCATTGGAGATGCTTCACATGGACCTCTTCGGACCGGTCACATACCTAAGCATTGGCGGTAACAAGTATGGCCTTGTCATTGTTGATGATTATTCCCGTTTCACTTGGGTATTCTTTTTGAAGGATAAAAGTGAGACACAAGGTGTTCTAAAGAGTTTCTTGAGAAGAGCACAAAATGAATATGATGTGAAGATTAAGAAGATTAGAAGTGACAACGGCACCGAGTTCAAGAACACACAAGTCGAGGAGTACCTAGATGAAGAAGGTATCAAGCATGAGTTCTCGGCACCATACACTCCACAACAAAATGGTGTAGCCGAGAGAAAAAACCGTACACTCATTGAGATGGCAAGAACCATGCTTGATGAATACAAGACTCCCGACACCTTTTGGGTCGATGGCACCGAGAGAAAGAACCGTACACTCATTGAGATGGCAAGAACCATGCTTGATGAATACAAGACTCCCGACACCTTTTGGGCTGAAGCCATCAACACCGCTTGCCATGCAACCAATCGGTTGTATCTTCACAAGATATTGAAAAAGACACCTTATGAGCTTCATACCGGTAAAATTCCTAACGTGTCGTATTTCCGTGTCTTTGGGAGCAAGTGCTTTATTCTTAACAAGAAGCCAAGGTCTTCCAAGTTTGCTCCAAAGACCAATGAAGGCTTCTTACTTGGGTACGGATCAAACGTGTATGCATACCGGGTTTTCAACAAAGCCACCGGCATTGTTCGAGATCACGTGTGATGTAACGTTTGATGAATCTAATGGCTCTCAACTAGAGCAAGTTAATCCAAGTGATGTAGGTGATGAAGCTCCTTGTGAAACAATAAGAAACATGGCAATTGGTGAAATCAGACCACAAGACCCAACTCAAGTGCAAGGTGATCCATCTTCTCCAAGTCAAGATCAAGATCCTTCACAAGATCCACAAAATGAACAAGATCAAGGTGGTGTCCAAGATCATGGTGACGATCAAGATCAAGGCAACAACTAAGATCAAGAACAAGATGGTGGAGGTGATGATCATCAAGACGATTCACAAGAAGAAGAAGAAGATGCACCTAGGCACCAACAACCCCGAGTGCGCCAAAGCATACAAAAAGATCACCCCGTTGATAACATACTTGGTGACATTCAAAAAGGGGTAACCACTAGATCTCGAGTCGCTACCTTTTGCCATCATTACTCGTTTGTTTCCTCTTTGGAACCCCTTAAGGTGGAACAAGCATTGCAAGACTCGGATTGGGTGGTGGCCATGCAAGAAGAGTTGAACAACTTTGAAAGAAACAAGGTGTGGTCATTGGTGGAGAGACCCAAGCAAAATGTTGTGGGAACCAAGTGGGTGTTCCGCAACAAGCAAGATGAACATGGTGTCATGGTGAGGAACAAAGCAAGACTTGTTGCAAAAGGCTACTCACAAGTTGAAGGTTTGGACTTTGGGGAGACATATGCACCGGTAGCAAGGCTTGAGTCAATTCGCATATTGCTCGCCTATGCTACACATCATGGTTTCAAGTTATATCAAATGGATGTGAAGAGTGCATTTCTCAACGGTCCAATACAAGAAGAAGTGTACGTGCGACAACCACCGGGTTTTGAAGATCCGAAGAAACCTCACCACGTGTACAAGCTTCACAAAGCTCTCTACGGGCTCAAGCAAGCACCAAGAGCTTGGTATGAACACCTCAAGGGATACCTCATCGACAAGGGCTTCATAATGGGCAAGGCCGATGCTACCCTGTTCACAAGAGAAGTTGGGAGTGATTTATTTGTGTGCCAAATATATGTCGATGACATAATATTTGGTTCTACTAACCAATCTTTTTGTGATGAGTTTGCCAAGATTATAACTAGGAAATTTGAGATGTCGATGATGGGGGAGTTTGTGACATCCCCTTCGGGACACCTAGGAATCAAGTACAGGGGAACACTCGACGAAGCGAGTTACAACAGTTCATCATCTCATACAAGCAAAAATATATAGATCATGGTATAATACAACCAGGTTTTCGAAATACAAACATCCGACGAGCGGAAGCATAAAACGTTATCGAAGTTTAAAGACTACGATTCTTGCAGCGGAAATTATTCTCTTTACAACAAAAGACCACTAGTGTGATGTACTCGAGCCCGTCGTACATCACGATCCTCCTCACTCGGGCGTCGGAATCCGTTCCCATTGGAGGGAACCACCCTCGGGGCATTGCTCCTCTTCGGGAAGCTACCGCACGAGTCGTGGAAGTACGACTCGGGTCCCGAAAACATAACGAACAAACCCCGAGTATTCTAATACTCAGCAAGACCGACCCGTCAAGGCACGCTAAGGCCCACGCCTAGTATGCAATGGCTTTACTGGCTGTGGAGTTGACTCACTTGCGAAAACAGCTCTAATGGTTGATCCTTACTTTCAAGTTTTAGCTCAAGTTAAATTCAATAGGGAACCGGGGTTTGCAGTCTACAACTACTGCAATCAAGTTTTCAAGAAAAGATCGGATTAGATCAACACTTCCCTCATCTCGCATCCTCATCTTTCGGTTGATTACTACGATGCGACGAGCTAAACAAGCGGTACTGATTACTCGCGAGGGACAGCGATTCAAATCGATTTATACCAGCTGGCAAAACCCGACTACACGACGTATACGCACCGCACTGCTCATATATGACAACTTTTCCCGCTAGCACCTGACAGCGAGACTAGCCATTTCCAACTCCCCGGGAGTATGGCGACTCCACGACTTCCCTCGTGGCCGACCCATCTCCCTCCCGTGAGACTATCCTCTCACTAACAGCCGGTAAAAGAGAGCCGGCTACGCTACATCTCTTGGGCGGTAGGGTACATCAGCTTGTCTGGGCCCATGATACCAAGCATGTAGTACGGTACGTTCAAACTTGTTCAACTAAGCCGACAACGGTACGGTCCTTGACCGACTCGGACGGGGCTACCACCTTGCAAGACCTCATCTCCGTCTTGCCCTTTCTCCTACGGGGCCCGTCCGGTCTCGGCTTATTAACATCTTCACTTCCACTCTCATCTTTCTCTTATCATTCTTCTTAGCATCAAAATTGAACAAGTCATTATCCTATCTCTCGCGAGTAGTGTATGACACCACTCAACTTCTACCGATTCCCTATGATAGAAGCTTAGCGGTTATCGAGCTCTATTGAGCTACCCGTACCGAGTATAGGATAAACAAATGGAAACCTATCTCATGCATCTAGGGTATCAAGCAACTCCTATAACCTAGTGCACAATCACGACTCATTAACCGTGATAAAAGAAAAGACTTTAAAATCATAGGTGGGATGCACCGGGGCTTGCCTTGATTCACGTCGGGGTTAGCCTCCGCGGTGTGCTTGGTCGACTTCGAGATTCCCGTCTCTCGCCTCGGCCTCGGACGGAACCTCGATCACGCCGAGACCTAGGTCGACCAACGATGCGTCGCGAATCACAACCATGCATGCATGAATGTACATGATATGATGTGCGAAGATTTTATTAATCACGATCATTAATTAGCAATTAATTATTAATCAAGTTCCTTAATTAACACTTAATCATGTCCATTAATTAATATTTAAGCATGTTCATTAATTAACAATTACTCATGTTCATTAATTAACAATTAATCATGTTTATTAATTAATAATTAATAATTAATCATTAATCAATGATATGTAATAACACATAGAGTACTAAATTGGGATCACATGAAATGACGGTGTTTATGTTGAATTTTGGAAAATAAATTTAACAAAAACTTTTGGCTGCAGTATCTCTAATATTTAAAGAAATTCATTTCTCAAATTAAGTGTTTAATTAGCATAAAATAATAGATTATTTTACTCAAAGAAAGGTAATTAATTAAGCTATGAATGAAATTATAATTTCTCAAAATAGAAATTTGGATAACTAAATAGAAAATAATTTTATTAGTCTAACGAACATGGTTTGGTATTTTTCTGATTTTTCTTGAATTTTCTATGATTTTTGAAAAATTACTAATGGTTCCGTGCCACACCGGGGGCACGAGTTGCCCACACCGGATCCCGCGTGGCCACACGGGATCCGGCCCGTGTCGCTGCGGTGTGGCGCCGGCCATGGCACTCGGCGGCCGGAGCGGGTGGCGGTTCGTTGGAGCGGCGCGGGAGGGGGTGGGGAAACGGGTGGCTTGGACCGGGGCACTCCACACGACACGGGTGTTGGTATTTCTTACGTCACGAATGAATCCGCAAGCGCACGGAATACCGTTGTAGCACTTCACCCGGGAGTATTCCAAGGTATCGTATTTATATCCGCGAGGAACGGAGTATTTACTGCAACAAGGTTAGTTTACCCAAGGACAACCAAGACGACGTAGCAAAATAGGGTCGAGAGGGTGACTCTTATCTATTTATCCTTTAAAGGTAGACGAACGCAAGCTAGACTTGTTTACTTCGGGCACCGTCTTAGGCTTGGTCCGCCAAGCCACTCCGGTCTACGAAAGCTCTACTATGTACCCGAACGTGGAGGGTTCCTTTGGATGACGGGGCTGTCACTTCCTGCCACCTACCTCTACAAACCGTGGGGCACACAGACAAACAAAGGCGATCTCCGGCCTAGACACCACGTCTATGCTATTGACCACTACTCTAGCCTCGGCCTAGAGCGAGTTCGAAAGCTAGAGTACTTCTTGCGAAGCGATGATCCCGTAAACAAGTATAACAAGAATTACGTCTAACACAAAGATATGTCACGATAGATAAGTAGATCACCACGTATAAATCACCAAAAAGAGTGTTTACACGCCAAGGTAAAAGAAAAGGAAATACTACTCCACTTTGCAAAAGGGAGGAACACTCCTTCCTCTTCCTTGCCCTCTCTCCTATTCTACTAAGATACAAGAGGCCCTTGGCCTAAGGATGAGAGTTTTGTCTTGTATCTTGATGTTGGTGGTGTGTTGAGAGAGGGGGTGTACCCCTTTATTTATAGCCTTGGAAGGTCGGCAACTTGGAGGCGGTTCCGGACGTCGGTGGCATTAATTGCAGGTGGAACCGACCTCCGGACGTCGGTGACAAACCGCCGAGAGAAAGATGGGCCGGGGGGCCCACTGTCGGTTCGGCCGAACCCACTAGGGTGGTTCGGCCGAAGCGGCCTGGACTCCCCTGGGCTTGATTCTTCTCTGGTACCTTCCCCTGGCTGTGTCTTGGCCCAATCCACTTGCTTGGTTTGATGTTAAGGCTCTGTTTTGTGGTTTTGGGCTTTTGGACTATATTCTTTAGTCGGGGAAAATCCGTCGATTGCAAAGTCCATGTTTCGTGCATGTTTTCCCCTGTTTTCATATGAATTGTACCTGCATTCATAATTTCACCAAGACTAGTGGAATTTGTTAGAAATAATCCCTATGTCTATTCTTGGTGATGGTGTTTGATTCAAAAAGATGCAACATGTTGACGGTAAAATTGGACCATAAGGACCGTCAACAAGACCCCCCACACTTAGCTCTTTGCTCGTCCTCGAGTAAAGGTGGGAGCGTAAGTTGAGAGATCTCTCCCCTTAGAGACCTGCACACATGTTATTACAAGCCACACCGTTTTACTTGTGAACATGACGGTGGCTAACATGCATTCTTGGATGATTGATAAGTGGAACAGCTCATGACTCAAGTCACTATACTTTTGCTCACTAAGCACCTTGGGTTTTTTGAAAGTTTTGAAAATAAACAACATGACTCCCGCTCCTCTTCGATCCTCTTGAATCGCTCAAAAAGTGTTTTCCTCACCAAGGCATTGTGTTGCCTCTCTTTTTCCTACTTCTTAGGCTTGTATGTGGAGCTCGGTAGGGAATGAGAGAGGCATACTTGTATCACAAATATTGCTAAGCCAAAAGAAAGGATCCATGGAGAAGCCAAGTCATGTAACCTTGATCAAGAAGTGCGTGTGTGTATGGATATGAAAAAGTGACAACTCCTATTGCAATTGACCTCTCTTTATTTTGCATTTTCGAGACATGGCTATCTTTTTATTTTCTTTCTTTTCTTTTCTTGTTCTATGCTTGAGCATCTCTTTTCTTCTCTCTTTTTCATTGCTCATCTGTGTGAGCTTTACATAGCCATGTCTCGTTTATGCGTGATTGAGAGAGAGAGAGGAAAAAGAGGTGCAAACGAGGAGTGTCTTTATTTTGGTGGGGTGCTAGCTCCCGGTGTAGGAGTTTAGCTCTGGTGGAGTGTACGTGATCTTGATCAAGAGAGCATGACAAGTTTCTCTCTAGGGTCACTCGATTTTGGTAAAGCTCATTGCAATCACAAGCAGCATATGTATGTAAGTTTTGCAAGGTATGATCATCATATGGCATTGGTAGGCATTTTTGTATCAAGAGAGGAGCATGAAGCCATGGTATTTTTGTTTTGTGAAATAAAATTCCCAAGGACTCGGTAAGCTAAGCATAAGATCATTTCGTCGAGCCATATCACACTTGCCAATAATCTAGAAAATCATGGGTCCTATGGATTTGATTATTTGTTCACGAGCAAGTGGTGATGAAGCGAGTAATAAAAAGTGTGCAAGATCATCATGAGAGCATTAGGGAGAGACTTGGGATTTTCAAAGGTATTCAAAAGAAATCTTCCCAAGTTTTAGTTGGTCAAGTTTTAGTAATTGTTTTTCGCGTCTCGGAATGAACTTGACAAATAAAGTAGGCGAAAAGGAAGTGTGGGAAACAAACTCAAGTGCCACGAGGAAGCGGGGCTGAGTGGGACCCACCGGGGTTCGGCCGAACCACCCTTGTGGGTTCGGCCGAAGCTAGCTAGGCCCCACTGGTGCTCTGTTTCGCGAGGTTGTGTTTGTGTTGTTTTCCTCGTGATGTTTCTGCGCGCTACGCATGTGTTTGTCTTTGCTTTCCGCGATGTCCCCCCCACACTTGCCTTTTTGCCTGTTTTCTTCAAAATAGACAAAGATATTTCGAAACAAAACTTGCTCTACCGGTAAGGGAAGACCAGGGAGCACTAATATGATTAAAAATTTAAAAGAGCAGGCGCATTACAATCTTGAGGAATTGAAAAAAATGATAAAAAAGTGCATGCGGGAAATGATGAACGCGGGAAGGTTCATTTTAAACGTCGTATTCGTCCTCCTTCCCCGCGTCCTTGAAGAGACGCTTGATCTTGGAGTTGGTGCTGCGGCGATGGCTCGCCTGGGCATCCTTCAAGTCTTCAATAGCGTCTTTGATCTTCGCGACATTATCACGTAGGCGTTCATGGGCTTCGCGGAGATCAACGTGTTTAGCGAGGAGGATTTGGTAGGGGCTTTTTTTTAGGAGTTTTCTCCTCCTCGCTTTCATACATTCCCCCTGCCCTCTTGATGGGAGAGGGAGAGAGACGCCTCCTTATCCTTTTAGGAGGAGTGTCGCCCACGGATTCGCGGGCGTCTCTCTTTTCCGCCGAGGTGAGCGGCGGGATGAGCTGCTTTCCGCCACCGCGGATTCCCTTGATCTTGAACCTCTCGCCGGGCTTCTTGATGGGGCTAGGCAGGTTGCGCCCCTCATATTGATGGTGCACCACCTGCCCGCTCTTGGTAGCGAGGGTGCCGACGTACTTCTCTCCGGGAGGGAGAGCGTTGTCGGCGGCGTCGGCGTTCTTCTTCTTGGGGGTAGATTTCCCCTTCTTTTGGCGAGGTGCCACGGCAGCGGGAGAGCTCTTGGAGGGTGTTCTTGCTGCTGTGGGTGGAGGTTCAATAGCGAGCGGTAGATCATGGATCATCAAGGCTTGCTCGGCTGGGAATGGAGACATGATCAAGGATGTCTTCGAGGCCGACTTGGCGGCAAAGCTCGCTGGTGGTGACGGAGACGTCGAGGCTTGGGATGCTACTGTCCATGGTGCTTGGGCAAAAGCCCTTTTTTTTTTGTGCGAAAAGGACAAGGTGGAAGAAAGGTGCAAGGGAAAGATGAAAGAAAACACCTTCATTTATAGATAAAAGCATGGAAAGAATTAATTTGATTTTTCCCGCAGCATGGAAGGCACTAAGCGGGGAGATTTGATCTTGTGACCGTTGGAGACAAAAGATGAAAGAAAAAAGTGACCGTTTGGGGTGCATGTCTTGGTTCGGCCGAACCAGCAAGGGGGTTCGGCCGAGCTGTAGTGGGCCCCTACTGGTCCCCTTCTTTTTACGGTTGATTGCTTGCTAAAATTATTTCGGGGAAAGAGATACTACGGGATATAGATAAGAAAGAGCTATCATGAGAGAAAATTTAAATTAATCAAGTGCATGACATCAAATTCTTTATCTTTATCGGGCTCGAAATAAATTTTAAGGCGCTGACCATTTACCTTAAATATTTTACCTTCGTCGTCTTGAAGTGTGATTGCTCCATGTGACGAGGTGTCAATAACCGTGTATGGTCCGTCCCATTTACTTCTTAATTTTCCATGCCGAAGAGTTTCACCCGTGAATTGAATAGCAAGACCTTATCTCCAACCTTAAATACCTTTATCTTTATCTTTTTGTCGTGCCACCTTTTTGTCCTTTCTTTGTATATAGCTGAGTTGTGGTAAGCTTTGTCTCTCCATTCTTCTAACTCAGCTATCTCCATTTTCTTTTGCGTCGGCACCATTAAAGTCCATGTTCCATTTCCGGATGGCCCAATACGCTCGGTGTTCCATCTCGACGGGTAAATGACATGTTTTCCCGTACACGAGCTGGTATGGGGACATGCCTATGGGTGTCTTGTATGCTGTACGGTATGCCCATAGTGCATCGGGTAGCTTGTCCTTCCATCCCTTCCCCATTTCTGTTACGGTCTTTTGCGGGATCCGCTTGATTTGCTTGTTTGAGGTCTCGGCCTGCCCTTGGTTTGAGGGTGGTATGGAGTAGCGATATTATGCCTTGATCCAAGTTCTCTTAGGAAGCTTCGGAAGGTCTTATCAATGAAGTGAGACCCTCAGTCAGCTTATCACTAGCTTCGGTGTTCCAAACCTTGGGAAGATAATTTCGTGGAACATCCGGCGAGCATGCTTGGCATTTGCGGCCACTGCAAGGCATTGCTTCCACCCACTTAGACACGTAGTCTACCGCCACCAAGATGTATTCGCAGTCATGTGACTTGGTGAACGGTCCCATGAAGTCAATGCCCCATACGTCGAAGAGCTCGACTTGTAAATTGTAGTTGAGGGGCATTGCATCTCTTGCCGTGATGCCTCCAACTTTTTGACATTACGGGCATCGCACGACAAATTCCTTTGTGTCTTCGTACATGGCTGGCCAAAAGAAGCCACTTTGCCATATCTTGGCACTGTGTACGAAACACGCCGTAGTGTCCCCCGTATGGCGATGCATGGCACTTCTCAATGATTCGTGTGCTCTCGGGTATGGGCACACATCGCCTTAGCAATCCATCGGCGCGAGACACGGTAAAGGAAGGGCTCTTCCCATAAGTGACGGCGACTCTCATAGATGAGTCGTTTCTTGCTCTTTCCGGGTGGTACGTACCCCGTTGCCATGAAGTTCACAATGTCGGCGTACCATGGATGTGAGTCCCTCACTAGGAGCAGCATGTCATCGCGTAGGAAATCATTGATGGGTAATTCCTGCGGGTTAGTGAATTGTATACGCGACAAATGATCCGCCACGGAATTTTCTACTCCTTTCTTATCACGGATTTCTACATCAAATTCTTGGAGTAGAAGAACCCATCGTATCAAACGAGGTTTAGCATCCTTCTTATTGAGCAAAAACTTTAAAGCAGCATGATCGGTGTAAACAATGACTTTTGCTCCGAGTCAAGTAGGATCTAAACTTATCAAAAGCAAAAACAACAGCAAGGAGCTCTTTTTCGGTGGTAGTGTAATTTAGCGAGCTCCGAGTCAAGGTTTTGCTTGCATAGGAGATTGCATGATGCTTTTTATCTCTAGTTTGGCCAAGAACAGCCCCCACAGACAAAATCACTAGCATCACACATTATCTCAAAAGGCGGCGTCCAATCGGGGGGTTGGATAATTGGCGCTGAGATGAGTGCATTCTTAAGGGTAGTGAAAGCGAGTCATGCATTCATCGGTAAACTCAAAGGGTGCATCCTTCGCAAGCAGATTTGTAAGGGGTCTAGCAATTTGAGAGAAATCTTTGATAAAACGACGATAGAACCCCGCATGTCCCGGAAAGCTGCGAATGCCCCTAACATTCACGGGAGGTGGAAGCTTTTCTATAACTTCTAATTTAGCTTTGTCCACCTCTATCCCCCTTTCGGAAATCAAATGCCCCAGAACTATGCCTTCTCTTACCATGAAATGGCATTTCTCCCAATTGAGCACTAAATCATTTCCTTGACAACGTTGCAAGACTTTGTCTAAATTTTCTAAACAATGATCGAAGGTTTTTCCATAAACGAGAGAAATCATCCATGAATACTTCCATAATCTCTTCGATCATGTCGGAAAAGATAGACATCATGCAACGTTGAAAAGAAGCGAGTGCATTGCAAAGCCCAAAAGACATTCGTCGATAGGCGTAAGTTCCATAGGGGCATGTGAAAGTGGTTTTACTTTGATCGTCGGGATGGATGGGGATTTGATGATATCCTGAATACCCATCAAGGAAACAAAAGAAAGAATTATTTGCCGGCCGTTCCAACATCTCATCGATGAAGGGCAGCGGAAAATGATCCTTCTTTGTAGCCTTGTTAAGTTTTCGGTAATCTATGCACATCCTCCATCCCGTGACGGTGCGTTGAGGGATCAACTCATTTTTGTCATTATGGACGACCGTCATTCCTCCTTTCTTGGGTACGACCTGCCTTGGACTCACCCACTCGCTGTGTGGAACAGGGATAGATAATGCCGGCATGTAAAAGTTTTAAGACCTCCTTTTTAACGACCTCCCGCATCGCATTGTTCAACCTCCTTTGAGGTTCCCTAGATGGTGTACTATCGGGGTCTATGGGAATGCGATGGGTGCAAAGAGCGGGGCTGATTCCCTTGAGGTCTCCAAGCGAGTACCCAAAAACGGAGTGATGTTTTTCTAGCACGGCTAAGAGTTTTGCGGTTTCCTCCTCCGAAAGCTTGTCACTTATGATGACGGGGGTTTCGGGATTTCCGTGAAGAAAAACGTAGCGCAAGCCTGGTGGAAGAGTTTTGAGCTCTACGGGAGGTGGCGTAGGTGTAAAAGTTTCGGGCAGCTCAAAAGTTTCCGCCGAATCATCCTCTTCTAAAATGAAATCAAGAGCATCTTCATCCAAGGATGATTCGGGGTTTTCATGAGGAAAAATTGCCATAACCTCCTCCATGCATTCTTCTTCCACAAGCGGCTCCTCGGCAAAAGAGTTTTGTGCATGAATGATAGGAAGAGAAAAAGTTTTCTTGCCGAGGGTGAAGTCTAAGGTTCCTGAAGGTGATATCCCTAAGAAAAGCTTTTCTATGGGATGACCAGACCAAAACATCGAAATCCGGGATTCGAAAACGTGAAAGTCCAAGGAAACCTCTGCTTCATTACGCTTAATGCAAACATCTCTAATGATCCCCAAACTCTCAAAAAATTGCCCCGGTGGGGCTTTAAGGAGTTTGTCGGAAGGTGCCCATGTCTCGTTTCCAAATAAAGTTGAAGCAAAAGATTCGGACATGATGTTGGCACCTACTAGAGGATTATAGAGAACATCTACCATTACTCCCCGAATTGAGCCACGAATGGTTGATCTAGGATGATCAAGTCGAAGAACTTCCGAAGAAAGTTCGTTTTCCATCAACCATTCATCGCTCATAATTGCTGTCAACTTCCGAACAGTTTTTAAGAGAAGAGATTTTTCAATAGGTTCGGGGTTGGTGCAGGGAGTGCTTGGTTTCTTTTGATAGGAGTAGTTCAAGGTGTTTCCAAAATCTTCAAAAATTTCTTCCTTGAACTCAAATGGGAAATCAAGAGGTTCATCTTCCTCTATCATTGTTCTTGTGTTAGATGAGGACTCGAGTGCTAGGTGCTCCATCATGGGCACCAAGTGTTGTGTCTCTTGCACAACGAGTTCCTCATCTTCGACTCCGGCTCTACGAGTAAGTCGGCGGAAAAAGGTGTGTTTTCCACAATTCGATCCAAAAGTTCGTGTGCTTCCGCTATGGTCTTATGAGAAAAAGATCCACCCGCGGCCGTGTCAAGATAAAGTGCGGTATCGTTGCTCAATCCCGAATAAAAGTGTTGTAATAAAACGGGTTCGGGGAGCAATAATTCTGGTCCGGAGTACGTTAGAGAACAGAACCGAATCCATGACGCACTTAAGGTTTCCTTTTCTTCTTGTCGAAAGCCTATTATTTCCGCTCGTAGAGAAGTGATACGAGATACGGGGAAGAATGCTAGACAAAATTTGTCTCGCAATTCTTTCCAATCACCGTTCACTCTCTTAGCGGTGTAAGTGTACCATTGCTTCGCCTTCTCATTGAGAGAGAAGGGAAACAACTTCCACTTCAATGTTTCTTGTGTCATGCCATGGATCAATCGGCATGAACACAAATGTTCAAACTCTCGCAAGTGTTCATAAGGATTTTCATGTTTAAGACCCGAAAAGGATAAACCTCTAATCATCGAAATGTAATCGGGGAGAACTCATAGCCAGGTGAAGAAATAGGTTGTGATGATGATGGTGGCTCTAAGAGTTCACCCCGTGGAGTGGAGAAAGATTGGATGGTTGGGTGTGACTCCATGATATGTTTTTGTGAAATTTTGAATGTAAGAAAAATAAATAAAAACAGAACGGTAAGTAAGATAGATTACGAGGGCAAACCTGATTCGTTACAAAGATAACAACCGTTCCCGGCAACGGCGCCGGAAATGCTTGTTGGTATTTCTTACGTCACGAATGAATCCGCAAGCGCACGGAATACCGTTGTAGCACTTCACCGGGAGTATTCCAAGGTATCGTATTTATATCCGCGAGGGAACGAGTATTTCTGCAACAAGGTTAGTTTACCCAAGGACAACCAAGACAACGTAGCAAAATAAGGTCGAGAGGGTGACTCTTATCTATTTATCCTTTAAAGGTAGACGAACGCAAGCTAGACTTGTTTACTTCGGGCACCGTCTTAGGCTTGGTCCGCAAGCCACTCCGGTCTACGAAAGCTCTACTATGTACCCGAACGTGGAGGGTTCCTTTGGATGACGGGGCTGTCACTTCCTGCCACCTACCTCTACAAACCGTGGGGCACACGGCAAACAAAGGCGATCTCCGGCCTAGACACCACGTCTATGCTATTGACCACTACTCTAGCCTCGGCCTAGAGCCGAGTTCGAAAGCTAGAGTACTTCTTGCGAGCGATGATCCCGTAAACAAGTATAACAAGAATTACGTCTAACACAAAGATATGTCACGATAGATAAGTAGATCACCACGTATAAATCACCAAAAAGAGTGTTTACACGCCAAGGTAAAAGAAAAGGAAATACTACTCCACTTTGCAAAAGGGAGGAACACTCCTTCCTCTTCCTTGCCCTCTCTCCTATTCTACTAAGATACAAGAGGCCCTTGGCCTAAGGATGAGAGTTTTGTCTTGTATCTTGATGTTGGTGGTGTGTTGAGAGAGGGGGTGTACCCCTTTATTTATAGCCTTGGAAGGTCGGCAACTTGGAGGCGGTTCCAGGACGTCGGTGGCATTAATTGCAGGTGGAACCGACCTCCGGACGTCGGTGACAAACCGCCGAGAGAAAGATGGGCCGGGGGGCCCACTGTCGGTTCGGCCGAACCCACTAGGGTGGTTCGGCCGAAGCCGGCTCGGACTCCCCGGGCTTGATTCTTCTCCGGTACCTTCCCCTGGCTGTGTACTTGGCCCAATCCACTTGCTTGGTTTGATGTTAAGGCTCTGTTTCGTGGTTTGGGGCTTTTGGACGATATTCTTTAGTCGGGGAAAATCCGTCGATTGCAAAGTCCATGTTTCGTGCATGTTTTCCCCTGTTTTCATATGAATTGTACTGCATTCATAATTTCACCAAGACTAGTGGAATTTGTTAGAAATAATCCCTATGTCTATTCTTGGTGATGGTGTTTGATTCAAAAAGATGCAACATGTTGACGGTAAAATTGGACCATAAGGACCGTCAACAACGAGCGAGCGAGGGGGTGGTGTCAAAGGTGGTAGGGGCGGCCGGAAAACACACCGGCGACGAGAGGCGGTTCGGCGGAGGTTCGGCGAGGTCGCACGTGGCCTATAATGCACGAAAATCCCTACCATTTCTTCCTACAGCACCACGAGAGTGTGGACTTCACCGGCGTCAACACGGTTGACGTCGAGGATGGCCGGAAACCTATGTTCACCGTGGAGGCATAGGCGGCGGCACAAATAGCTCAAGAAATTGGTTAAATTCTGGTCGGACTGTGGAGAAGAAAGGTTAATAAGCTACCAGGGAATAGAGGAACAAGTCGTGCATGCTTAGGAAGAGAGAAAAGGCGATATGGCTCACCGGAGATGAAGAATTTTGAAGAATTTGCCATGAACACCAATGGCTACCTCCGAGGAGAAGAACGCCTCGATCTCGGGTGCTAGGGCGAAGTAGTGCGATTGGCGGCCATGGGGAGTTTCATGGGGCTCGTGCGGAACCCCGGGTGGTGTCGGCTTGGCTGGGGAGGGCCGGAGGCGGCCGGACGGCAGCCGCGGCAGAGGAGGCGTGCGGGCGGCGGTGTTCGAATGAAAGAAAGCCGAGAGGGAGGATCCGACCGGTGTGGGTTTTATCCTGGCCGGTAGGGGAATGGGGTGGCGTCGGAGTAGGCTGCGTGGCACTAGCGAGAGGAGGGGCGCGTGGCCGGAGCTTGCCGGCGCGACGGTGGTGGCAAGGCGGTGCGGTGGGAGTCGGTTCCAAGAGAGAGAGAGAGAAGAGAATGGTCGGTGGGTCCGATGTGGTTATTTTACAAAAAACCCCTCTTGCTTTGTTTTAATTAAGAAACGTACTTCCGACACTCAAAAAATTCTGCGAAAAATCAGGGATGGAAATGAAAACATTTTAAATCTTTTTCCTCATTTGCCGAAGTTCAAATTCTAAATATTTTTCAGATTAAAAATTCATGTTTAAATTAAAAGAAAGGCTTTAATTATTTCTGCTAGACATTTTTACAAAGCAAAATAATTCCATAGGAATTTCATAAATCTTTTATCTGTATGTTTAATCAATAGAAAATGTTAAACACCATACTTTACTTTTATTTAAATTCTTTTTAAGAACTTAATTTAGCTTAAGTTAAATTGGTATTTTATGTGCACTTCTTAACACAAAATTTAATATTTTCACAAGTGCAACATGGTGACATGCTCATGAATTACATGAAATGCACTTTGATTTGTTAGGGTTGTTACAGAGTTGAAGTTCTTTCTAGGCTTTCGGGTCAAGCAACTAGAAGAAGGAACTTATATAAGTCAAACCAAGTACACCCAAGACATCCTCAAGAAATTTGATATGAACAAGGCAAAGCCAAGCAAGACTCCAATGAAGACAAATGGTCATCTAGGATTGGATGTGAATGGGAAGGCGGTCGACCAAAAGGTACATCGCTCCATGATTGGCTCTTTGCTTTACCTTTGTGCATCTAGACCCGATATCATGCTTAGCGTGTGCATGTGTGCAAGATTTCAAGCCGCTCGAAAAGAAAGCCACTTGGTGGCCGTTAAAAGAATCTTGAGATATTTGGTTCACACTCCAAACATAGGGTTGCGGTGTCCTAAGGGCGCCAAATTCAAGTTAGTTGGCTACTCCGATGCCGACTACGCCGGATGTAAGGTAGATAGAAAGAGCACCTCCGGGACTTGCCAATTCTTGGATAAGTCCCTCGTGTCATGGTCATCCAAGAAACAAAATTCCGTTGCCCTTTCCACAGCCGAAGCGGAGTATGTTGCAACCGGTAGTTGTTGTGCACAACTCTTATGGATGCGACAAACTCCAAAGGACTTTGGATACTCTTTGACCAAAGTTCCCCTCCTATGTGACAATGAGAGTGCCATCATGATTGCATACAACCCCGTTGATCACAATAGGACTAAGCATATAGATGTCCGCCTCCACTTCTTGAGAGATCATTCAATCAAATGGGACATTGAGATTAATTATGTGAGAACCGATAAACAACTAGCCGATATCTTCACCAAACCCCTAGATGAGAAAAGATTTTGTGAGCTTAGAAGTGAACTTAATATACTTGATTCTTCTAATGTGGAATGAATTCATGCGCATATTTGTGAAATTGATTGAGGCAGTTTGTCTTTCAAAAATGATTTGTAAAATTATTGCATGTTTTTGTATTGAAAAACTTCGGAGTTGATCATATGATCTTGTTGCCAATCTTGTGAATATTGTTTAACTTGGTTGATTGTTGGCTATTCACGAGAGAAAGCAACTCCCAGTTCCAAGCTTATTTTCTTAGAACTCACGGAAATTCCGTCCGTCACGGAACTTCCACCAAAAAGTCTCTGTTTTTCTCGGAACTTCCGTTATTTGACACGGAACCTCCGTCCACACTTGGGCACTTTTAATCCGGCTAGGTCGGGACATCACGGAACCTCCGCCATCCGTGGAACTTCCATGAATTATGGAACCTATGTCTTCAAAGACGGAACCTCGGTGTTTGTCGGGTTTAAACCCTAGAACCAGCCACCGTACTCCCGTCGGTCCAATCATTTGAACATCCTCTTTCTCTCTCTTCTCCCCAAAGTCAACCGGAGCTCTCCAACGGCGATTTGGCATTTCAACCACGGTTTTGAAGAAGTAATCCGTGGAAAAGGTTCTACACACTCCGGAACCTCCGTGCCCCAAGTTCTTCCGTGATTTCCCCACTTCATTTTCTCTCACGGTATGAATCTTGGTGCCTCTTTCCCGATCCGCTAATGCACTCAAGTTTTTCCTATTTTCCTTGGGTAAAGTAGTTCCCTAGCAACTAGTCTACATTATCCTTGAAGGACTTGAGTAGTTAGACGGTAGATCTAAAGTTATAGTGATTTTCAAGTGCTTGCATCGGCCCGAACGGAACCTCCGCCCTAGGACGGAACCTCCGTCTTTTACGGAACTTCCGTCCTTTGCGGAACCTCCGTTCGGCACGAGTGCGATCACAAGTAAATTAATATAATTTTGAATCTGCTTTAGTATTCCTTGTGATTATTGTGTCCTATCCTTGTCGGGTCACCGGCAAATGGGTCGAACCAAGTTTCACGGGGAGGATTAGGGTTGAGACAGGACCGGCTCTTTGTGAGCTCCTCAACGGAGACGTAGGAAGCTCTTTGTGAGGGGTCCGATCTTCGGTAAAAAAATCCCACGTCTCTCTTGTGTTGTCTCGCTCGTTGTCTCTTGTTCTTTGTTCTTGTTTGGTGCTTGTACTATATTTGGCCCGATCTACTTGTGTGGGCGTTGTCTATTGATTTCCTGTAGGCACAACATTCCTAGGAGGAGGAGGAAACTTTCTATTCAAAGGGATTTGTAAGATTCCCTCTTTGCTTTCATTATCTTGTTTTCCCCTCAAGTCCATAACCGAAGTTCTGTCAAAGACGGAAGTTCCGGCATTTGAGAGAAGTTCCGTCTTGGACTGACTAACTAGGTTTAGAGTGTTGTGATATTCAGAAATTATTGTAGCTTGCCTATTCATCCCCCCCCTCTAGGCAACTTTCAATTGGTATCGGAGCGGGTGTTGTCGTGAAGGGCTTAACGGCTTGAGAAGAAAAGATGTCGGGGAACATGGCGAGTTGGACAATGATCCTACCAAGAAAGGAGACACCGGTGGAGAATTGAATCCATTTGCCAAGGATGGCACAAGTGGTGGGAAGTTGGACACAAGGTACAACTTCAACTATAATGATGTGGCTAATGTAAATGGTTGTGGTAGTGGACAACTACCTTGGTTTGATGGAAAAGATTTAATTGGTACAAGCATAGGATGAAGATCTACCTACTGTCAATTGATCCACCCATGTGGGAAGTGGTTGAGAAAGGATATGTGATTGAGGATGAGGAGAAACACACGGTTATGGACAACATCAACATACATCGCAATGTGCAAGCCGTGTCGGCCATGCTCTCGTCCTTGAGTGCTAAAGAGCACTCTAAGGTGTCCCGACTCGAGAATGCCAAAGCTATATGGGACAAGCATATTGTGGTCCATGAAGGAGTCGATGTGGTGAAGAAATCAAGAATGCAAGTATTGAAGAATCAATTCAACTTCTTTTTATGAAGAAAGGTGAAGACCCCCAACAAACACATGATAGGCTCTTAGAAATTGTGAATGAGCAAAGGTCACTTGGGGATGACGTGAGCGAAAAAGAAGTGAATCTCAAGCTTCTAATGTCACTAAGAGTGTGGAACTCCACTCTTTGCACCATCATTGAAGAAAAGGAAGGATTTGATAGATTTTCCATGGACGAAGTAATTGGGAGAATTCTTACTCGCAAAAGCCGTGATGATGAGTGAAATAGAGTGAGTGTGCTAATTCGAGATGAGAGCGCGAGCAAGCAAGATGCGGCATTCAAGGCCAAAAAGAAGGAAGTTGTGAAAGTAGACCAAATTGAGATTGAAGAAGACAATGAAGAGCTTGCTTTCATTATCTTGTTTTCCCTCATGTCCATAACGGAAGTTCTGTCAAAGACGGAAGTTCCGTCATTTGAGAGAAGTTCCGTCTTGGACCGACTAACTAGGTTGAAAGTGTTGTGATTTTCAGAAATTATTGTAGCTTCCCTATTCACCCCCTCTAGACAACTTTCAAAAGCGCTGTAAGGACTGCCCATGAATCCGCCCAACTTGCGCTCAAAGCTAAGGAACAAGAAATTCAACGCCTCGTCGAAAAGTGAAGCCAAGTTAAGAGAGTCGAATTGTGAATATTAAAGGCAGATTTAGGGCCACGTAAGTCGGACACGTGACGTAAGCTTCGTCTTTTACACCATCATTCAATAAACTTCTTTTTGATACCGGTCTGTATCGATAACCCTTCCTTTGTCCTCTTCGGAACTTGCTGCAGAGCACGAGTGCGGACGCTCGAGTATCTAAACGGCGGTCGGTCCATCGACTCGAACAAAGTAGATCTTGAGACTGCTATCCGGGCTTTCCCAAGAAGGATCGGAGAGCACTCCAGGATGGTTGCCGCATCGGGAGGAGGTCACATCTGCCGCCATAATCGAGTCTTGGACTCCGGTCGAAGACTGCGATTTCAACTTCATCAAAGATGGCGCCCACCCGAACATTATCGAAGATCGGTTCAATGAGCTGAAGAATTTGCTCATTGGTACCGTTTACGAACGGATAGAGGATGTTCCGCTTGATCCGACGAGTGCTCCTTTGAATGTGGTCGTGGCAGCCCTTGCTTTGGACCAAGATGCTCAAGATGCAGCAGCCGCTGCTAGGCGACAGATGGAAGATGATTTTGAAGACCTTGATGCTGACTTGTTGTCGACTCCCTCTAATTCTGAAGGGACAACCGATGACAGATTGGCGGAAGAACCTAAGGCCGGGGATACCGATGCTTCCGAGCGATCCTGCCCCGTAGATGCTTGTCACGAGGGCCCGGTGCTCGCTGGAGCTGCTCATGAAGTGCCGCCTTCTCCGCGGTGAGCGAGGTGACCTGCTGGTCCCTCCGAACGATCGGCGTCGTTGCCCCATAGGGCTTCCTTGAGGATGTTCACCTCCCTATCGTGGTACTCATGCGCGACGGTACGAGATGTCGTCCGTCGTATACTTGCCTTATGGGTATACAAATGATAAAGGACTCGGATGCGCAAAGATATGGTAACAAACCGGTCCGGAATGACAGAGGATTCCATATACCGGTATGAAGATGAGGCGGGTATCAAGACCGGCGTTGACAACTTGAGAAGCAAGCTAGGGAATAATTTATAGTCTCGTTAGGACTCTAAATCAATAAAGAAAGTTAGAGATAGGATTCTGCATGTAACCCTAGCTCCCCGGGATATATAAGGCGGAGCAGGGACCCCCGAAAACTCTCTCGAGATCTTACAATTAGTAATCCGCTAAAGGCAATACATAACACACGGGACGTAGGGTATTACTCTTCATCGAGAGTGATGTGAACTATGGTGTCCCGATCATGTAACAGCCGGAATTTCAAATTCTGGGTTGTGCTCAAAATTCACTAAATTTTAAAACTTTTTGAAGTATATTATGAAATCTATCTAAAGGTTAATATTTGAATTATATTTTCTTTCTTCTTTAAGAGAAAGAGTTATTTTAAACTCAACAAAGTAATATAAGTTATTTTGCTTATAAAGTAAACTTTGTTAAATTTTAAAAAAAATGTATCTCTCATTTGTTTTGGATTATGAAAATAACTTATTGAAAAATACATATTTGATTTATGAACTTATATTATTTTAGAAAGCAATATTTTACACAAGGTATTTTCCCTTTGCAAGAAAATGAGAATTATGTTATCATTTTATGTGAACCAAAGAGTTAATGTATCCAAACATTTATTTAAGAAACACTTTTGATTTATGGAGGTAATCTATTTTAAGAAAATGATTTATGAAAATAAATTATTGAACAATTATATTTGATTTATGAAAATAAGTTTATTAAAAAAAGCGTTATTTTATACAATGTATTTTCTCTCTGTAAGCAAAATGAGAGCTTTATCATTTCATGTGAGAAAAAGGAGTTATTTCCAAAACTAATTAAAGTTTGATTTATGAAAACTTTTGGATTTGAGAAATGCATTTGATTTATGGAATAAATATTTTAAATGTGTGAAAATAGCTTATCAAATAAATGTATTTAATTTATGAAAGATTTGCTTAATAAATATACTTGTTTTAATAAATATTAGTTTGTTTTATAGGTAGTGATATTTATAAAAGAATTTACTTAATAAAAATAAACTTTGTTTAAAGTACTTTGTTTTCTAATGTGTTTTTACTTTAATAAAGAAAAAGAGTTTAATTAACTTTTTGATTACTTTGGTTTAGAAGCCAAATTAATTTCATAGTATTTTTGTCTAAGTTTAACTAAATATAAGTTAGATTAAATAATTATATATTGTTTGAATGCATTCATGCTGGTATTTTGCATTGGGTTTTTATTGTGTAAAAAAATACATTTAAAAATACGAGTAGAATTGCTTTAGCTTGTACAAGGAAGATCGTCGGCGCTGATGCTGCCACCCTCGACTCTACACCAAGGACCACTACGTCATAGCGCCACCGCTCGTGCATGTGCAAACGCAAAACCGACTCCTGAAACACCTCCTCGATGAAGTCAACAACTCGCTGTGGCCGTATTTGGGCAACCAGGACATCCGGAAGTCGATCCCCAACGATTCACCGTTCCGCAGACCCGGATCTCGACGAGTTCGACTTCTCTCTAACGAAGACCAAAGGGCCGATCTAGTCATCACCCTCTGAAGCCTTCAAAGAATCTTTAGCAATCTTATACGCCGACAGTTTTACGTTGAGTTCTGTATATCACGGTAGTGGTTTGCATGGATCCAGCAACAGGCTCGTAGATGGTTTCATGGTGGCCATGCGACAGTAGCTAGTTCCTGCCTTAAACTCGCTAGTAATCATTTTTAATTCTATTCAGTTCAGGAACCAGGAAAAAGGGAAAAAAGAGTTAATTTAGCTCGAGCTCTCGGCCGAATTTCTTTCTTGCGGCCCATTCCTTCTTTCCTTTTTCTTCTCTGCACCAAGCAACGCAAGGGGCCCGCTCAGCCCAGCTAGCATCGCTGCCCAGCTTGCATCACGCAGCACTGCTTGGCATATCGCAAGCAACTGCGCCGAGTCGAAGTCGAACCCAACTCTGCGATCGCTCGCGTGCGCACACCCAGCTAGGGCCCCGCGCATATAAAATCAAGCCGCACCTTTCCGTGACCCCTAATCACCCCGTTGCTAATCGCCGCCTCGCGCCGCACGACGCCCTAGCGCCGCCCCCGCTTTGGCGCCATCGTCGAGCTCGCTGCCAGATCGTCTTCGATGCTGCAGCGAGGGATGCAACGCCGTCCCGCGTCACCTCTGCAGGACCCGCCCACGGCGATCCTGGATGCCCCGACTCCACGAAGGGGTCCAAGAAGTTGAGCTGCACCCGGCAGTGTTCACGTAAGGCGAAGAAGTCACATGGAACGCAAGCCTCGATGTCGCCGTCAACCAACCGGCCACTTCCTCACGGTCTGTCTGCACCGAGCTATTCCCGGTGCCCATTGGTGAGCTGGTGACCCTCATCTACTTGCACTCTATCAATCGCGGCAAGCAAGATTATTCTGCCTCGCCTTACCAGCACCCTCATCCGTAGGACTAGAAGATCTATGCAAGTAAGCACAATCAACCTATCTAAGCTGCAGTATTCTCGTTCAACTTGAGTCGTGACTGAGTTGTCCATAAGCCAATAGCTGATCGCGGGATCCAGAAGAACAGATACGAGCTGCAGGCTGGCGAAGAGAATATCGGCCATGAAGGTGAAGCCTAAGGACGCCGCGTCCTCTGCCAACGCTGGTCAACCGCAGGCGTAGACTGCGTCCCCGTTGTAAGTTTACCACAGGACTCCGTCCCGGATGATGCCGCGTTGTCGTAGTCGCCCTGGAGGTAGCCGAGTCGCCAGCAAGGAAAACCAGCAGCTCCAGAAGCCGATTGTCGATGTTCCGGAAACTACGTTCCCATCGAGTTCCCGGTGAGTGCGTTGTCTAGCGTTGCCTGTTTGTCCCGGTTAGATCTTGTTCTTTTGTCGTGCGCTTATCGCCGTCTTTGACCTGCAGCTATCTCTCCGACACGAACACCAAAGACTAGTATACCATCATCGCAAGGTTATGGCCGAGCCGCTTTCTAATCTCATGAAGCCCCTCGGTGAGGATCCCGAGCAAGCCTATACATTCATAGATTTTTATTTGCATGTCTCAGCCAGTTCGTACTTTAGAAGCCATGGCGTTGCAGTTTTTGTTTGCGTGCGATCTAAACACGTATAGAAGTTGTTGCGACCTTAGTACACCAACGACAATAGTGGTAGACGCCTTTAGCTGTTTTTAGCTAACATGGCATGCATGTATTCTGTAGCATATAGTCATATACGTATGTGTTCCGAAGTAGTTTATGTTATTTTGTGGCGGAGGCTTGACACAAATCGATCCGGCTTCCGAACAACACGTTCCGAACCCTGCAATCGCAGCACCACGTCTCCTCTGGTTATCAACCGTGCAAGCACGATTGACCTCGCCAAGAAGGCTAATCCTTGCCTGCGAATCGAAGAACACAAGCAAGAACAAGATAGAAGCAACCAAATTGCAAATATATGATTAAACTCACGAGTTGGGGTCTCACAAACCGACAAAACGGCGAAACTGTTCTTGACAGAATAATCTAAGCAAAACCCAAACCCTAAGGAAGGGCGGCGGCTGCTTATGAGGTCCCTAGGGTCATGCATCTCCCCCTGGACGCAGCCCTAAGTGGGCTCAACAAAATACACGGCCCAAAGGCCAAAAGACAGTGGTGCAACACCGGGACAGTTTCTGGATGTCTTAGTATTTCGGCGATTCCAGACGGTTCGCGAAGAATTTGGATATGAGACCAGCTCCAATGGAAAGGCTATCAAATTATCTTTCGATCCATATAAAGAACGTCCCAAACGGACTTCGTATGCGACCAGGGCGTCCGTTTTGGTGCATGCTATTTCTGGACTTCGAAACAGAATCGAAGTCGACTTTGTTTGGGGTTCCAACTTGACATGGACGTCTTTGCAGGCCCTCCACGCCTCTAACCTCCTCCTTAACCATATTATCATCATCTCCATGGTTCCTAACAATAATTAACTCATTAGGTAGTAATATATTCTCAAATATAAATAAAGAGATCATTAGGAACATGCTCACCCGTAAATTCAATTGTCGTGCTCTAGTTTTTATCCTTGAATTATGTATGTGTATTGGAGGAGTGTTGGTTATATCCGAGGGTGTGATGTCCTCATCATCCTCCCCTTCTTGATGAAAAGCCGTCCTCGGCGTCGTTGGTGCTTGAATGATTATTTTGAAGGATATCATTTCCTTATTGTTCTCCTCTCCTTGAAAAGAATTTGTTCTCGGTTTGACCAAAGTTATGGAAGACATCGTACGTTGAAACCACCAATGCTTCTCTTCTTGTGATTGACCCTATTTCTTAAAAACAAAACTAGGTGCAGTTGACATGACATGTTCAATGATAGTGGAGACTGTTAATTGATTACTTTCTTGCACAACACAAGGTAGCTTTGGATGTGAGGTAATATAAACTCTATGTACCATATACAAACCATTATGATCATATTTGCCTATAGCATGAAAACTGTTTCTTGTCAACAAAGGCAATTCAGATTTGGAAAATATTCTCCTCTCCATAGAATTTTAATCACAAAGAGAGTCAAATTAAATATAACCCAAAGTGTTTAGAGAATACAACAATCTTTGCTGATCATTCTCACAAGTAATGGGAATCAAATGCTTAATTTCAGCACAAGCATCTGAATCAAAAGAACAAGTATCAAGTTCATGCATTTGTTGTGGCAAAGGTATAAGTGAAGCACTAGCACACAACACCTCTTTATCACAAGGAACAGCAGGAAAATCAACTTGTGACAAAGTTAAATCAAGAGAAGGTTCCACTAGAAGTTGCTCTATATTAGCATGATTGGTGGAAACATTCAGCACATGGAGAAATTTCTAACCTTTACTAAATGTAGATTGATGTTCATTACCTTTGCTCTCAATTTCAGTAGAGAAAGTAAATGCATGAAGAAACAATGGGTTTGAAGGAACACATGAGGCCATCGGCACCTCAGTGTCTTTCACTTCATCTTCGCTTTGTATATCCTGCAAGATATTAGCTCCAACAAGCGGCACAGAAATATCTTGTTCTCCTATCAATTCAGATTTAGATGAAAGTGTTGGATCATATAAAACCCCCATTCTTTTCTAAAAGGCTCTTTCTTTCTCCTCTCAAATCGTTCTAGATCAGCTTCTGAAATTTCGGCAGCACTGATAGGTTTAAGAATTATTTTAGTGTCATTGTGTTTAAAAGAGTATCTATTAGTAACAATATTGTGTAGCACATTGTTTCTATCAATCCAAAGTTTACCTAGCAATAAATGACATGCTTGCATAGGCACTATATCAAAATCAGCACAATCCTTATAATTACCAAGAAAAAAATTGATACGTGCAATTTTTGTTACCTTTATCTTCTCGAGTTCACCCATTGTATGTAGTATGGACATGGGTGTGGTTGTGTGGTCAAGCCAAGCTTCTCGACCAACTCAGAACTTACAATGTTGCGGCTAGTTTCACCATCAATTACGACACGGCAACGTCGATTCATCACAACAAAAAAAGTTTGGAATAAATTATTTACTTGATTTTGCTCCATCTTCTCCATTTGAGAACTTAACACTCGTTGTGCTAGAATACTCATATCATCACCTGTCATTGTTAGCAGCAAACAAGAAAACACACGAAGTATATTTTCCTATCACTACTATGTATGAACAGTGAAAACTCTCAATATGCAAATGGAAGAATCTAACCAAGCTCTTACAAGGTTCTTACTATCAGCAAAGCAAAGGATACCTGGAGAGTGTGAGCCAACAATTGCGAGGGTCAAAACCTGTGATTGTTCGAAGGATATATGTGGAGTTTGGATAGGCAAAATATAGTAGCAAGGAATTGCAAATTTCGAAATCATAAATTGCAAAGTTGAATAATAGTCCAAAGTACAAGCCTATGTTGCTGGCCAAAACCCGAGGTTGGACCTAGACCAAACTAGCAAATAGAAATATACCACTGTACCTCGGACACAAAAAGGATGCAAGCACTCTGGTTTCTTCTTTTTCTATTCTTTTTCTTGTTTTTTTTCAATTCTTTTGTGCGGCTTTTATGTATGCACTTGCCTTTTTCTCTTTTTTTTCTTTCTTTTTCAGAAGTGCCGCACAAGAAAGATACAATTCCAACACAAAGCAACTCTACACAAGTACCAAAAAAATGTAAAGTTGCACGTTTCGTGAGTGATGCACAACAATACAGATGTAGAAAAAAGAATTGAGCCACGTGTAGAGATCTACTCAAAAGATAAAATTGGATCACTGGAAGCTCAACTAGTCCTATTTGTTTATTTCTTGACATGCAACAATACTACTTCCTTCCTTTCTTTCTTTCTGTACTAGCACCACAAACAAGAGAGTAGGATCCGTCTCTCTTTTTTTTTTAACTTGCGCACAAAATAAAAGGTTCAGAATTGCTCTTGCGCATGTGAAGACAGAACACAACCAAACTGAAACCCAACCTAGCGTAATAGCAAGGTAGAAAAATTGGAGCGACTCCAAGACTTAGATCAATACTAGAAATAAATAACACGGACTCGACCAGCAACACGACTCTAATTATGGACACAAACTCAACAAAGCAAACTGAAACGAAATTGCAGCAGCACAAAGGGTGATAGGACAGCGGAAGATGAACAAGAAAATATTTTTGTAGGGCAATTTTCTGGACTTTAGGACGAAACAAAATAACAAGGATAGGGGGAACCTGACGGTGCACCTGAAGCTCTGATTACCACTTGATGTGGACTAGGGTGTGTCCCTATCTTCCGAAAGGTTCCGATAAACAACGATTTGGCGGAGGCTTGACACAAATCGATCCGGCTTCCGAACAACACGTTCCGAACCCCGCAATCGCAGCACCACGTCTCCTCTGGTTATCAACCATGCAAGCACGATTGACCTCGCCAAGAAGGCTAATCCTTGCCTGCAAATCGAAGAACACAAGCAAGAACAAGATAGAAGCAACCAATTGGAAATATATGATTAAACTCACGAGTTGGGGTCTCACAAACCGACAAAACGGCGAAACTGTTCTTGACAGAATAATCTAAGCAAAACCCAAACCCTAAGGAAGGGGCGGCGGCTGCTTATGAGGTCCCTAGGGTCGTCCATATCCCCCTGGACGCAGCCCTAAGTGGGCTTAATAAAATACACGGCCCAAAGGCCAAAAGACGGTGGTGCAACACCGGGACAGTTTCTGGACGTCTTAGTATTTCGACAATTCCCGACGACTCGGGACGAATTTAGATATGAGATCAGCTCCAATCGAAAGGTTATCAAATTATCTTTCCATCCATATAAAGAACGTCCCAAACGGACTTCGTATGCGACCAGGGCGTCCATTTTGGTGCAGGCTGTTTCTGAACTCCGAAACAGAATCGAAGTCGACTTTGTTTGGGCCTCCAACTTGACATGGACGTCCTTGCTGCCCCTCCACGCCTCTAACCTCCTCCTTAACCACATTATCATCATCTCCATGGTTCCTAACAATAATTAACTCATTAGGTTGTAATATATTCTTAAATATAAATAAAGAGATCATTAGGAACATGCTCACCCGTAAATTCAATTGCCGTGCTCTAGTTTTTGTCCTTGAATTATGTATGTGTATTGGAGGAGTGTTGGTTATATTCGAGGGTGTGATGTCCTCATCGGAGAGGCCTGAACCTGTATAAAATCGCGTGTTCTTGTGTGTTACTGTGTGTTGCATCATCGAATTCCACGCTCATAAGGGACCGGGTAGTTCTAGTGTCAAGTTTAAGACTCGACATTTGGCGCGCCAGCTAGGGGTCCCGGCGAGTTTTCGGTGAGTTCGATGGCTTCTTCGTTCGTCATCGACTTCGTGCCCGGCTTCAAGATCTGCTTCGGGTCCCTCGACTTTGAAGCTGATTCTGCCGAAAAGTTGCTTTTGATGAATCCGACCTGTAGCCGGACCGCAGCTTCGAAGCGCGATCACCTGCCACGGTCGGCACCTCTTGCTTGAAACCTTGCGGATCCGACGCAGCTTTAGCGCGAACCACGGACCGCTCAAGTCTCGGACCGACACCTGGTCTACGACGATAAGACGCTCTCACGAGCTTGGTAATAACTTCGAGGAAGGGTTTCCGGTCTTCTTCCAAGTGTTCATGGCGGGTCCGGTTCTTCAAAAACTCACTCCCGAGGAAGCCGCTGCTGAAGCAGCTAGGATGGCGGACGATCAAGCTAACCGCCGCCAATGCGAATCAAACGAAGCGGATGGAGATGAGCAACCCCCGCAACCTTCAGCCGCGAATCATCACGCAAACGTTGTCGGTACTAGTCATGCGAAAGGAAGCGTTCCTGCAACCGCTCCCCGCCACTCGGACCGTTACCGGAGCGGTCCGGAGACCCGGAAGAAACATCCCCGGGATATGACAGCCGACGTGGATGTCACGGTGGAAGGCGCCATCGTTCTTCAAGTAGAGCATTGGATTTAAGCTCCATGGAGGTGGAGATGAATGGTGCTCGGGTTTTCACATCACCGAGTCCACAATATTGTGGGAGTGAAACAAATTCTCGAGACAATACCGGAAGAAGTCTTCAATGCGACGCCGGGATTGCAGCGCGCCTTGAACTTGGTAGATGCAGCATCTCTACAAACAAATCAACTCGTTCACGACCGAGCGGAATCTCCCGGCCGCTCGCGTTCCAGCTCGGAGCGGCCTACAAGAGCCCGGTCTGAAGGAGCTTCTTCGGTGGAAGGCTTGGACCTCGACACACCCCGATCACGGACGAACATGAACGAGCTCCAAACCAAGATTTGCGCATACCTCTCAATGGCAATCGTGACGTTCGTAACGTACTTATCAATCGCCATGTGGAGAGGACGAGAAGAGCGTAGGAGACAAGAAAAAGATGAGAGGCGTCGGACTGGTCACGTTGATGATCATCCACGGGATCTTGCCCCACCGCGCCCACATGTAACTAACTCGCCACGGCGTGGGCCGGCTGCTCGGCGCCGCCCCCGGCAGAAATCATCCGCGTAATGATCATCGAGGGCATGGCGGTCGACATGCTCATCGGGATGAGCGGCCCGAAGAGGTGATCGTCGTGACGTTAGAGATCGAAGGGGACGAGATAACGAGAGAGAGAGACGGGGAACCACGACGAATTGATAACGATCGTCAAGCGGCGCCTCCGCCCCCGCCTCCGCCTCCTTCACGGCATGCGGAACTGGCGAACAATGATCGTCGGGATGGTTCGGGAGATAGATATCAAGATGATCGCTACTATGACTACTCCGACGATGACGGGGATCGTAACTATCGGCATCTCCCTAGCCGGCGATCTCCGTCACCGGTCCGGAGGATGACGAGTACTCCGTGATCCCTGCATTTACGCGGGATTTACGCATTTGCAAATACCCTAGGGGATTTAAGCTTGGAGCAATTGACAAATATGACGGCAAAGCGCCTCCTGCTGAGTGGCTTTGTATGTATACTACCGCTATCGGATCAGCGGGAGGAGACACTTTTGTGCTAGCCAATTATCTCCCCATGTGTATAGAACAGGCTGGACGCTTGTGGTTGCAATCCTTACCCGAGAGATCTATCTCCTCTTGGGGGATCTCACTAAAAAGTTCGTGGAGAATTTTCGGGCGACTTGTGAGAAACCAGGGAACTACTTCGACCTCAACAGGTGAGGAAGAAGCCCGACGAGACCCTTACGGACTTCATCGGGCGTTTCCGCAATAAGAAGGCCTTAATCCCCAATGTTCCTGATCAGCGAGGTAATTGCGGCGTTTGAAGTCGGCGTCCGAAGTGAAGCATTAGTTCACAAGATTGGAAGGCAAAATCGGAACCTTACCATGACGGCGTCGAGTGCTTCAAGATAGCAGATGACTATGCTGCTGGTGAATCAAACGTGGTCAATTTGCGCGGGAACAAAGGGAAGGAGCCGAAGCATGACCAAGGCAACCGGTTTGGATCCAAGAATAACAACAAGCGCAAGGCTGATCACCTTGTTGCAGCTGTCGACCGAGTCTCATGGAGGAGATCGGTCGACACCTCCTAAGAGAGGTCCAAGAGAACGGCTTTCGTTCGAAACACTTACGGAGGGCCCTTGCATGATTCATAAGGGGAATCATAAAGCTAAGGAGTGCTTCTGTTAAGGCCGTTCGCTCAATTCACCCTAAAGGTAGCACCCCAATATGGTCATAGGAACCGAGAGAGATGACAAGGGCAAGGACAAATAGTGTGATGATAATGAAGATGACGAAGGTTTTCGAGGAACCAGCTCGGGAGGTGAACATGATCCATGGAGGCCCCGATGTGTACGAGTCAAAGCGGAAGCGAAGTTGGCGCTTCGAGAGGTCAACGCCATTATTCCCGCCACCCTTGAATACCTACGGTGGTCCGAGGTGCCGATCACGTTCGGTAGGGCTGATGATCCCGAGGTACTGCCAAAAGCTGGTAGATACCTGCTCATCCTGGCCCCCATCGTTCACAAGGTGCGATTGAAGAGAACTTTCATTGATGGAGGAAGTTGCTTGGATATCCTGTTTGCTAAGACTCGCGCGAGCTTGGCCTCTCTGTAGCTGACCTGGATCGCAGCGTTTCACCGTTTCATGGTATAATACCCGGTCGAAACAGCTATCCTTTGCGGCAGATTTCTCTGCCGGTGACCTTCGGGACCAAGGAGAACTATAGGAAGGAGAATATTATCTTCCAAGTAGCTGACATTGATTCGGCATATCACGCGATACTTGGAAGACCGGCTTTGGCAAAGTTCATGGCCATCCCGAACTACCAATACTTGATGTTGAAGATGTCGGGACCAAATGGGTCTTATCGTTCCGGTCTGATATCAAGACCGCTTACGCTTGTGAAGTGCATAGCACTGAATTGGCTTCTCGGGTCAATTCGGAGAATGGGCGTCGAGAAATCGGAGAAGCAGCTGAAGCTCTAGAATTACAGGCAAAGTTGGAAGATGAAGTTCCAATCAAGAAGATTGCAAAGGAGAAAGCGAAGGTCGACACGGTCGTCTCCAAGACTATTCAGCTTGATGAGTCGGACCCCTCCAAGGTCACCATATAGGGGCTGACTTGGGGGATAAATAGGAAAGCGTGCTCATTCTTTTCCTCCCGGAAAATAGGGATATCTTTGCATGGCAGCCTTCGACATGCCGGGTGTTCCTAGGGAGAAGATTGAGCACGCACCGTTAGTACGTCCCGATGCGAAGCCGGTCAAACGAAGCTCCGGAGGTTTGCTCAAGACCGCAAGGTCATTAGGGAGGTGTATCATCCAGATTGGCTTGCCAATCCAGTCCATGTATCAAAAAAGAATACTAAAGAATTAAGAATGTGTGTCGATTATACTGATCTCAACAAAGCTTGCCCAAAAGACCCCTTCGCGCTGCCTCGGATTGACCTAGTCATTCATTTGACCGCTGGCTGCGAGCGTCTTTGTTTCCTCGATGCCTATTAAGGGTATCATCAAATACCTCTGAGAGTTGAAAATCAAATAAAGACCGTGTTTATCACCCCCTTCGGAGCATACTTGCTATACGACTATGCCATTTGGATTAAAAAATGCCGGAGCTACGTATCAACGTGGCATACAACGTTGCTTGGGTTCGCTATTAGGAAGGAAAGCAGAAGCTTATGTCGACGATATAGTGGTAAAATCTCGAAAACCGAGGATATTCTCTCGGACCTGGCGAGAGACCTTCGATAATCTGCGGAATTTTTCCATGAAGCTTAATCCGGGAAAGTGTGTGTTTGGAGTTCACTCCGGAAAATTGCTGGGATACCTGGTGTCATGGCGAGGCATTGAAGCTAACCCGGAGAAAATCCAGACGATTATCAACATGAAACCTCCGGGTTGCTTGAAGGATGTTCAGAAGTTGACGGGTAGTAGGGCTGCTCTCACTACTAGAATTCCCCCTATAACCACGAAACCTTTATGCAACACCACACATTTGGATGCAATAGGGGGTACTATGGCATCGAAATAGTGATTTGGTAGTAATATGTGTGCCTATTACTACACATAAATTGTGTTGCGATATTTTTTTTGTGTGTTGCAACAGGCTGACGCTAATGCACCCTTTTTACGATTCATGTTGCAATTTATTAGATTTAATGCTACACCAAATCTGAGTTGCATTAGCATTTCTTGTGTTGCAATAGAAAGGTGCTATGGCGACCATATTATCGTTGGTTGCTTCTGAAAGGCTATAATGCAACCAGTGATTTGGGTTGCAAATTACTTGGTGCTTTGTGGCAATAGATAGGTGGCTATTGCATCCTTTGTTGCCGCGAGATGCAATAGCATGTATGTATTGCCACAAATTTGCGTGGTTGTCATACTGGTCATAGTCGTTGCAATAACAGACTCATTGGTGGTCCCTCAAAAAAAAAGTTGGCTGGCGCTTAAAAATAAAAAGAAAAGGTAAGCGCACAGGGGAATCGAACCTTGGTCTCTTGGAAAAGAGCGAGTATACTTACCACTGCAGCACGACGAGCTTTGTATCCTTATACGATTGGTTTGTTTAAAAAGAAACTCGGACTCAATTAAAATTCTGATCCGAACCAAACTTAGATTAAATTCCTTATGAATACAAACGTTTTCAGATCGTGATCCCTGGCTTGCCTTGTACCGACGCTGGCCCCACGGAAGGTCAAGTCGGGAGTTCTTGGCCCAGAACAGGTCGACTAGCTTCGTTCCTCTACCATCGAACAGAAAGACGCCGCCCTACGGTCGACTCCACCAGCCGCTGCCGCCGCCCAGGACTCCATCTCAATCCATGCCAAGGGCTTGATTGGAATCGTCGTCCGCCGAGGAGGTCAATTGAGCCTACGGTGGCTGGGTCGCCCTGCCGATCGCCGGTGAGAATTCTGAAGAATTTCTCCTTGTGTTTGCCCGGTCTTCATACTCTTGCGTGCGAGATCATTATAATTAAGTAGATACATATGCATGGTTTGACTACTGTAGAATAAAATGCGTCTAGGTGTTTGTATATGTTGCACAAATACTGTCTATTCTTGATCTATTTCCTGAAGAATACACATAGTATTACCATCACAATCGTTGTAAACTGAAGAAGCAACCTGGGAATTGAAGAATTATTTCCACGCACACACTAAAAAAGAGCAAAGATAGTATTTGTACCACTCTATTATTGATTTAATGAGCTGTTGTATGGTTTGAAACATATTTTGTGATTCACGTATTAATAGTGCTCATACTAGCATGATTTTAATTATTGATCTGAAACATGATTTAGGGTGTGATTTTTTTTTACCATTACATATTTCGAATACCCATGCTAGATCATGATCTTTCTCGGTGAGGCTCAATTAGGTCCCTGTTGTTGATCCATTGCTTGATCGGCCATTAGATGTTGTAAGCTCATGTTTGTTATGTGTTAATTATGCAGGTTTATTTGCTAAGGACAAGGTGCATGTGAATTCCAGAGGCTCAAAATTTGAGCAGCACCACTTTGATCGATTTCTTAGGTATGTCATGTGAAATTAGATACTTGGTTATTTGAGTAACACCACACTGATTTCTCTTAATATATTTGGTTTAATTATTTAGCTTATGTGATTCATATGGAAGAAAATTGCTCATACTTGTGTTATTTTAATTTTAGGTCTGAAACATTTAGAGGAAGAATAGTGCTAGCTACTAGTGGATTAATTTGTGTTGTGTTATCCCCTATTTATTTCAAAAATTGCTACACTTTGATATGTTATCAATTATTTTCATGTATGTGTTAACCTATTTTTGGTACATTTATGTGTTAACCCAATGTGGTATGGTTACATAATTAATAGTGTAAAAAAGTTATTGCCATTGCAAATTTTGAATAGCCATACTTTATATGCATGCTAGATCATGATCTCTCATTGCAAACATGCATGCAGATAAATGGCTTCACACGAAGATAGGAGTTGGATGCGGCTGCCTCGACATTCAGAGGTGTGGAAGGAGAATTTCAGGACTTTTATTCAAAACTTTGGCACATCATCATCGCGAAGAGCTGGTGGATCTGTTGCGTGCCCATGTGCTACATGTCAATGCATGATAAGACATTCAGATGTGTTTACGATTCAGATTCATTTAGTTACTAAAGGGTTTGCTGATTGTTTCATCAATAATGAATCGGAGGGCCCAAGTTGTCCATCATCAGCTGAGGGTCGTGTGAATCATGGTGTTGGTCCTGATCTCAATACAAGTATAAGAGAACCTGAAGATGCACAACCTACAGCTGACGAAGCACCTTATTTTGGAGAAGACGATGATGAAGACGCAAGTGATGACCCTGCTGCCACTAATACTTTGATTAGAAACATTATCAGTGGCTATATACATGGAGAAAGCATAGATGCTGGTGAAGAGCCAAATAAGGAAGCAGAGATATTTTTGAAACTACTAGAGGAGGCAAAGAAGGAATTGTATCCAGGATGCAAAGAAGCAACCAAGGTCTCTTTTATCGTGCAGCTTTTTCAGATAAAGTGCTTGTACGGAATAAGTAACTCGGCATTGGAGGCCATACTTAATCTGTTCTCAAAGGTTCTCCCTGAAGGCCATTGTATCCCTGACTCCTTGGATAAAGTGAAAAGGGTGGTACGAGACTTAGGCTTGGACTATATCAAGATACACGCATGTAAGAATGATTGTGTGTTATTTTTTAAGGAGAACGCAAAGCTGGAGACATGTCCTGTTTGTGGGGAGTCTAGGTGGAGACTTGCTGATAATGAGGTTGCGGATGGTGCTACTGTAAAGAAGAGGTTTCCAGTGAAGATCTTACGCTACTTTCCTCTTATTCCTCGGCTTCGGAGAATGTATATGTCCAAGCAGTTATCGGTGGACTTGCAATGGCATAAGAAAGAATTGGTCAACGATAGAAAAATGCGTCACCCTGCTGACTCACCTGCATGGAAGCATGTGGATAAAGAATATAAACCGTTTGCACAAGAAGGTCGTAATATAAGGCTGGGTCTTGCTTCGATGGCTTCAATCCCTTTGGGATGCAAAATGTTACATACTCCATATGGCCTGTCATGCTAATACCTTACAACTTGCCTCCATGGTTGTGTCGAAACAATCTAATTGGTTGTTGTCGATGTTGATACCTGGTCCGAAATCTCCTGGAATGGATATTGATGTATATTTGAGGCCCCTTATATTGGAGCTCAAGGAGCTTTGGGAAACGGGTGTTCCAACATGGGATGCTGCTACAAGGAAGAATTTTAAGTTACATGCTCTTCTACTTTGGACAATTAATGACTTCCCAGCTTACGCTATGCTTTCCGGATGGAGCACGAAGGGAAAGTTTGCATGTCCATACTGCCACAAAGATACTGAATATTTGTGGTTGAAGCATGGGAAGAAGCACTGCTACATGGGACATCGACGTTTCCTGCCCTCGGACCATCCATGGCGCAACAACAAGGTCAGCTTCAACAATGATGTCGAAACCAGGGAGGCACCAGTACCACCGACAGTGCACAGGTACTTCAGCAGTTTGGAAGTTTTGAACAAGTGATGCTTGGGAAGAATGCATCAAAAAAAGGAAGCGTGACGAAGACCAAAGATGGCACAACTGGAGGAAGAAGAGCATTTTTTTTGAGCTCCCTTACTGGTCTTCTTTGCTCATCGGGCATAATTTGGACGTCATGCACATTGAGAAAAATATATGCGAGAGCATATTAGGCACTCTGCTTGAATTGGTTGGTAAATGTAAGGACGGCGAGAAATCCCGGCTTGACATGGAGCATCTACGGATACGCCCGGATCAGCATCCTGTGATTGAGAATGATAAGTATATCCTGCCACCAGCCTTGTACAAGTTAGATAAGAAGGACAAGGAAATGTTATGCGAATTTCTATATGGAGTGAAGATGCCCGATGGGGTTTCCTCTAATATAAGAAGATGTGTTGACCTAAAATCAAGTAAGGTGTCCGGCTTGAAAACTCATGATTACCATCTGATTCTACGTAAACTGTTACCCTTAGTGGTGCGTAGGATTTTGCCGAACAAGTTGTCATCGCATTGATTCAGCTTAGTAATTTCTTCGATGCACTATGTTCCAAGGAGCTGGTCGAAGCAGAGTTGGACAAACTTAGCATTTCAATTAGGGAGACTGTTTGTCGACTTGAGATGCTATTCCCACCTTCATTTTTCGATATCATGATGCATTTGCCTGTTCATTTAGCTGAAGAGGCTAAACTTGGTGGGCCTGTGTGTTATAGATGGATGTATCCAGTGGAGCGGTACCTACGTACAGCAAAAGGATATGTGAGGAACAAGGCGTACCCTGAAGGTTCAATTGCCGAGGGATACATACTCGAGGAGTGCCTTACATTTTGCTCAAGATTCTTGGACGTGGACACCAAACTGAATCGTGTTGACCGACATGAAAGTATTGCTGTGAATGAGCCACCATCCGGTCCGAGCATATTTGCTGACATGGATTACAAGAGGAGAGGACAGACTGTCGACATGATTGAAGGAGATGAGATGCGGAAGATGAGGCACTACATAATTTCAAATTGTACTCGAAGCTAGCCAATGGGTCGAGTAAGTTAGGCTACTGAACATCAATATTTTAATTAAGATTATATTTTTTATACTAACAGTAATATACATTTCTTTGCAGTGCGCATATGGAAGAACTTAAAAAATATGGTACAAGAAACCTTAAAAAGAGACACGAGGAACAATTTGTAAGATGGTTCGAAGGCAAGATCAGGGCTCTACATGCGAAAGGGGAAGTAAGTTCAGAGATGTTTGCACTTGCTCAAGGACCGGACGATCGAGCTCGTACATTGCATAGATGCCATATCAATAATTGGCTGTTTCGAACCGTTGACATTGAGAAAAGCCTCGTAACGCAAAACAGTGGTGTGCTTGTCAAGGGCGACGGTACTACCGGCAACATGAACTGGTATGGGGTGATTAAAAGAATGATCTCACTAGAATTCCCTGGACAAAAAGAAGTTATTTTGTTCCTGTGTGACTGGTATGATGTGCCTGCTGCCACTAGCAACAGAGGCGAGAGGATACAATAAGGATCAGTTTGGGATAATTGATATCGATACTACCCGATACAGGTATACCAATGAACCATATATTATGGCAACACAGGCAGAACAGGTGTTTTTTGTGAATCTAGTAAACAAACCTGGTTGGAGCAGTGTTATTGCATTGAAACCAAGGGACTTGTTCGCCATGCCTGAATTAGAACTTGAGGACTCAATTGATGTGGGTATCGAAGTAAATAATTCATTTGGTGTACACCAGGATTTGACAAATTGGACAAGATCTGACAAGGAAGGCACAACCGGGGATGTCTCTGTTATTGCTCAGGTGCAGACCGAAGCAGTTGATGAACCAGACGATGCGATCTTTGATTGTGACGATGAAGATGATGAAGATGACACGTACGTGGATGATGGAGTTGTTGCACCAGTTGCTTCTGTGGTACAAGGCGAAGATGATGACTTTTTTATTTGATGCTTGTATGATTTTGTTTGGCGTATCAAGAGATGTTTTTGTTTGCTGTGACAATTAATAATTTATTCTCATGAAACTCACAGAATGCCTTTTTTGGCTCCGATCATGAAACTCACATTGCAAGGGCAGTTTCAGTTCAATTTTCAGTCGAAATTCGGATTCTGTAGACACTTCAGCTTGTATCCTCTGCTCTGAGCAACTTCGACTATGATTTTTTTTATTTGGTAACTGAAATATATGTCATCAGTTTTAAATGTTTCATTTTGACTGAAACAAGTGTTACTTATTCATGTGTTATTCATGTGTGCAACAAGTAGTATACTTCTGACATGGCACCTAAACCTGTATGTGATGAATTATTCAACTGACATAAGCAAACCTGTATGCAGAGCTAAGAAAACAGAGATGTACTGTCGTTTATACACTTGCGCTATATTTCTTCTTTGCACGCCTACAGCAGCCTTTCTTAATTCTTTGCACGGCTACCATGTAGCAGAGTACAAGTATGAGACGATGGCCTGATTGAACTTTCAGAAATCCAAAAGCTCAAATTGAGAAATTAAGATTTTCATGACACAATAATATTGCTACCTTTGATAAGCTTTTTTTATGATTTACATATACTGTTTCATATCTTATTTGGTATAGCATTATTGTGTATCAAATATTTGAAATGAAGCCTACCATTTTTTGCTGCCTGGTAGTTGTTGTCTTTTCAGATGTTTATGTTATTGTCAATGTAGTGACGTCTCTGCCTGGTACTTATTGTTTATGGATTATCAAGCAATCTTGATGAATCATTCTATCTGTGCAAAGTTCTTTGTCGGCCTTGACAGCAGTATTTAATTTAAATAGCTTTCTCTGTTATATCAGTTCTTCTGACAAGAATTGTTTTCGTGAAATGTCAGATCAAGGCTAAGTTTCAGGATCTTCGGAGTGTTCTCAAGGCAAAGGCAAAGGATAAAGAGGCAAAGGGATTCCTGGTGATCAAGGGCAAGTAGCGGGGAATTTAGGAGGCATGAATTAGACTAGTTAGGTATATAAGTATGCAGAATGTGTCTGATGGAAGCCTCTGCTTTATTTTGGTTAAATGCGAGGCATCAAGTTAGTATGTTGATCTAGATGAACCTGTAACATCTCCAATCAGTAGTATTTAAGAACTATTGTGGCAGAAGCTAATTGTTGGTACTATTCAGACATAGCTACAAAATTGGATTCTGTTTGCTGGTGGAGTTAGTAACTGTGAGTCGATGAATTGCTGGGTATCTATTTGTTCGTGTTATCTGTTGCGTCGTATGTGTTTCAATGGCTTTGATCTCCAGAGTTGATGCTTGATCGTATCATTTTGATTTGATGCAATGTAATGTACGGACTAAGTGTATCATTTTCAGCTCAGATATTTTATTTTCTTCTGATTAGCAGTACCCTTCACGTGATGTTAATAATTCAAATATTTTATTTGATCAAACTCCCCAAAGGGCCCAAACTAAATATGCTCTCCATACCTGATTAGTCATGCCTTCTCACAGATCACGTGAATTTATTAACTTTTCAAAATTTAAATTTAAATAGTTCAATCTAACTCGGATGGGGAGTAACCAACATAAAAGAGCAACCAGAAGATATATTTGGATGTCTGTGCAGCACCAAGATTGAGATTATCATTTATGAAACTTATTAATGCAATTATTTTGAAATTGTATAAAATCTGAATCGTTATTTCTCAGAAGTTGTTGCATGCTGCAGTGGTTAAGCAAAATCTTGTACACTACACTTTGTCAAATGAAAAAAAGTCCTCAATAAATATTGTACATCTGGATGAGTTATTAAAATTTGATATTGATGACTTTTCCAGAAGAAATCATATACTGTTAACAAAATCTAGCTTTTTTTTTCTTTTATGCCTGGCGTACTAGCAATATGTTTGTACACTAAATGATGTCAAATGGATAATTAATGAATACCAAAGTTTCATATGTCATCAAGATCTACAATATTTATTTGGGTCATTTTGTCATTTTCACAACTGGTAGTATCATGTAGTGCAAATTTGACAAGTCTCTAACATAGTTTCTTAAACTATGTGAGTGATCTAGGATTAATGATCAATGTACACTACAATTTGTCAAATGAAAAAAAGTCCTAAATAAATATTGTACATCTCGATGAGTTATAAAAATTTGATATTGATGACTTTTCCATAAGAAGTCATATACTGTTACCAAAATCTAGCTTTTAGTTAACAATTTATGAAATCCAAAATTTGTATGATTCAAACTTTGTCAAATGGATTATTGACTTAAATAAACTTTGTAGATATTGATGAGTCCTACAACTTTGTTATTGATGACTGCTTTATTTGGAATCAATTAGTACCCTAAAAAACTATGTTAGTGATGCTGGGCCCACGAGTCAGTGCTTGATCGACCAATTTTTGGCTGTCTAACGCGTGCGTGCGTGAGTTCCTGTTCTCCTTCCGAAAATAAGTGGCGCCCTGTTTTCGATCCGAAAATTTTTCCGCGCCGTACTACCGCGCCACACCATCCCTAGGCCCACATCGTAGCCTAAAAACCGAGTTATCAACTTGACGGCTGCCTAATCCCATCACAAAACCAAACATCGGTCAGTTAGGGTTCTTCACGATCGCCTTCCACCAGGCGGCGGCAAGGTGGTTCTCGCGATCGCCTTCCACCACCATGGCGCAGAGCCTGCCGACGTCGAGCGAGGCGTCAAGGGGATCCAAGTCCTCGTCGGCATCGTTGCACACACCATCAACGGCGTCGGCAATGCTACCTCCGATGTTCACACCACCAACATCCGGGAGGCCGACTCCACCGGTCATGTCCAGCAGGCCTAGGGCGGCGGCTTCGCTCTTTGGGTCACCGTCGTCCCAAAGGCCATCACGCAGATCATACGCCGAAGATGCCGGCGACGACTCCCAACATCCAGAAGATTTGCTGCCTTCGTCTCATGTCGAAACTGATAACGGGTACGGTATTTCTGCCTTCGATCATACTTCAGTTCCTTTGTTTGGCCTTTTGGTAGCTGCGAAATTTGGATCGATTGCAATGTTAGGTCAGGGTGCTGATTTAGTTCCGCTGCAATGCCCCTGTATTTTCATTCGATTCTGTTTGTCTTATATGAGTTGCAAGGATTCGTTTAGCTTGACCAATCAGGTCTAATCCCGTAGCACGCTGTGCAGTTCGTGGGTTGGGTGTTTGTTGTCTGATCTCCATCGCAGTAGAAGTTTCGACCTGAATTGGGGGTTCTTCCAAGCTGAATTGGAAAATTTGGCAATAAAGAAGTTTGTACGTCTTTTCTTTATCTTTCCAACACATATTTATGCGCATTGGTTCGTTGAGTATGTATAGAGATATGGCCTTCTGAACATTGGTTCGCGAGCTGTCCTGCAGCTCTGTTCCAGACTGAATACAGTAGTAGTTTCCTTCAGGTTGTCTTCTTCAGGTTGTCTTCATTCTGTTTCAGTGCCAGACTGATATTATGACTGTCAATGCACTAGTGTAATTTTATTTGGTTTCAGTGCAGAACACTATTGCTTTATTTGCAGCAATTTTGATTAGTTCTTCACTGCTGTTGATACACTAGTGGTAGCTATTATCAGTTTTTGGTACATGATAGTGGTAGCTATTATCAGTTTTTGGTACACTAGTTGAAGGATCTTTAATTATACTTGGTCTGGGAATATTTACATGATTGTGGTGAGGGAGCAGAACTCTTAATTCTGGAGCCGACCATTGTTAGCATCTGAGTGCTGTTATTTCTTTGTTTACTCCAGATGCTAGTTCACATGAAAATAGCTCTGTTTTACATCTCTAAACTGATATTTGTAAAGAGCATGTTATGTTTTTTCGAACAAGAAGAGCATGTTATGTTATGTTATATTGCATTATCCAAATACGCTGTATGTTTCCCTTTTGCTACTGTTCTTACTGGAACTACTGCCTATTATTCAACAATCCAACTTTTGTGATAAATTGCTATGTCAGACTAGGTTAGTACCTTTACCTTTTCTATGAGAAAATGGGAAACACAACTTTTGTGATAACATTAAGGATTTTTTACTTGCCACCCCAAAACTAGTACAGTACAATCAGCCTAACAGCTTATAGGAGTAGGTAAATTAAGTACATTATATGAAATATATCAAATATGATCACTTATTTGTCTTGTTTCTTTAATTCCAACAACTCTGCTCAGGTAATACTAAAACAAATAAAAAAACTAGACTTTAATTTGTTATTTACAAATACAAAAATATCAAGATGTATTTTCTCTTGTCTGCACTTAAATATCCTCGTATGTAAAATAAATATCCATTCCATGCACATGACTTAGCACAGAGTGTAGGTGTTATACGTTATCTCTTTCTTATATTTTGCTCTGCTTTATTTAATTTTGCTATTAAGAGTAGAGAGTAATGGGCGATACATGCATATTCTATTTTGTTTTGTCATATTATCAATACATTCTTAGCTGATTTAAATGCTATCGCTAAATATGCAGAACGGACAATACATGGATCGTGTATGTTGTCTGCATGGGGACTGAGGAGGAAGAACAATATGTTAAGGCATTTAGAGTTGACAAGGGTCATATCACGCTTGCTAACTTGACAACAATGAAATCAAGGTTGGGGTATGGGTCCAGGGACTACATGTACTACAAGCAGAGAAGTGCTGATGAACCTGCAGCAGCAACACTACATGACATCGACTATGATGTTGATGCATTAAGAATGGTAGATAGTAACGAGGAAGAGAGGGAGATCAGATTAGTATTTTCGAAGAATCCATTAGAAGATCGATGTGTGGCCATAACACCAATTAAATCCAACACAGTTTGCTCAGATCCTGATGATGAAGAAGAAGTGGACGAATCAGAATTATATGCATACAAAGATTGGCTACATTATCTGCATTCAAGGGACCAAGCCATGGGTGAGTTATGATGCAGCTCAATTAATCCATACATGGTTTTTTTAATGCACTTATATATGACTGATATTATCATTCCTTTTCAGAGTTTGAAGATATATACAGGGAGGACACAATCAAGACATACGAAGAATGGTTGGCGACCGTAGGAAAACTTGATGACATCAGTAATATCCCTCTCCTATTTGTCAAATAAATTACCATTTTTCCCTGTCAAACTTCACAATATGCTAGCTGATCATGTGTCTATATTGACTGCAGATGCGCTTTTGCAAGCTAGCAGTCAGATACATTCCAGTCAAGACAGCAACCAAAGACCTCCAGTGCAGAGCACCATCTCATGCTCGCCGTTCGAGACAGGGGCAAGGAAATGGTAAGTTTTGTTTATTGGGAATTAATCTTGTTTCTGTTTCATGTGGCCATATATAAAAATTATGTCTTTTAATATCTATTATTAAATTAATATGTTAGAAAATGGGAAGAAAAGAGGACGTGGTCCTCTAAAAGGCTTGAAGGCAATGTCCAAGAGAATTAAGGCGGGCAATCGGAAGATGAAAGTTGAGTTCTCCAGACTTGGAGGACCGGTAGGTGAGAACTACCGCTCGTTCATTGATGAAATAGTAAAGTTTATGAGGAAAAGGGCGCCACTCATTGGAGTGAGATCGTGGAAAGAGATCCATGAAGATGTAAAAGAGTCAATAGCATCCGATATATTGGTAATAATCATGTTTGCTTGTGTATATATTTTATTATTAGACTAACATAACAACTGAACTAGTATTTGCATGTTCTCGGGCTAAGTGGGACATTGAGGATAATTACAAGACAAGGACAATCATATGGTCCATTGCTAGTGAGCGTTACAAAGGATGGCGTTCAACTTTCAGTGCTACGGCAAAGGCATACAACAGCTACCGCGAGCGAATGTTAAATAAGCCTGCAGAATTAGATATTGTTGAATGGCACTATCTGTTGCAGTATTTTAGGACTGCAAAATTCAAGGTTTGTTCCACTTGTTACTATTATTGACAATACCAATTTCATATAAATGGATATATCTAGGTCATTCAGATTATTGTTCAAGACTATGCATTCTTTCTGTAGGCAAGGAGCATACAGAATTCTCATCATCGAGGCCAAAAAAAGACCACACATTTGTCGGGCGCTAAGCCTTATGCTCAGTGCAGCTATGAGAAGGTAATAACTGGAAGTGCACATCTACAAGCTTTCTTGCAGGAGGAATTACTAATTTGTTTTTTTGTTGGCATATCGGAAAGACCCAGAAACTGGTGAGGAGCCCAATGATATGGAACTTTGGTTTATAACTCACAGCAAGGACGGGGAATGGAAAGACCCAGAATCCATGAATGTCTATGTGAGTTCTCATCTAATTTGTACATGACTTACTATAGTCCATGCAAACAGCGAATGCATGCAATTTATTCTTTAACTAACTCCTCCATCTCGTGACTTTTAAATGCTAGGAGAAAGCAAGCAGCCTTATCTCTCGAGGCGGAATCAAATGCAGAGGGAAACTTCATTACCGTGAAGGAAAAGAATGAGATTTTCCAGCAGGCATACAAGGCAGTCACCGCGTGCAAATCAACCAGGTTGCATGGTAATGGGTACCTGGCGAAAAACCCAACTAGAAGGGAGCTGCTGAATGTGGATCGCCAGGAACAAATTCGTGTGGAGGAGCAACTGCATCAGGAACACGTCGAGCTCATGGAATCATTTGGCCAGCTGACAGAGAAAATGGCCACATGGGAAGCTGACAGGGAAGCAGAAAGGACAGAACATGCACGACAAATTGATGAACTTAAAAAGGGAAGGGAGGCTGATTTACAAGCGCTTAGGCAAGAGTTCCTATCGATGTTGCAAGCAGGACATGGACAGACAGCATTTCAGCAGGTACTAGTCAAGCTAGTTTTTCAATGACTTTTTTTTCCTTAGGTTCTATATCTAGTTCTCTGCATCTTTTCATAGATTCTCTAACCAATAAAATCTGTCCAGTCAAACAACAATGTCACTGAAATGTAATTAAAGTCTCTGTGTTTAGATTAAAAGTAGTTGTCTCCTTCAGGTTGTGTTCATTCTGTTTCAGTGCCAGACTGATATTATGACTGTCAATGCACTAGTGTAATTTTATTTGGTTTCAGTGCAGAACACTATTGCTTTATTTGCAGCAATTTTGATTAGTTCTTCACTGCTGTTGATACACTAGTAGTAGCTATTATCAGTTTTTGGTACTGTCTTTGTAAGGACGTATTGTTAGGAGACATCTAGTTGAAGGATCTTTAATTATACTTGGTCTGGGAATATTTACATGATTGTGGTCAGATAGCACAACTCTTAATTCTGGAGCCGACCATGAAAATTGTTAGCATCTGAGTTATGTTCTTTCTATTGTTTAGTCCAGATGCTAGTTCACATGAAAATAGCTCTGTTTTACATCTCTAAACTGATATTTGTAAAGAGCATGTTATGTGACGTTATATTGCATTATCCAAATACGCTATATGTTTCCCTTTTGCTCCTGTTCTTACTGGAACTACTGCCTATTATTCAACAATCCAACTTTTGTGATAAATTGCTATGTCAGACTAGGTTAGTAAAATAAATATCCATAGGTTTTTGAATGACTTTTTTTTCCTTAGGTTCTATATCTAGTTGTCTGCATGTTTTCATAGTTTCTCTAACCAACAAAATCTGTCCAGGCAAACAACAATGTCACTGAAATGGAACAAGTGGCGGCAGCCGCAACAAACATGAATACTGAAGAAGTTGAGGCAACCCCACAACATGAGGTCTGTTCACATGAGGTTGTTTGTGAATTAACATCTGTTTAGTGCTATCATCAGATACTTAACAAATTGGTGCCTAATTATTTCCTTCAAACTTTTTCAATCCCAGGAAAACACTCAAAGAAACCAAGAGCAACCTGAAGTTGATGATATATCAAGGGCAACCGGCATTCGGACTACAAGAAGTACATCTACAAATACGGCACGGGCATTCGTTACTACAAAACAGCTAAAGGATAATGCTCTTAAGAAACGACAGGGCTCCAAAAAGACAGGTGAAATCTTTGTAACTCTAATAGCTGCTATGAATGTTTCTATTTCAACTGTCAAAATATTTAAAGTTGTGTTAATTATTTCCTGTCATTATGTTAATTTTATGATGGGTCGTGAAACTTTAGTTTACTGCCTGCTGTTGTTTTCTCTTTTTCATAATGTGAGCTGGTGCTTCATTGAAACTTGACATGAGATTCTGAATTCAATTTGGACCTATGATTCTGAATTCGTGTCATATGAAACAGATTATTGGAAGTGCTGCTCTTTTTTTCTTTCTTGCAATTTATTATTTTGTCCCTGTATACAAGTTAACAGAAGTGCTGCTCCAATTAAATTTCTTGCATTTTATTATTTTGTCCTTGTATACAAGAACACTCTATGTATATCTATCAGCAGAACAAAATAATGAGTTCTTTTGGATTTGTCTTGCGTCTTAGATTTTTATATATTCAGTATATCATCTGTTACATCTCAAATAATGTTTTGAGCTGTCCAGAATAAATATGATTTTTCAGTGTTTTGCAAAATGATAACAAAACGCATCGGTACTAGTGATAAAAAAATGTTATTCTTTCTTTTCAGCTCACCAAAGCAGTTCAAATGGAGGAAACAAGTGATGGGACCATCTTGAAGTCACCAGTTGCTGATCAAGTGATGGGATGACCTGGCTTTTAGTTTCTTTGCTTATGATAAACTTATTCAGTTCTTGTCAAATTAGCCAACTATGTGTGTTAAAACAATCTGGTGTTGCAAACTTATTACTATTTCACTATTATGTGTGTGTCATGGATTTGTACACTGAATGGTTGAATTAATCTTGTCATCATGAATGATATATGCATTATTATTATCGATCCTATGTTGTATTGTTTTAAAAATTGGTGACGCAAAATCGTTCGTGGCAAATGACACGTGGCAAATGAGAATTCATCCTAACGCAACCCAGCTTTTTCGGTGTCACAAGGGCTGTGGCAATACGAAGTTCCACATGTAGCAACCCATTATTATGGTGGTAATAGAGGGATGAACTTTTTCTACCAAAACATTTTCGTAGCAATAAAGGTCACATATAAAAATCAATCAAGTTTGGTGGCAATACAATGCTCCACCTACAGCCTCCAAACGATTTTGGTGGCAATACAATGCTCCACTTATAGCCTCCAAATGATTTTGGTGGCAATACAATGCTCCACCTATAGCCTCCAAATGATTTTGGTGGCCATAGAATGGCACACCTATAGCAACCATTCTCTAATTCGTGGCAATAGAGTTGTCGACATCTAGCAACCAAACGAATATAGTGGTAATAGAGGACACCACCTATGGCAACAAAATCAACTTCGTGGTAACAGAGAGAACCACATATAGCAACCAAAACACTTTAGTGGTAATAGAGGTGCTTGCCCTATAACAACCACAACCAGAGTGTAGCAATAAAATTATTTGCAACGCAAGATTTTAAACATTGCAACACATTTGGTATGATGCAATTGAACCTCTGGCAACACCATATGCGTTGCAATAGGATCATTTACAACCAACACCAGGGCGCCCATAGATGCTATTTGCAACGTCTCATTGTGTTGTAATAGAAAAACAATTGCAACCAACAAAAGACAATCGTGGTTGAAGGTTAATACCACATGACCTATTGCATCATTTTTTACGAAATTGTTTGGGTGCAATTGCGGCTATTGCACCCAAAAGGGCATATTGCAACGTATTTCCTGTGTTGCATTAGGGGAAAATCTAGTAGTGTCTTAGCCGTTTCATATCAAGGCTGGGAGTTCGTGGACTTCCGTTCCTCAAGTTGCTTAAAAAACAAGATAAGTTTGAGTGGACAGACGAGGCACGGGTCACGCTTGATCAGCTCAAGGAATACCTTAGCAACCCTCCGGTATTGGTACCTCCGGAGCCGGATGAGACCATTCAGTTGTATATTTACGCAATAACCCATGTGGTGAGCACGGTGTCGGCGGTCGATCGGAAGGAAGAGGGACATCTGCAATTGGTGCAACATCCGGTATATTTTGTAAGTGAAGTTCTCACTGAATCACGGATGCGATATCCCCAGTTATAGAAGTTAATATATGCTGTAGTGATAACCTCTCGAAAGCTAAAACATTATCTCCAAGCGCATCCCATTGAAGTTAAGACCGGGTTCGCCATTGGGCATATTGTGCGAAACCGAGAGGCAGCGGGCCAGGTTGCTAAATGGGCTATAGAACTTGGCCAATATGAGATTAACTTTTCTTCGCGGTTAGCTATCAAGGGACAGGCTTTAGCTGATTTCATAACAGAGTGGTTGGAGACGCAGATCCCGCAGGGGATCCGGATGTTGGTGTACTTGGGAAATGTTCTTTGACGGGTCCCCGCAGCTTTCGAGCGCGGGGCTGGGGTCGTGCTTCTCACCCCGTAGAAAGACACACTCAGATATGTCTTGCAAATGCATTTCAAAGCTTCAAACAATACTGCGGAGTACGAAGCTTTGCTTCATGGACTCCGGGTAGCTGTTTCATTAGGAGTTAGACGATTAGACATATATGGTGATTCAATGCTGGTAATAAGTCAAGTTAACAAGGTGTGGGATGCTCATGATGATCATATGATCGCTTATCGACAAGAGGTTAGAAAACTTGAAGACAGATTTGATGGTCTGCGATTTTCTCATATACTGCGCAGAAACAATTGTGCTGCGGATGAGTTAGCCGGACTGGGGTCGTCAAGATAGGCGGAGAAAGCAGATATCGAAGGACTTGTCCGAGGAAGCAGTCTTACCGGATAAAACGAGAGAATGTAATCAACGTTGGGGAATATATTCGTCCACTTGACGTTATGGTTATTGATTCTGATTGGCGTATCCCATACCTTGAGTATTTGCAGAAAAGTAAAACTCCGGAAGATAAGGTGGAGAAGCAAGGATTAGAGGTTCGAGCACGTAGTTATCTAATTCTCGAAGGAGAGTTATATAGGCGTGGAGTTAATATTCGATGAAATGTGTATCGGTTTCGATGGCATTCAATTGCTTGAAGACGTGCACAAGGGAATTTGTGGCAATCATGCCTCTTCGAAGACACTAGTTGGGAAGGTGTTCGGACAAGGATTTTACTGGCCCACAGCGACGGACGATGAGCACAGAGTGGTTAAGAATTGTCGGGGATGTCAATTTTTCGCCGGACAGTCTCAAGCTACAGCTCACGAGTTGCCGTTAATTCCAATGACTTGGCCTTTTTGTACTTGGGGGCTAGATATTGTCGGACCATTTAAAAGAGCACCAAGAGGATTCACGCATATTTTTGTGGTGGTAGATAAGTTCTCTAAGTGGATTGAGGCTGAAGTCTGTTACTAGTATGACTACAGCCCGAGTGATCAAATTTTTGCAGAACATCTTTGTGCGCTTTGGAGTCCTGCACAGTATCATTACTAATAATGGGCCTCGGTTCACCTCGAGTTTTTCAAGGATTATGCTGATAGTTTGCGAATTAAGATACAATATGCGTCGGTGTCACACCCGCAGAGCAATGGACAGGTGGAACGAGCTAATGGAATGATTTTGACCGGTCTTAAACCTAGAATTTTTTACCGTTTGAAGCCGTATGCAGGAAAGTGAGTTAAGGAATTGCCCTGGGTGCTTTGGGGACTACGCACTAATGTTAGTAGGGCTACGGGGCAGTCCCCTTTTTCTTCGGTGTATGGATCCGAAGCCATGCTACCTACGAAGTGAATATGGTGTCAGCTCGGGTACAATACTACGATGAAGAGAAGTATGAAGATCAGCGCCGAGGTTGAGTTGATTGTTACGGAAGAATTGAGGGATCAAGCTTTGATTCAAGCAGATCAAATATCATCGGGAATTGCGTCGTTATCATGATCGCAATGTTCGAACACGGGGGTTCCAAGTAGGAGACTTGGTTCTTTGGAAGATTCAGTCCAACAAGAATAGGCATAAGTTGTCACCGGTCCGGGAGGGACCTTTTCTGGTAAAATCAGTCTCCGGACCAGGGGCTTATAGGCTTATGACCTTGGAGGAAGAAGAAATTCCAAATTCTTGGAACATTGAACATCTTCGTCGTTTTTATACTTAAAAGTACTTCTTGTAACTTTCTTTATATTATAATAAAGTAATTTTATCTAATGTGGATGTGTTTGTTTTTTGTGTCTTAATATTTTAATTTTGAATTAAATTATCAAGTCGAGAGGTTGTTTTGTTAAGAACGATCTGTGATGTTGCGCTATTCCTGAACAATAAGACCAGTCATTTAGTCGATAAGACTGCCGTGTTGAGAGCGGTCTGTTTTTTCAGCTTAAGACTGGTATATTTAGGAAAGGAAATTGTGTAGTATTTTCTTTATGAATACTGAGTGGTATGCTGCTGTGTTAAGAGCAGTCCGTGAAATCTTAGATCTTACAACCTAGCTTTTTTCCTATGTTACATGATCTTGTTAAAGTAAGCTATAATTATGAATTGTGATCTCGTGTTGATTAGAGCCAGAATTTGATCATAGTTAGTTTTAGCTGAAATAACCATCATGGCTTGGGCAAAGAAGTTAGAAAGTATGATGGTGACATTTGGAAACCAGTATTCATAAGGAAAAGAAGAAGACATTGAAACTTCATTATGATCAAAATAACATAAATAGTACTGGCCCTAAGACAAAATCCACTAAGCAGGACCGCTGGAAGTACCGGTATCACCGGTCTTAGGATTTTCAACTAATCTATCGTCAAGCGTTTCTTCAGAATCAGAAGAAGATAACGAAAATCAGCATCTAGATCTTCAAGTGCATCTTCTACTGTCCGCTTAGCGGCAGCTGCTGCATCTTGAGCATCTTGATCCAGAGCAAAGACCGCTGGTGCTACATTCGAGAGGGACACCTGTCGGATCAAGAGGAACATCCTCTATCAATTCGGAAACAGTATCAATGAGCGAATTCTTTAGCTCATTGAACCGAGCTTCACCGGTGTCCGGGTGGGCGCCATCCTTGATGAAATTGCAATCACAATCCTCGACCGGAGTCCAAGATTGGATTATGGCGGCGATATGGCCTCCTCCTGCAGCAGCAACCATCCCGGAATGTTCTTTGATTCCTCCGGGGAAGGCCTAGATGACAGTTTCGAGATCCACTTCATTAGGACCAATAGTTTGGCCACCATTTAGATACTCCAGCGTTCGCACCGTGCCTGCAGCGAGTTCCGAAGAAGGCAAAAATATAAGAAAAGATTATCACTGCAGACCGGTATTTTAAAAGATTTTCATAAGAAGGAATAAGAAAGAAGTAACTTATGTCTATGCCTGATTTTCGCAGCTCCGAATCCGCCTTTGATGTTAACATTGGATTCCCTCGACTTAGTCTCAACTTTTAGCAGTACGCTGGATCTTGCGTTCTTTTGCTTTGAGAGCAAGCTGGGCAGATTCGTGGGCAGTCCTCGGAGCGTTTTCTTTATCCGCTCGCGCCGTTTTGATTGTTTCTAGGACTTCAGCTAATTCGGCCTTCGGTCGAGCATTATCAGCTTCTAGCATCTTGTTGGAGCGTAGTGTTTGCGCCAGGATGTTATACTTGGCGGTGAGTTCGCCTTCCAGTTCTCCAATTCGAGCTGCTTGTTGTTCTTCAACCCGAGAGCCTTCCTGGAGAGCTTGTTCCCGAGCAATTGCTTTCTCGGAAAGGATTTCCTCCGCCTTCTTATGAGCGACAACGAGGTTTTCAAGTGCTGAAGATGAAAAGTAAGACCAGTCACAGAGAGAGAGAGAAGAAGGAAAATATGGAATATGCGAATAAGATTAATAGTATTACTTTGGATTTCTCTCGTGGAGCTTGATGATCTCTTGCCGGTCCTCCATCAGCCGGTGGGTGTTCATCGGGTTGGCCTCCCTCTTCGACGGATCGGTTTCCTTGGATTTCGGATCGGCGATCCGAGATTCAAGTTTAACCAACCGCTCTTGATTGGTGCATAGCACTTCCTCCGGACGAGCAATTATTGCATTTTTGGCTTCGGAGTTTTTCGGAAGAACCTAAAAGGAGGAAAAAGTAAGAGATTCGTTTATTAAAAAGATATTGCTTGAAGGAACCATTAAGGAAGCAGGATGTACCCGGCTAGACTCGGGGAAGTTCTTCAAAGCTTCCTCTTCCAGGAGGGCGTCCCACCGAGCCGTGGCGGTAAACTTTCTAGCTCCACTAGAGCTGTCCACCTCCACATTTCCGATTACTATTTTGGCCGATCCGGGTTCTCCCGGAGACTTACGTGTCGTCCTAGGCCGACGAGGAATTTCTTCCACCCGGACTGGTCCTAGTGAGAGCTCCGGAGGAATTTGGAATAGGGTGGCTTGGGGAGGAAGGTTGCTGGTAGATGAGCTTCCAACATTGACGACTTGGTCTTCGATAATTTGGGATAAAGCTTATACACTGGAGGCGGCAGGGATTTCCTTTGCGGGTGCCGCACTTTGAGCTTCGGAAGGTCCGACACCGGCTGGGGATGCGGCAGAGGCGGTTGTGGAAGCACCACCGGTTGGAGCTGGGGTGGAAGCTTTATTTCTTAAAAAGCTAGCTATGCTAGCTTGGAAATTAGAAGGGATTCTGTGAGAAGAAGCGAGTATTATAAGACTGGGATGAAAACAATTCAGAAAAGACTAGTGATATAGAAGACTTACGAGGTAGCTTTCTTGAAGCCGGTGGAAGTCTTGATTTTCTTGGAGGGCCCTTAAGTGTCCTCAATGGTGCCCTCTCGTAGTCCTTTTAGCCGCTGGATGGAATTGCGGTGATGGGACCGGTTCTCCTGCGTCGCTTGGACCGGTCCGGCTGCCATACCGGGACCTCTTGGGAACATTGGATAAAGAATGCATTAGCGAGGGGGTTCCTTGAGATTTCCCGATAGCGGCTTCGAAAGCAGCCGGAGCGGCTTGGCGATCCCTCTCGACGGTTTCGCTTCTTTGCGCCGGTCTTCAAGCTTTTGCGCCTCCGTGCGCGTATCGTTAGGCGCAGCGAGAGGATATGATGGATCTGCCGATGGTCAAAGAAGTAGTACGTTTCTTCGTACTTGGTGCTTGAACCACTTTTCCGGATTTGGATATCTTCGGAGCTATGCTTTGGGTGGCAAAGGGAATGACCGGTCCGAAGTCCCTTGAGAAAGACCGGCTTGAACAACGAGGGGAGCGAGTATTGCCCGCATAGTCCTCCCCAAAGTATCATTAGGAGGTAGAGGGGGTGGCTCTTGAAATTGTCCATTTTCTATATTGAGTAATTGAATTTGAATAAAAAGATGAAGATTAAAATATAACAAGATTCAAGGATAAGGAGAGAGATACTTACGGGATCTCGAGGATTTGATGAGTGAAGGCCGGACCCACTCTCAGACATCCCGATAGGTCCGGTTTCGGCTGGAATATTTGCTTGAGGCGGACTTCTAACCGCTCCTTGTCGGGGAGAAGAGTTCCATCCAACGGAATGGCAACATCTTCGTTAAAACACCATGCTAGGTGTTCTTGCTTCTTGAGTGGCTGGACTCCTCGCACTATGAAGCTCCAAAGAACTATCTCGGCGGTGACGCCTTTGACTTCCTTTAGATATTTGATGCAAGCCAAGAGCGCGAGGATTTCTCCATCTTCTTTGAGTTTTTCCCTACTATCCGAGGAAGGGAAATTTTTGGCTATCTTGGCGCTGAAGGGAGGAAGTGCAGGCTGGGGATTATCACAGAAAAACCACCCATTTTTCCAATGGGCTATGCTTTTATTTAAGGAAATAGACAAATATTCATTTGCGCACCGAGCATTGAATTCCTACTCCGCCAACTGCAGCCTGGTGCTCCGAAGACGGAAGTGGGCGGATTTAGAAAAGATATTGGAATAACTTGAAGTGGGGGAGAACTCCAAGGAAGGCTTTGCAGAGCTGGATAAAAAAGCGATCTGCGAGGATGGAGTTAGGATTGAGATTCACTAACTCCCATCCGTAAAAGAAAAGAAGACCCCTAAAGAAGGAGCAGCAAGGGAGATCAAGGCCACGAACGAAAAAAGCTTTAAAAACTAATTGTTGAGAATCGTCTATTCCCCATGGGACTTGGCCTGTGGTAGGAACGCTCCGGTTTATGATTGGTTGAGGAGGAAGGTATCCGTCACGAACCGCATCATTGAGAGATGCTTCGATGACTTTGCTCGTTACCTAAATCCCGAACACCAAACGGAAGCTGGTCGCGAGGAACGAGAAGAAGAAGATGCAGGGTTAGTGGTGGACTTCTTTTTGCCCATCTTGAAAAATAAAAGAAGAAAATCTAAGGTTGGTTTGTGCGGAAGGGAAGAACGAAGAACAAGGACAAGGCGGGCGCGTATGGACTTTCGGGAATGAGTTTGACCTAGGTCGACCTTTAATTTTCTTTTATAGGCACTCGAGATGGCCCAGGGGCTGAAAAGTTATCGTGCTATTTTACAAGGCCCGATGGATTTAGCATTGAATGATTTATGTCGTGACTATGTAATTATGACCTAACGGCCATAAGGATATTAAAGATCTGTTATTTGCGCTAATTATGACCTAACGGTCATAAGGATAAGTCATTGCAGTTAGCGCTATATTCGCACTAAATTTTTGTGAATAAGAAAGCGGTCTGAAATATGAAATTTTCGGATTGAAGTTGATGTAATGCTGATTTTCATAATTTAGCAAGTATGAAAGAGTTAGACTTTACCCGACTCAATGTTAATGGATGCCTTAGGCTATGGGTGTTAATCATCCGGCTGATCATAGGCCTTGGAGACTCGAGTCGATGTGAGAATATAGGGAATAAACTGGTCTGATCGATCAGAATTTTTAGTTAAATTAAGGCTGAATTAAGCAGTCTTTAAAGGAAATGTGATATGACTGGTTAGACCGGTCCGATAAATGTGTTCTAGGCGGAAATTGCTACGAGGAATATGATTCCAAGGAAGATGATAAAGCATAGTCTCTCCAGAAAGACTCTTGCATTATTTGCGATCCTCAAATGATACAAGAGTTGGGGGCTATACCTAATTAGGTGCACCTGACTGGTGCACCGTGTCTAAGAAGCGATGCAGTAATGATCGCGGGAGGTAGAAAATAGTGGAAAATTAAATGGAGCAGTCTTTAAAGATCACATATTGAAGAATCAACTAGTGGACTCTTGCATTATTTGAAGGGAGTTCAAATGATCCAAGAGTCGGGGATATACTCAATTGGGTGCACCTATTCGAGCGCACCGGAAGAAGAATAAGCAATGATTACCTAATTAGGTAATATGAAGGATAAAAAGCACTATTTTTTTGGCTCTTTTAAAGCCTTACGAAGAAAGAAGAATCATTGCAGCAGATTAGAGTTCTTTTTAATTTTACCATGAAATGAAGACCAACAAGTCGAAGACTGGTCGGTCTTATTTAAGGTCAAATCAAAAATTACTCGGGGCTACTGTCGTATACTTGCCTTATGGGTATACAAATGATAAAGGAACGGATGTGCAAAGATATGGTAACGAATCAATGAAGATAAAGGTGATGGAGATGGCCAACAGACTGGTACCTAACCGGTCCGGAATGATAGAGGATTCCATATACCGGTATGAAGATGAGGCGGGTATCAAGACCGGCGTATGGCAAATTGAGAAGCAAGTTAGGGAATAATTTGTAGTCCGTTAGGACTCCGAATCAATAAAGAAAGTTAGAGATAGGATTCCTTTATATGTAATCCGTGTAATCGAATAGGACTCGCATGTAACCCTAGCTCCCCAGGATATATAAGGCGGAGCGGGGACCCCCGAAAATTCTCTCGAGATCTTGCAATTAGCAATCCGCTAAAGGCAATACATAACACACAGGACGTAGGGTATTACTCTCCATCGAGAGGCTCGAACCTGTCTAAAATTACGTGTTCTTGTGTGTTCCGTGTGTTGCACCATCGAATTCCACGCTCATAAGGGACCGGGTAGTTCTAGTGCCAAATTTAAGACTCGACATCGGCGTAGCACACGGTGTTCGCCAGCATGCGGTTGAAGTGAGGCGCGGTGGGGTCACACAACACTGCCATGCGGCGCTCCAACGGTGGTCGTTGGGGTCACCAACCGACAGTACAGGTACGGTGTCCCTACGAGGTCGGGTGCGTGAAGCTCACAAAGCCTGGTGAGAGCCTCCAAAGCTGCTCGGTCCCAAGCGCCGTGTATTGCGATACCCGCCGTGGTCACCATCCACGACTCCTCGGTGGGTGGGTCACCTTGTCCGGCATCGGCACGTGCATGGTGCAAGCCAGCTGGTCTCGATCCGCAAACTCCTTCCTTATGTAAGCAGGGGCCTCCGTGTATCCCAACGTTTGCATTGCCTGCCGAGCATCGTAGGTAGGCCACCGCGGTGCGAGCAATCGGACCATATCCACCCGTTGTCCGAACCTCGACGTTTTTAGCCATCCGTAAGTAAGCAACATTCCCAACAGTCAATGAACGACTCACGAGTATAGTATGAACATTTAAAAGAACGTCTCACATGGAAATAAAATGCAACACAAATTTCACAATCTAGCACAAAGATGCCACATTTCCATATTATCCATAGTTAATACATCCATCAACGACAAGCCCTACGGATGCACATCTGCACATCCCTCACTAGTTAGGGTACTACTCGATTTAGTCCAGCTATCGAGCACAAAATAATCACGACTACTAGCTGCTAGTCAACCTACACCTACTGCCATCACAATAGGATGGGACACTCCTACGGGTCCTCGACATCGGACGCGTCCTCGTGCGGTGGGGGAGGTTCCAGGGCCGCCTGCAACTGCTTCTGCAACTACTCGACTTGTCCCTCCAACAACTGTATGTCGTGGAACTGCTCCAACGTCATCTGCTGAGAGATCTGCATGTGACCTTGGAGGTGGTGGATATAGTGCTCCTGTTGTGCCACTCGCGCGTTGCGGCCCGCTAACTACTGGCGTGCCTCGTCGCACCGACGGGTTCGGTCGTCCCTTTCCTGCCGGAGCTCGTCTCGCTCCTCCAGCAGGAGGTTACGCTGAACCAACAGGGCGTCCCTCTCACGGACGAAAGCGTCACGCTCATCCGTGACCCTCATCCGTGCTGAAGTAAGCTTGAGGGAGGGTAGTCATGCGCGCATTCAGCTCGCTGTAGTCCGTCATCATCTGGGTAACACGGTCCCGGAGGCATGCTGCCATCACGTCCCTGTCTCGGTGCACCTAGTACAGCTCACGAGCGTAGCGGGCGACGCAGCTGTAGCCGAGCTCAGTGCGAGATATCCTCCCGAGGCGTCGCTCGGTCACCTTGTCGTGGTAGTCGAGCGTCGGGATTAGCTCAAAAGGTGTGCCCGCCAATGAGTCCTTGTTGGAGTCTCCAAATTCGGCCATCACGTTCTGAGCCAGCTTGGCCCGTCCCTCGTGCGGCACTTTGGCGAACGGCTAGTAATCAGATGTCCCCGTCCCCTTGAGAGGGTGGTCAGCGATCTCCACCTTCATCTGGTGAAGAAGGAATCCAGCAAATCTAACGTGCTGGTATAATTACACCGGGGGCTGGATATATCCAAAGGTCTCCAACAGCGTCCACAACATGCTAGGGAGGGTCTCAGACATGGCCTCCTCCCCAGCGGACCACGTCACATCTCCGTGTCCGTGATCGGACTCGCTGTCAGACGACATCTGTTAAGCACAAGAAAATTTTTACCAAGTGAGTATGATGCACTGAAAGTATGGATGTTAAACCAAGAAGCATCATGAGCAACGGATATGCTAAAGATTTTCAAATGCAAGCGTGTCCCCAAATTTCAGATTCTGTACCGACTGTCCAATGTCGTAAAGTCAACAAAACTGTGCATTTCGCCATGGAAATTGACAGAATTGGTCTTTCCACATCCTAACAACATTTTAGCTCATCATCTAAGCTTTCCAACAAGTATTTGATCAGCTCATTCCTCTGCACGAGCAACCTGTACAGTGATTAAAACTGACAAAAATAAACCAGATAGAGTCAGAACTGGTCCTCATGATTCAACCTTTCCGACAAGCACAAGATCACCTGTATCCAACTCGTGAGCGCAAAGATATGACTGAAAAAGTACAGGCATATGATTCTGAAAACAGCACAGAGGGCTTTTCAGTTCAGAGAGGTGGATCTGAAATTTTCGACCCAGCATAATCAGAAACAGTCGTTCCTCAGACTACCAAAGTGGAAGCTCGTGATTCAGGCTTTCCAGAAACTGCTCATTGGCCTCATTCTGACAATCGAGCCGAGAGTTATGGGGAAAATCAACCAGGCTGTCATTCTGAAGAACAGGAACAGCACCTCTGACAAAACAGAGCATGACTCCCTCAATCTGGCTTCAAACGTCACAAAACCTATTTGACAATTTAGTTGACTTCTTTAGGTTTCCAGAACATGTGAGATCACTCAAATCCAAGATTGGAGCGAAAACTTATGAATTTTCTTTTTTTAGCAAGCTGCTAAAATTTTCAGATTACAAAATTCAGACTTTTATGATTGCAAACTTTTAGCATGAATGCAAACCCGTCCTAATCGTCCTCACCAAAACAAAAGGTTGGTCACGAATAGGACCATACGTAATATTCGGTTGGTCACGTTTTCTACACGTTCTACCGATAACGTGATTAGCATACCTGCAAAAAGACATCCACATCCACATCCATATTCACATCTCAGGCAGATAGATAGATAGATAATATATTTTGCAGTATTTAAATACGCCCCATATCAATCCATACGGGCCGGATCTCAAGTAGGCCGCCGCCTAAGAAACAACGTCTAGCTGCCCTTCGCTGGCAGGAAAAGGAATCCCACGAGGCGTCCGTGGTTGACGGTCCTCATATGTTTAGCAGAACGAGAACTCCCCTTCAGCCCACTTGGGTTGAGGCCGTCGCATATCTGCTACCCGGCGAGTGTTGACTTACCTGCTTAATGTGCGTAAGTACGTCGTTACAGAATAGTAAGTTTTGCAGAAAAGTAATCTAGGCCTATGTTGCAGTCATAAAGTCAGTTTTGCCACCTTTACAACTACTACAGTCCTTACAGTGCACGTGCACACACGATAATGTCCTAGTTTTTGAAAATAGGCTGCTTAAGGTGTTTTAATATCCCCAAGACGGCTCTGATACCACGCTATGACAGACCTGCCTCACGAAGAGACGTTTCCATCACAAGAATCATCATGGGTGGCATCACGCGCTATGATGCCCGATATTACAACATACAAACATAAACATGATACAATAAATATAAGTACAAGTCTCTTACATTCATCCCAAGTACATTAGTACATCGTAGTCTCATAAGAACCGGAAGCAAATCAGTTTGGAAAATAACTAAACAGTGGAAGCAAGAAGATACAATCGCTCTCTCGGTGATACATCCACGGGGCATCCAGCAGAGACAGGTGTTTCTGCCCTAAAACATCTTGCCGACACATCAACATCAGTACTCCTTCGGACCGCACCACTCCTGGGTGTAGTGGCCTCTGTCCGAGAACAGATCCTGCCGGATCTGATCTCTAGCGACTATCTCTTGCTCGACGGGGTCCTCTCGAAAACCACATAGAGCAAAGCTCCGAGCAACTAGAGCTCAGCAAGACCGACCCGTCAAAGTGGCCATCTACAGCTGACTCCTAGACATGCAAAGGCCAGGGGTAGGATAATTTTAGCACTAAGCTGACCTACAAGTGAAACCTTACTTTCAACTTTTAGCAGTTCATTAAGTAGTATAAAAGAATAAATTTAATTTGCGCTATGCTAATGCATTACATGTTTCCAAACAAGTAATTAAGCAATACGACAAATTAATCATAATCATCATCATCAATGTTTCTCTTCTTACTACGTTCCGGCGTAGGGCCAAGTGGTACTCGTTATCGTGAGGGGCAGCCATTCGAATCGATTTACATCTTGTAGGAGAAATCTGTTCGGACATCACATACACGCTTCCCGGATGCCGCTTGAGACAACCTTTCGCTCAGGCACCATAAAGTTCCCTCATGCAATGTTGTCCCCGACGTCATCCGTGAGTAGAGTGCTCCCTCCTCTCCTCCCAAAAACGACCTAGTAACCAAGGGATTGGGGAAATCTTCCAACCTTACAGTAATCCATCGCGTTGTCGGTTTATCGGGCCCATAAACTCCAGCATGCACAACAGTACATTCAAACTTAATGCACATGGACCAGACACAACGCAGTCCTTGTGTGCACGGACGGGGCTACCACCTTGAAGACTAATTTAGTCCTTCACTTTCCACCTAAGCTGCCCGTCCCGCCTCCAATTTCCATTCTCATCTCAAATACTTAGCATTGTGTCCAAAAGTGATTTTCCTAACTACGAGTGGTCTCCGTACCACTCGACACATCATCGCCCTATTTAAGCAAGCATCTAACGTAAGGATGTCGAACCAGGATAAACGAGTGTCCTACTGCATGCTAGGGTTTTCACCACAACTCCTATAGACCTAATGCACAATACAGATCTACAAACATAGTGATGAAGATAAAAGACTTAATTGAAAGGTTATGCACCGGGGCTTGCCTTGGGCTTGACCCCGAGCAGCTGGGTCAACAATAGGAGCTTCTAGCTCCTCCTCGCCGGATACCGCGTTCACCACCGCCGCTACATGATGCAAAGGTGATGTGTGAATTTTGATGAAAACTCGATTTGAATATTTTATGGAATACGTGCGAATTTCACCAACAACATGTAACTACTGAGTATAAAATAAATTAGTTTCCAGCGAGGTGAAAAGATTTAATTACAAGTAACAATTTAATTTACTTCATCAATTCCCATGAAGCATTTAAATCATTATCACATATGCAAGAAAATAATTCATTAATTCTAGTAAAAGATAGGTAAAATCTCCACCCCTTAAATTCACCAAGTGCATTGTTACACATCCAAGGGTCCATAATAAGCTACATCACATCCGAGGGGTCAAAACAATCTGAACATCCCACCACAGATTACCTCCTCCACTAGACCCCCACCCCATCGAGAGCTTTCGATCGTAAACTAAAAAACAGAAACTGTAGTCACCGCGGGTGTCTCCTCCCTCCGCACTCAATCGACGGCTGCCGCCCGTTTGCGTGACCGTCGGTGTCTCCTCCCTCCGCCCCCGTCGAAGGTCGTGCTCGGCGCCGGGCACTGCACTCGATCAAAACTGCGAGCCAAATGCCGCCCATCGAAGGTTGCATCGCTGCCGGTCTCTCCTCCATCCGCGCGGCGCCGCTGTTCTCCCGTCCGACTCCATCGAGGGTCGTGCCGATCCAGTAGTAGTGGCGCTCGCCATATGAACTTGCTCTTGTGACGGTGATCCTACACCATGATTTCCTCCCATCGTGGAGGTGGTTCTGATTTGATGCCGCGATCTACGCGAGGGACTTTCCACAAGGTGCCTCCACGGCAACTGATTGGATCTCTACTTCATCCTCTACAACAACTGATTTGCAACGTGCCTTGCAGTCCACAGCGGCAAGAGGGGAGTCGCGAATGGAGCCAGGGCTACGAAGGAGTCTCCAACAGGGCGCTTCGTCCACGGCGATAGATTGCCAACGTTTGTCTTTCTGGTGGATGTGCTTCGTCCTCCATGGCCATGGCAGCCAGTTGATGAGCATGTAGGCTCAGTTCCGTGTCTGATGCCTAAACACTTGTTGCCGGCTTCGGTAGTTGATTAGTGGAACGGTGCAGGTGCCGCAAGGAAACGTAGATCTCCACCGAATCAGTTGTGGTACCCCTAACCATGTATTTGCCGTGAACTTCTTCATAGGTCCAAGGTAATTAATCCATGAAAACCTTTTGCCAGTTCAATTATTGTCAATCTCACCACGTATATGCATTGTTTGTTTATCGATCTGCAAAAAAAAAAAAATGTTGCCTACTATTGCAAATATGCCTCATTCATGCTAACAGCTAGGTACGATTCAGGTCACCGTATAGTGCATCCATAGAAAAGTACCATATCAATTCATTTTAGGACTGTGTAGTTCCATAGAAAAGTACCATATCAATTCATTTTAGGACTGTAGTAGTGCGTTAATTTGTTCTAATAATAATACTTTTCCATTGAGTAAATTACAACAAATTGATTTTGATATTTGACATACAAGTCAATATTTGGGTTAATTATCGGAATTTCTACATGATAAAATTGTACAATAGAAGGATTGGCTGGGGAACCAGGAGCAAGGCAAATCCAAGCCGCACTCCATTCCAAGAGATATCTGACAACATATAAGGGGGTATATTTTGATTTCCAAAATTTACTTATGCATCTGGTAAAGCAAAATTACATATATATGTCATCCACCTACATAAACTCAATCAATAATTTCCGATGAGGAACAACTGAGAGACTGAAGATCGAGCAACAAAGAAGGGAGAAAAAGGCGAGCATGAGAGACACATAATATGTATCAATATATATTTCTAAGCAAATATGTGGAAACACAGAATATATACAATATATGTCTAATGTATTTTTACTCACTGAGTTGCTAGGCGGTAGCTCGAGGAAAAACAAACTGCTACAGCAGAGACAGAAATACAACAATATGGATCAGATGAGTTGAGAGATATTGTTATGCAAGAAGCGTGTAGCAGATGCCAAAAAGAAACACCGGTAGCTGGCCAAGGTGAGTTTGTTCTGGATTATTTTTTTATTGCAACTGTCTATTATTTTATTGTATTCTAACCTTCGGTATTATATATTACTATATAGTCAAGCTCAATTTTGTGCTATAAGGAAATACTTGCGAGCGTTGATCTTGCACAACGTTGCAGAAGCTAACTCTTGGATATATTCAAATTTCCCAACCAAAAATTCTATTATGGATTTCTTGCTAAACCTATCCTTCTCATAATTTTTCTAGAAATTATTCATATCCTTTATTTGTTACGATTGCTCATAATTATTTCGGAAACTAATGATTTGACAATGATCCATGATAACACTTGTTATATAATTATTTATAAAATACATCAGGATTTATACATTTAGTGACAAAGATATTACGACGTATTTATATGTATCTAAGAGAACATGTACTCAACAATGTAATAACTGTTCACTTATTTCCTTTATTGCATCTTCAGTATGATTGTATTACGTTGCTATCACCGTTGCGTTAGCACCGGCATTATACTAGTAGAAATTAAATTGCCTCTAGTACTTAAGCACATGCTATGGATAATAATTAAACTAAGCTTCATAATTTGGGGCAATTAAATAATTATCTAAGCATGTAACTTGAACTTTCTAAAATAAATTAACCTAAATAAATTGCCTCTGATCATGCCAAACTAAGTGCACTATAAAACAGTACATGTCCCAAGAAGTCGAACAAAATTTAGTTTGCAATTTTTCGAGGTCTATAACTCTAGATATGAATTTCCTAAGTTTAAATGAAATTCTGCTCTATTTACAAAAAAGCCATCGGGGTTTTAAAAATTTAAACCCCGCGCCGGGGGCCGTGTTGGGGGAAGATCACCGCCTTACCCCAATGGGCCGGTCCGGAGGGAAACAGGCCCAACAAGGACTTAGAGCAAGCGCCACAAGGCCCAAAGAAGCACTTCGTGGGAAGGATTTGGCCCAACCAAGGCCCAACAAGGACATGAAGAGAGGATTCGGCCCAAGAGTGGATAGAATAGAAAGGGCATAAGTGTAACTTGTGTGGGCTGATAGTGACAATTACGGTTGAGAGAGTATGGGCTATAAATACTCTCTCAGCCCATCACATCAGCAGAGGGAACTCTCTCTATAACATTGCTATAACAGAAATGAGAGCCATCATATGGGGTCCTTCGTGATTCCCTCAACTACTTGATTCCTTTGTAGTCTTCCTGTTCCTCTTCATTAGGCCTAGCGCAAGGACCTTCGCAGTACCGTAGCCCACTAATACCTCCGAGACACCTTGGGCTGGCCCAATCCTCGTTGCTTGTGGCCTTCGTAACCACAACAGCTGGCGCCCTCCGTGGGGAGCGAACAGGAAAGCCTACGTAATGGCCGGAGCATATACCGAAGCCGAAGGATTGGTGATCCTCAAGGTTCCACAACAGCGGAGCTGGTGGGCACAGCTTGCTCGAGAGGAAGGCATACTTGTACAAGCCGACATGACCAAAGGTGTAGCCAATGAAGGAACTTCAGCTGGAACAGAAGGGGGCCATGAAGTGTCGGTACGAGTCACCCTGGAGGACCTCGAGTCGCAGCGGGATCGTCCGGACATGGAAAGACAAAGCCAAGAAAGAGAGCGTGAAGAGCAAGCTCGAAGGGAAGACAATGCCGGACTTCTTGCCGAGCACGAAGGTCAAGCTCGAAGGGAAGACAATGCTAGGCTTCTTGCCGAGCGCGAAGGTCAAGCTCAAAGGGAAGACAACGCTAGGCTTCTTGCGGAGTGTGAAGGCCAAACCCGAAGGAAAGACAACGCCGGGCTTCTCGCAGAGCGCGAAGAGCAAACTCTAAGGGAAGAACATCAAAGGCTCCTCGGGGATACCGAGGAACAGGCTCGAAGAGAGGAGCGAGTGAGTCTTCTCGCAGCTCAACCGGAAGTACGAGTACAACCAAAGGAAATTAATTGAAGAGCGCGAGTTGAGAAAACGAGCAATGGAAAACTTCGCAAGGCAGGAAGAAGGGTAAAAGGAGAGGCTGGAAGCTGTCATAAAGACTCGGGAGTTACCGACAAGGCTGCTGGAGGTTCTCAAGAGAGCAAACATGTCGGAACGTAGGGCCCAGCGCACGAAGTCTTTCAGGAGTTGTCTTCGCAAGATCAAGGGCTCGAGCAGATGATACAGCCTCGGCAAGATCCGTTACCAAGGCAAAATGCTCTCCCTTCGGTTGCAGGTCCGGACCGGGGGTCGAGGTAGACCCTTCTTTGCCCTTGACATGGGAGCTGCAGACAGCGGCCCGGCCGCACCTTTTGGTCGGGGTTAAACTTCCGGTTTACGGAGGAACAACCGACGCAAAAGAGTTCTTCATCCTATATGAAACAGCGGTTGAGTCTCGTCGGCGGAGGAGATGCCATTAAAGCAAGGGCGTTACCATTGGCACTAGAAGGCATAGTAAGCACTTGGTACTCTAGGTTGCCAGCTGGATCTATCAGCTCTTAGGGGCAGCTAAAGAAAGCCCTATCGGTGCACTTTCGTGGATCACCCGAAGGAGCTAAATAGCGGAGATCTATCCGCGTGTTGTCAAAGAGAAGGTGAAACACCGGCACAGTTCACTAAGAGGTTTATGCATCCGAAGTGCCGGGTGGCCGACGTACGAGAACCCATCATCATAGAATCTGTAGCAAGGGGCCTTCATTTCTATGAAGCCCGAAGAAGAATCGAGGAAAAGCGACCGCAAACTCTGGACCACCTGCTCCGGATATTGGAAGGTCAAGTAAGGGTAGAGGAAGATATACAAAATGCCAAGGCGGGTTGGTGTCATCGATCCGACCGAAGGGGGAGAAGCGTCCGGATGAGTTCGGGCATGAGGGGAACCAGCAGAAGATGTCAAGGAATGTATACAATGTAGAGCAAGATTTTCCTCGGCAAGAAAATCATCCTTCGGAACAATGGCAGGGGTCGTCTTAGTCGAGCGGCAACGGAGGAAGTGGCCGAGGCAGGAATTTCTCGGGGAACAGGCCACAAGGCTTTTTCTGCTATTATCATGGTTCGAGGAGCAAATCACACTACCAACAATTGTGAAGAAATCAAGGCAATGTGTGTGGCAAGGTAGAAGGGGCAATCCGAAGGCCCTCGCTCGATGATGCATACCGGTCATTACGCGCCTTTGAGACCTTCGCAAGCACCGCCACCACCACCGCCTCTACCGTTCCCAATGCCTTATGTCCCACCCCTGTATGCTCTATCCTACGGGTCTCCACAGCTGGCTAATTATCCACCGCCGGCCACAGCTCGAGCGAGCATCATCCGTCTCTCCGGCAGTCCGAACTCCCGAGGCTCATCGGTCGAGGATCAAGGGTGATGCATCAAGCCCCGGAGGAAATACTAGGGATTTTCCATCAGGATAGCTCTCTCACGTAGCTGCTTGTCCGCCGGTTGGACTTCACAAATGGATGGACATGCCGATGGCCTTTTCAGTAGCTGACTTCGGGTCAATGATTTATCCGCACGATGATGCCTTTGTGATGAGGGTCAATATTCGTGGCTTTGATGTGCACAAAGTTCTGGTTGACGGAGGCGGTTCAGCAGATATTTTGCTATGGAATACCTTGGAGAAAATGGGATTTACTCGAGACGGACTTGCAACCTTCGTACACCCCACTGCAGGGGCTTCGGAGGGCAGCCAATTCATCCCATAGGCTGCATCACCCTCAAAGTTTCATTCTCCGGATCCAATGGACAATGGAGGAGTCGAACCGAGGATATCAAATTTGACGTAGTAGACATGGTATATCCATATAATGTGCTGTTAGGTCGAAGGGTCATCAACAAGTTTCTGGTTATCATCCATCATGGCTATCTATGTATGAAAATACTAGGACCAGAGGGGGTCATCACGGTATACGGGGATCAGGCTGAAGCAATGAGGCTTGAAATCGACATGGCCCCTAGGCAGCGTCACATTAATGTTATTGGCAAAGCGAGGGCACCCCCGGCCCGTGGAACTTCCCACCGCACCTAAGTATATGCCGAAGGTACAGCCGCAAGAAGGCACGAAGGAGGTGGTGTTATGTGTGGCTCAGCCTGATCGGACAGTTTGGATTGGATGTGGGTTATCCGAGGAAAGAGAAGCGGAGCTCCTTCGATTTCTAAGGAACAATGCTGATGTCTTCGCCTGGTCATCAAAGGACATCCCCGAAATTGACAAGGGCGTAGCTGTGCACGGACTAGATGTGGACCCGAAGTAAGGCCCATAAAGCAGCGCATGAGGGATTGGACGAGAAGAAAAAATTGTCATTCTCAAGGTAGAGGATAGAAGCTGCCGGATGCGGAAGTAGTGCGCCCCATCGATAGAACCACATGGTTAGCCAATCCTGTCTTAGTGAAAAAACCAAATGGATAGTGGAGAATGTGTATTGACTTCACAACTCTCAACAAGTTCTGCCCGAAGGACGATTTCCCACTAGCAAGGATAGATTAGCTAGTTGACACCATGGCTGGGGCTACGTTGATGAGTTTCCACGACGGTTACTCGGGTTTTCATCAAGTCCGGCTAGCGGCCGAAGATCAGCCCTTGACAGCCTTCCGGATACCCGGAGGAATATACTCGTTACAATCGAATGCCCTTCGGACTCAAAAATGCTGGAGCTACGTTCTCCCGAACAGTAAAAGCCACTCTCGGTGATCGGTTGGGTCGCAATGCAGCAGCTTACATAGATGACATTGTAATCAAGAGTGTTGCTTGAGCAAGATCATGTGACGGATTTAGCTGAGACTTTCGCAAACCTTCATAGAGTAGGCTTGAAGCTAAACCCAGCCAAGTGCATGTTCGGAGTCAAGGCGGGTAAGCTATTGGGATACATGGTATCGGAAGTCGGCATCAACCCTAACCCAACAAAAATCTAGGAAATTCTGGATATGGAACCTCCAAAGTCCATAAGAGAATTGCAAAGGTTTACCGAAAGAGTTGTGGCTTTGAGCAGATTCTTCTCCAAACTCGCAGAGCGAAGCATGCCTTTCTTTGAGATATTAAGGGGCCCTCGGGTTTTCAAGTGGATAGAAGAACATCAAACGACCGTCGTACAGCTCAAGGAATACTTAGTGGAATTGACCACCTTGAAACCACCTCCATCGAAAGTTCTCGCTTCTCCTTTATATCACAGCGGCGCCGAAGGCAGTTAGTGGGGTCCTTGTATATCGGACAAAAGAGCAAGAGGCAAAATAGTTGCCGGTCTACTATGTCTCGGAAACACTTGCCGGAGCGGATGTGGATATGGAATCATTGAGAAACTGTTGTACGCCGTCCTGATGGCATCGCGTAAGTTACGTAGGTACTTCGATGATCATCCTATTCTTGTGCTTACAAAGTATCACTTGAGAGATGCGCTGAAATCGGACAAAGCTTCTAACAAAGTGTTGAAGTGGGCAGCTGAATTATGACAATATGACTTGACCTTCATGGCGCGCAAAGCCATTCGATCGGATGCGTTAGCACAATTCTTGGTTGAATGGACCCCCAACGGCAGTTCGGAGGCTGAGAGTCGGGATGGACCGGAGGACCCAATCTGGACAGTCTATACGGATGGTGCGTGGGGAGTCTCCGGTGCCGGTTGTGCTGCAGTCATCCCATCTCCCGGTGGGCGACGCTAAGGTACTCGGCCAAGTTGGCTTTTCAACCCGAACAATGCAGCTGAGTACGAAGGCATCCTCTTAGGCTAAGGCAGGATAGGATATTGGGAGCACAAAAGGTGGTCCTGTATTGTGATTCACAGCTAGCAGCAGAGCAATTAGCAAAAGGTTACAGGACGCTTGATCCGGAAATGGCTACGTATGCCCGGAAGGTCATAGAGATGGATAAGTTCTTCGTAGGGTTCGAGGTCGAAACATTCGAAGGACAAAAAACAAAGAAGCCGACTTGCTTGCAAAAGCAGCCGCTAGGCGGGGCCTTCTTCAGCCGAGATGTGTTGCACGAAATGCTTCACCATGCAGCCACCGCTAGCAATCAAACCAAGAAAGTCCTGGCATTGGTCTCGGAGGATTGGCGCACCCCGATACGGGCGTTCATCGATAAACGAGATACGCCAAACAACAGGTTGGAGGAGCAGCGGATGCAGCACGGAGCTAGGGGCTACGTTATGATTAAAGGAGTGCTTGTACAAGGGGGAGTTTGTGCCCCATTGCTGAAGTGCATCGATCAGCCCGAAGGAATACAACTATTGCGAGAGATTCACGGGGATCTTATTCTTCTCACTTAGCTCCAAGAGCCTTGGTCACAAAAGCTTTCGGGCAAGGTTTCTATTGGCCAACAGCTATAAGGGATGCCGAGGACTTGGTGCGAGTTTGCTCAGGATGTCAGTGGATAGGGAGGCAATCTCATTTGCCGACCACCACGTTGCAGCCAATACCTCCGGTTTGGCCGCTAGCAAGGTAGGGGATTGATATTGTTGGGGAACCGCCAGCAGCACCGGGGGCTTTCGATTTGCGGTAGTGGCAGTTGAGTACTTCTCTAAATGGGTTGAAGCTGAGCCATTGGTACAAATCACGTCTAAGAAAGTTCGAAAGTTCTTCCGGAAGAACGTGGTGTGCCGCTTCGGAGTGCCGGTGGAACCTATAGTGGATAATGGCAAGCAGGTCGAAGGGCTGGAATTCCGAGAATACTGCCTTAGCATCGGTGTCAATAAGTGTGAAATCTCGGTGACCAATCCAAGGGCAAATGGAGCTGTCGAACGGATGAATGGTAATGTGTTTACAGCAATCTCGAAGGCTCTTGTCGGCCTTCCCAAAGGAAAGTGGGCGGAGGTCCTGCCCAATGTCTTGTGGTCAATCGGAACAAGCTGCTGCAAGACCAACTGGTTTCTCACCCTTCGAGGCTGCTATATGGAGTCGAGGCTTTGACCTCCGAAGAGATTCAAGTAGGCTCCTTTCGTACCACAAGGCCTCCGGCAGATGATGAAGATGTCTCCAAAGATCTCCTGGAAGAAACCCGCTTGCAGGTTGTGGCCAATCTGCACAAGTACATTTCCTCTATGGAAAAGTCATACAACTCCGAGGTGCATCCAAGAGAGTTTCTACCGGGGATCTCGTCTTGAGGAGAAACCTAGTGGATGTAACCAAATTGAACACCAAATGGCTAGGACCCTTCGTCATCGACAAGTCTATTCGCGAAGGAGCGTATCATCCGCTCGAACTTGATGGAACTCCCATACCACACACCTTCAATGCTAACGAGTCTCAGGAGGTTCTACATATGAGGCTCCTTCGGAAATCGAGGGTACATGCCTTTTTTGGCTAAGTTTCTTTTTCAATGGTCTAACGGCAATTATGGAGCATGTCTTCAAGCATGTTGCCGCTTTAAGTTTAAGGTACGGTGTCCTATCCCTTCGCACGACCCGAGTCTTTAGGTTACGGGTTTAAGAGTTTTGTGTTGCAAGGCAAGTCATGTGCAAAGATGTTTAGGTCTAGGGGTTGTTGTGCGAGAGTCCTTAGGTGGTCTTCGTTTAGTGTCGAATTCGGGCATCATACAAGGGAGGTCGGTTTGTAAATATTCTCTATCAATGAAAAAATTGCTTTCGTCAATCATTCTGTTATGCATGCATGCGTCAACATAAAATACCAAGGTGCTTAGAAACCCTAACGCCTTGATGCTTGAGCAACTACGACTCAATGCCTTGGAAAGATTAATCCAAGAAGTCTAAGATTGGAAACCCCAACTTAGAACCCGAAGCACCGGAAACCCCCATGACTTCGATGCTAGGCAACTACAGCCTAATGCCTCAGGAACGTAACACTAAGAAGGCTAAGAATGGAAACCCCATCTTAGATAATGAAAATGCGTGCAAAATATAAGAACAACTGCTTTATTCGATGTAACAGAAAGAGGGGCCCGAAGGCCCCTTCTTAAATTCAACCCTAAATTACATTCGGACTCTAAGTGTGAGCGCTCGGTTTCTAGTTGTGAAAGATGAGAGCGGCTCCGGCTAATCGCGGCCGAAGACGCACGAGCTCGAAGGGCCTCGGCGTCCGCCGAAGCGAGTCGCTATCCCTCGAGACACCGATAGGCTCCATTTTGACCCGAACCTCGGGCGGTTGTCCTAAGGAAGCCCAAAGGTGCTCACGTCTAGCACGACGGGCAGCGTGTTCCTCGGGGGTAACTTTGGGAAAAGCAGCCTTGATTCGGCCATTGCGATCATTGACGAAGGCCGCGAACTCGCTAAGTGTTCCCTCCGGGTTATTTTGCTTCCATCTACGCAGCTGAGTTCCGGTGACCCAAAAGGGACCAGGGGCTTTGGAGTCCCTCGGAATCAATAGCCGGTGAGGAAAAGCGTCTTCTATAACAGTTTCCTCCGAACTTCAGGTGCATCTTCGGAGCAAGAAAATTCCTAACAAAAAGAAATGGGGCGAAGCTGTTGATATATTGCCGGAAAACCTAAGTACAATAAGCAGCTTCGGAGCGCTAGACGCTTACGAAGACAATTACATAGCAAAAGATAAGTCAGCTACGAACTAACAAAAAGAATAAGGAAAGATTCACACCCGAGGCCGCAAAGAAGGGCTTCCGGTAGAAGGACCCTCGCCTTCACGAACAGCCTCGGGTATGTTTTTACTCCGGTGCGAGTTGTGGCTCCTGCATCAACGTTGGCGTGGGAAGGGCCAGCCTCCGTTGCGGTGCCACCGGCGCGGTCCAGCCCCGCGTTCGCCCCTTCCAATGCAGCAACACGGGCAAGATCTAGCCCCAAGGGCGCCCAAAATTCTCGGCCGAAGTATCGATCTGCAACGAGACACGTCGGCTTGGGCTTCCTTAAAGGCGGCATAGTCGTCACCACATACCTCGCGGAGATCGCGAGCGGCCTCCTTGACCTGCTTGGAAGGAAATTTGCCGATGGCCTTGGCCACCCCGAAATGCAGCAGTCCAAGTCACGCGAGCACGGTGATGGCTCCACCGGATCGAAGCTTCCTTTGCGGCAGCAAGTTCGGAGGACACCCGGCGAAGGCCATCCGGGCCGTCACCTTCTTCATGACTCGGCTCGGGCGGATGACACCCGGCGAAGACAGGAAGTCCCGAAGCTAGTTCCTCGGTTCCAGCTCCTTCGGCCAAGGGACTCTGCTGCCAACATGCTTTGGCGGGCCGCATCCAAGGTCACGGTTTGTGTTTCGATGGTGGCTTTGGCATCAAAGAGTGCTTGCCCCAACTCGTCGATCATCCGCTCTTGGACCACTGCGTGCTCCGAAGACGCCTTCCGCAATTCTTCGTGCTTGCGTAGTAACTTGGCGTAGTTTGCTTGCTCTTGCCGAAGAGCATCGTCGGAATTGTGAAGGCGCTCCTTCAGGTTGGCAACCTCCGTAACGGAAGAAGCCTTCGACAAGTGATGAGCGAGCAGCGCCCCCTGCCAACATAAATCAATGGGTGCCGGGGCAATAGTTAACTTGGTGTTTGGCCAGCTAAAGTAACTAGAAATGCCTTCATGGTGATGCGGGAGAGGCTTTCCATAAGCTCCTTCCCGTCCACCTCTTGCAGACTTCGGTCCGCTCGGCATAAGTCAAGCATGCGCCCTGCATACTCAAGGCCCCGGCAAGCCAAACTTCCATCTTCGAAATCATTGGGCTTCAAAAATGACCCGATGTTATGACGGGCTATTCCGCGTGGAAGCACCCCCCACAAATCCCTTTCTAGCTCCATGACTTAGGGCACCTTCGTCCGGAGTGTCTTCTTCACTGCCGGAGGGATGAGCCCGAGCGACCGTTGTAACAACTCTCTCGAAATAAATGCATTTCATGTCATTCATGAGCATGTCATCATATTGCATTTATGAAATTATTAAATATTGTGTTAAGAAAATGCATATAAAATATCAAACTAACTAAAGATTAAAGGAAATGCTTAAAAAGAATTTAAATAAGAGAAAAGAACGCGTTTAACATTTTCTATTGCTTAAACGTCATAAATAAAGATTTATAAAAGCTCCCTGAAATTATTTTGCTTGGTAAAAATAATCCCTCTTGCCTTGCAAGGTGGGGATGTCACAGTTGGTATCGAGCTAAATTGGGATATGCCGTACGTTAATTATCATCCTTAAAAATTGCAAACACGTTTTTCGGTGAGGAACGAATTAGTAAGCCCAATTAAGGTCTATAATAGAAGTAGAAAGTGGCAAACTAACCCTGGGTTATGATTGGTTAATTTCTTGCATCTACGGCCTGAGCCAGGTATGTTTGCAATTGAAATTAGCGCTCCGTGCCCGCGGAAGTAAGAATACGAGACAATGTTGGCTCGTGGCAATCCACGGGCGGTTCTTTCTATGAACTGTTACTATGAGAAAGTTGATGATAAGAGAAAGTGATGAGATTGTGGAATATTTATTTTCATAGTTTCTTTTGAATTTGATGTAATGTTTCTGAAATGGCTTTTTGCAGGTACGCTAATCACGAAACTTAGATCGTGTAGTTTCCGTGATGAGATCGCGTGTGTGTTGCCACAAAAACGAGTGGTCGGATATATATACCAATCACACTCTTTTATTTTGGAAAGGACGTAGGTTAAACGGCATTTCATGTCATCATTCATGCCATGCATCACAATTGCGTAAGATACTTGATCAAGAATGCAAAAATATGGTCTTGAGCAACTCACAAAAATCCCGACACGACTCGTACAAGATATCTGAAAATCGGGCAGAAAACTCCACCCGATCAGTAACTAAACCCTAACCGATTGTTGGTTTCACGAAAACGGGCATAACTTTTAAATCGTTCGCTCAAACGAAATGATCAAATACAATTTGGAAAGCTCATAATATGTACCATCACCCTGTCATGATGATCAAAGTAAAAGGAGAGTGTAAATGCATTAAAAATGACTCACCCGAAACCCTGGCAAAAGTTGCCAGATTTTGCCCGAGTTGCCGATTGGCAGATTTCGCGTGTTTTGCCAAAATCGCCATAACTTTTGCGTTACTTATCCAAATCAAGCGATTACCCCATTCTGGAAAGCTCATGATATGCTCCACATTTTCTTTAGTATCAAGTTGGTCAGTAAAATTCGTTAAGGTGGTCAAATAGGCGAAACAGAGAGTAACTTAGTGTTGCCAGGAGTTGCTAGAGTTGCCGAACTACCGGCAGAAATCGGGTGAGCCGGAAACTGTCGTAACATTCAATTGGCTTAACCTATTAATGTGTTTTAGGACTCACTGGAAAGCGTATAAAGTTTTCTATACTTTTGTGAAGGTTTTGGTAATTTGTACTGTTCTTACCAGAGTTAAAAATTGCTAGTTTCTAGAACTGTTTTCTGTCATCGATTTTGTGCAAAGCCTAGTTACTTTCTTTTGTGCACCATTCATCTTACATTAGTTCTTTTGGCATAATACTAGGTGGGCATGCTAGTTGACTTGTTTTAAAAATCTACCACCCCTGCAAATAATGATGATGACGCCGCTACCGCCGCTTCCGATGTCAACAACCCGTTTGTGCCTTCGACACCGATAGTGATGCTTAGGTGTTGTTGTTGGTTCTGTGTAGCGTATGCAAATAAATGTAGTATGCTAGACTAAACCAGTGGCTTGTAATCGCGTAAACGATAGGTGGTAAGGTCTTTTGTATAATTAGGGCAACCTAATAAGCAATCAAAACGTTGTAACTAAAAGGTTCGCAACATGGATGAATTTCACGTGCTATCCCAATTGTCGGCCAGCAATTTCCAACCCCACGAACCAATCATCGGAACCTGTTTGGTCTCGATCCAAAGTTGTTTTATTTTTCCCCTCACTTGGGATTACTACATTCCTTGTTAGTAAATCCTCCTGAGTAAATCCTGAAACTAGCGACCATCCAACCTTTTATTGTGCTAAGTTCTACCGAGAGCAGAATTCAATTTAGTGGATATGTGATTCCAAATTGCCATTTGGTTTTTTTTGGATTGTGCCGGTTCGCCTAGGCGCTTCTCAAAGCCAAAGAATAGGCTATATGGAAATGCTTGCTGCTAAATCAGAATTTGGTGAGGGAATCCAAATATGATGTTTTTTTGAACGGATGGCGTATAACTCGAGGTACGCAACCGGAAAGAAGAATGTTGTGTTTGGAGACTCGTTGGCACTATTAGTCTGTATCTCCATCCCACGAACCTTACCCATTGAAATCGACATGGCATTGCCATGATCATGGAAGCTTCCGGTTGTACCCCAAAACTCTAAATCATTCCTCGTCCCAACGTTACCGTCATCTTTACCCCCATAACTCTTGCAAATCTCGGGACGAGATTTCTTTAAGGGGAGGGCTGTGACATCCCATGTCACATAATAGCATGTAAGCAATGTCAAAACCTTAATTACAAGAACTGAGCACTAATTAGAGGACTGAACACAAGAAATGATGAATTAGAGTATTTGAAAATTTTAAAATTTAAATCTAGTTTAAACCCAACAATTTAAAACTCAATGATCCTCAACAAAACTATGCAAATATTTTTGTAGATCCTTGTAGAGGAGATCAAAACATGATTTGAGGACATTTTGGTGTAATTTTTCTCATGGCACAATTCCCTAGAAAATTCAAACTATGTTTAAAAACAGCAGTTGTTCATGAATTTTTGTAAACTTTTGCAAGAAAAATTTGAACTTCTGCCTATAACAAAAGTTGCTCATCATAATACACTGAACCCCCACAAATTTTGGTTTGTAAAATATCAAGCGAAGTAAATTCTCCGGACAAAATCAGGACCAATGATTGAGTGGCAGTAATGGTAAATAGGTGGGAACTTCTTTGAATAGCAATGGCACGATGGCCGGGGCCACCGGCCGAGGCGCTCGCTACCGGCGCCCATGCCGGATTAGGCACCGCCCCATCCTCGCAGCGCTGTGCCCCACCACGCGTCGAGCATCGCACCGATCCCTTCGCCCGGAAGCGTGCTCGCGCGGCCGTCGATGGCCCGGAGAATTTCCGCCATGGCCGCCGCCCCTGCCCTTTTCCCCGTGCGCCAGCCTCTCCCCGCACCGCAGCTCCCCTCGTTGCATGCAATTGCTCCGCCCAGCTCCTGCGCAGCTCCCACCCAGCCTCCTAGCCTCCTTCCGCCATCTGCGACCCCTAATTTCCAAAAGAACCCGAGGAGCCGCTGTTTTCCTCCTCGGCGCCGGCGAGCCCAAATCCGCCCTGCTCGGGTGAGCTCATGCGTCACCCGTGCCTCCGGTAGGTGCGCGAGGCCCTAACAAACGTCCTTGCTTCATCCCGGGTCGAACCAAGCCGCAACGGTGAAGAAATTCCTCTTCTTCCTCACCGCCGATCACCACGCCCGCCACCCCGTCGACGCCGGTCATCTCCGGACCGCCTCGCCTGCACCAACCCTGCGCCGTGCTTCTCCGTGTGAAGGTGCAGCTCTACGCCTTGACCACCCCCTCTTTCGCGCAATGGCGAGCTCGAGCTCCCACGCCGGAGTTGCCGTGTCCGCCATTGACCGTCGCGAGCGGTGCTCCGTTCGCTCTCCCGCCTCACCACCCCCACCAAACGACGCACCATCCAACATCATGCGCAGGCGACCAAGCCCGGCCGCTACGGCGAGCCCTAGCGCATCGTCGGCAAGCCCCGCCGCCGCTCCGACAAGACCCCGCCACGCGCCACACTTAGGCAAATTTGAATCACGCTGAAGTTTTTGGTAAACGCCAAGGAAATTAAAAATTTCATAACTTTAAACCTAAGCCACGGATTTGAACGATTCAAAACGCGTTGAAAAGTTTGTGACTTGTACTTTAACATGGAGCACATAAACACGTATAGTTATGTAGCAAAAATAAATGTTTGAGCAAGTTTAAGATGCTATCGTGACCACGCTGCTTAACAAGATTGTATTTTAAAAATTGTGTAACTTCCATGTCCTGTATCGAAATTTCATGAGCAAAGGCTCGTTAGAAAGTAGATGGTGTATAATTTAACGTGGTAACATCATCCAAGTACCTTCTTTGTAAAACAATAAAGATACGAGTACTCCAAGGTGCTAATCTGTTATGGTCTCGTGACAACTTGGCGTTTTTGAAATTCAATAACTTTTAAAATACGAATCAAAATAAGGCAAATCCACATCCGGTGTAATCCTTGAGACACGTACCTTACATGACCCTGCTTGGTTCACCCAAGTTCTATAGCAAAAATTGAAATTTTAAGCTCCTTAAGAAGACCTCACATTAAGGCTGAAACAGACTTGAATCGAGGCAAATTTGTAAAACAAACTTAATCAAAATTTGAACATACTATTTCATTTGGCATGAATTATCATATCACACATGGTTCTGGTGCATTTGAGCATGTCATAATAAATTTTAACAGTCTTCTTAAGTACACTATTTTTGCATTGTCCTTGCATCATAGGAAAGGCTATGAAAAATTGATATTTGCTTTTGGTGCTCAGTCATAAGAAATATTATGTTCATCATGGGGATTTTATTTAGAAGTGTTTTAATGCTTAATTTCTGTCTATAACTTGCTATGTTAAAATGTGCATAGAATGACATATAGTCATATTGCAATATTTAACTCATATGCAAGTGCTCTCAATATTGTCTATAGGTTATTATGCACACACTTAAAAAATGTTAACATAACCATACCAATATTTTTGCATAATCATCAAGGGTATTCAAAAATAGGAATTTTAGTTGTGTTACCATAATTTTTGGTAAAGGTTAAATAGCCCTACAAATTCAGTAAAAGCAGAAAACAGATTCTGGTGTAGGATTTTTATTCATTTTTGTATGCCGAATCTCAAGAAAAGTTCTATATAAAAGTTGTCCCAAATTTCATTCTACACCACCGCAAAAATTGGCAACCCCAACAAAAATCACGTTGACTTGCTCTTGACTGCAACAGTACCAGTGGCAGAATTTTCAACTTTGTGGGACCCACCGTTTCTCTCTTATCCTTTTGTTTCCTTCTCTCCTAAGTCTCCCACCGGTTGTACACCTCAGGGACTTCACCAGGACGTCCCCCTCCTCCTGCATATGGTCAAGATACAAGCCAAGTCAAGTCTTCATCTTCCTCTTTTCTTTCTCCTCCAAGAACAACCACCATAGCTACCCACCATGAAACTCCATGCCATGGCTCACCTTGGCATGAGCAAGGGCAGCAAAAGCCTTCACTTGGACTCCCTCCAACCCTTGCATGGTTTGTCTCCATTTATCCTCAAGCTCTCCCTTAGGTATGACATGAACACTACTTCTAGTTTCACCGTCGATTTTTGCTTCTCCGGTGAGTTCTTGCTTGAACTTAAGCTCACCCTAGTTGTATCACTTCCTTATTCATCTTTTGCAACCATCTCTCAGGCTCAAATCACAGCCCTAGCCTAGGGAAATATAAGATCCAAAGATACACATGAGCTCTGATTTTGTTTTACTGTTCACACACCCTAAATCCAGAAAAACAGTAAATCTGTTAGCTACTTTAAACAAATTCATATCTCCTGAGATAAAAATGAGAAAAATGCAAACTAAAATGTTTTGGAATCCTTGAAAAATGAAATTTGCAATGGTCAAATGTTTTACCTATGTTTCTATACAGGAAAATAAAGTTTTATGCAAAAAGAAATGGCATCATGTTAAGCTTTTAAAACCCATATTTAAATTTTGAAGCATGTAAAATTTATGAAAATTTACATGAGTACTTTACATAACATATTGGACCCTCTAGTACATGGCTTTTGTACATTCATACATGTTTTCATCGTATTTATCATTATATCCTTAGATATCACATATTTCCCTATAAAAGTTTAATTGGGAAAAATGTAAACAAAAATATCACATTATTTGTTTCCGGTGCTTATCATGAGCAAATAATGTTCTACCACAGAATTCATGTTTACAAATGTTAAGTCATAATCATTGCCTCATGTATTGCCATATACCATTATGTGCATAATTTATGTTAAGCTTTGCACTTCATGCATGATCATCATCTACCATGCCCTCTTTCATGTACATGGCACCAAGGTAGTTCGTATAGGTTCGTCTTCAATACATCATATGCCATGCTCATGTTGCCATATAGTACACTAGCTAAGTCTTATACAAACTACTTGTCATAATCGTGTTTCATTTTCAACCTGGAGCATGTGCTTTTATGATACACAGTCTATGTTTATTTTAATTAGAAGGTTGTCCCCATGACATATCCTGTATAAATTATCATCATAAGAAATCATCTTCATCCCCACATGAACATATTTATTTTATGCAAACATTACATTAGATTTCGTTATTGAGAAAGTTCCATGAACAAAATATCTGTGTATGCATCCATACTCACATCATGCATTGCATCCATATAGGGACCCCGATCGGACAAAGAAATCGCGAAGAGGATCCCGCTGAATTGAACTTGGTTGAGTGTGCTAACTTCGACCCGTCCCAAGGCAAGCCCCGGTGCATAATCCCACTTGTTTAGTTTTTGGTTTAAATTCACATATGTCTATGTTTATGTATTGTGCACTTACGTTTAGGAGTTGATCGCAACCCTAGTTGCATTACGTTCCCTATTGCCTATGGTCTTTGGATAGGTATAATCCTTTTTTTGATAGAATGGCTATGCTTAAATGAGTCACCGGTAGCAATACCGAGTGGTTTGGAGACCTCTCGGTTTAGGTTTCAAAGATTGTTACCTCTCACATGATTAAATTGGAGATCGTACGGGGAAGTGCATGTGTTGGAAAGCGGTGACAAGGTTGGCCCTTGATCGCCATAGCCCCGTATGTGTCGGTTAAGGACCGTTCATTGTGACTCCGCGAGCAAGTATTGAGTTGTGTACCAAATGCATACCTTCATATGGGAGTTGGTAAACTGATGTAACTTGAGAGTCGTAGTGTTGGACGGTATCTCCACCCTTTGTGCAAAGTGTTGATCACGGTGGATGCACGGGTTTGTGAGTAGATGGAGGGTGTGTTATTACCCTTGGACCCGACGGTACTCGTGGTTGCATGTGGAATGCACACTCGGAGGGTGGACCCGGCTCATATCTATGGTGATCTTGTGAAAGGTGGCCATACGTGTTCCTAAATGATGCGTATGTCGTGCATTTGGGTTTCCCTGCAGGGTGTAAATCGATATATATCACCGTCCCTCGCGGTGATTGAGTACCTCTTGTCTCGAGCAGATCGCATCGTAGTAATGACATGGAATATGATAATGAACTTGCTGTTTTTGAAGTATTAAATTCATGTATTGCAACCATGTTTGTTAGTCTTGCTCACTAAATTTATAATTATGTTTCAACCCTCTTAATTGGCTAAAACATGAAATTTTAGACTTAGCATGGGTGCTGTTTTTGGCTATTTCCAGCAAGCCCGGTCAGCCCCCTGCATACTAGGAGTCGGTTTTAGAAACCATTTTGTCGGGTAAGACTTGCGGAGTATATTAGATACTCAGGGCTTTGTTGTTAACATTTTTGTGCAGGTGAGATTGTTGAGAAGAATGGGCACATCTATGGGCTGATGTGTTACATTTTAGGCAACTATCGTCGAGATCATCTTTACGCTTCCGCACATTATATATTAATGTATATTAAATCTGAATTTCGAACTCTATGTGTAATAAAACTTTGAACTTCAGATATAAAATATGTCACTCATGTATCTAAACATGTATATGAAAAAGGTGGACGTATCGTTAACGTATGTGCAATGAACGTTCGCTTCGTCGAATGTCTCTCGATACGATCCTGTTCGACAATCCCTCTTGCCTTGCAAGGTGGGGATGTCACAACTGGTATCGTAGCTAAATCGGGATATGCCGTACGTTAATGATCATTCTTAAAAATTGCAAACACGTTTTTCGGTGAGGAACGAATTAGTAAGCCCAATTAAGGTCTATAATAGAAGTAGAAAGTGGCAAACTAACCCTAGGTTATGATTGGTTAATTTCTGGCATCTACGGCCCGGCCCGGTATGTTTGTAATTTAAATTAGCGCCCCGTGCCCGCGGAAGTAATAATACGAGATAATGTTGGCTCGTGGCAATCCACGGGGCGGTTCTTTCTATGAACCGTTACTATGAGAAAGTTGATGATAAGAGAAAGTGATGAGATTGTGGAATATTTATTTTCATAGTTTGTTTTGAATTTGATGTAATGTTTCTGAAATGGCTTTTTGCATGTACGCTAATCACGAAACTTAGATCGTGTAGTTTCCGTGATGAGATCGCGTGTGTGTTGCCACAAAAACGAGTGGTCGGATATATATACCGATCACAATCTTTTATTTTGGAAAGGACGTAGGTTAAACGGCATTTCATGTCATCATTCATGCCATGCATCACAATTGCGTAAGATACTTGATCAAGAATGCAAAAATACGGTCTTGAACAACTCACGAATATCCCGACACGACTCGTACAAGATATCTGAAAATCGGGCAGAAAACTCCACCCGATCAGTAACTAAACCCTAACCGATTGTTGGTTTCACGAAAACGGGCATAACTTTTAAATCGTTCGCTCAAACGAAATGATCAAATACAATTTGGAAAGCTCATAATATGTACCATCACCCTGTCAGGATGATAAAAGTAAAAGGAGAGTGGAAATACATTAAAAATGACTCACCCGAAACCCTGGCAAAAGTTGCCAGATTTTGCCCGAGTTGCCAGATTGGCAGATTTCGCGTGTTTTGCCAAAATCGCCATAACTTTTGCGTTACTTATCCAAATCAAGCGATCTACCCCATTCTGGAAAGCTCATGATATGCTCCACATTTTCTTTAGTGTCAAGGCGGTCAGTAAAATTCGTTAAGGTGGTAAAATAGGCGAAAACAGAGAGTAACTTAGTGTTGCCAGGAGTTGCAAGAGTTGCCAGAACTCCCGGCAGAAATCGGGTGAGCCGGAAACAGTCGTAACATTCAATTGGCTTAAGCTATTAATGTGTTTTAGGACTCACTAGAAAGCGTGTAAAGTTTTCTATACTTTTGTGAAGGTTTTGATAATTTGTACTGTTCTTACCAGAGTTAAAAATTGCTAGTTTCTATAATTGTTTTCTGTCATCGATTTTGTGCAAAGCCTAGTTACTTTCTTTTGTGCACCAGTCATCTTACGTTAGTTCTTTTGGCATAATACTAGGTGGGCATGCTAGTTGACTTGTTTTAAAAATCTACCACCCCTGCAAATAATGATGATGATGCCGCTACCGCTGCTTCCGATGTCAACAACCCGTTTGTGCCTTCGACACCGATAGCGATGCTTAGGTGTTGTTGTTGGTTTGTGTAGCGTATGCAAATAAATGTAGTATGCTAGACTAAACCAGTGGCTTGTAATCGCGTAAACGATAGGTGGTAAGGTCTTTTGTATACTTAGGGCAACCTAATAAGCAATCAAAACGTTGTAACTAAAAGGTTCGCAACATGGATGAATTTTAGGTGCTATCCCAATTGTCGGCAAGCAATTTCCAACCCCACGAACCAATCATCGGAACCTGTTTGGTCTCGATCCAAAGTTGTTTTATTTTTCCCATCACTTGGGATTACTACATTCCTTGTTAGTAAATCCTCCTGTGTAAATCCTGAAACTAGAGACCATCCAACCTTTTATTGTGCTAAGTTCTACCGAGACCAGAATTCAATTTAGTGGATATGTGATTCCAAATTGCCATTTGTTTTTTTTGGATTGTGCTTCGCCTGAGCGCTTCTCAAAGCCAAAGAATAGGCTATATGGAAATGCATGCTGCTAAATCAGAATTTGGTGAGGGAATCCAAATATGATGTTTTTCCGAACGGATGGCGTATAACTCGAGGTACGCAACCGGAAAGAAGAATGTTGTATTTGGAGACTCGTGGGCACTATTAGCTGTATCTCCATCCCACGACCCTTACACATTGAAATCGACATGGACTTGCCATGATCATGGAAGCTTCTGGTTGTACCCCAAAACTCTAAATCATTCCTGTCCCAACGTTACCATCATCTTTACCCCCCATAACTCTTCCAAATCTCGGGACGAGATTTCTTTAAGGGGAGGGCTGTGACATCCCATGTCACATAATAGCATGTAAGCAATGTCAAAACCTTAATTACAGGAATTGAGCACTAATTAGAGGAGTGAACACATGAAATGATGAATTAGAGTATTTGAAAAATTTAAAATTTAAATCTAGTTTAAACCCAACAATTTAAAACTCAATGATCCTCAACAAAACTATGCAAATATTTTTGCAGATCCTTGTAGAGGAGATCAAAACATGATTTGAGGACATTTTGGTGTAATTTTTCTCATGGCACAATTCCCTAGAAAATTCAAACTATGTTTAAAAACAGCAGTTGTTCATGAATTTTTGTAAATTTTTGCAAGCAACATTTGAACTTCTGCCGATAACAAAAGTTGCTCATCATAATACACTGAACCCCAACAAATTTTGGTTTGTAAAAATATCAAGCGAAGTAAATTCTCCGGACAAAATCAGGACCAATGATTCGATGGCAGTAATGGTAAATAGGTGGGAACTTCTTTGAATAGCAACGGCCCAGTGGCCGGGCCACCGGCCGGAGGCGCTCGCCGCCGGCGCCCATGCCGGATTAGGCACCGCCCCGTCCTCGCAGCGCTGTGCCCCACCACGCGTCGAGCATCGCACCGATCCCTTCGCCCGGAAGCGTGCTCGCGCGGCCGTCGATGGCCCGGAGAATTTCCGCCATGGCCGCCGCCCTGCCCTTTTCCCGTGCGCCAGCCTCTCCCCGCACCGCAGCTCCCCCTCGTTGCACGCAATTGCTCCGCCTAGCTCCTGCGCAGCTCCCACCCAGCCTCCTAGCCTCCTTCTCGCCATCTGCGACCCCCAATTTCCAAAAGAACCCGAGGAGCCCCCGTTTTGCTCCTCGGCGTCGGCGAGCCCAAATCCGCCCTGCTCGGGTGAGCTCATGCGTCACCCGTGCCACTCGGTAGGTGCGCGAGGCCCTAACAAACGTCCTTGCTTCATCCCAGTGTCGAACCAAGCCGCAACGGTGAAGAAATTCCTCTTCTTCCTCACCGCCGCTCACCACGCCCCGCCACCCCGTCGACGCCGGTCATCTCCGGACCGCCTCCGCCTGCAGCTCTACGCCTTGACCACCCCCTCTTTTGCGCAATGGCGAGCTCGAGCTCCCACGCCGGAGTTGCCGTGTCCGCCATTGACCGTCGCGAGCGGTGCTCCGTTCGCTCTCCCGCCTCACCACCCCCACCAAACGACGCACCATCCAACATCATGCGCAGGCGACCAAGCCCAGCCGCTACGGCGAGCCCTAGCGCATCGTCGGCGAGCCCCGCCGCCGCTCCGACGAGACCCCGCCACGCGCCACACTTAGGCAAATTTGAATCACGCTGAAGTTTTTGGTAAACGCCAAGGAAATTAAAAATTTCATAACTTTAAACCTAAGCCACGGATTTGAACGATTCAAAATGCGTTGAAAAGTTTGTGACTTGTACTTTAACATGGAGCACATAAACATGTATAGTTATGTAGCAAAAATAAATGTCTGAGCAAGTTTAAGATGCTACCGTGACCACACTGCTTAACAAGATTGTATATTAAAAATTGTGTAACTTCCATGTTCTGTATCCAAATTTCATGAGCAAAGGCTCGTTAGAAAGTAGATGGTGTATAATTTAACGTGGTAACATCATCCAAGTACCTTCTATATAAAACAATAAAGATACGAGTACTCCAAAGTGCTAATCTGTTATGGTCTCGTGACAACTTGGCGTTTTTGAAATTCAATAACTTTTAAAATACGAATCAAAATAAGGCAAATCCACATCCGTTGTAATCCTTGAGACACATACCTTACATGACCCTGCTTGGTTCACCCAAGTTCTATAGCAAAAATTGAAATTTTAAGCTCCTTAAGAAGACCTCACTTTAAGGCTGAAACAGACTTGAATCGAGGCAAATTTGTAAAACAAACTTAATCAAAATTTGAACATACTATTTCATTTGGCATGAATTATCATATCACACATGGTTCTGGTGCATTTGAGCATGTCATGATAAATTTTAACATTCTTCTTAAGTACACTATTTTTGCATTGTCCTTGCATCATAGGAAAGGCTATGAAAAATTCATATTTGCTTTTGGTGCTCAGTCATAAGAAATATTATGTTCATCATGGGGATTTTATTTAGAAGTGTTTTAATGCTTAATTTCTGTCTATAACTTGCTATGTTAAAATGTGCATAGAATGACATATAGCCATATTGCAATATTTAACTCATATGCAAGTGCTCTCAATATTGTCTATAGGTTATTATGCACACACTTAAAAAAATGTTAACATAACCATACCAATATTTTTGCATAATCATCAAGGGTATTCAAAAATAGGAATTTTAGTTGTGTTACCATAATTTTTGGTAAAGGTTAAATAGCCCTACAAATTCAGTAAAAGAAGAAAACAGATTCTGGTGTAGGATTTTTATTCATTTTTGTAGGCCGAATCTCAAGAAAAGTTCTATATAAAAGTTGTCCCAAATTTCATTCTACACCACTGGGAAAATTGGCAACCCCAACAAAAATCACGTTGACTTGCTCTTGACTGCAACAGTACCAGTGGCAGAATTTTCAACTTTGTGGGACCCACCGTTTCTCTCTTATCCCTTTCTTTCCTTCTCTCCTAAGTCTCTCTTATCCCCCTCCTCCTGCATATGGTCAAGATACAAGCCAATTCAAGTCTTCATCTTCCTCTTTTCTTTCTCCTCGAAGAACAACCACCATAGCTACCCACCATGAAACTCCATGCCATGGCTCACCTTGGCATGAGCAAGGGCCGCAAAAGCATTCACTTGGACTCCCTCCAACCCTTGCATGTTTTGTCTTCATTTATCCTCAAGCTCTCCCTTAGGTATGACATGAACACTACTTCTAGTTTCACCGTCGATTTTTGCTTCTTCGGTGAGTTCTTGCTTGAACTTAAGCTCACCCTAGTTGTATCACTTCCTTATTCATCTTTTGCAACCATCTCTTATGCTCAAATCACAGCCCTAGCCTAGGAAAATATAAGATCCAAAGATACACATGAGCTCTGATTTTGTTTTACTGTTCACACACCCTAAATCCAGAAAAACAGTAAATCTGTTAGCTACTTTAAACATATTCATATCTCCTGAAATAAAAATAAGAAAAATGCAAACTAAAATGTTTTGGAATCCTTGAAACATGAACTTTGCAATGGTCAAATGTTTTACCTATGTTTCTATACAAGAAAATAAACTTTTATGCAAAAAGAAATGGCATCATGTTAAGCTTTTAAAACCCATATTTAAATTTTGAAGGATGTAAAATTTATGAAAATTTACATGAGTACTTTACATAACATATTGGACCCTCTAGTACATGGCTTTTGTACATTCATACATGTTTTCATCATATTTATCATTAAATCCTTAGATATCACATATTTCCCTATAAAAGTTTAATTAGGAAAAATGTAAACAAAAATATCATATTATTTGTTTCCGGTGCTTATCATGAGCAAATAATGTTCTACCATAGAATTCATGTTTAGAAATGTTAAGTCATAATCATTGCCTCATGTATTGCCATATACCATTATATGCATAATTCATGTTAAGCTTTGCACTTCACGCATGATCATCATCTACCATGCCCTCTTTCATGTACATGGCAGCAAGGTAGTTCATATAGGTTTGTCTTCAATACATCATATGCCATGCTCATGTTGCCATATAGTACACTAGCTAAGTCTTATACAAACTACTTGTCATAATCGTGTTTCATTTTCAACGTAGAGCATGTGCTTTTATGATACACAGTCTATGTTTATTTTAATTAGAAGGTTGTCCCCATGACATATCCTGTATAAATTATCATCATAAGAAATCATCTTCATCCCCACATGAACATATTTATTTTATGCAAACATTGCATTAGATTTCGTTATTGAGAAAGTTCCATGAACAAAATATCTGTGTATGCATCCATACTCACATCATGCATTGCATCCATATAGGGACCCCGATCGGACAAAGAAATCGCGAAGAGGATCCCGCTGAATTGAACTTGGTTGAGTGTGCTAACTTCGACTCGTCCCAAGGCAAGCCCCGGTACATAATCCCACTTGTTTAGTTTTTGGTTTAAATTCACATATGTCTATGTTTATGTATTGTGCACTTACGTTTAGGAGTTGATCGCAACCCTAGTTGCATTACGTTCCCTATTGCCTATGGTCTTTGGACAGGTATAATCTTTTTTTCGATAGAATGGCTATGCTTAAATGAGTCACCGGTAGCAATACCGAGTGGTTTGGAGACATCTCGGTTTAGGTTTCAAAGATTGTTACCTCTCACATGATTAAATTGGAGATCGTACGGGGAAGTGCATGTGTTGGAAAGCGGTGACAAGGTTGGCCCTTGATCGCCATAGCCCCGTATGTGTCGGTTAAGGACCGTTCGTTGTGACTCCGCTAGCAAGTATTGAGTTGTGTACCAAATGCATACCTTCGTATGGGAGTTGGTAAACTGATGTAACTTGAGAGTCGTAGTGTTGGACGGTATCTCCACCCTTTGTGCAAAGTGTTGGTCACGGTGGATGCACGGGTTTGTGAGTAGATGGAGGGTGTGTTATTACCCTTGGACCCGACGCTACTGTGGTTGCATGTGGAATACACACTCGGACGGTGGACCCGGCTCATATCTATGGTGATCTTGTGAAAGGTGGCCATACGTGTTCCTAAATGATGCGTATGTCGTGCATTTGGGTTTCCCCTGCAGTGTGTAAATCGATATATATCACCGTCCCTCGCGGTGATTGAGTACCTCTTGTCTCGAGCAGATCGCATCGTAGTAATGACATGGAATATGATAATGAACTTGCTGTTTTTGAAGTATTAAATTCATGTATTGCAACCATGTTTGTTAGTCTTGCTCACTAAATTTATAATTATGTTTCAACCCTCTTAATTGGCTAAAACATGAAATTTTAGACTTAGCATAGGTGCTGTTTTTGGCTATTTCTAGCAAGCCCGGTCAGCCCCCTGCATACTAGGAGTCGGTTTTAGAAACCATTTTGTCGGGTAAGACTTGCGTAGTATATTAGATACTCGGGGCTTTGTTATTAACATTTTTGTGCAGGTGAGATTGTTGAGAAGAATGGGCACATCTACGGGCTGATGTGTTACATTTTAGGCAACTATCGTCGAGATCATCTTTACGCTTCCGCACATTATATATTAATGTATATTAAATCTGAATTTCGAACTCTATGTATAATAAAACTTTGAACTTCAGATATAAAATATGTCACTCATGTATCTAAACATGTATATCAAAATGGTGGACGTATCGTTAACGTATGTGCAATTAACGTTCGCTTCGTCGAATGTCTCCCGATATGATCCTGTTCGACAATCCCTCTTACCTTGCAAGGTGGGGATGTCACATGGCCTACGAGCGAGCCTCTCTCCTTTCTCTCTCTCTCCCGCGTCTCACCGCCGCCCGCGGGGAACCACCTCCCAGCGGCGCTGCCACGTAGCAGCTACGTAATTTTTCGGGTTGAGCATCCCTGTTCCGTCGAGGCGAGGCCGCTTTTTCCCACGGGAGCTCGTCGTCGTTCTTCCGCCGCGGCTCAAAATTTGTACTCGTCCGGTGAGCTATCAAGCCATTTCTTCATTCCCATGCGTGCGCAACTTGTTGCACAAGTTCCGAGCAGCTCGGAACCTTCTTTGTTTGCAGGTCACCGTGCAATTCCTCATCTTCTCCACGTCCGATCGCCGCCGTCTCCACCACTCACGGTGAGCACCATCTTCCGACCATGCTCATGTTTCCGGGATCCCCGTCGAGCTTGTGCATGCTCCGTAGTAGCTCACGAGTGCAATTTTTCCTAATTTCCGAGCTCTCGGGCGAGGTCCGCAGCATGCCGGAGTCGCCGCCGCGTCCGGACCTCGCTGCCGGCGTGGCTAGAGCCGAGCTCACGCTAGTTCATCCATGCCACGGTGTTCGCCGTGTCGAGTAGAGCTTGTTGGTAGCGCCGCGGCGAGCTTCGGCTCAACGCCGGTCAGCTCCGGTGACCGCGCCTCCGTCCCTGGTCGCCGCCGTGGCGGTGCCACACCGCGGGCCACACGCGCGGGATAGCGTGTGGCCACGTGGGGATCCGGTCCAGCCACCCCGTGGCCCGAGTGTGTGGCACGAGAATAGGTTTTAATTTTCAAAAATTCATAGAAAATTCAATAAAAATCGAAAAAATGCAAAACCAAATTGGTTAGACTCGGAAAAAATAAGATATATTCATTTATGAAATAAAATATCTATTTTGAGCATTTTTATTTCATAGATAATAATTAATCACATTCTTTGATTAATAAAAGCTATTAGTTTATGCTAATTGAATGTTTAATGTAAGAAAATAATTTAATTAAATGAAGGAGATACTGCATACGAAAGTAATTATGAAAATTATTTTTCCAAAATTAAACTTAAACATTATCATTTCATGTGGTTCCAATTTATTATCCTATTATCACATGTCATTTAAATAATGATTAATTATTGATTAATAAACAGGGTTAATTATTAATTAATGAACCTAAGTAATTAGTAACTAATGAACATAATCAATTAGTAATTAATGACCATGGTTAAGCATTAATTAATGAGCATAATTAATTGTCAATTATTAATTAATGAACATGCTTAATTATGAATTGTTCATTAACCAAATTGAGGAATTATTAATTGTTAATTGTTAATTGTTAAATATTGAACATAATTAATCCTTAATCATTAGTTGATGAACATAATTAATAAAATCTTGGCATAATCATATCATATTCATTCATGTATGCATGGTTGTGATTCGCGACGCATTGTTGGTCGACCTAGGTTCCGAGGTGATCGAGGTTCCACCCGAGGTCGAGGTAGGCGAAGGAATCCCGATGTCGACCCACACGCCGAGGAAGCTAACCCCGACTCGCATCCAGGCAAGCCCCGTGCATCCTACCTATGTTTTTAAATATTTTATTTTATCACATAGTTCGGTTATGTTTGTGCATTAGGTGCTAGGGAATGATTGATACCTAGTTGCATTATGATAGGTTTCCGTTTGTTTATACTATACTTGGTACAGGTAGCTCAATAGAAGCTAGGCTTAATTCATAGTCACAACGGTAGATATTTTAGGTAATCTTAAAGCATGGAGGCTTTAAGGATTGATGTGGTAACAGCAAGATGAAGAGAGTGTTAATGAAGTTGAGACCGGACGGGCCCTGTAGGAGAAAGGGAAAGACGGAGATGAGACCTTGCAAGGTGGCAGCCCCGTCCGAGTCGGTCAAGGACCGTACCATTGTCGGCTTAGTTGAACAAGTTTGAACGTACCGTACTACATGCTGGTATCATGGGTCCAGCAAGCTAATGTACCCTACCACCCCGGAGATATAGCGTAGCCGGCTCTCTTTTACCGGCTGTTAGTGAGAGGTTAGTCTCACGGGAGGGAGATGGGTCGGCCACGAAGGAAGTCGTGGAGTCGTCATACTCACGGGGAGTTGGAAATGGCTAGTCTTCCGTCAGGTGCTAGCGGGAAAAGTTGTCATATACGACCGAGTGGGGTGCGTATACGTCGTGTAGTCGGGTTTTGCCAGCTGGTATAAAATCGATTCGAATCGCTGTCCCTCGCAGATAATGAGTACCGCTTGTTTAGCTCGTCACATCGTAGTTAAATAATATGGAAGATGAGGATGAGAGATGGAAGGAATAATGATCTACTTTGATCTTGATCGGCAAACTTGATTGCAATAGCTTTAGGTTGCAAATGTCAAGGCTAATGAACTTAATGTGAGCTAAAACATTGAAAGTAAGGATTCACTCTTTAGTGCTGTTTTCGCAAAGGAATAAACCCCACAGCCAAAAGCCTTTGCATACTAGGCGTCGGCCTTAGCGTGCCATTTTTGACGGGTCGGTCATGCTGAGTATTAGAATACTCGGGGTTTGTTCGTTCTCTTTCGGGGAATGAGTCGTACTTCCACGACTTAAATGGTAGCTTCCGGAAGAAGAGCAATGCCCGAGAGGAGGTTCCCTCCAATGGGAACGTACCCCATGCCGTGAGAAGGAAGGACCGTGATGTACGATGGGCTCGAGTACGTCACGTTGATCGTCCGATAGACTTTTGTTGTACAAAAGTACAAGTTTCCGCTGCAATACTCGTAGGATATTAACTTCAATAATGTTTATATTTCCGCTGTGCGAATGTTTGTATTTCGAAAACCTGGTTGTATTATACCATGATGTATATATTCTGGCTTGTATGAGATGATGTTCTATTGTAACTCGCTTTGTCGAGTGTCCCCCTGTACCGATTTCCGGGTGTCCTGGAGGGGATGTCACAGCTGGTATCAGCGCGGTTCGGAGGCAACAGATACAGCATTACAAGCTTATTTTTCAAAACGTACCACGGTGGTACGTTTAGAACACGAGAGAGTACGGAGCCCTATAAGGATGTAGGATAGTTAGATTTTTACTAACCGTTCGATGTTCGGATTTTGGGAAGTGCTAACTATTCGCGGTAGTTTTATATACTATAGTACGTATAGTTAGTCCGCCGAGCATGCATCATGTCATATTGTGTGCTAAATAAATATTGGGGTATACTTAGCTAGTTTCATAGTACTCGTATAGGTTGTACTTTCATTTTTCTTCTGTGGGAAGAAGTGTTTAACCAGTTTAAACATGTTCCCTGCAGATGCCGATGACTCGTGGTAGGAAGCGCTTCAGGAGGAGGAGGACGCACGAGGCTGCACGCGTCACGGAGCTAGAGCAGCAGATCCACCGCTTGGAGTTGCACGCGAGCCATGACCGACAGCCTAGGCGCTTGGAAGAACCGCTGTCGAGTGGATTGCCGGGAGGTACGGAGGTCCCACGCCAGGATCGCCGAGCTAGAGGAGCAGCTGGTGGAGGTTACCCAGGACCGTGACGGTTTTCACGGGGCGGCCATAGCGTTGGATGCGCAGCTGGCCACGGTCACCGTAGAGCGAGACGTCGCTCGCGAGGCGGACAAGACGCATGTGATACAGTTGGCGGGGATGACAGCGCAGCGTAACCACGTTGTGGACACACTAATCGAGGTGCGGAACCGGATGGGTCGGCTTGCGGCGATGTTTGACGGATCGGCCGACACGCACCACGCGCCGATACACGACCACGACGCACTCGCTTGTGCAGTTTTAGCGAGTTGCAGCAGCGGCAGCAGGGTCCACCGGACGACACCGAGGAGGTCTCCGGTATGGACTACGAGCCACCACCGGCCTCGCCAGCGGAGGACGTCGAGTCGGACGCTGACGAGCCACGCGCCGTCGGCTTAGTTGTGTTGTGACCTTACCGATGTAGGAGGGTAGTCACATTTTGCTGACATAGGTCGGATGTAGATAGGGTACTAGCAGATGTTGGTCAGCTGGTAGTGTATGAAAAGTTGGGTGTAACACCCTGATTTTCAAAATTCACAATAAAATAAAATTTGATTTATTTTATTAGGATGCTAGTATTTATCCTAGGTTAAGAATTAAATTTCTATTTAAATTAATTATTTTATTATTATTTATAAAATCATGTTTGTTGCATACATGCTGATAGTTGCATTAGGTTTTATTTGGTTGAAAACTTGATTTCGAAAATCGAATAGAATTCGTTTCGAATTATTATTACCAACTAGTAAGTAGAAAATAAGAAAAGGAAAAGAAGAAACCGAATCCCGGACCATGGGCCAAATCTCCCGGCCTAGCATCCTTTTCCCTCTCTCCTTTTCTTCTTCCTTACTCCCGGCCCGATTCAGCCCGCCTCAAGCCCGCGCGAGCCCGTCCCCAACCCAAAGCGAATCGGAGGTGAATCCGCGATCGATTCCGATCAACTTTGGAGTGCGTGCCACCCCGCACCCCTATAAAACGTGCCGCACCCAATGCCACTTTTTCCGCAACCAAAAGCCCCAAGGTCTCGAGCCCTAGCCGCCGCCATCACCGCCGTGAGCTCGCGTCTCGTCGCGCCGCCGCTCGGAGCGTCCGCACCGCCCGTGGACCCCGTGCCGGCCTCCGTGACGACCCACCGCCACCGCCGACAAGACCCGCCACCGCCCGTCGCTCGAATCGCCCCCGCGACGCCGCCGAAGAGCTCCGCCCGCTCGTCGTCGTCGCAAGCCGTCCCCGCCCTCTCCCGTCGTCGCGCGACCCCCTTGGTGAGTTCGCCGTGCTCCCCGCTCCACGTAGGACCCACCCGCACCGAGTTTTGTGCACCGGAGAGCTAGAACGGCCAAGCTCCGGCGAGAACCCTAATGGCGCCGCCGTCTCCGCTCGCCGCCGGTGCGAAGCCCCGGCCGGACCGATCCGGACCGTCCGATCCTAAATCTGCGGTCCAGATTAGATTAATCGAACGATTACGGCAATTTTACATAAAGACCCCTGTCGTCTTAAATAATTAATAAAGAACCCCCCACTTTTACATAAGCACCCTTAGGTTAATTAATAATTATAATTTAATCCTGTTAGGGCGCGGCATTGTAATTTTTACACTTAAGCCCCGAGTAATGTTATAATTATGTTTAGGTCCTGTAATTTTACATAAACACCCCTAAGTTTTTCCTAAATTATATTTTAGTCCCGTACTTTTTCATTTAGGCCCCTAAACTTTCCATAATTACAAATAGGTCCCTGTAACTTGTCGGTAATTACAAATAGGTCCCCGAAGTCTGCTGTTTTACAATTTAAACCCTAGATCTTAAAACGTTCATAACTTTTAGCTCGTAACTCCGATTTAGGTGATTCTTGCGCTCACGAGTTTGTAGTGACGAGTACTATTTAATGGTACTGTTTTCATAGACAATAGGCATTGTTTGGTGTACTGTTTCTTATTTGCTATGTATGTGTGTTTTCCGGCGTGACGAAAATAGACGAGGAAGAGTACGAGGATTTCCAGGACCCGTAGTTTGAGCAGCAGCAGCAAGAGGAGACAGGCAAGTGTCCTTGATGCACATTGTGCCTACTTTCTTACTTTCCGAATTTACATTACATGCATTACGGTTTAATTTGAATCCTATTTGTGTCATACCCTGTTCCTTATTCTACCTTGTCGCCTTGGTTATGGTGTAGTATGTTAGGATGGGTACGTCATTGATAGTTGCTTTTAATGGGGTTCAAACTGAACTAAACGCTAAGCTTGATTAATTATTCACTTGAACATAATGATCATGAATTGGGGGATGCTTTTTAGCAACATGGAACTTAGGTGATCCCGACAGGAGGATGTGGATGATGGTGCGGGAATGCACAGGTACTCGTAGTAGTACTATTGGGCTGCGGTAGTACCTGTTGGGGATCATAAGGACCGGTTCTTGGAGCGGCAACCCAGGACTTCCGCACAAAGCACGGGGCTGATAATGGGTAGGTAAGGTTTAGTACCGAGGTAGCTTCCCGGTTCCGCAAGCGTCGAGGAAGGATGAAGGAAGGAGGTGTCTTCCGGATTCGGGCGAGGAAAGGCGGAGTACTTCAAGCCATGGTGCAAGAGGGGGCCTCCGGGTGATGCGTCACTTTTACGGCGGTGAAACCTTAGCATGGACGTTTTGCAAGCTGGGAAGTCCTTAGAAAAGACCTTGCGGTGATCTCTTGGCCTCATACCTTCGGAAGTGTGCTGGCATAATGGAGGTTTTAGTCACTCGAATAGTGATGGAATCACCGACCTGTGGGTAAAGTTGTGCAACCTCTGCAGAGTGTAAAAACTATTATTAACAGCCGTGTTCACGGTCACGAACGGCCTGGATCCTCACGAGAACTAGAGGGATGGTTTGGGTGGAGTAACCTTTTGGTAGCTACAAGCGGGGTAACTTGTAGTGAGGTGAGCTACGAGCGGGGTAACCTGTAGTGTGGTTTCGTAAGTGGGGTAGCTTGCGGTGGTTAACAGGTGGGGTAACCTGTTGGTGCTTTTATCACATAGTAAATAGGTTGTTTAATTAACTTGGCTAGTATAGGTGCTTCTATTGCAAACCCCGTGTCGGCTTTCCTTTTTATACAGCTTGCATGTCATTTTTCCCACACTTGCTGAGTACGACATGTACTCACTCTTGCTATTTCCTGTTGCCATACACTACTGCTGCTCGTAAGCCGAAAGGAGGTACCTTGATGAAGACTACTACTAGGCGTGCGTTTCCCGGTTGATTGCCCGTGGCGTATGGAGTCTTCCGCTGAGTTTAGTTTAGTCCTTTGAGACATTTTCAATAAAGTTATGTAATAAAGATACGCTTGAGACGATGTAATAAGTTATACTATGACATTGGTTATACTTGTTATTTCACTATTGTCTCTATATGTGTGATTAACCGATCCCGGCACACATATAGCTATGCATTCGGTCTTGGCCTTAAGACTGGGTGTGACAAAGTGGTATCGTAGCCGTGTCAACCGTAGGACGCTAGTTTAGTTAGAGTCTTCGTGTCTTAGCTATTATTTTAAAAGCTTATTCTCAAAACTATATATATTACTTAAAACTTGTTTATCTATACTCATCTTGTTGCTTTTACTACCTTCTTGTTTATGAAAACACTTTACTAACCTCCTCTATTCAAAACTTTGTAGATGGTTCGTTGTAAGCTCACTCCGCGCAAGAGAGTGGTTGTTCAGCCCACTCGCATCCCCGAGGGCGCTGCTTGGATGTGCCAGCCCGCCATGGTGGCTCACTCCAATGGACCGCATGCTGGCTACTACCCCAACACGCCGTCGTACATGCTTCAAGGGCTCGGTTTCCACGACGCTCCTCTCTACATTGGAACCAGGACAGCGCTGCGTGGAAGAGGCTACCGGTGGAGGGTGTCGGTGATCCTCTACCGCCAGTGCACAAATGACGGCATGCGCCGCACCCTTCGTGAGCACCACGCCACCGCCCCAAGATCTACCTTCGATGCTGGGATTCGCGATGCTGCTCGTCAAGCTCTTCTTGTGTTACGCGCCGGGAGGGACACCGATATGCGCCACTCCCGGCTTGCTCACTTCCCCTACGAGAGATAGCTGCAGCTTGGACACTACAGTGATGCCCGCGCCTGCCGGAGACACCGAGTGACGGACTTCAGGAGCAAGTGCGCCTCACTAGAGCTATGGACTTCATGCTGATCGAGGCTTTGGATGAGATTGAAGATCTACACCGCCACAATGAGGAGCAAGAGGAGAGGATCATGTCTCTCCATGAGATGCTGACCCTCGAGGATGAAGAGGACGAGGAAGACCCCGAGGAGGCGCCACCATCACCCACCGTGCCGCCTAGCTCCCCTCCCCGCGGAGAGCTTCGCGTTTGGCAACCGCACCACCCCCGCCACCTCCGGAGGAGTAGTTGTCCAGGAGAGTCATCACTTAGGTCCATGAGGATAGGTCGAGTAGTTAATCGAGTTAGTTAAAGTTTACCGTCGATAGATAGTCTTAGTCTTAGTACGTCCTCATGCTTGGTTTGCTACAATGTTTGGAGTGATGCTTGTCATTTGGAGTTTTTGTTTGAGTGTCGATGGGATGTAAGGCATGTCTTACAACCATCCGTTTATCATACATTAATGAGTTAATAAAGTATTAGTTTGGGTTATATTCTCTCTTTAGTTCTTTTATCTATATCCTTATCACCTCTCCATATCATTTGTTTATACTCATTCATAGCTATTTATTTCTATCTCATGGAATATCTATGTTGCCCGTTGATATGTGCAATTTCCTATAATATTGCTCATCTCCTGCGTAATTCTTATTATCTACCCTTTATCTTACACTTGTCGCTCTATTTCTACCTCCATCATGTCCTTGATTATCTTTATCATGATCTTTTCCTTGTTGACCGTGCAAACATGAAGTGAACTTTTCAATCTCGTTTGACTCAACGGATGGCGAGGCGCAACAACAACAACAACGACAACGATGGGGATGCACCACCGGAACCTACTCGGCGCAAGTTTTGGCCATGCAAGCCCGGATCCTTCGGACCATGCAGCAGAACATGATCCGGATGCAGCAGAACCAGCAGAACCACCGGAACCGGAACCACGAAGCGCCGGCTCCGCCACCTAGGGATAAGTTGGGAGAGTTCCGGAGGACCAAACCCGTGCCATTCTCACAAGCTAAGGATCCTCTTGATGCTGATGACTGGTCGAAGACCATTGAGAAGAAGCTGCTAGTTGTTCGAGTGCAACGACGGGGAGAAGGTGTCTGTATGCTTCGCACCGGCTTGAGGGCCCAGCTGCTGAATGGTGGGAGGCATTGGTGAATGCCCATCAGGACCCAACTAATATCACTTGGCAGGAGTTTGTGACCAGTTTCAGGGCTCACCATGTTCCTCGTGGTGTCATGAAAGTCAAGAACAAGGAGTTACAGGACTTGGTGCAAGGTTCCATGTCCGTCGGTGAGTATCCGCACCGCTTCACTCAGCTTTCACGCTATGCTCCAGGAGAAGTGGACACCGATGAGAAGAAGCAAGAGCACTTCCTGGAGGGACTGAATGATGGTCTCGCTTATGCTTTGGAGTCTAGGGACTTTGTGAACTTCCGAGTCCCTAGTGGATCGCGCACCGATTCCGGAGAACAGGAGGGGTAGGATGGATCGCAAGCGCAAGCTGGAGCGCCGAGCACAGCAGGAAAGGAACAACTCTAAGCCCCGTTTCAGTTCTTCATCTGCGGGACCCGTCTACCGTCCAGCTCAGCGGGGTGGACAGCAGAGTGGCCAGCGAGAGGACCCAAGGTGCTTGGGCAAGGCTATGGTACTCCTCGGCGTCGGATGCAGCGTCCCAACAACAATCGGGCCTCATCAACTCAGCGAGAGACCCAACAGTGGACAGAACACCGGAGGCCGTGGACCCTGTTTCCGTTGTGGACAGGTAGGACATTTTGCTGATAAGTGCCCTCGGAATCGCCCAGCTCGGACTCCGGCTCAAGTTGCTAACAACACTCCAAGCCGCAATGCCAATGCTGCACCTACTCCAGCTAAGCGAGAATCAAGTCCGTGCTCGTGTCAACCACGTGGAGATTGAAAGTGCTCGAGGAATCTCCGGACGTCGTGATTGGTATGTTTTCTGTCTATGATCAAAATGCAGTTGTCTTATTTGATACTCGGAGCATCGCATTCATTCATAGCTGCCGTTTTTGTTCAAAAACATAATCTACCCATGTCAATGCTTAAGAACCATATGATAGTTACTTCCCCGGGGGAGAGATGCATGCTAGGCAAGTCTGTCCTAAGGTAAACCTTATCATAAGGGGGTAGATTTCTCTGCAAACCTAGTCGTTCTCGAGTCAAAAGGGATTGATGTCATTCTGGGGATGGATCTGGTTGAGTAAGCACAAAGGTCTGATTGATTGTGCTAAGAAGGCAGTAAGGTTGACAACTGGTTCGAGAGAGGAAGTGGAATATGTGGCTGAGGCACTCATCACTACCCAAGGGGCAGTTAACCACATTGTGTTGAATAATTTGGAGGGTACTTCGGTTCGGGAGATCCGTGTGGTCAGCGAGTTTCCCGATGTCTTCCCGGAGGAGTTACCGGGTATGCCACCCGACCGTGACATTGAATTTGTTATTGAATTAGTTCCTGGTACAGCTCCTATTTTTAAGCGACCCTATCGGATGGATAGTGAACAGTTAGCTGAACTTAAAACCCAATTGCAAGAACTCTTAGATAAGGGTTATATCCGCCCTAGTGCATCACCATGGGGAGCCCCGGTTATTTTTGTTGATAAGAAGGGAGGTGATCGGAGAATGTGTGTAGATTACCGTGCACTCAATGAGGTTACAATCAAGAATAGATACCCTCTACCACGGATTGATGACTTGTTCGATCGGTTGAAGGGAGCCTGTGTATTCTCCAAGATTGATCTTCGTTCAGGATATCACCAATTGAAGGTCCGAGCCTCCGACATCCCCAAGACGGCCTTCATCACTCGGTATGGATTATTTGAGTATCCGTTATGTCCTTTGGTTTGACCAATGCTCCAGCCCACTTCATGTATCCGATGAACAAGGTCTTTATGGAATATCCGGACAAGTTTGTGGTTGTTTTCATTGATGATATCTTGGTATTCTCAAAGAATGAGGAAGAACATGAGGAACATCTCCGTCTTGTTCTACGTAAGCTTAGGGACAATCGGTTATATGCTAAGCTCGGTAAGTGTGAATTCTGGTTGAAAGAAGTTGCTTTTCTTGGTCACGTCATCTCGGAAGGAGGGATATCCGTGGATCCTGGTAAGGTCGATGATGTGTTGAGTTGGAAGTCACCGCAGAATGTCTCGGAGATCGGAAGTTTCCTCGGTTTGGCAGGATACTACGGACGGTTCATCGAAGGATTTTCCAAGATAGCAAAGCCTATGACAGAATTATTGGAGAAAGGAAAGACTTTTGAGTGGACACCTCAGCGAGAAGCTAGTTTCCAGGAGTTGAAGCAGAGGCTTACCGCGAGCACCCGTTCCGACCATGCCCGATATGGAGAAGCCCTTCTCTGTGTATTGTGATGCATGTGGACAAGGCATAGGATGTGTGCTCATGCAAGAAGGAAGAGTCGTAGCCTATGCATCGAGGCAGTTGAGGAAACATGAGGAGAAGTACCCTACGCATGATTTGGAATTGCTAGCGGTGGTTCACGCTCTCAAGATTTGGAGACACTATCTCATTGGGAAGAGGTGTGAAATCTACTCGGATCATAAGAGTTTGAAATATTTCTTCACTCAGTCCGATCTGAATCGAGGCAGAGTCGATGGTTAGAACTCATCAAGGATTATGACTTGGAGATCAACTATCACCCCGGCAAGGCGAATGTGGTCGCAGATGCATTGAGTAGGAAGTCTCATTTGAACACATTGGCTACTAGAGAGTTACCGCGGATATATGTGAAGAGTTTGAGAAGCTTAACCTTGGTTGGGTGACTAACATGGAAGCCGTTGCAATGGAAGTGGAGTCTACACTAGAGAGTGATATTCGAAAAGGACAGCTTGAGGATGCTGCCATTCAGGAGATCAAGTTACGGATCCAGGAGAACAAGGCCCCGTGTTTCACTCGTTGACGATCAAGGAACACCGTGGTACAAGCAACGGATCTCGTGTGCCGGATGTTGAGGAAATTAAAGAGTTGATACTTCGAGAGGCTCATAACTCGGCATACTCTATGCACCCAGGAGGCACTAAGATGTACCATGATTTGAAGACTCGCTATTGGTGGTCCGGAATGAAGAGAGCCGTAGCGAGTATGTGGCTTTGTGTGATACATGCCGGAGAGTCAAGGCAGAACGGCAACGACCAGCTGGACTCCTACAACCACTCAAGATACCCGAATGGAAGTGGGAAGAGATCGCAATGGATTTCATTGTGGGTTTACCTCGGACTCGGGGAGGATATGATTCTATATGGGTTATTGTGGATCGATTGACCAAAGTTGCGCATTTTATCCCTGTCAAGACCACGTATATCGGGCGAGAGGCTTGCAGAGCTGTACATAGCAGAGATAGTGTGTCCGCATGGTGTTCCAAAGAAGATTGTGTCGGATAGAGGTACGCAGTTCACCTCCAGGTTTTGGGAGAAGTTACATGAGTCTTTGGATACAAAGTTGAACTTTAGTTCAGCCTATCATCCCCAAACGGACGGACAGACCGAGAGGGTGAATCAGATTTTGGAGGACATGTTGAGGTCGTGTGCACTCCAATACGAGTAAGAGTTGGGATAAGCTCCTTCCATATGCAGAATTCTCCTACAACAATAGTTACCAAGAGAGTATTAAGATGGCACCGTTTGAGTTCTTATATGGCCGCAAGTGCAGAACACCTTTGTTTTGGGATCAAGTAGGAGAGAAATTACTGTTTGGTCCTGAGATTCTTCAAGAGGTCGAGAGACAAGTTCACATCGTAAGGGAGAATTTAAAGCTTGCTCGGTCTAGACGGAAGAGTTACGCAGATAACCGAAGAAGAGAATTGAGCTTTGAGGTTGGTGACTTTGTATACCTCAAGGTATCTCCTATGAGAGGTTTGCGACGCTTCAAGATCCGAGGCAAGTTAGCTCCTAGATACATTGGTCCTTTCAAGATCATTGCTTAGATGGGTGAGGTAGCGTATCAATTGGAGTTACCACCGCATATGTCGGATGTCCATGATGTTTTCCATGTCTCTCAATTGAGGAAATGTCTACGAGTGCCGGAAGAACAGTTGCCCATTGAGGAGTTGACGAGTAGGAGAGGATCTTACTTATCGGGAGTACCCAGTAAAAATTTTGGATACCCTTGAGAAGGCCACAAGGAATAAGAAGTATCGTATGTGCAAGGTTCGGTGGAGCAATCACACGAGAGGAGGAAGCTACATGGGAGAACGAGGACGATCCGAAGAAAGAGTTCCCTAATCTTTTTCCTGATCCATCCGAATCTCGAGGGCGAGATTCATCTTAAGGGGGTAGGTTTGTAACACCCTGATTTTCAAAATTCGCAATAAAATAAAATTTGATTTATTTTATTAGGATGCTAGTATTTGTCCTAGGTTAAGAATTAAATTTCTATTTAAATTAATTATTTTATTATTATTTATAAAATCATGTTTGTTGCATACATGCTGATAGTTGCATTAGGTTTTATTTGGTTGAAAACTTGATTTCGAAAATCGAATAGAATTCGTTTCGAATTATTATTACCAACTAGTAAGTAGAAAATAAGAAAAGGAAAAGAAGAAACCGAATCCCGGACCATGGGCCAAATCTCCCGACCCAAGCATCCTTTTCCCTCTCTCCTTTTCTTCTTCCTTACTCCCGGCCCGATTCAGCCCGCCTCAAGCCCGCGCGAGCCCGTCCCCAACCCAAAGCGAATCGGAGGTGAATCCGCGAGTCGATTCCGATCAACTTTGGAGTGCATGCCACCCCGCACCCCTATAAAACGTGCCGCACCCAATGCCCCTTTTTCCGCAACCAAAAGCCCCAAGGTCTCGAGCCCTAGCCGCCGCCATCACCGCCGTGAGCTCGCGTCTCGTCGCGCCGCCGCTCGGAGCGTCCGCACCGCCCGTGGACCCCGTGCCGGCCTCCGTGACGACCCACCGCCACCGCCGAGCAAGACCCGCCACCGCCCGTCGCCTCGAATCGCCCCCGTGACGCCGCCGAAGAGCTCCGCCGCCCGTCGTCGTCGCAAGCCGTCCCCGCCCTCTCCCGTCGTCGCGCGACCCCTTGGTGAGTTCGCCGTGCTCCCCGCTCCACGTAGGACCCACCCGCACCGAGTTTTGTGCACCGAGAGAGCTAGAACGGCCAAGCTCCGGCGAGAACCCTAATGGCGCCGCCGTCTCCGCTCGCCGCCGGTGCGAAGCTCCGGCCGGACCGATCCGGACCGTCCGATCCTAAATCTGCGGTCCAGATTAGATTAATCGAACCGTTACGGCAATTTTACATAAACACCCACGTCGTCTTAAATAATTAATAAAGAACCCCCACTTTTACATAAGCACCCTTAGGTTAATTAATAATTATAATTTAATCCTCGTTAGGGCGCGGCATTGTAATTTTTACACTTAAGCCCCTGAGTAATGTTATAATTATGTTTAGGTCTCGTAATTTTACATAAACACCCCTAAGTTTTTCCTAAATTATATTTTAGTCCCGTACTTTTTCATTTAGGCCCCTAAACTTTCCATAATTACAAATAGGTCCCTGTAACTTTTCAGTAATTACAAATAGGTCCCTGAAGTCTGCTTGTTTTACAATTTAAACCCTAGATCTTAAAACGTTCATAACTTTTAGCTCGTAACTCCGATTTAGGTGATTCTTGCGCTCACGAGTTCGTAGTGACGAGTACTATTTAATGGTACTGTTTTCATAGACAATAGGCATTGTTTGGTGTACTGTTTCTTATTTGCTATGTATGTGTGTTTTCCGGCGTGACGAAAATAGACGAGGAAGAGTACGAGGATTTCCAGGACCCGAGTTTGAGCAGCAGCAGCAAGAGGAGACAGGCAAGTGTCCTTGATGCACATTGTGCCTACTTTCTTACTTTCTGAATTTACATTACATGCATTACGGTTTAATTTGAATCCTATTTGTGTCATACCCTGTTCCTTATTCTACCTTGTCGCCTTGGTTATGGTGTAGTATGTTAGGATGGGTACGTCATTGATAGTTGCTTTTAATGGGGTTCAAACTGAACTAAACGCTAAGCTTGATTAATTATTCACTTGAACATAATGATCATGAATTGGGGGATGCTTTTTAGCAACATGGAACTTAGGTGATCCCGACAGGAGGATGTGGATGATGGTGCGGGAATGCACGGGTACTCGTAGTAGTACTATTGGGCTGCGGTAGTACCTGTTGGGGATCATAAGGACCGGTTCTTGGAGCGGCAACCCAGGACTTCCGCACAAAGCACGGGGCTGATAATGGGTAGGTAAGGTTTAGTACCGAGGTAGCTTCCCGGTTCCGCAAGCGTCGAGGAAGGATGAAGGAAGGAGGTGTATTCCGGATTCGGGCGAGGAAAGGCGGAGTACTTCAAGCCATGGTGCAAGAGGGGGCCTGCGGGTGATGCGTCACTTTTACGGCGGTGAAACCTTAGCATGGACGTTTTGCAAGTCGGGAAGTCCTTAGAAAAGACCTTGCGGTGATCTCTTGGCCTCATACCTTCGGAAGTGTGCTTGGCATAATGGAGGTTTTAGTCACCGAATAGTGATGGAATCACCGACCTGTGGGTAAAGTTGTGCAACCTCTGCAGAGTGTAAAAAACTATTATTAACAGCCGTGTTCACGGTCACGAACGGCCTGGATCCTCACGAGAACTAGAGGGATGGTTTGGGTGGAGTAACCTTTTGGTAGCTACAAGCGGGGTAACTTGTAGTGAGGTGAGCTACGGGCGGGGTAACCTGTAGTGTGGTTTCGTAAGTGGGGTAGCTTGCGGTGGTTAACAGGTGGGGTAACCTGTTGGTGCTTTTATCACATAGTAAATAGGTTGTTTAATTAACTTGGCTAGTATAGGTGCTTCTATTGCAAACCCCGTGTCGGCTTTCCTTTTTATACAGCTTGCATGTCATTTTTCCCACACTTGCTGAGTACGACATGTACTCACTCTTGCTATTTCCTGTTGCCATACACTACTCGCTGCTCGGAAGCCGAAAGGAGGTACCTTGATGAAGACTACTACTAGGCGTGCGTTTCCCGGTTGATTGCCCGTGGCGTATGGAGTCTTCCGCTGAGTTTAGTTTAGTCCTTTGAGACATTTTCAATAAAGTTATGTAATAAAGATACGCTTGAGACGATGTAATAAGTTATACTATGACATTGGTTATACTCGTTATTTCAGTATTGTCTCTATATGTGTGATTAACCGATCCTGGCACACATATAGCTATGCATTCGGTCTTGGCCTTAAGACTGGGTGTGACATTGGGTCCGAGCTGTACAAACAATAAATAATGAAAAGGAATGGTAGTAATATATCTATGCAGTTACTAGTATAAAAGAATTGCTGAATAATAGGATTAGTTTCTGCTTGTGTCCGATATGCTTACTTCTCCACGAGAGATGGACAACACGAGTACCGTCGTTATTGAAGTAAGAGGACGAAGGGAGGATGTTCGTATAGTAAGGTTGGAGAGACAACTGCAGGAAAAGGAGGAGTTATTAGCACTTAGAGAGGCACGATTGCTAAACAAGGAGCAGCAGATTCAATTTGAGGATCAACAAGCGGCAACCGCCAATGCCCCGATCACTCGGTTAGAGCAAGATCTACTCCAAGCACACAATGCGCTACTCGAATGAAGCAATTGGACAACAACCTCCCGAGGATGAACCAGCAGTGAAGGAAAATCCCGTAGCTGCTGAATCGAAGAAGAAGGGGAGGATCCTGAAGAGATAATGGACGTGGATTCAGTCATAGATTTCACGGAGATTCCAAGACTAGAGGATGCGAGAATCCAAGGCAGGAAGTTCCATAAGTCAAGAAGTGACCTCCGGGCTTCGCGAAGAAGAGTAGACTGCTAGCTAGTAGCAAGTGAGAAAATTACTATGTAAAATAGGCGCTAGTTAAATAAAGAGCGTGATGTAACCACGCATGAGTGTACCATAAGGATCGTTGCCACTTGGATGTAAGTGTAGGTGCTTATGGAGTTGGTGATTGCTTTAATAAAGGTGGTTGTTGCATAAGAGTCATTTGGAAATTCTCATCTATGTATTCATGTTCCTTCCATAATTATGTTGGAATTCGGATGTACGTAAAATTTTCTTGGACAGAATGGTTGGAACAAGGAGACGTGATGAGCCGGAGAGTTCTCAACGCGGGCGGAAACACCAACCCCACCCCCAACATTGGCACGAGCAATCGCAGCTGTGCTGGATTCTAGCGCGAAGCAGCGAGAATTGTTGGAGTAGCTAGTTCGCAACACCTGCTCCACAGGAACGTCACCAAGGCCGGAATGCACGGGAAGAGAGGGTGACTTTCTCGGACTTCCTATCGGTTCGCCCCCGGTCTTCTTAGATGCGGGTGACCCACTGGAGGCTGATCATTGGCTCCGCACCATCGAATCGAAGCTGGAGTTGTTTCCATGCACCGATCATCGGAAGACACTCTTCGCTTCCCAGCAAGTGCAAGGATTTGCTGGAGCATGGTGGGCCAACTACAAGGCGATGTTCCCTCCAGGACATCAAGTTTCATGGGCCGAGTTCACCAAAGCCTTCGGGGAGCACCATATTCCGGAAGGTTTGATGAACCAAAAGAGGAAGGAGTTTCTATCACCGAAGCAAGGCGATATGAATGTGCATACCTACTCTAAGGTATTCAACCGTCTTGCTCGGTATGCTCCTGAACATGTGGACACGGATGCCAAGAACAAGAATCTGTTCAAGGAAGGAATGAATACCAAGCTGCAGATCACGCCTGGTGTTAAACAAGACGGATAGCTTCAATGATCTGTGAGTGATGCTATCGCATTGGAAGATTCTATCCGCCTTCATCGGACGGAGAAGAACAAGAAGAGGTCGGTTCGTTGGACAAGGAAGTGGCGGACCATCGAAGTACAGGCTGGTCTACACCGCACCATCAGGTCGGCGCTACCAGCACACGCCTTCTCGTCCGAACAACTATCGGCAGCCTCGGCCACCCCAACAATCTCAGCAGCAGCGGTCAAATCAATATCGTCGGCCTTAGCAGCAGCAGAATGCTCGGAATCCCGAGCCGGCGAATCAAGCACCGCAGCAGAATGGACCATCGTGTTTCAATTATGGCCGTCCGGGACATTACTACCGCAGCTGTCCATATCCTCGAAGGCACCATATGCACCTCACCCACAAGGACCGCCACGAGAATCAGCCCGGGGCACCAGCCAAGAATACACCGGTGAAGACCGGCCGTGCAAACTTTACCACGGGCGAGGAGCTACCCGAAGGAGGACAAATCTTAGCGGGTATGTTTTCTATCGCTGACCATCCTGCTATGGTTTTATTTGATTCGGGTGCCACGCATAATTTCATCGGCAAGTCATATGTTGCTAAGCATCACATCATGTCATCCAAAATGCGATGTGCTCATATCATTTCCACATCTGGGGTAAAATTCTTACCAATGAAGAAGCTGCCAATATGCCATTAAGATTGGGTAGCAAGGTTTATTCCACTTCATTAATCATACTTGGATGGGCAGGGGTTAGATGCAATTATTGGCATGCAATGGATGAATTTCCATAAGGCAGTATTGGATATAGCATCTCAAGCCGTATATCCGAACTCTCCTGTTCATGGTCGAGATTGCTTACTCTTAACTCTTCCCCAAGCTATGCTGCCAATGGTTAATAAGGTTATAGGTAAGAGTCTGGAGGATATACCCATAATCTGTGAGTACCCGGATGTCTTTCCACATGATTTGCCGGGATTACCGCCGGACCGAGCGGTAGAGTTTAAGATAGAATTACAGCCTGGAACAGCACCAATATCAAGAAGGCCGTATCGGATGCCGCCAAATGAGCTAGCGAGTTGAAGGTGCAATTAAAGGAATTATTGGACAAGGGATATATTCAGCCAAGTTCGTCACCATGGGGCTGCCCGACCTTGTTCGTGAAGAAGAAGGACAAAACATCGAGGCTATGTGTGGATTATAGACCTCCGAATTCGGTTACCATCAAGAACAAGTACCCTCTTTCGAGGATTGATATCTTGTTTGATCAATTGATGGGAGCCAAAGTCTTCTCTAAGATAGATCTTCACTCGGGATATCATCGGATTAAGACAAGATATGGACTTTATGAGTACCTGGTGATGTCTTTTGGATTGACCAATGCACCAGCACACTTCATGTACCTCATGAATTCCGTATTCATGCCTTAGGTGGACAAGTTTGTCGTGGTATTCATTGACGACATCTTGATCTACTCCAAGTCGGAAGAAGAACATGCAAATCACTTAAGGATTGTGTTGCAACGGCTAAGGGATCATCAGCTCTATGCTAAATTTAGCAAGTGTGAGTTTTGGCTAAAGGAAGTGCCGTTCCTAGGTCTTGTGATATCAGCCGAAGGAATGGCCGTTGATCCAAGAAAAGTTCAAAAAGTGTTGGATTGGAAGCCACCAAAGTATGTTTCGCAAATCAGAAGTTTCTTAGGATTGTCCGGTTACTACGAAGGTTTATCCCAAACTTCTCGAAGATTGCCAAGCCAATGACCAAACTATTGGAAAAAGATAAGAAGTATGAATGGAGCAAAGAGTGTGAGGAAGCTTTTCGGACCTTAAAGAAGTTGTCGACAACAGCTCCGATGCTCGCTCGACCGGATCCGACAAAGCCTTTTGATGTGTATTGTGATGCATCGGGAATAGGACTCGAATGTGTTCTAATGCGGGAAGGTCCGAGTGATCGCCTATGCATCTCGACAACTTAGGCGTGATGAGGAACACTATCCCACACATGATCTGGAAATAGCAGCGAGTGGTTCTTGCATTGAAAAGCTGGAGGCACTATCTCTTGGGTAATTTGGTACATTTATACACCGACCACAAGAGTCTCAAGTACATCTTCACCCAAGCAGATTTGAATATGCGTCAAGGAAGATGGCTAGAGTTAATCAAGGATTATGAGCTGGAGATTCACTATCACCCGGGCAAGGCAAACGTGGTAGCTGATGCTCTAAGTCGCAAGGTTCATTGCAATAATCTCACGGCTCAACTCTTGATTCGAGCACCTCCACGACGAAAGTGACGAGCCGAATCTTCGGATTATTCCGTACGGAGCTTTGACCAATTTGGCTCTTATCCCTACCATTCGAGAAGAAGTGGTAGCAGCTCAACGGAAAAGTGTTGGTATGGAACATATAAGAAAACGATTCAAGAAGGGCGAAGTTAAATGCTTTAGAGAGGATGATGAAGGAGTTATTTGGTTTAAGAATCGATTGGTAGTGCTATAGGATCTATCACTTCGCAAGAAGATCATGGACGAAGCACATACCTCTAAGTATTCTATTCATCCTGGAACCAACAAGATGTATCAAGATCTAAATCAAAGATATTGGTGGAGACGCATAAAGCGGGAAATAGCCAAGTATGTCAATGAGTGTGATGTCCGTCGGTGAGTCAAAGTCGAGCACTTGAAGCGAAGCGGGACCCTTACAGCCCTTGAGTATTCCCGAATGGAAGTCGGAAGACGTCGGCATGGATTTCATTGTTGGGTTACCACTAAGCCCACGAAAGCACGACTCTGTATGGGTTGTTGTGGACAGGTTGACTAAATCAGCACACTTCATACCGAGTACATACTCGGTACGCTGCCGAGAAGTATGCAAAGCTGTACATCGCTCGCATTCTCTATCCGCATGGAGTGCCGAAAACCATCATCTCATTTAGGGGAACGCAATTTGTCTCCAGATTTTGGGAGCAACTACATGAAGCATTGGGAACAAGACCGATACGAAGCTCGGCGTATCATCCTCAAACCGATGGACGACGATGAAAGGATTAATCAATAACTCGAGGATATGCTTCGAGCTCGTGTCTTGACCTACGGTAAAGATTAGGAGAAATGCTTACCGCTGGCGAGTTCTCGTACAACAACAGCTATCAAGAGAGTGCCGGAATGTCACCGTTCTAAGCTCTATATGGACGTAGTTGCCGCACACCTTTGAATTGGTCCGAAAGTGGAGAAAGAGTAATCTTCGGACCGGACCCGGTGAAAGATGCGAGAGGAACAAGTACGTCTCATTCAACAAAATCTCAAGAGAGCTAAATCTCGACGGATCAGCTATGCCGATAAAAGACGTTGAGAGTTGGTATTCCGAGCGGGAGATCAAGTTTATCTTCGAATATCTCCTACCAAAGGTGTTCAAAGGTTTGGAATCAAGGGCAAGCTATCACCCCGATACATCGGACTATTTCCAATCCTAGAAAGATGTGGAGCTGTGACATATCGATTGGAGTTGCTAGCCCACTTGACGGGTATACATAATATATTCCACGTATCTCAACCGAAGAAGTGTTTGAAATCACCCGTGGATATACCGACGATCGAGGTGGAACAGATTCATGACCAGATTTGACATATGACGAACGTCCGGTCAAGTTTCTCGACACCAAGGATCGAGTGACTCGACATCGGAACATCAAGTTCTACAAGATTCAATGGAGTAATCACTCGGAAGCTGAAGCTACTTGGGAGCAGGAAGAATTTCTTCGATCTAACTATCCCGAATTCGTTAGCACTATCGTCTAGTTGCTTCGATCGTGAATCTCGGGACAAGATTCCTATAAGGGGGAGGGCTGTAACAACTCTCTGAAATAAATGCATTTCATGTCATTCATGAGCATGTCATCATATTGCATTTATGAAATTATTAAATATTGTGTTAAGAAAATGCACATAAAATATCAAACTAATCGAAGATTAAAGGAAATGCTTAAAAAGAATTTAAATAAGAGAAAAGAAAGTGTTTAACATTTTTTATTGCTTAAATGTCATAAATAAAGATTTATAAAAGCTCCCTAAAATTATTTTGCTTGGTAAAAATAATTACAAGAAATAAACAAAGCTTCTTTTGTTAATTTATCTATGAATTTTTAATCTGAAAATAATTTGGAATCTTAACCTGGACTTAATAGGAAAAATGCCTAAAATACTTTCATTTGCACCCTTGAAATTTTTGGGAATTTTTCTGAACATGGGAAGGTCGCTTTTTAATTTTGAGAAAGTCAGGGGTTGTTTTTGCAAAATTACCGGGCCCGGCCTACACGCCAGCCTCTCTCCTTTCTCTCTCTCTCTCCAGCGTCTCACCGCCGCTCGCGGGAACCGCCTCCCGGCGGTGCTGCCACGCAGCAGCTGCCTGCCTTGCACCATTGTCGCCTTCCCGAGGCGATAAAACCCCCCTCACCCCTATCCCTTCCCTCTCCCTCTCTCATTCTCCTCTCCGGCCCCCGCCGTTTCCCCTCCCCGGAGCTACGCCGCCGAGCCGCTCCCATCGCTCCTCATCCGAACCAACGCCACCACAAGCTCCGCAGAGCACCCTTAAGCTTCTCCACGCCTTCAATCGGGTTGTGCATCCCTCGTTCCGTCGAGGCGAGGCCGCTTTTTCCCACGGGAGCTCGTCATCGTTCTTCCGCCGCGGCTCGAAATTCGTACTCGTCCGGTGAGCTATCAAGCCATTTGTTCATTCCCATGCGTGCGCAACTTGTTGCTCAAGTTCCGAGCAGCCGAGAACCTTCTTTGCTATGCAGGTCGCCGTGCAATTCCTCATCTTCTCCACGTCCGACGGCCGCCGTCTCCGCCACTCACGGTGAGCACCATCTTCCGACCATGCTCATGCTCCTAGGATCCCCTGTCGAGCTTGTGCATGCTCCGTAGTAGCTCACGAGTGCAATTTTTCCTAATTTTCGAGCTCTCGAGGCGAGCTCCGCACCATGCCGGAGTCACCGTCGGCGTGGCTAGAGCCGAGCTCATGCTAGTTCATCCATGCCACGGTGTTCGCCGTGTCGAGTAGAGCTTGTTGGTAGCGTCGCGGCGAGCTTCGGCTCAACGCCGGTCAGCTCCGGTGACCGCGCCGCCGTCCGTGGTCGCCGCCGTGGCGGTGCCACACCGTGGGCCACACGCGCGGGATAGCGTGTGGCCACGTGGGGATCTGGTGTGGCCACCCCGTGGCCCGAGTGTGTGGCACGAGAATAGGTTTTAATTTTAAAAAATTCATAGAAAATTCAATAAAAATCGGAAAAATGCAAAACCAAATTGGTTAGACTCGAAAAAATAAGATCTATTCATTTATGAAATAAAATATCTATTTTGAGCATTTTTATTTCATAGATAATAATTAATCACATTCTTTGATTAATAAAAGCTATTAGTTTATGCTAATTAAATGTTTAATGAAAGAAAATAATTTAATTAAATGAAGGAGATACTCATGAGATGAAAGTAATTATGAAAATTATTTTTCCAAAATTAACCTTAAACATTATCATTTCATGTGGTTCCAATTTATTATCCTATTATCACATGTCATTTAAATAATGATTAATTATTGATTAATAAACAGGGTTAATTATTAATTAATGAACCTAAGTAATTAGTAACTAATGAACATAATCAATTATTAATTAAGGAACATGAAAAAATAGTAATTAATGACCATGGTTAAGCATTAATTAATGAGCATAATTAATTGTCAATTATTAATTAATGAACATGCTTAATTATGAATTGTTCATTAACCAAATTGAGGAATTATTAATTGTTAATTATTGAACATAATTAATCCTTAATCATTAGTTGATGAACATAATTAATAAAATCTTGGCATAATCATATCATATCATTCATGCATGCATGGTTGTGATTCGCGACGCATTGTTGGTCGACCTAGGTTCCGAGGTGATCGAGGTTCCACCCGAGGTCGAGGTAGGCGAAGGGAATCCCGAAGTCGACCCACACGCCGAGGAAGCTAACCCCGACTCGCATCCCGAGCAAGCTCCGGTGCATCCTACCTATGTTTTTAAATATTTTATTTTATCACATAGTTCAGTTATGTTTGTGCATTAGGTGCTAGGGAATGATTGATACCTAGTTGCATTATGATAGGTTTCCGTTTGTTTGTACTATACTTGGTACAGGTAGCTCAATAGAAGCTAGGCTTAATTCATAGTCGCAACGGTAGCTATTTTAGGTAATCTTAAAGCATGGAGGCTTTAAGGATTGATGTGGTAACACCAAGATGAAGAGAGTGTTAATGAAGTTGAGACCGGACCGGCCCCGTAGGAGAAAGGGCAAGACGGAGATGAGGTCTTGCAAGATGGTAGCCCCGTCTCGAGTCGGTCAAGGACCGTACCGTTGTCGGCTTAGTTGAACAAGTTTGAACGTACCGTACTACATGCTGGTGTCATGGGCCCTACCACCCCGGAGATATAGCATAGCCGGCTCTCTTTATCGGCTGTTAGTGAGAGGTTAGTCTCACGGGAGGGAGATGGGTCGGCCACGAAGGAAGTCGTGGAGTCGCCATACTCCCGGGGAGTTGGAAATGGCTAGTCTTCCGTCAAGTGCTAGCGGGAAAAGTTGTCGTATACGACCGGTGGGGTGCGTATACGTCGTGTAGTCGGGTTTTGCCAGCTAGTATAAAATCGATTCGAATCGCTGTCCCTCGCAGTAATGAGTACCGCTTGTTTAGCTCGTCACATCGTAGTTAAACAATATGGAAGATGAGGATGAGAGATGGAAGGAATAATGATATACTTTGATCTTGTCCGGCAAGCTTGATTGCAATAGCTTTAGGTTGCAAATGTCAAGGCTAATGAACTTAATGTGAGCTAAAACATTGAAAGTAAGGATTCACTCTTTAGTGCTGTTTTCACAAAGGAATAAACCCCACAGCCAAAAGCCTTTGCATACTAGGCGTCGGCCTTAGCGTGCCATTTTTGACGGGTCGGTCTTGCCGAGTATTAGAATACTCGGGGTTTGTTCGTTCTCTTTCGGGGAATAAGTCGTACTTCCACGACTTAAATGGTAGCTTCCGGAAGAAGAGCAATGCCCGGAGGGAGGTTCGCTCCAATGGGAACGTACCCCATGCCGTGAGAAGGAAGGACCGTGATGTACGATGGGCTCAAGCACGTCACGTTGATCGTCCGATAGACTTTTGTTGTATAAAAGTACAAGTTTCCGCTGCAATACTCGTAGGATATTTACTTCGATAATGTTTATATTTCCGTTGTGCGAATGTTTGTATTTCAAAAACCTGGTTGTATTATACCATGATGTATATATTCCGGCTTGTATGAGATGATGTTCTGTTGTAACTCGCTTCGTCGAGTGTCCCCCTATACCGATTCCTAGGTGTCCCGGAGGGATGTCACAGCCGTCCCTTCGATGTTTGTTTCAACAACATTTCGCTCATGATTGTCGCCGGGGACTCGGGGCCGAGGAGGACGCGAAGGCCTGCGCTCCTCATCGGCGAGTAGCGAGGCTGTTGACTTCATCTCCTTCCTCCAACCGATTCTGCTCATCTCGCGCATCTTCGTCTTCGTCTTTGGAGGAGGAGTTGGGGAAGTTGAAATTCAGAGCACCTACCCCGAACCCCATACTGGGAGCAACAGTGGCCCCTTCGGTCCCGCCGGCTGTGTTGCGGTCGGAAGAGGCCGTTCGTAGCGCAGCCGCGAAGGCATACTTCCACGGGGAAATCGAAGTCCCATAGACGGGCACCTCGCCTTCTTCTTCATTGTCGGCATCGTCGCTATCCCCCTCGGGAACGGAGGGAAGAACAGCTGCAGAACGCTTGATCCGCACGCGCTTCAATCTGCGCTTGGGGGCTGCCTTTTCGGAGGACCCCGCACATCCTCCGAACCGATCTAATCGTCTCTTGGGGAGGCGCCCCCTCCTCCGTTTCGCTGCCTTCATCATCGGTTGGAACAAGAGGAGTAAAGCTTCTGCGCTTGCGCCGTCTCCCCTTCAGTGCAACAACCCGAGGAGGTAAAATAGCCTCCGGGTGCTTCGGATGATACACCCGGTTTAGACGGCCAATCTGTCCGCATGCCTCCGTGCGAGCTAGCTCGTCGGATTTTACCCCTCCAATAAGATAATAGGACCGCTCTTCTATTTCTTCAAGGATCAGGTCTGCAAAGATACGAGTGGTCGGAAAGCAAGAATAAGCGCAAGAATAGTGTCGAGTCTTAAACTCGGCACTAGTACTACCCGGTCCCTTACGAGCGTGGAATTCGATGGTGCAATACACGAACACACAGGAACACACGATTTTAGACAGGTTCGGGCCCTCGAATCGAGAGTAATACCCTACGTCCCGTATGTTATGTATTGCCTTTAGCGATTTGCTAATTGCGAAGTCTCGGAGAGCTTACGGGGGTCCCCGCTCCGCCTTATGTCCGGGGAGCTAGGGTTACAATCGAGTCCTAGTCGATTACATGAATTACATATATGGAATTCTATCTCTAACTTTCTTTATCGGACTACAAATTGTTCGATATCTTGCTCCTCAAGTCATTGTATACCAGCCTTAGTATCCGCCTTGTTTCCATACCGGTATACGTAATCTTCTATTATCCCAGCACCGGTCAAAAACCGATCTGTTGCCTATCGCCATTATCCGTATCTTCCTTGATTTCCTACCATGTCTCTGCGTATCCATTCCTTCATCATCTCGTATACCTATAAGGCAAGTATACGACAGCAGCCCCGAGTAATTTTTTATTTAACCTTGAATAAAACTAACCAGTCTTCCGCTCTGTTGGTCTTTATTCATGGTAAAATTAAAAAGAACTCCAATCTACTGCAAACTCGTTCTTTTTTCTTCATAAGTGCTTTAACAAGAAGCCCAAAAAAATTGTTTTTTTCTCCTTTTATATCACATAATTAGGTAGTCGCAGCTTATTCTTCTCACGGTGCGCCGACTAGGCGCACCCAATTGGGTATAGCCCCGACTCTTGGATCATTTGAACTTCTTTCAAATAATGCAAGAGTCCATTAGTTGATTCTTCATTATTTCCTTCGATATCCAATTACTACAGATTATTTCTTTCAAATTCCATCATTTTCCACTTCCCGAGATTTTCGCAGACCGCTCTTGAATACGATTGCACCGGTCGGGTGCACCTAATTAGGTATAGCCCCGACTCTTGTATCATCCGAGGATCACAAATAATGCAAGAGTCTTTCTTGAGAGACTATGCTTGGTTATTTTCCACTAAATCACATCCCTCTCAAGCAATTTTTGCTAAGAACATATTTTCCGGACCGGTCATACCAGCCTATAATTTCTTATCCTCTCGTATGTTTTTACCAATTTCACATAACGGACCGCCTAAATCAGTCTGGACTTAAAATTCACTTAACAAAATTTCACTAAAAATCACAATTCGGTTGATCGGACCAGTCTATCCCTTATATTCTCACAACGACTCGAGTCTCCAAAGCCTATAATCAGCCGGATGATTAACACCCATAGCCTAAGGCATCCATTATCACCGAGTGATGTAAAATCTAACTCTCTCTTACTACTCGAATCATAAAATTCAGCACGGCTTTAACTTTTATCCGAAAATTTCCATTTTTCAGACCACTTTTTTCTTTCATAAAAGCACGACGGCTTGTCCCGATGACCGTTAAGTCATAATTAACGCAGATAACGGATCATTAATTTCCTTATGGCCGTTAGGTCATAATTGCATAGTTACGACATTCCTCGGGCCTCTTAAAATAGGCCCAATAACTTTTCAGCCCCGGGCCCATCCCGAGTGGCTATAAAAGAAAACGAAAAGTCGACCTAGGTCAACCCCGCTCCCGAAGCTCATACGCGCCCACCATTCGTTCTTTGTTCTGTTGCGCTTTCCTTCCTCATAAACTAATTCAAAGCTTTTTCTTCTTCCATTCTCTCAAGATGGGCAAGAAGAAATCCATTGCTGTTCCCTCATCTTCTTCCTCCGTTCCTCGCGATCGGCTTCCATTTGGAGTTCAAGACCTTGGTCCCAGCAAGGTTACGGAGACTTCTCTCGAATGACGCAGTTAAAGATGGGTATCTTCCGCCTCAACCCATCTTAAACTGGAGTGTCCCTTCCCCGATCAAATTCTCCGGGGTATAGATGAATCTCAACAGCTAGTCTTCAAAGCCTTTTTCCTCCGCGGTCTTGATCTCCCTTGTTGTTCCTTTTTTAGAGGACTTCTCTTTTTACGGATGGGAGCTAGTGAATCTCAATCCTAACTCCATCCTGCAAATTGCCTTCTTCATCCACCTGTGTGAGGCCTTCCTTGGAGTCCTCCCGCACTTCAAATTATTCCAATATTTATTCCAAATCTGCCCACTCCCATCATCGGACCGCCAAGCTGCAATCGGTGGTGTAGCAATTCAATGCTTGGAGCGCGGACGAGTATTTTTCCTTGTCGCTGAACAAGAGCATAGCTCAATGGAAAAAAGGGTGGTTCTTCTGCGATAATCCCCAGCTAGCTCTTCCAGCCTTCGATGCCAAAGTAGCCAAGAACTTTCCTACTGCAGAAACCAGGGAAAAGCTCAAAGAAGACAATGAAGTTATTGCACTCCTCGCCAACATCAAATACTTGAAGACTGTTAGAGGCGTCACTACCGAAACAGTTCTCCGGAGCTTCATAGTGCGGGGAGTTCAACCCCTCAAGAGGCAAGAGCATCCAGCTTGGCTTTTCAACGAAGACACCGCTATGCCTTTGGATGGAACACTTCTTCCCGACAAAGAGCGGTTAGAGGTTCGCATTAAGCAAATGCTGCAGCCGAATCCAGATTTATCCGGAGGTACAAGAGTGGGTCCGGCCTTCAGCTCGTGCAATCCTCGTGATGCCGTAAGTAGCTCTTCCCTGTTTCGTAAATCTTTATTTCTTATTGCCATCATTTACTTATAAAGACTCGATCTCTATAATTGCAGAAAATGGATAATTACGAAGTCATCCCCCTCTTCCTCCTAATGACACTTGGGGAGAGGACTATGCCAATAATGCCGCTCCTCTTGCTGTTCAAGCCGGTCCGGCTCAAAGATCCACGAGACCGGTCTTTTCCTCTACCTCCAAGCTTGGCTCCAAAGATCACAAAGTCCGGGACCGTAGTTCAAGCTCCTAGTACAAGAAAACGTACTATCGCCTTGACCATCGGCAAACCTGCCGCTCCTCCTCGCTGCGTCCGGCGATACCCGCTCGGAGGCACAAAAACTTGAAGATCGTCGGCGGGAAGAAGACGCCATCGAAAGGGATCGCCAAGCAGCTCCGGCCATCCTTGAAGCTTCATTGGGGAAAACTCAAGGCACTTCGCCTCAATTGATCGTTTGTCGAAGGTCCCCAAACGGTCCCGGTATGGTCACTAGACCAGTCCGGCTGATGCCGGAGATTCAGCTCCAACTCCGCAAGCCAATCCAGCGGAGAAAAGAGCTGCAGACAGCAATGGTGGAGTTTCTCAAGGCCCACCCAAAAAGGTCAAAACCTCCACCGGCTTTAAAAAGCCTCGACGTATGTTTTTTGAATTATTCCATCCGTCAAAAAACTTCTTAGGTTCCAAAGCTCCTCGCTCTAATCAAATTAATGTCGCTTTTTCTCCGAGAGTTCCTTCTAGCTTCCAAGCCAGCATAGCTGGCTTTTTAAGAACCAGATCTTCCTCACAAGCTCCTCCTAGCAATGTTCTTGCTTCTTCTCCGGATATGCTACGGATCGGTTCCACTCCCGGCGCCTCCACCACCACTCTTGCCACTTCAACCGTAGAAGCTCAAAGTGCGACCCTCACAAAGGAACTCCCTGTCGCCTCAAGCTTAGAAACTGAAAAACAAACCTCCAACGTTGAAAACTCCTCCTCCGACAACCCTCTTCCCCGAGCCTCCTTATTTCAAATCCCTCCGAAGCTCTCATTGGGACCAATCCGGACGGAAGAAATTCCTCGCCGGGCCGGGACAACTCGTAAACCTTCCGGAGAGCCCAAACCGGCCAAAATGGTGATCGGAGAGGTAAAGGTGGATAGTTCCAGCGGAGCAAGGACTTTTACCGCAACGGCTCAATGGGACGCCCACCAAGAAGAAGAGGCCTTAAAGAATTTCTCGGAATCGGCCAAGTATATCTCTATCTTTTAATAATTTCTCCAAGCAACTTCCCTTTAATCTTGAAATTTCTTACTTTCTTTTTTCTTTTTAGATTCTTCTGAAAAGCTCCGAGATTGGATGAGCTAGAAATTCAGACAGCCATTCTAAAGGCCAAGGAAAACGACCTCCGGAGGAGAGAGGCCGATCTGCAGGATACCCATCGCATGATGGAAGAACGCCGACAAGAAATCATCAAGCTCCGTCAAACTAATCAAAGTAACATTCCCAACTTGCCTTGAACCTTGAATCTGTTGAATGAGAACTAGAAGCTTCATCGCTAGATCACAATCGCTTTTGTACATTTTACATTTTTCCCACCATCTCCTTTTCCGATTGATCCTATCTTTGATTTCAGCGCTTGAGAATCTTGTTGCTGCCCATAAGAAAGCTGAAGAAGTTCTTATGGAAAAAATAGCAGCTCAAGAAAAGGCACTGGAAGAAGGCTCTCGTATTGAAGAGCAACAAGGCGGCACGGATTGGAGAACTTGAAGGAGAGCTCATCTGCGAAATATAGCATACTTGCTCAAGCACTTCGCTCCAACAAGATGCTAGAGACCGAGAATGCTCGCTTGAAAGCTGAACTGATCGAAGCATTAGAAGCAGCGAAATCAGCTCAAGCAGAGAAATAGAAAGCCTTGAAGACTGCCTGAAACCGAAAGAATCCAATGTAAACATCAAGGGCAGATTCGGAGCAGCTGAAATCAGGCACAGTGCGTAAGTCCCATTTTTCTTTATTACTCTTATGTTATCTCTTGAACATATCGATCTTCAGCAATACCCAGTCTTTAAATTTACACTTGTTATTTTAGAACTTACTGCGGGCACAATTCGCATTCCGGAATACCTCAATGGCGGACAAACTATTGATCCCAATGAAATGGACCTCGAGTCCGCCATCCGGGCAATCCCGAGAAGGATCGGAGAGCACTCAAGGCTGGTCGCTGCTTCGGGAGGGGGACATATTGCCGCCATTATCCAATCGTGGACTCCGGTTGATGTTTGCGACTTCAATTTTATCCGGGATGGTGCCCACCCCGATACCATCGAAGACCGGTTCAATGAGCTAAGGAACTCACTCATTGGTACCGTTTCTGAATTGGTGGAAGATGTTCCAATTGATCCGTCGAGCGTCCCTCCGAATGTAGCACAAGCAGCTTTTGCCCTAGATCAAGATGCTCAAGATGCTTGCGATCGCCGCCGACATGACAGTAGAAGATGCCTTCGAAGATCTTGACAGAGATTTAACTGTAACTTCTTCTGATTCTGAAGAAACACTGGATAATAGGCTCGAAGGAAATCCCAAGACCGGTGACACCGGCACTTCAAGCGGTCCTGCTTAGAAAGCTTTGTAATAGGGCCATTTTGAATCTGAACATCTTTGTCGATTATACTTGTTTGCTTTATGAATATTAATCACTTTTTCTTGTTTTATGAATACTGGTTTCACCATTATGCTTACTAACTTATTTACTCAAGATATGATATAACATGAGCAAAAAAGCTAGTTTGTAAGATTTCCCAAACTGTTCTCAATACAACAGTTTACCAATGAGTATTCATAAAAAAGAAAGCTTATACTCTATCCTGTCCTGAATATACCAGTCTTAAACACAAGCTTATAATTTCAACGGACTGCTCTTATCAAAACAATCCATCAACTAAATGACTGGTCTTATTATTCAAGAATAGCGGCATATCACAGATTGCTCTTATCATAGCAGAATAACAAAATATCACGAGACTACTCTTTATCATAGTAGCCCCCTGGCTCAATAATTTAATTCAAAATTAAAGTATGGAGACACAAAAAACAAACATATTATTATTAGATAAAATTACTTTATTATAATAAGAAAGACTTTACAATAAATACTCTTTAAGTATAAAAACGACGAAGTTGATCAATATTCCAAGAATTTGGAATTTCTTCCTCTTCCAAGGTCATAAGCCTATAAGCCCCCGGTCTGGATACCGATTTCACCAAGAAAGGTCCTTCCCAAACCGGTGACAACTTATGCCTGTTCTTGTTAGATTGAATCTTCCGCAAAACCAAATCTCCGATTTGAAATTCCCGCGTGCGAACATCACGATCATGATATCGACGCAATCCTTGTTGATATTTGGCGGCTTGAATCGGAGCTTGATCTCTCAATTCTTCCGCAGCAATCAATTCAACCTGACGTCGATCATCATATTTTTCTTCATCATAATACTCGAACCCGGGCTGACACCATATTCACTTCAGTAGGTAACATGGCTTCCGATCCATATACCAAAGAAAAAGGAGACTGTCCCGTAGCTCTGCTAACATTAGTGCGCAAACCCCAGAGCACCCAGGGCAATTCCTTAACCCATTTTCCCGCATAAGGCTTCAATCGGTCAAAAATTCTCGGTTTAAGACCGGTCAAAATCATTCCATTAGCTCGTTCCACTTGTCCATTGCTCTGCGGATGTGCCACCGACGCATATTGCACCTTGATCCCTAAACTCTTAGCATAATCTTTGAAGAACTCTGAAGTAAATTGAGGCCCATTATCAGTAATAATACTGTATGGAACCCCAAAACGTACAAAAATGTTTTGCAAAAACTTGATTGCGTGGGCCGTAGTTGTACTAGTAACTGCTTCAGCCTCGATCCACTTGGAAAACTTGTCTACTGCCACAAAAATATGCGTGAATCCTCCTGGTGCCCGTTTAAAAGGTCCCACTATATCCAGCCCCCAAGTAGAGAAAGGCCAAGTCATTGGGATTAATTGCAACTCCTGAGCCGGAGTATGAGGTTGTCTTGCAAAAAGCGGCATCCCTGACAGTTCTTAACCACTTTATGCGCATCATCCGTCGTTGTTGGCCAATAAAACCCCTGTCTGAATATCTTCCCAACCAATGTCTTCGAAGAAGCATGGTTTCCACAAATCCCCTTGTGTATGTCTTCAAGCAATTGAATACCATCGGAAATTGACACACACTTCATCAAAATATTAGCTCCACGTTTATACAATTCTCCTTCGAGAATTAAATAACTGCGGGCTCGAACTTCTAATCTTTGCTTCTCCACCTTATCCTCCGGCGTTTTGCCAGATTGCAAATAGTCAAGATACGGAGTACGCCAATCGGAATCAATAATCATAACATCCAATGGCTGAATACCACCGATATTGAATCCAGCTTCGGTCTTTCCTGGCAAACCCGGACTATCGGACTGGTTCTTCAAGACCGTTTTTCCTCCCGACTTTCACGAGACCGCCTTATCTTCGATTTCTGTAATAATAACCTTGGGCTCCATCTTTATAGACGGTTTATCCATCACCTGAAGAAAAACGCTAGGAGGAACCGCTCGTCGCGAAGATCCCGGTCTAGCCAACTCATCCGCAGCAGAATTATTTTCACGCGAGTATATGAGAAAAGCGCAAACCATCAAATTTATCTTCAAGTTTCCGAACTTCTTGACGATAAGCAATCATATGATCATCATGAGCATCCCATACTTTGTTAACTTGGCTGATCACTAACATCGAATCACCACAGATGTCCATCGACGGACGCCTAACGAAATGGCTACTCTCAGCCCATGAAGCAAAGCTTCATACTCCGCTGTATTGTTCGAAGCTCGAAAGTGCATTTGCAAAACATATCCGAGCGGCTCCTTTTGTGGAGTGAGAAGTACCACTCCAGCCCCCGCGCCCGAAAGCTGCAGGGACCCATCAAAGAACATCTCCCAATACTCCAATGCTTGAATTTCCTGCGGCACTTGCGTTTCCGACCACTCTGTTATGAAATCAGCTAATGCTTGTCCCTTAATAGCCGTCCGCGAAGAGAACGTAATTTCATATTGGCCAAGTTCTATAGCCCACTTAGCAACTTGACCAATTGCTTCTCGATTGCGAACAATATCTCCAATAGCGAACCCAGTCTTAACTTCAATGGGATGCGCTTGGAAATAATGCTTTAACTTTCGAGAAGTTATCACTACAAGCATATATTAACTTCTGCAATTGGAGATACCTTATCTTAGACTCAGTAAGAACTTCACTTACAAAATAGACCGGGTGTTGCACCAATTGCAGATGTCCTTCTTCCTTCCGATCAACCGCCGAACCGTGCTCACCACGTGGGTTGTTGCGGAGATATATAACTGAATAACCTCATCGAGCTCCGGCGGGACCAAAACCGGAGGATTACTGAGATACTCTTTAAGCTGATCAAGCGCTTCTTGTGCTTCACTGGTCCACTCAAACTTATCTTGCTTTTTAAGTAACTTGAAGAACGGAAGTCCTCGAACTCCCAGTCTTGAGATAAGACGACTAAGAGCTGCCATACTGCCCGTCAACTTCGAACATCCTTCAAACAACTCGGGGTTGCATGTTAACAATCGTCTGAATTTTTTCGGATTGGCTTCAATACCTCGCCATGATACCAAATAACTTGGTAACTTCCCGAATGAACTCCGAATACACATTTTCCTGGATTTAACTTCATGGAAAAGTTCCGCAGATATCGAAGGTCTCTGCCGAGTCGAGAGGAGATCTTCGGTTTTCGAGACTTGACCACTATATCATCAACATAAGCTTCTGCGTTTCTTCCCAATTGCGAATCCAAACAATGTTGCATACCACGCTGATACGTAGCTCCAGCATTTTTCAATCCAAACGGCATAGTCGTGTAGCAGTATGCTCCGAAGGGGGTGATAAACGCGGTTTTTATCCGATCCTGAACTCTTAACGGTATTTGATGATACCCTGAATAAACATCAAGGAAACTAAGACATTCGCAGCCAGCGAGTCGAATCAACAACTTGGTCGATTCGAGGCAGCGCGAAAGGGTCTTTGGGGCAAGCTTTGTTGAGATCGGTATAATCAACGCACATTCTTAATTCTTTAGTATTCTTTTTTGGTACAAGCACTCGGATTGGCAAGCCAATCTGGATGATACACCTCCCTAATGAACTTAGCTGCTAACAAACTAGTTATCTCTTTCTTGATAGCTTCCTTGCGGTCTTGGGCAAACCTCCGGAGCTTCGTTTCACCGGCTTCGCATCGGGACGCACCAACGGTGCGTGCTCAATCTTCTCCCTAGGAACACCCGGCATGTCGGAAGGCTGCCATGCGAAGATATCCCTATTTTCCTGGAGGAAAAGAATGAGCGCGCTTTCCTATTTATCCCCCAAGTCAGCCCCTACATGGGTGACCTTAGAGGGGTCCGACTCATCAAGCTGAACAGTCTTGGAAACCACCGTATCAGCCTTCAATTTCTCCTTTGCAATCTTCTTGACCGGTACTTCATCCTCTATCCGTGTCTGAACTTCCAAAGCTTCAGCCGCTTCTCTACTTTCTTGACGTTCAACTTCTGAATTGGTCCGGGATGCCAACTCTGTGCTATGCACCTCACAAGCATAAGCGGTCTTGATATCACCCCGGAATGACAGGACCCCGTTTGGCCCGGGCATCTTCAACATCAAGTACCGATAATTTGGGATGGCCATAAATTTCGCCGAGCCGGTCTTCCGAGGATAGCATGGTATGCTGAGTCTATGTCAGCCACCTAAAAGATGATATTCTCCCTTCTATAATTTTCCTTCATCCCAAAAGTCACCGGTAGAGAAATCTGCCCCAAAGGGTAACTATTCCGCCCGGGTATTATACCATGGAATGGAGAAACACTGCGCTCTAAATCAGCGACAGTCGAGGCCAAGCTCGAGCAGAGTCTTAGCGAACAAGATATCCAAACAGCTTCCCCCATCAATGAAAGTTCTCTTCAACCGCACCTTCCGAACAATGGGAGCAAGGATGAGTGGATATTTTCCAGCTTTCGGTAGTACCTCCGGGTGATCTGCCCTGCTAAATGTAATGGGGACCTCGGACCACCGAAGATATTCAGGAGTTGCGGGAGCAACAGCATTAACCTCCCGGAGTGACAATTTTTGCTTCGGCTTTGACTCATATGCGTCCGGGCCTCCATAAATCATGTTCACCTCTCGGGCTGGTTCCTGAAAACCTTCGTCATCCTCATTGTCTTCACGGTCCTTATCCTTGCCCTTGTCATCCTTCGATTCCCGTAAGCGGATCGAGGTGCGACCTTTAAGGCAAATTGAGCAAATGGCCTTAACGAGAAGCACTCTTTAGCTTTATGATTCCCATTATGGATCATACAAGGGCCATCCAGAAGTGTTTCAAACGACAATCGTTCTCTTGGACCTCTCTTAGGGGGTGTTGGCCGGTCTCCTCCATGAGACCGGTCAACAGCTGCAACAAGGTGATCAGCCTTACGCTTCTTGTCATTCCTGGATCCAGACTGGTTGCCTTGGTCATGCTTCGGCTCCTTCTCTTTGTTCCCACGCAGATTGACTACATTTGATTCTCCAGCAGCGTAATCATCTGCTATCTTGAAGCACTCGACGCCGTCATGGTGAGGTTTCGATTACGTCTCCCAATCTTGTGAACCAGCGCTTCACTCCGGACGCCGACTTGAAATGCAGCAATCACTTGCTGATCGGGAACATTGGGGATTAAGGCTTTCTTATTGCGAGAATCGCCTGATGAAATCGAGTGAGGGTCTCGTCGGGCTTCTGCTTCATCCTATTGAGGTCGAAGTAGTTTCCTGGCTTCTCACAAGTTGCCTGGAAGTTTTCTATGAACTTTTTGGTGAGGTCTCCCCACGAAGAAATAGATTTCTTGGGTAGGGATTGCAACCATAAGCGTCCAGCCTGCTCCATGCACATCGGTAGATAATTGGCTAGCACGAACGTGTCTCCTCCTACCGACCGAATAGCCGTGGTGTACATGCGGAGCCATTCAGCCGGAGGTGCTTTGCCATCATACTTGTCAATGGCCCCGGGCTTAAATCCCCGGGGTACTTGCGGATGCGTAAATCTCGCGTAAAGCGGGAATTACGAGAATATTCATCATCTTCCGGACCAGTCCAGACCGGTGACGGAGATCGACGGCTAGGGCGATGCCGGTAATTACGATCCCTGTCATCGTCGGAATAGTCGTAGTAACGGTCGTCCTGGTATCTATCTCCCGAACCGCCTTGTCCATCATTATTCGCCGGCTCCGCGTCCCGTGAAGGAGGCGGAGGCGGAGGTGGTGGTGCTGCTTGACGATCATTGTTCGCTGGTTCTGCATGTCGCGATGGAGGCGGAGGTGGTGGAGCCGCTTGACGATCATTGCTCGCGCGTCGGGGTTCGGCGTCTCTATCCCGGTTGTCTCGTCCTCGTCGGTCTCTAGTATCGCGGCGTCGTCCATCTCGATGGGCATGCCTACTACCATGCCCTCGGTGATCGTCGCGTGGATAATTTGCGTTGGTGGGTGGCGCCGAAGCTGCCGGCCCGTTGCGCGCGAGGTGGGGCAAGATCCCGAGGACAATCATCCACATGACCGGTCCGTCGCCTCTCATCTTCCTCATGTCTCGTTCGCTCCTCCACTCTTTACGTATGACGATCAATCAGCACGTTCCGAACATCCCGGTTATCATTGAGCGGTACCCGCAAATCTTGGTTGGGAGGTTGTTCATGTGCATCCGCGATCGGGGTACGCCGGGGTGCTAGCCTTCCTCCGGAAGAAGCTCCGTCGGACCGGGCCCTTGTCGGTCGTTCCGAATGGGAATGCGAGCGACCAGAAGATTCCGCTCGATCATGGACGAGCTGGTTTGTTTGGAGAGCCGCCGCATCAACTAAATTCAGCGCACGGCGCAATCCTGGCGTAGCGTTGAGGACTTCTTCCGGTATTGTTTCAAGAATCTGTTTCACTCCCACAATATTGTGGACCGACGATGTGAAGTCCCGAGCACCATTCATCTCTACTTCATGGAACTTAAATCCAAAGCTCTGCTGGAAGATCGATGGCGTCTTCCGCCGTGACATCCTCGTCGATTGTTGTATCCTGGAGATTCATCTAGGTCTCCGGACCGGTCCGATAGCGGGCCCGTAGCCGGGAGCGGTCGCGGGGCGCTTCCTCCGGCTAAAGCGGTAGCACTCGTGCGCGGATTCGCGGCTGAAGGTGGCGGAGGATGTTCATCTCTATTTGCCTCTTACGCTTCACGACGACTGCGTTCAGCTTCGGCTCTCGCCATCCTTGCCGCTTCTTCAGCGGCTTCCTCGGGAGTGAGTTGGCGTATAACAGGTCCTATCATGAACACTTGGAAGAAGACTGGAGCGTCTTCCTCGGAATCAATATCCAGCTCGGGAGAACAGCTTTGCGCCGTAGCCGGGCACCGTTCCGAGGCACAATCGTAGGGAGCCCGATGTTTCGCGCTAAAGCTACGTCGGGCCCTCTAAGTTCTGAATCGGAGGTATCAACCGTGGCAGGTGATCGCGCTTTAGAAGCAGCGGCCTGGCAACGAGTCGGATTCATCAACGACAATTTCCCGTCCGAGTCGGCTTCAAAGTCGAGGGACCCGAAGCGAATCTTGAAGCCGGGCTCGAAGTCGACGACAAACGAAGTGGCCATCGAACTCGCTAGGAACTCGCCGGGACCCCTACCTGGCGCGCCAAATGTCGAGTCTTAAACTCGGCACTAGTACTACCCGGTCCCTTACGAGCGTGGAATTCGATGGTGCAATACACAGAACACACGGGAACACACGATTTTAGACAGGTTCGGGCCCCTCGAATCAAGAGTAATACCCTACGTCCTGTATGTTATGTATTGCCTTTAGCGATTTGCTAATTGCGAAGTCTCGGAGAGCTTACGGGGGGGTCCCTGCTCCGCCTTATGTCCGGGGAGCTAGGGTTACAATCGAGTCCTAGTCGATTACATGAATTACATATATGGAATTCTATCTCTAACTTTCTTTATCGATCCGAGTCCTAATCGGACTACAAATTGTTCGATATCTTGCTCCTCAAGTCATTGTATACCGGCCTTAGTATCCGCCTTGTTTCCATACCGGTATACGAGAATCTTCTATTATCCCGGACCGGTCAAAAACCAGTCTGTTGCCTATCGCCATTATCTGTATCTTCCTTGATTTCCTACAATGTCTCTGCGTATCCATTCCTTCATCATCTGTATACCCATAAGGCAAGTATACGACAAATAGAAAACAACGAAGGAGTCCTTTGGGTACTAACCGGGAGCAAGTCGATGTTGAAGTTCGGAGACATCCTAGCTGCGTCCGGGGTAAAAACGGAACCCCAGTCTTGGCGAAGGGCGTAATCCCTGCTGCAAGGAACTCTTCGCACAAGTCCCTCATTGAGGCTTTCCGAGCAATCCGCTGCAGCAAATCGATGCATCGTTGAACTTCGCCATCCGCCACAACCTCCGGGAAACCTATGTAGCTGATCTCCGTCTGCAGCGAGTGAAGGTTGCGGTTGGGGTCTTGTTCATAGTAGAACCATTTTTGGAACATGGTCTTTCCCCAATGACCCTTGTACGCCTTCGCGGGCACGAGGTGTTCCATGTCATCTCGTGGCCGAAGGGCAACGCACATAAAGCTAAGCCACATATGATCGCCCAACGGGCTATTTATTGGCCGTTGTGTAGCTTGGTGCGTTGCGGCGAAGGCCTTATCGGAAGGCTCCGCTCCTTCCATCCGGAAGGCCCACTCGAAGATGGAGAGACGGATCATGCTGTTGAGGGTAATCTGTTGGATCTCCGGGCCAAAGAGATCCAACACCTCCCCCACGAATCGGGAGCACGGGAAGCGAAGGCCGCCTTCGAGCAGCTTGGCGAAGATGATGAGGCGCTCGAGGCGCACCACAGGAGTTGTTTCCTCCGGCGCAGGAATATGTGCTCGCTCCCGAGCGAAGCAGCTGTGCTCCCGGCCCATTTGTCCAGCTCGGCTTCGGTCGGGCGCTGGGTCCCGGATAAGAACCGGGAGGCTTCGTGTTGCTCGGGCCTACACGTTGGCCGGTGCGACGCCTTGCCATGACCAAGGTGACAGGTGAATACCTTTAAACGAAGGCAAATGCTTGGAAGGGAAATCGAAGGCAGTAGGCCAAAGCGAAAGCGTGATGAGGGCAAAGTGTTGGCTGGTGGTGAAAGCGGGTAGGAGGTTTGGTTTACCGTGACTCCTCTCCGTATATAGTGATGTGGACTAGGGTCCCGATCTTCCGAAAGGTTCAGATAATTCTTGATTTGGCGAAGATGTGACACACGTCGATCCGGCTTCCGAACAACACGTCCTCTATGGTTATCAACCGGTGTTGCACGGTTGACCTCCCCAAGAAGGCTAATCCCTGCCTGCGAATCAAGAACACAAGCAAGAACAAGAAAGAACGCAACCAAATTTGCACATGTATGATTATTGTCACGAGTTGGGGTCTCACAAACCGATGAATGGCGAAACTGTCTAAGCAGAATAATCTAAGCAAAACCCAACCCTAACATGGGTGACGGCTGCTGCTAATAAAGACTTGGGGACATGCAAGAACCCCCGGGATACTCCCCTAATGGGCTCACACCAGATACACGGCCCAAAGGCCAAAAACGGTGACGCAGCACCAAAAACAGATTCAGGACGTTCCAATGTTTCGATGATTCCCGGCCACTCCGCATGAATTTTGACGTGGGACTGGTTACACTGGAAAGATTATGAAATTATCTTTCCATCCATATGTAGAACGTCCAAATCCGACTTCGTATGCGATCTAGGCGTCTGTTTTAATTCAGACTGTTCCTGGACTCCGAAACAGACTCGAAGTCGACTTGGTTTGGGCCTCCACAATGCCTTGCGCCCCTTGCTGGACCTCCACGCCTCCAAGCCCTAGTCCATTCATATTATGGTCCTCTCCTTGATTCCTAATCATAATAAAATCATTAGGTAGCAAACTATTCTCAAAATTATGAAAGGAAAGACTTAGGAACGAGCTCACCTCTAAATTCAATTGTCGGGCGCGAGCTCTAGTGATTGGTCCTTGAATGTTCAGCGGAGGAGTGTCATTTGTATCCAAAGGAGTGATGTCCTCATCATCCTCCCGTCGCTGCAATTCTTTGTCTGCAAGCATAGCAAACTAGAACAACTGGTTGATGGTGTTAAACTCCTTATAATCAACAATGTCCTGTATATCACGTCTCAAACCAGAGTAAAAACGAACAATAGAGCTCTCATTATCCTCTACTATCATGCAGCATTGTAAACCCTTTTGAAACTCACCATAATACTTCTGCACAGATTTATGCCCCTGTTCTAAGCGCTGAAGTTTTTTGCGTAAATCTCTATGATAAGAAGGAGGGACAAAACGATCACGCATAGCTTCCTTAAGTTGAGTCCAAGTTACAGGAATATCATCAGCAGTTAAAGAATTCCACCAAATGATAGCAAAATCTTTAAACTCACTAGTGGCTTGTCTAACTCTATGCTGCTCAGGAACTAGGTGCCCACTAAATTTTTGCTCTACTCGTCATCTCCCAATCAAGGTATCCCTCCGCATCATATTGCCCTGAAAAAGGTGGAATGGTAAACTTAATCTTAGCATAAGGAGCATCGGGGACTCGATAATTGTTACCTTGTTGTCGATGTTGGCCACCCATACCTTGGGTGTTCTGTTGTAGACGTCGGTGAAGCCTTTGTGCTCGTATAGCTACGTCATCGGCGTCGAAAGTGGCATCATTCACCGTGTCATCTTTTCTGTTTCCACCGGCGTTGCTACCAGCCTCATCTTCATGGATCTTCACATGGTTCTCCACCTCGGTCAACTTGCCAGTCAACGTTGTCACCACTTCTGCTAGAGTATTAACCATGTCTGTCATCTTGGACAAACGCTTATCGATCCTATCAATCTGGTTGACGAGATTGAGTTTGTTGATGCCGTCGATAACGGCCTTGTTAATAGCTTCTGTCATCTCCTCATGTGCCCTGTCAAGAACAGACTGAAGCTGCCCTTGACTAACACACTCGTGGAAATCTTTAGGGGTACCAGCGTCTGCAGCATCTCCTGCCATTGCAAAGACCAAAACAGGAACAAACAGCGAAGGTTATCCCTAATAACACTACTACTATGGTGGACAGTGGTGACTCTCACAAAAGCAAATGGAACGTCTCACCAAGTTCTTACAAGGCTCTTACCAAGCAAGGCAAAGGATACCTAGAAGGCGTGTACCACGATTGCAAGGGTCAAAAACCTGAAGTAGTATGTGGAGCTAGGAAGGCCAAATATGTGAGTGGAACACAATTCAAAAACAGATAGTAATGCTGAATAAATGTCCAAAGCTACTTGTCCTTAGTTGCTGGTCTACACGTGTCCTAGAACAGTAGTGCAGGCAAAGCAAGGATGACAGGCACAAAGGAAACAAAAGAAAAGGTAACTAGCAAGGAAGAAACAGCAACTAGACACAAAAATACAGGCCAAAACTCTGTTTTGTCTTTTAGCACTAGTAGAAATCAGAAACTTTTTTTATATTATTTTTTGATATTTTTCTTCCATTGAGAGGCAACAAAATAGGAACCACGCAAAGTTTCAGGTCAAACAGAGAAGGAATGTGACCTACAGATTTTCCGTAAGATGCAGCGACGACGGGTTCCAAACTTCGATCCAACCGTAATCGGCTTCAATGATAATAATAAAGAACTGCCTTCGTTTTGCATGTCCATGAATGTTATGATTTTCTTGTTTCTCCTCGTTAATTCAAGCAATGCAGAATGAAGCGCCTTCGTTTTTTTTTTAATGACCATGAACGTTGTCTTGTGGTTTCTCTTAGTTGTTTCAAGCAAAGAAGGCAAGGTAAATTGAAGAAGTCGTGAAGACGAGGCGCCTCCGGGCAATCCCGAAAGGCGAGGGGGGGGGGGCTAAGGTGGAGATCCTTCGGGATCACGGTTTTGGTCCTACCGAAGGCGGAGCTCACCCGTGAGGGGCTACTATTGGGGAAGATCACCACCTTACCTCAATGGGCCAGCCCGGAGGGAAACAGGCCCAACAAGGACTTAGAGCAAGCGCCACAAGGCCCAAAGAATCACTTGGTGGGAAGGATTTGGCCCAACCAAGGCCCAACAAGGACACGAAGAGGGGATTCGGCCCAAGAGTGGATAGAATAGAAAGGGCATAAGTGTAACTTGTGGGGGCTAATAGTGACAATTACGGTCGAGAGAGTATGGGCTATAAATACTCTCTCGGCCCATCACGGACCGTGAGCTCGTAGAGGTTCGCGGGAGCTCGGGGAGGACCGTCGTCCACTCCAAAGAGGATGAGCAGCCCCCTAGGTGGCTCGTGCCGTGGAGCTCGCGGGTGACCGGCGATTAGGGGGAGGGGGAAGAAGAGGGGTCCGACGCCTCCTTATGGGAAAGTCAAGGGAAATGGGGGTTAGGAGTGTTCCACGCAACCGCGCGCACATATGAGAGTAGAGAGGGCGCTTAGAGCTCACCGGAGAGGGTGACTTTGGTCGGTGACCCGCGGCGGCCGGAAAGGGACAAAGCCTTGATTCGCCACCTACACTCCATGGCTTGGGGTCCCGTGTCCCGTGGAGCGAGAGGGGTGGGAGGCGGAGGCTATGGCGGAACGACTCGGGCTAGGGTGGCTGGAGGCGGTGGGGCGGCGAGCTCGAGCTCGGGTGGCAATAGCGGATGGGTGGGAGCGAGGGGAAAAAGAAGGGAAGAGTGAGCGAAATGGGTGAGGCATTTCGACCAGGGCTTGGACATCCTCTTTTGTCCCTCCGACTAGGTGGGGACTCGACCGGGGGCGCCGGTGTACGGCGCGCGCCCACGGCTCGCCCCGTGTGGCTGATGAGTGGGCCCCACGGTATATTACTTGGCACATTTTCTTTTTCCCCAATTTCATGAATGTGGTCGTTCCCTCAAAATATGGCGCACTAGTCAGCTGCACCCAATTGGGTATAGCCCCGACTCTTGTATCACTTGAACTCCTTTTGAATAATGCAAGCTACTTGATTCTTCATTATTGTTTATCCTCTATAGTCTGCTCCTTTCAATTTCCTTGATTTTCCACTTCCCGCGATATCTACAGATCGCTCTTGAACGTGATGCACCGATCAGGCGCACATAATTAGGTATAGCCCTTGGATATCGCAAATAATGCAAGAGTCCTTTTCATGGAGTTATGCTACCTTCAATTCTACAAAATCATAACTCATATCAACTGAATTCCATCAAGCGCGTATTTTAGACCGGTCACCTCGGTCTTAGCGTCACAATTTCCTAGATTTCACATCTTATCATATAACGAGACAGCTCAAAACAATCTTGCTTAGTCATATTGAACTAAGAGAAAAAAGTTCTAGGTGATCACAGCAGTTTTTCCTATTTTGTCACATCGACTCGAGTCTCCAAGGCCTATAATCAGCCGGATGATTAAAATCCAGAACCTAAGGCAGCCATTTTCACAATGTAATAGTTGGGCAAGACCAAATTGTCTTCGATCTAACTTTATCATACCTCCAAATTATTCAATTGGTACTTATATCGTTCCTGCGACTGAATATTCTGTATTTCGGACCGCCTTACTTTTGCAAAATAGCCCCCGTGATTACATCAATCATGTTGATTGATTCCTTATGACCGTTAGGTCATAATTACATAACTGGGCTTAAAATGACCTCGGTAAAACTCATTGGGCCGTAAAAAATGGCCTAGTAACTTCCAGCCCCGAGCCCACCTCGGGTACCTATAAAGGATACGAAGGGGCGACCTAAGTCAAACCCATTCCCAAATCACCGCAGCACGCCCACAATCCGTCCTGGATCTTCGGGCATTGCGGTCCGAGTTCTTGCATTTCATCCTTCCCAAAAAAGCTAATCTCCATTTTCCTCTCTAAACCTCAAGATGGGCAAGAAGAAATCTTCCGCCAATCCTTCATCCTCGTCCAATATCCGTCGTGATCAACTCCCCTTCGGTGCTCAAGAACCGAGAGATAGTAACATCACAGAAGCCAACCTCGAGAAAATGGTTCGTGACGGAATTCTTCCGCCCAAACCCATACTCAACCGAGCCGCTCCTACGCCCGTTCAAGTCTCATGGATAATTGATGATTCCCAACAACTAATACTTCGATCCTTCTTCCTCTGCGGCCTTGATCTTCCTTGCTGCTCTTTCTTCCGTGGCTCTGCTTTTCTTTTACAGATGGGAATTAGTGAATCTAAATCCCAATTCCATCCTCCAAATAGCCTTCTTCATTCATCCGTGTGAAGCTTTCTTGGGCATCCGCCCCCATTTCAATCTTTTTCGTTATCTATTCCAAATCTGCCCACTCCCATCTGTCAACAATTGTTATGCGGTTGGCGAGTTGGGATTCAAATCTGGAATAATGAAGAATACTTCATCTTTCTCCCAACAAGAGCATAGCCAACTGGAAAGAAGAGAGGTTCATCCGTGATAACCCTCATCCTACTCTTCCACCCTCTAAGGCCAGCGTAGCCGAGAGAACATCCTTCCTGGAACTCCAAACGCACCAGAGAAAACCTCAAACAGGATGAAGAGGTGACTACCTTGCTTGCCATGATTAAGAATCTGAAGGAACTGAAAGGCGTCACAGCTGAAACCATCCTTTGGAGTTTTATAGTCCGGGGAGTACCGAGTATCCTGTATCCCAAATTCCTATACCTTTGTGTTGCTATTCTCTTAACATGTATTTTTGTTTAACACGAGGCCTTGGACAGATTCAAAGCCACCATCCTATTCCAGCAAATGATTCATGGGGCGACGATTACGAAGCAAACGCTCTCCCTAATCCTAAACATACCGGCCAGCTCCATCTCTCCCTCCGACCGGGCCATCACTAAAGATCTCAAGATCTGGGGTGCAATCCAAGCCCCCGAGCATGGAGAAACGTAAGTCGGCCTCAATCCCTACTTCTCGCCAGTAGACACTCGTACGGAAGCTCAAAAGATTGAAGACCGGCAAAAAGAGCAGGAACCATTCGAGAGAGACCGCCAAGCCGCCCGGGCCGTATTTCAATGGACATCAAGCTGAGGATCTCAAGGGGATCCGCAGTTAACCGATTCCCTTGCCAATGTTCCTCGGAGGTCCCGGTATGCGTCCTAGACTAGTACCCCGAGACGATACCACGAAAGATTCTACTTCTACACCCTCGGCGCCGTCGGCAGCCAAGAGGAGTGTAGAAGAATCAAGCGGAGGCTCCCAAGATCCCCCAACAAAGAAGACCAGGACCTTCGTAGTTTTCAAGAAAGCGACCACGTAAACATTCTTCACTTAGTTCCTCTTGATATTTTCGCTATCCAAGATCATCAATATGTTATTCCAGTCTTTCACTTTGTCTTATCCACAGGATCACCCCGAAGTTTTAAGCCAATATTACAGGCCTATTGAGAAACCGGTCAAATATTCCCTCCACTATTCCAGTAGGCTGTCAGCAACAAGGCTGTGGTCCCCGAACCAACGGCAACGATTGTAAAGCGAGCTCGGAAGCCAAAGGTGCGATAGAGGAACCCCCGCCGCCTCAATAGAAGAACAAGAGATTGCTAGTGCTTCTGCTACAAAAACTGCTGAGGAGTACCTTAACACCGAAACCACCGATATTGACATGCCGGTCAATGACTTCCCTCCTCAAGCTTCGTTATTCCGGACCGCTCCAGAACTCCCATTAGGATCGGTCCGGATTGAAGAAGTACCACGCCAGCCAAGGACCACTCACAAGACTCCAGCTAGACCAAAGCTCGCCAAAATGGTGATTGGTGATGTAGAGATCGACAGTTCCAGCGGAGCTAGAACATTCACTACGACGGCCAAATGGGATTCCCTCCAAGAAGAGGAGGCCTTGAAGAACTTTTCGAGTCCGGTCGGGTACTTCTCATTCGTTACCCGGTATTTATCTTTCTTTGGAATATTCATAACTACAATTTTTATACTATTTGCCTTCTTTTTAGGTTCTTCTCAAGAACTCAAAAGCTAGGAGTGCTACCATAGCTCGATTAGAAGAAGAACTGCACCGGACTCAAGATCGGCTACTCGAACATAGGTCTCGGATCGCCAATCCGAGATCCAAGGAAGGGGACCTTCGGTGGTGGGAATCAAATATTCTGAATACCCATCGTATAATGGAAGATCACCGACAAGAAATCATCTTCCTTAAACAAGAAATTCAAAGTAAACCTCAACTAAGCTGACTAATCTCAATCATCTTGCCTTTGCTTCAAATATTCTAACCGGTCTTAAATGTTTTTCTTCAGCTCTTGACGATCTTGTTGCAGCCCACAAGAAGGTAGAAGCGATCCTCGCCGAAAAAGTTGTCGCACAAGATTTGGCCCTTCAAGAAGGCTCGCGAGTCGAGCGAGAGGCAAGCTGCCCGCATTGGTGAGTTGGAAGGCGAGCTTACTTCCAAGAACGATATCTCGTCGCGGGCTCCGAGATTCAACAAGATCCTTGAGAATGAAAATGCTCAACTCGAAGCTGAACATGCGGAAGCGCTTGAAGCTGCTAAAACCAAGCAAGTGGAGAAAGAGAATGCCATCAAGACCGCCCACGAGTTTGCTCAATTAGCACTCAAGGCGCAGGAAGATGAAATCCAACGTCTATTAAAGAGTGAGGCCAAGTTGAGGGCCTCCAACATCAACTTCAAGGGTAGATTCAGGAGCTTGGACATCGAGCATAGGCGTAAGTTTCTTCTTCTCTATCTTTCCGAGAAGCGGTCTTTAACTACTGGTCTGAATTTCTAATATTCTTTCCAAATTTCCTTCTGCAAAACTTGTAGCAGGCGAGTAAGCGGGTGCTCGAATATCCGAATGGAGGTCAACCTCTTCGAGCAAGAGAACATGGACTTGGAAAGTGCCATCCGGAATGCTCCTCGAAGAATCGGGGAGCACTCCAAGACGATTGCCGCAAGAATCCGGTCTTGGACTCCTATCGAAGACTGTGATTTCAACTATATCGGAGCGAGCACCCATCTAGAGACTATCGAACACCGATTCAACGAGTTAAGGAATTCACTCCTTGGTACCGTGATAGAACTCATTGAAGATATTCCTCCGGATCCGCCTCGGTGCCCTGCTGAATGAAGCTGCAGCTCTTCCCGCCCTAGATCAAGCCGCACAAGACGCTGCTGCAGCCTTGAGACAAAACCTAGATGATGATGATGATCTAAACTTGGATCTTCTATCTTCGGCATATAACTACGAGGGAACAATCGATGACAGGTTGACCGCCAATCCCAACACCAATGATACCGGTGACTCAAGAGAACATGGACTTGGAAAGTGCCATCCGGAATGCTCCTCGAAGAATCGGGGAGCACTCCAAGATGATTGCCGCTGTGGGAGGAGGACACAGTACCGCAAGAATCCAATCTTGGACTCTGTCGAAGACTGTGATTTCAACTATATCGGAGCAGGCACCCATCTAGAGACTACAGAAGACCGGTTCAACGAGTTAAGGAATTCACTCCTTGGTACCGTGATAGAACTCATTGAAGATATTCCTCTAGATCCGCTCGGTGCCCCGTCGAATGAAGCTGCAGCTCTTCCCGCCTTAGATCAAGCCGCACAAGACGCTGCTGCAGCCTTCGGACAAAACCTAGATGATGATGATGATCTAAACTTGGATCTTCTATCTTCGGCATATAACTCGAGGGAACAATCGATGATAGGTTGACCGCCAATCCCAACACCAATGATACCGGTGACTCAAGCGGTCCTGCTCAATAGACTTTTCTGTGTAAGTAATTTTGTATATGCAAAAATAATATGTGTGAATGTTTCGTAATATATGTCCTTTCGATTATGTCCAATCTTCATTCTTTTTCATACATACCAAAGTCTTACCACGTAAGACTGCGCATGGTCCAGACCGGTTTATATGTTGAAAACATAATGTTGACTTGAATAACCATCCTTCCAGAATACTAATTTTACCATCTTAAGTCCACTTGGAAAACCAACTGTGACTAATTATTGGCTCTAATCAGCACAAAATATAACTCATAGTGGCGGTCAACTTAATAAAATCGTGTCGTATAGAAAAAAATGATCAGTCTTAAGGCTTAAGATTACATATTATCCCGGACTACTCTCAAGACAGCAGCCCCTTGGCTCAAAATGTTAAAGAAAATTAACACTTCGAGCCATAACACAATATGATCAGTACTCAAAAAAAAAAAAAACCCAAATTTCCCCTCCTAAGTCTACCAGTCAAATGTATAACTAAGCAATGATAGTTAATTCCACACAAACCTACTACAACGTAATCATTGGCTCTAATCAACACAAGATATAGTTGATAGAGGCGGTATTATTAACAAGATCATGACGTATAGAATAAATGACTGGTACTAAAACTTAGAATTTACATAAATTCATAGACTCCTCTTAATATAACAGCCCCCGACTCGGTATGTTAATTCAAAATTAATGGACCGAGACACAAAAACACAACATGATCATCACCAGGATGGAGGTGTCTATGGCAGCCCAAACTACTTGTCCCTTTTCCTCACCAAATATAGTTTCAATTGTTATCTTTGTGTACAAAGATAACTTGTACCTTGGATCAAGACATGCAGCAACAAAAACCAATAAATTGATGTTTTCCTTCTCCTTCTCCTTTCCCTTGCCCCTCCTCTTCTCCTTATCATTCTTGGTTCCATAATCCTTATTGATTATGTGCCAAAGTCCCCAATATTTGTCAAATTTATCTTTCATTCTCTGACCCATTGTTGAATGTACAACGTCTTTGCTATTCATCCAAGACTGAATTAATAGATGAGCTTCCCCAATCTCATGAAAGAATCTAGTGGAAGTGATATGAAGGGTGCCAAAGACACTAACAGTGAGATCATGAAAATGCTCCAAAAAATCTGCCATCTTCTTTGCATACTCCCAATCAGTTTCATCAGGATGACCTAGCCTTATGAAAACCTTTTCATACTCAGTTGCAGGTCTAAGCATGAGGTACTTGGAGTTCCACCTTGTAGGGACATCAAGCTTCAAACTTACCTTACTTTTCACGTTCTCTTCCACAGCAATTTCCTTAAACTTGGCTATTCTTGTTCCACTATTTCTGATATATCGAACAGCAGCTCTAACACGCCTGATAGAGAGGTCAAGTTCTTTCAAGCCATCTTGGACAATAAGGTAAAAAATGTGTGCTGCACATCTCATGTGTAAATACTTCCCATTTGCTATGTGAGTTTCCTTCAACTGCCTCCTCAAATAACCGATACCGCTGTCATTGGCACTTGCATTATCAACAGTGACAGTCATTACTCTCTCCAAACCCCATTCTGTCAAGCATCTAATCAAGTTTTTCCCAATGTCGTCCCCCTTGTGCCCTTTTACCATGAAAAAACCAATCACTTTCTTATGCATATTCCAGCCATAATCAATAAAATGAGCAGTCACAGCCATATATCCATCTTGTAATTGAGATGTCCACCAATCTGTCGTTAAGGAAACTCTTTGACAAGAATTCTGGAACAATTTCTTCAACATTGCTTTATCTTTGAAGAAACAACGCACTACGTCCCTAGTGCAAGTTCTTCTAGATGGAAGTTCAAAACGGGGACAAGCTTTGGACATAAATTTCTTCAAGCCTGGCTTGTCACCAACACAACAGGGCTGCACATCTACTATAACCATCTCAGCAAAAGCCTCCCTAAGTGCATCTTGATCAAACTTCCAGTTGGCAATAGGGTCCCCTTGAGAAGCTTGCAGAATAGCCTGTGTTGGATCTTTGTTGAACTTATGTGGATTGCGCTTGCATATAATGAGGTGTTTCTTCAATGCAGATGTACCATGGCCCTTTGATTCTGCCTTAAGCTGACGATCACAATATTTGCACTTTCCAGCTCTCAAAATATTTTTGTCATCACTGATCTTGATGAAATGTTCCCAGACATCAGATCTTGATGACATCTGCTTCCTACCATGATTTTTATCAGAGTCCTTATCCAGATCAATAACCTCTTCTTGAGCACCAGCTACACCATTTGGTTGATGTGACTGTGACGCAGAATCCACAGCTATATTTTCATTACCATGCCGATTAGGTTGTGACACTGATATTGATTCAACATCCATGTCATCTGGTTGATCCATCGATGAAAAAAATAAAAAAATAAAACATAGAGGTTAAACCTTGTCATTTCAATCTATTGCAATTAGCCCCTTCAGTCTAACGCATTCAACTATCATAGACCTCTAAATAAAACTAATCACTAAGACAGTATAACACATTGGGGCTATTGTGTTCTTGCCCTCAGTTTCAACTCTAATTGTGATTTTGCCCCTGGTTTTCAAACTTTGTGATTTTACCCCTCACTTTCGGAAACGAACATGGAGTTTACCCCTGGATTCGTTATGGGCTGTTGACGGGGTTAACTGCAACGTAAAAAGACAGAATTGCCCATGTGATTATACCCTTACTTTCTATATTGTGATTTTACCCTTGTTTTCAGATTTGTGACAATTTAACTCAACGAATAGTTTTGTAACAGAAATTAGAACCATTCAATTTATATATATTTGAAATACTATTAAATTTTGAATTTCAAATTTAGACCAGATTACAATATTATTTGGACAAAATTACAGCAACATTTCAGCGCCATTGTGATAACATTTTCTCACCATTTCAACAACATTTCAGCAGCAATTTTAAGCAAGTTGCATCAATATTTTGACAACATGCACTAACATTGTGCAAGTTCCATCAAAAGCATCATAACAAGTTCAAAAGAGACAACAAGTCCAACAAAAGCCTCAATATTACAAGTCCAACAAGAATAACACATGATCATTCAACTCCGAACCATGCAGCTAGGTTCCCTCTTCCTCTTCCTCCTCTTGCCATTCCTCTTCCTCTTCCTCTTCCTCTTCCAGCAGCACTTGCGTGCCAAATGTCGAGTCTTAAACTCGGCACTAGAACTACCCGGTCCCTTACGAGCGTGGAATTCGATGGTGCAACACACGGAACACACAAGAACACGCGATTTTAGACAGGTTCGGGCCTCTCGATGGAGAGTAATACCCTACGTCCTGTGTGTTATGTATTGCCTTTAACGGATTGCTAATTGCAAGATCTCCGAGTTTTCGGGGGGGTCCCTGCTCCGCATTATATATCCGGGCGAGCTAGGGTTACATGCAGAGTCCTAGTCGATTACATGGATTACATATACGGAAACTCTATCTCTAGCTTTCCTTACTAATTCGAGTCCTAATAGACTACAAATTGCTCCTTTACTTGTTTCTCAAGTCATCATACGTCGGTCTTGATACCCGCCTTATCTCCATACCGGTATATGGAATCCTCTATTATTCCAGATTGGTTAGGGACCGATCTGTTGGATATCTCCGCCAGCTTTATCTTCATTGATTTGTTACCATGTCTTTGCGTATTCATTCCTTTATCATCTCGTATACCCATAAGGCAAGTATACGACAGTAGCCCCGAGTAATTTTTGATTTGACCTTGAATAAGACCGACCAGTCTTCCGTATGTTGGTCCGATTCCATGGTAAAAATAAAAAGAACTCTAATCTGCTGCAATGGTTCTTCTTTCTTCGAAGCGCTTTAAAAAGGCAAAAAATTAGTGTTTTTATCCTTCATATCACCAAATCAGGTAATCATTTCTTATTCTTCTTCCGGTGCACCGACTAGGTTCACCCAATTGGGTATAGCCCCGATTCTTGGATCATTTGAACTCCTTTCAAGTAATGCAAGAGTCCACTAGTTGATTCTTCATTATTTCCGTTGATATGCAATCTTTAAAGACCGCTCCCTTTGATTTTCCATTATTTTTAACTTCCCGCGATCGTTACAGGCCGCTCTTGGATACGAGTGCACCAGTCAGGTGCACCTAATTAGGTATAGCCCCGACTCTTGTATCATTTGAGGATCGCAAATAATGCAAGAGTCTTTCTGGAGAGACTATGCTCTATTATCTTCTATGAAATCATATTCCTCTTAGCAATTTCTGCCAAGAACACATTTCGCAGACCGGTCTAACCCGTCACATCACATTTCCTTTAAAGACCGGTTAAGTCGGTCTTAAATTAACTGAAAAGCAAAATTCTGGTTGATCGGACCAGTTTATTCCCCATATTCTCACATCGACTCCGAGTCTCCAGGGCCTATGATCAACCGGATGATTAACACCACAGCCTAAGGCATCCATTAACATTGAGTTAGGTAAGATCTAACTCTTTCATACTTGCTAAATTATGAAATTTATCATTACATCAATCCAGATCCGAAAAGTTCATATTCCAGATCGCTTCTCATTCACAAAATATTTCTTATAAATATAGTAATCACGATGGCTTATCCTTATGGCCGTTAGGTCATAACTAGCACGAATAAATAACATATCTTTAATATCCTTATGGCCGTTAGGTCATAATTGCATAGTCACGACATAAGTCATTCAATACCAAATTCACCGGGCCATATAAAATAGCCCGATATCTCTTCAGCCCCGGGCCCATCTCGAGTGCCTATAAAAGGAACCGAAAGGTCGACCTAGGTCAAACCTATTCCCGAAAGTCCATACGCACCTGCCATTCGCCTTTGTTCTTCGGACACCACGATCATCGTTCTTCCCATCCGCTCAAACCAATCTCAAATTTTCCTTTTCCATCTCTCAAGATGGGTAAGAAGAAATCCGCTGCCAACCCTACGTCTTCTTCCTCTCGTTCCTGGCGACCAGCTCCCATTTGGGTCACCGAAACATCTCTCAATGATGCAGTTCGTGACGGATATCTTCCTCCTCAACCAATCTTAAACTGGAGCGTCCCTACCCCCGACCAAGTCCCATGGGGAATAGACGACTCTCGGCAATTAGTTTTCAAAGCTTTTTTCCTCCGTGACCTTGATCTCCCTTGCTGCTCTTTCTTTAGGGGTCTTCTTTTCTTTTACGGATGGGAGTTAGTGAATCTCAATCCTAACTCCATCCTGCAGATTGCTTTTTTCATCCACCTCTGCGAAGCTTTCCTTGCAGTTCTCCCCTACTTCAAGTTATTTCAATATCTTTTCCAAATCCGCCCGCTTCTTTCATCGGACCGCCAGGCTGCGGTGGGCGCGGTAGGAATTCAATGTCTGGAGCGCAGATGAATACTTTTCTATTTCTCCGAATAAAAGTATAGCCGATTGGAAAAATGGGTGGTTCTTCCGTGATAATCCCGAGCCCGCAGTTCCTCCCTTTAGTGCCAAGGTAGCCAAAAATTTCCCTACCCCGGATAGTAGGGAAAAACTCAAAGAAGATGAAGAAATCGTCGCTCTCTTGGCCTGTATCAAGTACCTAAAGGAAGTCAAATGCGTCACTACCGAGACAGTTCTTTGAAGCTTCATAGTGAGAGGAGTCCAGAAACTAAAGAAGCAAGAACATCCAGACATGGTGTTTTAACGAAGATGTTGCCATTCCACTGGACAGAACTCTCCTTCCCGATAAAGAGTGGTTAGAAGCCCGCCTCAAGCAAATGCTCCAGCCGAAACCGGACCTATCGGGATGTCCGAGAGTGGGTCCGGCCTTCGATTCATCAAACCCTCGAGATCCCGTAAGTATCCCTCTTCTCATTTTCGAATCTTGTTACATTTTATTCTTCATCCTCTTATTTAGATTCAATTGTTCAATACGGAAACCGGACAACTTTAGAAGCCATCCCCCTCTACCTCCCAATGATACTTGGGGGGAGGACTATGCAGGCACATCTGCTCCCCTCGCTGTTCAAGCCGGTCTTACTCAAGGGACATCGGACCGGTCATACCCTCTATCGCCCAAGCATAGCTCCGAAGATATCCAAATTCGGAAAGGTGGTTCAAGCGCCTAGTACGAAGAAACGTACTACTTCCTTGACCATCGGCAGACCCATCTCATCCCCTCGCTGCATCCGGCGATACGCGCACGGAAGCGCAAAACCTTGAAGACCGGCGGAAGGAAGCGGAGGCGGTCGAGAGGGATCATCAAACCGCTCCGGCTGCTTTCGAAGCTGCTACCGGAAAATCTCAAGGAGCCCCTCACTAACGGATTCTCTAGCAAATGTTCCCAAGAGATCCCGGTATGGCATTCGGACTGGTCCTTCGTCGGGTGACACGAGAGGAACCGGTCTCAACGCCGCAAGTCCAACCAGCGGCTAAAAGGACTTCGGAGGGCCCTAGTGAAGATACCCAAAGTCCTGCCAAGAAGCTCAAGACCTCCACTAGCTTCAAGAAAGCCACTTCGTAAGTTTCCTGCATCCCCGGTACTTTCCGAATCGTTCTTACTTCGGTCTTATAAGGCTCGTACTTTCCTATGGCGGTGGTGGGCCACGGCAAGGGCTCGGTCGACAAGTCCACCGTGGACCGGGACTCATACCCCATCGGGGGTTCTAATCTGGACCGTCCAGCGCAGATCGGACCGTGTCTGGGTGCTCCGGCCGAGTTAGGCCAACGCCGGCGAGCATCCGCGGGGGTGCATGGCCGGAATTTGGTCGATCTACGTCTACGGAGCTCCATTCCGCGTCGTTCTTGGTCGGAGAGAGAGAGAAGAGGGCGGCGAAGCTCACCACGGGGTCGCGCGGGAGGAGGGATGGCCGGAGATAGGTCCGCGGCCACGAGGTGGAGGCGGGTTGTTACGGTGGCGTGGCTCGTCCTCGTCCGACCACCATTCTTCGTCGCGTCGGTGTGGGAGGCGGCGGCGCGGTGCGGTGTGGCGAAGGGCGGCACTAGGTCGGGCTGCCTCGAAGAGGCTTCGGCGGTGTCGCGTCGGAGCTTGGCAGGGGCAGCAATGGCGGCGGCGGGCTAGGGCTCGAGAGGCGTTGGTTTGAATGAAAAGAGGGACATAGGAGTGCGGGCCATGTATTTATGGGACTCGAACGGGGCTGCCTTGGCACGCACGCCGAGGTTGGCCGGAATCGGGATCGGGTGAGGTTAGGGTTGGGGAGGGCTGTGGCGCGATTCGGGCTCGAGGGCGGGCTGCGGGGGCTTGCGGGTTGGCGGGATCCGGGCTGCGGCTGGCGAGGCTGGGGAGAGAAGTGGGGGAGCTGGGCCGGGGAATTCGGCCCATGAGCTATATACGGTCTTTTGTTTTCTTTTTCTTTTCTAGTTCCTATTTTCTAACAGCAAATTAAATAAAATATGCAACCTATTCGATTTATGAAATATATTTTTCATACAATAAAATACTAATGCAACCACACATCATGAAAGCAAGCAAAATATATAATTATATATATAGCCTAATTTAGATTTAATTGATAATCGGTAAGGTGGTATAAAATAATTAGTTTTCAAAATTAACTCATTAAGAAAAAGATAGCCCTCTTTATATTCCTTTCTGAAATACTTTGACACTAAAAGGTCATAGATAAAATACTTGAAACAAAAATAATTATTATTTCATAAATTCTTTTATAAACCCATGTACTTGATAAAATAAAATATTTCATAGATCAATTACATTTATGAAGTAAACATTTGCACAAATCAAATATAGTTATTTGATAAACCATTTTCACCCATTTAAAGTATTTAAACTATAAATCAAATGTATTTCAAAAGCTTGTGCAAACTTTAATTAGTTTTGGAAATAACTCCTTTTTCTCACATGAAATAATAAAAGCTCTCATTTCGTTTTCAAAGTGAAATACCTTGTATAAAATAATGCCTTTTGAAATAAACTTATTTTCATAAATCAAATATAATTGTTTATTAATTTATTTTCATAACCAAGACAAATCAAATGTATTTTCAGAAAAATTTAACAATGAAACTTTATAAACCAAATAACTCATATTAATTGATTAATTTTTTTAAAAAAAATATCTCTGTCTCTTAAAGAAGAAAGAAAGAAAATATATTTATAATATTAACCTTTAAATAAGATTCAAATATACTTCAAAAAGTTCTAAAATTTAGTGGAACTTAAGCATGACCTAGAATTTGAAAATCTAGGGTGTTACAAGACTACCCCCTTAACAAGGATCTCGTCCCGAGATTCGATGTGGCTAGCAAGAGGTAGTCAAGTTAATTTTGTTTCGGTGCATCCACTCCACTTGATTGATGGTGTATCCTCATGCAGCTGTACCAAACATAAGTCCAATGGCTCCGGTACTTCACTTTCCCATCGGATAAAACATGGTGGGTTTTTCAAGGAAAGGATAAGTAGAAAAAGAGATAGGATGCGTGTCCCAACTAAACTATAACTAATACTATGCATAATTAATGATGTGATAACAAGGCTTAAGGCTTTGCGAGCACACCTGCACACAAACAAAGATCCAACTCAAACACGGCACACCACAGTACAAAACAAACAAGTCACATCGTTCTATCTAACGAATCATGCTAAATGGGAGGTATTTCTAATCACTACGAGGGGAGCTTCACGGTCATCCTTGGGTTGTTGGAGCTGCTTCATAGGTAGTGAATCAAACTTGTGACATCCTTGTGACCATTCTTCGTGTTCTTAATTGTCTATTTTGATAGAACAAACAATTTTTTTGAAAAGGGGAAGACTAGAAGAAGAATAGTTTTGTTTAACATTTGAAGAATAGTCAAGTCAAGAGAACATAACAAAGGAGTGAAAATAAAATATCTCAAAGTATTAGTTTTGAAAATAGAACCTTTGACACGACCATTCTAACTAGGCTTGCGTCCTACGGTCGACACGGCTCTTATACCACTTTGTCACACTCAATCTTAACGACCAAGACCGAATGCATCCGTATGTGTGCCCGGGAACAAGTTTTCACGCATACAGGACAATTAATGTGATAAAAGAACAATGTCTTTATTAAATCGAATACTTACAACGATATTGTCTCAAAGGACTAAATACAAATATATGCTAGCGGAAGACTCCATAACACCACGAGCAATCGACCGGGGGATTCGCACGCCTAGACCTTTCTCATCGGTGGTCTTCTCCATCTTCCGAGCAGCAATAGTTTGTAGCAAAAGGGAAATAGCAAGAGTGAGTATATGTCGTACTCAACAAGTGTGGGAATACATGACATGTAAGCTGAATGAAAGGAAGGCTAACACATGGTTAGCAACAGAAAGCACCTACACCAGTCAAATTAATTAAAGCAACCTATTTACTAAGTGAATATGAACCAACATGCTACCCCACCTGTCAACCACTGCAAGCTACCCTACTTGCAGCAAACCACACTACAGGTTACCCCGCCCGTAGCAAAACAAACTACAGGTTACCCCGCTCGTAGCCAACCACACTACAGGTTACCCCGCTCGTAGCAATCTACGAGTTACTCCACCCGTCCATACCCTCTAGTTCTCGTGAGGATCCAGGCCGTTCGTGACCGTGAACACGGCTGTTATAAGAGTTTTACACTCGCAGAGATGGCACAACTTTACCCGCAGGTCGGTGATTCCATCACCCGTCGATGACTAAAACCTCCATTATACCAAGCACACTTCCTTAGGTGTGGGGCCAAGAGATCACCGCAAGGTCTTTCAAAGGACTTCCCGACTTGCAAAACGCCCATGCTAAGGTTTCGCCGCCATCAAAGTGACGCATCACCAAGGGGCCCCTCTTGCACCGTGGCTTCAAGTACTCTGCCTTCCTCGCCCGAATCCGGAAGACGCCTTCTTTCTTCATCCTTCCTCGACGCTCGCAGAACCGGAAAGTTACCTCGGTACTAAACCTTACCTACCCATTATCAGCCCCGTGCTTTGTGCGGAAGTCTCGGGTTGCCGCTCCAAGAACCGGTCCTTATGATCCCAAACAGGTACCACCACACCCAACAGTGTGCACCGGCACCATCATCGACAATCCTCCTGTCGGGATCACCTAAGTTCCATGTTGCTAAAAAGCATTACCAGTTCTTTGATCATTATGTTCAAGTGGATACTTAATCGAGATTAGCATTTAGTTCAGTTGTAAACCCCATTGTGAGCATGCTAAGCAATGACGTACCCATACTATAACACTACACCCAAAACCAAGGCGATAAGGAAATAATATGGAACAGGATATGACACAATAGGATTCAAATTAAATGCAATGCACGAAAACTAAATTCAGATAGTAAAGAAAGTAGGCGCAATGTGCATCAAGGACACTTGCATGTTTCCCTTTGCTGCTGCTCATGTCTTCAAGTCTTGCTCATGGGGTCTTCGAAAAATACGTTCCTCTATTTAACGTCACACCGATACAAACATGCAAGAAACAAGCATACAAGCAACTAAGAAACAGTACACCAAACAATACCTAATGACTATAAAAACATTACTAATAAATAGTACACGTCGCTACGATCTCGTGAGCGCAAGAATCGACTTAATCGGAGTTATGAGCGAAAAGTTATGAGTATTTAAAGACATAGGGTGTAAAACGTAAAAACGGCAAATTAAGGACCATTTTGTAAATATGGAAAAGTTCAATGGCTAATGTGTAAAAAGGTTAAGGTCTAAAAGTATAAGTTTATAAAACACCAGGGTTCATTTTGTAAAAGAACATACTTTAATGCGGTTTGAGAAAACAGAGGCGAAACCTAATTTAATAAAACGTTAGGGGTGTTTTCGTAAAAAGGCTATAATTAAAACATTGAAATAAATATGGCTTAAGGACTTAAAAATAGTTTAACAATTAGCTAAAAGTCTTAACGGAAATGATTAGGCCGAAAACAGAACTAAAATGAAGGCTAGGGTGGCTTTTAGGAAATAAAGGGCATAAACGTAATTAACTATAGGCTTAGAGGCCTAGCATGTAAATTTACCCAGTCACAAAATATACGTTTGTAAAATTAACGAACTACAAGGGCCAATTTGCAAATTTTATATTCCTAGCATTTGGCGAGGATCAAAACAGAATTAAAATAAAATCTATGGTGGGATTTTATAAATAGAAGGACCTAATCGTAAAATAGTAAAACTATGGGGGCCTATCTGCAAAATAGCCAAGTCCAGGGACCTATTCGTAACTTTCGGAAAGTATAGGGACTAAAATGTAAAAGTTCAGGACTGAAATATAATTTATGAAAACCTTAGGGTCGTTTTTGTAAAAGTGTCGAACCTAAACATAAATAAATATAACCACGGGGTTTTATTTGTAAAAATACCATTTAATCGGAAACCGGGGTTTAAACGTAATTAAAGCTAAGCTTAGTGGCGTTTATGTAAAACAAAAGGGCCTAGATGTGATTAAATAAAACGTTAGCGGTTAATTTGTAAAATTATCAATTTATCGGTTTTAAACGAATTAAAATAAATCGGGAAAATACGTGGACCGGGTCTATGGCGGTGGTGGACCGCGGCAAGGGCTCCGGTCCACGGGTGCACCGTGGACCGGGACTCATACCCCTTCGGGGTTCTAATCTGGACCGTCCGGCGCAGATCGGACCACGCTGGGTGCTCCGACCGAGGTTAGGCCAACGCCGGCGAGCATCCGCGGTGGTGCATGGCCGGAATTTGGTTGATCTGCGTCTACGGAACTCCGTTCCGCGTCGTTCTTGGTCGGAGAGAGAGAGAAGAGGGCGGCGAAGCTCACCACGGGGTCGCGCGTGAGCAGGGACGGCCGGAGATAGGTCCGCGGCGACGAGGTGGAGGCGGGTTGTTACGGCGGCGCGGCTCGTCCTCGTCCGACCACCGTTCTTCATCGCGTCGGTGTGGGAGGCGGCGGCGCGGTGCGGTGTGGCGAAGGGCGGGACTCGGATCGGGCTGCCTCGAAGCGGCTTCGGCGGCGTCGCGTCGGAGCTTGGCAGGGGCAGCAATGGCGGCAGCGGGCTAGGGCTCGAGAGGCGTTGGTTTGAGGGAAAAGAGGGACATGGGGGTGCGGGCCATGTATTTATGGGACTCGGACGGGGCTGCCTTGGCGCGCACGCCGAGGTTGGCCGGGATCGGGATCGGATGCGGTTAGGGTTGGGGAGGGCCGTGACGCGATTCGGGCTCGAGGGCGGGCTGCGGGGGCTTGCGGGTTGGCGGGATCCGGGCTGCAGCTGGCAGGCCGGGGTGAGAAGTCGGGGAGCTGGGCCGGGGAATTCGGCCCATGAGCTATAGAAGGTCTTTTGTTTTCTTTTTCTTTTATAGTTCCTATTTTCTAACAGCAAATTAAATAAACTATGCAACCTATTCGATTTATGAAATATATTTTCATACAATAAAATACTAATGCAACCACACATCATGAAAGCAAGCAAAATATATAATTATATATATAGCCTAATTTAGATTTAATTGATAATCGGTAAAGGTGGTATAAAATAATTAATTTTCAAAATTAACTCATTAAGAAAAAGATAGCCCTCTTTATATTCCTTTTTATAATACTTTGACACTAAAGGCTCATAGATAAAATACTTGAAACAAAAATAATTATTATTTCATAAATTCTTTTATAAACCCCATGTACTTGATAAAAGGAAATATTTCATAGATCAATTACATTTGTTAAGTAAACATTTGCACAAATCAAATATAGTTATTTGATAAACCATTTTCACCCATTTAAAGTATTTAAACTATAAATCAAATGTATTTTGAAAGCAAGCAAAATATATAATTATATATATAGCCTAATTTAGATTTAATTGATAATTGGTAAAGGTGGTATAAAATAATTAATTTTCAAAATTAACTCATTAAGAAAAAGATAGCCCTCTTTATATTCCTTTTTATAATACTTTGACACTAAAAGCTCATAGATAAAATACTTGAAACAAAAATAATTATTATTTCATAAATTCTTTTATAAACCCCATGTACTTGATAAAAGAAAATATTTCATAGATCAATTACATTTGTTAAGTAAACATTTGCACAAATCAAATATAGTTATTTGATAAACCATTTTCACCCATTTAAAGTATTTAAACTATAAATCAAATGTATTTCAAAAGCTTGTGTAAATCAAACTTTAATTAGTTTTGGAAATAACTCCTTTTTCTCACATGAAATGATAAAAAGCTCTCATTTCGTTTTCAAAGTGAAATACCTTGTATAAAATAATGCCTTTTGAAATAAACTTATTTTCATAAATCAAATATAATTGTTTATTAATTTATTTTCATAACCAAGACAAATCAAATGTACTTTCGGAAAAATTTAACAATGAAACTTTATAAACCAAATAACTTATATTAATTGATTAATTTTTTTTAAAAAAATATCTCTGTCTCTTAAAGAAGAAAGAAAGAAAATATATTTATAATATTAACCTTTAGATAAGATTCAAATATACTTCAAAAAGTTTTAAAATTTAGTGGAATTTAAGCATGACCTAGAATTTGAAAATCTGGGGTGTTACACCTAGTCGGTGCACCGGAAGAAAAATATGCAATGATTACCTAATTAGGTGATATGAAGGGTGAAAATACTAATTTTTGGGCTTTTCTTAAAGCGCTTTGAAGAAAGAAGAATGCTTGCAGCAAATTAGAATTCTTTTAATTTTACCATGGAATCAAGACCAACATGCGGAAGACTGGTCGGTCTTATTCAAGGTTAAATCAAAAAATTACTCGGGAGCTGCTCTCGTATACTTGCCCTATGGGTATACAAATGGTGAAGGAATGGATACGCGGAGACATGGTAACAAATTAATGAAGATAAAGATGATGAAAATAGTCAACAGACTGGTCCCCGACCGGTGCGGGATAGCGAAGATTCCGTATGCCGGTTTGGAAACAAGGCGGATATTAAGATTGACGTACAATGACTTGACGAGCAAGTTAAGGAGTAATTTGTAATCTGTTAGGACTCTGAATTAATAAAGAAAGATAGAGATGGAGTTCCCATATATGTAATTCATGTAATCGAATAGGACTCTACATGTAAACCTAGCTCCCCGGATATATAAGGCGGAGCAGGGACCCCCGAAACCTCTCTCGAGATCCTGCAATTAGCAATCCGCTAAAAGCAATACATAACATACAGGACGTAGGGTATTACTCTCAATTCGAGGGGCCTGAACCTGTCTAAAATCTTGTGTTCCTGTGTGTTTCGTGTGTTGCACCATCGAATTCCACGCTCGTGAGGGACCAGGTAGTACTATTGTTGAGTTGAAGACTCGACATTGGGGCTCACAAATATGCTGGTGGTGAATTGTGAAGGACAAGAGGGGGTGGGGGGATTGTAGTGCTGTGGAGGAGAGGAGTCGATGTGATGCTTTGTAATAAATCAAAGTATCATGTTGATATGATATGGAGGTGACGGAGGGGGATGGTTTCAAGTGGAGGTTTACCCACATGTACGGGGAACCGCAGGAAAACTTGAACCATCGCACTTGGCGGGTTCTGTGTCATTTGGAGGGTCGGGACTCCCTGCCCTGGTTGTGTGTAGGAGATATTAATGAGATCCTATATGCCCATGAGAAAGAACGAGGGAGAGCTCGATCTCGGGCATGTATAGACCTGTTCAAAACAACGCTTGAGTATTGTGGTCTCCAGGATCTTGGTTTTGATGGTGATGTATTTACATGGAGAAATCAGAATCAAAGAAGGGAAGGGTATATCCGGGAGCGATTGGATCGAGCAGTGGCTAATGATGGGTGGAGGAGCAGGTTCCCATCATATCGGGTGGTTATGGCGATCACGAGCACTCGGATCATAGGCCCGTTATCATTAGTACAACGAGACGGTAAGGGTTCAGGTTCAGGTTCAGGGTAACAAACCTTTCATGTTTGATGCATGTTGGTTGGAGGAGCAGGAGTGTGACAAAGTGGTGAGGGAGGCTTGGGAAGCTGCTGTTTTGATAGGTGATGGTGATACACATAGTCACATGCAGGGGGTGGCTAGAAGTTTACAAAGCTGGAATAATAATGTCTTGGATGATCTTGAGAAGCGAATAAAGAAGATAAAAAAGAACTTGAAGCTTGTAGGAGAGCTAGTATCTGCGACATCATTGTGAGATGAGAAGTCGTGTTAAGGTTCAAGTTGGAATGACTGGAGGACCATGTAGATACATATTGGAGGGAACGTGCGCATATAAAATGGTTAGAGAAAGGTGATTGTAATACTGGATTTTTTCATGCTGTATGCAAGGAACGGAGAAGAGCAAATAGATTGGGCAAACCGAGAAATGATGTTGATGCTTGGGTGGAGAAGGAGGAAGAGAAGTAGGAGTTAATTGCAAATTATTTTCCCAGCGTTTTAAATCTATGGCGAGTGGTGATTGGGCAGCATTGCTTGAGGTGGTACAGGCTCGGGTAACGGCCAAGATGAATGAGAATTTGTCCCAGGATTTTGCTGTGGAGGAAATAAAAGCTACGCAAGATTCTCACTACTGGAAAAAAGCCTGGAAATAGCGGGCGTTTTGGTTCTGCAAAATCGGGCATTCCGGGCGCTGTTACACACACGTTATTGCAGGGTCGAACCAACAATAGCGCCCACGACTGCCCGCTATTGCAGGAAACCCTGCAATAGCTTCCTGCAATAGCGGGCATCGTGATGTTATCTGCCCGCTATTGCAGGTAAGCCAGCAATAGCGGGCAGATGACATCACGCTGCCCGCTATTGTAGGCTCACCCTACAATTGCGGTCAGCTGACATCATGTTGCCCGCTATTGCAGGCTCACCCTACAATAGCGGTCAATCGACATCACACAGCCCGATATTGCTGTGTGACCCTTCAATAACGGGCAGATGACATTCCTGTGCCCGATTTTGCTGTGGTTTTGCCAATATCGTGCACGATATTACTAGCATTTTCCGAACTGATATAATTATTGCTATTTGTTTTATTTTTCAGTGACAAATTCAAATATTTTTACAAAACTAAAAATAAATTCACACTATATACGCAAGACCATTAAAATAATCATTAAAGCATTATATGTACATACAGCATAGTTGTCATCCATTTTACAATATCCACATACATATACATCATTTTTCCAATACATAATATTCATCCATCAAAACACAACTAAATTACAACTTATCCGGCCACTTCGGCTCTAGTGCCTTCAATCTCTACTCCTCTGTCTTGGTATTTTGCAAAATTGCATCTTGGTGGCCCTTTTGACCGCTGTAGCTATACAAGTCTTCATGCATTGCAACATCACTTAGAGGATCAAAATACTTGTTCATTACAGAACCACGAATCATGTAGTGGAGGAGTTTGGCTGCAATGAGCTTGAGTGTGCTTTCTTCTAAGTAGGAAACTGTTTTTGGCTTTTCATAGCGTTGCTGCCACAAATAAATTACGGAATTAATACATGTTTGTTAAGTAATATAAAACTAATATAATAATGCAAGAAAAAACACACTAAATACTTACATCTTTCCGTGGGGCCAGTTCTTCCGTGGCGAATGTAGTATATTCCCCATTTCCGACGCTTATGTATTTGCACACGTAGTAGCCACAGGTCACGGTCCCAGGACGCTGTTTTGAACACTTTACAAAACAAGAAAATTGTTAAGTTACTTTACAAATAGAGACATTAATTAATTGAATAATAGAAATGACCATGATATGAGATAATAGTACCGGATAATGCGTTTTGTATCCAAGGTTGGTCCGTTTGGGATGAGGGTCACCACCAAGCTCGAGATAGTATTTATAGGCACTAATATAAAAAAGCAAATGAGCAACGAGCATAATGCAATCTATAAAAAATGATAGTTCATTGAATATCTGAAATTACATGTTCAGTGGTGTCCATGAAATCCTTGTACCTCTTATGATCATAATCCTCCGAGTCAAACACCCAAACTCCCGTGAGTTTCGGATGTATCATGAAAGCAATCCAATGGTCACTATAAAATATGTCATTATGTCATTATCTAAGTGAAATAATGATCTCGCACAAGAAGTAGCAGAGTTACGAAAACTTACTCAAAGTTATATGGAGCCATAATGCATCGTCTCTCTCTCCATTCGTACATGTGTCTCCCAATGTTGGTTGCTATACATGAATTCAATACTTCAAAAACAGCAAGTTCATCATGATATACCATTTCATTACTACGATGCAATCTGCTCGAGACAAGTGGTACTCATCACCGCGAGGGACGGCGATATATATCAATTTACACCCTGCAGGGGAAACCGAACTGCACGACATACGCATCATTTAAGAACACGTATGGCCACCTTTCACAAGATTATCATAGATATGAGCCGTGTCCGCCCTCCGAGTGTGCATTCCACATGCAACCACAGTAGCGTCGGGTCGAAGGGTAATAACACACCCTCCGTCTACTCACAAACCCGTGCATCCACCGTAACCAACACTTTGCACAAAGGGTGGAGTGACCGTCCAACACTACGACTCTCCGGTTACATCAGTTTACCAACTCCCATACGAAGGTATGCATTTGGTACATAACTCAATACTTGCTCGCGGAGTCACAACGAACGGTCCTTAACCGACACGCACGGGGCTATGGCAAACACGGGCCAACCTTGTCACCGCATCCTACACATGCTCTTCCCCGTCCGGTCTCCAATTTAATCATGTGAGAGGTAACCATGTTTGAAACCTAAACCGAGAGGTCTCCAAACCACTCGGTGTTGCTACCGATGACTCATTTAAGCATAGCAATTCTATCGAAAAAGGATTATACCTATCCAAAGACCATGGGCAATAGGAATCATAATGCAACTAGGGTTGCGATCAACTCCTAAACATAAATGCACAATACATAAACATAGACATAGGTGAATTTAAACCAAAACTAACAAGTGGGATTATGCACCGGGGCTTGCCTTGGCTTTGCTCGAAGTTAGCACTCTCAACAATGTTCAATTCAGCGGGATCCTTCACGTGATTTCTTTCTTCGGTCGGGGTCCCTATATGAATGCAATGCATGATGTGAGTATGGATGCATACACAGATATTTAGTTCATGGAACTTTCTCAATAATGAATTGAAAGGACAATGTGTTCATGCAATGAACATGCTTATGTATGAAATATGATGCTTGCATATGGATGATAGATCATGACTACATGTCAAGGAGACAAATAAAACACAGATAAAGCAATAGATCAATATATACCTTAGGTTTAAATGGATCTTGATTATAGCATAATTTAGTGTATAACTTTTAGTGTGGTATATGATAAGATGAGCATGATATATGATACATCGAAGATAGATACCTATACTCTACCTTGCTTCCATGATCGATAAGTGGATGCATAGACAGTAAATATTTACATGACTTAGGCATATAGAACCATATGACAATATTTGACGCCACCACATTACTTAGTAAACCTAAATGAAGTAAAAGGTGCAACAAGCCAATTTTATACATGATCTCTATGAAGATGCATAAAAGAATCATAAATAACCATAATAACATTTATGCACTAAGTATAGGCCTTTTCATGCATGAAAATACGTAATATGGCAACATGACATATCATGGCAATATGGAATGACAACTTTCAAAATTAAGCAACCAGTTCTACAACGCACTCCTAAACATAAATTCCATGGAAAAACATGATTTGCTCATGATAAGCACCAGAAACAAATAATATGAGATTTTTTGTATGCATTTTTCCTAATTAAACAATTATAGGCAAATATGTGATATCTAAGCATATAATGATAAATATGATGAAAACATGTATGAATGCACAAAAGCCATGTACCAGGGGGTCCAATATGTTATGTAAAGTTCTCATGTTAATTTTCATAAAGTTTACATTCTTCAACATTTAAATATGGGTTTTAAAAGCTTAACAAGGTGCCATTTCTGTTTGCATAAAACTTTATTTTCTTGCACAAAAACCTAGGTAAAACATTTGACCATTTCAAAGTTCATGTTTCAAGTATTCCAAAACATTTTAGTTTGCATTTTTCTCATTTTTATTTTGGGAGATATGAATTTGTTTAAAGTAGCTAACAGATTTACCATTTTCTGGATTTAGGGTGTGTGAACAGTTAAAATAAAATCAGAATTCATGTGTAGCTTTGGATCTTCTATTTCCCAAGGATAGGGCTGTGATTTGAGCATAAGAGATGGTTGAAAAAGATGGATAAGGAAGTGATACAACTATGGTGAGCTTAAGTTCGAGCAAGAGCTCACCGGAGAAGCAAAAAATTGACGGTGAAACTAGAAGTAGTGTTCATGCCATACCTAAGGGAGAGCTTGAGGATCAACCAAAAACAAACCATGCAAGGGTTGGAGGGAGTCCAAGTGAAGGGTTTTGCTGCCCTTGCTCATGCCAAGGTGAACCATGGCATGGAGTTTGAAAGTGCATCTAGGCCCCCAATTATGGTTTTGAGTGATTGACGTCAATACAATTAAAAAGGACTAATGTTTTAAATGAGCTTGTGCGCAGTGCATATCTAGAATTCAATTGACAGCAAAGAAACACAAAAAGGAAGTGGCCATATTCGTTCATACGTGCAAGATTTGAAAATTGGTCTACTCATGCTCAAGATCAAGTTGTGAAGGCCTTTATTTATGTTTTGAGTATAGGAAACACCGTACTATCAAGAGGGACACACAAGTATGAGGTGTGAAAAATGAAAGTGCTCAAAACTTCATCCACATTCAAAATAACCTTTGGAGTCGGACAATGTCCGACTCACTTGGACATTGGACTCTGACACCGTAAGGTTGGCCAAAGAAAAATCCCTATGGAGTCGGACAATGTCCGACTCGATCGGACAAATCACTCGGACTCCGTAACGCTCGCCACTCTTTTGAAACCCTAGGAGTCGGACAAAGTCCGACTCCGTCGGACGATATCCGACTCCCCAATATACTTGGATATATCCGACTCCTGTCGGATTTAGGAGTCGGATTCCGGAGCCAAAACATCAACTCGAAACCCTAGAAGTCGGACTTTGTTGGACTCACTCGGACAAAGTCCGAGTCGGATCTAGCCCAACAGCTCTTTTGAGTGCCCCGGCTATGAAGGAGGACCTCGTCCACTTTTGGCCGGTTGGCACCCTCCCCACTCTCAAAAACACTCCCAAACTCACTCAAGCTCTCCTCTCTTTCCAATTTGATTCCCCACTCCAATCCTTGGTGGGTTTGTGAGAAGATTGAGGAGAAATTCGTTGAGCTTCATCACCATCTCAAGAGGACTTGATTCTTTCTCATCGCCGGTACTTGCTGTGTTTGTTACTCTTGGGGATTCATCCCCTAGATGGTTAGGCGTTACCCGGCGAGCTCCCAAGCTTGTGGTTGAGACTCGGGTCGTTTGTATTGCCCCTCCCTTCGTGGAGCTTTGTTTTAGTGGAGTTTAAGCCGGCCTTTGTGGTGGCTTCAAGAGGTTTAGGGTTGAGAGCAACCCGGTCCTTGGTGGACTCCTCAATGGAGACGTAGGCTTCTTGGTGGAGCTGAACTTCGGTGAAAAATCGCGTGTCTCCTTGTGTCGCTTTAGTTTCCTGCAATTTGTGTGCTATAGCTCTAGGTTGTTCTTGCTTAAATTCCTAGATTAACTTGCATAAGTGGCTTGCTTGCTTGTGTCCTTGTTGCCCTAGCTTTCCAGTGTTGCTAGCTGCTTGCTTGTTGTTTAATTACCGTGGATTTGTCCAACTTGGCTGCCGATCTACTTTCCGCACGAGGCGGTCGGACTTTGTCCTACTCTAGTCGGATATTTGTCCAGAGTCGGACTTTGTCCTACAATAGTCGGACATTGATTCGGACAAATCTTTCATGCGTTTTTAATCTGTCAAATTAAGTGATTTTCAGGGTTATCGCCTATTCACCCCCCTCTAGGCGACTTTCAATTGGTATCGGAGCAGGTATCTACGTTGAAGCCTCACCGCTTGAAGATCAAAGATGACAAATGGCAAAGATGCAACGGCTAGTGGTAGTGGTAGTGGTGAAGCACCACCTAAACCAGCCGGTGAAGTGGGTCATGAGAACTCACCGGATAAGACAAGAAATGGAAGTGGAAAAGGAATTGCCAAGGATGGAGATGTGCCTAGTGCTTTGCCAATAAGCTACAACAAAACACCATACTCCTATAGTGATGGTAGGGATGAGCACATTGGACCCGGCTCCGGAAGACTACCATATTTTGATGGTCAATACTTTGATCATTGGAAAACAAAGATGCTACTACATTTGGACTCAATGCATCAAAATGTGAGAAGTGTGACTCAAAACGGATTCTTGTGGGAATGTAGAAGCAAGCCAACCGCACAAGACTTATTCAATGTAAGGTGCAATGTGACGGCGGCAAGTGCTCTTGTGTCCGCCCTTAGTCCCGCCGAGTATGAGAATATAGCCGGATTGGAGGATGCTCATCAAATTTGGTTGAAGCTTAAGTTAGTTCATGAGGGCATTGACAGTGTAAAGGAGTCTAAGCTAGAAGGGCTTAGAGAAGATTTTAACTACTTTGTCATGAAGTCGGATGAAGGGCCAAGGGAAGCCCATGATAGAATGATGAGGATAGTGAACAAGAGAAGAGCACTTGGAGAGAAGGTGTTGGACTTGGATGTGAATAGAAGGTTGCTACAAGCCTTGCAAGCATGGGATCCCAACATAGTGTCCAACATATGTGACAAAGATGGCTTTAGATACTTCACCACCGATGAAGTGATTGGAAAGGTGCTCTCCCAAAAATAGCAAATTGACCAAGGGAATAGGATCAATGCATTACTCAAGGACAAAGAGAAAGATAGTGGGAGCAAAAATGATTTGGCTCTCAATGCCGAACAAGAAAAGAAAAAGAAGGTGGTTGAGGAGAGTGATGATGAAATGGCTCTCTTTGTGAAAAGATTCAACAAGCTCATGTCAAAAAGAAGCTTCAAGAAGAATGATCAAGACAAGAGCAAATCAAGAAAAGCTAAAAACAAGTGCTACATTTGTGGAGACAAGGGTCATTTCATGGCGTAGTGTCCGGAGAACTACAAGAACAAGCAAAACAAGAAGGGTGACAAGAAGTACAAGAATCATAGGATGTACCGTCGGGGTGAAGCACACATTGGACAAGAATGGAACTCCGATGGATCATCTTCCTCCTCCGAGTCGGAATCCGATGAAGAGAAGGGAGGCATTGCATCACTTGCTATTGGACTCACACCGACCAACTCCTCCTTGTTTGGAAGCTTGACCGATGATGAAGATGACGCCGGGCACAAATGCATGATGGCCAAGGGCTCCAAGGTAAATGCTAATGGAAGTTCTCAAATTCCTAACATGTTTGACTTGTTGGATATTATTGAGCAGGAAAAGGAGACTAATGAGAGGCAAGAGGAGCTTCTTGAGAAACAACAGGAAATGCTTGTTCAAGAGAAGCAAAGAGTGCTTGAACTTGAGAAGCTCCTAGAAGTTGAGAGGAAGAAAAATGAGGACTTAGTGAAGTCCCTCAAACTGGTTGAAAAAGATAGTGAGACACTTAAAGTCACAAATGTGTCACTTCAAGAGAAGTGTGATGACTTGCAAAAGGATCACAATTCACTTAAAGTGCATTTTAAGGAAATTAAGTGTAACACTACTTCCTCTCAATCTTCGTCTTGCCCCCATCTAGCAATGAGTGTACTAGGTGGCACAAGATTGATGTTGAAGCTTGTATAAGAAATATCAAGACTATTGATGATTTGAAGAAACAAGTGCAAGAGCTTCAACAACAAGCACAAAAGAAGATGGAGGCCATCGATGATGCCAAGGCCGAGTATGCAAGGGCGCATACATCAATGTGAGGCGGCCACATGTGAAGGATGGCATTTGGTACAAGCAAGGTGACAAGCACAATGCAAGAATCAACAAGAATGGCACCGAATTCATCAAGTTCACCAAGAAGGGTGGATATCAAAAGAAGCAAGTCAAGAAGGAGAAGCAAATCAAGAACACTAACAAATCTTCTCTTATTTGTGATTTGCGTACTAATGTGCCTAACCCCTCTTGTGCTCTCTTTAATGATTTCGATGAAACCTATGTGCTAATGAGGAACAAGCATGGCCGTGTCTATGCAAAATATGTTGGGCCACGCAATAAGACCCACAAATCTTGTGTGTGGGTGCCCAAGGCACTTGTTACTAATGTGAGAGGACCCAAGCAAATTTGGGTACCTAAAAACAAAGCATAAATTGTTTTGTAGGAATACTCCTCCGGTGGCTCATCATGGGTGGTGGATAGTGGATGCACCAATCATATGACCGGAGACAAGAAAATGTTCGAATCTTCGAGCCAAGCAAAGAAAGAAATGAGTATATCACCTTCGGAGACAATGGAAAGGGATATGTGTTGGGTTATGGTAACATTCCTTTAACCTTTCCGCATTCACTTTCGAAGGTTATGCTTGTGGATAACGTTGACTTCAATTTGTTGTCTATCTCACAACTTTGTGGAATGGGCTACAATTGCTTGTTCAACGACAAGGGTGTGATTGTCTCAAGGAGAAGTGATGGCTCGATTGCTTTTGAGGGTGTGCTCAAAGGAAAACTTTATGTTGTGGATTTTACCGCAGATAAAGCAAAACTTGACACATGCTTAGTTACAAAGTCCGACATGGGATGGTTGTGGCATAGACGACTAGCCCATGTCGGTATGAGAAATCTTCACAAACTCCAAAAGGGCGATCACATCCTTGGACTAAGGATGTTTGCTTTGAGAAAAACAAAATTTGCAGTGCATGTCAAGCCGGAAAACAAGTTGGAGCACCCCATCCATCCAAGAACATTGTGACAACCACAAGACCGTTGGAGATGCTACACATGGACCTCTTCGGTCCCATTGCCTACATTAGCATTGGCGGTAACAAATATGGACTTGTTATTGTTGATGATTATTCTCGCTCCACGTGGGTATTCTTTTTGTGTGATAAAGGTGACGTGAAGGATGTACTCAAGACTTTCTTGAAAAGAGCACAAAATGAATTTGAAGTGAAGATCAAGGCAATAAGAAGTGACAATGGTACCGAGTTCAAGAACACTCAAGTTGAAGAGTACCTTGATGAGGAAGGTATCAAGCATGAATTTTCGGCACCCTACACACCTCAACAAAATGGAGTGGCCGAAAGAAAGAACCGCACTCTCATAGAGATGGCAAGAACCATGCTTGATGAGTACAAGACCTCCGATCGTTTTTGGGCCGAAGCAATCAACACCGCATGCCATGCCTCCAACCGGTTGTATCTTAATCGACTCTTAAGGAAAACACCATATGAATCTAACGGCTCTCGAAGGAGAGCAAGTTGTTATTGACAATGCAGATATTGAGGGCAATCAAGAGGATGGCCATTGGTGATGTCAGACCGCAAGAACCACAAAATAACCAAGATCAACCTCCTCCCTCAAGTCAAGACCAACCATGCACAAATCATGATCAAGTTGATCAAGATCAAGAAGTTGGCAATGAAGATCATGCTCAAACACAAGATGATGAACCCACATCGCATGATCAAGAGGTTGAACAAGATGGCGGTCAAACAAGCTCACATCCACCACACCCAAGAGTGCACCAAAGTGTGCAACGTGATCACCCCGTGGAACAAATTCTTGGAGACATAGAAAAAGGGGTAATCACTCGTTCTCGTGTTTGCAACTTTTGTGAACATTACTCTTTTGTCTCTTCTTTGGAGCCATTTAGAGTAGAAGAAGCACTCGAGGACTCGGATTGGGTGATGGCCATGCAAGAGGAATTGAACAACTTCACAAGAAATGAAGTTTGGACATTGAAAGAAAGACCAAGAGGCAAAAATGTTGTGGGCACCAAGTGGGTGTTCCGCAATAAACAAAATGAAGACGGTGTTGTAACAAGGAACAAAGCAAGATTGGTGGCAAAAGGATATTCACAAGTAGAAGGATTGGACTTTGATGAAACCTATACTCCCGTGGCAAGGTTTGTATCAATAAGAATACTACTTGCCTTTGCCACTCACCACAACTTCAAGTTGTACCAAATGGACGTGAAGAGTGCATTCCTAAACGGGCCAATCAAGGAAGAAGTGAACGTGGAGCAACCACCGGGCTTTGAAGACCCCAAGTATCCTAACCACGTGTACAAACTCCATAAAGCGCTCTATGGGCTTAAACAAGCACCAAGAGCATGGTATGAATGCCTTAGGGATTTCCTTTTGAGAAAGGGTTTTGAGATGGGCAAGGCCGATGCAACCCTCTTCACAAAGCGTTTTGATCATGATATATTTGTGTGCCAAATTTATGTTGATGACATAATATTTGGTTCTACTAATAAAATGTTTTGTGATGATTTTAGCAAGATAATGACAAAGAGGTTCGAGATGTCTATGATGGGAGAGTTGACATTCTTTCTAGGATTTCAAGTCAAGCAACTCAAGGAGGGCACCTTCCAATGTCAAGCCAAGTACACTCAAGATATATTGAAGAAGTTTGACATGGACAAGGCAAAGCCCGCCAAGACGCCCATGGCAACAAACGGCCATCTCGACCTCACCAAGAAAGACAAGCCGGTTGAACAAAAGGTTTTTCGCTCTATGATCGGCTCCTTGCTTTATCTTTGTGCATCTAGGCCCGATATCATGCTTAGTGTGTGTATGTGTGCACGTTTCCAAGCCGCTCCTATGGAGTGCCACATGGTGGCCGTTAAAAGAGTCTTGAGATATTTAGTACACACACCCAACCTAGGGCTTTGGTACCCCAAGGGTTCAAAGTTCAACCTTATAGGCTATTCCGATGCGGATTATGCCGGGGACAAAGTGGATAGGAAGAGTACCTCCGGGACGTGCCAATTCTTGGGTACGTACCTAGTGTCATGGTCATCCAAGAAACAAAATTCCGTTGCCCTTTCCACGGCCGAAGCGGAGTATGTTGCAGCCGGTAGTTCTTGTGCACAATTATTATGGATGCGACAAACTCTAAGGGATTATGGTTACAAGTTGAACCGTATTCCTCTCCTATGTGACAACGAGAGTGCCATAAAGTTAGCATATAACCCCGTTGAGCATTCGCGCACAAAGCATATAGACATTCGTCACCACTTCTTGAGAGATCACTCTATCAAAGGGGACATTGAAGTAAGCCATATGAGAACCGATAAGCAATTGGCCGATATTTTCACCAAGCCACTTGATGAAAGCCGTTTTTGTCATTTAAGGAGTGAGCTAAATATCCTTGACTCTAGTAACGTGGCTTGGATTATTGCATATCCGATGTGCATTAGAGTAGTTGCTTTGAAAAATAAAATTCTTGAAAATCTTGTATGTACTTGTTTTTCAAAATCATTAGGTTCTTGATCTTTGGATCATGCGTGTCGAGTCTTAAACTCGGCACTAGTACTACCCGGTCCCTCACGAGCGTAGAATTCGATGGTGCAACACACGGAACACACAGGAACACAAGATTTTAGACAGGTTCAGGGCCCCTCGAATTGAGAGTAATACCCTACGTCCTGTATGTTATGTATTGCCTTTAGCGATTTGCTAATTGCAAGATCTCGAGAACCCTTTCGAGGGGTCCCTGCTCCGCCTTATATATCCGGGGAGCTAGGGTTACATGCGTAGTCCTAGTCGATTACAGGGATTACATATATGGGAGCTCTATCTCTAGCTTTCTTTATCGATTCGTAGTCCTAACGGACTACGAATTATTCCTTAACTTGCTTCTCAAGTCATCATACACCGGTATTGGTATCCGCTCGATCTCCATACCGGTATATAGAATTCTATGTCATTCCGGACCGGTCGAGAACCAGTCCATCCGCTATCTCCATCACCTTTATCTTCATTGATTTGTTACCGTGTCTCTGCGCACACATTCCTTTATCATTTGTATACCCATAAGGCAAGTATACGACAAGTAGCTCCCGAGTAATTTTTGATTTGACCTTGAATAAGACCGACCAGTCTTACGCATGTTGGTCTTGATTCCATGGTAAAATTAAAAAGAACTCTAATCTGCTGCAATAATTCTTCCTGTCTTCGAAGCGCTTTTTAAAAAGCCAAAAAATTAGTATGTTTATCCTTCATATCACCTAATTAGGTAATCATTACAAATTCTTCTCTCGGTGCACCGACTAGGTGCACCCAATTGAGTATAGCCCCGACTCTTGGATCATTTGAACTCCTTTCAAATAATGCAAGAGTCCACTAGTTGATTCTTCATTATTTTCCTTTGATGCGCAATCATTACGGACCACTCCTTTTATCTTTCCATTAATTTCCATCTCCCGCAGTCATTATAGACCGCTCTTTGATACGGTGCACCGGTCAGGTGCACCTAATTAGGTATAGCCCCGACTCTTGTATCATTTGAGGATCGCAAATAATGCAAGAGTCTTTCCGGAGAGACTATACTTTACTTGAAAGTGCATCTAGGCCCCTCATTTTATTTTGGATGATTGATATCAATACAATTAAAATTTGGAACTAATGGTTTCATGAGAATGTGTATAGTGAATATCCGAAGCACATGAAAGCGTAGCAAGCACAATCAAAAAGGAGAAAAGAAATGCAAAATGCAATAAAAGGAGAACTTGGAAAAGACCCCTCTCAAAGCTTGTGCCTCGCTTTATTTCTTTGCTTTGAGTCATAGGGATGCCGTACTATAAAGAGGGATGCAAATCACAAACGTGGCTAAGAATGGAGATCCTCACAAACTCAAGAAATCTCCTCCAAACCTATTCTTCCCGAACCCATCGGAAGCTCCGGTGTGGTACCGGAAGTTCCGGTAGGCTTACGAGAGTTTTGCTCTCGGAAAAGCCATACCGGAAGTTCCGGTCCCCGGTACCGGAAGTTCCGGTAGGCTTACAGAGAGTTTTGCTCTCGGGAAAGGCCATACCGGAAGTTCCGGTTCTCGGTATCGGAAGTTCCGGTAGGCTTACAGAGAGTTTTGCTATCGGGAAAAGCCTTACCGGAAGTTCCGGTCCCCGTACCGGAAGTTCCGGTAGGCTAACAGAGAGCTTTGAGCTCTCCGGAATGCCATACGAGAAGTTCCGATACGGCACCGGAAGCTCCAGTGCGGTCCAGTTTTTCCAAACCTAAACCCACGTGCCGGAAGCTCCGTTACTCCACCGGAAGTTCGGTGCGGGCCGGAAGTCCGGATCTAACCCTAATTCAAACCATACCGGAAGTTCCGATACGCTATCGGAAGTTCCGGTGCGGGTTTTCGGACAGTGCCAGCGGCTCTTTTTGGGCTGTGGTATATAAGCCACACCCCCTCTCCATTCACTCACTCTTGCACAACTCCGAACCAATACACACTTGAGCTTCACTCCATCTACTCCAAATCCTCTCCAAAAGCAAAAATTACATCCTTGAGCTAGGATTTGAGTGAGAGACTTTGAGCAAGTGTTTGAGAGACTTGATTCCATTCTTGAGCATCTTCACTCCCGTCAAGCTTGTGATTTGAATTTGTTACTCTTGGAGCTTTGAGCTCCTAGATGGCTAGGCGTGCTCGTGAGCTCCCAACTTGTGTGGTGACGTCCGAGAAGTTTGTATTGCCCGTCCCGGAAGGGACATTGATAGTGGAAAACTCAAGCTCAACCTTGGTGGTGACTTGAGGGAGAAATAGGGTTGAGAGAAACCCGGTCCTTGGTGGACTTTCTCAACCGAGACGTAGAGTCCTTGGTGGGCTCGAACTTCGGTGAAAAATCCGTGTCTCTTGTGCTCCCTTTCTTACTTGTGCGTAGTTGTTTAACTTACTAGGTTGCTTGTTAGTTTTCCGTCGTGTCTTTAATTTCCTAGAATTGCATAGGGTTGTTCCCTTCTTTCTTGGAAACACTAGAATTGTGTAGGGTTTAACTCCGCATTTATCACCCGCACCGGAAGTTCCGGTATCCTACCGGAAGTTCCGGTATTTGACGTTTTCGTCTTAGTGTTATTTCGCAGAAATTTTTAGGTTCGCCTATTCACCCCCCTCTAGGTGACTTTCAATTGGTATCGGAGCAGGTATGTTCGTTGAAGCCTCACCGCTTGAAGATCAAAGATGGCAAATGAAAATGAGGCAACGGGTAGTGGTCAAGCACCACCAAAGATAGCCGGTGAAAGAGGTCATGAGACCCCACCGGGTGATGCCAGAGATGGAAATGGAAAAGGGATTGCCCAGGGTGGAGATGTACTTAGTGCTTTGCCGATGAGTTACAACAAAACGCCACACACCTATGGTGATGGAAGAGATGAACACATTGGACCCGGCTCCGGAAGACTACCGTATTTTGATGGTCAATACTTCGATCATTGGAAAACAAAGATGTTACTACACTTAGACTCCATGCATCAAAATGTGAGAAATGTGACTCAACATGGATTCTTGTGGGAATGTAGAAGCAAGCCAACCGCACAAGACTTGTTCAATGCAAGATGCAATGTGGCGGTGGCTAGTGCTCTCGTATCCGCGCTTAGCCCCGCCGAGTATGAGAAGATAACCGGAATGGAGGATGCCCATCAAATTTGGTGGAAGCTTGAATTGGTTCATGAGGGAATTGATAGTGTGAAGGAGTCTAAGCTAGAAGGGCTTAGAGAAGATTTTAACTACTTTGTCATGAGGTCGGATGAAGGGCCAAGGGAAGCCCATGATAGGATGATGAGGATAGTGAACATGAGAAGAGCACTTGGAGAAAAGGTGTTGGACTTGGATGTGAATAGAAGGTTGCTACAAGCCTTGCAAGCATGGGATGCCAACATAGTGTCCAACATAAGAGACAAAGATGGTTTTAGATACTTCACAACCGATGAAGTGATTGGCAAGGTGCTCTCCCAAAAACAGCAAATTGACCAAGGGAATAGGATCAATGCTTTGCTTAAGGACAAGGAAAAGGCTAGTGGGAGCAAGAATGATTTGGCTCTTAATGCCGAACAAGAAAAGAAAAAGAAAGTGGTTGAGGAGAGTGATGATGAAATGGCTCTCTTTGTGAAAAGGTTCAACAAGCTCATATCAAAAAGGAGCTCCAAGAAAAATGACCAAGACAAGAGCAAATTGAGGAAGGCCAAGAACAAGTGCTATATTTGTGGAGACAAAGGTCACTTCATGGCGGAGTGTCCGGAGAACTACAAGAACAAGCAAAACAAGAAGGGGGACAAGAAATACAAGAAGCATAGAAAGTACCGTCGGGGTGAAGCACACATTGGACAAGAATGGAATTCCGATGGATCATCTTCCTCCTCCGAGTCGGAATCCGATGAAGAGAAGGGAGGCATTGCATCACTTGCTATTGGGCTAACACCGACCAACTCCTCCTTGTTTGGAAGCTTGACCGATGATGAAGATGATGCCGGACACAAGTGCATGATGGCTAAGGGCTCTAAGGTAAATGCTAATGGAAGTTCTCAAATTCCTAACATGTTTGATTTGTTGGACATCATTGAGCAGGAAACGGAGACCAATGAGAGGCAAGAGGAGCTTCTTGAGAAACAAGTGGAAATGCTTGTTCAAGAGAAGCAAAGGGCGCTTGAACTTGAGAAGCTCCTAGAAGTTGAGAGGAAGAAGAATGAGGACTTGGTAAAGTCTCTCAAAGTGGTTGAAGAAAATAGTGAGACACTTAAAGTCACAAATGTGTCACTTCAAGAGAAGTGTGATGACTTACAAAAGGATCACAATTCTCTCAAAGTGCAATTTGAGGAAATTAAGTGTAACACTACTTCCTCTCAATCTTCGTCTTGCCCCCAATCTAGCAATGAATGTACTAGGTGCAACAAGATTGATGTTAAAGCTTGTACAAGAAACATCAAGACCATTGGTGACTTGAAGAAGCAAGTGCAAGAACTTCAACAAGAAACACAAAAGAAGATGAAGGCCATTGATGATGCCAAGGCCGAGTATGCAAGGGGTGCATACACCAATGTGAGACGATCACATGTGAAGGATGGCATTGGACACAAGCAAGGTGACAAGCATAATGCAAGTATCAACAAGAACGACACCGAATTCATCAAGTTCGCCAAGGAGGGTGAATATCAAAAGAAGCAAGTCAAGAGGGAGAAGCAAATCAAGAACACTAACAAATCTTCTCTTATTTGTGATTTGCGTACTAACGTGCCTAACCCCTCTTGTGCTCTCTTTTATGATTTTAATGCGACCTATGTGCTAATGAGAAACAAGCATGGTCGTGTCTATGCAAAATATGTTGGGCCACGCAACAAGACCCATAAATCTTGTGTGTGGGTGCCCAAGACACTTGTTACTAATGTGAGAGGACCCAAGCAAATTTGGGTACCTAAAAACAAAGCATAAATTGTTTTGTAGGAATACTCCTCCGGTGGCTCATCATGGGTGGTGGATAGTGGAAGCACCAATCATATGACCGGAGACAAGAAAATGTTTGAGTCATTCGAGCCAAGCAAAGAAAGAAATGAATATATCACTTTTGGAGATAACGGAAAAGGCTATGTGTTGGGTTATGGTAACATCCCTTTAACTTTTCCGCATTCACTTTCGAAGGTTATGCTTGTGGATAACGTTGACTTCAATTTGTTGTCTATCTCACAACTTTGTGGAATGGGCTACAATTGCTTGTTCAACGACAAGGGTGTGATTGTCTCAAGGAGAAGTGATGGCTCGATTGCTTTTGAGGGTGTGCTCAAAGGAAAGCTTTATGTTGTGGATTTCACAACGGATAAAGCAAAACTTGACACATGCTTGGTTGCAAAGTCCGACATGGGATGGTTGTGGCATAGACGACTAGCCCATGTCGGTATGAGAAATCTTCACAAACTCCAAAAGGGCGGTCACATTCTTGGACTAACGGATGTTTGCTTTGAGAAAAATAAAATTTGCAGTGTATGTCAAGCCGGAAAACAAGTTGGAGCACCACATCCATCCAAGAACATAGTAACAACCACAAGGCCGTTGGAGATGCTTCACATGGACCTCTTCGGTCCCATTGCCTACATTAGCATCGGCGGTAACAAATATGGACTTGTTATTGTTGATGATTATTCTCGCTTCACGTGGGTATTCTTTTTGTGTGATAAAGGTGAAGTAAAGGATGTACTCAAGACATTCTTGAAAAGAGCACAAAATGAATTTGAAGTGAAGATCAAGGCCATAAGGAGTGACAATGGTACCGAGTTCAAGAACACTCAAGTTGAAGAGTACCTTGATGAGGAGGGCATCAAGCATGAGTTTTCGGCACCCTACACACCTCAACAAAATGGGGTGGCCGAAAGAAAGAACCGCACACTCATAGAGATGGCAAGAACCATGCTTGATGAATACAAGACCTCCGACCGTTTTTGGGCCGAAGCAATCAACACCGCATGTCATGCCTCAAACCGGTTATATCTTCATCGACTCTTGAGGAAAACACCATACGAGCTACTAACCGGTAAAAAGCCTAACATCTCGTACTTTCGAGTTTTTGGGAGCAAATGCTTCATGCTCAACAAGAAACCCAAGGCCTCAAAGTTCTCCCCTAAGGTTGATGAAGGTTTCTTACTTGGGTATGGTTCAAATTGTCACGCCTATCGTGTCTTCAACAAAACCACCGGTTGTGTTGAAGTTTCTCGAGACGTGACGTTTGATGAATCTAACGGCTCTTAAGGGGAGCAAATTGTTATCAATAATGCAGATGTTGAGGCTCCTAGGCAAGCAATCAAGACAATGGCACTTGGTGATGTGAGACCACAAGAACCACAAAGTAATCAAGATCAACCTCCTCCCTCAAGTCAAGACCAACAATGCACTAATCATGATCAAGTTGATCAAGATCAAGAAGTTGATAATGAAGATCATGCTCAAGCACAAGATGATGAACCCACATCGCATGATCAAGAGGTTGAACAAGACGGTGGTCAAACAAGCTCACATCCACCACACCCAAGAGTGCACCAAAGTGTGCAACGTGACCACCCCGTGGAACAAATTCTTGGAGACATAGAAAAAGGGGTAATCACTCGTTCTCGTGTTTGCAATTTTTGTGAACATTACTCTTTTGTCTCTTCTTTGGAGCCATTTAGAGTAGAAGAAGCACTCGAGGACTCGGATTGGGTGATGGCCATGCAAGAAGAATTGAACAAGTTCACAAGAAATGAAGTTTCGACATTAGAGGAAAGACCAAGATGCAAGAATGTTGTGGGCACCAAGTGGGTGTTCCGCAATAAGCAAAATGAAGACGGTGTTGTAACAAGGAACAAAGCAAGATTGGTGGCAAAAGGATATTCACAAGTAGAATGATTGAATTTTGATGAAACCTATGCCCCCGTGGCAAGGCTCGAATCAATAAGAATACTACTTGCCTTTGCCACTCACCACAAGTTCAAGTTGTACCAAATGGACGTGAAGAGTGCATTCCTAAACGAGCCAATCAAGGAAGAAGTGTACGTGGAGCAACCACCGGGCTTTGAAGACCCCAAGTATCCTAATCACGTGTACAAACTCCATAAGGCGCTCTATGGGCTTAAGCAAGCACCAAGAGCATGGTATGAATGCCTTAGGGATTTCCTTTTGAAAAAGGGTTTTGAAATGGGCAAGGCCGATGCAACCCTCTTCACAAAGCGTTTTGATCATGATATATTTGTGTGCCAAATTTATGTCGATGACATAATATTTGGTTCTACTAACCAAATGTTTTGTGATGATTTTAGCAAGATAATGACAAAGACGTTCGAGATGTCTATGATGGGTGAGTTGACATTCTTTCTAGGATTCTTTCTAGGCACCTTCCAATGTCAAGCCAAGTACACTCAAGATATATTGAAGAAGTTTGACATGGACAAGGCAAAGCCCGCCAAGACGCCCATGGCAACAAATGGCCATCTCAACCTCACCAAGAAAGACAAGCCGGTTGATCAAAAGGTTTTTCACTCTATGATCGGCTCTTTGCTTTACCTTTGTGCATCTAGGCCCGATATCATGCTTAGTGTGTGTATGTGTGCACGTTTCCAAGCCGCTCCTATGGAGTGCCACATGGTGGCCGTTAAAAGAATCTTGAGATACTTAGTGCACACACCCAACCTAGGGCTTTGGTACCCCAAGGGTTCAAAGTTCAACCTAATAGGCTATTCCGATGCGGATTATGCCGGGGACAAAGTGGATAGGAAGAGTACCTCCGGGACTTGCCAATTCTTGGGTAGGTCCCTAGTGTCATGGTCATCCAAGAAACAAAATTCCGTTGCCCTATCCACGGCCGAAGCGGAGTATGTGGCAGCCGGTAGTTGTTGTGCACAACTATTATGGATGCGACAAACTCTAAGGGACTACGGTTACAAGTTGAACCGTGTTCCTCTCCTATGTGACAATGAGAGTGCCATAAAGCTAGCATATAACCCCGTTGAGCATTCGTGCACAAAGCATATAGATATCCGTCATCATTTCTTGAGAGATCATTCTATCAAAGGGGATATTGAGGTGAGCCATGTGAAAACCGAAAATCAATTGGCTGATATTTTCACCAAGCCCTTAGATGAAAGCCGGTTTTGCTATCTAAGGAGTGAGCTAAATATACTTGACTCTAGCAACGTGGTGTAAAAGCGTGCACATTTGCTTGTTGCTTTATTCATTTTGGATCTTAAGATGAAATGCATGCTTTCGAAAATTAGCTAAGCTTTTTGAAGGTTTTTCTCGGTTCTTGACCAATAGGTCAAATCCTGTCAAAATGTGATCATAGCTTTGTTTGTTGATTGCGTACTGATCATATGATGTCAAGATGCCCCACTAGTCCATCAAAATTATTTTTGAAAACTCTCCCCAAAACTTCACCTCTCTTCTTCTCTGTTTCCCCCTACCGGAAGTTCCAGTAGGGTATCGGAAGTTCCGGTACGGGACCGGGGCTCGGCGTCTGTTTCCCGGTCGGAAGTTCCGGTACGGAACCGGAGGTTCCGACCGGAGGTCGAATAGAGGACTTTTCCTCTCGATCGGAAGTTCCGGTACCCAGTACCGGAAGCTCCGACCGGGAGCTCACCCTCGGATGTCATGTCCACACCGGAAATTCCGGTATGCTACCGGAAGTTCCGGTGCGAGGCGGCTGTATAAATAGGGGAGCCCGTCCCCTTCAAAGGGACGGCTCCCATTTGAAAAGGACTCAACCTTTTTCCTCTTCTCTCTTCGGTTCCCCATCAACCGGAAGCTCCTCTCAACTTCCGGCGACGGTCTACGGCAAGATTCTTAAAGTTCCTTCCTCCGGTCTTCTCCAAGCTCCTAGCTAGAGGAGAAGGTATATCTTCATTGCCTTCACTTCTAGATCTAGGCTTAAATCCTTGAATCCCTAGGAATATTTGATGCTTAGATGTTTCTCTAGCAGTTCTAGAACACTAGCATGCTTCTAGGAAGTAATTCCATTGGCTAGATGTGAATTTTTCGCACCGCTAGGGTTAGGGTTGACCCCTACCGGAAGTTCCGGTATGGGTCAGCTTCGACAATTAAGGAACCCGTCGGAGGTTCCGGTACCGAGGTACCGGAAGTTCCGGTACTAGCACCGGAAGTTCCGGTATCCGGCACCGGAAGTTCCAACAAAGACCTTTCTTGTTAGCATCTTTGTAGCATCTCAAAGTTCCCACATTGTGTATGTTGCTCCTTACACATGTTTTTCTCTCTGTTAGATGACTCGTGGCAGGAAGCGAGACAGTGACCAAGCGTCCAAGCACCCTCTCAAGGTCATGATGACTCGGACTCGGACTCGGACTTCGACGTGCCGAATCCACGCCTTGTCAAGAGACGAGGCCACGGAACCGGTCACCGGTCTTCCTCCCGTGGTCTTGGCCCCGGCAAGGGCAAAGTTCTTGGAAGGGGCAAAGGGAAGAGCACTGCTTGGAGACCTCCTCCCGCTTCCATGTCGGATGAAGAAGAAGAAAGTGAGGAGGAGGCTAGAAATGTGGGCGGGGATGAGTGGTTTCTCCCCATCGCCCGCAACTTGCGGGAGCACTACAAGTATGAGTTGAGGTCACCGGCTGTGAGTGGCGAGTGCATGCTACAATGTGCCTTTCTACGGAGATGAGGTGCAGAAATATAGGAGCAAGTGTCCGTGGCTCAAGGCCAAGGAAAGGGGTGTGGATGACATTCGCTTTTGGGACCACACCCAAGCCGAGTGGTACAAGGAGGTGCTCATGTTGAAGAAAAAGACTCATGAGATGAAGTGGATCAAGTGGGACCTGGATGGATCGTCGGAATGATCCGGTCTTTACTCAAATCAAGGTTGAGTGTGCTAGGAGGGATTTGGTGGAGATTATGGGACTTGAGCATGGGTGGAACACGGAACCGGTGGTTCGGTTCTATGCCACTCTTTGGCTTGAGTTCCATGATGACTCTCGGGAGGACTCCATCATGCACTCGGACGCTTGATGGAAACAGGTTCCAGGTCACATATGCTGAGTTTGCACAGATTCTCGGATTTGGTCATGACGACGCTATGAAGAACAATGTGAATGTGTTTGACCCTCCGGATGATGCAGTTTTGGAGTTCATGTATGACAGTCGCTATGCTCACCCCAAGACATTGGGACACACTTGGCTGCACCCCCACTACCGTGTTCCGAACAATATGTTCGGATGGACTTTGGATCCTAAGATAGGGGATGCATCTTCTTTGTTTGCAGAATCCAAGACTCTACTTTGTGCCATGCGTCCAGGAGCTGAGCCGTTTTGTGTTTTTGAGCACATTTGGACTTCCATCATCAACCACTCCTACACTCATAAGGCGAGCCTTCCCTTCGCTCCCTTTATTATGAAGATGATTGAGACTCATCACCGGCATGCACTTTGTTCATGATAAGGACCACCCGGACTTCGTCCCAAGAGGTTCGCACTCTTACCCACTCCTCGGGGATCACCAGTGAGACAGCCGGCTCCTCCACCACCAGCTCAGCAAGCTAGAGATGCTCCACCTACTACTTCTCGCCGGACTCGCAGCAAGTCCGGATTCATTAGCTCGGTCCTCAAGTCCATCTTCTGCATGTGCAAGGCTAATAATGAGGACATCTATGAGATGAGGATGGAGTAGCGGCACATAAATGAAGGACATCACGGGTATCTCTCTCACCTAGCTCAAGCAGCAGCAGCAGCCACCACCTTCTCCCTTGGATCTTGCACCGATAGTACCTCGGCAGTGGGAGGACCCTTGGGCTCCATATTAGCGAGGCCGCGGGCGTGGCGGCACGAGGCAGCAGCTCGGGATGTGGAGGGCGGTGGCACCGAGAGTGGAGAGGATGACAGCGCCGATGATGTCCCGACCGCCTCCGCTCCCCGCTCGAGCACTCGGATCCCGCTCCATGAGAAGGGCAAGGGAGTGGCACGCCCGCGGATGAGGAAGAGAGCGATGAAGAGGACGGCGACGACGACGACGATGACGACGAGTGATCCTCTCTTGGGCGTTCTAGTTCTTTTCTCCTTTTTGGTGATGTGTTGCCAAAGGGGAGAAGAAATTTCTATCTATTTATCTTTATCTCGTTTTTATGATGTAATGAACTATGTGTGTGAGATGGACAAGTGGTTTGGAACTATGGATGATTGTAATAAGTCTAGACTTGTTTTAATTATCTATCTATGTGGTTTGCCTTATGATATGCTTGGTGATTTGTTGTTTCTCTTTTTTTAGATGCATTTGTGTGATGATAAAATGCCATATTGCATTGTTTGTGGTTTTCTTTATTATGGATGCATAGATAAAGGGGAGCTCCTCATGATTCTTATCTCTAATGTGCACTTGGTATTGTATAGACCAACTCTTGAAATTCAATTTCATGCACATATTAAGGGGAGCTCATCTTTTATCTTTACAAGTTGTGGTTTTCGTTTCATCTGTTTAGAAATTTGATTGTATTGGCATCAATCACCAAAAAGGGGAGATTGAAAGTGCATTTAGGCCCCTCATTTTATTTTGGATGATTGATATCAATACAATTAAAATTTGGAACTAATGCTTTCATGAGAATGTGTGTAGTGAATATCCGAAGCACATGAAAGCGTAGCAAGCACAATCAAAAAGGAGAAAAGAAATGCAAAATGCAATAAAAGGAGAACTTGGAAAAGACCCCTCTCAAAGCTTGTGCCTCACTTTATTTCTTTGCTTTGAGTCATAGGGATGCCGTACTATAAAGAGGGATGCAAATCACAAACGTGGCTAAGAATGGAGATGCTCACAAACTCAAGAAATCTCCTCCAAACCTATTCTTCCTGAACCCATCGGAAGCTCCGGTGTGGTACCGAAGTTCCGGTAGGCTTACGGAAAATTTTGCTCCGGAAAAGCCATACCGGAAGTTCCGGTCCCCAGTACCGGAAGTTCCGGTAGGCTTACAGAGAGTTTTGCTCTCGGGAAAGGCCATACCGGAAGTTCCGGTAGGCTTACAGAGAGTTTTGCTCTAGGGAAAAGCCTTACCGGAAGTTCCGGTCCCGTGTACCGGAAGTTCCGGTAGGCTAACAGAGAGCTTTGAGCTCTCCGGAATGCCATACAGGAAGTTCCGATACGGCACCGGAAGCTCCGGTGCGTTCCAGCTTTTCCAACCCTAAACCCACGTACCGGAAGCTCCGTTACTCCACCGGAAGTTCCGATGCGGGCCGAAGTCCGAGATCTAACCCTAATTCGAACCATACAAGAAGTTCCGATACGCTATTGGAAGTTGCGGTGCGGAGTTTTCGGACAGGCCAACGGCTCTTTTTGGGCTGTGGTATATAAGCCACACACCCCTCTCCATTCACTCACTCTTGCACAACTCCGAACCAATACACACTTGAGCTTCACTCCATCTACTCCAAATCCTCTCCAAAAGCAAAAATTACATCCTTGAGCTAGGATTTGAGTGAGAGACTTTGAGCAAGTGTTTGAGAGACTTGATTCCATTCTTGAGCATCTTCACTCCCGTCAAGCTTGTGATTTGAATTTGTTACTCTTGGAGCTTTGAGCTCCTAGACGGCTAGGCGTGCTCGTGAGCTCCCAACTTGTGTGGTGACGCCCGAGAAGTTTGTATTGCCCGTCCCGAAGGGACATTGATAGTGGAAAACTCAAGCTCAACCTTGGTGGTGACTTGAGGGAGAAATAGGGTTGAGAGAAACCCGGTCCATGGTGGACTTTCTCAACGGAGACGTAGAGTCCTTGGTGGGCTTGAACTTCGGTGAAAAATCCGTGTCTCTTGTGCTCCCTTTCTTACTTGTGCGTAGTTGTTTAACTTACTAGGTTGCTTGTTAGTTTTCCGTTGTGTCTTTAATTTCCTAGAATTGCATAGGGTTGTTCCCTTCTTTCTTGCAAACACTAGAATTGTGTAGGGTTTAATTCCGCATTTATCACCCTACACCGGAAGTTCCGTATCCTACCGGAAGTTCCGGTATTTGACGTTTTCGTCTTAGTGTTATTTCGCAGAAATTTTTAGGTTCGCCTATTCACCCCCCTCTAGGCGACTTTCATTACTATCTTCCATGAAACCATATCCCTCTTAGCAATTTGTGCCAAGAACACATTTTTCGGACCGGTTTGACCAGTCATATCACATTTAACTAAAGATTCTGGTTGATCGGACCAGTTTATTCCCCATATTCTCACATCGACTCGAGTCTCCAAGGCCTATGATCAGCCGGATGATTAACACCCACATCCTAAGGCATCCATTATCCTTGAGTCGGATAAAGTCTAACTCTTTCATACTTGCTAAATTATAAAATTTAGCATTACTTTAATTTCAATCTAAAATTATCATATTTTAGACCTGTCGGGTACCTAGATTAGGGAACCCTAATCGGGTACTTAATCACTATCATAGCTGGTTAACGACTCCGTCTTGTACGCATAAAGGATACGAAGTGGGGCCCAGGCACCTTCGCCTCGCCCGAGCCCGAGTCGGGCGAGGTCCACGACCTCCGCCTCGCCCGACCCCGGGCGGGTGGTTCCATGAATCTCCGCCTCGCCCGACCCTGGGTCGGGCGGGCCCACGATCTCCGCCTCGCCCGACTCGGCGTCGAGTGGGACCGCAATCCCTGCCGCGTTTGCCTTTGCTTCGCGGAGAAGCGACCTCACCCATCGGATGGGGGAGGAGTTACGGCGGGCCGGTAGGCGCAATTACGAGCGCACGGGAACTCGTCTCATCAACAGGACGTGATGTGACCGGCGCGATATCCTCCTGTCCCGTTCCGCGGCGCCGCACGCTAGCGCTAGCTTAGGCTGCGAGCAGCGTGATCATTACCAAGCCCATGATGGCTCGTGGCCGGGACGGAGGCCGAGGCGATTGACGGGACAATAGCTAACCTGTCCCGTGGCTGACCAACGGTGCCCGCTTAGGCCCGTGAGGGCTACGACCCGCGGCCTCCGCCCCGCCCGACTCCGGGTCGGGCAGGTGCACCACTTCCGCCTCGCCCGAGCTCGGGATTCGGGCGGGCCGGCGGTCCTCGCCTCTCCCATCCGGGACTCGGGCGGGCTCGGCGGTCCCCGCCTCGCCCGACTCGGGGGCAAATGGCTTCCTCATGAAGCCTCACGGGTGAACGAGGGATCGCCATAACTCCGCTCGGGAACTCACCAATCCACGGGGATCGGGTGAGATCGGCGCGGCTCCTCTTGTCTCATCTTCACGCGTCGCTCGACACCCACGGCTCGATGACAAGACGGAGGCGCCAACACCATCTCTGCCGGAGCCATGATGAACGGGAGTGACGGATGGAGACCGCCATGTGACGGGACGGCTGCTACGGTGACGAGCGTGGCATTGACTCCGGCGCTACCAATCAAGACCGACCGTACGCCGCACGACCGGAGCGCCCAAAGCGGCCCGCATGCGAGCGAGGGTAATGCACGGCGGCCCCGACCCCGCTTGGGACGACATGTAGTAACTACGACCCCACCGTAAGTGGCCTGGCCCTTGGACTATAAGAGAGACACCACGAGGTTGAGCTAATGAGACGGATCACACACACATCCTAGAGCACATTGCACACGGAGGCTTGGAGCAACCCTCCTCCCTCGCATCTTTTGTAGCTCTTTTCACGAGACGAAACACGAACAATCCTCGGAGCGGACGTAGGGCTTCGATCGCTCGAACCAGTATAAACCACGCTCTCCTAAATCATCCAAGGCCCATCGAGAAGTGGCGTCGATCCCCTCCAAACACAAATTTACTTGTCGGCCGGTTTCATAACACCGACGGTTGGCGCGCCGAGTAGGGGACCTCGACGCGTTCGACGATCTTGAAGATGGCGAGCCACACCGTCGGCCGGACTCGGGCGCCCTCGTGAACTTCGGGAGCCCGGAGTTCATCGTGACCGGAGCCGGGAGCCCGTCGCGCGTTCTCCCGCCGACCTCCCGGCCACTACACCACTTTCCCGCCGTGTCCGCCGGCGCGGAGCTCGCGGGCATAGCGGACTACGGCAGCGGGTCCGATACCGGCAGCCACCACCCCTCGCGGGAGTGCATGATGGTGGAAGACGGGGACACCAGCGACACGGACGGCATCAACGACATGGGCCGTGCGGCCCGGCAGCCGCCGGGCTCCCGGCCGAGGCAGCGCCGCCGTCCGCGGCGGTAAACGCCGGCGGTGCCGGGAACGCACAGCCGCACGCCGCGGTGCCACAACAGCAAACCCCTCCGGGAAGCCCCGAGCCCCGGGAGGAGGACGACCTAGAGCAGCTGCTCCGACGCCGACGCGAGGTCGCGGAGACCGAGCGGCGGTTGAAGGAGGAGCGCGAACGCCTCGAGTGCGAGGTAACGCGGCGCCGGGCGCAGCGCGAACTCGCTCGCCGGCGTGGGCGCGAAGCCCAAAGAAAGATCCTAGACGAGGCAAACCACCTCGTTCCCGAGTACGAGAGGCCCGGCCGGAACGTGGCTGCGGCCGCGACACCGATGCGCGCGCTTCCGCAACCGGTCAATGAGGACCGGCGGAGGATCCAAGAGGAGGTCGGAGACCTCCCGGACTTGGCGGCCGTCCAACAGGCCGAGCGTGAGCAGAGCTCCGCCGCGCGGCGGAAAGAGGCCGGTGCCTCCTACCACACGCCAAGCCGGCCCCGGGGACCGAAGGATTCGGCCCACCCAACCGCCGAGCAAAGCGGAACCGGGAACTCGCCGCCGGTTCGGCGGCGGATGGGCGAGTCGCGCGACGCACGCGATACCCGACCGCCGGCGTCGGGAACAAAACCGCGCTCCAAGGCGCGAAGCCGAGGACTACGGGTACGCCCCCGGCGCGGAGGGCGATTCGATCCGGAGGAGGACAAACCCCGGTTATGACGGGGCCCAAGGCCTTTGGGTCCGCCATTCGGCGGGTTCCGGTGCCCGGCGTTTCCGGCCCCCGAGCAGCATCACCAAATACAACGGGAGACGAACCCCGCGTTATGGGCTGGAGGATTACCGCCCGGCATGCCAAGCCGGCGGCGCCACCGACGAGCGGTTCATCATCCGCAACTTACCACTCTTCTTGGCCGATTCGGCCGGGATGTGGCTCGAGCACCTCCCGGAGGGCTCGATCCACGATTGGTGGGACTCGGAGGAGGCCTTCATCGGCAACTTCCGGGGCACGTACACGCGCCCGGGAACCCGTGGGACCTCGGGACCTGCCGGCAGCGGGCGGACGAGTCCTTGAGGGACTACGTCAAGCGTTTCTCCCGCAAGTGCAACACGCTTCCCAACCTCGCCGACGCAGAGGTGATCTCGGCGTTCATCGCCGGCACCAACAACGAGGGCTGGTGCACGAGCTCGGCCGCAACAACCCGCGCACCGTCAAGGAGCTACTCGACGTAGCAACCAGCCACGCCTCCGGAGAAGACGCCGTGGATGCCCTCCTTCATCGGGCCAAGGGCAAGGCGAAGCGGAACGAGAGTTCCGGTGCGGGCCCGTCCGTCCCGCACGACAAGAAGCGAAGCGAGAGGAAGAGCGGCGACCGGTACCGCCGCGACACCAACCTCGTCGCCGCCGCCGAGCGCAAGCCGAAGAAACCGATCGCCGACGACGGCAACAAGGGCCAGCACTTCGAGAAGATGCTCGGAGGCGCCGTGTCCCAACCACGGCCGACCCGTCAACCACGCCCTCAAGGACTGCGGGCCGATGCTCAAGTTCCCGGGCATGAAGGCAAGGAGGTTCGACCCCAAGAACCCCGGCCCCAAGAACGACGACGGCGACGACAAGGACGCGGACGGCGGTTTCCCGCAAACCACCGGCTGCCTCATGATCTTCGGGGGCCGCGGGCCCGGCTCCTCCGGGCGGCACCGGAAGCGGGAGCGGCGCGAGGTCTACGCCGCCGAACCTGCGACTCCGACCTACCTCGGGTGGTCCGAGGCGGCAATCACGTTCGACCGCAGCGACCACCCCGAGCGCGTTCCCCGACCCGGACGCTACCCGCTCGTCGTCGACCCCATCGTCTCCGACAAACGACCGACCAAGGTACTAATGGATGGGGGTAGTGGCCTGAATGTTTTGTATGCGAGAGACTCTTGATGCCATGGGAATCGGCCGCTCTCGGATCCGGCCATCGGGCGAGCCCTTCCACGGGGTTGTGCCCGGAAGGACGGGCTGTGCCACTTGGGCAAATCGACCTGCCCGTCACCTTCGGCACGCCGATCAACTACCGCACCGAGACCCTCACCTTCGACGTGGTGGACTTCCCCGGCGCGTACCACGCCATCCTCGGGCGACCATGTTACGCGAAGTTCATGGCCGTCCCCAACTACATCTACCTCAAGCTCAAGATGCCGGGTCCGAAGGGGATCATCACCGTGAGCACGTCGGTTCAGCGTGCTTACGAGTGCGAGGTGGAGTGCTGCGAGCTGGCAGCGGCGCTCGTCAACAAGTCCGACCTCCCACGGGTCGCGACCGCGGAGTCGGAGGACACGCCGATCCCAAAGAAGGCGGTCGGCTCTTTCGAGCCGGCCAAAGACACCAAGATGGTGCCCCTCGACCCCGCCGACCCCGAGGGGAAGAGGGTCATCATCGGGTCCGCGCTCTCCGACAAATAGGAAAGCGCGCTCGTCGAGTCCCTACGCGCCAACAAGGACATCTTCGCGTGGAAGCCCTCGGATATGCCGGGAATCCCAAGGAACATCGCCGAGCACTCCCTCAACATCAAGCCGGGATCGAAACCGGTCAAGCAACGACTCCGCCGCTTCGACGAGGAGAAACGCCGGAGCAATTGGTGAGGAGTTAGCAAAGCTCCTTGCCGCCGGCTTCGTCAAAGAGGTGTACCATCCCGAATGGGTTGCCAACCCTGTACTTGTAAGGAAGAAAACCGGGAAATGGAGAATGTGTGTTGACTACACGAGTCTCAACAAGGCGTGCCCGAAGGATCCGTTTCCCTTGCCACGCATAGACCGGATAGTTGATCTGGACCGCGGGGTGCGAAACCCTGTGTTTCCTAGATGCCTATTCGGGTTATCATCAAATTCCGCTAAGGGTTGGTGATCAAGAGGCCACCGCGTTCATCACACCCTTCGGCACGTACTTGTTACATCACTATGCCGTTCGGGTTAAAAAACGCGGGAGCCACATACCAACGCTGCATGATCAAATGCTTCGGTGACCTCATCGGACGCATTGTGCGGGCATATGTGGATGACATCGTAGTCAAGTCCACTCGGACCGACGATCTAGTCGCCGACCTCGAAGCCGTGTTCCGGCGGTCGAGAGCCAACGAGTCAAGCTCAACCCCGAGAAATGTGTCTTTGGGGTCCCGAAGGGGATGCTCTTGGGATACGAGCGTCTCGCAGCGTGGCATCGAAGCCAATCCCGAGAAAATCGAAGCCATCGCGAAGATGGGGCCGATAAAAAACGTAAAGGGCATGCAAAGACTTATCGGCTGCCTCGCGGCGCTAAGCCGTTTCATCTCCCGGCTCGGAGAAAAGGGGCTGCCACTTTACCGTCTGCTCAAGAAGTCGGACAACTTCGTCCGGACAGCCGAGGCGCAGGAGGCCCTCGACCACCTCAAAGCCAAACTTTCAAGCGCGCCAATTTTGACTTCGCCGGTCGAGAAGGAGCCTTTGCTGCTCTACATAGCTGCAACAAATCAGGTGGTGAGTACGGCGCTGGTGGTGGAGCGTGACGAGCCGGGAAAGGCGCTCAAGGTGCAACGGCCGGTCTACTACGTCGGCGAAGTCCTCTCCGACCGCAAGACAAGGTGGCCGAAGATCCGAGAAGGTGTTATACGCGCCGACCGTCACTCGGCGCAAGCTTCGGCACTATTTCGACTCTCATCCGGTAACGATCGTCTCCTCCTTCCCGCTTGCTGAAATCTTGGGTAATCCGGAGGTAGCGATAAAGATCTCGAAGTGGGCGCTAGAATTAATGGACCAGGGTATAGAGTACACGCACCCATCCGCCATAAAATCACACACTCGGTAGATTTCATAGCCGAGTGGACAGAGACCCGGTTGCCTGTGGTTCCGGGCGAAACGGATCATTGGCGGCTGCACTTTGACGGCTCCCTCACGAAGAGGGGTGCCGGCAGCGGATGGCAGCTCATCTCGCCGAGAGGTGCATGCATGCAATACGTCATCCGACTCAACTTTCCGGCCTCTCACAATGTGGCCGAGTACGAAGCCCACGCTAACGGCATGAAGGCAGCGATTGACCCGGGGATCCGTAGGCTCGAAGCCTTCGGCGATTCCCGACTCGTCGTGGATCGGGTGATGAACGAGTCAACTTGCACCAACCCGAAGATGGCGGCTTACTGCAGTGAGATCCGCCGTCTTGAAGAAAAGTTCGATGGATTCCAAGTCAAACATGTCCTTCGGCGGGACAATGAAACGGCCGACTCATTAGCCAAGATGGGATCCAATCGGCTGCCAACGCCGGAAGGCGTTTTTGCTTGCGACCAGGATGAGCCGTCTATCAAGGAGCCAACGGCGGCCGACCCTGCAAAGGGAGAACAAGAGCCAGCTCCGATCGAGGCCGTGGAGGTCCTGGCCGCCGAGCTTGGCGCCAACGACGACACGGCTGGTCCGGTCGATCCGACTCCCGACCCTGAAGGGGACTCGGGGCTGCGCCCGAGTCGGCGAGATGATCGGCGGCAGCCCTACCTCGACTATCCGTTGCGGCAAAAATTGCCCCCGACGTCATGGAAGCACGCCGACTCGCCCGACGCGCCAAAACCTTTGTCGTGATCGGCGATGAGTTATACAAAAAGGGGCACACCGGCGTCCTCCAACGCTGCATCCCTCTCAACGAGGGTAAGCGGCCGCTTCAGGATATCCATGGTGGAACGTGCGGACATCACGCCGCACCACGAAGTCTCGTTGGCAACGCATTCCGACATGGCTTCTATTGGCCGACCGCGATCGCCGATGCTGAACAAGTCGTGCGCACCTGCGAAGGGTGTCGAGCATTACGCACGTAAAACACACCAGCCGGCCCGAGGCCCCGCAAACCATCCCCATAACATGGCCGTTTGCCGTGTGGGGCCTAGACCTGGTCGGCCCGTTCAAAAAGGCACCAGGAGGCTACACCCACTTGCTTGTCGCCGTGGACAAGTTCTCCAAGTGGATTGAGGCAAGGCCGATAGGCAAAATCGACTCGGACCAGGCCGTAAAATTCTTCACCGACATAGTGCATCGGTTTGGTGTGACAACCCTACCTCGCGAAGCGAGAGGGATTGTCGAACAGGATCGTATCGGGAGACATTCGACGAAGCGAACGTTCATTGCACATACGTTAACGATACATCCACCATTTCCATATACATATTTATGTTACATGAGTGACATATTTTACATCTGAAGTTAAAGTTATTATTATACATAGAGTTCAAAATTCAGATTTCAATACATTAATATACAGTGAGCGGAAGCGTAAAGATAATCTCGACGATAGTTGCCTAAAATGTGACACATCAGCCCGTAGATGTGCCCATTCTTCTCGACAATCTCACCTGCACAAAAAATGTTAACAACAAAGCCCTGAGTATCTAATATACTCCGCAAGTCTTACCCGACAAAAAGTGGTTTCTAAAACCGACTCCTAGTATGCAGGGGGCTGACCGGGTTTGCTGGAAATAGCCAAAAACAGCACCTATATTTTTCTGAAAATTCATATTTTAGCCAATTTAAAAGGGTTGGGACATGAATATAAATTTAGTGAGCATTTCTAACAAAACATGGTTGCAATACATGAAGTAATTCTTCAAAATCAGCAAGCTTATTCATCATATCCACTTTGTTACTACGATGCAATCTGCTCGAGACAAGTGGTACTCATCACCGCGAGGGACGGCGATATATATCGATTTACACCCTGCAGGGAAACCCAAATGCACGACATACGCATCATTTAAGAACACGTATGGCCACCTTTCACAAGATTACCATAGATATGAGCCGGGTCCACCCTCCGAGTGTGCATTCCACATGCAACCACAGTAGCGTCGGGTCCAAGGGTAATAACACACCCTCCGTCTACTCACAAACCCGTGCATCCACCGTGACCAACACTTTGCACAAAGGGTGGAGTGACCGTCCAACACTACGACTCTCAAGTTACATCAGTTTACCAACTCCCATACGAAGGTATGCATTTGGTACACAACTCAATACTTGCTCGCGGAGTCACAACGAACGGTCCTTGACCGACACGTACGGGGCTATGGCGCACAAGGGTCAACCTTGTCACCGCATTCCAACACATGCACTTCCCCGTACGGTCTCCAATTTAATCATGTGAGAGGTAACAATATTTGAAACCTAAACCGAGAGGTCTCCAAACCACTCGGTGTTGCTACCGGTGACTCATTTAAGCATAGCCATTCTATCGAAAAAGGATTATACCTATCCAAAGACCATAGGCAATAGAGATCATAATGCAACTAGGGTTGCGATCAACTCCTAAACATAAATGCACAATACATAAACATAGACATAGGTGAATTTAAACCAAAAACTAAACAAGTGGGATTATGCACCGGGGCTTGCCTTGGCTTTGTTCGAAGTTAGCACTCTCAATCAAGTTCAATTCAGCGGGATCCTCTTCGTGATTTCTTTCTTCGGTCGGGGTCCCTATATGGATGCAATGCATGATGTGAGTATGGATGCATACACAGATGTTTAGTTCATGGAACTTTCTCAATAAAGAAATCTAATGCAATGGTTGCATAAAATAAACATGCTCATGGGGAGATCAAGATGATTGCTTATGATGAAAATTTATATCGAGATGTCATGGGGACAACCTCCTAATTAAAATAAACATAAACTATATATCATAAGTCATCCTCTTTATGCTAGCAATTTATATGGCATGACAAATCAAGCAAAGCATGTGCATCAGATTTGATAATCATTTAGAAGTGATGCTGCCATGATTATGAAAAGCATGGTTGATATACGACATTATTCTATCCATAGAGCTATATGGCAAAATGATGGTCGGTGCATTACACACTTAGCAAGATCTTAAGCAATGAGTGCTGCCCTATTCAATTAATGTACAACCTTGCAAAAACATAGCACATGGCAGAATGGCATACACTCATAAGCAATAATGCAAATTAATACCCACACTTAAACATAACCAAGCCTATATGTCATTTTTCATGCTCACTTCATCCCATCATCTCATGAATGACCATTAAGCATATAAGTTATATGACAATATATGAGGCAATTATTATGACTTACATTCCTAAACATGAATTCTATGGTAGAACATGATTTGCTCATAATAAGCATCAGAAACAAATAATATGATATTTTTGTTTGCGTTTTTCCTAATTAAACCTTTATATGCAAATATGTGCTAGCTAAGTACATAATGATAAATATGATGAAAACATGTATGAATGCACAAAAGCCATGTACCAGAGGGTCCAATATGTTATGTAAAGTGCTCATGTCAATTCTCATAAATTTTACATTCTTCAAGATTTTTATATGGGTTTTAAAAGCATAACAAGCTGCCATTTCCTTTTACATAAAACTTTCTTTTCTTCCACAGAAACCTAGGTAAAACATTTGACCATTGCAAAGTTCATGTTTCAAGGATTCCAAAACATTTTAGTTTGCATTTTTCTCATTTTTATTTCAGGAGATATGATTTTTGTTTAAAGTAGCTAACAGATTTACCGTTTTTCTGGATTTAGGGTGTGTGAACAGTAAAACAAAATCAGAGCTCATGTGTATATTTGGATCTTCTATTTTCTTAGGATAGGGCTGTGATTTGAGCATAAGAGATGGTTGCAAAAGATGGATAAGGAAGTGATACAACCATGGTGAGCTAAAGTTCAAGAAAGAGCTCACCGGAGAAGCAAAAATCAACGGTGAAACTAGAAGTAGTGTTCATGCCATACCTAAAGGGAGAGCTTGAGGATAAACCAAAAACAAACCATGCAAGGGTGGGAGGGAGTCCAAGTGAAGGCTTTTGCTGCCCTTGCTCATGGCAAGGTGAACCATGGCATGAAGTTTGAAGGTGAGTAGCCATGGTGGTTGCTTTTGGGGAGGAGAAGGAAAAGGAGGAAGAAAGTAAGACTTGACTTGGCTCTTGACCAAAGAGAGGATGAGGGAGGGGAGTCTCTGGACGTGGTGCTGGCTTTGTGCTGGCTACTTTGGGTGTTCCTTGGTAGAGAAGGAAGTAAAGAGATAAGAGAGAAAGTGGGTCCTACAAAGTTGAAAATTCTGCCACCGGTACTGTTGCAGTCAAGAGAAAATCAACGAGATTTTTGTTGGGGTTGCCAATTTTTGTGGTGGTGTAGAATGAAATTTGGGACAACTTTTATATAGAACTTTTCTTGAGATTCGGCCTACAAAAATTAATAAAAATCCTACACCAGAATCTGTTTTCTGCTTTTACTGAGTTTGTAGAGCTATTTAACCTTTACTAAAAATTATGGTAACATCACTAAAATTCCTATTTTTGAATACCCTTCATTATTATGCAAAAATATTGGTATGGTTATGTTAAGATTTTTGAAGTGTGTGCATAATAACCTATAGGCAATATTGAGAGCACTTGCATATGAGTTAAGTATTGCAATATGGCTATATGTCATTCTATGCACATTTTTACATAGCAAGTTGTAGACAGAAATTAAGCAATAAAACACTTCTAAATAAAATCCTCATGATGGAACATAACTTTTCTTATGATTGAGCACCAAAAGCAAATATGAATTTTCATAAGCCTTTCCTATGATGCAAGGACAATGCAAAAATAGTGTACTTAAGGAAAATGTTAATATTTATCATGACATGCTCAAATGCACCAGAACCATGTGTGATATGATGATTCATGCCAAATGAATGAGTATGTTCAAATTTTTACTAAGTTTGTTTTACGAATTTGCTTCGATTCAAGTCGGTTTCAGCCTTAACGTGCGGCCTACTTAAGGAGCTTAAAATTTGAATTGTTGCTATAGAACTTGGGTGAACCAAGTAGGGTCATGTAAAGTAAGTTTTCCAAGGATTACAACGGATGTTCATTTGTCTCATTTGGATTTGTATAGCAAAAGTTATTGAATTTTTAAAATGCAAAGTTGTCATGTGTCCTTAACGGGTTAGCACTTTAAAGTACTCAGATCTTTTATTTTCCTCACATAAAGTACTTGGATTATGCTACCAAGGCAAAGTACACAACATCTACTTTCCAACGAGCGTTTATTCATGTATTTTGGATCCAGGATATGAAAGTTACGCAATTTTTAAAATCCAATCCTGTTAAGCTGCGTGGTCATGATAGCAACTTGAGGTTGCTCAAACTTTTGTTTTTGTCATGTAAACATATATGTTCATTTGGTTGATTTCAAAGTGCAAGTTCCAAACTTAACAACATATCTTGATTCGTTCCAATCCGAGCTCTAGAAACGAAGTTATGCAATTTTTAAAACACTTGAAGTTCACGGTTTTTACTCTTGTGCCAGCGTGATTCGAATTTTGTCTAAGTGTGAGAGCGCTGCTCGCGTGCTCTAGACACGCCACGGCGTGCGTGGCGCGCGCTGGGCACCGGGGATGGCGCGGCTGCCGGCGGCGAGGGTAGGCGAGAGGAAAGGGGCGCGCGGGCTAGAGGGCATCGGTGGAGTGTGGGGGTTGCGCCGCGGGACCCCAAGGCCGGAGAGGCTCACCACCACGACGGGTCGGCGCGGAGGCGGAGGACGACGACGGATGGCGGCGCGGCTCTGCGGCGTTCCCGAAGAAACACTGCACAAGAAGAAGAGCCAAGCTCAAGGGGTGTTCGTTGGTGCTAGAGGAAGCTACTGGTGAGAGGAATCGAGGAAGGACTCACCGGAGAAGAGGGATGGCCAACAATGGCGGACGGTGGTGCGAGATGGGGAAAAATGGAAATCCACTCGAGTTGCTGCGGGGTGGGGTGGCGCGTGCTTAGGGGAGTTTCTTGGGGGTGAGGCGGAGCTCGTGACACGTAGAGGCGAGGACGAGAGGGGCTAGAAGTGAGGGGCGGCGGGTAGGGTTTGCTCGGGCGGCGGCGGGGAGCTTCTTTTATGGCGCCGATGGACGGCCGGCCTTCTCGCGTGGAAACGACGCAACCATGGCGATCACCGACGCGTGGAGCGGCGTTGTGCAGGAGGACGGCGGCCTGTTCGGCCGGGATGGGCACGAACGCCGATGGGCAGCTGCCTGGTGGCCCTCGGCCACCGTGCGAGCTCTGTTCCGGGAAGGCTCTTCCTATTTACGCTTTTGCCACTCTACAATGTTTCTGTTTTGCTTCATTTAAAAATCTTCTGCTTGGTATTTTTGAAAACCAAAATTTGTACAGGTTCAGCAAGACATATGGAACAAATTTTGTTATTTGCAAAAGTCTCGATTTGGCTTGCAGAAATTTATAAAAATCAAGATCAAAGGATGTTTCATGAGCTGAAATGATTTTCCTAGGGCAGTGTGCCAACACAAAAAAATTTGGCAAAAATGTCCTAAATTCTTATTTTGATCTCCTCTACAAGGATCTGCAAAAATATCGACATACTTCGGTTGAGGATCATTTAGTTTTAATTAGTTGGGTTTAAACTGCATTTAAATTTTAAAATTTTCAAATACTCTAATTCATTATTTCGCGTATTCACTCCCTTAATTAGTGCTCAATTCCTACACTTAAGGTTTTGACACTGCTTACGTGCTATTATGTGACATGGGATGTCACAGCCCTCCCCTTAAAGAAATCTCGTCCCGAGATTTGCACTGGAGTTATGGGGGGTAAAGATGACGGTAACGTTGGGACAGGAATGATTCAAAATTTTGGGGTACAAACAGAAGTTTCCATGATCATGGCAAGACCATGTCGATTTTTATTGTGTAAGGTCGTGGGATGGAGATACGGCTAATAGTACCAGCGAGTCTCCAAACACAACACTCTTCTTTCCGGTTGCGTATCCCGGTCATACGCCATCCGTTCCGAAAAACATCATATTCGAATTCTCTCACTAAATTCTGATTTAGCAGCATGCATTCCCATATAGCCTATCTTTGGCTTTGAGAAGCGCCCGGGCGAACCGGCGCAATTCAGAAACAAAATGGCAATTTGGAATCACATATCCACTAAATTGAATTCTGCTCTCGGTACAACTTAGCAGAATAAAAGGTTGGATGATCAATAGTTTCAGGATTCACTTGGGAGGTTTTACTAATAATGATGGTAATGATTCCAAGTGAGGGGAAGAATGGAAACAACTTTGGGTTGAGACCAAACAGTTTCTAATGATTGGTTCGCGGGGTTGGAAATTAGTGGCCGACAATTGGGATAGCACCTGAAATTCATCCATGTTGTGAAGCTTTTGATTACAACGTTTTGACTGCTCATTAGGTTGCCATAAATACAACAAAAGACACCATCACCTATTGTTTACGCGATTACAAGCCATTGGTTTAGTCTAACCTGCTACGTTCATTTGCATATGCTACACATAGCTGACAACAACACCTAAGCATCGCTATCGGTGTCGGGAGGCACGACCGGGCTGTTGACATCGGAAGTGGCGGTAGCGGCGTCATCATCATTATTTGCCGGGGGTGGTAGATTTTTGAAACAAGTTAAATAGCATGGCCAACATAGTATTATTCCAAGTGAACTAGCATAATCTTTGTAAGATGAAATGTGTATTAAAAGAAGGCAATTAGACTTGGCAATGACATTGGCAATTCTGCCCACTACCGATAATGCCAAAAACAGGTTACAAGGTCTTGCTGTTTTACCTCTGGTATGAACATTAAAATTTACCCAAACCTTATCAAAAGGCTAGAGAACTTTACAAGCTTTCCAACGTATCTTAAAACACATAAAAAGATTAGGCGGACCAAAAGTTACGGCGATTTCCGACTCTATCGGGTTCTGCCAAAATTTCTGGCAACTCTGGCAACTTATGACAATTCGACTTGCTCTCTGTTTTCGCCTATTTGACCACCTTAACGAATTTTACTGACCAACTTGATACTAAATAAAATGTGGAGCATATCATGAGCTTTCCAGAATGGGGTAGATCGCTTTATTTCGATAAGTAACGCAAAAGTTATGGCGATTTCGGCGAAACACGCGAAATCTGCCAATCTGGCAACTTTTGCTAGGGTTTCGGGTAGGTGTATTTTTGTTCGTTTAGACTTCTTTTTCATCCTGATTGTGATTACAGGGTTGTGGCACATATCATGAGCTTTCTAGATTGGGGTCAATCATTCCATTTGGATTAGCAACCAAATAGTTATGATCGTTTTCGCAGAACTGATTATTGGGTGGAAATTTACTGGTAATCGGGTGGTATTTATATGGCTGATTCATGTTTTCGTGTGTTTTCGATATCGTGACTTGATGAGTCATTTATGTTTGATAAATTTGAATTCGTGCACATATGTGATATGCATATGTTATGAATGGCATGAATGATGAGATGAACATGCCGGTGCCTACGTCCTTTCCAATTAAAAGGCGTGATCGGTATATAGCCGACCAACTCGCAATTTTAGTGGCAACACACACACGTTCTCAACCGGATTGCTACACGTTCTATGGTTCGTGGTTAGCATACCTGCAGAAGATCCATTGCAGAAACAGTACATCAAATTCAAAAGAAATTACGAAAACAAATCACAGTTCTACTATCATATAGAGTAACGATCCATTGAAGGGATCGCCTCGTGGATTGCCACGAGCCAACATTGTCCTGTATTATTACTTCCGCGGGCACGGAGCGCTAATTTAAATTGCGAACATACCTTGGCCAGGCCGTAGATGCAACAAATTAAACAATCATAACCCAGGGTTAGTTTGCCACTTTCTACTTCTATTATAGACCTTAATTGGGCTTACTAAGTCGTTCCTCACCGTATAACGTGTTGTAATTTTTAAGAATGATCATTAACGTATGGCATATCCCGATTTAGCTCTGATACCAGCTGTGACAACCCTACCTCGCGAAGCGAGAGGGATTGTCGAACAGGATCGTATCGGGAGACATTCGACGAAGCGAACGTTCATTGCACATACGTTAACGATACATCCACCATTTCCATATACATATTTATGTTACATGAGTGACATATTTTACATCTGAAGTTAAAGTTATTATTATACATAGAGTTCAAAATTCAGATTTCAATACATTAATATACAGTGAGCGGAAGCGTAAAGATAATCTCGACGATAGTTGCCTAAAATGTGACACATCAGCCCGTAGATGTGCCCATTCTTCTCGACAATCTCACCTGCACAAAAAATGTTAACAACAAAGCCCTGAGTATCTAATATACTCCGCAAGTCTTACCCGACAAAAAGTGGTTTCTAAAACCGACTCCTAGTATGCAGGGGGCTGACCGGGTTTGCTGGAAATAGCCAAAAACAGCACCTATATTTTTCTGAAAATTCATATTTTAGCCAATTTAAAAGGGTTGGGACATGAATATAAATTTAGTGAGCATTTCTAACAAAACATGGTTGCAATACATGAAGTAATTCTTCAAAATCAGCAAGCTTATTCATCATATCCACTTTGTTACTACGATGCAATCTGCTCGAGACAAGTGGTACTCATCACCGCGAGGGACGGCGATATATATCGATTTACACCCTGCAGGGAAAACCCAAATGCACGACATACGCATCATTTAAGAACACGTATGGCCACCTTTCACAAGATTATCATAGATATGAGCCGGGTCCACCCTCCGAGTGTGCATTCCACATGCAACCACAGTAGCGTCGGGTCCAAGGGTAATAACACACCCTCCAACTACTCACAAACCCGTGCATCCACCGTGACCAACACTTTGCACAAAGGGTGGAGTGACCGTCCAACACTACGACTCTCAAGTTACATCAGTTTACCAACTCCCATACGAAGGTATGCATTTGGTACACAACTCAATACTTGCTCGCGGAGTCACAACGAACGGTCCTTGACCGACACATACGGGGCTATGGCGAACAAGGGCCAACCTTGTCACCGCATCCTACACATGCTCTTCCCCGTACGGTCTCCAATTTAACCATGTGAGAGGTAACAATATTTGAAACCTAAACCGAGAGGTCTCCTAACCACTCGGTGTTGCTACCGGTGACTCATTTAAGCATAGCCATTCTATCGAAAAAGATTATACCTATCCAAAGACCATAGGCAATAGAGATCATAATGCAACTAGGGTTGCGATCAACTCCTAAACATAAATGCACAATACATAAACATAGACATAGGTGAATTTAAACCAAAAACTAAACAAGTGGGATTATGCACCGGGGCTTGCCTTGGCTTTGTTCGAAGTTAGCACTCTCAATCAAGTTCAATTCAGCGGGATCCTCTTCGTGATTTCTTTCTTCGGTCGGGGTCCCTATATGGATGCAATGCATGATGTGAGTATGGATGCATACACAGATGTTTAGTTCATGGAACTTTCTCAATAAAGAAATCTAATGCAATGGTTGCATAAAATAAACATGCTCATGGGGAGATCAAGATGATTGCTTATGATGAAAATTTATATCGAGATGTCATGGGGACAACCTCCTAATTAAAATAAACATAAACTATATATCATAAGTCATCCTCTTTATGCTAGCAATTTATATGGCATGACAAATCAAGCAAAGCATGTGCATCAGATTTGATAATCATTTAGAAGTGATGCTGCCATGATTATGAAAAGCATGGTTGATATACGACATTATTCTATCCATAGAGCTATATGGCAAAATGATGGTCGGTGCATTACACACTTAGCAAGATCTTAAGCAATGAGTGCTGCCCTATTCAATTAATGTACAACCTTGCAAAAACATAGCACATGGCAGAATGGCATACACTCATAAGCAATAATGCAAATTAATACCCACACTTAAACATAACCAAGCCTATATGTCATTTTTCATGCTCACTTCATCCCATCATCTCATGAATGACCATTAAGCATATAAGTTATATGACAATATATGAGGCAATTATTATGACTTACATTCCTAAACATGAATTCTATGGTAGAACATGATTTGCTCATAATAAGCATCAGAAACAAATAATATGATATTTTTGTTTGCGTTTTTCCTAATTAAACCTTTATATGCAAATATGTGCTAGCTAAGTACATAATGATAAATATGATGAAAACATGTATGAATGCACAAAAGCCATGTACCAGAGGGTCCAATATGTTATGTAAAGTGCTCATGTCAATTCTCATAAATTTTACATTCTTCAAGATTTTTATATGGGTTTTAAAAGCATAACAAGCTGCCATTTCCTTTTACATAAAACTTTCTTTTCTTCCACAGAAACCTAGGTAAAACATTTGACCATTGCAAAGTTCATGTTTCAAGGATTCCAAAACATTTTAGTTTGCATTTTTCTCATTTTTATTTCAGGAGATATGATTTTTGTTTAAAGTAGCTAACAGATTTACCGTTTTTCTGGATTTAGGGTGTGTGAACAGTAAAACAAAATCAGAGCTCATGTGTATATTTGGATCTTCTATTTTCTTAGGATAGGGCTGTGATTTGAGCATAAGAGATGGTTGCAAAAGATGGATAAGGAAGTGATACAACCATGGTGAGCTAAAGTTCAAGAAAGAGCTCACCGGAGAAGCAAAAATCAACGGTGAAACTAGAAGTAGTGTTCATGCCATACCTAAAGGGAGAGCTTGAGGATAAACCAAAAACAAACCATGCAAGGGTGGGAGGGAGTCCAAGTGAAGGCTTTTGCTGCCCTTGCTCATGGCAAGGTGAACCATGGCATGAAGTTTGAAGGTGAGTAGCCATGGTGGTTGCTTTTGGGGAGGAGAAGGAAAAGGAGGAAGAAAGTAAGACTTGACTTGGCTCTTGACCAAAGAGAGGATGAGGGAGGGGAGTCTCTGGACGTGGTGCTGGCTTTGTGCTGGCTACTTTGGGTGTTCCTTGGTAGAGAAGGAAGTAAAGAGATAAGAGAGAAAGTGGGTCCTACAAAGTTGAAAATTCTGCCACCGGTACTGTTGCAGTCAAGAGAAAATCAACGAGATTTTTGTTGGGGTTGCCAATTTTTGTGGTGGTGTAGAATGAAATTTGGGACAACTTTTATATAGAACTTTTCTTGAGATTCGGCCTACAAAAATTAATAAAAATCCTACACCAGAATCTGTTTTCTGCTTTTACTGAGTTTGTAGAGCTATTTAACCTTTACTAAAAATTATGGTAACATCACTAAAATTCCTATTTTTGAATACCCTTCATTATTATGCAAAAATATTGGTATGGTTATGTTAAGATTTTTGAAGTGTGTGCATAATAACCTATAGGCAATATTGAGAGCACTTGCATATGAGTTAAGTATTGCAATATGGCTATATGTCATTCTATGCACATTTTTACATAGCAAGTTGTAGACAGAAATTAAGCAATAAAACACTTCTAAATAAAATCCTCATGATGGAACATAACTTTTCTTATGATTGAGCACCAAAAGCAAATATGAATTTTCATAAGCCTTTCCTATGATGCAAGGACAATGCAAAAATAGTGTACTTAAGGAAAATGTTAATATTTATCATGACATGCTCAAATGCACCAGAACCATGTGTGATATGATGATTCATGCCAAATGAATGAGTATGTTCAAATTTTTACTAAGTTTGTTTTACGAATTTGCTTCGATTCAAGTCGGTTTCAGCCTTAACGTGCGGCCTACTTAAGGAGCTTAAAATTTGAATTGTTGCTATAGAACTTGGGTGAACCAAGTAGGGTCATGTAAAGTAAGTTTTCCAAGGATTACAACGGATGTTCATTTGTCTCATTTGGATTTGTATAGCAAAAGTTATTGAATTTTTAAAATGCAAAGTTGTCATGTGTCCTTAACGGGTTAGCACTTTAAAGTACTCAGATCTTTTATTTTCCTCACATAAAGTACTTGGATTATGCTACCAAGGCAAAGTACACAACATCTACTTTCCAACGAGCGTTTATTCATGTATTTTGGATCCAGGATATGAAAGTTACGCAATTTTTAAAATCCAATCCTGTTAAGCTGCGTGGTCATGATAGCAACTTGAGGTTGCTCAAACTTTTGTTTTTGTCATGTAAACATATATGTTCATTTGGTTGATTTCAAAGTGCAAGTTCCAAACTTAACAACATATCTTGATTCGTTCCAATCCGAGCTCTAGAAACGAAGTTATGCAATTTTTAAAACACTTGAAGTTCACGGTTTTTACTCTTGTGCCAGCGTGATTCGAATTTTGTCTAAGTGTGAGAGCGCTGCTCGCGTGCTCTAGACACGCCACGGCGTGCGTGGCGCGCGCTGGGCACCGGGGATGGCGCGGCTGCCGGCGGCGAGGGTAGGCGAGAGGAAAGGGGCGCGCGGGCTAGAGGGCATCGGTGGAGTGTGGGGGTTGCGCCGCGGGACCCCAAGGCCGGAGAGGCTCACCACCACGACGGGTCGGCGCGGAGGCGGAGGACGACGACGGATGGCGGCGCGGCTCTGCGGCGTTCCCGAAGAAACACTGCACAAGAAGAAGAGCCAAGCTCAAGGGGTGTTCGTTGGTGCTAGAGGAAGCTACTGGTGAGAGGAATCGAGGAAGGACTCACCGGAGAAGAGGGATGGCCAACAATGGCGGACGGTGGTGCGAGATGGGGAAAAATGGAAATCCACTCGAGTTGCTGCGGGGTGGGGTGGCGCGTGCTTAGGGGAGTTTCTTGGGGGTGAGGCGGAGCTCGTGACACGTAGAGGCGAGGACGAGAGGGGCTAGAAGTGAGGGGCGGCGGGTAGGGTTTGCTCGGGCGGCGGCGGGGAGCTTCTTTTATGGCGCCGATGGACGGCCGGCCTTCTCGCGTGGAAACGACGCAACCATGGCGATCACCGACGCGTGGAGCGGCGTTGTGCAGGAGGACGGCGGCCTGTTCGGCCGGGATGGGCACGAACGCCGATGGGCAGCTGCCCGGTGGCCCTCGGCCACCGTGCGAGCTCTGTTCCGGGAAGGCTCTTCCTATTTACGCTTTTGCCACTCTACAATGTTTCTGTTTTGCTTCATTTAAAAATCTTCTGCTTGGTATTTTTGAAAACCAAAATTTGTACAGGTTCAGCAAGACATATGGAACAAATTTTGTTATTTGCAAAAGTCTCGATTTGGCTTGCAGAAATTTATAAAAATCAAGATCAAAGGATGTTTCATGAGCTGAAATGATTTTCCTAGGGCAGTGTGCCAACACAAAAAAATTTGGCAAAAATGTCCTAAATTCTTATTTTGATCTCCTCTACAAGGATCTGCAAAAATATCGACATACTTCGGTTGAGGATCATTTAGTTTTAATTAGTTGGGTTTAAAGCTGCATTTAAATTTTAAAATTTTCAAATACTCTAATTCATTATTTCGCGTATTCACTCCCTTAATTAGTGCTCAATTCCTACACTTAAGGTTTTGACACTGCTTACGTGCTATTATGTGACATGGGATGTCACATTTGGAGTCCCAAACACAATCATCACCGACAACGGTACGCAGTTTACGGGAAAAAGTTCCTAAACTTTTGCGACCACCGGGGCATCCGAGTTGATCGGGTCAGCCGTCTCACACCCCCAAACGAACGGGCGAGTGTGAGCGCGCAAATGGCATGGTCCTCCAAGGATTGAAACCCCGGATATTCAGCAAACTCGGAACATTTGCCGGGAAATGGGCGAAAGAGCTCGGTGCGGTGTTGTGGAGCCCGAGGACGACGCCGAGTCGAGCCACGGGTCACACTCCCTTCTTCATGGTGTACGGGGCCGAGGCCGTGCTACCCACGGATCTGGATTATGGAGCTCCGCGCGTGCAAGTTTTCGATCCGGAACTCAATAAGCGTTATCTCGAAGATGCGGCTGGACCAAATCGACGAAACAAGGGAAGCTGCACCTGCTGCACTCAGCCGGATACCAACAAGCACTCCGCCGTTACCACGACCGCAAGATCAAGAAGCGCGCCTTCGAGCCCGGCGACCTCGTCCTTCGACTCCTCCAGGGGAATCAAGGCCGGCACAAGCTAACTCCACCATGGGAAGGGCCCTACACGGTAGCCGAGGTGCTCCGACCCGGCACGTACAAGCTCAAGGACGCCAACGGAAACGTGCTCACCAACGCGTGGAACATCGAGCAGCTACGTCGCTTTTACCCTTAGCTTGTTGTTTCAGTTTTTTATGCAAATGAAATAAAGAGAAAACCTTTCTCTCTTTCTTGTGGTTTTCGACAAATGACGAATAAGTCCAAATTTGCCGGCCGCCGACCCCGACTCTCCCGAGTCGGGGCTCCACCCGCGGGTGTGCAAAGGAGGCCGTGTGCGGGTCCCGGTTGTGCCCACGGCTGCGGAACTCACACGAAAATCCCTCGGTGCGGGCCCGACTCGGACAGAACCTAAGCGCCGACGATGGCTCGGCCGGTCCGACCGGTCGGCTCGGGACTACGACGCCTCTATAGCTAGGAGCGGCCCGAGTTGTCGATCAACCGAATGAAAAATCTAAAGCAACTAGGCGGTCCGAAAGAGAAAGGAGTCACGAAAGGGCAAAAGTTTAAAATTTCGAACGAGGTTTAATCCCATAGTGCAAGCCCAACTCGGACAGGACCCGGAACGCCAACGACCACTCGGCCGATCCGAGCGGCCCACTCGAGACTCGACGCCCCGGCGGCTAAGAGCGGCCTAAGTCACCGATCAATCGAATGAGGAATCTTAGGCTACTAGACGGTCCGAATGAGAAGGAAGCCACAAAAGGGGAACATGTGAGAAATTTTGAACGAAATTAAAACAGATAACTTGTTTACAAAATAAGCGAGTTCTTCTTTATATCTTGGCCACTCGGCCGACTCAACTAACACGTTACATCACCTACTCGTCATGCGGCGACGGCGGCGGTGGGAAGGCGTGCGAGGCAAGGAGCTCGGCAAGCTTGGCGGCGATCGGCGCGGCTTTCCTCTTCATGTCCTCGATCTCCTGCTCGGAGAAGCCGGGCACCATGCCCGGCCGTGCAAGCATGTCGAGGTCAAGGTTGTCCTCGAAATGTGTCCGCTCCAGTACCGAGTCCACGGGACCCCGGCTTCAAAACTCTCACGCCGCAGAGCACCAAAACGATTGGTGATGGAGAGGAGGCGCGGCTCCAAATTGGTGGTCCCGGGCGGCTGTGGCACCTCCAGCTCATTGCGAGAGGAACTCGGCACCGATGCGGATTCGGTCGAGCCGAACTTCTTCCTGCCGCAGCCCGTCCGGGTCCATCTTGAGCTACGAAAATGAAAAGGAAGAAGAAATCATGAGACATGACACCAATCAAAAGTAAAATAGGAGGAGGGATGAGAAAGAAAACTTACGATTAACCTCACTCTCCAACGTCGAGAGTTGGGAAGTGAGCTTGAAGACCGATTGGGAGGCGGCCTCCTTGAGCTTGCGCTCGGTGTCCGTCGCCTCGCGCGCGCTCGCCGCGTCCTCCTCGACCTTCAATGCCCTCACCATCGCCGCCTGGACCTCGGCCGGCCGGGACTCGGCCACCCGGCGAGCGTTCGCGGCATCGACTCGGCCTTCTTGGCCCTTTCTTCCGCCGCCTCGGCCCTCTTGGTGGCTTCGGCCGGGCGGGACTCGGCCGTCCTGCGCGCATCGTTGGCCTCGGCCGCCACCCGGCCGCCTCGGCCCCCTCTTTCTTCGCGTCCTCGGCCTCTCGGACGGCTCCGAGGGCCTGCTCCGTGGCGCTCTGCGCCTCCCGGTCGAGGCGGGCCCGTTCCCTTTCTTGGAAGCGGATGCGGGCATGCTTGGCCCGGTTCATCATATCCAGGGTCCGAAAAGGAGGAGAAAATCATGAGCGAAGCAAAAGGAGACCGATATTCCGCGAAGGAATGAACACGCGCTCACCTCGGCCGGCTCCGCCGGCGACCCGACGAGATGGAGCGCCGCGTCCAAGACGTTGGCGGCCTCGACCGCGAGTCGTGGCGGAACGCGCCCCAAAGTGTCCGCTCCGCCGGCTCGTCAAAAGTGTGCGTCGGCCCTTGGGGTCCCACAACGCGCACGACCCCCGGCTCCGGCGCCGGGCTGGTGCGGCGCGGCGGAGGAGCCGGGCGGAGGTCCCTGCGGTGGAAACAGCGCGGAGCTGGTAGCCGCCGTCACCATGGCCGTCGTTGGCGCCGCCGTCTCGGCCGACCCCCGCCATGGTGCTTGCCGGCTGAGGGGCTGCACGGGATGGCGCGGCGAGGGCCCCGACCCCGGGGCCGGCCGCTTCCGAGCCCCGGCCAACGGACCCCTGCGGGATGCGCGAATCAACAAACCGAAAGACGAGAAAGAAGAAAGAAAGACGAGAAGGAAGCAACACTTACCGGTACGGTTGTCGTTTGGGTGGCGGGCCGACCGCCGACCCGAGACCCTCACGCCGCCTCTTGCCAAGTGCCGCCCGGGGCACTCGGCGCCGCCGCTGTCGCGGGGCCGACGTTGCCGGAAGACTCGGCGTCGTCGCCGGCCTCGGCGTCGCGGATGAAGAGGCCATGGAGGCCGGCGCGGCCGTACTCGGGCCCGACGGGGTTGCGGCCACCGCCGGAGCGGAGCCGCCGGCGGGCGCGATCACCGGCGCTCGAACGGACACCGGCGAGGCCGCCGAGGCCATCGACACCGGCGCCGGGACGGACGCCGACGGGGCCGCGGAGGCCGTCGCTGCCATCGTCGTCGAGGCGAGCCCTCCCGCCGCCGCTGCCGGCACTACGGTCACCACGGTCGATGTCACCGCGGCGGCCGAGGCCATCATCGCCCCCGCCATGGTCGTCGCCGCGGGGACCTGGTGTGTGGGCGGCGAGGGCGGCGTGGTGACGACCGCGGAGATCGGGGCCGCGACCCGGGCACGGCGGCCGGGGCGGTCGGCGTTGTGGTGGTGGTGGGCGCCGAAGTCGGCGCTGCGGCGCCGGCACGCGCCTCGGCCTGCGGGGAGCCCGGCGCTCCTTCCCGGCTCGGGCCGGCGAGCGACGTGCCGACGTCGTCCCGACGGGGCCCACTTCCGGAGGGGCCGGCCGAGTCGGGCCCCGCTCGATGCCCTCCTCCTCGGCGAGCTCGCCGATGGGGGGACATGTCGACGAGCTCCTCGTCGTCACCCCGATCGTTGTCGTCGGAGTCGGTGCTGCTGCTCTCGGAGAGGACGACCCGGCCCGAACGGCGTCGGCGCTCCTTCTCCGCCTTCCGCCGTTGCCGCGCCGCCTGCCGGGCCTTCTTGGCGTCCTTTCGAGCTTTTTGCTCCTCCGCGCGCCCGATTGATGGCCCGGACGTCGGCGTCCTCGGGCAATGGGGCGGGGGAAGGAATGAATTGCAAACCTCTCGCAACACGGAAACAAGTGGGGGCGACAGCGCGAAATTAGAAAAGTAAGGGAGGTCGGAACTTAAAATCGACTCAACCGAAGGCAGAATTAAAAACTTACAAACAAAATCGCCCCTGTTGCGGGAGCATTGGTGGGTGATTGGGGACCGGCCAATCAAACCGATCCCACGCGGCGGCCGTCTTCGAGCATCGCCTCCGCGAGTCGGGCCTTTAACTCCCGGAGCGAAATCCGAGGGTCCGCCCGGGGTTCACCATGCAGGTTCCCTCCCGGGCGAAGTCACCTCCCATCTCCGACATCATCCGACGCCGGGCCTGCAGCGGTGCGAGCCGGCGCAGGTGGTAGGAGCCAATGACCCCAACGCCGGTCACGCCGGCCTGGTCGAGCGCCTCGACCGCGTCCAACAGCGCGGCGATCCCCCTCTTCTCGTCGGCAGGCACCCCGAAGTGCCACTTCTCCGGCGCGGCATTGATGAGGTTACCGGTGAACTCGGGGAGGGCGTGGCAGCGGTGTTCCTAAGGTAGAACCACCGCTCGTGCCGGCCCTTGTTGGAATCGGTGAGAGCGATGGGGATGTACTTCCTGGACCGGCCGCCCCGTAGTCGGAAGCCGGCACTGCCGATGGGGACGGCGCGAGGGTTCCCGGCCGCGTCTTTCTTCGTCACCAACCGGCAATCGAAGAAGTGTTTGAATAGCCTCGAAATGGGGGCGATCCCCAGGAAGCCCTCGCACGGCGCCACGAAGGCGGCGAGGTGCTCGGATGGAGTTGGGGTTGAGGTGCTGCGGTTCCAGCCCGTAATGGTGGAGGATGCCGCGGAGGAAAGGGTGAGGCGGCATTCCCAAGCCGCGCTCGTGGAAGTGGCGGAAGGAGACGACGTAGCCGTCCGGCGGCGCCGGCGGGGCCTCATTCCCCGGCACCGGCCACTCCATGGCGTCGGTGCGCGGCATCGGGAGTCCGCGCGCGACAAGGGCCTCGAGGGACCCGACGGTGCAGCGGGACGGAGTCCAATCCGCCATGGCAGGGCTCGGATCGGATGCGCGACGGTGGATTAGAGAGAAGTGAGGAGGGCAGCGAGCGGCGGACGTTGCGAAGAAAGGCGAGTCGACGGAGCACGCGAGAACAAAGGAAGGGGATGGGTTTTTTGCGAGCGCGAGGCGAGAGAGAGGTAACTCGGATGCGCCCCCCCTTTCCCTTTAAATAGCGGTCATGTCAACTGCCCCCGCGGCGTTTCGACTCCCGCACCTCTACTGTTCCGCGATTTAATCGGGTGCGGGGACCGAAGAGGCCGCCGCACGCGCTCGACGCGCAGCCATAATGCGAACGCAAGTTTCGCATCTACGACGAACCGCCGCGAGATGCGCGCCATCATGGAAGGCGAACCGTTGCGCTTCGACGGCGCTCGATGACGGGCCGATTGGGCTTGGAATCCCATGAGGCCCGCGAGTAGATAAGGCTAGGGGATGAAAACGCCCGACGCCCGGTTTCCGACCCGGGGGTTCGAAGGGCGGCCCTGCGAAAGGGTTCGGACGCCCGCCCTTGGACGAAATCAAGTGAGGGGTTGTCGAGGGGGATCCCTCGCGATCAACACCCGTGCACCGTAGCACAATGGGCCTCTGCGACGGCGTCCGAGTCCGAGTTGAAAAAGCCGTGGTCTTGAATCCCGCGAAGGGAGGGCAACGAGCCCGCCGACCCCGATCGAAAGGGGTCGGAGATCACAAAAGACAGGCACTCGGATATGAATGAGGCCGACTCCCGCTAGTCTCCATCGGATCCCCGCTAAGGGCACGCCGAGGCCATCACTCGGACATTCCCGTTTGGAGCTTAAACGAGCACCACGCATCGAACCATCGAGGAATGACGTGGCCGCTCACCGCACGCCTCGTCTTACCGCAAAGACGCGTGGGTGTGAACGAAATAAAAAGACGAAACAGCCCTCGGACGGATCCGAGCAACGAGCGAAGACTCGGGGCTCGCTTTCGCAAGTAAATGATAAACCGCTCAAAATTGTTAACCCTCGGCGCAAGTATTCTACTTGCCCCGAGGCTCGGAGCTACACCGGCGGGTGCGCTCGCGCGCACCCACCGGAAAACAAATACACAGGAAAATCCGAGGGCTTGTCGGAAAAAGCCTCGACGGCGACCATTGGCCCCCGGCCACCGCCAAGGCTCGGGGGCTGCGTCGGGTACCTAGATTAGGGAACCCTAATCGGGGTACTTAATCACTATCATAGCTGGTTAACGGCTCCGTCTTGTACGCATAAAGGATACGAAGTGGGGCCCAGAGCACCTTCGCCTCGCCCGACCCCGAGTCGGGCGAGGTCCACGACCTCCGCCTCGCCCGACCCCGGGCGGGTGGTTCCATGAATCTCCGCCTCGCCCGACCCTGGGTCGGGCGGGCCCACGATCTCCGCCTCGCCCGACTCGGCGTCGAGTGGGACCGCAATCCCTGCCGCGTTTGCCTTTGCTTCGCGGAGAAGCGACCTCACCCATCGGATGGGGGAGGAGTTACGGCGGGCCGGTAGGCGCAATTACGGCGCTCGGGAACTCGTCTCATCAACGGGACGTGATGTGACCGGCGCGAGTATCCTCCTGTCCCGTTCCGCGGCGCCGCACGCTAGCGCTAGCTTAGGCTGCAGAGCAGCGTGATCATTACCAAGCCCATGATGGCTCGTGGACCGGGACGGAGGCCGGGCGATTGACGGGACAATAGCTAACCCGTCTCGTGGGCTGACCAACGGTGCCCGCTTAGGCCCGTGAGGGCTACGACCCGCGGCCTCCGCCCCGCCCGACTCCGGGTCGGGCAGGTGCACCACTTCCGCCTCGCCCGAGCTCGGGATTCGGGCGGGCCCGGCGGTCCTCGCCTCTCCCATCCGGGACTCGGGCGGGCTCGGCGGTCCCCGCCTCGCCGACTCGGGGGCAAATGGCTTCCTCATGAAGCCTCACGGGTGAACGAGGGATCGCCATAACTCCGCTCGGGAACTCACCAATCCACGGGGATCGGGTGAGATCGGCGCAGCTCCTCTTGTCTCATCTTCACGCGTCGCCCGACACCCACGGCTCGATGACAAGACGGAGGCGCCAACACCATCTCTGCCGGAGCCATGATGAACGGGAGTGACGGATGGAGACCGCCATGTGACGGGACGGCTGCTACGGTGACGAGCGTGGCATTGACTCCGGCGCTACCAATCAAGACCGACCGTACGCCGCACGACCGGAGCGCCCAAAGCGGCCCGCATGCGAGCAGGGTAATGCACGGCGGCCCCGACCCCGCTTGGGACGACATGTAGTAACTCGACCCCACCCGTAAGTGGCCTGGCCCTTGGACTATAAGAGAGACACCACGAGGTTGAGCTAATGAGACAGATCACACACACATCCTAGAGCACATTGCACACGGAGGCTTGGAGCAACCCTCCTCCCTCGCATCTTTTGTAGCTCTTTTCACGAGACGAAACACGAACAATCCTCGAACCGGACGTAGGGCTTCGATCGCTCGAACCGATATAAACCACGCTCTCCTAAATCATCCAAGGCCCATCCGAGAAGTGGCGTCGATCCCCTCCAAACACAAATTTACTTGTCGGCCGGTTTCATAACACCGACAAGACCGCTTTTTATTCACATAAAGCACAACGGCTTATCCTTATGGCCATTATGTCATAATAAACACAAATAGCAGATCTTTAATATCCTTATGGCCGTTAGGTCATAATAAACACAAATATCAAATCTTTAATATCCTTATGGCCGTTAAGTCATAATTACGTATTCGGGACATAAGTCATTTAATGCTAAATCCATCGGGCCTTGCAAAATAGCCCGATAACTTTTCAGCCCCATGGCCCATCCCAGTGCCTATAAAAAGAAACGAAGAGTCGACCTAGGTCAAACCTGTTCTCGAAAACTCACTCGCGCCTGCCATTTGCCTCTGTTCTTCGTTTCGTCTTTCGATAAATCCAATCTCAAGCTTTCCTTTTCCATCTCTCGGGATGGGAAAGAAGAAATCCACCACCGCCCCCGCATCTTCTTCCTCCGTTCCTCACAATCAACTTCCTTTTGGCATTCAAGATCTTGGTAACAGCAAGATCATCGAAACCTCTCTCAATGAGGCGCTTCGGGACGGATACCTTCCTCCTCAACCAATCCCGAATTGGAGCGTCCCTTCTCCTGGCCAAATCCCATGGGAAATAGACGATTCTCAACAATTAGTTTTCAAGGCTTTTTTCCTCCGCGGCCTTGATCTCCCCTGCTGTTCCTTTTTTAGGGGACTTCTTTTCTTTTACGGATGGGAGTTAGTTAACCTCAACCCTAACTCCATCCCGCAAGTCACCTTTTTCATCTATTTATGTGAAGCTTTCCTTGGAGTTCTCCCCCACTTCAAGTTATTCCGATATTTGTTCCAAATTCGCCCACTTCCTTCATCGGACCGCCAATCTGCAGTTGGCGGAGTAGGAATCCAATGCTTGGAGTGCGAGATGAATATTTTTCTCTTTCCTTGAATAAAAGCATAGCCCACTGGAAAAATGAGTGGTTCTTTTGCGGCAATCCCCATCCAGACACTTCCCGCCTTTAGTGCTAAGATAGCTAAGAATTTCCCTACTGCAGATACTAGGGAAAAACTCAAAGAAGACAGTGAAATTCTTGCGCTCCTAGCTTGCATTAGATACTTGAAGGACGTCGGAGGTGTCACCGCCGAGACAGTTCTTTGGAGCTTCATAGTGCGCGGAGTCCAGCCTCTTAAAAGGCAGGAACATCCAGCTTGCATCGAGCAAATGCTCCAGTCAAAACCAGATCTATCCGGATGCACAAGAGTGGGTTGGCCTTCAGCTCGTCCAACCCTCACGATCTTGTAAGTATCTTTTTCTGTTTCTTCATATCTTTGTTGTTTGTTACCATCATTTTCTTACGCAAACTCAATCCTTCTATTGCAGAAAATGGACAACTTCAGGAGTCACCCTCCTCTTCCCCCAACGACACTTGGGGAGAAGATTACGCAAACAACGCCGCTCCCCTGGCTGTTCAAGCCGGTCCGACTCAAAGGCCTTCGGACCGGTCCTTTCCTTTACCTCCTAGCATAGCTCCAAAAATCTCCAAATCCCGGACCGTGGTCCAAGCACCTAGTACAAGAAAATGTACTACTTTCTTGACCATTGGTAGACCTACGACTTCCTCCACCGCTCCCGGCGATACTCGCTCGGAGGCGCAAAAACTTGAAGATCGACGACGAGAAGCGAAGCCGTTGAAAGGGATCGTCAGGCTGACATGGCCGCTTTTGAAGCTGCATTGGGAAAGACTCAAGGTACTCCTTCCTTGACTGATCCCTTATCCAAAGTCCCCAAAAGTTCCCGGTATGGCAACCGGACCGGTCCCAATGATGCTCGGAGAAGCGGTTCCAACCCCGCAAGTCAATCCTGCGGAAAAAGGACTGCAGAAAGAAGTGGTGGGGACACCTCAGGTCCTCCCAAAAAGATCAAGACCACCACTGGCTTCAAGAAAGCTTCCTCGTAAGTCTTTTATATTATTAATTCTGTTCTGAATTGTCCTTACCCCGGTCTTATTACTTCGCTTCTTTTCACAGGATCCCTTCTAACTTCCAAGCTAGCATAGCTAGTTTTTTAAGAAATAAAGTTTCTTCCACTGCTCCAACCAGTGGTGTTTCTACTTCGACTCCTATCGCATCTCGGACCGAGTCTGCTCCCGTTTCCTCGTCTCGACCGGTAGTACTCCCACTACCACTCCTGCTGCTTCGATAATAGAAACTCAAAGCACGACACCCACAAAGGAACTCCCCGCCGCCTCACACACGGAAGCTGAAGAGCAGGCTAGCATTGAAAGCTCATCTTCCGGCAACCTCCTCCCCAAGCTACCTTATTCCAAATCCCTCCGGAGCTGTCATTGGGACCGGTATGGGTGGAAAAAATTCCTCGTCGGCCCAGGACGACACGCAAATTTCAAGGGGAACCCGGACCGGCCAAAAGGGTAGTCGGAGACGTGGAGGTGGACAGCTCCAGCGATGCTAGAACTTTTACTCGCTACAGCCCAATGGGACGCCCTCCAAGAAGAAGAGGCCCTAAAGAACTTCTCGGAATCCGGCCGGTACATTCTTCTCGCCTCAATGATTTCTTCAAGTAATTTCCTTTTAATAATTAAATCCCTTACTCCTTCATTCTTCTTTAGGTTCTTCTAAAAACTCCGAAGCTGAAAACGCTATAATTGCTCGCTCTGGAGGAAGAGCTATGTACCAATCAAGAACGACCGGTCGAGCAGGAATCTCGGACCGCCAACCTCGAAATCCAGGGAGATTGATCTACGAGAGGAGAGAAGCTAATCTGCTGAACACCCATCAATTAATGGAAGAATGGCGGTAGAAAATCATCAAGCTCCGCCAAGAAATCCGAGTAATACTCTTAATTTTTATCTATGCATTCCATATTTCCTGTTGTAGCATCCTTCCCCGATCGGCTCCACTCCTTGTCTCAAGCACTTGAAAGCCTTGTTGCTGCTCACAAGAAGGCAGAAGAAGTCCTTTCCGAGAAGGCATCTGCTCAAGAACAGGCACTTGAAGAGGGCTCTGGTATTGAAGAACAACAAGCGGCTCGGATTGGAGTACTTGAAGGCGAGCTTACAGCCAAGGATAACATCCCGACTCAAGCACTTCACTCCAACAAAATGCAGGAAACCGAGAATGCTCGCTTAAAGGCTGATCTGGCTGAAGCCTTAGAAGAAGCAAAAACAGCGCATGCTGATAAGGAGAATGCTCTGAAGACCGCCCACAAATCTGCTCAACTCGTTCTCAAGCTAAAGGAATCCAATACTAACATCAAGGGCAGATTCAGAGCCGCAGAAATTAGGCATAGACGTAAGTCTCTTCTTTCCTATTCATTCTTGTGAAATTCTATTTTAAAATACCAGTCTGCAATGATAACTCTCTCTTATACTTTTTCCCATTTTTCAGAACTTGCCGCAGGTGCAGTGCGCACTCTGGAATATCTCAACGGCGGTCAAACTATTGATCCCAACGAGATGGATCTTGAGTCCGCCATCTAGACTTGCCCTAGAAGAATCGGAGAACATTCCGGAATGGTTGCCGCTGTAGGAGGAGGTCATATAGCAGCTATAATCCAATCTTGGACTGCGGTCTCGGATTGTAATTTTAACTTTATCGGAGACGGCGCCCACCCGGACACCACCGAAGATCAGTTCAATGAGTTGAAGAACTCACTCATTGGTACTATTTCGGAGTTGATTGAGGATGTCCCCCTTGATCCAACAGGTGTTCCGCTAAATGTAGCACCAGCAGCTTTTGCCCTGGATCAAGATGCGCAAGATGCAGCAACTACGGCCAGGCAAACAATAGAAGACTCATTTGAAGATCCGGGTGCTGATTTGCCGTTGTCTTCCTCTCGATTCCGAAGAAACACTGGACGATAGACTGGTTGAATATCCTAAGACCGGTGATACCGGCACTTCCAGTGGTCCAGCTGTTTAGATTTTGTATTAGGGCCAACTTATTGTTGTAATCGAACATCTTGATCATCATGCTATGGTGATTTCTTTTCTATATGAATACTGGTTTCACTATCATGCTTATTAACTTTTCTGCCCAAGACATGATGGTTATTTCAGCTGAAACTAGTTATGATTAAATTCGGCTCTTATCGAGCACAGATCCATAGTTATAGCTTATTTTAACAAGATCACGTAATCCCGAGGAAAAAAGTTAAGATTTCACATACTGCTCTCATTGCAGCCTTACATTCAATATTCATAAGAAAGATGCTACATCATTTCCTTTCCGGAACATACCAGTATTAAACTGAAAAGAAACAGATCGCTCTCAATACAAGCAGCCTACCGACTATATAACTGGTCTTAATATTCAGGAATAACACAATATCACGGATCGCTCTTAACAGCAGCCCCCTGGCTCGATAATTTAATAGGAAATTAAAATATTGAGACACAAAAGCAAACACATTTTCATTAGACAAAATTACTTTATTATAATATGAAGAAATTTACAATAAACACCGTCAAATGTAAAAACGACGAAGCTGCTTAATTTTCCAATAATTTGGAATTTCTTCTTCCTCCAAGGTCATAAGCCTATAAGCCCCCGGTCTGGAAACCGATTTCACCGAGAAAAGGTCCTTCCAAGACCGTTGACAACTTATGCCTGTTCTTGTTAGATCGAATCTTCCGAAGAACCAAGTCTCCTACTTGGAATTCCCGTGTTCAAACATTGCGATCATGATAACGACGCAATCCTCGATGATACTTTGCTGCTTGAATCAAGGCTTGATCCCTTAATTCTTTCGCAGCAATCAATTCAACTTGGCGCTGATCTTCATATTCCTTTTCATCATAATACTTGTACTCGAGCGGACACCATATTCACTTCCGTAGGTAACATGGCTTCGGATCCATACACCAAAGAAAAAGGAGATTGCCCCGTAGCCCTACTAACATTAGTGCGTAATCCCCAAAGTACCCAGGGCAATTCCTTAACCCATTTTCCTACGTACGGCTTCAAACGGTCAAAAATCATAGGTTTAAGACCGGCCAAAATCATTCCATTAGCTCGTTCCACCTGTCCATTACTTTGCGGATGTGATACCGACGCATATTGTATCTTGATTCCCAAACTTTCAACATAATCCTTGAAGAACTCGAGGTAAACCGAGGCCCACTATCAGTAATGATACCGTGCGGGACTCCAAAGCGCACAAATATGTTTTGCGAAACTCGATCGCTCTAGCCGTAGTCATACAAGTAATAGCTTCAGCCTCAATCCATTTAGAGAATTTATCTACTACCACAAAAATATGCGTGAATCCTCCCGGCGCCATTTTAAAAGGTCCAACTATATCCAGCCCTCAAGTAGAAAAAGGCCAAGTCATTGGAATTAATTGCAACTCATGAGCTGGAGCATGAGGTCGTCTCGGTGAAAAATTGACATCCCCGACAACTCTTCACCACTCTGTGCACATCATCCACCGCTGTAGGCCAGTAGAAGCCTGGTCTAAATACCTTCCCAACTAGAGTCTTTGAAGAAGCATGATTTCCACAAATTCCCTTGTGCACGTCTTCAAGCAATTGAATGCCATCGGAAACAGATACACATTTCATCGAATATTAACTCCACGCCTATACTCTCCTTTCGAGAATTAAATAACTTCGTGCTCGAACCTCCGGTCTTTGCTTCTCCACTTTATCTTCCGGAGTTTTACCGGATCGGAGATAATCAAGGTACGGAGTACGCCAATCGGAATCAATAATCATAACATCAAGTGGCCGAATATTATCAGCATTTATTCCGCTCACTGTCTTATCCGGTAAGGCCGCTTCTTTAGACTGGTCTTTCAAGACCACCTTCTCCACCCGATCCTTTAAAGTCGGTTCATCCGCAATCTCCGAAATAGTAACCTTGCGCTCCATCTTTATGGACGGCTTATCCAATACTTGAAGAAAAACACCGGGTGGAACTGCCTGTCTCGAAGATCCCAGTCCGGCTAACTCATCCGCAGCAGAATTATTTCCGTGCGATATATGAGAAAATCGCAAACCATCAAATTTGTCTTCAAGTTTTCTAACCTCCTGTCGATAAGCGATCATATAATCATCATGAGCATCCCATACTCTGTTGACTTGACTTATCACCAACATTGAATCACCATATATATCCAACCGTCCGACTCCTAACAAAATAGCTACTCGAAGTCCATGAAGCGAGCTTCATACTCCGCAGTATTATTTGAAGCTTTGAAATGCATTTGTAATACATATCCGAGTGGTTCCTTCCGTGGGGTGAGTAGTAGAACCCCAGCCCCCGCGCTCGAAAGCTGCAGGGACCCATCAAAGAACATTTCCCAATATTCCAACATTTGAATCCCTCGCGGGACTTGTGTCTCCAACCATTCTCGTTATAAAATCGGCTAAAGCCTGTCCCTTAATAGCGGTCCGCGAAGAAAACATAATCTCGTATTGACCAAGTTCTATAGCCCACTTAGCAACCTGACCCAGTGCCTCTCGATTTCGCACAATATTTCCAATAGCAAACCCAGTCTTAACTTCAATGGGATGCGCTTGGAAATAAAGTTTCAACTTTCGAGAAGTTATCACTACTGCATATATCAATTTCTCGTAATCGAAGATACGTATCCGAGATTCAGTAAGAACTTCACTTACAAAATATATCGGATGCTGCACCAACTGTAGATGTCCTTCTTCCTTCCGATCGACCGCCAAAACTGTACTCACCACATGAGTTGTTGCTGAAATATACAACTGAATGGTCTCGTCTAGCTCCGGAGGTACCAATACCGGAGGATTGCTGAGGTATTCCTTGAGTTGATCAAGCGCAGCCTGCGCCTCGTCAGTCCACTCAAACTTATCTTGCTTCTTAAGCAACTTGAAAAACGGAAGTCCACGAACCCCCAGTCTCGAAATGAAACGGCTAAGAGCCGCCATACTACCCGTCGCCTTCCGAACATCCTTCAAGTAACTCGGAGGTTTCATGTCGATTATCGTCTGGATTTTTTCCGGGTTCGCTTCAATGCCTCGCCATGACACAAGGTAACCCAGTAATTTTCTAGAGCGAACTCCAATTACACACTTTCCAGGATTAAGCTTCATGGAAAAATTCCGCATATTATCGAAGGTCTCTGCTAGGTCGGAGAGAAGATCCTCGGTTTTCGAGATTTTACCACTATATCATTAACATAAGCTTATGCGTTCCTTCCCAATTGCGAATCCAAGCAACGTTGTATACCACGCTGATATGTAGCTCCAGCATTCTTTAACCCAAAAGGCATAGTCGTATAGCGAGTATGCTCCAAAGAGGGTGATAAATGCGGTCTTTATTTGATCTTCGACTCTTAGCGGTATTTGATGATATCCCGAGTAAGCATCAAGAAAACAAAGACGCTCGCAGCCAGTAGTCGAATCAACAACTTGGTCAATTCGAGGCAGTGCGAAAGGATCTTTGGGGCAAGCTTTGTTGAGATCGAGTATAATCGACACACATTCTCAATTCTTTAGTATTCTTTTTTGGTACAAGAACCGGATTGGCAAGCTAATCTGGATGATACACCTCCCTAATAAACTTAGCTGCTAATAATCTAGTTATTTCCTTCTTAATAGCTTCCTTGCGGTCTTGAGCAAATCTTCGGAGCTTCGTTTAATCGGCTTCGCATTGGGACGCACCAACGAGTGCATCCTCAATCTTCTCCCGAGGAATACCCGGCATGTCGAAGGCTGCCATGCAAAGATATCCCTATTTTCCTAGAGGAAAAGAATGAGCGCGCTTTCGTATTTATCCCCCAAGTCAGCCCCTATATGGGTGACCTTGGAAGAGTCCGACTCATCAAGTCGAATAGTCTTGGAAACCACTCGCATCAGCCTTAAATTTCTCCTTTGCGACCATTTTGACCGGAACTTCATCCTCCAGCCTTGAATGGACTTCTAGAGCCTCAGCTGCTTCTCTAATTTCTCGACGTTCATCCTCCGAATTGGCCCGAGAGGCCAACTCGGTGCTATGTACTTCACAAGCGTAAGCGGTCTTGATGTCACCTCGAAACGACAAAACTCCATTTGGTCCTGGCATCTTCGAGCATTAAGTACTGGTAAGTCGGAATGGCCATAAACTTTGCCAAAGCTGGCCTTCCAAGTATCGCATGATACGCTGAATCAATATCGGCTACATGGAAGATAATATTCTCCCTCGTGTAGTTCTCCTTCACCCCGAAGATCACCGGCAGAGAAATCTGTCCCAAAGGATAGCTATTCCACCCGGGTATTATACCATGAAACGGTGAGACGCTGCGCTCCAAATCAGCTACGGAGAGGCCATCAATGAAGGTCCTTTTCAACCGCACCTTGTGAACTATGGGGGCCGGGATGAGTGGATATTTACCAGCTTTTGGCAATATCTCGGGATGATCAGCTCGCTGAAAGTAATGGGCACCTCGGACCACCGTAAGTACTCGGGTGTAGCAGGAGCGATAGCATTAACCTCTCGAAACGCCAACTTTTGCTTTCTCTTCGATTCGTAAGCATCCGGGCCTCCAAAAATCATGTTAACCTCTCGAGCCGGTTCTTGAAAACCTTCATCATTCCCATTGTCATCGTGTTCTTTGTCCTTGCCCTTGTCATCTCTCCGATTCCGATGAGCGGATCGCGGTGCGACCTTTAAGGCGAACCGAGCGAACGGCCTTAACAGGAAGCACTCCTTGGCTTTATGATTCCCATTATGAATCATGCAAGGGCCTTCTAGAAGTGTTTCGAACGACAATCATTCTCTTGGACCTCTCTTAGGAGGTGGCAGCCGGTCTCCCATGAGACCGGTCGACAGCTGCAACAAGGTGATCAGCCCTGCGCTTGTTGTTGTTCTTGGATCCAGACTCGGTTGCCTTGGTCATGCTTCGGTTCCTTCCCTTTGTTCCCGCGCAAATTGACCACGTTTGATTCTCCAAGCAGCATAATCATCTGCTATCTTGAAGCATTATGACGCCGTCATGGTCGGGTTTCGGTTCCGCCTTCCAATCTTGTGAAGTAAGGCTTCACTACGGACGCCGACTTGAAACGCCGCAATTACTTGCTGATCGGGAACATTGGGGATTAAGGCTTTCTTATTGCGAAGCGCTCGATGAAGTCCGTGAGAGGTTCGTCGGGCTTACGCTTCAGCCTGTTGAGGTCCAAGTAATTCCCTGGCTTCTCACAAGTCGCTTGGAAATTCTCTATGAACTTTTTGGTGAGGTCGCCCCAAGAAGAGATAGATTTCTCGGGTAGGGACTACAACCATAAGCGTCCAGCCTGCTCCATGCACATGAGGAGGTAATTAGCTAGCACGAATGTATCTCCTCCTGCTGACCGGATGGCGGTGGTGTACATGCGTAGCCACTCGGCAGGAGGTGCTTTACCATCATACTTATCAATGGCCCCAGGCTGAAATCCCCTAGGGTATTTGCAAATGCGTAAATCTCGCGTGAAAGCGGGAATCACGGAGTATTCATCATCTTCCGGACCGGCGAAGGGGATCGTCGACGAGGGTAATGCCGGTAGTTGCGATCTCTCGTCATCTTCGAGTAGTCATAGTATCGATCATCTTGATACCTATCTCCCGACCCATCCCGACGATCGTCATTAGCCGGTTGTGCGGTCTGCGAAGGGGAGGCGGAGGCGCAGGCGGAGGCGCCACTTGACGATCGGTATTGTCATGTCGAGGCTCCCCGTTTCGTCTCTCGTGGTCGCGTCCCCTTCGATCCCTAGTATCATGGCGATTATCTCGTCTCGGCCGATCGTCCCGATGGACATGTCGGTTGCCTTGTCCATGCCGGTCATCGCGCGGAGGATTTCCACTAGGGGCGGCGCCGAGCAGCCGGTCCACGCCGAGGTGAATTAGTCACGTGCGGGCGAGACGGGGCAGGGTCGCGCGGACGATCATCCACATGACCAGTGCGACGCCTCTCATGTTCTTCATGTCTCCGACGTTCTTCCGCTCTATCCGCATGGCGATCGATGAGGACATTACGAGCGTCCCGGTTGCCATTAAGCGGTACGCGCAAATCTTAGTCCGGAGCTCGTTCATGTGCATCCGCGATCGGGGTGTGTCGAGGCCCAAGCCTTCCTCTAGAGGAAGCTCCTTCGGACCGAGCTCTCGTAGGCCGCTCCGAGCGAGAACGCGAGAGGCTTGAAGATTCCGATGTGTCATGGACGAGTTGATTTGTTTGTATAGCAGCCGCATGTACCAAATTCGGAGCGCGTTGCAACCCTGGTGTTGCATTGAAGACTTCTTCCGGTATTGTCTCGAGGATTTGTTTCACTCCCACAATGTTGTGAACTGGCGACGTGAAGACCCGAGCGCCATTTAATTCCACTTCCATGGAGTTCAAATCCAAAGCCCCGCTCGAAGAACGATGCCGCCTTCCGCTGCGACACCCACGTCGGCTGTTATATCCTGGGGACGTTTCTTCCTGGTCTCCGGACCGGTCCGGCAATGGGCCCGTGGTCGGGGAGCGATCGCGGGAACGCTTCCTCCGGCCTGGCCAGCAGCGTTTGCGTGTAGATTCGCGGTCGAAGGTTGTGGAGGTTGTTCATCTCCATTTGCTTCTTTTGTTTCACGGCGACGACGATCGATTCTTCTCTCGCCGACCTTGCTTCTTCTTCAGCAGCCTTCCTCGGGAGTAAGTTGGCGAATAACCGGTCCTCGTCATGAACACGTGGAAGAAGACCGGACGTTCTTCCTCGAACTCGCAAGAGCGGCTTATCTTCGCGGATTGGGCTCCAATCCGAGATGCGGCGGTCCGATTGTTCGCGCCAAAGCTGCGTCGGATCCGCCAAGTTCCGAGCCTAGGGTGCCAATCGTGGCGGGTGATCGCGCTTCATAAGTCGTGGCCCGACAACGAGTTGGATTCATCAAAAGCGGTTTTCCGGCCGAATCAGCTTCAAAGTCAAGGGACCCGAAGCGGATCTTGAAGCCGGGCTCGAAGTCAACGACGAATGAAGAGGCCATCGAACTCACTAGGAACTCGCCGGGACCCCTATCTCGGCGCGCCAAATGTCGAGTCTTAAACTCGGCATTAGTACTACCCGGTCCCTCACGAGCGTGGAATTCGATGGTGCAACACACGGAACACAAGATTTTAGACAGGTTCAGGCCCCTCGAATTGAGAGTAATACCCTACGTCCCGTACGTTATGTATTGCCTTTAGCGATTTGCTAATTGCAAGATCTCGGTGCCCTTTCGGGGGTCCCCGCTCCGCCTTATATATTCGGGGAGCTAGGGTTACATGCGAGTCCTAGTCGATTACACGGATTACATATATTGGAGCTCTATCTCTAGCTTTCTTTATCGATTCGAGTCCTAACGGACTACGAATTATTCCTTAACTTGCTTCTCAAGTCATCATAAACCGGTATTGGTATCCGCTCGATCTCCATACCGGTATATAGAATCTTCTGTCATTCCGGACCGGTCAGGAACTAGTCTGCCCGCTATCTCCATCACCTTTATCTTCATTGATTTGTTACCGTGTCTCTGCGCATACATTCCTTTATCATTTGTATACCCATAACGCAAGTATACGACAATGCAGATTTGGATGTAATCATTGTTGGAGTGATTGATTGTGGCTGACTACATCCAATGAAGTTTTAGCACATGTCCATGAGTTCAATTGAGGTCAAGAGAGAAAAGGTTTGAAGAAATTTTCTGCTCTTGGAGCAAGTCTGCATTTCCTCGGAGAGTCGGACTTTGTCCGACCAAGTCGGATAATGTCCGATCGCCCGTGAAGAGTCGGACTTTGTCCGACTAAGTCGGACAATGTCGGACTCCACGGGATTTCCACCCTTTAAGCCCGAATCCAACTTACCCTCTCACCCTATCTTCCTCATTCAAACTCAAACCTTCTCTCTCCTCACCCAACCGGCGGCTCAAGCTCTCCTCCGGCGATCTCCCATCTCCACCGGCGTTTTGAGGAGATTTGTGGGGGAAAGGCTTCTCCTACTCGGACTTTATCCGATCCCTTCATCGGCTTCAAGGTTTTACCTCTATCCCTGCTTCTCTACCTAGGGTTTAAGGTCAACTTCCATGGATTAGAAGTTCTCGTGTTTCCCCTGCCTAGATGTTGCATAGAAGTTGTTCCTAGGATGCTATAGATGCTGTAGATGCAATATGGCTAAGAATGTGCGGTAGATCTATGCGGAATAGCAATTTTGGTGAAAATCCTGTTGCGGTCGGACGATGTCCGAGGGAGTCGGACAATATCCGACTCCCTCCGACTAGTCGGATATTACCCGACCCAGTCGGACAATGTCCGACTCCAACAGAATTTTCACTAAGTCCGAAATTGCGCATCGATCTCCCTCAACTTAACTATCTATGCTATCCATCTCATACCATTCCTTAATTCTCTTTTGTCAGCATGGGTCGTTCTTCCACCAACCCCAACCCCGAGAAGAGGACTAAGATTTCTGGAAAGAAAAGGAGTCGGGCTATCAGCCTTCCTATTGTTGAGCCAAGGGAAGAGGAGGAACCCACCGAGATTCACCGGGAGATGAGGAATGTGTCAGTCCATCCCATACTTAACAGGGAAAAGATCAACTATGTTAAGGGAGTTGAGTCAGCGGCTACAAAGGCTAGAGAGGTCAATCGGTATGACATGGAACGTGAGTCTCTTGATAACCGTTTTTGGTCTCACTTCCACACAGATTGGTACATGTGTGCCTACAAGAGCAAGGTCGGGCACACAGTACCGATGCAATACATTGATTGGGACTACATGGCAAGTAAGCGCACAGCTTTGTTTGATGAAATCATTGCCATGTGTGAGTTTCATGGAATCAAAGGGATCATGGGTTTCCAGTATGATTGGAACCAGGAAATAGTGTGTCGGTTCTACTCCACCGTTTATTTTGACAAGAGTGCAAGAAGAATGTGGTGGATGACCGATGGAGAGAAGCTCTCTTGCACTTTCTCAAGGTTTGCCAACATCCTTGGACCGAGGGATACAATGAGCAGGGATCTCCGCTTGCATGACTCGGATTCTCTAAACCCCGAGCTCATGAGGTACATGTATGTGGATCGGGATACATGCAACCCTCCCTATGCTGCAGGTCTTAAGCCCATCTATGTGGTCTTGCACAGGATGCTTCGTCTCACTCTTTCTCCCGGAGGTGGAAATGCAGATCATGTGGCTTCCTATGCCAAGGACCTCTTTCATGTCTTGCCAACTCAGCGTAAGTTGAATGTTTGGGACTTTATCTTCAATGAGATGTGGCATAGCTCGGTGGATGCGAGGCGTGCTTGTGTGTATGCGCCCTTTTTCATGTGCATGATTGAGAGGATCTCTAAGAAGACCTTCAACAAAGACTGCAAGCACAAACCCCTTCGACTTAGGATGCCAGCCAATGCTCCAAAGACCCCTCTCGAGGTTATACCTCCGCTTGCTCCCGCTTCTAGTAGTGCAGTTCCTCCTAGCTCTAGCACTACTCCTCGTCCGGTTAGGGCCCGTGGTCGTGGCCCTAGCACGAAGAGCAAGAGTGGGCTCTTCAAGATGCTTAAGGGCATTTTCAGCATTTGCTAGAGGATGGATGCAAGGATAAAAAATATTGAGCAGCGTCGGAATGTGATCAAAGAGAGGCGGAAGATTATCATTGACCATCTTCGGATCACTACTCCTAGAGCTCTCTCTCTAGAGCCGGTCCCCTGTTCCTCTTCCAGTTGAGTATCCGTGGGACTCATTCACTCCGGATGAGTCTTGCTACTTTGGCTACTTTCCACCTCCACCGTTTTCTGCTCCTACCGGTCCTAGCACCGGTACCTCCACTCACACCAGGTTTCACTATGAGGAGGATGAGGAAGCTGCGGCCTCCGAGAAAGAAGAAGAAGGTGAGACCAAGGTTGAGGATCCCAAAGGGAAGGGGCCCACTGCTGATGAAGAAGAAGATGAGGACGACGACGATGACGAGGATTGGGGCGATGATGAGTAGACCCCCTCTCTTCCTTTTTGGTGATTTGATGCCAAAGGGGAGAAGTAAAATTCAGCTTTAGTTGTGAGTAGAGCAAGTGAGAGTTGCTCTTGTATCTTGTTTTATTTATGGACACGTTGCTAAGATTTGTGGTTTGTGATGAACTATGTGGTAGTGTGCTTTTTATTTGTATAACTCGGTTTTAAATTCTTATGTGATGAACTATGTTCTATGAATGATGAATGGTGTAATGTTATTTGTATTGTTTCTAGTTGCACTTGTGTGATTCGCATGTCATATTCATTGTTGTTCTTCTTTTTATATGACTTGTCGATCAATTGCATGGAAATAGGGGGAGCTCTCTTGTTTTTCTCTCAAATATGTGCACTTGATTTTGAAATGACCAAAATTGAATTCAATTCATGCACACATTTAGGGGACGCTCTCTTCTTTTTGCTCTATTCGTTCTAGATCTTTTTATACTTAATTGTGAATTTTAGTTGTATTGTCATCAATCACCAAAAAGCGGGAGATTGAAAGTGCATCTAGGCCCCCAATTATGGTTTTGAGTGATTGACGTCAATATAATTAAAAAGGACTAATGTTTTAAATGAGCTTGTGCGCAATGCATATCTAAAATTCAATTGAGAGCAAAGAAACACAAAAAGGAAGTGGCCATATTCGTTCATACATGCAAGATTTAAAAATTGGTCTACTCATGCTCAAGATCAAGTTGTGAAGCCTTTTATTTATGTCTTGAGCATAGGAAACACCGTACTATCAAGAGGGACACACAAGTATGAGGTCTGAAAAATGAAAGTGCTCAAAACTCCATCCAAATTCAAAATAACCTTTGGAGTCGGACAATGTCCGACTCACTCGAACATTGGACTCGGACTCCGTAAGGTTGGCCAAAGAAAAATCCCTATGGAGTCGGACAATGTCCGACTCGATCGGACAAATCACTCGGACTCCGTAACGCTCGCCACTCTTTTGAAACCCTAGGAGTCGGACAAAGTCCGACTCCGTCGGACGATATCCGACTTCCCAATATACTTGGATATATCCGACTCCTATCGGATTTAGGAGTCGGAATCCATAGCCAAAACATCAACTCGAAACCCTAGGAGTCGGACAAAGTCCGACTCACTCGGACAAAGTCCGAGTCGGATCTAGCCCAACGGCTCTTTTGTGTGCCCCGGCTATAAAAGAGGACCTCGTCCACTTTTGGCCGGTTGGCACCCTCCCCACTCTCAAAAACACTCCCGGACTCACTCAAGCTCTCCTCTCTTTCCAATTTGATTCCCCACTCCAATCCTTGATGGATTTGTGAGAAGATTGAATAGAAATTCGTTGAGCTTCATCACCATCTCAAGAGCACTTGATTCTTTCTCATTGCCGGTACTTGTTGTGTTTGTTATTCTTGGGGATTCATCCCCTAGACGGTTAGGCGTTACCCGGCGAGCTCCCAAGCTTGTGGTTGAGACTCGGGTCGTTTGTATTGCCCCTCCCTTTCGTGGACCTTTGTTTTAGTGGATTTTAAGCCGGCCTTTGTGGTGGCTTATAGAGGTTTAGGGTTGAGAGCAACCCGGTCCTTGGTGGACTCCTCAATGGAGACGTAGGCTTCTTGGTGGAGCTGAACTTCGGTGAAAAATCGCGTGTCTCCTTGTCTCCCTTTAGTTTCTTGCAATTTGTGTGATATAGCTCTAGGTTGTTCTTGCTTAAATTCCTAGATTAACTTGCATAAGTGGCTTGCTTGCTTGTGTCCTTGTTGCCCTAGCTTTCTAGTGTTGCTAGCTGCTTACTTGTTGTTTAATTACCGTGGATTTGTCCAACTTGGCTGCCGATCTACTTTCCGTACGAGGCGGTCGGACTTTGTCCTACTCTAGTCGGAGATTTGTTCGTAGTCGGACTTTGTCCTACTATAGTCGGACAAATCTTTCCTGCATTTTTAATCTGTCAAATTAAGTGATTTTCAGGATTATCGGCTATTCACCCCCCCCCCTCTAGGCGACTTTTAGAGTTTGAAGGTGAGTAGCCATGGTGGTCGTTCTTAGAGGGGATAAAGAAAAGAGGAAGATGAAGACTTGACTTGGCTTGGATCTTGACCATATGCAGGAGGAGGGGGACGTCCTGGTGAAGTCCCTTAGTTGTACAACCGGTGGGAGACTTAGGAGAGAAGGAAACAAAGCGATAAGAGAAAAACGGTGGGAGACTTAGGAGACCCACTAGGACTGTTGCAGTCAAGAGCAAGTCAACGTTATTTTTGTTGGGGTTGCCAATTTTTGTGGTGGTGTAGAATGAAATTTGGGACAACTTTTATATAGAACTTTTCTTGAGATTCGGCCTACGAAAATTAATAAAAATCATACACCAGAATCTGTTTTATGCTTTTACTGAATTTGTAGGGCTATTTAACCTTTACCAAAACTTATTGTAACACCACTAAAATTCCTATTTTTGAATACCCTTTATGATTATGCAAAAATATTGGTATGGTTATGTTAACATTTTTTTAAGTGTGTGCATAATAACCTATAGGCAATATTGAGAGCACTTGCATATGAGTTAGATATTGCAATATTGCTATATGTCATTCTATGCACATTTTAACATAGCAAGTCATAGACAGAAATTAAGAATTAAAACACTTCTAAATAAAATCCCCATGATGAAACATAATATTTCTTATGACTGAGCACCAAAAGCAAATATGAATTTTCATAGCCTTTCCTGTGATGCAAGGACAATGCAAAAATAGTATACTTAAGAAAAATGTTAAAATTTATCATGGCATGCTCAAATGCACCAGAACCATGTGCGATATGATAATTCATGCTAAATGAAATAGTATGTTCAAATTTTGATTAAGTTTGTTTTACAAATTTGCCTCGATTCAAGTCTATTTCAGCCTTAACGTGAGGACTTTTTAAGGATCTTAAAATTTCAATTTTTGCTATAGAACTTGGGTGAACCAAGCATGGTCATCTAAACTTCACTTCCTAAGGATTCAAACGAGTATTTATTTACATCATTTGGATTTGCATAGAAAAAGTTATGGAATTTTTAAAATGCAATGTTGTTAAGTTCCCTTAACGGGTTAGCACTTTTAAGTACACGAATCTTTCCTTTTATCCATAGAAAGTACTGGGCTTATGTACTCATGATAAAGTACACATTCCAAACTTTCCAACGAGTGCTTGGTAGAGTACTTTGGATCTACGATATCCAAGTTACACAATTTCTAAAATGCGATCCAGTTAAGCTTCGTGGCCGTCATAGCATTTTAAGCATTTTAAGGTTGCTCAAACTTGCATTTTCGTCATATAAAGATATAGGTTCATTTGATTCATTTTAAAGTACAAGTTCCAGTCTTTCCAGAACATCTTGAATCGTTCAAATCTGAGCTCTAGAAATGAAGTTGTGCAAATTTTAAAACGCTTGAAGTCTACAGTTTTTATACTTGCCAGCGCGATTCAAAATTTTCTAAGTGTTGGCGCGCGGGAGAAGCTCGTCGGAGACGACGGCGCTGCTCGCCGGCGTCAGAGCTAGAGTACGCCGCAGGGGCCAGGCTTGGCCGCCTGTGCATGGATTCAACTTGCGAGTCGAGTGGAGGGACGGGGCATGGCAGACGAGGACCGCAGACTAGCTCGCGACGGCGGAGGCGGGAGAGTTCGGCGTGGTGGCTCGTGCTCACCACTCGTGACATCCCCTCCGGGACACCCAGGAATCGGTACAGGGGAACACTCGACGAAGCGAGTTACAACAGTTCATCATTTCATACAAGCCAGAATATATGCATCATGGTATAATACAACCAGGTTTTTGAAATACAAACATTATACAGCGGAAGCATAAAATGTTACTGAAGTTAGAATACTACGATTCTTGCAGCGTAACCTATGCTCTTTACCACAAAAGAACACTAGCATGATGTACTCGAGCCCGCCGTACATCACGATCCTCCTCGCTCAGGACGCCGGAATCCGTTCGCACTGGAGGGAACCTCCTTCGGGCAACCGCTCCTCTTCCGGAATCTACCGTACGAGTCATGGAAGTACGACTCGGGTCCTGAAAACATAACGAACAAACCCCGAGCATTCTAATACTCAGCAAGACCGACCCATCAACAGGCACGCGAAGGCCGACGCCTAGTATGCAAAGGCTTTCCGGTCGTGGAGTTGACTCTCTTGCAACAACAACGCTAATGTGGATCCTTAATTTCAAGTTTTAGCTCACACTTAAGTTTATTAGAAACCAAAGTTTGCCGTCTACAACTACTGCAATCAAGTTTTGCAAGCAAAGCTCATTTGCAACCAACAATTATTTCATCTCTCATCTTCATTTTTCAGTTGATTACTACGATGTGACGAGCTAAACAAGCGGTACTCATTAATGCGAGGGACAGCTTATTCGAATCGATTTTTATACCAGCTGGCAAAACCCGACTACACGACATATACGCACCACAATCGGTCGTATACGACAACTTTTCCCGCTAGCACCTGATCGAAGACTAGCCATTTCCAACTCCCCGGAAGTATGGCGACTCCACGACTTCCCTCGTGGTCGACCCATCTCCCTCCCGTGAGATTATTCTCTCACTAACAGCCGACAAAAGAGAGTTGGCTACGCTACATCTCTCGGGGCGATAGGGTACATCAGCTTGCTCAACTTGTTCAACTAAGCCGACAACGGTACGGTCCTTGACCAACACAGACGGGACTACCACCTTGCAAGACCTTAACTCCGTCTTTGCCCTTTCTCCTACGGGGCCCGTCCGGTCTCGGCTTATTAACATCTTCACTTCCACTCTCATCTTTCTCTTGTCATTCTTCTTAGTATAAACATTAAACCAGTCATTATCCTATATCTCGCGAGTAGTGTATGCCACCACCCGTCTTCTACCGATTCCCTATGACTTAAGCTTAGCAGCTTATCGAACTCTAATGAGGTACTCGTACCAAGTATAGCATAAACAAATGGAAACCTAGCTCATGCATCTAGGGTATCAAGCGACTCCTATATCCTAATGCACAATCACGACTCATTACTCGTGATAAAAGAAAAGACTTTAAAAACATAGGTGGGATGCAGCGGGGCTTGCCTTGATTCGAGTCGGGGTTAGCTTCCTTGATGTGCTCGGTCGACTTCGAAGTTTCCGTCTCCTGTCTCGACCTCGGACGGAACCTCGATCACGCCGGGACCTAGGTCGACCAACAATACGTTGCGACTTAATGATCATGCATGCATGAATGTACATGAGATGATGTGCAACGATTTCACTAACCATGATCGTTAATTAGCAATTAATCATTAAGTAAGTTCATTACTTATTAATTAACAATTAATCCTGGTCATTAATTAGCAATTTATAATTAATCATGTTCATTAAGCAATAAGTAACACTTGATCACGCTGTGACATCCCATGTCACGAATTAGGCTAATCACGCAGTTACTACCCTAATCACATCCTTAACCAGGTACTAATGCTAAATCACCCAACCAGGAAAAAGAAAATAAGAAAAATAAAAAGGAAAAAGGAAAAACCTAATCCTAAACCCTAGTCCTAACCTAAATGCAAAAATTATAAAAACACTACCCACATATTTTTGCACCACTGCATTTCTCATGTAAAAAGATGAATTTACAATATTTTTACAAAATTTTTGAACAAAGTTTTGAATGCCCAAAAATTCAAATTCAAATCTGAAACGTAGATGGTTGGAATTAATCAAGGATTATGAGCTGGAAATCCATTATCATCCGGGTAAAGCTAATGTGGTTGCCGACGCTTTGAGTCGCAAGGATCAATGCAATCATATTACCGGTTGTTCTATGGAAAACTCGGAAATTTCAGATTCTAGTGAACCGAGTCTTCGAGTCATTCCCTATGGTTCACTATATAATCTAGCTCTCATTCCTACCCTTCGTGAGGAAATTATTGAGGCGTAAAAGAAGGACGAAGGTATGGAATTTATTCGGCAAAAGATTGAGAAAGATGAAGCTACATGTTTCCGACAAGATGACAATGGTGTATTATGGTTCAACCAACGTCTCGTTGTTCCGAAGGATATGGAATTACGGAAGAAAATAATGGATGAGGCACATTTGTCTAAATATTCCATACACCCCGGTAGCAACAAGATGTATCGCGGCCTAAGAGAAAAGTTTTGGTGGACACGCATGAAGTGTGAGATTGCACGGCATGTGGCCGAGTGTGATACTTGTCAACGAGTGAAAGCCGACCACTTGAGAAAGACCGGATTATTAAACCCATTGAAGATTCCCGTTTGGAAGTGGGAGGACATTGCTATGGATTTCATCGTTGGATTGCCTCTCACATCAAAGAAGCACGATTCAATTTGGGTTATTGTGGATAGACTAACCAAGTCCGCGCATTTCGTCCCCGTCCATACTACCTACAATACCAAGAAGTACGCCGAGCTATACATCTCAAGAGTGTTGTGTTTGCATGGAGTACCTAAAACTATTGTTTCCGATCGAGGTCCGCAATTTGTATCTCGCTTTTGGGAACAATTGCATTCTTGTCTTGGTACCACCCTCATTAGAAGCTCCGCATATCACCCTCAAATGGATGGACAAACCGAAAGATTGAATCAATATTTGGAGGATATCTTGAGAGCATGTGCTATGGAAAATAGAGGAAATTGGGATGATTGTCTTCCATTCGCCGAATTCTCGTACAACAATAGCTATCAAGAGAGTTCGGGAATGTCACCGTTTGAAGCGTTGTATGGTCACTCTTGTCGTACACCCTTAAATTGGTCGGAAGCGGGAGAGAGAACTACTTTTGGTCCCGATCTTGTCACCCAAGCCGAAGAGAAGGTTCGACAAATTCAAGCCAACATGAAAGCCGCACAATCTCGTCAAGTGAGTTACGCTAACAAGAGGAGACGCCCGTTGGAATTTGAGACGGGAGATCATGTCTATCTTCGTGTCTCCCCGAATAAAGGCGTATCTCGGTTTGGAATTAAAGGAAAATTACCACCCCGCTATATCGGACCCTATCCAATTGTGGAAAAGCATAGCGCGGTTGCTTACCGATTGCAACTGCCGAAAAGTCTTGCTCGAGTGCACAATGTGTTCCACGTATCTCAACTCAAGAAATGTTTGAAGCCTCCGATAGATGTGGTCATTTCCGACACCGATCAATTAGAAGAAGATCTCTCCTACCCCGAATACCCCGTCCGGATTATCGATCAAAGCGACCGAGTAACTCGCAATCGCACCATCACCTTCTACAAAGTGCAATGGAGTAACCACACCGAAGAAGAAGCAACTTGGGAACAAGAGGATTTTCTAGAGAAGAATTTTCCCGAGTTCCTCGCGTCACACAAATCGGTAAATTTTCGCACTCCCTCTCCTTAATTCGTAGCGATTCTCGGGACGAGAATTCCTTTAAGGGGGAGGGCTGTGACATCCCATGTCACGAATTAGGCTAATCACGCAGTTACTACCCTAATCACATCCTTAACCAGGTACTAATGCTAAATCACCCAACCAGGAAAAAGAAAATAAGAAAAATAAAAAGGAAAAAGGAAAAACCTAATCCTAAACCCTAGTCCTAACCTAAATGCAAAAATTATAAAAACACTACCCACATATTTTTGCACCACTGCATTGCTCATGTAAAAAGATGAATTTACAATATTTTTACAAAATTTTTGAACAAAGTTTTGAATGCCCAAAAATTCAAATTCAAATCTGAAACGCTATTACTTGTGAATTTTGTATGAATTTTTGGAAGCAAGTTTAGAACTTCAAACTTTATGATGAAAATTAAAGCACATCATCCTGAATCTCCCCATATTTTTGGTTTTATTTTTGGAGCAGCAGACATACAAATTTCGCTCAAAGTTTGAAACCACAAATTTAAATTTTGAAACTCGAGCTCGAGCTCATCGCCCGAGGGGCAATGGCGGCTCGGACCGCCGGTCCGGCGCCACCGCGGCTGCCCCCGCGTGCGCCCTGCCCTGTCCCATCCGCCACGCAGGCCCTGCCCACCCCCAACCAATTCGGTACCCGCCGGCCAACAGTGGGGCGCCGGAGTTACTCCTCCTCTGTCGCCGCCCACGCCTCGCGCCGCCCCTCCCTTCTTTTCTCCGAATTCGGCACGAATGCCAGGCCCCCATCGCTTCTTTCACCTCAAAGCGCTTGCCCGCTCCCCTCTGCAGCTCCCAGTACCGCCAGCTCACTCCCCCACCCTCTTCAGCGCGAGAACGAGAGCGAATTGCCGCCGCCGGTACCACCCGTCCGCCATGGGCGCCGCCACCTCAAACTCGAGCTAGGTGCGCCCTCCCCTCGAAATTCTGCGCAATTGACGGCGCCACGACTCGTCCCTGCCTCCGCACTAACCGCCCCGCCTTGCTCCCCGTCCAGGTCGCCGGTTTCTCGCGGACTCGAAGGTCACCGCCGCCGGCCGTCCGCACCCTCACGACGTGCGCTCACCTCCGGCCCTCCTCGTCACCCGGCCGACCGCACGCCGACGACCCCCACCCTCGGGTGATGCTCGCGGACCTTTCCCCTCCCCCTCTTGCTCCTCGAGCCGCGCGCGTGCCACTGCCGAACCTCCGGGTGCTCCGCCGCTCGCCGCACCGCCCCTCCGGCCGCCGTTGGGCCCCGTGGTCCTCACCCACGAACTCCCCGTCGCACCGGCTCCCTCCCGGCCCAAGCGCGGACCATGCGCTGCCCTAGAACGCCGCCGCGGCGACCTCGCCGGCGCCGGCCACCGCACGCCGGAGCCCGCGCCGCCTCTGTTTTAAAATTTGCCCCGGTGGCAATCTTGTAAATACACCCGAACTTCATTCAAGTTTGAAAAATTCATATCTCGCGTTTGAATCGTCCAAAAATTTCAAACTAAAATGTTTTGGAAACTAGAAGACGTGTACTTTCATAAAAGTGACATGAACTCATCAGATCTGGTCATTTTCACATTTTTACAAAAATGACAAAAGTCAACCCCTGAAAACTTAACTAAGCCATAACTTTAAAAATATAAATCCAAATTAAATGCCACGTGGCCAAAGTCTTCACCCAGACACACATGAATTTTTGGCACTGGAAGATCTGCATTTCATTTCATATTTTTCAAGTTATTGCATTTCTTGCATTCTCTGTATTTAATTTTTAATTAAATCTGTATAAATTATTTTTGCATGAAACTTGGTAATTAATTTCCTTTTGGTACTGTGCATATGTAGAAAATCCTGTGTTAAATTTTGAGCATGTTAAGTAATGATTTTTGAAAACCCTAGATCTAAATTCCTAAAAAGTCATTTTCAGCACATGCATAAATAGTTTTATGTCACTAAAAATCATGTCCATGCATGTTTATGTAATTTCTACTGTTCATTATGTCCTTTAGCACCTCATGGCAGGTTTAGTCAAAAGGTTTCATGTATTTCACGTATGTATGAATTTTGAAATCGAGTTCCTATTTTAAAAGGGAATCGTCATCGCATGTGATGTTTAAACACATAAGCCTAGACTTCTTCGTTGTGTATTGTAGAAACTTGCTAAGCTATTAGTGCTAAACCTACACTAACCACAGCACTCATGTCTATACCATCAAGTCATTACTCATGATATTAGTATGACCATGCTTGTCATGTATTTGGACCCCCTTAAATAAAACAAGAGGCATGTCATGCTTGTTAGGGTTTGAGCAAACAAAACTTTTGAATCACATACTCATATGAATCTTTACAAAAACAGCACACATGCATCACCATCATCATCGACCTTGTGTTCATGTCACTTATGCATTGCATTTCATCTTATAGGTGACGACGTCGAATTGATTCCGCCGGAAGAGACGGTTGCCACGCTCAACGCTTGTGAGGCTAGTGCTAACTTCGATCACTCTCAAGGCAAGCCCCGGTGCATTCCTATTATTTGAAATATCTTTCTTTTATCACTATATTAAGGATGATGAATGTGCATTTAAGTTTTTAGGCGTTGATTGGAAATCCACATGCATAAATTCCTATATGTCCTATGTCGCTTATGTGTCATATCCTCGATAGAATTGCTATGCTATGTTTATGGAGTCAACGATAGATTGGGGAATCTCACTCATGGCTTATGATTAAATGTGAACATGAGGAATTTGGTTAAAATTGAGAACACCCCATTGTGGCTCCACGAACAAGTTTGAGTTGTGTACCACTTGCATACCTTTCTTATGGGGATTGGTAAACCTATGTAGCTTGTAAGTTGTAAAGTGAGCCGGATATCTCACCGACCCGGAGGTGATGTGTTTGGCACGGTGGTTGCACGGGTTGAGGACCGTTGGAGAGTACATGGGTTAAGCCTTGGGCGCGTTGTTGAACGGTCGCAAGGGGACGTGTACTCGGGGTCGGTGGCCCCGTGTTTTACTTTATGATGAACTCGCGAACGGTGGCCATACGTGTTCTTAAATGATGCGTATGTCGTGCATTTGGGTTCTTTCCTGCAGGATTAATAATTCGATAATTATCGCCGTTTCCTCTCGGTTAATGAGTACCACTTGATTCGAGCAGTTCGCAATGTGTAGTAGTGGAAAGAGATTGAATAGCTTGCTGTTTTATATTGATATTAAATTGTATTGCAAACTCTTGTCTTGCTAGTATGCTCACTAAAGTTTCTTTATGCAACAACCCTCTTAATTTGGCTAAGTAATAAATTTGCCAACCTAATTAGCATAGGTGCTATTTATGCAAAAGGCCAAGTTAAACCGGTCAAGCCCCATGCATCTAGGAGTCGGTCTTAGATGGCCAATTTGACGGGTAAGACTTGCGGAGTATGTTAGATACTCAGGCTTTGCCACTACATGTTGAATTACAGGTTTCCCGCAAGCCGGTTTTTGTGATTGTTGTGGTAAGGTGGTTTGGGATGGAGAAGAGCCCAAAGAGTGGACCATTGAATGGGTCCCTAGCTCTCCGACCCATGAGGAGTGAGCCATGGCCTAGGCCGGCATGGTTCCTTTAAGTTATCTATGTATCGTCGAGTTATGTATTTCGCTTCCGCACTTTAATTTCGAACAAAGATCATGGCTATGTAAGACTTAATTTCGAACCTAATGTATCTTTTATTCGAACTCTATGTTGTAATCAAGACTTAATTATGTAACCTTGCAAATCGTGTATGTTTGTTAATGTGATGCTATGTATGGTTGCTTCGTCAATCATCTCCCAAGGCGATCCGTACCACACTTAACTATCTTTCGGGATAGGGGTGTGACACGTGGTATCGAGCCGACTTGGGATTTGCGTCACGTTAACACTCATTCTAAAAATCTTAAAACCCGTTTTTGAGTCACGGTGAGGTACGAGTCTAGATAGAAAGGCCAATATAAGGACTATATAGAATGGTGGCAAAACTAACCCCGTGTTATGATTGTTAAATATTTTGCAACTACGGCTTGAGCAAAGGTATGTGATTGAGTGTTGTCAATTTTCGCATGATATTATTGGTGTGACTCGAATACACTCTTATTCGAGAGCTCTCCATGTGAGGCGAGGTGACATGGATTTATTTTTGGCTTGTTTCTTTTGAATTTGATGTAATGTTTCTGGAATCCATCTCTTGCAGGTACATAACAACGCTTTAGATCGTATAGTATCGTGCGAGAGGTGTGTGTGCCACCGATGCGCTTGTCCGATACTCGTATCGGCGGGCGCGGTCTTTTAATTTTGTGAGGACGTACGGAACGACATATTGAGCATCCAATCATCCTTGCATATCATGTCATCATGTCAAACATATGCATGTAAACTTATCTAAATGAAATCATCACGAAAAATGGGACACATAGCTTCATTCTCACAAAAGTTTGAAAACCGGAAACCAAAAACGTGGCAGATTTCTTAACTTCCATGAAAATGAGCATAACTTCCAAGTTACTTATCCAAATAAGGCAAATAAGGACTTTCTGGAAAGCTTGTATTATGCACTACAACAATCTCCTAGTCTCAGGTCTTGTAAAAATCTGGAACGTAGCTAGAGTTGCCCATTACAGAGAGCTGTTCTGGAATTTCAGAATGTGCTCCGGTTCTGTCCCTGTCGTAGATCGTGCATAACTTTCAAACGACAAGTCAGATTGAGCTGTTCTAGGATGTGTTGGAAAGCTTAAGAAATTGTCTAAAACTTTCGTAACAAAATAAAAGTTTCATTCAGCCCAGAAACAGGGGTAATTGTCGAGTTTCCGTAACGTGTCAAATCTGCCAGAAAAATGGAACCGTGTTAGGATTGCGCGAAAGGTTTTGTTGTATTCCTTTGCTAAGTTGGTGCCATTCTATCATTCATGCTTTATTTATTTAGCATGTTTTGTTGTTGGATCTTGAGTTTTGACTTGTGTTTCAAAATTCTCCGACAGATGGCCCCCGGCAAGCTCATGTTGGACCGTGAGAACCTCGCGAGGCGGGTGCTCGAGTTGGAGCAGGAGCGTGCTGCCCTGCAGGCCACCCTCACCACCCGCGACGCCGAGCTTACCACCCGCGACGACCCCCACCCTCGTTATTAATAAATAATCATGTTTAATAGGTAATAATTAGTGATTATTTAGGGATATGCAAAAGTATATAAAGCAATGAATTGGGATCACATGAAATGACGGTGTTTATGTTGAATTTTGGAAAATAAACTTAACAAAAACTTTCGTCTGCAGTATCTCTAATTTTTAAAGAAATTTATTTCTCAAAGTCAAACAATAATTAGCATGAAATAATAGCTCATCTTCATTAAAGAAAGGTAATTAATTAAACTATGAACTTATAATTTCTCAAAATAGGCATTTGAATACATAACTAAATAGAGAATAATTTTACGAGACTAATGAACTTTGTTTGGCATTTTTCCGATTTTTCTTGGATTTTCTACAATTTTTGGAAGGTTGATAATAGTTCTGTGCCACACCGGGGGCATAGAGTGAGCCACACCCGATCCGGCGTGGCCACACGGGATCCGGGACGTGTGGCCCGCTGTGTGGCGCCGTCGCGGCTGCCGAGGCACAGCGGTGCGGCCGCCGGTTTTGGTCGGAGAAGGGTCGGAGCTCGCCGCGACCATCCCTACCCCGACAACCGGACACGGCGCACCCATTGAGGGGGCTAGCTCCGCTGGGGGCTCACCGGACATGGCCGGCGGCGAGATGCGACTTGGGCGGAGCTCCGGCAAGGCGTGGCGCCTACTGTGGTGTCCAAAAATTTGTAAGAAAGCTTCTGAAAGCATCACTAGTACATGGACTACGATGGCAGGGGAAGGAAGCACCTTGGAACCGGCCGGACGGTGACGTTCGACGGTGAGGCGTGGGTGGCGATGACCGGAGTTGTAGAAGATGGAGAAATTCCCGAGGATCCTGCGGAAGCTTCTCAACGTGGCTTTGGGATATGATTTTCGTACTTTTTGCGCACACAGGGAAACAGAAATTAAGCGAAGCGTCTCACCGTAGATCAAGAATTTGGAAGATTTGGTCATGACCACCAATGGCGACCGCCCGAGAGAAGAACGCCTCGATCTCGGGTGTCGGTGCGAGTGGAGCGCGATTGGTCGACCTGGTGAGCTTCGGGAGGGGACGCACATCGCTGGGTGGTGGTGGCTCACATGGGGATAACCGGAGGCGGCCGGAGGACGAAGAGCAGGAGGCGAGACGGAGCGTTGGAACTTCTTCGAGCAGCTCCACGACGCCCACCTTGCCCTTGAGGGCGATGGAGCCGCCGCTCCGCCGGCCACACTCGATGAGCGTGATGCCCAGCTCACCGCCGCGAATGAGGAGAACTACGTCCTCTCCGACCAGGTGGATGCCCTTCTCGAGGAGAAGGATGAGTTGGAGGTTACTCTCCCGGAGACTCGGGCGCTAGGGATGCTTTGGAGGGAGACCTCCGGAACGCCCAGGCGACCATAGCGCATAACAATGCTACCATTGAGCATCTCCAAGCCGCCAACAATGCCCTGCATGCCATCCTCAATGGCGGACCTCCCGAGCCACTTGAGATCATCCCACCCGAGGAGGATGTGGAGATGAGTGATGGCGAGGATGCTTCCGACGTCGAGGACGGAGCACCACCCTCTCCCATGAGGGATGACGCCGACTACTACGGCGATGACGACGAGTAGTTGTCACGACCGGTGGTCGTAGCTCTATGTGTGTAGGATTTGTAATCTCGTGAGGCATGTAACCGTGTTGGAAACGATCCGCGTGTTGTTAATTAAGCTCTCCGAGATTGTGTTTGTTTGTGGGTCACATGTGATGTAACCTAAGACCGTGTTGTATCGGATTCGTGGTTTCCCGTGTATCAAAAATTTCTATCATGTTGCTACTATGTTAGAATCTATGGAATATGTGTGTTGCCAATGCATTATGCTTATTTCATCAATATTTTCTTCGTACATGCAATCTGAAATTTTTGGTCCCTTATGCCCAATGTCATGTTTTCTTGCTATTTTAGCTCTTGGTCTAATGAGCTAACGTGAGAAAATTTTTCATGCGTGACAGATGGTGAATACCCGCCGTGGTGAAGCTTCCGGAAGTGGTCATGGTGCGAGGGAAGAACAACTCCCTAACCCTCCACCTCTCACGCCGTTGGAGCAACTCGTGTCCAACCAAAACGAGATGTTCCGCTTGTTCTTTGCAAGCCAAACCAATCAAGGACAAGGCCAAGGACCGCCACCCCAAGGGCCGAGGAATTCCACCTATGCCGACTTTTGGGCCACTCAACCGCCCAAGTTTGGTGAAGCTACTACCGATCCGTTGGAGGCGGATAATTTTCTCCGCATCATTGAGTCGAAGTTTGCTCTCCTCAATTGCACATCGGAGCAAAAGGTTCTCTTTGCGGCTCAACAACTTCGTGGCTCCGCTAGTGCATGGTGGGCAAGTTTCACCGCCGCACTTCCCGCCGGTACTCAAGTGAACCGGCCGGACTTTTGCACCGCATTTCGCGCGCATCACATTCCCGCCGGTCTCATGAAGCGCAAGTTGCAAGAGTTCCTTAGTTTGAAGCAAGGTGCCGGAACCGTGCAAGAGTATGCACGGAAGTTCAACTACTTGGCCCAATATGCATCCTATCATGCCGACACGGATGACAAGAAGAAGGATTGCTTTCGTTCGGGGCTAAGCCCAAAGTTACAAGATCGCTTGGCTCAAGTCACTACCGGCACGTTCAATGACTTGATGAGTGCCGCGATCGTGCAAGAAGATGCTATCCGTGCTCACCAAGAGGACAAGAAGAGGAAGCGTGCCATAGGAAATCCATCCGGCTCCGCTCCGCCCAAGTACAAGCTAGCTATCACTTCCCCGACCGGACGAAGTTTCGGGCCGCATTGCCGCCGACGGGGGCTCACGCCGGCTTGTGCCGCAGCAACACCACCACTCCCACGGTGGAAATCAGCAGCATACCACCTCGTTCCGCCCTCCACAGCAGCAATACCAAGGTGCTAGGCCCGGTCCTCAAGGTCCGTGCTTTAATTGTGGACGTCCGGGTCATTTCGCAAAGGATTGCCGTGTCCCGACACGCAACCCGGGCAACAACAACAACAACAACAATGGTTCCGGAAGCGGCAACAACAACCAAAACCGCAATGGGAATAATGGGAATGGGAATCGCAATCAATCCTCCACTCCAAATGCTAAGAATGGCCGAGTCAACTATACCACGGCCGAAGAGATTCAAGCGGGAGAACCGGTACTTTCGGGTATGTTTTCGGTCAACAACCACTCCACTTTGGTTCTTTTTGATTCGGGTGCAACTCATGATTTCATTAGTCAAGCATGTGCAAAAACCCTACAACTCACCCCTACCGTTTTGGATATTCCCTATATCATCACGTCACCCGGTGGAAAGATAAAAACAAACCTAGAGTTGAGGCAAGTCCCACTACACCTAGAAAGAAAAATATACCCCTCTTCTCTCATAGTTTTGTGTGGGCAAGGAATAGATATAATTCTAGGTATGAGGTGGATGAAACTCCATAGAGCCGTTTTACACATCGATTCTCGTGAAGTTCTCCACTTCAAAAATCTACCATCTTGAGGGAAAACGGATTGAGGATATTCCCGTGGTATGTGAGTTTCCCGATGTTTTTCCGGATGACTTACCGGGCATGCCACCCGATCGGGATGTCGAGTTTAAAATTGAGCTCCAACCCGGTACGGCACCAATTTCCCGTAGGCCGTACAAGATGGCTCCCAATGAGCTAGCAATCTTAAAAGAGCAATTGGGTGAGCTTATGGATAAAGGATATATTCGCCCTAGTTCATCTCCGTGGGGATGTCCCGCTCTCTTTGTGAAGAAGAAAGACAAGACGCTACGTCTATGTGTGGATTATCGCCCTCTCAATGCGGTAACTATTAAGAATAAATACCCACTCCCTCGGATTGATATTCTTTTTGATCAATTAGTTGGTGCTAAGGTTTTCTCGAAGATTGATCTCCGATCCGGTTACCATCAAATCAAGATCCGAGCCGAAGATATTCCAAAAACCGCATTCTCTACGCGGTATGGCCTCTTTGAGTATCTCGTCATGTCTTTTGGGCTCACAAATGCCCCGGCTCATTTTATGTACTTGATGAATTCGGTATTTATGCCCGAGTTGGATAAGTTTGTCGTGGTCTTCATTGACGACATTCTTATTTATTCGAAGTCCGAAGAAGAGCATGCCGAACACCTTCGCATTGTTCTCCAACGGCTTCGTGATCATCAATTGTATGCCAAGTTTAGCAAATGTGAATTTTGGTTGAAGCAAGTGCCTTTCTTGGGTCACATTATTTCCGCGGAAGGTGTCGCCGTTGACCCAAGTAAAGTGGGAGAAGTGCTTACTTGGAAATCCCCAAGGTCGGTGAGACAAATCCGAAGTTTTCTAGGTCTTGCCGGCTATTATCGGAAATTCATTCCCAATTTTTCAAGCATAGCCAAGCCTATGACAAAATTGTTGGAGAAAGATGCTAAGTTTAAATGGAGCCGTGAATGTGAAGAAGCCTTCCAAACTCTCAAGAAGCATTTGACATCCGCTCCGGTGTTAGCACAAGCCGACATCACCAAGCCGTTTGACGTGTATTGTGATGCATCCGGCACCGGTCTAGGATGTGTGCTAATGCAAGAAGGTCGTGTCATTGCTTATGCTTCTCGTCAACTTCGCAAGCATGAACAACACTACCCCACTCATGATTTGGAGCTAGCCTCGGTTGTCCTTGCTTTGAAAACTTGGAGGCATTATCTACTTGGAAATCTTGTCAATCTTTACACCGATCATAAGAGTCTCAAATATATCTTCACCCAACAAGAGTTGAATATGAGGCAACGTAGATGGTTGGAATTAATCAAGGATTATGAGTTGGAAATCCATTATCATCCGGGTAAAGCTAATGTGGTTGCCGACGCTTTGAGTCGCAAGGATCAATGCAATCATATTACCGGTTGTTCTATGGAAAACTCGGAAATTTCAGATTCTAGTGAACCGAGTCTTCGAGTCATTCCCTATGGTTCGCTATATAATCTAGCTCTCATTCCTACCCTTCGTGAGGAAATTATTGAGGCGCAAAAGAAGGACGAAGGTATGGAATTTATTCGGCAAAAGATTGAGAAAGATGAAGCTACATGTTTCCGACAAGATGACAATGGTGTATTATGGTTCAACCAACGTCTCGTTGTTCCGAAGGATATGGAATTACGGAAGAAAATAATGGATGAGGCACATTTGTCTAAATATTCCATACACCCCGGTAGCAACAAGATGTATCGCGGCCTAAGAGAAAAGTTTTGGTGGACACGCATGAAGCGTGAGATTGCACGGTATGTGGCCGAGTGTGATACTTGTCAACGAGTGAAAGCCGACCACTTGAGAAAGGCCGGATTATTGAACCCATTGAAGATTCCCGTTTGGAAGTGGGAGGACATTGCTATGGATTTTATCGTTGGATTGCCTCTCACATCAAAGAAGCACGATTCAATTTGGGTTATTGTGGATAGGTTAACTAAGTCCGCGCATTTCATCCCCGTCCATACTACCTACAATACCAAGAAGTATGCCGAGCTATACATCTCAAGAGTGTTGTGTTTGCATGGAGTACCTAAAACTATTGTTTCCGATCGAGGTCCGCAATTTGTATCTCGCTTTTGGGAACAATTGCATTCTTGTCTTGGTACCACCCTCATTAGAAGCTCCGCATATCACCCTCAAACGGATGGACAAACCGAAAGATTGAATCAATATTTGGAGGATATCTTGAGAGCATGTGCTATGGAAAATAGAGGAAATTGGGATGATTGTCTTCCATTCGCCGAATTCTCGTACAACAATAGCTATCAAGAGAGTTCGGGAATGTCACCGTTTGAAGCGTTGTATGGTCACTCTTGTCGTACACCCTTAAATTGGTCGGAAGCGGGAGAGAGAACTACTTTTGGTCCCGATCTTGTCACCCAAGCCGAAGAGAAGGTTCGACAAATTCAAGCCAACATGAAAGCCGCACAATCTCGTCAAGTGAGTTACGCTAACAAGAGGAGACGCCCGTTGGAATTTGAGACGGGAGATCATGTCTATCTTCGTGTCTCTCCGAATAAAGGCGTATCTCGGTTTGGAATTAAAGGAAAATTAGCACCCCGCTATATCGGACCCTATCCAATTGTGGAAAAGCATAGCGCGGTTGCTTACCGATTGCAACTGCCGAAAAGTCTTGCTCGAGTGCACAATGTGTTCCACGTATCTCAACTCAAGAAATGTTTGAAGCCTCCGATAGATGTGGTCATTTCCGACACCGATCAATTAGAAGAAGATCTCTCCTACCCCGAATACCCCGTCCGGATTATCGATCAAAGCGACCGAGTAACTCGCAATCGCACCATCACCTTCTACAAAGTGCAATGGAGTAACCACACCGAAGAAGAAGCAACTTGGGAACAAGAGGATTTTCTAGAGAAGAATTTTCCCGAGTTCCTCGCGTCACACAAATCGGTAAATTTTCGCACTCCCTCTCCTTAATTCGTAGCGATTCTCGGGACGAGAATTCCTTTAAGGGGGAGGGCTGTGACATCCCATGTCACGAATTAGGCTAATCACGCAGTTACTACCCTAATGACATCCTTAACCAGGTACTAATGCTAAATCACCCAACCAGGAAAAAAGAAAATAAGAAAAATAAAAAGGAAAAAGGAAAAACCTAATCCTAAACCCTAGTCCTAACCTAAATGCAAAAATTATAAAAACACTACCCACATATTTTTGCACCACTGCATTGCTCATGTAAAAAGATGAATTTACAATATTTTTACAAAATTTTTGAACAAAGTTTTGAATGCCCAAAAATTCAAATTCAAATCTGAAACGCTATTACTTGTGAATTTTGTATGAATTTTTGGAAGCAAGTTTAGAACTTCAAACTTTATGATGAAAATTAAAGCACATCATCCTGAATCTCCCCATATTTTTGGTTTTATTTTTGGAGCAGCAGACATACAAATTTCGCTCAAAGTTTGAAACCACAAATTTAAATTTTGAAACTCGAGCTCGAGCTCATCGCCCGGGGGCAATGGCGGCTCGGACCGCCGGTCCGGCGCCACCGCGGCTGCCCCCGCGTGCGCCCTGCCCTGTCCCATCCGCCACGCAGGCCCTGCCCACCCCCAACCAATTCGGTACCCGCCGGCCAACGGTGGGGCGCCGGAGTTACTCCTCCTCTCGTCGCCGCCCACGCCTCCGGCCGCCCCTCCCTTCTTTTCTCCGAATTCGGCACGAATGCCAGGCCCCCATCGCTTCTTTCACCTCAAAGCGCTTGCCCGCTCCCTCTCGCAGCTCCCAGTACCGCCAGCTCACTCCCCCACCCTCTTCGAGCGCGAGAACGAGAGCGAATTGCCGCCGCCGGTACCACCCGTCCGCCATGGGCGCCGCCACCTCAAACTCGAGCTAGGTGCGCCCTCCCCTCGAAATTCTGCGCAATTGACGGCGCCACGACTCGTCCCTGCCTCCGCACTAACCGCCCCGCCTTGCTCCCCGTCCAGGTCGCCGGTTTCTCGCGGACTCGAAGGTCACCGCCGCCGGCCGTCCGCACCCTCACGACGTGCGCTCACCTCCGGCCCTCCTCGTCACCCGGCCGACCGCACGCCGACGACCCCCACCCTCGAGGTGATGCTCGCGGACCTTTCCCCTCCCCCTCTTGCTCCTCGAGCCGCGCGCGTGCCATCGCCGAACCTCCGGGTGCTCCGCCGCTCGCCGCACCGCCCCCTCCGGCCGCCGTTGGGCCCCGTGGTCCTCACCCACGAACTCCCCGTCGCACCGGCTCCCTCCCGGCCCAAGCGCGGACCATGCGCTGCCCTAGAACGCCGCCGCGGCGAACCTCGCCGGCGCCGGCCACCGCACGCCGGAGCCCGCGCCGCCTCTGTTTTAAAATTTGCCCCAGTGGCAATCTTGTAAATACACCCGAACTTCATTCAAGTTTGAAAAATTCATATCTCGCGTTTGAATCGTCCAAAAATTTCAAACTAAAATGTTTTGGAAACTAGAAGACGTGTACTTTCATAAAAGTGACATGAACTCATCAGATCTGGTCATTTTCACATTTTTACAAAAATGACAAAAGTCAACCCCTGAAAACTTAACTAAGCCATAACTTTAAAAATATAAATCCAAATTAAATGCCACGTGGCCAAAGTCTTCACCCAGACACACATGAATTTTTGGCACTGGAAGATCTGCATTTCATTTCATATTTTTCAAGTTATTGCATTTCTTGCATTCTCTGTATTTAATTTTTAATTAAATCTGTATAAATTATTTTTGCATGAAACTTGGTAATTAATTTCCTTTTGGTACTGTGCATATGTAGAAAATCCTGTGTTAAATTTTGAGCATGTTAAGTAATGATTTTTGAAAACCCTAGATCTAAATTCCTAAAAAGTCATTTTCAGCACATGCATAAATAGTTTTATGTCACTAAAAATCATGTCCATGCATGTTTATGTAATTTCTACTGTTCATTATGTCCTTTAGCACCTCATGGCAGGTTTAGTCAAAAGGTTTCATGTATTTCACGTATGTATGAATTTTGAAATCGAGTTCCTATTTTAAAAGGGAATCGTCATCGCATGTGATGTTTAAACACATAAGCCTAGACTTCTTCGTTGTGTATTGTAGAAACTTGCTAAGCTATTAGTGCTAAACCTACACTAACCACAGCACTCATGTCTATACCATCAAGTCATTACTCATGATATTAGTATGACCATGCTTGTCATGTATTTGGACCCCCTTAAATAAAACAAGAGGCATGTCATGCTTGTTAGGGTTTGAGCAAACAAAACTTTTGAATCACATACTCATATGAATCTTTACAAAAACAGCACACATGCATCACCATCATCATCGACCTTGTGTTCATGTCACTTATGCATTGCATTTCATCTTATAGGTGACGACGTCGAATTGATTCCGCCGGAAGAGACGGTTGCCACGCTCAACGCTTGTGAGGCTAGTGCTAACTTCGATCACTCTCAAGGCAAGCCCCGGTGCATTCCTATTATTTGAAATATCTTTCTTTTATCACTATATTAAGGATGATGAATGTGCATTTAAGTTTTTAGGCGTTGATTGGAAATCCACATGCATAAATTCCTATATGTCCTATGTCGCTTATGTGTCATATCCTCGATAGAATTGCTATGCTATGTTTATGGAGTCAACGATAGATTGGGGAATCTCACTCATGGCTTATGATTAAATGTGAACATGAGGAATTTGGTTAAAATTGAGAACACCCCATTGTGGCTCCACGAACAAGTTTGAGTTGTGTACCACTTGCATACCTTTCTTATGGGGATTGGTAAACCTATGTAGCTTGTAAGTTGTAAAGTGAGCCGGATATCTCACCGACCCAGAGGTGATGTGTTTGGCACGGTGGTTGCACGGGTTGAGGACCGTTGGAGAGTACATGGGTTAAGCCTTGGGCGCGTTGTTGAACGGTCGCAAGGGGACGTGTACTCGGGGTCGGTGGCCCCGTGTTTTACTTTATGATGAACTCGCGAACGGTGGCCATACGTGTTCTTAAATGATGCGTATGTCGTGCATTTGGGTTCTTTCCTGCAGGATTAATAATTCGATAATTATCGCCGTTTCCTCTCGGTTAATGAGTACCACTTGATTCGAGCAGTTCGCAATGTGTAGTAGTGGAAAGAGATTGAATAGCTTGCTGTTTTATATTGATATTAAATTGTATTGCAAACTCTTGTCTTGCTAGTATGCTCACTAAAGTTTCTTTATGCAACAACCCTCTTAATTTGGCTAAGTAATAAATTTGCCAACCTAATTAGCATAGGTGCTATTTATGCAAAAGGCCAAGTTATACCGGTCAAGCCCCATGCATCTAGGAGTCGGTCTTAGATGGCCAATTTGACGGGTAAGACTTGCGGAGTATGTTAGATACTCGGGCTTTGCCACTACATGTTGAATTACAGGTTTCCCGCAAGCCGGTTTTTGTGATTGTTGTGGTAAGGTGGTTTGGGATGGAGAAGAGCCCAAAGAGTGGACCATTGAATGGGTCCCTAGCTCTCCGACCCATGAGGAGTGAGCCATGGCCTAGGCCGGCATGGTTCCTTTAAGTTATCTATGTATCGTCGAGTTATGTATTTCGCTTCCGCACTTTAATTTCGAACAAAGATCATGGCTATGTAAGACTTAATTTCGAACCTAATGTATCTTTTATTCGAACTCTATGTTGTAATCAAGACTTAACTATGTAACCTTGCAAATCGTGTATGTTTGTTAATGCGATGCTATGTATGGTTGCTTCGTCAATCATCTCCCAAGGCGATCCGTACCACACTTAACTATCTTTCGGGATAGGGGTGTGACACGTGGTATCGAGCCGACTTGGGATTTGCGTCACGTTAACACTCATTCTAAAAATCTTAAAACCCGTTTTTGAGTCACGGTGAGGTACGAGTCTAGATAGAAAGGCCAATATAAGGACTATATAGAATGGTGGCAAAACTAACCCCGTGTTATGATTGTTAAATATTTTGCAACTACGGCTTGAGCAAAGGTATGTGATTGAGTGTTGTCAATTTTCGCATGATATTATTGGTGTGACTCGAATACACTCTTATTCGAGAGCTCTCCATGTGAGGCGAGGCGACATGGATTTATTTTGGGCTTGTTTCTTTTAAATTTGATGTAATGTTTCTGGAATCCATCTCTTGCAGGTACATAACAACGCTTTAGATCGTATAGTATCGTGCGAGAGGTGTGTGTGCCACCGATGCGCTTGTCCGATACTCGTATCGGCGGGCGCGGTCTTTTAATTTTGTGAGGACGTACGGAACGACATATTGAGCATCCAATCATCCTTGCATATCATGTCATCATGTCAAACATATGCATGTAAACTTATCTAAATGAAATCATCACGAAAAATGGGACACATAGCTTCATTCTCACAAAAGTTTGAAAACCGGAAACCAAAAACGTGGCAGATTTCTTAACTTCCATGAAAATGAGCATGACTTCCAAGTTACTTATCCAAATAAGGCAAATAAGGACTTTCTGGAAAGCTTGTATTATGCACTACAACAATCTCCTAGTCTCAGGTCTTGTAAAAATCTGGAACGTAGCTAGAGTTGCCCATTACAGAGAGCTGTTCTGGAATTTCAGAATGTGCTCCGGTTCTGTCCCTGTCGTAGATCGTGCATAACTTTCAAACGACAAGTCAGATTGAGCTGTTCTAGGATGTGTTGGAAAGCTTAAGAAATTGTCTAAAACTTTCGTAACAAAATAAAAGTTTCATTCAGCCCAGAAACAGGGGTAATTGTCGAGTTTCCGTAACGTGTCAAATCTGCCAGAAAAATGGAACCGTGTTAGGATTGCGCGAAAGGTTTTGTTGTATTCCTTTGCTAAGTTGGTGCCATTCTATCATTCATGCTTTATTTATTTAGCATGTTTTGTTGTTGGATCTTGAGTTTTGACTTGTGTTTCAAAATTCTCCGACAGATGGCCCCCGGCAAGCTCATGTTGGACCGTGAGAACCTCGCGAGGCGGGTGCTCGAGTTGGAGCAGGAGCGTGCTGCCCTGCAGGCCACCCTCACCACCCGCGACGCCGAGCTTACCACCCGCGACGACCCCCACCCTCGTTATTAATAAATAATCATGTTTAATAGGTAATAATTAGTGATTATTTAGGGATATGCAAAAGTATATAAAGCAATGAATTGGGATCACATGAAATGACGGTGTTTATGTTGAATTTTGGAAAATAAACTTAACAAAAACTTTCGTCTGCAGTATCTCTAATTTTTAAAGAAATTTATTTCTCAAAGTCAAACAATAATTAGCATGAAATAATAGCTCATCTTCATTAAAGAAAGGTAATTAATTAAACTATGAACTTATAATTTCTCAAAATAGGCATTTGAATACATAACTAAATAGAGAATAATTTTACGAGACTAATGAACTTTGTTTGGCATTTTTCCGATTTTTCTTGGATTTTCTACAATTTTTGGAAGGTTGATAATAGTTCTGTGCCACACCGGGGGCATAGAGTGAGCCACACCCGATCCGGCGTGGCCACACGGGATCCAGGACGTGTGGCCCGCTGTGTGGCGCCGTCGCGGCTGCCGAGGCACAGCGGTGCGGCCGCCGGTTTTGGTCGGAGAAGGGTCGAGCTCGCCGCGACCATCCCTACCACGACAAGCCGGACACGGCGCACCCATTGAGGGGGCTAGCTCCGCTGGGGGCTCACCGGACATGGCCGGCGGCGAGATGCGACTTGGGCGGAGCTCCGGCAAGGCGTGGCGCCTACTCGTGGTGTCCAAAAATTTGTAAGAAAGCTTCGAAAGCATCACTAGTACATGGACTACGATGGCAGGGGAAGGAAGCACCTTGGAACCGGCCGGACGGTGACGTTCGACGGTGAGGCGTGGGTGGCGATGACCGGAGTTGTAGAAGATGGAGAAATTCCGAGGATCCTGCGGAAGCTTCTCAACGTGGCTTTGGGATATGATTTTCGTACTTTTTGCGCACACGGGAAACAGAAATTAAGCGAAGCGTCTCACCGAAGATCAAGAATTTGGAAGATTTGGTCATGACCACCAATGGCGACCGCCCGAGAGAAGAACGCCTCGATCTCGGGTGTCGGTGCGATGGAGCGCGATTGGTCGACCTGGTGAGCTTCGGGAGGGGGACGCACATCGCCGGGTGGTGGTGGCTCACATGGGGATAACCGGAGGCGGCCGGAGGACGAAGAGCAGGAGGGGCGGCGGGCTTCGGTGTGCCCGGAGAAAGAAAAAGAGTTGGGCTCGGTTTTTATCCCAACGGAGCGAGAGGGTGAGGTGGTGAGAGATCAGCTGCGTGGCACGGGACGAGCTGGACGCGCGGTAGGGGAAGCTTCCCGGATGGCGGTGGCGGTCGGTAGTGAGGCGGTTCCCCGAGAGAGAGAAGGAAGAAGGAGAGTGATCGGTGGGGCTGCGGCCGTTTTACAAAAACACCCTCGGGTTTTAGTCTATTTGAAAATCGTATTTCTAGCACTCTAAAAATTCTACGAAAATTCAGGGAGGTACTTGAAAGTATTTTAAACACTTTTCCTATTAAGTCCGGGTTAAGATTCCAAATTATTTTTGAATTAAAATTTCAAAGATAAATTAATAAAAGAAGCTTTGTTAATTCTTGCAATTAATTTTACAAAGCAAAATAATTTCAGGGAATTTTTATAAATCCTTATTTATGATGTTTGAGCAGAAGAAAATGTTAAACCTATATTCTCCCTTTTATTTAAATTCTTTTTAAGCACTTCCTTTAATCTTTTAGCTAGTTTAATATTTTATGTGCATCTTTAACACCAAATGAAATAGTTTTAAAAATGCAACATGATGACATGATCGTGAATGACATGAGATGCACTTTTGTTTGCGAGGGTTGTTACAGCCCTCCCCCTTATAGGAATCTCGTCCAGAGATTCACGATTGAAGCGCCTAGACGATGGTGCTAAAGAATTTGGGGTAATTGGATCGGAGAAACTTTTCTTGTTCCCAAGTAGCTTCAGCTTCCGAGTGATTACTCCATTGAATCTTGTAGAACTTGGTAGTTCGATGTCAAGTCACTCGATCCTTGGTGTTGAGAACCCTGATCGAACGTTTATCATATGTCAAGTCCGGTCTGTAATCGTTCCACATCCGTTGTCGGTATGTCTACCGGTGGTTTCGGATACTTTTTCGGTTAAGACATGTGGAACACATCGTGGATTCCTGATAGATGTGCTGGTAACTCCAAGCGGTATTCGACTGATCCACATCTTTCTTGGATCGGAAAGGTTCCGATGTAGCGTGGAGCTAACTTTCCCTTGATTCCGAATCGTTGGACACCTTTGGTAGGAGAAACTCGGAGATAAACTTGGTCTTCAACCTCGAACACTAATTTTTGACGTCTTTTATCCGTATAACCGATCTGTCGAGATTTGGCTCTCTTGAGATTCTGTTGAATGAGGCGTATTTTCTCTTCGGCATCCTTTACTAGACCCGGTCCTAATGTTATTCTCTGTTTCCAATTTCAGACCATTTCAATGGTATGCGACAGCCTACGGCCATACGAGCTTGCAACGAGTGACAGTCCAGCCTTTTCTTTGATAGCTGTTATTGTATGGGAATCCTGCTAATGGTAGGCATCTTTCCGGATCTTTGCTATATGTCAAGACACAAGCCCGAAGCATATCTTCTAGATACTTGGTTGATTCTCTCTGTCTGTCCATCTGTTTGAGAGTAATAGGCTGAGCTTCGAATCAACCTTGTTCCCAACGACTCATGCAATTGTACTCAGAATTGTAGATACAAATTGAGCTCCTTGACCCGAGATGCTAGTCTTGGGTACTCCATGTAGGCGAGTACACGAGCACTATATAAATCTACATATGGCTTTGCCGTGTAGGTAGTATGTACGGTGTGAAATGAGCAGATTGAGTTAACCCGTCGACAATTACCCAAACGGAGTTATGCTTCCGTAGAGTTAACGGTAAGCTGATAATGAAATCCATGTCGATATTTCCCATTTCCAATCAGGTATGCTCGGATGTTGAAGTGGTCCTGCTTGCTTCGGATGATCTACCTTCACTCGTCGACAAATGTCGCACTCATTGACATACCTTGCTATCGTTGTCCACCAGAATCTTTTCTTCGATTTTGATACATTTTGTCGGTTCTTGGATGAATAGAATACCCAGATGTATAGGCTTTATCCATTATCTCCTTGCGACGTTCCAAGTTCTTAGGCAGTACTAGCCTATTCTTGAACCAGATCACACCTTCGCTATCTTCTCGGAAACACTTTATTTCACCCTTCTTAATTCGTCTTCGACGTGATTCATACCAACATCGTTCTTTGAGCTGCTACCACTTCTTCACGAATGGTAGAAATAAGATCCAATTACTCAATACTTCATATGGAAGAATCCGAAGACTAGGCTCGCTAATTTCCTCTTGCGAGTGCTTCGGTTAATAGCTGAGTCGTGAGATTGTTGCATTGAGCTTTCCGACTCAAGGCATCCGCTACGACATTGGCTTTTCCGGAATGGTAATGGATCTTGATATCATAATCCTTAATTCAAACCATCTTCGTTGGCGTATGTTTATATCCGCTTGAGTGAAGATTTATTTGAGACTCCAGTGATTTGTGTATAGGTGTACCAAATTTTCCAAGAGATAAGGTCTCCAGCTCTTCAATGCTAGAACCGCAACGGCTAATTCCAAATCATGTGTTGGGTAGTGTCCTTCATGTCGCCTAAGCCGTCGAGATGCGTAGGCAATCACTCGATCTTCTTGGATTAAAACACATCCAAATCCTGTACTCGAGGCATCTTAGTACCCATCGAATGGTTTGGTCAAATGCGGCAGAGCTAACACTGGTGCGGTTATGAGTAACTTCTTCAGCGTCCGAAAGGCTTCGTCGCAATCCTTGCTCTATTCATACCTATTATCCTTTACTAGCAATTTAGTCATTGGCTTGGCACTCTTTGAGAAGTTTGAAATAAACCTGCTATAGTAGCCTGCCAACCCTAAAAAGCTTTGGATCTGTGTGACCGACTTAGGTGGCTTCTAATCCAATACTTCCTTTACCTTGCTGAAATCAACAACTACTGCTTTTTCTAAGATCACGTAACCTAGGAATGGTACCTCCTTCAACCAGAACTCATATTGGCTAAACTTTGCATATAACCGGTGATCCCTTAGATGTTGGAGCACGGTCCTTAAGTGCTCGGCATGTTCCTCTTCCGACTTGGAGTAGATCGGGATGTCGTCTATGAAAACAACGACAAACTTATCCAATTCTAGCATAAACATCCAGTTCATGAGATAAATGAAGTGTGCTTGGGGCATTGTTTAGACCAAAGGACATCACCGGATATTCATACTATTCATATCCGGTGGAGAATGTTGTATTGGGTATATCTTCCACTCCAATCTTTATCCGATGGTACCCTGAGCGAAAATCTATCTTGGAGAGTGCCTTTGCTCCCATTAGCTGATCAAACAGGATGTTAATTCAAGGAAGTGGATACTTATTTTTCATGGTCACTGCATTCAAAGATCGAAAATCCACACACAGCCTCAATGATTGAGCCTCCTTCTTGACAACAACGTTGGACATCCCCAAGGCGATGCACTTGGGCGAATATATCCCTTGTCCAATAACTCCTTCAGCTTGTACCTTCAATTCTGCCAGCTTATTATGTGGCATCCGATATGGTCCTCTTGATATCGGTGCAGTCCCCGGTTCCAACTCCCTCTTGAATTTCTACTGCCTGGTCCGGTGGTAAACCCGGTAAGTCTTCCGGAGAAACATCGGTGTGTTCGCATACTACAAAAATGTCTTCCAAACTTTTACCACTAGTTTAATAGATCACCGGGACAATAGTTTGGGAAGAAGTCACCGAAGGCAATCTCGTCCATGAAGAGGAAAAATTCAGGTGAACTGCACAAGCATCTATATCCAGATCTTGCCTTATAGTACTTCATCCATCTTCTGCCAAGATTCGCATCCAATCCTTGCCCGTCTAAGACTATAAAGGAGGTGGGATAATGCCTACGACCCAACTTCAATGGTATCTTTGTAGTACTTTGATCTGCAAGTATATTACCTCGGGTGATGATATGGGTTGTGGATAAATCATCCTGCGTGACGGAGGGTTAATTTTGGACATGTCCTTTGCTCGATGAAGTTGCGGGTTGCTCCCAAGTCAAATAACATACTAGCAGCATGATGGTTGATAGAGAACAATCCAGCCATGTCTTGTGACCCTTTCGGAATTTCTTCGGCGGTGGTGAAGTTGTCACGACCATTCTTCATCTTAGCATATTTCAATGCATCCTTCCGTCGACCAACTGCTTTCTTTTGAGGGCGCGTTGAAAAATTCTGCTTTGTTGGTGCGACACCATCTTGAGCCAACTGTCTAAGCTAATCACCGTTATAGCATGGATGATCAACGGATTTTGGCGTGGAGGATAAGAGATGTATACTTGATTAGTCCGATTGTTGAACCGCTGAATGGGAGAAGACCTGTTACTTATGCTTGAGGTGGCCGGTAAGAAATGGAACCTGGTTGCTTAGGCTCGAACCTTTGATCTGTTGCGAAGTGTAGACTAGATGATACTTGAAAGGTACCTAACTTCCTTGTTCACTAGCTGCTCTCTTCTTAGTCTTCTCTTGTTGATGAGCACGAAGAGCATTCCTCCATGAGTGTGTGTCGTCAACATTTATCACTTTCATGTCGAGATCGGGAATCGCGAGATTTATAAGGGGTTGGTGAAAGTCAATTATGAAGGAAAAGATTTAACTGGAATGGTTGAGCTTATGAAACAACATGGATTACCAAGAGATGTGACAGTGCTTTCGTCTATCTTGGTGTTGAAGGAAATATAGGTTGAAGATATTGATAAAGATAATTGCACCGATGAGTTTCCAAGACGAGTATTCTTCTTTCCGGTTGCGTATCCTAGGTTATACGCCATCCGTTCAAAAGAACATTGTATTTGGATTCTCTTTTAGTTTCAAAATAGAGTATGCATTTCCACATCGCCCATGTTTGACTTTGAGAAGCGCTCAGGCGAACCGGCACAATTCAAAGGCAAAATGGCAATTTGAAAGTGTAAAACACCCATTTCCAAACTAGCTCTCGGTACAACTTAGTCTAGTAAAAAAGGTGATGATTATTTCTTCAATGGAAATCACTTAAGAACTTCAAGGAAAGATAAGTTCATGATGTAATTGAGTGCAAGAAGGAGAATGACTTTTAGACTAGGAATAGTCATCTCATAATACTCGGAATCTTATCCTCCGAATTTTTGGTAGAGACGAGGAGTCCGAATAGAAATCAAAATGGCTAATATTGGAGAGAAAGAGAACTTTTGGTTGCTACAAGTGGTAGTTAACCAGTCCACCGCCTGGATGAGGCCTAGAGGAGTTGAAGTGGCATCGGTGACTAGCTCCTGGATTCTTCTACTTATACATTTCGTCCTTCTCGCTCTTCCTTAGAAAGTTATTGCGCTTGTTCAAGATCCAGTATCTCATCATGTGTCCGTCGAATCTGCATCTAATTGCTTAACTATTGCTTTGGCAGCTGTAAGTTTGTTCATTCCAAGATTCACCTATAGCTTCCATTTATACTGGCATCTTTAATCTATCCCTTTAAATCTGTAGCTCTCATATGGGGCTCCTTGATAACTACACATGATTGTCCATCCCTTGATTGCCTTCGATCATATGTAGATGAGGATCTTAATTTCCCCATTCCGTTGCCTCGGTGTGAAAATTTCTTCTTGCCTTCTATTCCACTAGCATAAACTTCTTCTTGTGCCATCCATCGAAACTAACTCTATACTACGATACTAACTAAGTATAACCCCGAATTTTATTATAGCACTCAATATGACATGATGCATGTTCGGCAGTCTAACTATACGTACTATAGTATATAAGACTATAACGAATAGTTAGCACTTCCCAAAACCCGGACGTCGAACGGTTAGTAAAAATCTAACTATTCTACATCCTTATGGGCTCCATACTCTCGCGTACTAAAAACGTGCTAAATGGGTTAAGTTTTGAAAACGAGCTTGTAAACAATGAACTGTTGCCCCTGAACTGCTCCGATACCAGCTGTGACATCCCCTCCGGGACACCCGGGAATCGGTACAGGGGAACACTCGACGAAGCGAGTTACAACAGTTCATCATTTCATACAAGCCAGAATATATACATCATGGTATAATACAACCAGGTTTTTGAAATACAAACATTATACAGCGGAAGCATAAAATGTTACCGAACTTAGAATACTACGATTCTTGCAGCGTAACCTATGCTCTTTACCACAAAAGAGCACTAGCATGATGTACTCGAGCCCGCCGTACATCACGATCCTCCTCGCTCAGGACGCCGGAATCCGTTCCCACCGGAGGGAACCTCCTTCGGGCACCTTGCTCCTCTTCCGGGAATCTACCGTACGAGTCGTGGAAGTACGACTCCGGTCCTGAAAACATAACGAACAAACCCCGAGTATTCGATACTCAGCAAGACTGACCCGTCAATAGGCACGCTAAGGCCGACGCCTAGTATGCAAAGGCTTTCCGGCTGTGGAGTTGACTCTCTTGCAAAAACAGCGCTAATGTGGATCCTTACTTTCAAGTTTTAGCTCACACTTAAGTTTATTAGAAACCAAAGTTTGCCGTCTACAACTACTGCAATCAAGTTTTGCAAGGAAAGCTCATTTGCAACCAACAATTCTTTCATCTCTCATCTTCATCCTTCGAGTTGATTACTACGATGTGACGAGCTAAACAAGCGGTACTCATTACTGCGAGGGACAGCGATTCGAATCGATTTTTATACCAGCTAGCAAAACCCGACTACACGACGTATACGCACCACACCGGTCGTATACGACAACTTTCCCGCTAGCACTCGACGAAGTCTAGCCGTTTCCAACTCCCCGGAAGTATGGCGACTCCACGACTTCCCTCGTGGTCGACCCATCTCCCTCCCGTGATACTATCCTCTCACTAACAGCCGGCAAAAGAGAGTTGGCTACGCTACATCTCTCGGGGCGATAGGGTACATCAGCTTGCTGGGCCCATGATACCAATATGTAGTACGATACGTTCAAACTTGTTCAACTAAGCCGACAACGGTACGGTCCTTGACCGACACGAGACGGGGCTACCACCTTGCAAGACCTTAACTCCGTCTTTGCCCTTTCTCCTACGGGGCCCGTCCGGTCTCGGCTTATTAACATCTTCACTTCCACTTGTCATCTTTCTCTTGTCATTCTTCTTAGTATATTAAACCAGTCATTATCCTATATCTCGCGAGTAGTGTATGCCCCCACCCGTCTTCTACCGATTCCCTATGACTTAAGCTTAGCAGTTATCGAACTCTATTGAGCTACCTGTACCAGTATAGCATAAACAAATGGAAACCTAGCTCATGCATCTAGGGTATCAAGCGACTCCTATAACCTAATGCACAATCACGACTCATTACTGTGATAAAAGAAATTTAAAAACATAGGTGGGATGCGCCGGGCTTGCCTTGATTCGAGTCGGTGTTAGCTTCCTTGATGTGCTTGGTCGACTTCGATGTTTCCGTCTCTTGTCTCGACCTCGGACGGAATCTCGATCACGCCGGGACCTAGGTCGACCAACAATACGTTGCGACTTAATGATCAGGCATGCATGAATGTACATGAGATGATGTGCAACGATTTCACTAAACAAGATCGTTAATTAGCAATTAATCATTAAGTAAGTTCATTACTTATTAATTAACAATTAATCCTGGTCATTAATGAGCAATTTATAATTAATCATGTTCATTAAGCAATAAGTAACACTGGATCACGCTCATTAATTATTGCTTAATCATGGTTATTAATTAACTATTAATAAATAATCATGTTTAATAGGTAATAATTAGTGATTAATTAGTGATATGCAAAAGTATATAAGCAATGAATTGGGATCACATGAAATGCCGGTGTTTATGTTGAATTTTGGAAAATAAACTTAACAAACACTTTCGTCTGCAAGTATCTCTAATTTTTAAAGAAATTTATTTCTCAAAATCAAACAATAATTAGCATGAAATAATAGCTCATCTTCATTAAAGAAAGGTAATTAACTAAACTATGAACTTATAATTTCTCAAAATAGGCATTTGAATACATAACTAAATAGAGAATAATTTTATGAGACTAATGAACTTTGTTTGGCATTTTTCTGACTTTTCTTGGATTTTCTACAATTTTTGGAAGGTTGATAATAGTTCTGTGCCACACCAGGGGGCATAGAGTGAGCCACACCCGATCCAGGCGTGGCCACACGGGATCCAGGCCGTGTGGCCCGCCGTGTGGCGCCGCCGCGGCTGCCGAGGCACGGCGGTGCGGCCGCCGGTTTTGGCCGGAGATGTGACACCCCTATCCTGAAAGATAGTTAAGTGTGGTACGGATCGCCTTGGGAGATGATTGACGAAGCAACCATACATAGCATCACATTAACAAACATCCACGAATTACAAGTTTACATAATTAAGTCTTGATTACAACATAGGGTTCGAAATAAAGATACATTAGGTTCGGAATTTCAATTACATAGCCATGATCTTTGTTCGAAATTAAAGTGCGGAAGCGAAATACATAACTCGACGATACATAGATAACTTAAATGAACCATGCCAGCCTTGTCACACCCCTATCCCGAAAGATAGTTAAGTGTGGTACGGATCGCCTTGAGAGATGATTGACGAAGCAACCATACATAGCATCACATTAACAAACATACACGATTTGCAAGGTTACATAATTAAGTGTTGATTACAACATAGAGTTCGAATAAAAGATACATTAGGTTCGAATAAAAGTCTTACATAGCCATGATCTTTGTTCGAAATTAAAGTGCGGAAGCGAAATACATAACTCGACGATAGATAGATAACTTAAAGGAACCATGCCGGCCTAGGCCATGGCTCACTCATCATGGGTCGGAGAGCTAGGGACCCATTCAATGGTCCACTCTTTGGGCTTTTCTCCATCCCAAACAACCTTACCACCACAATCGCAAAACCCGGCTTGCGGGAAACCTCGTAAATCAACATGTAGTGGCAAAGCCTCGAGTATCTAACATACTCCGCAAGTCTTACCCGTCAAATTGGTCATCTAAGACCGACTCCTAGATGCATGGGGCTTGACCGGTTTAACTTGGCATTTTTGCATAAATAGCACATATGCTAATTAGGTTGGCAATTTTATCACTTAGCCAAATTAATAGGGTTGTTGCGTAAAAGAAACTTTAGTGAGCACGCTAACAATACAAGAGTTTGCAATACAATTTAATACCAATATAAAACAGCAAGCTCTTCAATCTCTTTCCATTACTACACATTGTAAACTGCTCGAAACAAGTGGTACTCATTAACCGAGAGGAAACGGCGATAATTATCGAATTATTAATCCTGCAGGAAAAGACCCAAATGCACGATATATGCATCATTGAAGAACACGTATGGCCACCGTTCGCGAGTTCATCATAAAGTAAAACACGGGGCCACCGACCCCGAGTACACGTCCCCTTGCGACCGTTCAACAACGCGCCCAAGGCTTAACCCATGTAATCTCCAACGATCCTCAACCCGTGCAACCACCGTGCCAAACACATCACCTCCGGGTCGGTGAGATATCCGGCTCACTTTACAACTTGCAAGCTACATAGGTTTACCAATCCCCATAAGAAAGGTATGCAAGTGGTACACAACTCAAACTTGTTCGCGGAGCCACAATGGGGTGTTCTCAATTTTAACCAACTCATCATGTTCACATTTAATCATACGCCATGAGTGAGATCCCCAATCTATCGTTGACTCTATAAACGTAGCATAGCAATTCTAACGAGGATATGACACATAAGCGACATAGGACATATAGGAATTTATGCATGTGGATTTCCAATCAACGCCTAAAAAACTTAAATGCACATTCATCATCCTTAATAGAGTGATAAAGAAAGACATTTCAAAATAATAGGATTGCACCGGGGCTTGTCTTGAGAGTGATCGAAGTTAGCACTAGCCTCACAAGCGTTGAGCGTTGCAACCATCTCTTCCGGCAGAATCAATTCGACGTCGTCACCTATAAGATGAAATGCAATGCATAAGTGACATGAAAACAAGGTCGATGAGAATGGCAATGCATGTGTGCTGTTTTTGTAAAGATGCACATGAACGAATTTAACAAAAAGCTTTGTTCAATCAAACCCTAATAAGCATGACTATAACTCTTGTTCTATTTACGAGAAATTAATTACATACACAAGCATAACCCTACTAATACATGAACAAGGACTTAAAACATGGGAATGAGTGCTGTGTTTCATGTAGGTTGAGAAACTAAGGATTAGCAAGTTGCATGCAACTCGATGAAATTTAGCGCTTAAAGCCTATTATCACATGCGATGACGATTGCATTTTAAAACAAGAACTTGGTCTCAAAATTTAACACATACGTGAAATGCATGCAACCCCTTTACTAATCCTGCCATGGAGTGCTAGGGGGCATGGTGATTAGTGGAAAATACATAAACATGCAGGAACACAACTTTTAGCAATATAAAGGCAATTACACATGTGCTGAAAATACCCCTTTATGGATTTAGATCTAGGGTTTGCAAGAATAATTATTTAACATGCTAAAAAATTAACATGGAATTTTCTACACATGCACAGTACCAGGAGGGAATTAATTACCAAGTTTCATGCAAAAATAATTTACACAGATTTAACTAAAAATTAAATACAGAGAATGCAAGAAATGCAATAACTTGAAAAATATGAAATGAAATGCAGAGCTTTCAGTGCCAAAATTCAAGTATGTTTAGGTGAAGGTTTTGGCCAAGTGGTTTTAATTTTGGGTCTATAGTTGTAAAGTTAGGCCTTAGTTAAGTTTTATGAAAGTACGAGATCCTCTAGTTTCCAAAACATTTTAGTTTGTAATTTTTGGACAATTCAAACGCTAGATATGAATTTTTCAAACTTGAACGAAGTTTGGTCCTATTTACAAAAATGCCACTCGGTGATTTTTAAAAGAGGGCGGCGCGCGCGCTCCGGCCGACGGTGGCCGGCGCCGGCGAGGCCCGACGCGGCGACGCTACGCTGGAGCTCATGCTCCGGCCTTTGGGGAAAATGATGCGCGTGCGACGGGGAGTACTACGGTGGGGTCCACGGGGTCCCGCGGTGGCCGGACGTGGGCCGCGACGAGCGGCGGCGTTTGCGAAGGCTCCGGCGGCGGCGCGCGTCCGGCGCAGAGAGAGAGGAGGGGAGGGAGATGGTGCGGGAGCATCACCTCACGAAGGGGAATGGCGGCATGGGCTTGAACGGCGTGAGGGTGGCCCGAGGAAGCGGCTCGACGGAGGGGGGGCGGAACCGAACGACGGCGGTGGCGTTCCGTCCAAATTTCGGTGATTGGCTGCACGGAAAGGGGAGCGCGTCGGTGGGGGCTGCCCGAGAACCTAGCGCACGAGCTGGCGAAGAAGGGAGGGCGGCGCGACCTTCCTAGGCGACGCGCGACGTAGAGGCGGCGCGGGCGGCCATGGCGGACGGCGGCGGCGATTTCTTCTCTTGCGCGAGCTGCGATGAGGGAGAGGGTATGGCAGCGGTGCGGAGAGGAGGGAAAAGAGCTGGGCAATGATTGAGGCGGACGGGAGGAGTGGGAGCTTGGCCTCCGTGGCGGTTTTTAGGGGAGCGGCCGGACAGGGCGGAGCGGGGCACGTGCGCGGCTCGGCGGCCCGCCGGACCGGACCGGCGGTCGGCCGCCATTGCTCGGTGGGCAACGAGTGCCGGGTTGGAAATTTTGAAATTCAAAGTTGTGGTTTGAAACTTTGACTAAAATTCGTAATTCTAGTGCTCTAAAATTTGAAGCAAAAATATGTTGAGCTTCATCACGATGTGCTTGAATTTCCATCTTTTAATTTGAAGTTCTAAACTTTCTTCCAAAAATTCATACAAAATTCAGAAGTAATAGTGTTTCAGATTTGACTTTGAATTTTTGGGCATTCAAAACTTTGTTCAACAATTTTGTAAAAATGTTGTAATTTCATCTTTTTACATGTGCAATGCGGTGGTGCAAAAATATGTGGGTGGTGTTGTTATAATTTTTGCACTTCTCTTAGGGGTTGGGTTAGGGTTAGGGTTTAGTTTAGGTTTTTCCTCTTTTTCTTTTATTTTTCTTATTTTTCCTTTTGGGTAATTAGCATGGGTGCCTCATTAGTGATGTGATTAGTGTGCTAACTGCATGATTAGCCTTAATCGTGACATGGGATGTCACAGCCCTCCCCCTTAAAGAAATTCTCGTCCCGAGAATCGCTACGAATTAAGGAGAGGGAGTGCGGAATTTACCAATTTGTATGCTGCGAGGAACTCGGGAAAATTCTTCTCTAGAAAGTCCTCTTGTTCCCAAGTTGCTTCTTCTTCAGTGTGGTTACTCCATTGCACTTTATAGAAGGTGATGGTGCGATTGCGAGTTACTCGGTCACTTTGATCAATAATCCGGAGGGGGTATTCGGGGTAGGAGAGATCTTCTTCTAGTTGATCGGTGTCGAAAATGACCACATCTATCGGAGGCTTCAAACATTTCTTGAGTTGAGATACATGGAACCCATTGTGCACACGAGCAAGACTTTCCGGTAGTTGCAATCGGTAAGCAACCGCGCTATGCTTTTCCACAATCGGATAGGGTCCGATATAGCGGGGTGCTAACTTCCCTTTCATTCCAAACCGAGATACGCCCTTATTCGGAGAGACACGAAGATAAACATGCTCTCCCTTCTCAAATTCCAATGGGTGTCTCCTCTTGTTAGCGTAGCTAACTTGACGTGATTGTGCGGCTTTCATGTTGGCTTGTATTTGCCGGACCTTTTCTTCGGCTTGGGTGACAAGATCGGGACCAAAAGTGGTTCTTTCTCCCGCTTCCGACCAATTTAAGGGTGTACGACTAGAGTGACCATACAACGCTTCAAATGGTGACATTCCCGAACTCTCTTGGTAGCTATTGTTGTACGAGAATTCGGCGAATGGAAGGCAATCATCCCAATTCCCTCTATTTTCCATAGCACACGCTCTCAAGATATCCTCCAAATATTGATTCAATCTTTCGGTTTGTCCATCCGTTTGTGGGTGATATGCGGAGCTTCTAATGAGAGTGGTACCAAGACAAGAATGCAATTGCTCCCAAAAGCGAGATACAAATTGCGGACCTCGTTCGGAAACAATAGTTTTAGGTACTCCATGCAAACATAACACTCTTGAGATGTATAGCTCGGCATACTTCTTGGTATTGTAGGTAGTATGAACGGGAATGAAATGTGCGGACTTAGTTAATCTATCCACAATAACCCAAATTGAATCATGCTTTTTTGATGTGAGAGGCAATCCGACGATAAAATCCATAGCAATGTCCTCCCACTTCCAAACGGGAATCTTCAATGGGTTCAATAATCCAGCTTTTCTCAAGTGGTCGGCTTTTACTCGTTGACAAGTATCACACTCGGCCACATACCGTGCAATCTCACGCTTCATGCGTGTCCACCAAAACTTTTCTCCTAGGCCGCGATACATTTTGTTGCTACCGGGGTGTATGGAATATTTAGACAAATGGGCCTCATCCATTATTTTCTTCCGCAATTCCATATTCTTCGGAACAACGAGACGTTGGTTGAACCATAATACACCATCGGCATCCTGGTCGGAAACATGTAGCCTCATCCTTTTCTATCTTTTGCCGAATAAATTCCATACCTTCATCCTTCTTTTGTGCCTCAATAATTTCCTCACGAAGGGTAGGAATGAGAGCTAGGTTATATAGTGAACCATAGGGAATGACTCGAAGACCCGGTTCGCTAGAATCTGAAATTTCCGAATTTTCCATAGAACAACCGGTAATGTGATTGCATTGATCCTTGCGACTTAAAGCGTCGGCAACCACATTAGCGTTACCCGGGTGATAATGGATTTCCAACTCATAATCCTTGATTAATTCCAACCATCGACATTGCCTCATGTTCAACTCTTGTTGGGTGAAGATATATTTGAGACTCTTATGATCGGTGTAGAGATTTACAAGATTTCCAAGTAGATAATGTCTCCAAGTTTTCAAAGCAAGGACAACCGAGGCTAACTCCAAATCATGGGTGGTGTAGTGTTGTTCATGCTTGCGAAGTTGACGGGAAGCATAAGCAATGACACGACCCTCTTGCATTAGCACACACCCTAGGCCGGTGCCGGACGCATCACAATACACGCCAAACGGCTTGGTGATGTCGGCTTGTGCTAACACCGGAGCGGACGTTAAATGCTTCTTGAGAGTTTGAAAAGCTTCTTCACATTCACGGCTCCATTTAAACTTTGCATCTTTCTCCAACAATTTCGTCATTGGCTTGGCTATGCTTGAGAAATTGGGAAGGAATTTCCGATAGTAACCGGCAAGACCGAGAAAGCTTCGAATTTGTCTCACCGATCTTGGGGACTTCCAAGTAAGCACTTCTTCAACTTTACTCGGGTCAACGGCAACACCTTCCGCGGAAATGATATGACCCAAGAAAGGAACTTGCTTTAACCAAAATTCACATTTGCTAAATTTGGCATACAATTGATGATCGCGAAGCCATTGGAGAACAATGCGAAGGTGTGCGGCATGCTCTTCTTCGGACTTCGAATAAATAAGAATGTCGTCAATAAAGACCACGACAAACTTATCCAACTCGGGCATAAAGACCGAATTCATCAAGTACATGAAATGAGCCGGGGCATTTGTGAGCCCAAACGACATGACGAGATACTCAAAGAGACCATACCGCGTAGAGAATGCGGTTTTTGGAATATCTTCGGCTCGGATCTTGATTTGATGGTAACCGGATTGGAGATCAATCTTAGAGAAAACCTTAGCACCAACTAATTCATCAAAGAGAATATCAATCCGAGGGAGCGGGTATTTATTCTTGATAGTCACCGCATTGAGAGGGCGGTAATCCACACACGGACATAGCGTCTTGTCTTTCTTCTTCACAAAGAGAGCGGGACATCCCCACGGAGATGAACTAGGGCAGATATATCCTTTATCCATAAGCTCTCCCAATTGCTCCTTCAAGATTGCTAGCTCATTGGGAGCCATTTTGTACGGCCTACGGGAAATCGGTGTCGTACCGGGTTGGAGCTCAATTTTAAACTCAACATCCCGATCGGGTGGCATGCCCGGTAAGTCATCCGGAAACACATCGGGAAACTCACATACCACGGGAATATCCTCAATCCTTTTCCCCTCGAGATGGTAGATTTTTGAAGTGGAGAATTTTGGATGGGGTAATCGGAGAATAGATGCACCATGGAGTGGGGAGTGTCGGTGAACTTCACGGGAATCGATGTGTAAAACGGCTCTCTCTATGGAGTGTCATCCATCTCATACCTAGGATTATGTCTATTTCTTGCCCATTTAAAATTATGAGAGAGGAGGGGTATATTTTTCTCTCTAGGTTTAGTGGTACTTGCCTCAACTCTAGGTTTGTTTTCATTTTTCCACCTAGTGATGTGATGATATAGGGAATATCCAAAACGGTAGGAGTGAGTTGTAGGGTTTTTGCACATGCTTGACTAATGAAATCATGAGTTGCACCGGAATCAAAAAGAACCAAAGTGGAGTGGTTGTTGACCGAAAACATACCCGAAAGCACCGGTTCTCCCGCTTGGATCTCTTCGGCCGTGGTATAGTTGACTCGGTCATTCTTAGCATTCGGAGTGGAAGATTGGTTGCGGTTCCCATTCCCATTATTCCCATTGCGGTTTTGATTGTTGTTGCCACTTCCGGAACCATTGTTGTTGTTGGTGTTGTTGCCCGGGTTACGTGTCGGAACACGGCAATCTTTTGCAAAATGACCCGGACGTCCACAATTAAAGCACGGACCTTGAGGATCGGGCCTAGCACCTTGGTATTGCTGCTGTGGAGGGCGGAAGAAAGTGTTGTGCTGCTGATTTCCACCGTGAGAGTGGTGGTGTTGCTGTGGCACAAACCGACGAGATCCCCCGTCGGCGGCAATGCGGCCCGAAACTTCTGTCCGGACGGGGAAGTGATAGCTAACTTGTACTTGGGTGGAGTGGAGCCGGATGGATTTCCTACGGCACGCTTCCTCTTCTTGTCCACTTGGTGAGCACGGATAGCATTTTCTTGCACAATTGCGGCACTCATCAAGTCATTGAACGTGCCGGTAGTGACTTGAGCCAAGCGATCTTGCAACTTCGGGCTTAGTCCCGAACGAAAGCAATCTTTCTTCTTGTCATCCGTGTCGGCATGATAGGATGCATATTGAGCCAAATAGTTGAACTTCTGTTCATACTCTTGCACGGTTCCGGTACCTTCTTCAGACTAAGGAATTCCTGCAACTTACGCTTCATGAGACCGGCGGGAATGTGATGCGCGCGAAAAGCGGTGCAAAAGTCCGGCCAATTCACTTGAGTACCGGCGGGAAGAGCGGCGGTGAAACTTGCCCACCATGCACTAGCGGAGCCACGAAGTTGTTGAGCCGCAAAGAGAACCTTTTGCTCCGATGTGTAATTGAGGAGAGCAAACTTCGACTCAATGATGCGGAGGAAATTATCCGCCTCCAAAGGATCGGTAGTAGCTTCACCAAACTTCGATGGTTGAGTCGCCCAAAAGTCGGTATAGGTGGAATTCCCGGGCCCTTGGGGTGGCGGTCCTTGGCCTTGTCCTTGATTAGTTTGACTTGCAAAGAACAAGCGGAACATCTCGTTTTGGTTGGACACGAGTTGTTCCAACGGCGTGAGAGGTGGAGGGTTAGGGAGTTGCTCTTCCCTCCCACCATGACCACTGCCGGAAGCTTCACCACGACGGGTATTCACCATCTGTCACATATGAAAATTTTTCTCACGTTAGCTCATTAGACCAAGAGCTAAAATAGCAAGAAAATATGACATTGGACATAAGGGATCAAAAATTTCAAATTGCATGTACGAAGAAAATATTGATGAAATAAGCATAATGCATTGGCAACACACATATTCCATAGATTCCAACATAGCTAGCAACACGATAGAAATTTTTGATACACGGGAACCACAAATCCGATACAACACGGTCTTAGGTTACATCACATGCGACCCATAAACAAACACAAATCTCGGAGAGCTTAATTAACAACACACGGATCGTTTCCAACACGGTTACACGCCTCACGAGATTACAAATCCTACAACACATAGAGCTACGACCACCGGTCGTGACAACTACTCGTCGTCATTGCCGTAGTAGTCGGCGTCATCCCTCATGGGAGAGGGTGGTGCTCCGTCCTCGACATCGGAAGCATCCTCGCCATCACTCATCTCCACGTCCTCCTCGGGTGGGATGATCTCAAGTGGCTCGGGAGGTCCGCCATTAAGGATGGCGTGCAGGGCGTCGTTGGCGGCTTGGAGATCCTCAATGGTAGCGTTGTTATGCACTATGGTCGCCCAGGCGTTCCGGAGGTCTCCCTCCAAAGCATCCCTAGCGCCCTGAGTCTCCGAGGAGAGTCACCTCCAACTCATCCTTCTCCTCAAGAAGGGCATCCACCTGGCCGGAGAGGATGTAATTCTCCTCATTCGCGAATATGAGCTGGGCCTCACGATCATTGAGCATGGCCTGCAGAGCGGCGGCTCCATTGCCCTCAAGGGCAAGGTTGGCGTCGTGGAGCTGCTCGAAGAAACTCCAACGCTCCGTCTCGCTATACTCGAGCTGCGTACGGAGGGTGTCCACCTCGGTAGTGCGCTCGGCTAGCTCGGCGGTGCGGGCAGCGAGCTCGGCGTCGCGGGTGGTGAGCTCGGCGTCGCGGGTGGCGAGGGTGGCCTGCAGGGCAGCACGCTCCTGCTCCAACTCGAGCACCCGTCTCGCGAGGTTCTCACGATCTATCATGAGCTTGCCGGGGGCCATCTGTCGGAGAATTTTGAAACACAAGTCAAAGCTCAATATCCAACAACAAAACATGCTAAATAAGTAAAGCACGATTGATGGAATGGCACAGACTTAGCAAAGAATGCAACAAAACTTTTCGCACAATCCTAACACGGTTCCATTTTCTGAACAGATTTGACACGTTACGGAAACTGGATAATTACCCCTGTTTCTGGACCGAATTAAATTTTTATTTTGTTACGAAAGTATTTGATAATTTCTTAAGCTTTCCAACGCTTCCTAGAACAGCTCAATCTGACTTGTCGTTTGAAAGTTATGAGCGATCTACGACAGGGACCGAACCGGAGCACATTCTGGAATTCCAGAACAGCTCTCTGTAATGGGCAATTCTAGCTACGTTCCAGATTTTTGCAAGATCTGAGACTAGAAGATTATTTTAGAGCATAATACAAGCTTTCCATAAAGTCCTTATTTGCCTTATTTGGATAAGTAATTTGGAAGTTATGCTCATTTTCATGAAAGTCAAGAAATCTGCCACGTTTTGCCACGTTTAGAGTTTCGGTGTCCAACCTTTTGTGAGAATTAAGCTAGGTGAGCACATTTTTGTGATTGTTTCATTTAGATAAGTTCACATGCATATGTTGGACATGATGAGATGATATGCAAGTATGATGGATGCTCAATATGTCGTCTCGTACGTCCTCACAAAATTAAAAGACCGCGCCCGCCGATACGAATATCGGACAAGCGCATCGGTGGCACACACACACCTCTCACACGATACTACACGAACTAAAACGTTGTTATGTACCTGCAAGAGATGGATTCCAGAAACATTACATCAAATTCAAAAGAAACAAGCCACAAATAAATCCATGTCACCTCGCCTCACATGGAGAGCTCTCGAATAAGAGTGTATTCGAGTCACACCAATAATATCATGCGAAAATTGACAACACTCAATCACATACCTTTGCCAAAGCCGTAGTTGCAAGTATTTAACAATCATAACATGGGGTTAGTTTTACCACCATTCTATATAGTCCTTATATTGGCCTTTCTATCTAGACTCGTACCTCACCGTGACACAAAACGGGCTTAAGATTTTTAGAATGAGTGTTAGCGTGACGCAAATCCCATGTCGGCTCGATACCACGTGTCACACCCCTATCCCGAAAGATAGTTAAGTGTGGTACGGATCGCCTTGGGAGATGATTGACGAAGCAACCATACATAGCATCACATTAACAAACATCCATGAATTACAAGTTTACATAATTAAGTCTTGATTACAACATAGGGTTTGAAATAAAGATACATTAGGTTCGGAATTTAAATTACATAGCCATGATCTTTGTTCGAAATTAAAGTGCGGAAGCGAAATACATAACTCGACGATACATAGATAACTTAAATGAATCATGCCGGCCTAGGCCATGGCTCACTCATCATGGGTCGGAGAGCTAGGGACCCATTCAATGGTCCACTCTTTCGGCTCTTCTCCGTCCCAAACCACCTTACCACAACAATCACAAAACCCGGCTTGCGGAAAACCTGTAGATAAATATGTAGTGGAAAAGCCTGAGTATCTAACATACTCCGCAAGTCTTATCCGTCAAATTGGCCTGCTAAGACCGACTCCTAGATGCATGGGGCTTGACCGGTTTAACTTGGCATTTTGCATAAATAGCACCTATGCTAATTATGTTGGCAACTTTTATGACTTAGCCAACTTAATAGGGTTATTGCATAAAGGAAACTTTAGTGAGCATACTAGCCATACAAGAATTGCAATACAAAAATTATATCGAGTACAAAACAGCAAGCTATCCAATCTCCTTCCATTACTACACATTGCGAACTGCCCGAATCAAGTGGTACTCATTAACCGAGAGGAAGCGGCGATAATTATCGAATTATTAATCCTGCAGGAAAGAACCCAAATGCACGACATACGCATCATTTAAGAACACGTATGGCCACCGTTCGCGAGTTCATCATAAAGTAAAACATGGGGCCACCGACCCCGAGTACACGTCCCCCTTGCGACCGTTCAACAACGCGCCCAAGACTTAACCCGTGTACTCTCCAACGGTCCTCAACCCATGCAACCACCGTGCCATACACATCACCTCTCGGGTCGGTGAGATATCCGGCTCACTTTACAACTTACAAGCCACATGGGTTTACCAGTCCCCATAAGAAAGGTATGCAAGTGGTACACAACTCAAACTTGTTCGTAAAGCCACAATGGGGTGTTCTCAATTTTAACCAAATTCATCATGTTCAAATTTAATCATAGCCATAGGTGAGATTCCCCATTCTGTCGTTGACTCCATAAGCCTAGCATAGCATTTCTATCGGAGATATGACCCTACTCTACATAGGACATATAGGGATTTATGCACGTGGATTTCCAAATCAACGCCTAAAACTTCACATTCATCATCCTTAATAGAGTGATAAAGAAAGACATTTCAAAATAATAGGAATGCACCGGGGCTTGTCTTGAGAGTGATCGAAGTTAGCACTAGCCTCACAAGCGTTGAGCGTTGCAACCGTCTTCCGGCGGAATCAATTCGACGTCGTCACCTATAAGATGAAATGCAATGCATAAGTGACATGAATACAAGATCGATGAGAATGGCAATGCATGTGTGCTGTTTTTGTAAAGATGCACAAGAACGAATTTAACAAAAAGCTTTGTTCAATCAAACCCTAATAACTTTTAGCAATATAAAGGCAATTACACATGTGCTGAAAATACCCCTTTATGGATTTAGATCTAGGGTTTGCAAGAATAATTATTTAACATGCTCAAAAATTAACATGGACTTTTCTACACATGCATAGTACCAGGAGGGAATTAATTACCAAGTTTCATGCAAAAATAATTTACACAGATTTAACTAAAAATTAAATACAGAGAATGCAAGAAATGCAATAACTTGAAAAATGTGAAATTAAATGCAGAGCTTTCAGTGCCAGAAATTCAAGTATGTTTAGTTGAAGGTCTTGGCCAAGTAGTTTTAATTTTGGGTCTATAGTTGTAAAGTTATGCCTTAGTTAAGTTTTCAGGGGTTGACTTTTGTCATTTTTGTAAAAATATGAAAACGTTCGAATCTGGCAAGCTCAAGTTACTTTTATGAAAGTACCGATCCTCTAGTTTCCAAAACATTTTAGTTTGTAATTTTTGGACAATTCAAACGCCAGATATGAATTTTTCAAACTTGAACGAAGTTCGGTCCTATTTACAAAAATGCCACCGGCGATTTTTAAAAGAGGGCGGCGCGCGCGCTCCGGCGGCGGTGGCCGGCGCCGGTGAGGCCCGACGCGGCTGCGCTATGCTGGAGCTCATGCTCCGGCCTTTGGGGAAAATGATGCGCGTGCGACGGGGAGTACTGCGGGGTCCACCGGGTCCCGCGATGGCCGGATGTGGGCCGCGACGAGCGGTGGCGTTCGCGAAGGCTCCGGCGGCGGCGCGCGTCCGGCGCAGAGAGAGAGGAGGGGAGGGAGATGGTCCGGGAGCATCACCTCACGAAGGGGAATGGCGGCGTGGGCTTGAACGGCGTGAGGGCGGCCCGAGGAAGCGGCTCGACGGAGGGGGGGGCGGAACCGAACGATGGCGGCGGCGTTCCGTCCAAATTCCGGCGATTGGCTGCACGGAAAGGGGAGCGCGTCGGTGGGGGCTGCCCGAGAACCCGGCGCACGAGCTGGCGAAGAAGGGAGGGCGGCGCGACCTTCCTAGGCGACGTGCGACGCCGAGGCGGCGCGGGCGGCCATGGCGGACGGCGGCGGCGATTTCTTCTCTTGCGCGAGCTGCGGTGAGGGAGAGGGTATGGCAGCGGTGCGGAGAGGAGGCAAAAGAGCTGGGCAATGATTGAGGCGGACGGGAGGAGTGGGAGCTTGGCCTCCGTGGCGTTTTTAGGGGAGCAGCCGGACGGGGAGGCTGCGGCCGGAGCGGGGGCCATCAATTCCGGCCGGCCGGGGTTGGGCGGCGGGTACAATTGCAGTTGGGATTGGCGGGGGGTGTGTGGCGAACTGACAGGGCGGAGCGGGGCGCGTGCGGCGCCAGCGGCCCGCCGGACCGGACCGGCGGTCGGCCGCCATTGCCCGGTGGGCAACGATGCTTGGGTTGGAAATTTTGAAATTCGAAGTTGTGGTTTGAAACTTTGACTAAAATTCATACTTCTTATGGTCTAAAATTTAAAACAAAAATATGTAGAGCTTCATCACGATGTGCTTGAATTTCCATCTTTGAATTTGAACTTCTAAACTTGCTTCCAAAAATTCATACAAAATTCACAAATAATTGTGTTTCAGATTTGAATTTGAATTTTTGGGCATTCAAAACTTTGTTCAAAAATTTTGTAAAAATGTTGTAATTTCATCTTTTTACATGTGCAATGCAGTGGTGCAAAAATATGTGGGTGGTGTTGTTGTAATTTTTGCACTTCTCTTAGGGGTTGGGTTAGGGTTAGGGTTTAGTTTAGGTTTTTCCTCTTTTTCTTTTATTTTTCTTATTTTTCCTTTTGGGTAATTAGCATGGGTGCCTCATTAGTGATGTGATTAGTGTGCTAACTGCATGATTAGCCTTAATCGTGACATGGGATGTCACAGGAGAAGGGTCCGCGCTCGCCGCGACCATCTCTACCCCGACTCATCGGACACGGCGCACCCGTTGAGGGGCTAGCTCCGCCGGGGGCTCACCGGACAAGGCCGGCGGCGAGATGCGACTTGGGCGGAGCTCCGGCAAGGCGTGGCGCCCTACTGTGGTGTCCAAAAATTTGTAAGAAAGCTTCTGAAAGCATCACTATTACATGGACTACGATGGCGGGGAAGGAAGCACCTTGGAACCGCCCGGACGGTGACGTTCGACGGTGAGGCGCGGGTGGCGATGGACCGGAGTTGTAGAAGAAGGAGAAATTCCCGGGGATCCTATGGAAGCTTCTCAACGCGGGTTTGGGATGTGATGACGTACTTTCTTGCGCACACAGGGAAACAGAAATTAAGCGAAGCGTCTCACCGAGAGATGAAGAATTTGGAAGATTTGATCATGACCACCAATGGCGACCGCCCAGGAGAAGAACGCCTCGATCTCGGGTGTCGGTGCGGTGGAGCGCGATTAGTCGACCTGGTGAGCTTCGGGAGGGGGACGCGCATCGTTGGGTGGTGGTGGCTCACGTGGGGATAACCGGAGGCGGCCGGACGACGAAGAGCGAGGAGGGGCGGCGGGCTTCGGGTGTGCCCGGGAGAAAGAAAAGAGTTGGGCTCTGGTTTTTATCCCAACGGAGCGAGAGGGTGAGGTGGTGAGAGATCAGCTGCGTGGCACGGGAGGAGCTGGACGCGCGGCAGGGGAAGCTTCCGAGATGGCGGTGGCGGTCGGTAGTGAGGCGGTTCCTTGAGAGAGAGAAGGAAGAAGGAGAGTAAGCTGGTGGGGCTGCGGCCGTTTTACAAAAACACCCGCGGGTTTTAGTCTAATTGAAAATCGTATTTCTAGCACTCTAAAAAGTATTTTAAACACTTTTCCTATTATGTCCAGGTTAAGATTCCAAATTATTTTTGGATTAAAATTTCAAAGATAAATTAATAAAAGAAGCTTTGTTAATTCTTGCAATTAATTTTACAAAGCAAAATAATTTCAGGGAATTTTTATAAATCCTTATTTATGATGTTTGAGCGAGAAGAAAATGTTAAACCTATATTCTCCCTTTTATTTAAATTCTTTTTAAGCACTTCCTTTAATCTTTTAGCTAGTTTAATATTTTATGTGCATCTTTAACACCAAATGAAATAGTTTTAAAAATGCAACATGATGACATGATCATGAATGACATGAGATGCACTTTTGTTTGCGAGGGTTGTTACACCACCGCACGGAAGGAGGAGCGGCCGGGACGGAGAGCCTCACCTACTCATGGGGAAGCTCGACGTGTGGTCGAAGGAGGAAGAGGGGGCCTTGAAGTAGGGGCTCGTCGGAGGGGTGGCGGTGTCCCGTTGAACGGCGGCGGGGAAGAAGCGGCTGCCGGCTCCGCCCATGCACGGACCAATGCGGGGAGAAGGAAGAAGATCGGTGAGATGCTTGGCCACCGCCCGGACGACTCGCTAGCTCACGAGCTCACCCGAGGCGGCTCCAATCGAGCTTGTCGGAGAAGAAGGCACCGGAGGCTCGTTTTCAATCTTTGATGAAATTGGGGGTGCGAAGGGAAGGCAGGGCTGAGAAATGAAGCTGGAGCTGCGTAAGGAGGTGTGGAAGAGGGGCGGCGCACGGGGAAAACCTAAGGGGCGGCGGCCATGGCGAAAAATGGTATTAGCCATCGACGACCGGGAAGGGTGGCTTCGGGCGAAGCGAGACGGCGATAGCCGACGCGTCGGACTGCACAGCTCCCAAGGACGTTGCGGCGCCTAAGCGGCATGGGCGCCGGCGGCGAGCTGTCGCTAGCGGTGCCCCCGGCCACCGTGCCATTCCTGTTCTAAGAAGGTTCCCACTTATTTACAATTTTGCCATCGAGTGTTGATTCTGTTTTTGTCCATAGAGTTTAATTCGCTTGGTATTTTTGCGAACCAAAAATTGTGGGGGTTCAGTGTATTATGATGAGCAACTTTTGTTATAGGCAAAAGTTCAAATTTTGCTTGTAACAATTTAGAAAAAATCATGAACTGATGCTGTTTTTAAACATAGTTTGAATTTTCTAGGGAATTGTGCCACTCAAAAAATTTGGAAAAAAATGTCCTAAATTCGTATTTTGATCTCCTCTACAAGGATCTGCAAAAATATCGACATACTTTTGTTGAGGATCATTGAGTTGTAAATAGTTCGTTTTAAACTACATTTTAAATTTTGAATTTTTCAAATTCTCTAATTCATTATTTCATGTGTTCACTCCTCTAACTAGTGCTCGGTTCCTGTAATTAAGGTTTTGACATTGCTTACATGCTATTATGTGACATGGGATGTCGCATTTTGGGAGGAGAATGTTGAAATTATTCTTGCTACACCTGTATGCACCGAGATGGAGGACACTTTGGTTGGTACTAGGATAAGAAAGGATTTTTTTCAGTTTGGTCAGCATACAAATTGAAGAGGGATATTATGCTACATGAGGAAAATAGTGTCGTATACTTACCTTATGGGTATACCGATGCTAAAGGAATAGAATTAGAGATATGGTGGCAAATCAATGAAGATATGATTGGCGGAGAGGGCCCACACAGTGGTCCCCGACCAGTATGGAATAACGAGAAGATTCCATATACCGGTATGGAAATAAGGCGGACGTAAAGACCGATGTATGATGACTTGATTAACAAGTAAAAGAGCAATTTGTAGTGTGATAGGATTCTGAATCAATAAGGAAAGCTTAGAGATAGAGCTTCCGAAGATGTATCCATGTAATCGCCTCGGACTCGCATGTAACCCTAGCTCCACCGGATATATAAGGAGGAGCGAGGGACCTCCCGAAAACTCTCCGACAACTCGCAATTAGCAATCTGCTAAAGACAATACATAACACGAGAGGACGTAGGGTATTACTCTCCTTCGAGAGGCCTGAACCTCGTCTAAAATCGTGTGTTCTTGTGTGTTTCGTATGTTGCACCATCGAATTCCACGCTCGTGGGGGACCGGGTAGTTCTAGTACCGAGTTTAGGACTCGACATTTGGCGCGCCCGGTAGGGGTCCCGGCAAGTTTCCAGCGAGTTCGATGGCTTCTCCATTTGACCCCTATAACGTCCCGCCACTCCGGGTCGGGCCCGCTTACACCCGACAACTTAATAGGCCCTCAATATTTCCCCACGGACCAACACTAGTCTTTTCTGCGTACTTTGTCCTCACTCATGCACACCCGAGAAACACTTGCCGGTCAGTCACCCATCCCTAAATTGCTCCAGGTCAAGCACGCTTAACCTTAGAGTTCTTTAGAGATGAGCTTCCGGAAAAGAGATTGCAACTTGTTGACATGAGTATTCTATCAATCCTATTAAGCCCCGGGCCAGGATGTTACACAACCGGTCGACTTCGCGCCTTGCTTCACGATCCGCCGGGTCTCTCGACGTCAAAGCCGATTCCGCCGAAAAGCTATGCTTGATGAATCCGAGTCACGATCCGGCCGCAACTTTTGAAGCGCGATCACCGGATACGATCGAAACTCTATGCATGGAACCCAACGGGACCGATGTAGCTTTAGCGTGAATCATCAAACCGCTTGCGCTTCGAGACCGGTACTTGGTTTGTCGCAATAAGCAGCTCACTCGAGCTTGAAAACGACTTTGAGGAAGGGTCTCCGGCCTTCTTCCAAGTGTTTATGATCGGCCCGATTCTTCAAGAACCGACCCCCAAGGAAGCTGCCGCCGAAAAGGCTAGGATGGTGAGAGACGAAGCGGACCGCCGACGGCGTGAAGTAGACGGAACGGATGGGGAAGATCCACCTCCACGAGCTTCAAATCCTCGCGCAAATATTGTTCGCACCAGCCAAGATGAAGAGGGTGTTCCTACTACGGCTCCACCCGCTACCGGACCTTTGACGAGAGAAACCCGGGGATACGAGTAGAAAATTCACCGGGTTATAATAACCGACGGGGATCTCGCGGCGGCAGACATCATGTGACATCCCTTCCGGGACACCCAGGAGTCGGTACAGGGGGACACTCGACGAAGCGAGCTACAACAGTTCATCATCTCATACAAGCTGGAATATATACATCATGTTATAATACAACCAGGTTTTTGAAATACAAACATTGTACAGCGGAAGCATATTACATTAGTGAAGTTTGAAACAACTACAAGTCCGTCAGCAGAACTTATTCTTTTTACAACAAAAAACCACTAGTACGACTAACGTGATGTACCGAGCCCATCGTACATCATGATCCTCATCCTTCATGGCGTAGGGATCCGTTCCCATTCGAGGGAACCACCCTCGGGCACCTTGCTCCTCCTCCGGAAAGCTACCGTATGAGTCGTGGTAGTATGCCAAGGCTTTATGGCTCGTGGAGTTGACTCAACTTGCAAAAAAACCGTACTAAAAGTGGATCCTTACTTTTAAGTTTTAGCTCAAAATTAAGTTTATTAGAAACCAATGTTTGCAGTCTGTCGGTGTAGGGGGATCGGGGTCCCCCTAACCGGGCGCGGGCGTTTCCGGCCCACGGACGAAGACGGCGGCCGCGGATGAGGGAGTCCTCAAGACCCACGAAGCCCACGAGGTCCATGAAGGCCGGAGGAGCGGGAGCGTCGGGGGGGGACGAAGCTTCCCGGTAGCTTCCTCCGGCGCCCCAACCACCCGGAGTTAATGCGGCACTCAAGAACCTGCGGCGACGCCGCAGCCCGACGAGACGTGCGCGCATCTTCCGTGTGCGCCGCGTCTCGGGAAGCCGCGCTGCTACGAGCGCCGGGAGGGCTCTCGACCAATAGGATGGAAGAGACTTGGAGCCCGAACCGAGGAGAAGAGATCGCAACGGATTTTGTTAGGATCGTGTCGGGATATCCCGGGAAGGACCGGACCCCCACGGGCGTCCGGGTACCCCCGGTACTTGTACGGTGCTTCTCTCCTTACCCTATAAAAGGAGGGGAGACTCCCATGTAAAAAATAGAACAACATTCGAATACACACACACACAAGCGGGACGTAGGGTATTACGCATCCCTTGCGGCCCGAACCCGGGTAATTCCGCCGTGTTCTTGCTCGCTTGAATCATCTGCGCTAAGCACGAGCAAATCCATCCTTCCCCGAGCCTATCCGAAGGGAGTCTTGACGGACCCCCATTTGGAGGTGTGCTCACACACCGACATTTGGCGCACCGGGTAGGGGAGGTCGTAGATTTCGCCGTGCACCGAAGACCTATCGCACGATCATGGACGGATCCTCGGAGACGCCGCGAACGGCGAGACGGCGTCTCCGGTCGAGGCGTCCACGGGCGCCCACACCGCAACCGTCGCCGCGCGGGCGTTCCGGCCCGGCGACCGTGCCGGCGCTGCGGCAGCTGGACATGCGACGGGGCACCAGCCCGCCGCCGACCGCGGTGCCCAAGCCACCACGCCGCCGGCGTCCGAACGCGCCACCGCTCGTCGCCTCTTCCGGGAGGAAGAAGGGGACGACCCCTTAACCGCCGTGAAGACCATGCTCAACAACCCGCCGGAGGAGCCGGCGAGAGGAGAGCAAGCGAAGGAGTGGCTTACTAGTGTAGGCCGGCTCCTCGACACGGCGCGAGCTAGGCGCCGGGCGGGCCCGTCCCGCCAATCGCCGCCACCACCGCCGGTCGACGGTAACCACCGCGCCGACCGGGCACGGGACACATGCCCACCGGCGGCTTCGCTCACCGTCCACTCACCGTAAGGACGGGGCCACCGCGACCTGCACGACAACCTCAACAAATGACGCCGCGAGGGGGAAGACGCTCGGGTCGGCATCGAGCGCTCGCGCGAGCGTGAGCGTGAGCGCGAGCGGTCCTCCGCTCACGACAACGACGTCTCGGAGGCGGAGCCGCCTCCCGAACGCCGCCCCAAGCGCAAGACCGGGAGCTCGACCCTTCTTTCCTTGGGGGCTGTGCCGCCCTCTCGAAATGCTTGCGCGGGGTCACGTGGCCCAACAAGTTCCGTCCGGACCTTCCCGAGAGGTACGATGGCACCGCCCCTCCGACGAGTTCCTGCAGATATACTCCACCGCCGTCAAGGCGGCTGGCGGCACCGGAGACATCATGGCCAACTACTTCCATCCGGCCCTCAAGGACTCGGCCCGGTCATGGTTCATGAACCCGGCGCCGGAGTCCATTAGCTCATGGCGCAGCCTCGTGCCGGGAGTTCATGGCCAACTTCCGAGGGAACATCGAAGCGCCCGGGGAGCCGGATCGACCTGGACCGCGTCGTCCGAAGCCGGGCGAGACACTGCGGGCCTTCATGCAGCGCTTCGGTCAAGTCCGCAACACCATCCCACGCGTCGACCCCGCCCGCGTGGTCTCCGCCTTCGCCACGGCGTCGGGACAAGGACATCCCGGGCGAGCCGGGCGTGCAGCAGCCGGAGACGGTCACCGACCTCTTCCAGCCGGCCGATAAGTGCGCCCGCCGCCGGGAAGCCCGGGCGTGGCACGACCCTCCGACCCGGGGTGCCGCCTCCTCCAAGCCCGAGGGCATCCTCTCCAAGAAGCGAGAAGAAGAACCTTGCGCGCAAGCGTAGGGCGGAAGAGGTGGCCGCGGGCGGAGGCCCGTCCCCCGGGGGCGCGGCGACCTCCTCCCGCGGGTGCCGGCAAGTCGCCGGCTAAATCCCCGGGTACATTCGCGTGCTACTTCCACCGCACCAACGACCACGACCGGTCGGAGTGCCGCTACATCCGGGCAAGTATCAAGCGGCGCGACGAGCGGCGGGCGGCCGAGAAGGCCGAGAAAGAGAAGGAAGGGGAGAAAGAGGAAGTCGAGGCGTACCGGAGCGCGGACGACTCCATCGCCGTGATCGGCGGGGGCTCCTCGAGCTTCACGTCCAAAGGCGAGGCCAAGCGCTTCCGCCGCGAGGTCCTCGCAATCACCGAGGGCATGGCAACGGCTCCCCTGCTGAAGTGGGCGGACGTCCCCATCACCTTCGACAAGAGCGACATGGTGGGCCCCGACAATACCAAGGGGAAGATCCCTCCGGTCGTATCACCCACCATCCGCAACAAGAAGGTGGGGCGCACCCTCATCGACGGAGGCGCGAGCCTCAACCTCATCACCCCGAAGGTCTACGACTCCCTGCGGTGGGCGCGTGTCGAGCTGCAGCCCTCGCGCCCTTTCGTCGGTGTGCTCCGGGTAGCTCCCGCCCCTTGGGCAGGATCGAGCTCCCGGTCACCTTTGGCACCCGGAGCAACTTCCGCACGCAGAAGCTTCTCTTCGACGTCGCGGACATCGGCCTCCCCTACAACGCCATCATTGGGAGACCCGGCATAAACCAGTTCATGGCCATCCCGCGCCACGCGTTCCTCGAGCTGAATATGCCGGGCCCAAAGGGTGTCATCGTGGAGAGAGCGGATGCTGTCAAGGCGATGGCTTGCCTCGAGGACATCTTGGCGGCCGAGATGGCAGCGAGAGGAGGACACCGGCGGGAAGAGAGTGCGCGACACCCCGGAGAAGCCTGCTGCGCAATCCGGCTCCAAGCGGGCAAAGCTTTCGGCTCCCGGGGAAGTGTCTACCAAGAAGATCTCACTCGGGGGCTCGGAGGACAAGACCACCACCATCGGTGGCGACCTCGACCCGAAATAGGAACTCGCGCTCATCACCTTCCTCCAAGAAAACAGCGACATCTTTGCCTGGCATCCTTCGGACATGCCGGGCATACCCGGGAGGGTGATTGAGCACCAACTCAAGGTCGACCCCGCCGCGAGACCCGTGAAGCGGCGGGCGAGGCGCCAAGCCCCGAGCGCGAAGACTTCATCCGGGCCGAAGTCAAGAGGCTACCGGAGGCCAAGTTCATCCGGGAAGTCACGCACCCGACGTGGCTCGCCAACCCGGTGGTTGTGCCCAAGAATAACGGCAAGATGCGGATGTGCGTGGACTACACCGACCTGAACAAGGCGTGCCCGAAGGACCCGTTTCCGTTGCCCCGGATAGATTCCGTAGTAGACTCCACCGCAGGCTGCGACCTGCTTTGCATGTTGGATGCGTACTCCGGGTACCACCAAATCTGTATGGCTAAGGAGGATGAGGAGAAGACTGCTTTTATGACTCCCGCAGGGAGCTTTTGCTACGTGAGCATGCCTTTCGGTCTCAAAAATGCAGGCCCCACGTTCCAACGAGCCATGCGCCTAACCCCGGACTCACAAATCGGGAGGAACGTGGAGGCGTATGTCGACGACCTGGTCATTAAAAGCCGCAAGGCACCGTCTCTCCTGTTCGACTTAGAGGAGACCTTCTCCAATCTGCGCCGCAACCGAGTGAAGCTCAACCCGGAGAAGTGCGTCTTCGGCGTACCGAGCAGGGAAGCTACTCGGCTTCCTGGTCTCGCACCGCGGGATCGAAGCAAACCCCGAGAAAATCCGGGCCATCGAAGAAATCCACCCCCAAGGCGACTCAAGGACGTGCAACGGCTAGCCGGGAGCATGGCGGCCCCTGGCTGATTCATCTCGCGCCTAGGTGAACGCGCTCTCCCCCTGTTCAAGCCGATGAAGAGGACGGACAAATTCGAGTGGACCGGGAAGGCGATGAAGCCTTACAAGACCTCAAGCGCTACCCGTGCTCCGCGCCCGTTCTAGTCGCCCGGAACCGGGCGAACCACTCGCTCCTGTACATAGCGGCTAACCCGCAAGTGGTCGATGCGGCTCCGGTGGTCGAGCGATCGGAGCGGGCGCCTCGCGGTTCTCGGCAAACCAGCAAACGCGGGTGCCTCGACGGCTCGAAGGCTGCAGCCCAAACGGACCGGGGGCTCCGTCTGCGACCGGCTCGCGAGGCATTGGAGCACCCGGGGCTACGGACGTTCCCACTCACAACATGGCATGCGATACGGCCGCTCCGGCCTGCCCGGCCGGGGCACTCGAGGCGGTCCCCGGCGCGACGACCCCCGCAAACGGTGTGGCTCCCCGGCTTCACCCGGGGCTCCGGCTCCGACCTCGTCGCAGCTACCCCCGACGTCGGCGCCGCGTCATCGCCGCATCACCCGGGGCTCCAGCCCCGGCTCCCACGACAAGCGAGAGCGAGCTTGGCCCCGCTTCCCTAGAATCCGAATCCTACATGCGGCACATTCAACGCCCGGTGTACTTCATCGGCGAAGTTCGCGGGACGCCAAGACACGGTACCCGCAGTACCGGAAGATGCTCTACACAGTACTCGTCGCGTCCGGAAGTTACGGCACTACTTCCAAGGCCATCCCGTCCGGGTGGTAACGACGCACCGCCGGAGACCATACTTGCGCAACGGACAAGCGACCGGGCGAGTGGCCAAGTGGGCCGTGGAGCCGGGGAGTTCGACTTGTCCTTCCTCGAGCACACACATCATCAAGAGCCGGGCTCTAGCCGAGTTCATCGCCGAGTGGACGCCCACCCCGGAGATCGAGCGTGAAGAGCTTAGCACCGGGTGCAGCGATACGACGCACCCGGCGACCACCGGACGATGTTCTTCGACGGTTCCCTCACCCTCAACGGTGCGGGAGCAGGGGTGCTTGCTGCTGTCGCCAACCGGCGATGAGCTACGCTATGCGGTCCGGCTACACTTCGGGTGCACCAACAACATGGCAGAATACGAAGCTCTCCTGGCGGGGTTGCGGATTGCGGCCGACCTCGGTGTCACGCGCCTCCTCGCCAAGGGGATTCGCAACTTGTCGTCAACCAAGTATCCAAGGAGTACTAGTGCAACGACCCGTAGATGGCCGCATATCTCGCGACGGTCGGGCGGATGGAAAAGAAGTTCAACGGTCTCGAGGTGCTTCATGTACCTAGGGGCGACAATCACATTACCGACGAAGCTGTCCCGGGTGGCCTCCACTCAAGCTCCAATCCCACCCGGGACGTTCATGGAGATCTTGACATCCCCTTCGGCCTCCGACGCCGACCGAGCTCCGGACGGCGACAACAAAGCGTAGGCGCACCCGCGGGATCTGCAGCACACGCGAGAATAGCGAAGAAGCGGCCGGCGGCGAGCCGCAGGACGCCTGTTGGATGGACGACATCCTCGGGTACTTGCGTGACGACATCCTTCCGGAAGACGACACGGACGCGGAACGCCTAGCCCGCCAAGCCAAGCGATATGCCATTGTTGATGGCGAGGCTGTACAAGCGCGGTGCCAACGGCGTTCTGCGAAGTGCGTCAAGACGGAAGAAGGCAACGACATACTCGTTGAGATCCACGAGGGCGAGTGCGGCAGCCACCACGCTCCCCGCACGCTGGTCGGGAAAGCCTTTCGGCGGGGTTACTACGGCCGACGGCCCTCCAGGACACCACCGAGGTGCAACAATGCAAGGCATGCCGGTTTCACGCCAAGCGGACGCATCCGCCCGCTCAAGCCCTTCAAACAATTCCCTTATCCTGGCCGTTCGCGGTTTGGGGTTTGGACATTGTGGGGCCATTTCCGACTGCCCGGGTGGGTACGGGTGGCTATATGTGGCCATCGACAAGTTCACGAAGTGGGTGGAAGCGGAGGCGGTGACAAAGATAGACCAAAACTCGGCGGTCAGATTCATGAAGAATGTCATCGCAAGATTCGGGGTGCCGCAGCGGATTATCACGGACAACGGGACCCGGTTCACGAGCCACGCATTCGCAGCATACTGCGATTCCCTCGGCACCCGGATCTGCTTCGCCTCAAGAGCCCACCCACAAAGCAACGGCCAAGTCGAACGCTCCAACGGAGAAATCCTCAAGGGTCCGAAAACAAGATCATTTGACCCGTTGAAGAAGAAAGGCTCCAAGTGGGTAACGAGAGATCCAATCCGTGCTCTGGTCCCTGCGCACCACGACGAGTCGAGCCACGGGCGAAACGCCTTTCTTCCTCGTGTACGGTGCGGAGGCGGTGCTACCCACGGAGATCTCGTTCAACGGCCCCCGAGTCGCCGCGTTTGACGAAGCCGACCAAAGCACCCGGCGGCATGACGACATTGACCTCCTCGAGGAGGCAAGACGACGAGTACTACTGCGAAGCGCGATGTACCTCCGGGGCTTGCGCCGCTATCACCGGCGACGCGTGCGCCCCGGGAGTTGCAAACGGGAGACCTCATCCTTCGGCGGGCTCGGACGCGTGAAGGCAAGGATAAGCTAACTCCCATGTGGGAAGGGCCCTTCGTCGTCATTGCCGTCACCCGCCCGGGATCCGTTCGTGCGGAGTCGGAGGACGGGTACCGGAACCAAGTGCTTGGAACATTGAGCACCTAAAGAAATTCTACCCTTAGAATATTCGCGTAGCCAATGGTCCGGGTAGTACCGGAAGTCTCATCGCCACGGCCACGGTCGCCACGGCACCTGTACTAACGTGTTGTGAATAAAAACGAGTGCCCGGTCGCTTCTTTCCCTACTTCTCGCAGGATCGCTGTTGTATATGTCAAAGTCCTCGCTTTCCTCCGACGGGTAAGAAAGGCTTGTGACTTAGGCCCGAAGTCGGAAGGCGTCACGTTCGGTTAAGGCTCGGGCGCCGAAGTCGCGCTCTAAGCGTAGCCGCAAAGTACCGGACGGCCTACGACTAAGTGGCGCACGGCGACAATCGCACCTAAGAGAAGGGGAACAACGGGCTTAAGCTTTTCATCAACATTGAGATTTAAACTTAACTTGTCTTGCACACAGAAAAACAGGTTAAATGAAAAACAATAAAGGCACGAGCGCCGAGAAGCCACTCGCAGGTGGAGGAAGCGGGCACTTAGCCCCGCTTGAAGCTTTCGGCAAAGGCACGAGCGACGGCGCGAGCCTGCGCCTTGGCCGCGGCGTGCTCACCCGCGGGGACATCACCATTCACCACAGCCGGGAGTGGGAACCCGGGCACCAGCACCAGGGCGTTTGCTAGCACTTCCTCCAGGGCCGCGGCTATGGTTTGCCGCCCTTCCTCCTCCAGGACCTCCGCCACCCGGGTGTTCGGGCTGCTCGGAGAGTCAACCACCCCCGCATGGCGAACGCATACCCGGCCGCGCCGCGGTCGAGGGGCTCGAGGAAGATGGGGCAGGCCCGGTGCACCTCGGCGGCGATCTCGGCCTTCGACCGCGCCGCCGAAGCCGGCTTCGTCACCCGCTCGCTCGGCTCAACGCGCCGAAGCTCGGAATCCTCGAGCTGGGACCGCGCCTCCGCAAGCTGCCGCTGGAGGTCGTCGCCATCGGCTGCAGCGGAAGGGCCGTGACCCGACTTCTTCACCCGGGCCTCCAGCCGCTCGACGCGTCGGCGGTATTCGTCCCGGCTCTTCTCCACCGCTTTGAGCTCGGCAGGGAAGTCCTTCCGGGCCTCCGCGAGAGTCTCCTCGCGCACGCGATGCGCCAACCCACCGGCGATGCCGCGGACCTGCTCCTCGGCCCGAGCAAGACGGGCCGCCTCCGTCTCCAAGGCCTCCCTTCGAACAGCGGCCTCGTTTTCACGAAGCCGGACCTGCTCCTCCCGGGTAGCGAGGGCGTCCTCGCGCTGCCTCAACCCCACCTCTTGGGAGGCCACGGAGTCAGCCGAGCGCCGGAGCTTTGCCTCGGCCGCTCCGACAGCCCGCTCCCGTTCGCCCGGCGCAGCCTCCCGGAGGGCAAGCGCACCGGCGCGCTCCTCCTCACGAGCCGCCGCGGTCGCCTCGCGGCGTGTCACGGCCGCCTCGTGAAGCGCCATGTCGGCCTCCGCCTCCTCCGGCTACGCGCCGCGGAGCTGCACAGCACGCTCCCGCTCCAGGATGCCACGAAGATGCTATCATCTTCGCGGGCGATGGCGGCACGGAGCTTCGCCTCCGCGTCCCGCAGCTTCTCGGCGGCCCGATCACCGATACCGGCAGCTTGGTCCAGCTCATGCTGGACTTCCTCCATGCGGCGCCGATGCTGCTGCTGGGCCGGCTTCACCGCCGTCTCCGGGGCCCTCCGGGCCTCCGCCACCTCCGCCTCGCGTTCGGCCACCACGGCCTCGCGATCATCCAGGGACGCATCCGTCTCCTCCACGGCCGCCTTCATGGCAAGGAGCGACCGGATGACCTCCCCAAGCACATCGCCTATCTTGTGGCGTCCCATGCCGCCTGAGCGACTCGGAGGCGACGCGCTCCGGCCGCGTCCGGCGCGCCCACGGCCCCTACCGGCGGCAGCGGTCGATGAAGTGTCTCCGCCGACCACCGCTCCCGGCTCCGACCGGACGCGCGGAGGGGAATCGCTCCCCTCCAGGCACTATAGGATCGGCGGCGGCGGCACCCGGCCGAGGAGTGGAAGACCGTGGCGGACGCCGGCAGCGCCAATTGAGAAAGCACCCGGCACGTTCCCGGCCGGAGGAGGCGACACCCGGCCAAGGTCAACTCCGGCAGAGGCACCCGCGGCCTCCTCTTCGGTGACACCCGCGGCCACCTCCTCGGGAGTGTCCGCGACTCCCTCTTCGATGGCACCCGCGGCCACCTCCGCGGGAGTGTCCGCGACCTCCTCTTCGGGGGCACCCGCAGCCGTCTCTTCGGGGCACCCGTCGCTTCTCCCGCGCCGGCCTCCGCTCCGGCCGCCGGAGCCGCAACGGCAACGGGACCGACTTTCGGGTTCGCCGCGGGGGCACCGGAGACCTTGGGGTTCGGAGGGACCAGGTCCTGGTCCAGCTCGATCCGGACACTCCTACGAACAAAGCAAATCGGAACGCGTTTTGCAGCCGTCGGCATACGGTGAGAACAAAACACGGCGTGCCAAGCGCGCGACTTAAGCAAAACGAGAGAGAAGCTTCCTACCGTCGCGCGTCCACCCGGCCGCTTGCGCCGGTACGGCTGCGGGGACTTCTCTCGTGGAGCGGCCCCCATCACCGGTGCGGGCGAGGCCTGCCGGGCCCGCTTCCGTGGAAAGTAGGCGGGCCGGAGGAGTCGAGAGGAGGGGGCGACGGAGACCTTTTCCCTTGCCCTTGTCCCGCGCACTCGGAGCCGGCCTCGCAGCGCCGGGGCTACCACCCGGAGCTCCGGAGGCACCCCCGGGGGTGGCCGTCGCACCCGGGTCGGAGGAAGGTGTGACTCCGGGTACCGGAGACCGGGAGTAGGAGCCGGGACCGCATCAAGGAACCCGAGCGGTCCCGGTCGGGGCATGCTCGTCGAGGATGGCACGCTTGTTCGCCGGCCGATAAAGAGGCTCGGCACCCTCCGGGTACACGAAGGAGGCGGGCCACTTCTTCCCGGTCAACGTGGAGTAGGCGAACCGCTCGAGGCTTCGGGCAGATCGGAGCCCGCCCCGTACGAGTGCGGCCGGCGAAGTTGAAGTCCCGTGCATCGCCATGACGGGAGCGATCTCCGGCGAAGGGGCGCGATGTTGCGCTCAAGGAAGTCATGCACCACCCCGCGCGAAGTCGAGGCCGGCCGCGGCGAGCGCCGCCATCCGGTCGACCACCGGCATCATGCCATCGGGAAGACGGGGCACGGAGTCCCGGACGGCCAAGTGTTGGGCCGGGACCGGCGGGACACGGAGGCGGCGGAAGTCCTTCTCGTACGGCACTACAAACCAGGCCTTCTTCCACCCCTCCACCTTGCTGCTAGGCGAGTACTCTATGTATCCGCTGTCGGCCGGACGGTCGGCCGAACGCATCCGATCACCTCCGCGGTGTTGGTGAGCGTCATCTTGAAGTAGCGTTGGAAGATGGGGAAGCACGGCTGCACCCCCACGAATCCTTCGCACGGATGAGCGAACACGGCCGGCGCCGCGACCGCATTCGGCGTGAGGTGCGCCATGCGGATCCCGTATGCCCGAAGCACCTCCGGGAAGAAGTCGGAGAAGGCGGGGGAACGGCGCCGGCGACGACAAAGGACAGGAAGTGAAGGATTTCCGATCCGCCGGTCGGCGGCGGCAGGGGCCCCCAACGCGAACGGCCTTATCACCATCCACCGGAAGGAATGGCGAAAGCCGCGTCATCTCGACCCGAGCGTCGGGCAAGCTGCACCGTTGGCGGCGCATCCGCCGACGGCGAGCGCGCGCGCGAACCACCGTGGCGGGGGGACTTTCCGCGAGCCATCCTAGCGGCGAGGGACGACGGCGGCGAAAGCGACGGCGCGGGTCGGTGGAGAAGAAAGCGAAGGGGAGCGCAGCAGCGAGAGAGAAGTTGAGGAGACGGGAGGCGAAAGGCGAAGTGGGAGAAGTGCCTTGGGCAACCGGCCGTCCCTATACTTAAACGCGGGCGCCGAGCGGGCCTACCGCACGCGAACCGAAGCGACGCGACGTCTCGGGGCGGTCGTGCCTCGGCAGCCCAAGCGGCTCCATCCCTTGAGAGCCGCGCCACGGAGCAACCCGGGACGGCACCGGGCGCCGACGGGTGGCCCCAATCCCTGCTCCGACCCCGCGGGTCGGCGGCCGGGGCCGGGGGCTCCTGTCGGTGTAGGGGGATCGGGGTCCCCCTAACCGGGCACGGGGCGTTTCCGGCCCATGGACGAAGACGGCGGCCGCGGATGAGGAAGTCCTCAAGACCCACGAAGCCCACGAGGCCCATGAAGGCCGGAGGAGCGGGAGCGTCCGGGGGGACGAAGCTTCCCGATAGCTTCCTCCGGCGCCCCAACCACCCGGAGTTAATGCGGCACTCAAGAGCTCGCGGCGACGCCGCAGCCCGACAGGACGTGCGCGCGTCTTCCCCGTGCGCCGCGTCTCGGGAAGCCGCGCTGCTACGGCGCCGGGAGGGCTCTCGACCAATAGGATGGAAGAGACTTGGAGCCCGAACCGAGGAGAAGAGATCGCAACGGATTTTGTCGGGATCGTGTCGGGATATCCCGGGAAGGACCGGACCCCCACCGGGCGTCCGGGTACCCCGGGTACTTGTACGGTGCTTCTCTCCTTACCCTATAAAAGGAGGGAGACTCCCATGTAAAAAAGAGAACAACATTCGAATACACACACACACACAAGCAGGACGTAGGGTATTACGCATCCCTTGCGGCCCGAACCCGGGTAATTCCTCCGTGTTCTTGCTCGCTTGAATCATCCGCGCTAAGCACGAGCAAATCCGTCCTTCCCCGAGCCTATCCGAAGGGAGTCTTGACAGGCCCCCATTTGGAGGTGTGCTCACACACCGACAAGCAGCCTACAACTTCCTCATCTTTACTTCATCTTTCACTTGATTAACTACGATGCGACGAGCTAAACAAGTGGTACTCATTACTTGTGAGGGACAACGATTCGAATCAATTTTTATATCAGCCGGCAAAACCCGACTACACGACGTATACGCACCCCACTGGTCGTATACGACAACCTTTCCCGCCAACACCGGCAGCGGACTAGCCGTTTCCAAACTCCCCGGGGAATATGGCGACCCCACGACTTCCTCCGTGGGCGACCCATTTCCCTCCCGTGAGACTCCAATCTCACTAACAGCCAGACAAAAAGAGAGTTGGCTACGACACATCCCCGGGGTGGTAGGGTACATCAGCTTGCTGGGCCCATTACACCGAGCATGTAGTACGGTACATTCAAACTTGTTCAACTAAGCCGACAACGGTACGGTCCTTGACCGACACGGACGGGGCTACCACCTTGCAAGACCTCGACCCTGTCTTGCCCTTTCTCCGACATGGCCCGTCCGGTCTCAATTTCATTAACACTCGATTCAAGTTAACGACAACAACATCAAATACTTAAAGCCTCCATGCTTTAAGATCACCTAAATTCACTACCGTTGCAACTATGAATTAATCCTAGCTTCTATTGAGCTACCTATACCAAGTATAGCACGAATAAACGAGACTCCTAACTCATGCATCTAGGGTGTCAATCATTCCCTATCACCTAGTGCACAAACATAACTTAACTACTGTGATAAAAATAAAATATTTTAAAACATAGGTAGGATGCACCGAGGCTTGCCTCGATTCACATCGGCGTTTGCTTCCTCGGTGGTTGGGTCGACGTCAATGTTCACGTCCTCTACCTCTGCCTCGGACGGAACTTCGATCACGTCGGGACCTAGGTCGATCATCAATACGTCGCGAATCAGCAACATGTGTGCATGAATGCATATGATATGATGTGCAATGCTTTCATCGACATGTTCGTTAATTGACGGGAGAGAAGATGCTCAAGAATGGAATCAAGTCTCTCAAACTCTTGCTTAAAGTCTCTCACTCAAATCCTAGCTCAAAGATGGAATTTTTGCTTTTGGAGAGGATTTGGAGTAAGTGGAGTGTGGCTCAAGAGTGTTTTGGTTCGGAATGTGCAAGAGAGTGTGAGAAGGGGTGGAGTGTGGCTTATATACCACAGCTCCAAAAAGAGCCGTTGGCCTGTTTGAAACCCCGCACCGGAACTTCCGATAGCATATCGGAACTTCCGGTATGGTCCGATTTAGGGTTAGATCAGGATATTTGGCCCGCACCGGAACTTTGGGTGGAGTACCGGAACTTCCGGTACGTAGGGTTAGGGTTTGAAAACGAGGCCATATCGGAGCTTCCGGTATCCTATCGGAACTTCCGGTATGGCTTTCCGGAGCGCTCAAAGTTCTCTGTAAGCCTACCGGAACTTTCGGTACCAGGGACCGGAACTTCCGGTGTGGCCTTCCGAAAGCTCAAACTCTCTGTTAGCCTACCGGAGCTTCCGGTACCGGAGACCGGAACTTCCGGTATGGCTTTCCAAAGAGCTCAAGCTCTCTGTTAGCCTACCGGAGCTTCGGTACCAGGGACCGGAACTTCCGGTATGGCTTTCCGAGACGACTCAAGCTCTCTGTTAGCCTACCGAAACTTCCGGTACCAACCACCGGAACTTCCGATGGGTCCCGAAAGAAAAGGCTTGGGATGGATTTTCTTGAGTTTTGTGAGCATCTTCATTCTTTGTCAAAGTTGTGATTTGCATCCCTCTTTATAGTACGGCATCCCTATGACTCAAAGCAAAGAATAAAAGAGAGACACGAGCTTTGAGATAGGTCTTTTCAAATTCTTCATTCATTGCATTTCTCATTTCTTTTCTTCTTTTTGATCATGCTTGCTACACTTTCATGTTCTTTGGATGTTCACTACACACAATCTCATGAAAACATTATCCCAAATTTAATTGTATTGATATCAATCATCCAAAATAAAATGCAGGGGCCTAGATGCACTTTCAATCTCCCCTTTTTGGTGATTGATGCCAATACAATCAAATTTCTAAAAAGATAGATCAATAAGTACAACTTGCAAAGATAAAAGATGAGCTCCCCCTTAATGTGTGCATGAAATTGAATTTCAAAGGTTGGTCTTTACAATACCAAATGCACATTAGAGAAACAAATCATAAGAAGCTCCCCCTTTATCTATGCGTCCATATTAGAAACAAAGAACCATGCAATATGACATTTCAAATTCACACAAATGCATCTAAAAGAGAAAACAACATTACACCATATCATGTCATAAAGCAAACCACATAGATAAATAATTAAACCAAGTCTTAACTATTACAAGCATCCATTGTTCAAACAAATAAACTTGTCCATCACATAGTTCCATCACAAGGTAAAAACATAGATAAAGATAGATAGAAATTTCTTCTCCCCTTTGGCAACACATCACCAAAAAGAGAAAAGAACGGAGACGCCGAAGAGATCACTCGTCATCAACATCATCTTCTCCTTCTTCCTCTCCATCGCTCTCATCATCACCATCGGGGCTTGCCACGCCCTTGCCTTTCTCGAAGGCGGAATCTGCATGGTGTAACGGGTCGTCTGACGGAATGTCCTCCCCACTGTCACCCTCGGTCCCATTGCCCTCCACATCCTGAGCTGCTGCCTGTGCTGCCTGTGCCGCCACTCCTGCGGCCTGCCGATAGGGAGCCCAATGGTCCTCCCACCGTCGAGGTACAATCGGAGCAAAGTCCAAAGGAGGAGGAGGTGGCTGCTGCTGCTGCTGGGCAAGGTGAGTGAGGTAGCGGTGATGACCTTCATTGATGCGCCGCTGCTTCATCCTCATCTCATAGATATCATCACCGTTTGCCTTGCACATGCGGAAGATAGACTTGAGGACCGAGCTGATGAAGCCGGACTTGCTGCGAGTCCGGCGAGAAGAAGAAGCTGGAGCATCCCTAGCTGCCCGATCCGATGGTGGAGGAGGAGCTGCTCGTCTCATCGGGGATCCCCGAGGAGTGGGTAGAAGAGGGAACCTCTTGGGACGAAGTCCGAGGTGGCTCCTATCATGAATGAAGTGCATCCCAGTGACAGTCTCAATCATCTTCATAATGAAGGGACAGAACGGTAGACTTGCCTTGTGAGTGTACAAGTGGTTGATGATGGATGTCCGGATATGCTCAAACACACGGAACGGCTCAACTCCGGGCGATAGCACATAGCAAAGTCTTGAAAGCTGCAAGCAAAGAAGATGCATCCCCTATCTTAGGATCCAAAGTCCATCCGAACATGTTGTTCGGAACACGGTAGTAGGGGTGCAGCCCAAAGTGATATCTTAGGATCCAAAGGAAGTGCCGTTCCTAGGGCACGTGATATCAGCCGAAGGAGTAGCCGTTGACCCAAGCAAAGTTCAAGAAGTGTTGGATTGGAAGCCACCGAAGTCGAGTCTCACAAATCGGGAGTTTCTAGGGACTGGCTGGTTACTACTGAAGATTTATCCCAAACTTCTCCAAGACTGCCAAGCCAATGACCAAACTGTTGGAAAAAGATACGAAGTATGAATGGAGCAAGGATTGCGAGGAAGCTTTCCGGACACTCGAAGAGGTTATCGACAACGAGCACTAGTGCTCGCTCTACCGGATCCGACAAAGCCTTTCGATGTGTACTTGTGATGCATCGAGAACAGGACTCGGATGTGTTCTAATGTAGGAAGGTCGAGTGATTGCCTATGCCTCTCGACAACTTAGGCGTCATGAGGAACACTATCCCACGCATGACCTGGAATTAGCCGCGGTGGTTCTTGCATCGAAGAGTTGGAGACACTATCTCTTAGGTAATTTGGTACACTTGTATACCGACCACACGAGTCTCAAGTACATCTTCACTCAAGCAGATCTGAATATGCATCAACGAAGATGGCTAGAGTTAATAAAGGATTATGAGCTTGAGATTCACTATCACCCGAGCAAAGCAAACGTAGTAGCCGATGCTTTGAGTCGCAAGGTGCATTGCAGTAATCTCACGGCTCAACTCTTCCTTCAAGCACCTCCACAAGAATGTGATGAGCCTAATCTCCGGATTCTACCATATGGAGCATTGACGAACTTAGCTCTTATCCCTACCATTCGTGAAGAAGTGGTAGCAGCTCAACGGAAAAGTGCTGGTATGGAACACATTAGGAGACGACTCAAGAATGGTGAAGTTAAATGTTTTAGAGAAGATGATGAAGGAGTTATTTGGTTCAAGAATCGACTAGTAGTGCCAAAGGATTTATCACTTCGCAAGAAGATAATGGATGAAGCCCATACGTCCAAGTATTCTATTCATCGTGGAACCAACAAGATGTATCAAGATTTGAAGCAAAGATTTTGGTGGACACACATGAAGCGGGAAATAGCCAAGTATGTTAATGAGTGTGATGTCTATCGACGAGTCAAAGCAGAGCACTTAAAGCAAGCGGGTTCATTGCAACCTTTGAGTATTCCTGAATGGAAGTGGGAAGACGTCGGCATGGATTTCATTGTTGGGTTACCGTTAAGCCCACGAAAACACGATTCCATATGGGTTATTGTGGATAGATTGACTAAGTCAGCTCACTTCATACCGGTACATACTCGGTACACCGCCGAGAAATATGCAGAGCTGTACATCGCTCGCATTCTCTGTCTGCATGGAGAGCCGCAGACCGTTATCTCGGATCGAGGAACACGGTTTGTCTCCAGATTTTGGGAGCAATTACATGAATCATTGGGACCAAGATTGATTCGAAGCTCAACTTATCATCCTCAAACGGATGGATAGACAGAAAGGATCAATCGAGTATCTCGAGGATATGCTTCGAGCATGTGTCTTGACATATGGCAAGGATTGGGAGAAATGTTTACCATCGCGAGTTCTCATACACAACGATTACCAAGAGAGCGCCGGAATGTCACCGTTCCAAGCTCTATATGGACGTAGCTGTCGCACACCTTTGAATTGGTCCGAAAGTGGAGAAAGAGTAATCTTCGGACCTGACTTGGTAAAAGATGCGAGAGGAGCAAGTACGTCTCATTCAACAGAACCTCAAGAGAGCTAAGTCTGTCTTCGAGTATCTCCTACCAAAGGTGTTCAACGGTTCGGAATTAAGGGCAAGTTAACTCCACGGTACAACGGACCTTTTCCAATCCAAGAGAGATGTGGAGCGGTGGCATATCGTTTGGAATTGCCAGCACATTTATCGGGAATCCACAATGTGTTCCACGTGTCCCAACCGAAGAAGTGTCCGAAACCACCGGTAGACATACCGACAGACGGATGTGGAACGAGTTACAGCCGGACTTGACGTATGACGAATGTCCAATCAAAGTTCTCGACACCAAGGATCGAGTGACTCGACATCGAACCATCAAGTTCTACAAGATTCGGTGGAGCAATCACTCGAAGCTGAAGCTACTTGGGAACAAGAAGAGTTTCTTCGATCCAACAACCCGAAGTTCTTTAGTACCCTCGTCTAGTCGTTCCGATCGTGAATCTCGGGCGAGATTCCTGTAAGGGGAGGGCTCTAACAACCCTAATAATAAAAGTTCATTTCATGTCATTCATGATCATGTCATCATGTTCCATTTGTGAAACAAATTAATTTTTGTTAAGAATGCACATAAAATAACAATTTAACCAAGTAAAGTAAGTTCTTAAAAAGAATTTAAATAAAAGTAAATTATGGGTTTATCATTTTCTACTGATCAAACATAAGAATAAAAGATTTATGGAGTTGCTACAAAATTATTTTCTTTTGTACAATTGTCTACAAGAAATAAGTAAAGCTTTCCTTTTTAATTTAAACATGAATTTTTCATCCGGAAAATATTGGGAAATTGAACTTGGACTTAAAAGGAAAAGTATTTGAAATAATTTCATTAGCAACCCTGAATTGTTAACCAAGTGAAAGATGAAGAAGAGAGACGAAAGAGCTGTTGGTCGGAGATAATCTTTTCTTGCAAACTTGATTGCAGTAGTTATAGCCTGCAAACAAGTGGTGAGATAATAAACTCAATATGGAGCTAAAAATTGAAAGTAAGGATCCACCATTAGCGCTATTTTCGCAAGAAAGTCAACCCCACAGCCCTAAAGCCTTTGCATACAAGGCGTCGGCCTTAGCGTGCCTCGTTGATCGGAGTCGATCTTTGCTGAGTATTAAAATACTCGGGGTTTGTGCGTTATGATTTCAGGCCATGAGTCGTACTACCACGACTCGTACGGTAGCTTCCTGGAGGAAGAGTAGTGCCCCGAGGATGGTTCCCTCCGAGTGGAAACGGATCCCGACGCCGTGAAGGATGAGGATCGTGATGTACGACGGGCTCGGTACATCACGTTAGTCGTCCTAGGTGGTCTTTTGCTGTAAAAGGAATAAGTTCCGCTGCCGGACTCGTAGTGTTCAAACTTCGGTATACAATGTTTGTATTTCGAAAACTTGGTTGTATTATACCATGATGTATATATTCGGCTTTTATGAAATGATGAACTGTTGTAACTCGCGTCGTCGAGTGTCCCCTCGTGCCAACTCCTGGGTGTCCCGAAACGGATGTCACGGTTGGTACCGAGAGCAGATTCAGGGGCAACAAGTACATTGTTCACAAGCTCATTTTCAAAACTTAACACATTTCGAGTACGAGAGAGTAGGAGCCCTATAAGGATGTAGAATAGTTAGATTTTTCCTAACCGTTCGACGTTCGGGATATGGGTAGTTGCTAACTATCCGTTGTAGTTTCGTGTACTTATAGTTCGTATAGTTAGTCCGTCGAACATGCATCATATCATATTGAGTGCTATAATAAAAAGCTGGGAATAGGCTTAGCTTGTCACGTAGTACTTTGATAGGTCTGTCTTTTCGTTTTCTTACTGTGGGAAGAAGTGTTTAACTCGTTCAAACATGTTCCCTGTAGATGCCGATGCCGCGGGTTAGGAAGCATGTTCGTGGGGAGGAGGACACCCGAGCTGCGTTGAGGTGGCGCCGAAGCCGTTGCGTGTCACCGAGCAGGGGAGGGCGCGCGGCCGGAGGGCCGGCGCAGCTCGGGAAAGAGGCGGTGTTGGAGTCGGTTCGGGGAAGAAGAGAAGAGATTGGCATCCGGCTTAGTTTGCGATTTTTGCAAAAAGCCCCCTGCATTTTTCATTAATTGAAAAGCATACTTCCAGAGCTCGGAAAAAATTCCAAAAATTCCAGGGTTGTGAATGAACACATTTTAAATCTTTTTCCTTAAGGGCTGAAGTTCAAAATCCAAATAAATTTTGGATCAAAAAATTTTCAAGTTGAAATTAAAAAGAGGATTTTTCATTATTTCTTGTAGACCTTTTTACAAAATAAAATAATTTCATATTAATTCCATAAATCTCTTATTTTTATGTTTAATCAACAAAAAAGGTTAAACTCCAAAATTTCTTTTATTTAATTTCCGCTTTTAAGAACTTAATTTTAACTTAGGTTAAATTCATTATTTTATGTGCATTTTTACACCAAATGAAATAGTTTTAAAAATGCAACATGATGAGATGATGATGAATGCCATGCAATGCACTTCAGTTGTTAGGGTTGTTACAGCCCTCCCCCTTAAAGGAATCTCGTCCGAGATTCACGATTCGAAGCGAGGAGACGATGGTACTATCGATCTCTGTTAATTGGATCGGAGAAACTCTGCTTGCTTCCCGGTAGCTTCAGCTTCTCGGTGATTGCTCCGCTGAATCTTGCAGAACTTGATGGTTCAATGTCGAGTCACTCGATCCTTGGTGTCGAGCACTCCGATCGGTTGTTCATCATAGGTCGGTTCGGCTATACTTGTTCCCTACCTGTTGTCGGTATACCTATCGGTGTTTTCGGACACTTCTTCGATTGAGACCGGTGGAGCACATTGTGAATTCTTGATAAGTGTGCTTGGTAACTCCCAATGATATGCAACTAATCCACCCCTTTCCGGAATTAGGAGGGGTTCGATATATCGTGGAGCTAACTTCCCTTTGATTCCGGATCGCTGGACACCTTTGGTATGAGAGACTCAAAGATAGACTTAATCTCCTATATCAAATGTCAACTCTCGACGTCTCTTGTCCGTAGAACCGATTTGTCGAGATTTAGCTCTCTTTAGGTTCTACCTGAATAAGGCTTACTTGCTCCTCGACATCTTTTACTAGACTCGGTCGAGATATTATTCTCACTTCCCGTTATAACCAATCTAACGGTGTGTGACAGCCATGACAGTATAGAGCTTGGAATGGTGACATTCCAGCACTCTCTGTTAGCGGTTGTTGTATGAGAATTCCGCTAACGATAGGCATCTTTCCAAATCTCGGTTGTTTGTCAAGATATAAGCTCGAAGTATATCTTCCGGATATTGGTTGCTTCCCTCTATCTGTCCATTTGTTGAGGGTGATACACCGAGCTGCGAATCAACCTCGTTCCCAATGACTCATGTAATCGCTTCCGGAATGCTGGATACAAACCGAGCTCGTTGAACCGAGATGACGGTCTAGAGTACACCATGTAAGCAAGGTATACGAGCAATATATACATCTCGTATATTGCTTTGCCGTGTAGGTAGTACGTACGGGGGTGCGAGTGAGCAGATCTCGTTAACCCGTCGTCAATGACCCAAATGGAGTTATGCTTCCATGAAGTCATTGATAACCCCACATTAAAATCCATACCGACGTCTTTCGGTTTTCATTCAGGAATACTCAAGGTGGAAATGGACCCGCTTGCTGCAGATGATCTGCCTTTTCTCGTTGGCAAGTGGCTCACTTATAGACATACCGTACTATTTCTCGTTTCATTGTTGTCCTACCGGAATCTTTGCTTTTGATCTTGAGATATCTTGTTGGTTCCAGGAGAAATAGAATATTTATACGTATGGCCTTCACCCATTATCTTCTTGCGAAGTTCCAAGTTCTTAGGCACTACTAGCCTATTCTTGAACCGAGATCACATCTTCGCTATCTCCTCGAAGACACTTCATTTCACCCTTCTTAATTCATCTTTTAATGTGACTCATACCAACGTCCTTCTTTTGAGTTGCTACCACTTCTTCACGAATGATAGGAATAAGAGCCAAGTGTCCAAGACAACCACCGTTATAGCATGGATGATTAGTGAATTGTGAAGTCCGGAATAAGGGCGTATACTCGATATATCCGATTGTTGAACCGCTGAACGGAAGAACACCTGTTGCTGATGCTTGAGGTGGCCGGTAAGAAGTGGAACTTGATGGCTGAGACTCGAACCTCCGATCTGCTGTAGAAGTGTAGACTAGATGATACTCGGAGGCTACCTCACTTCCTTGTTCACCGGCTGCTCTCTTCTTAATCTTCTATTCTTGATGAGCACGAAGAGCATCCTCCATGAGTATAGCATCACTTACAAACTTATTGAAACTAACTCCTTGATCCAAATTTCGATTGTCGGGGTGTTTGTTGTCACTTTCTATCACTTTCAAGACGAGGTCGGAGTCACGAGATTTATAAGGGGTTGGCGAAAGTGCATGATGAAGGAAAAGGTTTAACTAGAAAGGTTGAGATTATGAAACAACATAGATTACCAAAAGATGCGGCAATGCTTTCGTCTATCCGGGTGTTGAAGGAGATATAGGCTTAAGATATTTGGAAGGGGAAATTGCACCTATGAGTTTCCAAGACAGTATTCTTCTTCCCGGTTGCGTACCCTAGGTTATACACCCTCCGTTCGGAAGAACATTGTATTTGGATTCTCTTCTAGTTTCAAAACAGAATATGCATTTCCACATCGCCCATGTTTGACTTTGAGAAGCGCACAGGCGAACCGGCACAATTTAAAGGCAAAATGGCAATTTGAAAATACAAAACATCCATTTCCAAACTAGCTCTCGGTGCAACTTAGTCTAGTCGAAAAGGTGATGATTATTTTTTTCCATGGAAGTCACTTAGGAACTTCAAGAAAAGATAAGTTCCGAATGCAATTGAGTGAAAGAAGGAGAATGACTTTCAAACTAGGAATAGTCATCTCATAATACTGGTGTCTTATCATCCAGAAAATTCTGTCGAGATGAAGATCAAAATGACTATTACTGGAGAGAAAAACAGAACTTTTGGTGGCTACAAAGATGGTAGTTAACCGAGTCATCTGCTCGGATGAGGCCTAGAGCGATCGAAGTGGCATCGGTGACTAGTATCCTGGATTCCTCTCGCTCATGCATTCCATCCTTTTGCTCTTCCGTGGAAAGTTATTGGGCTGGTTCAAGTTCCAGTATCTCATCATGTGTTTTTCTTGTATCGGCATCTAGTCGTTTAACTTTGCTTTGGCAGCTATAAGTTGTTCATCCCAAGATTCACCTAGAGCACCCATTCATACTTGTCATCTTTAATCTATCGTTTTAAATCCGTAGCTCTCATGTGGGCTCCTTGATTACTACACATGATTGTCCTTCTCTCCGATTAACGTTGATCATCCGTAGTCGAAGATCTTGAATTCCCCATTCCATTGCCTCCGTGTGTGGAAGTTCCTTTGGCCTTCTATTTCACTAGCATAAACTCCTTTCTAATGCCCTCCATAGGGAACTAACTCTACACTACGATACTAACAAGTATAACCCCGACTTTTTATTATAGCACTCAATATGACATGATGCATGCTCGATAAACTAACTATACGTACTATAGCATATAAAACTATAACAAATAGTTAGCACTTCCCAAAACCCGAACGTCGAACGGTTAGTAGAAATCTAACTATTCTACATCCTTATAGGCTCCGTATTCTCTCGTGCTCTAAGCGCACTAAACGTGTTAAGTTTTGAAAACAAGCTTGTAAACAATGTACTTGTTGCCCCTGTATTCCTCCGATACCGGATGTGACATCCCCTCCGGGATACCGGGACTCGCTACGAGGGGAACACTCGACGCAGCGAGTTACAACGAGTTCATCATCTCATACAAGCCGAATATATACATCATGGTATAATACAACCAGGTTTTTGAAATACAAACATTGTACAGCGGAAGCATAATACATTAATGAAGTTTAACAACCTACGAGTCTTGCAGCGGAAACTTGTACTTTATACAACAAAATACTACGAAGCGTCATCGTGATGTACCGAGCCCGTCGTACATCACGATCCTCCTCGCTCAGGACGTCGGAATCTGTTCCCACTTGAGGGAACCACCCTCGGAACACGGCTCCTCTTCCGGACAGCTACCGCAACGGTCGTGGAAGAACGACGCTTGCCCTGAAATTACAACGAGCAAACCCCGAGTATTCTAATACTCAGCAAGACTGACCCGTCAACGAGCACGCCGAGGCCGACGCCTAGTATGCAAAGGCTTTCCGGTCGTGGAGTTGACTCTCTTGCGAAAACATCACTAATGGTTGATCCTTACTTTCAAGTTTTAGCTCGAGTTAAGTTCAATAGAGAACAAGGTTTTGCAGTCTACAACTACCGCAATCATGTTTGCAAGAAAAGATCATTTGTGACCAACAATTCTTTCTTCTCTCATCCTCATCTTCTAGTTGATTACTACGATGTGACGAGCTAAACAAGCGGTACTCATTACTGCGAGGACAGCGATTCGAATCGATTTATACCAGCTGGCAAAACCCGACTACACGACGTATACGCACCACACTCGGTCGTATACGACAACTTTTCCTGCTAGCACCTGACAGCGAGACTAGCCATTTCCAACTCCCCGGGAGTATGGCGAAGCCACGACTTCCCTCGTGGTCGACCCATCTCCCTCCCGTGAGACTATCCTCTCACTAACAGCCGGCAAAGAGAGGCGGCTACGCTACATCTCCGGGGCGATAGGGTACATCAGCTTGCTCGGACCCATGATACCAGCATGTAGTACGGTACGTTCAAACTTGTTCAACTAAGCCGACAACGGTACGGTCCTTGACCGACACGGACGGGGCTACCACCTTGCAAGACCTCATCTCCGTCTTGCCCTTTCTCCTATGGGGCCCGTCCGGTCTCGGCTTATTAACATCTTTACTTCACTCTCCTCTTTTCTCTTATCAAAACCTCTTGGCAACAATAAACCAACCATTACCCTATATCTCGCGAGTAGTGTCACCACCACTCGACTTCTACCGATGCCCTATGAGATAAGCTTAGCAGTTATCGAACTCGATTGAGCTACCTGTACCAAGTATAGCATAAACAAATGGAACCTATCTCATGCATCTAGGGTATCAAGCAACTCCTATAACTTAATACACAATCACGACTCATTACTGTGATAAAAGAAAAGACTTTAAAACATAGGTGGGATGCACCGGGCTTGCCTTAATTCCGATCGGAGTTAGCTTCCTCGGCGTGTTCGGTCGACTTCGACGTTCCCGCTTCTCGTCTCGAACTCGGACGGGACTTCGATCACGCCATGACCTAGGTCGACCAACAATACGTCGCGAATTACAACCATGCATGCATGAAAGTACATGATATGATCATGCAAGGGTTTCCTTAAATACGTTCATCAACTAATAATTATCGATTCACTATATTAAGTAATTAACACTAACAATTAACGATTAATCCTGCTCGTTAATTAATACTTAATCTTGGTCACTAATTAACAGCGAATCTTGCTTATTAATTAACAAATACTTATGCTCATTGATTAACCATTAATCACTATTAGTTAATCAATGATAGGTATTAACACCTAGAGTATTAAGCTGGGATCACATGAAATGACGGTGTTTATGTTGAATTTTGGAAAACAGTTTTCACAAACACTTTCGTCTGCAGTATCTCTAATTTTTAAGGAAATTTATTTTTCAAAATCAATTAATAATTAGCATAAAATAATAGATTTTCTTAACTAAAGAAAAGGACTTAATTAAACTATGAAATTATAATTTCTCAAAATAGATATTTGAATACATAATCAAATAGAGAATAACTTTATGAATCTAATGAACTTTGTTTGGCATTTTTCTGAATTTGGATGAATATTCTACGAATATTTGAAATTTGAATAAATCGGAAATTGACTAAATGGGCAAACGAGTGCTTATACCAGGTGTGGGCCGAATCTGCTCGGCCCACGGGCGGGGCGGCCCAAGACTCGTGCGCGCGGCCCGGACACTGTGCGCGGCCCAAGCCGAGCTCGGTTCGGCCGGACATGGCGGGTGGCGGCCGGACTCAGGCGGCGGCTCGTCGGATTTGGCCGGCCGGCGACCAAAGACGACGGGAATGCCCCTACATGACCTCCACGACCTGGGGAACCGAATAAGAGGGCTGCCGACACCGGAGGCGGACCGGAGAGGTACCGGCGGCGAGGGTGTAGAGAGGAGCACCTTCGGTGGCGGCTAGAGCTCACCCCGCTTGACCAAATTTCGAACCGTTTCTTGCGGAAGCTTCACAGGACCATGAGCAAGAGCGGCACGTAGTTGGTTGAGCTCGGGGATGGCCGGAGGATGGAGCTCAACGGCGAGCTGCGGACGGTGGTGAACGGAAGGGGAGAAGACGACCGAATTGAGGATGACATGTGCACCAAAATTCATCCTTGAGCTATCCGAGGGATAGAGGAACAAGTCACGCATTCTCGGGAAGAGAGGAAAGGCGACATGGCTCACCGGAGATGAGGAATTTGGAAGAATCGCCATGGACACCCATGGTGACCTCCGAGGAGAAGAACGTCTCGATCTCGGGTGCTAGGGCGGGAGAACTCGATTGGATGGCGGGATGAGGTGCGGAACTCGGTTGTGGATCGCTTGAGTGTAGCGGCTCGCCGGGGACGGTCCGAGGCGGCCGGGCGACGGGGACCGAAGGGGCGGACGGGGTGCTCGGGTGCTGCGGTGCGGGTCCGGAAATAGAAGAAGAAGAACTCGGCTCCGGTTTTTATCCTGGCGAATGGAGCGTTGAGGTGGCGCCGAAGCCGCTGCGTGTCACCGACGAGAGGAGGGGCGTGCGGCCGAGAGGCCAGCGCAGCTCGGGGAAAGAGGCGGTGCCTGGAGTCGGTTCGGGGAAGAAGAGAAGAGATTGGCATCCGGCTTAGTTTGCGATTGTTGCAAAAAGCGCCCTGCGTTTTTCATTAATTGAAAAGCATACTTCCGAGCTCGGAAAAAATTCCAAAAATTCCGGGGTTGTGAATGAACACATTTTAAATCTTTTTCCTTAAGGGTCGAAGTTCAAAATCCAAATAAATTTTGGATTAAAAAAATTTTCAAGTTGAAATTAAAAAGAGGATTTTTCATTATTTCTTGTAGACCTTTTTACAAAATAAAATAATTTCATATTAATTCCATAAATCTCTTATTTTTATGTTTAATCAACAAAAAAGGTTAAACTCCAAAATTTCTTTTATTTAATTTCCTCTTTTAAGAACTTAATTTTAACTTAGGTTAAATTCATTATTTTATGTGCATTTTTACACCAAATGAAATAGTTTTAAAAAAGCAAACATGATGACATGACCATGAATGCCATGCAATGCACTTCGATTGTTAGGGTTGTTACAAGCCGAGCCCATCGTACATGACGATCCTCATCTTTCACGGCGTCGGGATCCGTTCCCACTGGAGGGAATCATCCTCGGGACAAAGCTCCTCCTCCGGGAAGCTACTGTACAAGTCGTGGAAGTACAACTCAGGTCCTGAAAACATAACGAGCAAACCCCGAGTATTCTAATACTCAGCAAGACCGACTAGTCAACGGGCATGCTAAGGTCGACGCCTAGTATGCAAGGCTTTACGGCTGTGGAGTTGACTCTCTTGCGACAAACAGCACTAATGGTTGATCCTTACTTTCAAATTTTAGCTCAAAATTAAGTTTATTAGAAACCAATGTTTGCTGTCTACAACTACGGCAATCAAGTTTTCAAGCAAAGATTAACTCCGACCAACGAGTCTTTCATCTCTCATCTTCATCTTTCAGTTGATTAATTACGATGTGATGAGCTAAACAAGCGGTACTCATTACTGCCGGGGAGAACGATTCGAATCGATTTTATACCAGCTGGCAAAACCCGATCGCACGAGCAGCTGGTCACGGTTACAGACCCAGCGTGACGCGCTCACGACGCAGATGCAGCACACGTGGCGAGCTAGCAGGAGTGACCGCACAGCGTAACCATGCTGTGGAGACCCCGATCGAGATCAAGAACTAGATGCAGCAGCTCGAGGAGTTGTACGACGGACTGGTCGAGGCGCACCACGCGCTGTTGCACGACCACGACGAGCTGCTCGGGCAGTTCCAGCAGCTACAGCAGCAACGGCAGCACCGGGGTCCACCCGACGATGCCGAGGAGATCTCTAGTGTGGACTACGAGGCACCACCGACCCCACCGGATAAGGACGTCGAGTCAAACGCCGACAGCCACGCGCCGCTAGCTTAGCCGGTGTTAGCTTAGTGCTGATGTAGGATAGTAGGCAGGAGTAGGATGGTAGTCATATTTTGCTGACGTAGGTCGACTGTAGCATAGGGTAGTAGCAGATGTTGGTAATGTGGCGAGTGTACGGGAAAGTTGAGTCAGATGTATCCAAACAAATAATGTATGAAGGAAATGTGGTAGTGTATAATATATCGATGCAATTGTTAGTGTAGTATAAAAGAGTTTTCTGAAATATCTGTATTGTTTTCTGCCTGTGTTTGATATGCTCAATTCTCCACGAGAGATGGACAGCACGAGTAACGTCGTCGGTGGCGTGAGAGGACGGAGGGAGGATGTTCGTATAGCGAAGTTGGAGAGACAACTGCAGGAAAAGGAGGAGTTGTTAGCGATTAGAGAGGCGCTATTGTTAAATAAGGAGGAGCAGATTCAATTCAAGGATCAACAAGCGGCAACCGCAAACGCCCGATTCATCGGTTAGAGCGAGATTTACTCCAAGCACACAATGCGTTACTCGAATGAAGAAATTGGATAGCAACCTCCCGAGAATGAACCGAAGTGCGGGAGAACCCCGTAGCGGATGAATCGAAGAAGAAGAAGAGGAGGATCCTGAAGAAATAATGGATGTGGACTCGGTAATAGACTTTACGAAGATTCCACGACTAGAGGATGCAGAATCCGAGACAGGAAGTTCCAAGAGCCAGGAAGTGACGTCCAGGATTCGCGAAGAAGAATAGAGTAGTAGCTAGTAACGAGTGAGGAAGCTAGTATGTAATATAGGTAGAAGTTAAATAACGAGCGTGGTGTAGCCATGCACGAGTGTCGCAATAAGAATCTTTATAATTGGATGTCCGAATATGTGCTTATGGATTTGGTGGTTGTTATAATAAGACTGTTGTTGCATACAAGTTATTTTTGGAAATTTCTCATCCCTGTATTCCTGTTCCTTCCATAAATATGTTGGAATTGAGATGTCTAACGTAAATTTTTCTTGGACAGAATGGTTGGAACAAGGAGACGTGATGAGCTGGAAAGTTCTCGGCGAGGGCGGAAACGCCACCACCACCCCCAACATTGGCACGAGGCTATCGCAGGTGTGCTCGGATTCTCGCGCGGAGCTGCGAGAATTATTGGAGCAGCTAGTCCGGAACACCGCTCCACAGGGAGGTCACCAAGGTCGGAATGCACCAGAAGAAAGGGTGACTTTATCGGATTTCTTATCAGTTCGCGCCCCGATCTTCTCGGATGCGGGTGAACCATTGGAGGTTGATCATTGGCTCCACACAATTGAGTCGAAGCTGGAGTTGTTTCCGTGTACCGATCACCGGAAGACTCTTTTCGCTTCCCAGCAACTACAAGGGTTTGTTGGAGCATGGTGGGCCAATTACAAGGCGATGTTTCCTCCAGGACATCGGATTTCTTGGGCCGAGTTTACTAAAGCCTTCAGGGAGCACCACATTCCGGAAGGGTTGATGGATCGGAAGAGGAAAGAATTTCTGTCGTCGAAGCGAGGTGATATGACTGTGCATACCTACTCCAAGGTATTCAACCGTCTTGCTCAATATGCACCCGAGCATGTGGACATCGATGCCAAGAAGAAGAATATATTCAAGGAAGGGCTGAGTACCAAGCTGTAGTCACTCGTTGGTGCTGAACAAGACGAGATAGCTTCAACGATTTTGTAAGTGATGCTATCTCTTTGGAAGATTCTATCCGCCTTCATCAAGCGGAAAGGAGCAAGAAGAGGCCAACCGCTGGACAGGGGAGTGGGGGACCATCAAAGTACAGGCTGGTGTACACCGCACCATCAGGTCAGCGATATCAGCATATGCCCTCTCGTCCAAATAATTATCGACAGACCTCAGCAGCCACAACAATCTCAGCAGCAGCGATCAAATCAATATCGTCCGCCTTATCGGCAGCAGAATGCTCGGAACTCTCCACCGGTGAATCTAGCACCACAGCAGAATGGACCGCCATGTTTCAATTGTGGCCATCCAAGACATTTCTACCGCAGTTGTCTATATCTACAGAAAGCTTCTTATGCACCACGACCGCAAGGACAACCGCAGAATCAGCCAAGGACTCCGGCCAAGAGTACTCAAGTAAAAACTGGCCGTGCGAACTTTACCACGGCCGAGGAATTACCACAGGGAGGACAAATCCTAGCGGGTATGTTTTCTATCGCTGATCATCCTGCTATGGTTTTATTTGATTCGTGATCCACGCATAATTTCATCAGCAAGTCATATGTTGCAAAGCATCGCATCATGCCATCCAAGTTGCTATGTGCACATCTTATTTCAACACCTGGGGGTAAAATCCTTACCAATGAAGCAGCTTGTGACATCCCATGTCACGATTAAGGCTAATCATGCAGTTAGTACCCTAATCACATCCCTAATTAGGCACTAATGAGAATCACCCAAGGGGAGAGAAGAAAAATAAAAAGAGAAAAAGGAAAAAACCTAACTAAAACCCTAGCCCTAACCAACCCCTAAGGGAAGTGCAAAAATTATAAAGACCCTACCCCTATATTTTTGCACCACTGCATTGCTCATGTAAAAAGATGAATTTACAGTATTTTTACAAAATTTTGAACAAAGTTTTGAATGCTTAAAAATTCAATTTCAAATCTGAAACACTATTACTTGTGAATTTTGTATGAATTTTTGAAAGCAAGTTTAGAACTTCAAATTAAAAGATGGAAATTCAAGCACATCGTGATGAAGCTCTACATATTTTTATTTCAAAGTTTAGAGCATCCGAAGTACGAATTTTAGTCAAAGTTTCAAACCCCAAATTCAAAAATTGAAATTCACCCTCAAGCTACGGGGACCGACGGGCAATGGCACCGTGCCCGCCGGTCCGCCGCCTCCCGCGCCTGCCCCGGCACGCGCGCGTCTGCTCCCTCCCCGTCCCGTCACTCCCCACACCCCAATGTGCCCCCAACCACCTGTACCCGGCGCCCAATCGAGCGAGCGGCGGAGATAATGGCGCCGCCGGCCGCCCGGTCCTCCCTCTGCCGCCTCCCCTCTAAACAAAGGTTGGACGCTCCCCCTGCCTCACAAACAACTCCCCCACACCTCCGTCCAGCGCCCCACACCATCGCCCCAGCAGCACCCTCTCCCAACACGCGCCGGAGCGGAAAAATTGGGCCGCCGCCACCATGAACGCCGGCCCGAGCTTTTCCGCATAGGCAAGCACCCTCGTCCCTCTTCTTTCCCTCAAGCCGGTGCGTAAGCCCTCCACCCTCCCTCACGTTGGGACTCACCTTTGTGCAGGTTCCGCCACGAAATTTGGAGGAATTTGTACTTGCCGCCGCCGCCGTCGACGCCGGCCTCCGTCGAGCCCTCACCTCCGGTCCTCTTCCTCGCCGCCCAAGCCAACGCCGTTGTTCCCCAAGGTGAGGCGGAGCTTTGCCCCAAACGCGAACCCCCTCGTCCCCTGTGCAGCACGAGCGGTGGTGCCGAAGCCGGCCCCGTCCGCCGCGCCGTGGCCACCGGCGTCCGGCCGCCGCGCGGCCCCGGCCTACCCATGGGCGTGTTTCCCACGCCACGCCGTGCGGGTTGGACCCCCTCCCGTCCTCCCAAACCCACCGCAGCGCCCTAGGGTGCCAACGCCGGCGAGCTCGGGGCGCGTCCGGCGAGGTCCCGCCGCGCGGGCCCGGCCCCATTTAAAAAACTACCCCGTGGCAGAATCGTAATTAGATCCGAACTTCTTTCAAATTTGAAAAATTCATATCTCGTGTTTGAAACGTCCAAAAATTACAAACTAAAATGTTTTGGAAACTAGAAGATCTGTACTTTCATAAAAGTAACATGAGCTTGCCAGATTCGAATGTTTTCATATTTTTACAAAAATGACAAAAGTCAACCCCTGAAAACTTAACTAAGGCATAACTTTAAAACTATGGATCCAAAATTAATGCCACCTGGCCAAAACCTTCACCTAAACATACTTGAATTTCTGGCACTGAAAGCTCTGTATTTGATTTTTAGTTAAATCTGTGTAAATTATTTTTGCATGAAACTTGGTAATTCATTCCCTCCCGGTACTCGTGCATGTGTAACAAAGTCCATGTTAATTTGTGAGCATGTTTAATAATATTTCTTGCAAACCCTAGATCTAAATCCATAAAGGGGTATTTTCAGCACATGTGTAATTGACTTTATATTGCTAAAAGTTTATGTATTTTCCACTAATCACCATGCCCCCTAGCACTTCATGGCAGGATTAGTAAAGGGGTTGCGTGCATTTCACGTATGTGTTAAATTTTGAGACCAAGTTCTTGTTTTAAAATGCAATCGTCATCGCATGTGATAATAGGCTTTAAGCGATAAATTTCATCGAGTTGCATGCAACTTGCTAATCCTTAGTTTCTCAACCTACATGAAACACAGCACTCATTCCCATGTTTTAAGTCCTTGTTCATGTATTAGTAGGGTTATGCTTGTGTATGTAATTAATTTCTCGTAAATGGAACAAGAGTTATAGTCATGCTTATTAGGGTTTGATTGAACAAAGCTTTTTGTTAAATTCGTTCATGTGCATCTTTACAAAAACAGCACACATGCATTGCCATCCTCATCGACCTTGTATTCATGTCACTTATGCATTGCATTTCATCTTATAGGTGACGACGTCGAATTGATTCCGTCGGAAGAGACGGTTGCAACGCTCAACGCTTGTGAGGCTAGTGCTAACTTCGATCACTCCCAAGGCAAGCCCCGGTGCATTCCTATTATTTTGAAATGTCTTTCTTTATCACTCTATTAAGGATGATGAATGTGCATTTAAGTTTTAGGCGTTGATTGGAAATCCACGTGCATAAATCCCTATATGTCCAATGCAGAGTAGGTGTCATATCTCCGATAGAAATGCTATGCTAGGCTTATGGAGTCAACGATAGAATGGGGAATCTCACCTATGGCTATGATTTAATTTGAACATGATGAATTTGGTTAAAAATGAGAACACCCCATTGTGGCTCCGCGAACAAGTTTGAGTTGTGTACCACTTGCATACCTTTCTTATGGGGATTGGTAAACCTATGTAGCTTGTAAGTTGTAAAGTGAGCCGGATATCTCACCGACCCGGAGGTGATGTGTTTGGCACGGTGGTTGCACGGGTTGAGGACCGTTGGAGTGTACATGGGTTAAGCCTTGGGCGCGTTGTTGAACGGTCGCAAGGGGACGTGTACTCGTGGTCGGTGGCCCCGTGTTTTACTTTATGATGAACTCGCGAACGGTGGCCATACGTGTTCTTAAATGATGCGTATGTCGTGCATTTGGGTTCTTTCCTGCAGGATTAATAATTCGATAATTATCGCCGTTTCCTCTCGGTTAATGAGTACCACTTGATTCGAGCAGTTCGCAATGTGTAGTAATGGAAGGAGATTGGATAGCTTGCTGTTTTATACTCGATATAATTTTGTATTGCAACTCTTGTATGGCTAGTATGCTCACTAAAGTTTCCTTTATGCAATAACCCTATTAATTTGGCTAAGTCATAAAAGTTGCCAACCTAATTAGCATAGGTGCTATTTATGCAAAATGCCAAGTTAAGCCGGTCAAGCCCCATGCATCTAGGAGTCGGTCTTAGAAGGCCAATTTGACGGGTAAGACTTGCGGAGTATGTTAGATACTCGAGGCTTTGCCACTACATGTTTATCTACGGGTTTCCCGCAAGCCGGGTTTTGTGATTGTTGTGGTAAGGTGGTTTGGGATGGAGAAGAGCCGAAAGAGTGGACCATTGAATGGGTCCCTAGCTCTCCGACCCATGATGAGTGAGCCATGGCCTAGGCCGGCATGGTTCACTTAAGTTATCTATGTATCGTCGAGTTGCTTATTTCGCTTCCGCATTTTAAGTTGAACAAAGACCATGGTTATGTAATTTAAATTTTGAACCTAATGTATCTTTTATTTCGAACTCTATGTTGTAATCAAGACTTAATTATGTAACCTTGCAAATCGTGTATGTTTGTTAATGTGATGCTATGTATCCGTACCACAACTGCCAATATGCTATTAAAATTGGGTAGCAAGGTTTATTCCACTTCGTTAATCATATTGGATGGGCAAGGGTTAGATGCAATTATTGGCATGCAATGGATGGATTTCCATAAGGCGATGCTTGGATATAGCATCTCGAGCCGTATATTTGAACTCACTAGTTCATGGTCGAGATTGCTTACTTTTAACTCGTCCTCGGACTATTCCGCCAATGGTTAATAAGATTATAAGTAAAAGTCCGGAGGATATACCAGTAGCCTGCGAATACCGGATGTCTTTCCGGACGACTTACCGGGACTACCGCCGGATCGAGCGAGTAGAGTTTAAGATAGAGCTACAGCACTGGAACAGCACCAATATCAAGGAGACCATATCGGATGCCACCAAATGAGCTAGCAGAATTGAAGGTGCAATTAAAGGAACTCCTGGATAAAGGGTATATTCGCCCAAGTTCGTCACCATGGGGATGCCCGACCTTGTTCGTGAAGAAAAAGGACAAGACCTTAAGGCTATGTGTGGATTATAGGCCTTTGAATTCAGTTACCATCAAGAATAAGTACCCTCTTCCGAGGATTGATATCTTGTTTGATCAATTGATGGGAGCAAAGGTTTTCTCTAAGATAGATCTTCGCCGAGGATATCATCGGATTAAGATAAGAGCTGAAGATATACCGAAGACAGCATTTTCCACCGAGATATGGACTTTATGAATACTTGGTGATGTCTTTTGGATTGACCAATGCACCAGCACACTTCATGTACCTCATGAACTCGGTATTCATGCCCGAGCTGGACAAGTTTGTCGTGGTATTCATAGACGACATCTTGATCTATTCCAAGTCGGAAGAGGAACATGACAATCACTTAAGGATTGTGTTGCAACGTCTAAGGGATCATCAGCTATATGCCAAGTTTAGTAAGTGTGAATTTTGGTTAAAGGAAGTGCCGTTCCTAGGGCACGTGATATCAGCCGAAGGAGTAGCCGTTGACCCAAGCAAAGTTCAAGAAGTGTTGGATTGGAAGCCACCGAAGTCGGTCTCACAAATCGGGAGTTTCTAGGGACTCGGCTGGTTACTACGGAAGATTTATCCCAAACTTCTCCAAGACTGCCAAGCCAATGACCAAACTGTTGGAAAAAGATACGAAGTATGAATGGAGCAAGGATTGCGAGGAAGCTTTCCGGACACTCGAAGAGGTTACCGACAACGAGCACTAGTGCTCGCTCTACCGGATCCGACAAAGCCTTTCGATGTGTACTTGTGATGCATCGGAGAACAGGACTCGGATGTGTTCTAATGTAGGAAGGTCGAGTGATTGCCTATGCCTCTCGACAACTTAGGCGTCATGAGGAACACTATCCCACGCATGACCTGGAATTAGCCGCGGTGGTTCTTGCATCGAAGAGTTGGAGACACTATCTCTTAGGTAATTTGGTACACTTGTATACCGACCACACGAGTCTCAAGTACATCTTCACTCAAGCAGATCTGAATATGCATCAACGAAGATGGCTAGAGTTAATAAAGGATTATGAGCTTGAGATTCACTATCACCCGGGCAAAGCAAACGTAGTAGCCGATGCTTTGAGTCGCAAGGTGCATTGCAGTAATCTCATGGCTCAACTCTTCCTTCAAGCACCTCCACAAGAATGTGATGAGCCTAATCTCCGGATTCTACCATATGGAGCATTGACGAACTTAGCTCTTATCCCTACCATTCGTGAAGAAGTGGTAGCAGCTCAACGGAAAAGTGCTGGTATGGAACACATTAGGAGACGACTCAAGAATGGTGAAGTTAAATGTTTTAGAGAAGATGATGAAGGAGTTATTTGGTTCAAGAATCGACTAGTAGTGCCAAAGGATTTATCACTTCGCAAGAAGATAATGGATGAAGCCCATACGTCCAAGTATTCTATTCATCGTGGAACCAACAAGATGTATCAAGATTTGAAGCAAAGATTTTGGTGGACACACATGAAGCGGGAAATAGCCAAGTATGTTAATGAGTGTGATGTCCGTCGACGAGTCAAAGCAGAGCACTTAAAGCAAGCGGGTTCATTGCAACCTTTGAGTATTCCCTGAATGGAAGTGGGAAGACGTCAGCATGGATTTCATTGTTGGGTTACCGTTAAGCCCACGAAAACACGATTCCATATGGGTTATTGTGGATAGATTGACTAAGTCAGCTCACTTCGTACCGGTACATACTCGGTACACCGCCGAGAAATATGCAGAGCTGTACATCGCTCGCATTCTCTCGTCCGCATGGAGAGCCGCAGACCGTTATCTCGGATCGAGGAACACAGTTTGTCTCCAGATTTTGGGAGCAATTACATGAATCATTGGGACCAAGATTGATTCGAAGCTCAACTTATCATCCTCAAACAGATGGATAGACAGAAAGGATCAATCGAGTATCTCGAGGATATGCTTCGAGCATGTGTCTTGACATATGGCAAGGATTGGGAGAAATGTTTACCACTGGCGAGTTCTCATACACAACGAGTTACCAAGAGAGCGCCGGAATGTCACCGTTCCAAGCTCTATATGGACGTAGTTGTCGCACACCTTTGAATTGGTCCGAAAGTGGAGAAAGAGTAATCTTCGGACCTGACTTGGTAAAAGATGCGAGAGGAGCAAGTACGTCTCATTCAACAGAACCTCAAGAGAGCTAAGTCTATCTTCAAGTATCTCCTACCAAAGGTGTTCAACGGTTCGGAATTAAGGGCAAGTTAACTCCACGGTACAACGGACCTTTTCCAATCCAAGAGAGATGTGGAGCGGTGGCATATCGTTTGGAATTGCCAAGCACATTTATCGGGAATCCACAATGTGTTCCACGTGTCCCAACCGAAGAAGTGTCCGAAACCACCGGTAGACATACCGACAGCGGATGTGGAACAGATTACAGCTAGACTTGACGTATGACGAATGTCCAATCAAAGTTCTCGACACCAAGGATCGAGTGACTCGACATCGAACCATCAAGTTCTACAAGATTCAGTGGAGCAATCACTCGAAGCTGAAGCTACTTGGGAACAAGAAGAGTTTCTTCGATCCAACAACCCAGAGTTCTTTAGTACCCTCGTCTAGTCGTTCCGATCGTGAATCTCGGGGCGAGATTCCTGTAAGGGGGAGGGCTCTAACAACCCTAATAATAAAAGTGCATTTCATGTCATTCATGATCATGTCATCATGTTCCATTTGTGAAACAAATTAATTTTTGTTAAGAATGCACATAAAATAACAATTTAACCAAGTAAAGTAAGTTCTTAAAAAGAATTTAAATAAAAGTAAATTATGGGTTTATCATTTTCTACTGATCAAACATAAGAATAAAAGATTTATGGAGTTGCTACAAAATTATTTTCTTTTGTACAATTGTCTACAAGAAATAAGTAAAGCTTTCCTTTTTAATTTAAACATGAATTTTTCATCTCGGAAAATATTGGGAAATTGAACTTGGACTTAAAAGGAAAAGTATTTGAAATAATTTCATTAGCAACCCTGAATTGTTAACCAAGTGAAAGATGAAGAAGAGAGACGAAAGAGCTGTTGGTCGGAGATAATCTTTTCTTGTAAACTTGATTGCAGTAGTTATAGCCTGCAAACAGTGGTGAGATAATAAACTCAATATGGAGCTAAAAATTGAAAGTAAGGATCCACCATTAGCGCTATTTTCGCAAGAAAGTCAACCCCACAGCCCTAAAGCCTTTGCATACAAGGCGTCGGCCTTAGCGTGCCTGTTGACGGGTCAGTCTTGCCGAGTATTAAAATACTCGGGGTTTGTGCGTTATGATTTCAGGCCATGAGTCGTACTACCACGACTCGTACGGTAGCTTCCTGGAGGAGGAGTAGTGCCTCGAGGATGGTTCCCTCCAGTGGAAACGGATCCCGACGCCGTGAAGGATGAGGATCGTGATGTACGACGGGCTCAGTACATCACGTTAGTCGTCCTAGGTGGTCTTTTGTCTGTAAAAGGAATAAGTTCCGCTGCCGGACTCGTAGTGTTCAAACTTCGGTATACAATGTTTGTATTTCGAAAACTTGGTTTTATTATACCATGATGTATATATTCGGCTTTTATGAAATGATGAACTGTTGTAACTCGCGTCGTCGAGTGTCCCCCTGTGCCAACTCCTCGGGTGTCCCGAAACGGATGTCACAGTTGGTACCAGAAGCAGTTCAGGGGCAACAAGTACATTGTTCACAAGCTCGTTTTCAAAACTTAACACATTTCGAGTACGAGAGAGTAGGAGCCCTATAAGGATGTAGAATAGTTAGATTTTTCCTAACCGTTCGACGTTCGGGATATGGGTAGTTGCTAACTATCCGTTGTAGTTTCGTGTACTTATAGTTCGTATAGTTAGTCCGTCGAACATGCATCATATCATATTGAGTGCTATAATAAAAAGCTGGGAATAGGCTTAGCTTGTCACGTAGTACTTTGATAGGTCTGTCTTTTCGTTTTCTTACTGTGGGAAGAAGTGTTTAACTCGTTCAAACATGTTCCCTGTAGATGCCGATGCCGCGGGTTAGGAAGCGTGTTCGTGGGGAGGAGGACACCCGGGCTGCACGTGCCACCGAGCTTGAGCAAAGGACCCACCACCTGGACGCGTAGGTGCAGAGTCGGGACCGTCGGATAGCTGCTTGGAAGAACCGATTCCGTGTGGATTGCCGGGAGATCCGCAAGTCTTACGTGCGGATCGCAGAGCTTGAGGAGCACTTGGTGGAGGTCACTAAGGACCGTGACGGGTTTCACGGGATGTTGATTGCACTTGGATGAGCAGTTGGTCGGGGTTACCGCCTAGCGTGACGCAGCTCGCGATGCGGACGCAGCACACCTAACGGAGTTGGCAGAAGTGACTGCACAGCGTAACCACGCGGTGGAGACCACGATCGAGATAGAGAACCGGATGCGGGAGCTCGAGGCGATGTACGACGGACTGGCCGAGGCGCACCACGAGTTGTTGCACGACTACGACCAGCTGTTTGAACAGTTCCAGCAGCCACAGCAGCCTCGGCGAGTAGCGGTCGAACCAGTATCGTCCGCCATACCAGCAACAGAGTGCTCCAAATCCTCGACCAGGTGAATCAAGCACCTCGACAAAATGGGCCGCCATGTTTCAATTGTGGCCGTCCGGGTCATTTCTATCACAGTTGTCCCTACTAGTATAAGGCTTCTTATGCACCACGCCCACAAGGACAAATGCGAGAACTAGCCGAGGAATCAAGTCAAGAACACTCAAGTGAAAACGGGTCGTGCTAACGTCACTACGACCGAAGAATTACCGGAAGGAGGACAAATCCTAGCGGGTATGTTTTCTATAGCTGATCATCCTGCTATGGTTTTATTTTATTCGGGAGCCACTCATAATTTCATCAGCAAAGCATATGTTTCAAAGCATCGCCTCATGCCATCCAAGTTGTTATGTGTGTCACACCCCTATCCCGAAAGATAGTTAAGTGTGGTACGGATCGCCTTGGGAGATGATTGACGAAGCAACCATACATAGCATCACATTAACAAACATACACGATTTGCAAGGCTACATAATTAAGTCTTGATTACAACATAGAGTTCGAATAAAAGATACATTAGGTTCGAGATTAAGTCTTACATAACCATGGTCTTTGTTCGAATTTAAAGTGCGGAAGCGAAATACAACTCGACGATACATAGATAACTTAAAGGAACCATGCCGGCCTAGGCCATGGCTCACTCATCGTGGGTCGGAGAGCTCGGAACCCATTCAAGGGTCCACTCTTTGGGCTCTTCTCCGTCCCAAACCACCTTACCACAACAATCACGTAAACCGGCTTGCGGGAAACCCGTAAGTCAACATGTAGTGGCAAAGCCTCGAGTATCTAACATACTCCGCAAGTCTTACCCGTCAAATTGGTCATCTAAGACCGACTCCTAGATGCATGGGGCTTGACCGGTTTAACTTGGCATTTTTGCATAAATAGCACCTACGCTAATTAGGTTGGCACATTTAATGCTTAGCCAAATTAATAGGGTTGTTGCATAAGAGGAACTTTAGTGAGCATACTAGCAAGACAATAGTTTGCAATACAATTTAATATCAATATAAAACAGCAAGCTATTCAATCTCTTTCCATTACTACACATTGCGAACTGCTCGAATCAAGTGGTACTCATTAGCCGAGAGGAAACGGCGATAATTATCGAATTATTAATCCTGCAGGAGAGAACCCAAATGCACGACATACGCATCATTTAAGAACACGTATGGCCACCGTTCGCGAGTTCATCGTAAAGTAAAACACGGGGCCACCGACCCCGAGTACACGTCCCCTTGCGACCGTTCAACAACGCGCCCAAGGCTTAACCCATGTACTCTCCAACGGTCCTCAACCCGTGCAACCACCGTGCCAAACACATCACCTCCGGGTCGGTGAGATATCCGGCTCACTTTACAACTCACAAGCTACATAGGTTTACCAATCCCCATAAGAAAGGTATGCAAGTGGTACACAACTCAAACTTGTTCGCGGAGCCACAATGGGGTGTTCTCAATTTTAACCACATTTCATCATGTTCACATTTAATCATAAGCCATGAGTGAGATCCCCAATCTATCGTTGACTCCATAAACATAGCATAGCAATTCTAACGAGGATATGACACATAAGCGACATAGGACATATAGGAATTTATGCATGTGGATTTCCAATCAACTCCTAGAACTTAAATGCACATTCACCATCCTTAATATAGTGATAAAAGAAAGACATTTCGAAATAATAGGAATGCACCGGGGCTTGCCTTGAGAGTGATCGAAGTTAGTACTAGCTTCACAAGCGTTGAGCGTGGCAATAGCTTCTTCCGGCGGAGTCAATTCGGCGTCGTCACCTAAGGAATGAAATGCAATGCATAAGTAATATGCATACAAGGGTGATGAATAGGGTAATGCATGTGTGCTGTTTTGTAAAGATGCCCATGAACATATTAATCACAAGTTTGTTTGCTCAAACCCTAACAAGCATGACATGTCTCTTGTTTTATTTAAGTGGGGTCTAAAGACATGACAAGCATGGTCATACTAATGTAATGAGTAATGACTTGGTGCATAGACATGAGTGCTGTGGTTAGTGTAGGTTTAGCACTAATATTTTAGCAAGTTTTTATAGTGCAACACGAAGAAATCTAGGCCTATGCATTTTGACATCACATGCGATGACGATTCCCTTTTAGAATAGAAATTTGATTTCAAAATTCATACATAGGTGAAATACATAAAACCTTTTGACTAAACCTGCCATGGGGTGCTAAAGGACCTAATGAACAGTAGACTTTACATAAACATGCATGAACAGGATTTTTAATGACATAAAACCAATTATGTATGTGCTGAAAATGACCCTTTAGAAATTTAGATCTAGGGTTTGCAAAAATCATTACTTAACATGCTCAAAATTTATCATGGGATTTTCTACATGTGTACAGTACCAAAATGAAATTAATGGCCAAGTTTCATGCAAAAATAATTTATACAGAATTAATTAAAAATTAAATACAGAGAATGCAAGAAATGCAATAACTTGAAAAATATGAAATGAAATGCAGATCTTCCAGTGCCAAAAATTCATGTGTGTCAGGGTGAAGACTTTGGCCAAGTGGATTTTAATTTGGATCTATATTTTTAAAGTTATGGCTTAGTTAAGTTTTCAGGGGTTGACTTTTGTCATTTTTGTAAAAATGTGAAAATGACCAGATCTGAGGAGTTCATGTTACTTTTATGAAAGTACAGGTCTTCTAGTTTCCAAAACATTTTAGTTTGCAATTTTTGGACGATTCAAACGTTAGATATGAATTTTTCAAACTCAAACGAAGTTCGGACCTAATTACGAAAATGCCATCGAGTACATTTAAACGAGAGGGGGCGGCGCGGGCTCCGGCCGCGGTGGCCGGCGCCGGCGAGCTTCGCCACGGCGGCGCTACGGGGCAGCTCATGCTCCGTGCTTTGGGGGAAATGGTGCGCGTGCGACGGGGGACACGACGGTGGGGTCCACGGGGGCCCGCGGTGGCCGGAGGGGCGGCGCGGCGAGCGGCGGCGCCGGAGGAGCTCCGGTGGCGGTGCGCGTGCAGCTCGAGGGACGAGAGAGGGAGAGGTTTGGCCGGAGAGCATTACCAGCTGATGGGGAAGGGCGGCGTGGGGTCAGCCGGAGCGGGGCGGCCGGAGATGGGGTCTCGACGGAGAGGTGGCGGAGCGGGCGTTGCCGGCGGCGGTTTGCTCCAAAATCCCGACGACCTGGGGCGACGGAGTGAAGCGCGTCAAGGGGGAAGCTGGGGCATGAGCTCGCGCACGCAATGGCGAAGAAAGAGAGGCGAAATGGCTCACCTAGGCGGCGTGCGACGCGGGGAGCCCGGAGCGGCCATGGCGGCGGCGGCGGCGATTTCTCCGATTCACGCGCCGGCGAGGGGAGAGGGGGCGAGCTGGTAGTGCGGTGAGCTGGAGAGGGAGTGGGTGCAATGATTTGAGGCGATGGGAGGAGCGGGCTCGGCCTCTGCGGCACTTTTGAGGCGAGCGCGGCCGGACGGTGGGCGGCGGCCGAGCGGAGAGGAGTTAATCCCGGCGCCCTACTGTTGGCCGGCGGGTACCAAAACGGTTGGGAGCTGGCAGGGGTGGCGTGGCGACGGGACAGGGCGGGCACGCGCGCGGGCGGCGGCCAGGCTGGCCGGACCGGCGGTCCTCCGGTCGCCATTGCCCGGTGGGCAACCGTAGCTCGAGTTCCAAAAATTCAATTCAAAACTGTGGCTCGGTATTTTCACTAAAACTCATACTTCTGGTGCTCCAAAAATAAAACCAAAAATATGGGAATGTTCAGAATGATTCCCTTTAATTTTCATCTTTTAGTTTGAAGTTCTAAACTTGCTTCCAAAAATTCCTATAAAATTCACAAGTAGCAGTGTTTTAGATTTGAATTTGAATTTTTGGGCTTTCAAAACTTTGTTCAAAAATTTGGTAAAAATATTGTAAATTCATATTTTTACATGAGCAATCCAGTGGTGCAAAAATATGTGGGTAGTGTTTTTTGTAATTTTCGCATTTTGGTTAAGGCTAGGGTTTAGGAGTAGGTTTTTCCTTTTCCTATTTATTTTTCTTCTTTTCCTTTGGGTAATTAGGATTAGTACTTCCTTAGTGAGGTGATTAGGGTACTAACTACGGGATTAGCCTTAATCGTGACATGGGATGTCACAGCCCTCCCCCTTAAAGAAATTCTCGTCCCGAGAATCGCTACGAATTAAGGAGAGGGAGTGCGAAAAATTTACCGATTTGTGTGACGCGAGGAACTCGGGAAAATTCTTCTCTAGAAAATCCTCTTGTTCCCAAGTTGCTTCTTCTTCGGTGTGGTTACTCCATTGCACTTTGTAGAAGGTGATGGTGCGATTGCGAGTTACTCGGTCGCTTTGATCGATAATCCGGACGGGGTATTCGGGGTAGGAGAGGTCTTCTTCTAGTTGATCGGTGTCGGAAATGACCACATCTATCGGAGGCTTCAAACATTTCTTGAGTTGAGATACGTGGAACACGTTGTGCACACGAGCAAGACTTTCCGGTAGTTGCAATCGGTAAGCAACCGCGCTATGCTTTTCCACAATCGGATAGGGTCCGATATAGCGGGGTGCTAATTTTCCTTTAATTCCAAACCGAGATACGCCCTTATTCGGAGAGACACGAAGATAAACGTGATCTCCCTTCTCGAATTCCAAGGGGCGTCTCCTCTTGTTAGCGTAGCTCACTTGACGAGATTGTGCGGCTTTCATGTTGGCTTGAATTTGTCGAACCTTCTCTTCGGCTTGGGTGACAAGATCGGGACCAAACGTAGTTCTTTCTCCCGCTTCCGACCAATTTAAAGGTGTACGACAAGAGTGACCATACAACGCTTCAAACGGTGACATTCCCGAACTCTCTTGATAGCTATTGTTGTACGAGAATTCGGCGAACGGAAGACAATCATCCCAATTTCCTCTATTTTCCATAGCACATGCTCTCAAGATATCCTCCAAATATTGATTCAATCTTTCGGTTTGTCCATCCGTTTGCGGGTGATATGCGGAGCTTCTAATGAGGGTGGTACCAAGACAAGAATGCAATTGTTCCCAAAAGCGAGATACAAATTGCGGACCTCGATCGGAAACAATGGTTTTAGGCACTCCATGCAAACATAACACTCTTGAGATATATAGCTCGGCATATTTCTTGGTGTTGTAGGTGGTATGGACGGGGATGAAATGTGCGGACTTAGTTAACCTATCCACAATAACCCAAATTGAATCGTGCTTCTTTGATGTGAGAGGCAATCCAACTATAAAATCCATAGCAATGTCCTCCCACTTCCAAACGGGAATCTTCAATGGGTTCAATAATCCGGCTTTTCTCAAGTGGTCGGCTTTCACTCGTTGACAAGTATCACACTCGGCCACATACCGTGCAATCTCACGCTTCATGCGTGTCCACTAAAACTTTTCTCTTAGGCCGCGATACATCTTGTTGCTACCGGGGTGTATGGAGTATTTAGACAAATGTGCCTCGTCCATTATTTTCTTCCGTAATTCCATATCCTTCGGAACAACGAGACGTTGGTTGAACCATAATACACCATTGTCGTCTTGTCGGAAACATGTAGCTTCATCATTCTCAATCTTTTGCCGAATAAATTCCATACCTTCGTCCTTCTTTTGTGCCTCAATAATTTCCTCACGAAGGGTAGGAATGAGAGCTAGATTATATAGCGAACCATAGGGAATGACTCGAAGACTCGGTTCACTAGAATCTGAAATTTCCGAGTTTTCCTTAGAACAACCGGTAATATGATTGCATTGATCCTTGCGGCTCAAAGCGTCGGCAACCACATTAGCTTTACCCGGATGATAATGGATTTCCAACTCATAATCCTTGATTAATTCCAACCATCTACGTTGCCTCATATTCAACTCTTGTCGGGTGAAGATATATTTGAGACTCTTATGATCGGTGTAAAGATTGACAAGATTTCCAAGTAGATAATGCCTCCAAGTTTTCAAAGCAAGGACAACCGAGGCTAGCTCCAAATCGTGAGTGGGGTAATGTTGTTCATGCTTGCGAAGTTGACGAGAAGCATAAGCAATGACACGACCTTCTTGCATCAACACACATCCTAGACCGGTGCCGGACGCATCACAATACACGTCAAACGGCTTGGTGATGTCGGCTTGTGCTAACACCGGAGCGGATGTTAAATGCTTCTTGAGAGTTTGGAAGGCTTCTTCACATTCACGGCTCCGGAGGAGCTCCGGTGGCGGTGCGCGTGCAGCTCGAGGGACGAGAGAGGGAGAGGTTTGGCCGGAGAGCATTACCAGCTGATGGGGAAGGGCGGCGTGGGGTCAGCCGGAGCGGGGCGGCCGGAGATGGGGTCTCGACGGAGAGGTGGCGGAGCGGGCGTTGCCGGCGGCGGTTTGCTCCAAAATCCCGACGACCCGGGGCGACGGAGTGAAGCGCGTCAAGGGGGGAAGCTGGGGCATGAGCTCGCGCACGCAATGGCGAAGAAAGAGAGGCGAAATGGCTCACCTAGGCGGCGTGCGACGCGGGGAGCCCGAAGCGGCCATGGCGGCGGCGGCGGCGATTTCTCCGATTCACGCGCCGGCGAGGGGAGAGGGGGCGAGCTGGTAGTGCGGTGAGCTGGAGAGGGAGTGGGTGCAATGATTTGAGGCGATGGGAGGAGCGGGCTCGGCCTCTCGCGGCACTTTTGAGGCGAGCGCGGCCGGACGGTGGGCGGCGGCCGGAGCGGAGAGGAGTTAATCCCGACGCCCTACTTTTGGCCGGCGGGTACCAAAACGGTTGGGAGCTGGCAGGGGTGGCGTGGCGACGGGACAGGGCGGGCACGCGCGCGGGCGGCGGCCAGGCTGGCCGGACCGGCGGTCCTCCGGTCGCCATTGCCCAGTGGGCACCGTAGCTCGAGTTCCAAAAATTCAATTCAAAACTGTGGCTCGGTATTTTCACTAAAACTCATACTTCTGGTGCTCCAAAAATAAAACCAAAAATATGGGAATGTTCAGAATGATTCCCTTTAATTTTCATCTTTTAGTTTGAAGTTCTAAACTTGCTTCCAAAAATTCCTATAAAATTCACAAGTAGCAGTGTTTCAGATTTGAATTTGAATTTTTGGGCTTTCAAAACTTTGTTCAAAAATTTGGTAAAAATATTGTAAATTCATATTTTTACATGAGCAATCCAGTGGTGCAAAAATATGTGGGTAGTGTTTTTTGTAATTTTCGCATTTTGGTTAAGGCTAGGGTTTAGGAGTAGGTTTTTCCTTTTCCTATTTATTTTTCTTCTTTTCCTTTGGGTAATTAGGATTAGTACTTCCTTAGTGAGGTGATTAGGGTACTAACTACGGGATTAGCCTTAATCATGACATGGGATGTCACAATGTGGACATCTCATTTCAACACCTGGGGTAAAATCCTTACAAATAAAGCGGCTGGCAATATGCCATTAAAATTGGGTAGCAAAGTTTATTCCACTTCATTAATCACATTGGATGGGCAAGGGTTAGACGCAATTATTGGTATGCAATGGATGGATTTTCATAAGGCAGTACTTGATATAGCATCTCGAGCCGTCTATTTGAACTCTCTTGTCCATGGTCGAGATTGCTTGCTTTTAACTCTTTCCCAGTCTATCTTGCCAATGGTTAATAAGATTATACGTAAAAGTCTAGAGGATATACCAGTAGTCCGTGAGTATCCGGATGTTTTTCCAGTACGACTTACTAGGCCTACCGCCGGATCGAGCGGTAGAGTTTAAGATAGAGTTACAACCTGGAACAAGCACCAATATCAAGGAGGCCGTACCGGATGCCACCAAATGAACTAGTAGAGTTAAAGGTGCAATTAAAGGAGCTATTGGAAAAGGGGTATATTCGCCCAAGTTCGTCACCATGGGGATGCCCAGCTTTGTTCGTGAAGAAAAAGGATAAAACATTAAGACTGTGTGTGGATTATAGGCCTTTGAATGCAGTTACCATCAAGAACAAGTACCCTCTTCCTCGGATTGACATCTTGTTTGATCAATTGATGGGAGTAAAAGTCTTCTCTAAGATAGATCTTCGCTCAGGATATCATCGGATTAAGATCGGAGCCGAAGATATACCGAAGACAACATTTTCCACCGAGATATGGACTTTACGAATATTTGGTGATGTCTTTTGGATTGACCAATGCACCAGCACACTTTATGTACCTCATGAACTCGGTATTCATGCCAGAGCTGGACAAGTTTGTTGTGGTATTCATCGACGACATATTGATCTATTCCAAGTCAAAAGAGGAACATGCCAATCACTTGAGAATTGTATTGCAACGCCTAAGGGATCATCAGCTATATGCCAAGTTTAGCAAGTGTGAGTTTTGGTTAAAAGAGGTGCCTTTACTAGGGCACGTGATATCGATCGAAGGAGTGGTCTGTTGACCCGAGCAAGGTTCAAGAAGTGTTGGATTGAAAGCCACCGAAGTCAGTCACACAAATCGGGAGTTTCTTAGGACTCGGCCGGTTACTACGGAAGATTCATTCCAAACTTCTCCAAGATTGCCAAGCCCATGACCAAATTGTTGGAAAAGGATAAAAAGTACGAATGGAGTAAGGATTGTGAGAAAGCTTTCCGGACGCTGAAGAAATTGTCGACAACAAGCACCGGTGCTCGCTCAGCCGATTTGGCGAAGCCCTTTGATGTGTATTGTGATGCATCGAGAACTGGACTCGGATGTGTTCTAATGCAAGAAGGGCGAGTGACTCGCCTATGCATCTCGACAGCTTAGGAGTCATGAAGAATACTATCCCACACATGACCTGGAATTAGCAGCGAGTGGTTCTTGCATCGAAGAGCTGGAGACATTATCTCTTGGGAAATTTGGTACATATATACACGGACCACAAGAGTGTCAAGTACATCTTCACCCAGGCAGATCTGAATATGCGTCAACGAAGATGGCTAGAGTTAATCAAAGATTATGAAATTGAGATTCACTACCACCCAGTGCAAAGCAAATGTCGTAGCTGATGCTTTCGGTCGCAAGGTTCAGTGCAGCAACCTCACGGCTCAACTATTGACCCCGAGCACCTACACAGGAAAGTGGTGAGCCTAGTCTTCGGATTCTTCCGTATGGAGCCTTGACCAATTTGGCTCTTATTCCTACCATTCACGAAGAAGTGGTAGCAGCTCGGTGGAAAAATACCGGCATGGAGCACATTAGAAGACGACTCAAGAAGGGTGAAGTTAAATGCTTTAGAGAAGATGATGAAGGAGTTATTTGGTTCAAGAACCGACTAGTGGTGCCAAAGAACCTAGTACTTCGCAAGAAAATTTTGGATGAGCCTCATACATCTAAGTATTCAATTCATCCTGGAACCAACAAGATGTATCAAGATCTAAAGCGAAGATTTTGGTGGACACGAATGAAGCGGGAAATAGCCAAGTATTTTAATGAGTGTGATATCCGTCGACGTGTCAATGCAGAGCACTTGGAGCAAGCATGTCCACTCGCAACCCTTGAGTATTCCTGAATGGAAGTGGGAAGACATCAGCATGCATTTCATTGTTGGGTTACCATTAAGCCTACGTAAACACGATTCCATCCGGGTTATTGTGGATAGATTAACTAAGTCAGCTCACTTCATACCAGTGCGGACTCGGTACACCGTAGAAAAATATGCAGAACTATACATGTCCCGCATTCTCTGTCTACACGGAGTGCCAAAGTCCATTATCTCGGATCGAGGGACACGGTTTGTCTCCAGATTCTGGGAACAGCTTGCATGACTTACTAGGAACGAGGTTGATACGTAGCTCGACTTATCATCCTCAAATGGATGGACAGACAGAAAAGATCAATCGAGTACCTCAAAGATATGCTTCAAGCATGTGTCTTAACATATGGCAAAGATTGGGAAAAATGTTTACCACCGGTGTAACATCCTGGCCCAGGGCTTAATAGGATTGATAGAATACTCATGTCAACTAGTTGCAACTTCTTTTCCGGAAGCTCATCTCTAAAGAACTCTAAGGTTAAGCGTGCTTGGCTTGGAGCAATTTAGGGATGGGTGACCGACCGGAAGTGATTCCCGGGTGTGCATGAGTGAGGACAAAGTGCGCAGAAAAGACTAATGTTGGTCTGTGGGAAAATCTTGAAGGCCTATTAAGCTGCCGGGGTAAGCGGGCCCGGCCCAGAGTGGCGGGACGTTACAACCGGCAGAGTTCTCCTACAACAACAGCTACCAAGAGAGTGCCGGAATGTCACTGTTCCAAGCTCTATATGGACGTAGCTGTCGCACACCTTTGAATTGGTCTCGGAGTAGAGAAAGAGTAATTTTCGGACCTGATCTCGGTAAAAGATGCAGAGGAGCAAGTACGCCTCATTCAACAGAACCTCAAGAGAGCCAAATCTCGACGGATCGGTTATACGGATAAAAGACGTCGAGAGTTAGTGTTCAAGGTTGGATATCAAGTTTATCTCCGAGTATATCCTACCAAAGGTGTCCAACGATTTGGAATCAAAGGCAAGTTAGCTCCACGATAAATCGGACCTTTTCCAATCCAGGAAAGAAGTGGAGCCGTGGCACATCGTTTGGAGTTGCCAAGACACCTATCGGAAATTCATAATGTGTTCCACGTATCTCAATTGAGCCGTGGCATTATGTTTCCGCTGTATAATGTTTGTATTTCGAAAACCTAGTTGTATTATACCATGATGTATATATTCTGGCTTGTATGAAATGATGAACTGTTGTAAGTCGCGTCGTCGAGTGTCCCCCGTGCCGACTCCTGGGTGTCCCGGAAGGGATGTCACAAAGACCATCATCCCAATTTCCTCGATTTTCCATAGCACATGCTCTCAAGATATCCTCCAAATATTGATTGAACCTTTCGGTTTGTCCATCCGTTTGAGGGTGATAAGCGGAGCTTCTAATGAGAGTGGTACCAAGACAAGAATGCAATTACTCCCAAAAGCGAGATACAAATTGCGAACCTCGATCCGAAACAATGGTTTTGGGTACTCCATGCAAACATAACACTCTTGAGATGTATAACACGGCATACTTCTTGATATTGTAGGTAGTATGGATGGGGATGAAATGCGCGGATTTGGTTAATCTATCCCTAATAACCCAAATTCAATCATGCTTCTTTGATGTGAGAGGCAATCCAACGATAAAATCCATAGCAATGTCCTCCCACTTCCAAATGGCAACTTTCAATGGGTTCAATAATTTGGCTTTTCTCAAGTGATCGGCTTTCACTCGTTGACAAGTATCACACTCGGCCACATACCGTGCAATCTCACGCTTCATGCGTGTCCACCAAAACTTTTCTCTTAGGCCGCGATCCATTTTGTTGCTACCGGGGTGTATGGAATATTTAGATAAGTGTGCCTCATCCATGATTTTCTTCCGTAATTCCATATTCTTCGAACAACGAGATGTTGGTTGAACCACGAGACACCAGCAGCATCTTGTCGGAAACATGTAGCCTCATCTTTCTCTATTGTAACAACCCTAAATAATAAACATGCATTCCATGTCATCCATGATCATGTCATCATGTGCATTTGGAAGAATATTTAATTATGTTAAGACATGCACATAAAATAATAAAGTTAACTTAAGTTAAAATCCAAAGTTCTTAAGAGAAAGAATTAAATAAAAGTAATTATGGAGTTTTAACATTTTATGTTGGTGAAACATAAAGATAAAAGATTTCCGGAGTTGCTAAGAAATTATTTTTTATTTTGTAAAAAGGTCTACAAGAAATAATGAAAACTTCTCTTTTAATTTCAACTTGAATTTTTAGTTCGAAATTTTTTTGGAATTTGAACTCCGGCCAATAAGGAAAAAGATTCAAAATATTTTCAATTCCATCCCTGATTTTTCGCAGAATTTTTCGAGTGCCGGAAGTATGATTTTTAATTAAGCAAAAGCGGAGGGGGTTCTTTCTAAAAATGCTGAACCAGGCCGGTGGCCAATTTCTCTCTTTCTCCTCTGTCCGGACCGCCTCATCCCGCACCGCCTCGCCGCGAGCTGCGCTGGCAGCAGCCAGCCGCGCGCCCTCCTCCACGGCTGCCACGCAGGGTGTCCTACCGCCTCAGCCCTCTCGCAGGATGGGAATAAAGGACCCGAGCTCAACGCTTCTTTCTTCTCCTTGGCTCGCACCGGAGCATTGCCGTCCGCCCCCCGCCTCACGCCGCCCGGCCGCCTCGGACCATCCCCCGGCGAGCCGCTACACTCAAACGTTCCGCAATCGGGTTCCGCACCTCACCATGCCATTCAATCAAGCTCTCCCGCCCTAGAAACCGAGATCGAGGAGTTGTTCTACTCGGAGGTCACCACCGACGGCCATGGCCAATTCCTCCAAATTCTTCTTCTCCGGTCCACTATCCCTTGTGAGTCTTGAGTGCCGGTGTGCGCAAGTGCTTCCTCTACATTCTAGTAGACTCACCCCCGAGTTTGCAACACGGGTGTTCTTGAATTGCTGCCATTTTCTTCAAGCTCGTCCGCCGCCGGCTCTCGCCCGTCGGTGCAGTCCACCTTCCGGCCACCCCCGAGCTAAACCAAATGCGTGCTCGCTCTTGCCCATGTTCTTGTGAAGCTGTAGCATTGAACCGTGCATCATTTGGTCAACCACGGTGAGCACACGACGCCGCCGAACCTCTCCTCCGCCCGCCTCTCGCCGACGACGTGCTTCCGGCCGGTTTCCGGTGAAGTAGACCCCACCAAGCATCTCCTCATGTCGAGAGGATCGGGTAGGAGTCGTTCCGTTGGGAGTCGTCGCCGTCCGGCCGAACTCTAGTGGACCGCCGCCTCGCTCCGGCCGCCATAGCCATGGCCGGCGAGCCGAGCTCGGGCTGGGCCGCGCATGTCCGGGCCGCACGCGCGTTTGGGCCACACCGCCCATGGGCCGCCGGTTTCAGCCCACTAAGGTATTAGCACTCGTTGCGAATTTAGTTATTTTCCGATTTATCCAAACTTCGAAAATTCGTAGAAAATTCCACAAAAATCAGAAAAATGTCAAACAAAGTTCATTAGATTCATAAAATTATTTTCTATTTGATTATGTATTCAAATATCTATTTTGAGAAATTATAATTTCATAGTTTAATTAATTCCCTTTCCTTTAATTAAGAAACCTATTATTTTATGTTAATTATTATTTGATTTTGAGAAATAAATTTCTTTAAAAAATTAGAGATACTGCAGACGTAAGTTTTTGTTAAGTTGTTTTTCAAAATTGAACATAAACACGTCATTTCATGTGATCCCAATTTAGGACCCTATGTATCATTGATTAATGATTAATCATGAATTGTTAATTAATGAACATGATTAATTGTTAATTAATGAACATGAATATTTGTTAATTAATAAACAAGATTAATTGTTAATTAATGACCAGGATTAAGTATTAATTCACGAGCAGGATTAATTGTTAATTGTTAGTTGTTAATTACCGAACATAATAAATCAGTAATTGTTAGTTGATGAACGTATTTAAGGAAACCCTTGCATGATCATATCATGTACCTTCATGCATGCATGGTTGTAATTCGCGACGCATTGTTGGTCGACCTAGGTCATGGCGTGATCGAAGTCCCGTCCGAGTTCGAGACAGGAAGTGGGAACGTCGAAGTCGACCAGACACGCCGAGGAAGCTAACTCCGACTCGAATCAAGGCAAGCCCCGGTGCATCCCACCTATGATTTTTGAAAGTGCATCTAGGCCCCTAATTATGGTTTTGAGTGATTGACGTCAATACAATTAAAAAGGACTAATATTCTAAATGAGCTTGTGCGCAGTGCATAACTAAAATTCAATTGAGAGCAAAGAAACACAAAAAGGAAGTGGTCATACTCGCTCATACGTGCAAGATTTGAAAAATGGATCACTCATGCTCAAGATCAAGCTATGAAGCCTTTTATTTATGTCTTGAGTATAGGAAACACCGTACTATCAAGAGGGACACACAAGTATGAAGTGTGAAAAATGAAAGTGCTCAAAACTCATTCCAAACACAAAATATCATTTGGAGTCGGACATATCCGACTCACTCGGATATTGGACTCGGACTCCAGAGAGCTAGCCAAAGAAATTCCACATAGACTCGGACATATCCGACTCGGTCGGACAGAGAGTCGGACTCCGGAACCGTGACACACTTTTGAAACCCTAGGAGTCGGACAATCCGACTCGGTCGGATATATCCGACCCCACGGGGTACTCGGACTTATCCGAGTTATGTCGGATTTAAGACTCGGACTCCGGAGCGAAATCCAATCTTTCGAAACCCTAGCAGTGGGATGTATCCGACTCACTCGGACATATCCGAGTCGGATCCGAGCCAACGGCTCTTTTGAGTGCTCCGGCTATAAAAGTGGACCTCGTCCACTTTTGGCCGGTTGGCACTTCCCACACTCTCAAAAATACTCCCCAACTCACTCAAGCTCTCCTCTTCTTCAAGTTTGATTCCCCACTCCAATCCTTGGTGGATGTTGGTATTTCTTACGTCACGAATGAATCCGCAAGCGCACGGAATACCGTTGTAGCACTTCACCCGGAGTATTCCAAGGTATCGTATTTATATCCGCAGGGAACAGAGTATTTCTGCAACAAGGTTAGTTTACCCAAGGACAACCAAGACAACGTAGCAAAATAGGGTCGAGAGGGTGACTCTTATCTATTTATCCTTTAAAGGTAGACGAACGCAAGCTAGACTTGTTTACTTCGGGCACCGTCTTAGGCTTGGTCCGCCAAGCCACTCCGGTCTACGAAAGCTCTACTATGTACCCGAACGTGGAGGGTTCCTTTGGATGACAGGGCTGTCACTTCCTGCCACCTACCTCTACAAACCGTGGGGCACACAAGCAAACAAAGGCGATCTCCAGCCTAGACACCACGTCTATGCTATTGACCACTACTCTAGCCTCGGCCTAGAACCGAGTTCGTAAAGCTAGAGTACTTCTTGCGAAGCGATGATCCCGTAAACAAGTATAACAAGAATTACGTCTAACACAAAGATATGTCACGATAGATAAGTAGATCACCACGTATAAATCACCAAAAAGAGTGTTTACACGCCAAGGTAAGAGAAAAGGAAATACTACTCCACTTTGCAAAAGGGAGGAACACTCCTTCCTCTTCCTTGCCCTCTCTCCTATTCTACTAAGATACAAGAGGCCCTTGGCCTAAGGATGAGAGTTTTGTCTTGTATCTTGATGTTGGTGGTGTGTTGAGAGAGGGGGTGTACCCCTTTATTTATAGCCTTGGAAGGTCGGCAACTTGGAGGCGGTTCCGGACGTCGGTGGCATTAATTGCAGGTGGAACCGACCTCCGGACGTCGGTGACAAACCGCCGGAGAAAGATGGGCCAGGGGGCCCACTGTCGGCTCGGCCGAACCCACTAGGGTGGTTCGGCCGAACCGGCCTGGACTCCCCGGGCTTGATTCTTCTCTCGGTACCTCCCCTCGGCTGTGTACTCGGCCCAATCCACTTGCTTGGTTTGATGTTAAGGCTCTGTTTCGTGGTTTTGGGCTTTTGGACGATATTCTTTAGTCCGGGAAAATCCGTCGATTGCAAAGTCCATGTTTCGTGCATGTTTTCCCCTGTTTTCATATGAATTGTACCTGCATTCATAATTTCACCAAGACTAGTGGAATTTGTTAGAAATAATCCCTATGTCTATTCTTGGTGATGGTGTTTGATTCAAAAGATGCAACATGTTGACGGTAAAATTGGACCATAAGGACCGTCAACAGTGGATTTGTGAGAAGATTGAGGAGAAAATCGTTAAGCTTCATCTCCAACTCAAGAGCACTTGATTCTTTGCATCGCCGGTACTTGTTGTGTTTGTTACTCTTGGGGATTCATCCCCTAGACGGTTAGGTGTTACCCGGCGAGCTCCCAAGCTTGTGGTTGAGACTCGGGTCGTTTGTATTGCCCCTCCCTTCGTGGAGCTTTGATTTAGTGGATTTTAAGCCGGCCTTTGTGGCGGCTTGACGAGGTTTAGGGTTGAGAGCAACCCGGTCCTTGGTGGACTCCTCAACGGAGACGTAGGCTTCTTGGTGGAGCCGAACTTCGGTGAAAAATCATGTGTCTTTGTGTCTCTCTTTATTTCTTGCAAATAGATGTGCTATAGCTCTAAGGTGTTCTTGCTTAAATTCCTAGATTTACTTGCATAGGTGGCTTGCTTGCTTGTCCCCTTGTAGCCTTAGCTTTCTAGTGTCACTAGCTGGTTGCTTGTTGCTTTAATTCCGCGGATTTGTCCATCTTGACTCCCATTCCCCTTTCCGCACGAGGGAGTCGGATTTGTCCTACTCTAGTCGGATATTAGTCCATAGTTGGACTTATCCTACTATAGTCGGACATTTGAGTCTGACAAATCTTTCCTCGCGTATTTAATTTGTTAAATTAAGTGTTTTTCATGATTATCGCCTATTCACCCCCCTCTAGGCGACTTTCAATTGGTATCGGAGCAGGTATCTTCGTTGAAGCCTCACCGCTTGAAGATTAAAGATGGCAAATGAGAAAGATGCAACGGTTAGTGGTAGTGGTGAAGCACCACCTAAGGTAACCGATGAAGGAAGGCATGAAAACTCACCGGTGATGCCGGAGAAGGAAGTGGAAAAGGAATTGCCAAGGATGGAAATGTGCCAAGTGCTTTGCCATTAAGCTACAACAAAACACCATACTCCTACAATGACGGAAGAGATGAGCATATTGGACAAGGGTCCGGTAGACTACCATATTTTGATGGTCAATACTTTGATCATTGGAAAACAAAGATGCTGCTACATTTGGACTCAATGCATCAAAATGTGAGAAGTGTAACTCAAAATGGATTCTTGTGGGAATGTAGAAGCAAGCCAACCGCACAAGACTTGTTCAATGTAAGATGCAATGTGGCGGCAGCCTAGTGCTCTAGTATCCGCACTTAGTCCCGCCGAGTATGAGAAGGTAACCGGATTGGAGGATGCCCATCAAATTTGGTTGAAGCTTGAATTGGTTCATGAGGGCATTGATAGTGTGAAGGAGTCTAAGCTAGAAGGGCTTAGAGAAGAGTTTAACTACTTTGTTATGAGGTCGGATGAAGGGCCAAGGGAAGCCCATGATAGGATGATGAGGATAGTTAACATGAGAAGAGCACTTGGAGAGAAGGTGTTGGACTTGGATGTGAATAGAAGGTTACTACAAGCATTGCAAGCATGGGATGCAAACATAGTATCCAACATAAGGGACAAAGATGGCTTTAGATACTTTACCACCGATGAAGTGATTGGAAAGGTGCTTTCCCAAAAACAGCAAATTGATCAAGGGAATAGAATCAACGCTTTGCTTAGAGACAAGGAAAAGGCTAGTGGGAGCAAGAATGATTTGGCTCTCAACGCCGAACAAGAAAAGAAAAAGAAGGTGGTTGAGGAGAGTGATGATAATAGTGATGATGAGATGGCTCTCTTCGTGAAAAGATTCAACAAGCTCATGTCAAAGAGAAGCTTCAAGAAGGATGATCAAGACAAGAGCAAGTCAAGAAAGGCCAAAAACAAGTGCTACATTTGTGGAGACAAAGGTCACTTCATGGCGGAGTGTCCGGAAAACTACAAGAACAAGCAAAACAAGAAGGGTGACAAGAAGTACAAGAAGCATAGAAAGTACCGTCGGGGTGAAGCACACATTGGGCAAGAGTGGAACTCCGATGGATCATCTTCCTCCTCCGAGTCGGAATCCGATGAAGAAAAGGGAGGGATTGCTTCACTTGCAATAGGGCTAACACCGACCAACTCCTCCTTGTTTGGAAGCTTAACCGATGATGAAGATGACACCGGCACAAGTGCATGATGGCCAAAGGCTCCAAGGTAAACACTAATGCTAGTTCTCAAATTCCTAACATGTTTGATTTGTTGGACATTATTGAGCAGGAAAAGGAGAACAATGAGAGGCAAGAGGAGCTTCTTGAGAAACAAGAAGAAATGCTTGTTCAAGAGAAGCAAAGGGTGCTTGAACTTGAGAAGCTCCTAGAAGTTGAGAGGAAGAAGAATGAGGACTTAGTGAAGTCCCTAAAAATGGTTGAAAATGAAAGTGTGACACTTAAAGTCACAAATGTGACACTTCAAGAGAAGTGTGATAACTTGCAAAAGGATCACAACTCTCTTAAAGTGCAATTTGAGGAAATTAAGTGTAACACTACTTCCTCTCAATCTTCGTCTTGCCCCCGTACTAGCATTGAGTGTTCTAGGTGTCTCAAGGTTGATGTTGAAGCTTGTACAAGAAACATCAAGACCATTGGTGACTTGAAGAAGCAAGTGCAAGAGCTTCAAGACCAAGCACAAAAGAAGAAGAAGGTCGTTGATGACGCCAAGGCCGAGTATGCAAGGGGTGCATACACCAATGTGAGACGGTCACATGTGAAGGATGGCATTGGGTACAAGCAAGGTGACAAGCATAATGCAAGAATCAACAAGAACGGCACCGAATTCATCAAGTTCACCAAAGAGAGTGGACACCAAAATAAGCAAGTCAAGACGGAGAAGCAAATCAAGAATACTAACAAATCTTCTCTTATTTGTGATTTGCGTACTAATGTGCCTAACCCCTCTTGTGCTCTCTTTAATGATTTTGATGCGACCTATGTGCTAATGAGAAACAAGTATGGTCGTGTTTATGCGAAATATGTTGGGCCACGCAACAAGACACACAAATCTTGTGTGTGGGTGCCCAAGGCACTTGTTACTAATGTGAGAGGACCCAAACAAATTTGGGTACCTAAAAACAAAGCATAAATTGTTTTGTAGGAATACTCCTCCGGTGGCTCATCATGGGTGGTGGATAGTGGATGCACCAATCATATGACCGGAGACAAGAAAATGTTCGAGTCATTCGAGCCAAGCAAAGAAAGAAATGAATATATCACCTTTGGAGACAACGGAAAAGGCTATGTGTTGGGATATGGTAACATTCCTTTAACTTTTCCGCATTCACTTTCGAAGGTTATGCTTGTGGATAACGTTGACTTCAATTTGTTGTCTATCTCACAACTTTGTGGAATGGGCTACAATTGTTTGTTCAACGACAAGGGTGTGATTGTCTCAAGGAGAAGTGATGGCTCGATTGCTTTTGAGGGTGTGCTCAAAGGAAAGCTTTATGTTGTGGATTTTACCGCGGATAAAGCAAAACTTGACACATGCTTAGTTGCAAAGTCCGACATGGGATGGTTGTGGCATAGACGACTAGCCCATGTCGGTATGAGAAATCTTCACAAACTCCAAAAGGGCGGTCATATCCTTGGACTAACGGATGTTTGCTTTGAGAAAAATAAAATTTGTAGTGCATGCCAAGCCGGAAAACAAGTTGGAGCACCACACCCATCCAAGAACATAGTGACAACTACAAGACCATTGGAGATGCTTCACATGGATCTTTTTGGTCCCATCGCCTACATAAGCATTGGCGGTAACAAATATGGACTTGTTATTGTTGATGATTATTCTCGCTTCACGTGGGTATTCTTTTTATGTGATAAAGGTGAAGTGAAAGATGTACTCAAGACATTCTTGAAAAGAGCACAAAATGAATTTGAAGTGAAGATCAAGGCCATAAGAAGCGACAACGGTACCGAGTTCAAGAACACTCAAGTTGAAGAGTACCTTGATGAAGAGGGCATCAAGCATGAGTTTTCGGCACCCTACACACCGCAACAAAATGGGGTGGCCGAAAGAAAGAACCGCACTCTCATAGAGATGGCAAGAACCATGCTTGATGAATACAAGACCTCCGATCGCTTTTGGGCCGAAGCAATCAACACCGCATGCCATGCCTCAAATCGGTTGTATCTCCATCGACTCTTGAGGAAAACGCCATACGAGCTACTAACCGGTAAAAAGCCTAACATCTCGTACTTTCGAGTTTTTGGGAGCAAATGTTTCATGCTCAACAAGAAACCCAAGACTTCAAAGTTCTCCCCTAAAGTTGATGAAGGTTTCTTGCTTGGGTATGGGTCAAATTGTCACGCCTATCGTGTCTTTAACAAAACCACCGGTTGCGTTGAAGTTTCACGGACGTGACGTTTGACGAATCTAACGGCTCTCAAGGGGAGCAAGTTGTTATTAACAATGCAGATGTTGAGGCTCCTAGGGAAGCAATCAAAAGAATGGCACTTGGTGATGTGAGACCGCAAGAACCGCAAAATGATCAAGATCAACCTCCCCCTCAAGTCAAGACCAACCATGCACAAATCATGATCAAGTTGATCAAGATCAAGAGGTTGGCAATGAAGATCATGCTCAAGGACAAGATGATGAACCCATGTCGCATGATCAAGAGGTTGAACAAGACGGCGGTCAAACAAGCTCACATCTACCACACCCAAGAGTGCATCAAAGTGTGCAACGTGATCACCCCGTGGAACAAATTCTTGGTGACATAGAAAAGGGGTAATCACTCGTTCTCGTGTTTGCAATTTTTGTGAACATTACTCTTTTGTCTCTTCTTTGGAGCCATTTAGAGTAGAAGAAGCACTCGAGGACTCGGATTGGGTGATGGCCATGCAAGAGGAATTGAACAACTTCACAAGAAATGAAGTTTGGACATTAGAAGAAAGACCAAGAGGCAAGAATGTTGTGGGCACCAAGTGGGTGTTTCGCAATAAGCAAAATGAAGACGGTGTTGTGACAAGAAACAAAGCAAGATTGGTGGCAAAAGGATATTCACAAGTAGAAGGATTGGATTTTGATGAAACCTATGCCCCCGTGGCTAGGCTTGAGTCAATAAGAATACTACTTGCCTTTGCCACTCACCACAACTTCAAGTTGTATCAAATGGACGTGAAGAGTGCTTTCCTCAACGGACCAATCAAGGAAGAAGTGTACGTGGAGCAACCACCGGGCTTTGAAGACCCCAAGTATCCTAACCACGTGTACAAACTCCATAAGGCGCTCTATGGGCTTAAACAAGCACCAAGAGCATGGTATGAATGCCTTAGGGATTTCCTTTTGAAAAAGGGTTTTGAAATGGGCAAGGCCGATGCAACCCTCTTCACTAAGCGTTTTGATTATGATATATTTGTGTGCCAAATTTATGTCGATGACATAATATTTGGTTCTACTAATCAAACGTTTTGTGATGATTTTAGCAAGATAATGACAAAGAGGTTCGAGATGTCTATGATGGGAGAGTTGACATTCTTTCTAGGATTTCAAGTCAAGCAACTCAAGGAGGGCACCTTCCTATGTCAAGCCAAGTACACTCAAGACATATTGAAGAAGTTTGACATGGACAAGGCAAAGCCCGCCAAGACACCCATGGCTACAAACGGCCATCTCGACCTCACCAAGAAAGACAAGCCGGTTGATCAAAAGGTTTTTCGCTCTATGATCGGCTCTTTGCTTTATCTTTGTGCATCTAGGCCCGATATCATGCTTAGTGTGTGTATGTGTGCACGTTTTCAAGCCGCTCCTATGGAGTGCCACATGGTGGCCGTTAAAAGAATCTTGAGATATCTAGTGCATACACCCAACCTAGGGCTTTGGTACCCCAAGGGTTCAAAGTTCAACCTAATAGGCTATTCCGATGCGGATTATGCCGGGGACAAAGTGGATAGGAAGAGTACCTCCGGACGTGCCAATTCTTGGGTAGGTCCCTAGTGTCGTGGTCGTCCAAGAAACAAAATTCCGTTGCCCTTTCCACAACTCGAAGCGGAGTATGTGGCAGCCGGTAGTTGTTGTGCACAACTACTATGGATGCGACAAACTCTAAGGGACTATGGTTACAAGTTGAACCGTATTCCACTCCTATGTGACAACGAGAGTGCCATAAAGCTAGCTTACAACCCCGTTGAGCATTCGCGCACAAAGCACATAGACATTAGACATCACTTCTTGAGAGATCATTCTATCAAAGGGGATATTGAAGTGAGTCATGTGAGAACCGATGAACAATTAGCCGATATTTTCACCAAGCCACTAGACGAAACCCGTTTTTGTTACTTAAGGAGTGAGCTAAATATCCTTGACTCTAGTAATGTGGCTTGAAAGCTTGCATATCTGCTGTGACTTAGAGTAATTGTTTTTGAAAAATAAAATTCTTGAAAACTCTTGTATGTTTTGTTCTTCGAAAACATTTGGTTCTTGATCCTTGGATCATACGGATTTGGATGTAATCATTGTTGGAATGATTGATTGTAGCTGGCTACATCCAATGAAGTTTTAGCACATGTCCTTAAGTTTAATTGAGATCAAGAGAGAGAAGAGTGAAGGATCTTTCTCGCTCTTGGAGCAAGGCAGTTTAAAAACCGCAGAGTCGGATTTATCCGACCCAGCCGGATTTATCCGATCTGTCCCATAGGAGTCGGACTATGTCCGACGGAGTCGGATATATCCGACTCCACGGGATTTTTACCTATAAGCCCGAATCCAACTTACCCCTTCACCCTATCTCCTCATTCAAACTCCAACCTTTCTCTCTCCTCTCCAACCGGCGGCGCAAGTGCATCTCCGGCGATCTCCCTTCTCCACCGGCGTTTTGGAGAGATTTGTGTGGGAAAGGCTCCTCCTACTCGGACTCTATCCGACTCCATTGTTGGCCTCAAGGTTTTTCCCCTATTCCCATCTTTTCACCTAGGGTTTAAAGTCAACTTCCATGGATTAGGTGTTCTAGTGTTTCCCCCGCCTAGATGTTGCATAGATGTTGTTCCTAGGATGCTATAGATGCTCTAAACGCAATATGGCTAGGAATGTGCGGTAGATCTATGCGGAATAGCGATTTTAGTAAAAATCCTGTTGTAGTCGGACATGTCCGAGTGAGTCGGATATATCCGACTCACTATGACTAGTCGGATTCTGTCCGACTCAGCCGGACATATCCGACTCCAACAGAATTTTCACTAAAGTTCGAAATTGTGCATTACTTCTATCCAAACTCAAATATCTATGCTATCCATCTCATACCATTCCTTGTTTATCTTTTGTCAGCATGGGTCGTTCATCTACCAACCCCCATCCGGAAAAGAGAGCAAAAGTTGCCGGAAAGAAAAGGAGTAGAACCATCCATCTTCCCATTGTTGAACCAAGGGAAGAAGAGGAACCCACCGAGATCCGCAGGGAGATGAGGGATGTGGTGGTCCATCCCGGAGTTGACCGTGTGATGATTGACTATATCAAAGGGGCCGAGGCAGCGGCAACTCGAAGCAAGAGAGGTGAACTGGTTTGACATGGAACGGGAGTCTCTAGACAACCGTTTCTCGGTCTCACTTTCACACGGACCGGTACATGTGTGCCTACAGGAGCAAGGTGAAGCCCACAAGTGCCAATGCAAGTACATAGATTGGGACTACATGTCAAGCGTGCACACAGCTTTGTTTGATGAGGTCATTGCTATGTGTGAGTTTCATGGACTCAAGGAGATCATGTGTTTCAAGTATGATTGGAACCAGGAGATAGTGTGTCGGTTCTACTCCACCGTGTTTTTTGACAAGAACTTGGGCAGGTTTTGGTGGATGACCGATGGAGAGAAGCTTTCTTGTACCTTCAGTAGATTTGCAAACATTCTTGGATTGAGGGACACAATGAACAGGGATCTTCGCTTGCATGATTCAGATTCTCTCAACCCGGAGCTCATGAGGTACATGTATGAGGATGAGGACACGTGCAAGCCACCCTTTGCTCACGGTCTCAAGCCTCTTTATGTGGTCTTGCACAGATGCTTCGCCTCACTCTCTCACCTAGGGGTGGCAATGCAGATCATGTTGCATCATATGCCAAGGATTTATTTCATATCTTGCCCACTCAAAGGAAATTCAATGTGTGGGACTTTATCTTCAGTGAGATGTGGCATCGCTCCGTGGACGCTAGACGTGCTTGTGTGTATGCACCTTTTGTGATGTGCATGATTGAGAAGATCTCCAAGAAGACCTTCAACAAGGACTCGCACGCACAAACCCCTTCAGCCTAGGATGCCGGCCAATGCTCCTAAGACTTCATCTCAGAGCTATACCTCCAGCTTGCTCCAGCTGCTCCCGCTCCAGCTCGGACCCGTTCTTCAGCCTCCTAGCTCTAGCACGGCTCCTCGTCCGGATAGAGCCCGTGGTCGTGGTGCTAGCACGAAGAGCAAGAGCGCTCTCTTCAAGATGCTTAAGGGTCTCTTCGGCATGTGCCAGCGGATTGATGCCAAGGTGGACAGTCTTAAGCAGGATAATGAGGTGATAAAGGCAAGGCGTAAGATTATTCTTGATCATCTTCGCATCACTACTCCTAGAGTTCCCTCTCCGGAGCCCGCACCTGCTCCTCCTCCAATTGAGTATCCTTGGGACTCATTCACCCCGGATGAGTCGCTCTACTTTGGCTACTTTCCTCCTCCACCTTTCTCTTCAGTGTTCCGGCTTTACCATCGCCTCCTACCGGCCCTAGCACCGGTACCTCCACACACACTCGGTTTCACTATGAGGAGGATGAGCCCGTGGCAGCAGCCTCCGAGGAAGAAGAAGAAGAAGAAGGAGAAGAAGAAGAAGAGGAGGACCCCAAAGGCAAGGGCCCCGCCGAGGAAGAAGAAGAAGATGACGACGACGACGACGAGGATTGGGGCGATGATGAGTAGGCTTCCTCTCCTCCTTTTTGGTGTTTTGATGCCAAAGGGGGAGAAGTAAAAATTCCCGAGTTTCCGTTGTGAGTAGAGCAAGTGAGAGTTGCTCTTGTATCTTGTTTTACTTTATGGACATGTTGCTACTTTTGAGTTGTAATCGTGGTGAACTATGTGGTGTGTTTTTATTTGTAATAACTCGTTTTTAATTATTTATGTGATAAGCTATGCTCTATGAATGATGGATGGTGTAATGTTTTTTTTGTTAATTTCTAGTTGCATTTGTGTGATTCACATGTCATATGCATAGTTGTTGTCCTTTTGTATTATATGCCTTGTGAGTAAAATGCATGGATGTAGGGGGAGCTCTCTTGTTTTCTCTCAAAATATGTGCTTTTGGTTTTAAAATGACCAAATATTGAATTCAACTCATGCACACATTTAGGGGGAGCTCTCTTCTACTTGCTCTCTTGTTCAAGCTCTTTTTATACTTAATTGTGAATTTTAGTTGTATTGTCATCAATCACCAAAAAGGGGAGATTGAAAGTGCATCTAGGCCCCTAATTATGGTTTTGAGTGATTGACGTCAATACAATTAAAAAGGACTAATATTCTAAATGAGCTTGTGCGCAGTGCATAACTAAAATTCAATTGAGAGCAAAGAAACACAAAAAGGAAGTGGTCATACTCGCTCATACGTGCAAGATTTGAAAAATGGATCACTCATGCTCAAGATCAAGCTATGAAGCCTTTTATTTATGTCTTGAGTATAGGAAACACCGTACTATCAAGAGGGACACACAAGTATGAAGTGTGAAAAATGAAAGTGCTCAAAACTCATTCCAAACACAAAATATCATTTGGAGTCGGACATATCCGACTCACTCGGATATTGGACTCGGACTCCGGAGAGCTAGCCAAAGAAATTCCACATAGACTCGGACATATCCGACTCAGCCGGACAGAGAGTCGGACTCCGTAACCGTGACACACTTTTGAAACCCTAGGAGTCGGACAATCCGACTCGGCCGGATATATCCGACCCCACAGGGGTACTCGGACTTATCCGAGTTATGTCGGATTTAAGACTCGGACTCCGGAGCGAAATCCAATCTTTCGAAACCCTAGCAATGGGATGTATCCGACTCACTCGGACATATCCGAGTCGGATCCGAGCCAACGGCTCTTTTGAGTGACCCGGCTATAAAAGTGGACCTCGTCCACTTTTGGCCGGTTGGCACTTCCCACACTCTCAAAAATACTCCCCAACTCACTCAAGCTCTCCTCTTCTTCAAGTTTGATTCCCCACTCCAATCCTTGGTGGATTTGTGAGAAGATTGAGGAGAAGATCGTTGAGCTTCATCTCCAACTCAAGAGCACTTGATTCTTTGCATCGCCGGTACTTGTTGTGTTTGTTACTCTTGGGGATTCATCCCCTAGACGGTTAGGTGTTACCCGGCGAGCTCCCAAGCTTGTGGTTGAGACTCGGGTCGTTTGTATTGCCCCTCCCTTCGTGGAGCTTTGATTTAGTGGATTTTAAGCCGGCCTTTGTGGCGGCTTGACGAGGTTTAGGGTTGAGAGCAACCCGGTCCTTGGTGGACTCCTCAACGGAGACGTAGGCTTCTTGGTGGAGCTGAACTTCGGTGAAAAATCGTGTGTCTTTGTGTCTCTCTTTATTTCTTGCAAATAGATGTGCTATAGCTCTAAGGTGTTCTTGCTTAAATTCCTAGATTTACTTGCATAGGTGGCTTGCTTGCTTGTCCCCTTGTAGCCTTAGCTTTCTAGTGTCACTAGCTGGTTGCTTGTTGCTTTAATTCCACGGATTTGTCCATCTTGACTCCCATTCCCCTTTCCGCACGAGGGAGTCGGATTTGTCCTACTCTAGTCGGATATTAGTCCATAGTCGGACTTATCCTACTATAGTCGGACATTTGAGTCGGACAAATCTTTCCTGCGTATTTAATTTGTTAAATTAAGTGTTTTTCAGGATTATCGCCTATTCACCCCCCTCTAGGCGACTTTCAATTTTAAAGTCTTTTCTTTTATCACGGTTAATGAGTCGTGATTGTGCATTAGGTTATAGGAGTTGCTTGATACCCTAGATGCATGAGATAGGTTTCCATTTGTTTATGCTATACTGGTACAGGTAGCTCAATAGTGCTCGATAACTGCTAAGCTTATGTCCTAGGGAATCGGTAGAAGTCGAGTGGTGGCAACACTACTCGCGAGGTATAGGATAATGACCGGTTCACTGTTTTTGGCTAAGAGGAATGATAAGAGAAAGATGAGAATGGAAGTGAAGATGTTAATAAGCCGAGACCGGACGGGCCCCGTAGGTGAAAGGGCAAGACGGAGATGAGGTCTTGCAAGGTGGTAGCCCCGTCCGTGTCGGTCCAAGGACCGTACCGTTGTCGGCTTAGTTGAACAAGTTTGAACGTACCATACTACATGCTGGTATCATGGGCCCAGCAAGCTGATGTACCCTATCGCCCCGAGAGATGTGCCGGCTGTTAGTGAGAGGATAGTCTCACGGGAGGGAGATGGGTCGACCACGAGGGAAGTCGTGGCGTCGCCATACTTCCGGGGAGTTGGAAATGGCTAGTCTGCTGTCGAGTGCTAGCGGGAAAGGTTGTCGTATACGATCGGTGGGATGCGTATACGTCGTGTAGTCGGGTTTTGCCAGCTGGTATAAATCGATTCGAATCGCTGTCCCTCGCAGTAATGAGTACCGCTTGTTTAGCTCGTCACATCGTAGTAATCAACTGAAAGATGAGGTTGAGAGATGAAAGAATTGTTGGTCTCAAATGATCTTTTCTTGCAAACTTGTTTGCAGTAGTTGTAGACTGCAAAACCTTGGTCTCTATTGAACTTAACCCGAGCTAAAACTTGAAAGTAAGGATCAACAATTAGTGCTGTTTTCGCAAGAGAGTCAACTCCACAGCCGGAAAGCCTTTGCATACTAGGCGTCGGCCTTAGCGTGCCTCGTTGACGGGTCGGTCTTGCTGAGTATTAGAATACTCAAGGTTTGTTCGTTATGTTTTTCAGGATCGAGTCGTTCTTCCACGACTCGTCACGGTAGTTGTCCGGAAGAGGAGCCGTGTTCCGAGGGTGGTTCCCTCAAGTGGGAACAGATCCCGACGTCCTGAGCGAGGATGATCGTGGTGTACGACGGGCTCGAGTACATCACGCTAGTGGTCTTTGTTGTAAAGTTCAAGTTTCCGCTGCAAGACTCGTAGATTATTAAACTTCATTAATGTATTATGCTTCCGCTATACTATGTTTGTATTTCAAAAACCTGGTTGTATTATACCATGATGTATATACTCCGGCTTGTATGAGATGATGTTTCGTTGTAACCCGCTTCGTCGAGTGTCCCTCTCGTACCGATTCCCGGGTGTCCCGGAGGGGATGTCACATCTATCTTTTGCCGAATGAATTCCATTCCTTCATCCTTCTTCCGTGCCTCAATAATTTACTCACGGAGGGTAGGAATAAGAGCTAGATTATACAATGAGCCATAGGGAATAACTCGAAAACTCGGGGAGGCTCCGTCCCGCACGACCTTGCCCGCTCGACCTCCGCGCTCGACCTTCGGGCGCGACCTCAAAGCTCGACTACTAACCGCATTAACTCCACCCACCCCAGCACCCACGTGGGCGTTACTCGGAAATCATTGGCGAGGGCTCGCGCCCCATCCCTCCCTGGCACCACTCGCTCCCGTCGGGCCACGCCGACGGAACGTGCCGTCCCCGTGCCGCCTCCGTAGCCCGACGGAGTTGGCGTGGACCGAAGTCTCCGGGAGAAGCCATCATCTACTAACGTACAACGGTACGACCTCTCCCGTCATACCCGTCGACGGGTGTAGCTCGAGGTCGGGCTCGAGTTACCCCCGTCCCGCACGACCTTCGGCAGCAAGCTCGAGGCTCGAACGAGCTGCCCCACGACCTCGACCTTGGGCTCGCCATCAATACGCCTTATAGAGAAGGACGGGGATGGCATGTCACCTCCAACCACTCTGCCATGGCGTCGCCCATGATTCCGCCGGGCGCGGAACACTCCACCCCAATGCAGCAAGCTACAGGAACGACGTGACCACCCGGTCAACACACTCAAGTGCGCGCGAGGAGGAAGGCCGACGGGACAGCACGAGCGATCGAACGAGTCCACGACCACCTTCTCTATCTCTCTCTCTCCCTCTCTCTCCCTATAACTCGAGCTTCACCCCTGCGACTATAAAGGGGTAGAATCTCTCGCTTCCTAAACACAATCGGAACAACGCACCAGCACATACGCACATGTTAATCGCACGGGACTTGGAGCACGCTCCTCTCCCCCCACCTCTGTACCCCATTATCCAGCTTGACGCAAGGAACACGAGCGCCGTGACACCACCCCCGCTGGACGTAGGGAGCTTTTCCGAACCAGCCTAAATCTCTCGTGTCTTCCCTTGTGTACCATCCGGCCTAAAACGCACAGCCCGGGACAAATTCTACTAGCCGGTGGTTCGAACACCGACAATCACCCATCCCTAAATTGCTCCGGAGCAAGCACGCTTAACCTTAGAGTTCTTTAGAGATGAGCCTATGGAAAAGAAGTTACAACTTATTGACATGAGTATTCTATGAATCCTATTAAGCCCTAGGCCAAGATGTTACACACTCACCCCTTAGAAGACCGACGTCCTCGTCGGTCAAACCCGAGCCGAAACTTCCTCTCTTGACCACGTCCATGTGTCCACTACCAGCGCATGTGCCATGCTCGTGTGACCACTCCGGGCCCACACCAGCCATGCACACCATGCCTGCACACGTGCAACACATGCGCCCGTGAAACAGCGAGAGTCGGCTCGATACAATCCGTAACGTCCCGCCACTTCGGGCCGGGCCCGCTTACACCCGATAGCTTAACAGGCCCTCAAGATTTCCCCACGGACCAACACTAGTCTTTTCTACGCACTTTGTCCTCACTCATGCACACCCGGAAACACTTCCCGGTCGGTCACCCATCTCTAAATTGCCCCGGACCAAGCACGCTTAACCTTAGAGTTCTTTAGAGATGAGCTTCCGGAAAAAAAGTTGCAACTTGTTGACATAAGTATTCTATCAATCGTATTAAGCCCTAGGCCAGGATTATACTGAGCGCCGGCGGCTTCGAAGTCAAGCCCCGGTAGTGCGACTCCATCACGATAAAGGTCGAGCGCACGCTGGAGTGTCTTGCTACTTGAATCATCTGCGCCGACCTGCTCTAGCAGAGCTAGCATCGGCGCGCCGCTTGACTTCGACCTCCGCTGTCACACCCCTATCCCGAAAGATAGATTAGTGTGGTATGGATCGCCTTGGGAGATGATTGATGAAGCAACCATACATAGCATCACATTAACATACATACACAATTTGCAAGTTTACATAATTAAGTCTCGATTTCAACATAGAGTTCCAAATAAAAGATATATTAAGTTCGAATTTAAGTTTACATAACCATGATCTTTGTTCGAAATAAAGTACGGAACCAATTACATAACATGATGATACATAGATAACTTAAGTGAACCATGCCGGCCTAGGCCACGGCGCACTCATATAGGTCGGAGAGCTAGGAACCCATTCAATGGTCCACTCTTTGGACATGTACTCGGCAAAGCCTCGAGTATCTAGCATACTCCACAAGTCTTACTCGTCAAATTGGCCATCTACGACCGACACCTAGATGCATGGGGGCTTGACCGGTTTAACTTGGCATTTTGCATAAAACGACACCTATGCTAATTAGGTTGGCACTTTTATGACTTAGCCAAATTAATAGGGTTGTTGCATAAAGAAACTTTAGTCAGCATACTAGCAATACAAATTGGTATCAATATAAAAAACAGCGGGCAACTCTTCTCTTTCCTCTTACTAAACATTATGAACTACTCGAATCAAGTGGTACTCATTAACCGAGAGGAAACAGCGATAATTATCAAATTATTAATCCTGCAGGAAAGACCCAAATGCACGACATACGCATCATTTAAGAACACGTATGGCCACGATTCGTGAGTTCATCATAAAGCAAAACACGGGGCCACCGACCCCGAGTACACGTCCCCTTGCGACCCGTTCAACAACGTGCCCAAGGCTTAACCCGTGTACTCTCCAATGGTCCTCAACCCGTGCAACCACCGTGCCATACACATCACCTCCGGGTCGATGAGATATCCGGGCCACTTTACAATTCACAAGCTACGTAGGTTTACCAATCCCCATAAGAAATGTATGCATGTGGTACACAACTGAAACTTGTTCACGGAGCCACAATGGGGTGTTCTCAATTTTAATCAATTCATCATTTTAAACTTTAATCATAAGCCATATGTGAGTGTCCCATACTATCGTTGACTCCATAACCATGGCATAGCATTCCTAATGTAGGTATGACACATATTCTACATAGGGCATAAGGGAATTTATGCACATGGATTTCCAAACAATTCCTATAACGTAAATACACAATCATCATCATCAATATAGTGATAAAAGGAAAACATTTTTCAAAATAATATGAATGCACTGGGGCTTGCCTTGAGAGTGATCGAAGTTAGCACTAGTTCGGGTCTAGACACACTAGAGCCCAAGAATCAAGCCTGTTAGAATGTAAACAGGCTCATGGGCCTGCCGACCCATAGGCTCCCCACAGCCTTTATATGTACGCACTGCCTCAGTATTATCTAGTAATTATACACCTTCATGGTATCAGCGAAACGGTTCGCTCCAGCGACCGCTACGCTTCCGTTTCCACAAACCTTGCCGTCGCTGAGCTCCACGTTCGCCGGCTGATCTACGACACTGCCGCAGAGCCCGTCAAGCTCGCCGCATAGCTGCAGAGCACGCGCTCGCCGGCCTTCCCACCTGTCCTCGCGATCTCTTGCGTGCTGTCATCGGGATCTCGTCAGGCTCCTCTCCTGTGGCTGAAACCGAAGCCCAGCGCCAGGCCCGTGAGCAACGCCAGCGTGAGGAAACTCGTCTCCGTCTCGAGCAGGAGGCTGCTGCTGCACGTGCTGCTGCCCTTGACGCCTACGAGGCCCAGCATGCCGCTGTACACGCCCAAGCCCTTGCCGTCCTCAACATCAAGGTGCTTATACCTGTGGTGTTGGATCGTGCTGCCAACAACTGCAGTCGTTGGCGCAACCTCTTCCTCGTTGTCTTCGGCAAGTATGCCCTCACGGATCATGTCCTCACGGATGTGGACAATGCTGATCGCTCAGCGTGGGTGCAGATGAATTGCACCGTACCCACGTGGATCTACGGCACTATCAACAACGACCTCCAACAATCGGTGATGCTGCGCAATCCTAACGCGCGTGTTGCCTGGACTTTCTTGGAGAACGAGTTCCTCGCTCGGAGCGAGTCACGAGCCCTGCTGCTCTCCGCTGAGTTCCACACAGCCAAGCAGGGGTCATTATCGATCACCGACTTCGTCGCCGCCTCGCGACGATGTCCGTGACTCTCGATGAGTTCGGGGATCCCATCAGCGACCGTACTCTGGTCCTCACGCTCCTCCGCGGACTCAGCGGCAAGTTCCGGCACATGGTCTCCAACTTAAAGATGCAGCGCCCGTTTCCCACCTTTGAGGATGCCCGCACGCTTCTTCTCCTTGAGGAGATCGATATCGACGACGTCGCTGCTGATGCCACTCCACCGGCACCACCTGCATTTGTTGCTACTCCCGCTGCTGCCCCGTGCCCTAATGCTCACATTGGCGGTTCGAGCAACACCAACACCGGGCAGGGAGGGCAGTCTTCCCAACGCTCCGGTCGCCGTCGCGGCCGTGGCGGCAAGCACATGTCGGTCCCTAGAAACAACTCCGGCGGTCCTCGTCCACCTGCGCCGTTCACCAACCCTTGGGCCGGCACGGTGCAATTCTGGCCGCACCCGTACGGTCCCGGTGGTGGTGCACCGAGGATGCCACATCGACCTCCGCCGGCTGCCTTCACCGCCATACCTCAGCAGCAACAGTACCCATATGTCTACTCCGCACCACCATCGTCACCGCACGGCCATGGCACTCCGCCGGGGTTTGGCTACGAGGGCGTCTCACCACCGCCCTATATTGCATCGCCGCCGCAGCAGCTACCCTCTTAGACTCCGGTGCAAGGAGGATCCTAGGACGTATCGCCGCTAGTCAACAACCTGAACACCATGTCATTGACACCACCACCGTTGACCGAGTGGTATGCCGACTCCGGCGCCGGCTCTCACATGGTCAACACCGCTGGTATTTTATCTTCATCTCACCCTCCCCCTTCATCTGGTCCTTCATCTATTATTGTCGGTAATGGAGCTCCGCTTCAAGTTACCTCTCGTTGGGTCACACTCATTTTCTACACCACAACGTCCACTTCTTCTTTCTAATGTTCTAGTCTCTCCTAATATTATTAAGAACTTGATCTCCGTACGTCGTTTCACCACCGATAATAATTGTTCCATCGAGTTTGACCCCTTTGGTCTTTCCGTGAAGGACCAACGGACACGGAGCGTGATCGCCGAGTGCAATAGCACGGGTGACCTCTACCCGTTCTTCCCACCAGCAAGCACTTTTGCCCTTGCCGCCGCCGCATCCTCCACCACCCTCCGGCATCGCCGCCTTGGTCACATTGGTCATGAGGCTCTATCCAAGCTCATTAGTTCCAATGATATTTCTTGTAATAAGCGCAACAATGATCATATTTGTCATGGTTGTCAATTAGGCTGCCATGTGCGCCTTCCTTTTAACATGTCAAACTCCCGAGCACTTCATCCTTTTGATATAATACATTGTGATCTTTGGAAATATCCGGTCGTTAGTGTGTCGGGTTATAAATATTACCTCATCATTCTTGATGATTGTACTCACTACACTTGGATATTTCCTCTTCGCCTTAAGTCCGACGCTTTTGGCGTCCTCTCTAATTTTTTCTCATATGTACGCACACGGTTTGAGTCCCCTATCAAGGTAGTTCAGTGTGACAATGGCTACGAGTTTGATCACTCTTCGGCCCGCACGTTCTTCCTTACCCATGGTGTAGTTCTACGCATGTCGTGCCCGTATAATTCACAGCAGAATGGTCGTACCGAGCGTGCTCTTCGCACGGTGAACAACATCGTGCGCTCCCTTCTATTTCAAGCCGGTCTTCCCCAGTATATTGGGCCGACTCCCTCCACACTGCCACCTACCTTCTAAATCGTCACCCTACTAAAACTTTAAATGGCCTCAGTCCCTTCTTTACCCTTTACGGTACCAAGCCTTCATATACTCATCTTCGAGTTTTTGGATGTGCTTGCTACCCGAACCTATCATCCACAACTCCACATAAATTGTCACCTCGCTCGTCCATGTGTGTCTTTCTTGGCTACTCTAGTAATCACAAAGGATATAGATGCCTTGATCTCCATTCCAATTGGATCATCATCTCACGACACGTTGTGTTTGATGAGAACATGTTTCCGTTTTCCGAGATGTCCACCACTCCTTTGGATCCCACCACACTTGAGTTTTTGAGCGATGATGATTGTTCCTCTCTGCCCGTTGGGCCAAGAGCTGGGCATGCAGGTACTCGTCTCTCTAGTGGCTTGGATGGTGCATCCGGTGTTGTGCACGCACCCACGGTCTCGGCACAATCGGAAGCCCAGCCAGCTGGGCCTCTTATTGTGTCATCGACAAGCACCGCACCTCCATCGGATGGGCCATCAGCTAACCAAGTGGCGGCTTCTTCCTCCGGGTCTTCATCTGGTCCACGCGCTGGTTCACCACCGATGTTGCCCGGTGCCACTGCCTCTATGGAGTCCTCGTCCCAGGCTATTGCCAATGGCTCCGGGCACACTACTGGCCGGACTTCCTCCACGATGACACATGCCATTGTCTCGGTGACGAATGCACACAATATGCGTACCCGTGGCAAAGCCGGCTTCGCCAGCCCGTGGACCACCTCAACCTCAACACACAGGTTCTCTCCCGGTGCCAACTTCTGTCCGTGGTGCACGGTCCGACCCGACTCGGCGTGCTGCTATGCAGGCTGAGTTTGATGCACTGCGAGCTAATGACACCTGGACTTTGATTCCTCGTCCGTTTGGAGTTAATGTTGTCATAGGGAAATGGGTCTACCGTCAAAAGTTCCTATCCGATGGCTCTCTCGACCGCTTTAAAGCCCGATGGGTTCTTCGCGGTTTTACACAGTGTCCGGGACTTGATTATAATGAGACTTTGAAGATGCAACTAGGCCCCCTAGTGGGTTTTGGTGATAAATGACAAACAATTAAAATGACTAATGAATTAATTGAGCTAATGTGCAGGATACCTTGATTGATTAACCCACATTATGTGACTCATAGCCCCTCATACAAAAAGTTGAAAGATGGACTCAAGAGCATGTCTCTTAGTTTTTTATTCCCTTGAGTCTAGGCATGCCAAAACTATAAAGAGGGGTGAATTAGTCTTTGTTGCAGGGAATATGTGCTCTTTGTTCCATACACAAGCTTGGATAAAATCAAGTCCACCAAAAGTTCAAAAGAAGCCAAACCACAAAAACCAGAACTCACGGAAGTTCCGTGACCTCTCACGGAACTTCCGTCAACTCCTAAGTGGTTCCGAGAGAGTGTAGGACGGAACTTGCAAGTTCCGTCCTTGGAAGTTGTGAACTAGCTAAGTCTCCACGGAAGTTCCGTGGAGGCCACGAAGTTCCGTCGGTGATTTCCGAGAGAGTGTAGGATGGAACTTGCATGTTCCGTCCGATCTGTTCAAGCCCTAGGTTAAGTCTCATGGAAGTTCCGTCCGGTTCACGGAAGTTCCGTCAAACCACCTTTTCACACTTCCCAACGGCTCTTTTTGGCCTCTTCCTATATATAGCTTTGACCAACCCGTGAGCAAGCTTGCTGGTGCTTTTAGAACACCCCCATCTCACTCAAGCACTTGCTCTCATCTCTCTCATCTTCCTTGTGATCCCAAAACCATTTGTGAGAGCCCAAAATCAAATCCAAGCTTGAGAAGCATCATCCCAACCTTGAGCACATCTTCCCTTAGCAAGCAAACCCTACTTCACTTGTTACTCTTGGAGATTTTCTCTCCTAGATTGGCTAGGTGTCACCCTAGAGCTCCCAAGATTGTGGTGAGTCTAGGGAAGTTTGTGAAGGTTGTGATTCGCCTCCGAAAGGAAAGGAATCAACCAAGAAGAAGAAGAAGGAAACCAAGTTTGACCTTTGTGGTTGCTTGGGAGGAAAAGGGTTGAAAGGAACCCGGCTCTTTGTGAGCTCCTCAACGGAGACGTAGGAACCTCTTTGTGAGGAGTCCGAACTTCGGTCAACAAATCTTGTGTCTCCCTTGTGTTGTTCTTGTTTGTGTTTCCTTGTTCTTGTTTCTCTTGAGAAAGGTTGTGGCCGATCTACGTGTGTGTTGTGCTGGATTTACTTTTCCTGCAGGTGGAATACTTGTCATCGATCAAGGAAGGATTGTATTCAATCATATTTGTGAGATCTTCACCTTATCTCTTTAGATTCCTTGTTTACCTTAGGAGGAACGGAAGTTCCGTGACCACCACGGAAGTTCCGTCGATACGGAAGTTCCGTGTGTGACGGAAGTGCCGCCCCTTTTGGTTTGATTGCTTGTTTAGTGTTGTGTTTTTCAGGAATGATTTTGTATTGCCTATTCACCCCCCTCTAGGCAATTTTCAATTGGTATCGGAGCAGGTCTTCTCGAGAAGAGCTTAACCGCTTGAGAAGAAAAGATGTCGGGGGAACGTGTTGAGGAAAATGACCCTACCAAGAATCCATTTGCCAAGGATGACACTAGTGGTGGGAAGTTGGACACAAGGTACAGCTTCAACTATAATGATGTGGCAAATGTGAATAGTAGTGGTAGTGGGCGACTACCTTGGTTTGATGGAAAAGATTTTAGTTGGTACAAGCATAGGATGAAGATGTACCTATTATCGATTGGTCCACCCGTGTGGGAAGTGGTTGAAAAAGGGTATGTGATTGAGAATGAAATGGAACACACCATTATGGGCAACATCAACATACATCGCAATGCCCAAGCCGTGTCGGCCATGCTATCGTCCTTGAGTGCTAAAGAGTACTCTAAAGTGTCCCGACTCGAGAATGCCAAAGCCATTTGGGACAAGCTAATTGCGGTTCATGAAGGAGTCGATGTAGTGAAGAAGTCAAGAATGCAAGTGTTGAATAATCAATTCAATTTCTTTGTGATGAAGAAAGGTGAAGACCCTCAACAAACACATGATAGGCTCTTGGATATTGTGAATGAGCGAAGGTCACTTGGAAATGACGTGAGCAAACAAGAAGTGAATCTCAAGCTTCTAATGTCACTAAGAGTGTGGAACTCCACACTTTGCACCATCATTGAAGAAAAGGAAGGATTTGATGGATTCTCCACGGACGAAGTAATTGGGAGAATCCTTGCTCACAAAAGCCGTGATGATGAGGGAAAGAGAGTGAGTGTGCTAATTGGAGATGACGAGCACAAGCAAGCAAGATGTGGCACTCAAGGCCAAAAAGAAAGAAGTTGTAGAGGTAGACCAAATTGAGATTGAAGAAGACAATGAAGAGCTTGCCTTGTTTGTGAAGAAGTTTGGCAAGTTCATGATCAACAACGGGTTTACCAAGAAGAGCTTTGACAAAGCAAGGGCAAGAAGATCAACAAGAAAGTGCTATCATTGTCATGACCCGGGGCATCTCATTGCAGAGTGCCCTCAACTCAATGGAAAGGAAGAGAAGAAGGAGAAGTTCATTAAGAAGAAGAACTTCAAGAAACCTTTCAAGGGTTAAGCTCATATTGGCCAACAATATGTCTCCAGATGATGATGATGATGATGATGATGAAGAAGAAGGAGGGATTGCCAATCTTGCATATGGCCTAACACCGGCCAAATCATCACTCTTCAACAACCTCACCGATGATGAGGATGATGCCCCCAAATGCTTCATGGCCAAAGAAAACAAGGTACAAACTAAACCTCGTTGTCAATTCCTCTAACCATGATAATGAGGAGGAGCTAGTCCCCTCCTTGCAAGATATGGTGAAAATGTTAGGGATAATGCAAGAGAAGGTTGAAGAGAGTGAAGATATGGTGGACAAGCAAGAAAACATGCTTATCAAGAAGCTTGATGAGATCAAAGAGTTGAAGACCTTGCTTGAGGAAGAAAGAAAGAAGAACGAGGAGTTGACTCTATGCCTTACAAAGGTAAACAAGTCAAATGCTAAGCTAGAAGACATCAACTTCTCACTCCAAACAAAGTGTGAATCTCTTGAAGAGAATCACAAGTTGTTGGAAGGAGAGATTGAAGTCCTCAAGAATAGCACATTGACTTACAAAAGCGAGGCCGAGTTAATACAATCTTCATCAAGCAAAAAGTGTACAAGATGTGAAGGTGTTGACATTGACAACATTGCCACCGATAAGGTGACAATCAAGGATCTCACTAACAAGGTCAAGAGTCTTGAAAGAGCGGCTCAAGTTGAGCTAGCTAAGAAAATTGTTAGTGAGGAAAGAAAGTTCAATGGCAACAAAGGCATTGGGTTTAAGGAGCAACCCAAGAAGAAATACAACATCAAGAGCAACAACATGAATCAACAAAAGCGAGATGCTCAAGTTAAGCAAGTGAAGAAGGCCAAGACAACACAAGATCTCAAAAAGAAGAGCCCACCCGTATCCTTCTATATGTACGATCATGCAACATATGAGCTAACCCATGGTGCTCATGGGAAAGTAGTTGCAAGATTTGTTGGGCCACGCTATGCAAGATGGAATCCTTGTGTGTGGGTGCCCAAAAGTGTTGTTTCTAAAGTTAAGGGACCCAAGCAAGTTTGGGTGCCTAAATCTTGTGCTTAATTGTGTGTAGGGATACTCCTCGGGCGGTTCAATATGGGTGCTCGACACCGGGTGCTCAAATCATATGACCGGGGAGAAGAAGATGTTCTCCACACTTGACAAAGACAATCTACCAAGTGGGAGTATATCTTTTGGAAATGATCAACAAGGAAAGGTAATTGGTCGTGGTGGAATTCAAGTCACCCATGACCTTTCAATTAGTAATGTGTTTCTTGTGAAAGGTCTAGGGTACAACTTAATGTCCATATCACAACTTTGTGGAATGGGTTTTAATTGTCTCTTTACCGATGAAGGCGTGACCGTCTTTAGAAAAGCGGATTCCTCAAGTGCATTCAAAGGGTACTTGGAGGATAAGATCTATCTTGTTGATTTCACCAACAAAGAGGGTCCAAATCTAAGTGCTTGTTTGATAGCAAAAACCACTTTGGGTTGGTTATGGCATCGCCGACTAGCTCATGTTGGGATGAGGAATCTACATAAACTTCTAAAGGGTGGCCACGTTGTTGGACTAAAAGATGTTGCTTTTGAAAAGGACAAAGTGTGTAGGGCATGTCAAGCCGGAAAGCAAGTTGGAGCCAACCATCCATCCAAGACGATGATGACGACGACAAGACCATTGGAGATGCTTCACATGGACCTCTTCGGACCGGTCACATACCTAAGCATTGGCGGTAACAAGTATGGCCTTGTCATTGTTGATGATTATTCCCGTTTCACTTGGGTATTCTTTTTGAAGGATAAAAGTGAGACACAAGGTGTTCTAAAGAGCTTCTTGAGAAGAGCACAAAATGAATATGAATAAAAGATCAAGAAGACTAGAAGTGACAACGGCACCGAGTTCAAGAATACACAAGTCGAGGAGTACCTAGATGAAGAAGGCATCAAGCATGAGTTCTCGACACCATACACCCCTCAACAAAATGGTGTAGCCGAGAGAAAGAACCGTACACTCATTGAGATGGCAAGAACCATGCTTGATGAATACAAGACTCCCGATACCTTTTGGGCCGAAGCCATCGACACCGCTTGCCATGCAACCAATCGGTTGTACCTTTACAAGATATTGAAAAAGGCACCCTATGAGCTTCTCACCGGTAAAATTCCTAACGTGTCGTATTTCCGCGTCTTTGGGAGCAAGTGCTTTATTCTTAACAAGAAGCCAAGGTCTTCTAAGTTTGCTCCAAAGACCAATGAAGGTTTCTTGCTTGGGTACGGATCAAATGTGTATGCATACCGAGTTTTCAACAAAGTCACCGGCATTGTTGAGATCACGCGTGATGTAACATTTGATGAATCTAACGGCTCTCAAGTAGAGCAAGTTAATCCAAGTGATGTAGGTGATGAAGCTCCTTGTGAAGCAATAAGGAACATGGCAATTGGTGAAATAAGGCCACAAGACCCAACTCAATTGCAAGGTGATCCATCTTCTCCATGTCAAGATGAAGATCCTCCACAAGATCCACAAAATGAACAAGATCAAGATGGAGACCAAGATCATGGTGACGATCATGATCAAGGCAACAACCAAGATCAAGAACAAGATGGTGGAGGTGATGATCATCAAGACGAACTAGAAGAAGAACAAGAAGAAGATGCACCTAGGCCCCAACAACCCCGAGTGCGACAAAGCATACAAAAAGATCATCCCGTCGATAACATTCTTGGTGACATTCAAAAGGGGGTAACCACTAGATCTCGAGTCGCTACCTTTTGCCATCATTACTCGTTTGTTTCCTCTTTGGAACCTCTTAAGGTGGAACAAGCATTACAAGACTCGTATTGGGTGGTGGCCATGCAAGAGGAGTTGAACAACTTTGAAAGAAACAAAGTGTGGTCATTGGTGGAGAGACCCAAGCAAAATGTTGTGGCAACCAAGTGGGTGTTCCGCAACAAACAAGATGAACATGGTGTGGTGGTGAGGAACAAAGCAAGACTTGTTGCAAAAGGCTACTCACAAGTTGAAGGTTTGGACTTTTGGGAAACATATGCACCGGTAGCAAGGCTTGAGTCAATTCGCATATTGCTCGCCTATGCTACACATCATGGTTTCAAGTTATATCAAATGGATGTGAAGAGTGCATTCCTCAACGGTCCAATTCAAGAAGAAGTGTACGTGCAACAACCACCGGGTTTTGAAGATCCGAAGAAACCTCACCACGTGTACAAGCTTCACAAAGCTCTCTACGGGCTCAAGCAAGCACCAAGAGCTGGGTATGAACACCTCAAGGGATACCTCATTGACAAGGGCTTCATAATGGGCAAGGCCGATCCCACCCTCTTCACTAGAAAAGTTAGAAGTGATTTATTTGTATGCCAAATATATGTCGATGACATAATATTTGGTTCTACTAACCAATCTTTCTATGATGAGTTTGCCAAGATTATGACTAGGAAATTTGAGATGTCGATGATGGGGGAGTTGAAGTTCTTTCTAGGTTTTCAAGTCAAGCAACTAGAAGAAGGAACCTTTATAAGTCAAACCAAGTACACCCAAGACATCCTCAAGAAATTTGATATGAACAAGGCAAAGTCAAGCAAGACTCCAATGAAGACAAATGGTCATCTAGGATTGGACGTGAATGGGAAGGCGGTTGATCAAAAGGTATATCGCTCCATGATTGGTTCCTTGCTTTACCTTTATGCATCTAGGCCCGATATCATGCTTAGTGTGTGCATGTGTGCAAGATTTCAAGCCGCTCCAAAAGAGAGCCACTTGGTGGCCGTTAAAAGAATCTTGAGATATTTGGTTCACACTCGCAAACATGGGGTTGTGGTATCCTAAGGGCGCCAAATTCAAGTTAGTTGGCTACTCCGATGCCGACTACGCCGGATGTATGGTAGATAGAAAAAGCACCTCCGGGACTTGCCAATTCTTGGGTAGGTCCCTTGTGTCATGGTCATCCAAGAAACAAAATTCCGTTGCCCTTTCCACAGTCGAAGCGGAGTATGTTGTAGCCGGTAGTTGTTGTGCACAACTCTTATGGATGCGACAAACTCTAAAGGACTTTGGATACTCTTTGACCAAAGTTCCTCTCCTATGTGACAATGAGAGTGCCATCATGATTGCATACAACCCCGTTGATCACAATAGGACTAAGCATATAGATATCCGGCACCACTTCTTGAGAGATCATTCAATCAAAGGGGATATTGAGATTAGTTATGTGAGGACCGATAAACAACTAGCCGATATCTTCACCAAACCATTAGATGAGAAAAGATTTTGTGAGCTTAGGAGTGAACTTAATATACTTGATTCTTCTAATGTGGAATGAATTTTTGCGCATCTTGGTGTTAATGTTTGTTGTTGTTACCTTCTCAAAAACTATTTGCAAAAATATTGATTGCCTTTCGTATTGAAAATATTTGGAGTTGATCTCTTGATCATGTTGCTCATCTTGTGGATATTGTTCCATATGGTTGATTGCTGGCTATCCACAAGTGAAAGCAACCCCAAGTTCCAACCTAGGATTCCAAACAACTTTCCTCTTCATTTTCTATCTCCATGGAACTTCCGTGCCCCTTGACGGAACTTCCGTCCGTCCTTGTGCGTTTTTCGAACTGGTTTCCACGGAGGTTGCAACCTCCGCCCAGTACTCTCTGTACTCTCGGACAGCGACGGAACTTCCGTCGCAAATGACGGAACTTCCGTCACCTCCGGTTTTTAACCCTATCCGGATCGAAACTTACCCCTTCAACCTTTCACTTTCATCTCCACGTTCTCTCTCCTCTCCAAACCTCTCAAGGCAGCTCCCATGGCGATCCGAAGATCCAACCGTGGATTTGAGGAAGGAATCCGTGCAAAGGCTTCTCCAACCTCCGGAACTTCCGTCCCCGTCGATCTTCCGTGTTTTTCCCGCGTCTTTTTGAACACACGGTACGGTCCTTGGCACCTATTTTTCGATCTCCCAATATTCACTAGATCTGCTAGTTTGGCTTCCATAAACTTGTTGACTAGGGACTAGTGAACATTCTTGTGCAAGGACTCACATAGTTAGGGGGTAGATTTGTAGATGTGAAGATTTCTATGCAACCCTATCCGTTCGGGCGGAAGTTCCGCATCCGACGGAACTTCCGTCCCAGTGACGGAACTTCCGTCATGTACGGAACTTCCGCCCTCACGGACATGGCTGCATCCAAATCTTTCTATCTTTCGCTTTACCCTTTACTCTACTAAGGTCCTTCTCGCTTCCTTGTTTCTCCGTGTCGGATGGGCCGCACTAAGACTCCCGCTCAACGGAGCCACCGTGACGATGAGGAAGACTTTGAGGGAAGTGACAGTGACGGTGGCAGTGAGGAGATGGAAATCATGCCCGAGCGCAAGAAGAGAATGGCTGTAGTCCATCGTGAGCCTAAAGGAGCACGGACAACTCGTGTGGCGCGTGGTGGTTCTCTCCCTGCTAGGAGGGCCCGAGGCAAAGGACCGGCAGGAGGTCAAGGGTCTTCTCGTAGTTCGAGGGATCATCTACCGATGTGATAAGGGGCTTGGTCGTGCGCCCGCCGGTTTACCCACCAAACCGCGCCCCTTATGATTACAAGAAAAGATCCACCGCTCTATTTGATGACCGAGTCACCGATCCTCGCCTAGCGGATGAGCAAGAGGCGAGTGATGACAGATTCTTCACTTGGTTCCAGCGGGACTACTACACTTCAATGTTCATTTACATGCCACCCAAGAAGGTCCACCGCCTATCTCCCCACCAATGGGTCGATTGGCGTTTCATGGAAGACAAAGAGAATGTGCTTTTCAATGAAGTGATCACTGCTTGCAAGGACAGGGGTGTTTATGATTTGATGGGGTTCCGGTATGATCGGAATGAGGAAGTCCTATGTCGGTTTTGGGCCACCGTCTTTCTTGAGGGAGCGATCGAACCGTGCATTGGATGACCAAGTGCATCCCCTACGGTGTTAGCTACAAGAAGCTGGGCACCTACTTTTGTCTCCGAAGAATCTCAGCCGGATGCCTAGTATTGCTAATGAGGACGCACTCACCGATGAGGCAATCAAATTCATGTATATTGATCCGGAAAATGCTGTGATTGGAGATACCATCGGATTACTCGCCCTACTACAAGCTCATGAATCGTCTTCTCCGTCACAACATCGCTCCAAAGGATGGGTATGCCACTTCGATTGCCTCTTACTCTTGCAACGTTCTTGCTCGCTTTGCACCCGATTCTCCTGGATTTGATGTTCTTGGTTTCATTATTGAGGAGATCCATCGTGCATCCTATCATACTCGTCGCACTTTACCCTATGCTCCATGGCTCATGGCAATGATCGAGGCCGAGACAGGATCGACCTTTGAGAAAGAATGCAAGCACCAATAGTACCAGCATAAGCTCATTCGGTCTCGTGCGGGTCGCCGCCGCCCTGCTCCTCCTATGGATGCCGGACCCTCCTCTAGTGCTCCTCGCAGGTGCCGTTCTCCCACCTCTCGCCTCATGTCCAGGCTGAAGAAAGTATTTGGCATGTGCTCTGCTATTGGGGCAAGGACCCAAAGAAATGAGGAACGCTCCAAGAAGAATGCTCGCGAGGTTTAAGGCTCTCATGCGGGCCCAAGGGCTAGAGGTCTCCTCCGATGGTTCGAGAGAATGACCCCACTGAGGACTTTCCCGTCTATGTGTGGACGAGATGATGAAGATGACGATGGCCATGATGGAGATGATGACGGTAAGGAAGAAGATGAGGAAGCAACTACCACCGCCTCCGATGCCGAGTGATTCCCTTCTTGTTTCCTTTTCTTATCCTTCTTTCACTCCTTTTTGATGCCTTGATGCCAAAGAGGGAGAGAAAAGAGAAAAGAGGGTTTCACCTTATCCACTTGTTATCGATCTCTTCTTTAGTGTTGGAACTAATGGGAACTAAGTTGTACAAGACTATGTGATCTATGTGTTTGCTGCTCTATTGTAATAGGGCTAGTTTTATTCGTTGCAAAACTATGTGCTTGAATGTTGAATGGTGAATGTCTATCGCTTTAATGTGTGCAAACTGCTAATGTCGATATTTGTGGCTTGCTTTACGTGGTGTGCCGCTTGCGCTCTTTTATTGCGTTCTTTTTCTTCACTCTTGGCACTTCGAGCACTTTGTTGCTAGGCACCCCACAAGTACCAAATATAGGGGAGCTCTCTCACATGTTTGTGTGATCCATGCATCTCTTTAGGGGAGCTCCGCTATATTTTGGTTGTTTGTCTTTATTTCGTTTTGATTTCTCTATATCCTTTAATTATTTGTCATCAATCACCAAAAAGGGGAGATTGAAGATGCAACTAGGCCCCCTAGTGGGTTTTGGTGATAAATGACAAACAATTAAATTGTCTAATGAATTAATTGAGCTAATGTGCAGGATACCTTGATTGATTAACCCACATTATGTGACTCATAGCCCCTCATACTAAAAGTTGAAAGATGGACTCAAGAGCATGTCTCTTAGTTTTTTATTCCCTTGAGTCTAGGCATGCCAAAACTATAAAGAGGGGTGAATTAGTCTTTGTTGCAGGGAATATGTGCTCTTTGTTCCATACACAAGCTTGGATAAAATCAAGTCCACCAAAAGTTCAAAAGAAGCCAAACCACAAAAACCAGAATTCACGGAAGTTCCGTGACCTCTCACGGAACTTCCATCAACTCCTAAGTGGTTCCAGAGAGTGCGGGACGGAACTTGGAAGTTGTGAACTAGCTAAGTCTCCACGGAAGTTCCGTGGAGGCTACGAAGTTCCGTCGGTGATTTCCGGAGAGTGTAGGACGGAACTTGCATGTTCCGTCCGATCTGTTCAAGCCCTAGGTTAAGTCTCACGGAAGTTCCGTCCGGTTCACGGAAGTTCCGTCAAACCACCTTTTCACACTTCCCAACGGCTCTTTTTGGCCTCTTCCTATATATAGCTTTGACCAAGCCGTGAGCAAGCTTGTCTGGTGCTTTTAGAACACTCCCATCTCACTCAAGCACTTGCTCTCATCTCTCTCATCTTCCTTGTGATCCCAAAACCATTTGTGAGAGCCCAAAATCAAATCCAAGCTTGAGAAGCATCATCCCAACCTTGAGCACATCTTCCCTTAGCAAGCAAACCCTACTTCACTTGTTACTCTTGGAGATTTGCTCTCCTAGATTGGCTAGGTGTCACCCTAGAGCTCCCAAGATTGTGATGAGTCTAGGGAAGTTTGTGAAGGTTGTGATTCGCCTCCGAAAGGAAAGGAATCAACCAAGAAGAAGAAGAAGGAAACCAAGTTTGACCTTTGTGGTTGCTTGGGAGGAAAAGGGTTGAAAGAAACCCGGCTCTTTGTGAGCTCCTCAACGGAGACGTAGGAACCTCTTTGTGAGGGGTCCGAACTTCGGTCAACAAATCTTGTGTCTCCCTTGTGTTGTTCTTGTTTGTGTTTCCTTGTTCTTGTTTCTCTTGAGAAAGGTTGTGGCCGATCTACGTGTGTGTTGTGTGGATTTACTTTTCCTACAGGTGGAATACTTGTCATCGATCAAGGAAGGATTGTATTCAATCATATTTGTGAGATCTTCACCTTATCTCTTTAGATTCCTTGTTTACCCTAGGAGGAACGGAAGTTCCGTGACCATCACGGAAGTTCCGTCGATGACTGAAGTTCCGTGTGTGACGGAACTTCCGCCCCTTTGGTTTGACCGCTTGTTTAGTGTTGTGTTTTTCAGGAATTATTTTGTATTGCCTATTCACCCCCCCCCTCTAGGCAACTTTCGGACTTTCAGCCCTGTTATCAAGCCTGCTACTATTCGGGTTGTACTCACTTTGGCATTGTCTCGCTCCTGGCCTATTCATCAGCTTGATGTGAAGAATGCATTTCTTCATGGGTCCTTAACAGAGACAGTATATTGTGTTCAACCAACCGGATTTGTTGATTCCTCCGGGCCGGACTATGTATGCCGCTTAAACAAGTCTCTCTATGGATTAAAGCAAGCCCCTCGTGCTCGGTACAGCCGCTTCGCTTCTCACATCACCTCCATGGGTTTTATTGAAGCAAAGTGTGACACCACACTATTTGTTTTTTGCCGAGGCACCGATATGGCTTTCTTGCTCTTGTATGTTGATGACATTATTCTCACAGCTTCGTCTGCGAGTTTTCTCCAACACATTATTTCATCTCTTGGTCGGGAATTCTCTATGACAGATATGGGGCCTCTTCATCATTTCTTGGGTGTCACTGTTGAGCGCCAAGATGATAGTTTCTCTCTCTCTCTCGGAGACAGTATATGCTAGATATTCTGGACCGTGCTGGTATGTATAACTGCAAGCAATGTAGCACACCTACCGATACCCACTCCAAGCTCTCTACCGATAGGGCCTCAGTCACCAACCCCACTCATTATCGCAGTATAGCTGGAGCACTTCAGTATCTTACCTCCACTCGTCCGGACATTGCCTATGCAGTTCAACAAGTATGTCTTCATATGCACGATCCACGAGAGCCTCATCTTAGCGCTATGAAGCGCATCCTGTGGTATATAAAAGGCACTTTGGACCTTGGTCTTCACCTTCACCGGACCTTGCCGGTTGATCTCACTGTCTACACGGATGCTGATTGGGCAGGTTGTCCCGACACTCGCAAATCCACATCGGCCTATGCAGTGTTCCTCGGGGATAACCTCATCTCCTGGTCATCCAAGCGTCAGCCTACGGTGTCCCGATCAAGTGCAGAGGCTGAATATCGGGCTGTTGTGAATGGAGTTGCTGAAGCTTGTTGGTACGCCATCTTCTGCAAGAGCTTCATTGTCCTCTTCGTCGTGCCACACTGGTCTACTGTGACAATATTAGTGTTGTCTACCTCTCGAGCAACCCAGTCCAGCACCAGCGAACAAAACATGTCGAGATTGACTTGCACTTTGTCGGAGAACGAGTCGCCCTCGGTGAAGTCCGCGTCCTGCATGTACCCACTTCATCCCAGTACGCCGACATCTTCACCAAAGGTTTGCCGACATCGGTCTTCACGGAGTTTAGGTCCAGTCTGAATGTTCGTTGTGCTCCGAATTCCGACTACGGGGCGTGTTAGAATGTAAACAGGCTCATGGGCCTGCCGACCCATAGGCTCCCCACAGCCTTTATATGTACGCACTGCCTGAATATTATCTAGTAATTATACGCCTTCAAAGCCTTCTTCCCCTTGGACGTCGCCACCAGCCTCCACCGTCGAACCACCAAAATTCTTCTCTGTTGGTGAGTTGTTCCTCCTCGTTCAACTCCCTAGTGTTGCGCAACATTGACCTTTATTCCCTGGCCACTAACCACCAATTCTCATCCACAGTACGGCTGGAATTTTGCCGTCTTCTCCACGGCCGACCACCACAACTCGCACCTCGCCGTCACGCTCACGCCTCCGGTCAGCTCCAATGTCTAAAAATCCCTTGCCGTTGTTGCTCATCATCCTCTTATTCTCTCAGCGCATTTATCTATTTTCAGGATTAGTGCAAGCATGCAAAATTCATAAAATATTCAGGAAAATTCAGAAAAATGTGAAACAATTTTCGTTGGCTTCATAAATTTATGCTCTATTTTATAGTTGATTCAAAATGTGTATTATGTTCCTGTATTTTTGTAGCCTTTCAAAAATTAATCTCCTTGTTTTATTTATTTAAACTAATTAACTCTTGGATGTTAATTAGGATTTTAATTTTAATAAACTTGTTTTTCTTTTACTGAAGGAGATACTGCAGACGAAAGTTTTTGTCGAAGTCGTTTTCAAAAATTAAGCATAAACATTGTCACTTCATCATAGTTTATTATTTCATGTGTCGTTGCATATCGATATTATAGCTATTAACCTTTCAGTTAACGACCATGTCGATGAAAGCATTACATGTCATATCATAAGCATTCGTGCACGCATGTTGCTAATGCACGACGTATTGATGATCGACATAGGTCCTGACGTGATCGACGTTCCGTCCGAGGCAGAAGCAGGAGACGTGAACATCAACGTCGACCCAAGCACCGAGGAAGCAAACACCGACGTGAATCGAGGCAAGCCTCGATGCATCCTACCTATATTTTAAAGTCTCGTATTTTCATCACAATAGTTAAGTTATGCTTGTGCACTAGGTGATAGGACTTGATTTTGACATCCCATGTCACGATTAAGGCTAATCATGCAGTTAGCACACTAATCACATCACTAATGAGGCACCCATGCTAATTACCCAAAAGGAAAAATAAGAAAAATAAAAGAAAAAGAGGAAAAACCTAAACTAAACCCTAACCCTAAGCCAACCCCTAAGATAAGTGCAAAAATTATAACAACACCACCCACATATTTTTGCACCAATGCAGTGCACATGTAAAAAGATGAAATTACAACATTTTTACAAAATTTTTGAACAAAGTTTTGAATGACCAAAAATTCAAATTCAAATCTGAAACACTATTACTTGTGAATTTTGTATGAATTTTTGGAAGCAAGTTTAGAACCTCAAATTAAAAGATGGAAATTCAAGCACATCGTGATGAAGCTCTACATATTTTTGTTTCAAATTTTAGAGCACCAGAAGTACAAATTTTAGTCAAAGTTTCAAACCACAACTTCGAATTTCAAAATTTCCAACCCGACATCGTTGCCCACCGGGCAATGGCGGCCGACCGCCGGTCCGGCGGGCCGCCAGGCCGCGCACGCGCCCCGCTCCGCCCTGTCAGGTCGCCACGCACCCCCTACCAATCCCAACTGCAATTGTACCCGCCGCCCAACCCCGGCCGGCAGGAATTGATGGCCCCCGCTCCGGCCGCCCCCTCCCCGTTTGGCCGCTACCCTAAAAACGCCACGGAGGCCAAGCTCCCACTCCTCCCGTCCGCCTCAATCATTGCCCAGCTCTTTTCCCTCCTCTCCGCACCGCTGCCATACCCTCTCCCTCACCGCAGCTCGCGCAAGAGAAGAAATCGCCGCCGCTGTCCGCCATGGCCGCCCGCGTCGCGCGTCGCCTAGGAAGGTCGCGCCGCCCTCCCTTCTTCGCCGGCTCGTGCACCGGGTTCTCGGGCAGCCCCCACCGACGCGCTCCCCTTTCCGTGCAGCCAATCGCCGCCATTCCCCTTCGTGAGGTGATGCTCCTAGACCATCTCCCTCCCCTCCTCTCTCTCCGCGCCGGACGCGCGCCGCCGCCGGAGCCTTCGCGAACGCCGCCGCTCGTCGCGGCCCACGTCCGGCCATCGTGGGACCCCGTGGACCCCACCGAGTACTCCCGGTCACACGCGCATCATTTTCCCCAAAGGCCGGAGCATGAGCTCCAGCCCTAGCGCCGCCGCGTCGGGCCTCGCCGGCGCCGGCCACCACCCGCCGGAGCGCGCGCCACCCTCTTTTAAAAATCGCCGGTGGCATTTTTGTAAATAGGACCATGGCCTAGCTCTCCAACCCATGATGAGTGAGCCATGGCCTAGGCCGGCATGGTTCATTTAAGTTGTCTATGTATCGTCGAGTTATGTATTTCGCTTCCGCACTTTAATTTCGAACAAAGATCATGGCTATGTAATTTAAATTCCGAACCTAATGTATCTTTATTTCGAACCCTATGTTGTAATCAAGACTTAATTATGTAAACTTGTAATTCGTGGATGTTTGTTAATGTGATGCTATGTATGGTTGCTTCGTCAATCATCTCCCAAGGCAATCCGTACCACACTCGAACTATCTTTCGGGATAGGGGTGTGACATTGATTGACACCCTAGATGCACGAGTTAGGATTCTTTTTATTCATGATATACTAGTACAGGTAGCTCAATAGAAGCTAAGCTTAATTCATAGTAGTAACGGTAGTTGATTCAGGTGATTTTAAAGCATGGAGGCTTTTAAGTTTTTGCTGTTGTTGTCGTTAATTTTGAGGAGAGTGTCAATGAAATTGAGACCGGACGGGCCCCGTAGGAGAAAGGGCAAGACGAGGTCGAGGTCTTGCAAGGTGGTAGCCCCGTCTCGTGTTGGTCAAGGACCGTACCGTTGTCGGCCTAGTTGAACAAGTTTGAACGTACCGTACTACATGCTGGTGTAATGGGCCCAGCAAGCTGATATACGCTGCCACCCCGGGGATGTGTCGTAGCCAACTCTCTTTTGCTGGCTGTTAGTGAGATAGGAGTCTCACGGGTGGGAAATGGGTCACCCACGAGATGACGTCGCGTGGGGCTGCCATATTCCCGTGGGAGTGGGAAACGGCTATTCTTCCGCCGGTGTTGGCGAGAAAGGTTGTCATATACGACCGGTGCGGTGCGTATACGTCGTGTAGTCGGGTTTCTGCTAGCTGGTATAAAATCAATTCGAATCGCTGTCCCTCGCCGTAATGAGTACCGCTTGTTCAGCTCATCACATCGTAGTTAATCAAGTAAAAGATGAAGAAGAGAGAAGAAAGAGCTGTTGGTCAAAGATAATCTTTTCTTACAAACTTGATTGCAATAGTTATAGGCTGCAAACAATAGTTAGGTAATGAACTTAATATGGAGCTAAAACTTGAAAGTAAGGATCCACCGTTAGCGCTGTTTGCGCAAGAAAGTCAAACCCACAGCCATAAAGCCTTCGCATCCTAGGCGTCGGCCTTAGCGTGCCTGTTGACGGGTCGGTCTTGCTGAGTATTAGATTACTTAGGGTTTGTTGGTTATGTTTCCAGGCGTCGAGTCGTACTACTACGACTCGTGCGATAGCTTTACGGAGGAGGAGCAAGTGCCCGAGGGTGGTTCCCTCCAGTGGGAACAGATATCGACACCGTGAAGGACGAGGATCGTGGTGTACGCCGGGCTCGGTACATCACGTTAGTCGTCTTAGGCTGTCTTTTGTTGTAAAAAGAATAATTTCCGCAGCCGGACTCTTAGTGTTTCAAACTTACGGTATTGTAATAAGTTCCGTTGCACAATGTTTGTATTTCAAAAACCTGGTTGTATTATACCACAATGTATATATTACGGCTTGTATGAGATGATGAACTGTTGTAACTTGCTTCGTCGAGTGTTCCCCTGTGCCGATTCCTGGGTATCTCGGAAGGGATGTCACAGCTGGTATCGGAGCTATTCAGGGGCAACGAGTATATTGTTCGCAAGCTCGTTTTCAAAACTTAACACGTTTCGAGTACGAGGGAGTACGAGCCCCATAAGGATGTAGAATAGTTAGATTTTTCTAACCGTTCGATGTTCGGGTTATGGGTAGTTACTAACTATCCGTTGTAGTTTGGTGTACTTATAGTTCGTATGGTTAGTCCGTCGAGCATGCATCATGTCATATTGAGTGCTATAATAAGAAGCTAGGAATAGGCTTAGCTAGTCTCGTAGTACTTTGATAGGCTGTCTTTTCATTTTCTTTACTCGTGGGAAGAAGTGTTTAATTAGTTTAAACATGTTCTCTGCAGATGCCGATGCGGGTTAGGAAGCGTGTTCGTGGGGAGGAGGACACCCGGACTGCACGCGTCACCGAGCTTGAGCAGAGGACCCACGACCTAGAGACGCAGCTTGTAGAGTCCGGACCGCTAGATAGCTGCGTGGAAGAACCGCTTCCGTGTGGACTGCCGGGAATCCGCAGATTTCACGCGCGGATCGCCAAGCTTGAGGAGCAGTTGGTGGAGGTCACCGACGACCGTGACGGGTTTCACGGGATGTCGATTGCACTTGGACCAGCAGTTGGTCACGATTCTCGCTAAACGTGACGCAGCTCACGTCGTAGACGCAACACACATAGCAGAGTTGGCAGGGAGTGACCGCACAACGTAACCACGCGGTGGAGACCCCGATCGAGGCGAGAGAACCAGTTGGAGGAGCTCGAGGTGATGTATGACGGACTGGCCGACGCACACCATGATTTGTTGCACGACCACGAAGAGCTGTTCGGATAGTTCTAGCAGTTGCAGCAGCAGCACCGGGGTCCCGCCGATGACGCCGAGGAGGTTTCCGGTGTGGACTACGAGCATCCGTCGACCCCACCGAGAGGAGGATGCCGAGTCGGACGCTGGTAGCCACGCACCACCGGCTTAGGTAGTGTTGGGGTAGAACCGATGTAGGATAGCTAGGCCAGGAGTAGGATGGTAGCCACATTTTGCTGACATAGGTCAGATTGTAGCATAGGGTAGTAGCAGATGATGGTAGTGGCGGTTGTACGGAAAAGTTGGATCAGGCGTGCATGACAACTAATGTATAAGGAAAATATGGTATTTGTATAATATATGTGCAGTTGGTAGTGTAGTATATAAGAGTCTGTTGAAGTACTTGGATTAAGAATGGTTTCCATCTATGCTTGATGTTCTCATTTCTCCGCAAAGATGGACAGCACGAGTAACGTCATACGACGTGAAAGGACGATCCGGGGATGCTCGTTTACCCGAGTTGGAGAGGCAAGTGAAAGGAAAGGATGAGTTGTTAGCAATTAGAGAGGCACAATTAAGGGACAAGGAAGAGTAGATTCAAGTCAAAGACCAACAACTTGCGACCGCAAATGCCACGATTCACCGGTTAGAGCAAGATTTAATCCAAGCGCACAATGCACTACTGAATGAAGAACTTGGTCAGCAACCCCTTGAAAACGAACCGAAGTGCACAAGGACCCCGTAGCGAGAAGAACCCATGGAAGAAGAGGAGGATCTCGAAGAGATAATGGACGTTGACTCAGTGATAGACTTCACGGAGATTCCACGACTCGGAGGATGAAGGGTCCAAGGTAGGAAGTTCCAAGAGCCGGGAGGCGACGTCAAAAGTTCACGAAGAAGATTAGGGTGGTAGCGAGTAACGAGTGAGGAAGTTAGCATGTAATATAGGTATCGGTTTAATAACGAGCATGGTGTAACCATGCACGAGTGTCGTAATAAGGGTCGTTGTAAATTGGATGGTCGGATATGTGCATATGGTTTTGGTGGTTGTTATAATAAGACTGTTGTTACAAAAAAGTTTATCTTGGGAATATCTCATCCATGTATTCCTGTTCCTTCCATAATTATGTTGGATTTGGGATGTCTAACGTGAATTTTTCTTGGACAGAATGGTTGGAACAAGGAGACGGGATGATCCGGAAAGTTCGCATCGGGGCGGGAACGCCACCACCACCCCTACCTTGGCACGAGGCTATTGCAGCTGTGCTTGGATTCCCGTGCGAGTGTTGACGGTCGTTACGACCAATTTCGACCGTCAATTAGTCAAATAAATGAGAAGGACTAGGCATGTCGTACACGCATTTTACTTAGAAATAACCTAGTTCCACTTGTACCTCTAGATTTTTAGTGTGCAGGTGGATAATGATGAATTCCAGGCCCCGAGGCGACAAATCAACACTTTTACAAAACTTCCATTTCGCCGCGGGAATCAACTCCAAGATAAAAGGCCAATGACCACGAAATCCAACACAAAGAAGGCCACAAGCAAGCTGGAACAAAGACCAACATCCGGTGGGGGAGCCAACTGCCAAAGCCCAGCCCAGGAGGGGCCGGAACCGGTTCGGCCGAACCCACCGGGGTGGTTCGGCCGAACCAGTATGGTGGCCCCCCGGCCCACTTTCTCTCGGCGGTTTGCCCACCGCCTGCGGAGGTCGGTTCCACGCGCATTAAATGCCACCGACCTACGAAACCGCCTCCGGGAGCCGACCTTTCAAGCCTAAATAAGGAGGGGTACCCCCCTCCTTAACACACACAACAACACAAGGATCATTCTCTCCTCACACTAGAAGTTTAGAGGCTTTCTAGGTAGTGCTAGGCTTAGTAGTGGGCTGCCTCATTGCTCCCAAGGTCTTGTGGAGAATTGGGTATAGCTCTTGTATCCTCTCTTTGTGAGACTTGATCTTTTATGTATGGAATACTTTCGTTTATATCCTTGTCATGAGCTTGACAGAGTAGTCATGATCTTGCTCGATCGTTCATCGTTCGTTCATATGAGTTCATCGTTCGTTCTTCGTTCTTCATTAATAGAAGATGAACACATATCGAATGTTCTTCGTTCGTTCATACTTGATCATCGATTACTCTTGATCTTACTTGGTTGATTGCCGTTCGTCGCTCATTCTTGAGCGACGAACGCCTTTGCATGACTTAGTGCTAGCTTTGATCCTTTCGTCGGCTTATGCTAGTTAGACTAGTGTTCTTATGAATAGGCTTCGGGTTCATCGTCCCGCAAGGGTGCTCTAGATTTACCACCATGTCGATCCGTAGGATCGGGTGCCTCGAGGGATCTAGAGTTGTGGTTAGTGACGCCGGCATGGTGCTGGGGTTATCTACCCACCTTTGAATGTGCTTCGTGTCCCACGGTTTGTAGAGGTAGGTGACAAGAAGTGACAGCCTTGTCATCCAAAGTAATCCTCCACGTTCGGGCGTGGCATAGGAGTCTAAAAGGCCGGAGTCGCGAGGCGGACCTCGCGTAAGACGGATCTCCCGATGATGCCTAGGCATTAGACGCTTGCTTACGCTTGCATGATCTTGGATGTTAGGTAGAAGCTGCGCACTCATATGAATGTTGTATCATTAGGAGTAGTGGTCCGCTAGTCTAGTTTAGCTTTATCTAGGATTGCCTCTATCCCTTTTATTAGAGAATGCATTGCCTTGGTGTGTGTCACACTATCCTCAATTTATTGCTCCTAACCCCTGCATTGGAATGTGATTACTTCATCACTCTTTTGTAACACCATGAGCATAAGTACTCTTATCAACCATGTCTTCCTTTGGGAAAATATAAATACGATACCCTTGAATACTCTCGGGTGAAATGCTACAACGGGTTATCCGTCCACTTGCGGATATTCATGACCCACCTTATAATACATATCTAGTACTTGTACTTGGATGTGGATTATTTGGTTAAATAGTGCAAGTGACTTAAACCCTTGGCTCTCCCGCGGTCACGTGTTTCTTTCCGCGTGACCTTAAGAGATGCCAACAAGCATTTACGGCGCCGTTGCCGGGGAAGACATTGGTTAATAGGAATACAATGAATGTTCATGATTACACTTGATGATGATTTAATCATTACCTTTGCAGAGCTAACCTTGATCTGTTTTCTCTTCAATGTGAAAACAGGATAGTGCATGCGTGGATTCAACTTGCCGAAAAACTTCGTTGATAATCCCGAGTCTCTTGCGAGAAAGACTCGACCTCGCGTCGTTGTCTCTCCTCAAGAACCCACGACAAGCGAGCCCGCATCTTCCGCACCATCAACCTCCACACTCATGGCTGAAAGGACCCTTCGTGACTACTCTGCGCCCTCCGTCGCCAATGTGCCCATTGGGCCCAACGTCGACGCTGGTGCCGCAGGACTTGACATCAAGTCCAGCCTCATCACTATGGTGCAAGCCATTCCCTTTTGTGGAAAGGCCTCCGAGGACGCCAACTCTCATCTCCAACGGTTCCTGGAGATATGCAACACATCGGCCACGGCCGGAGTCAACCAAGATGCTATCGGACTTCGCTGTTTCCCCTATCCCTCCTTGGGAAGGCGAAACAGTGGTTTTATGCCAATCGTGCAAGCATTGACACTTGGGACAAATGTTCCACGGCGTTCCTCGCCAAGTTTTTCCCGATGGGTAAAACCAATGCCCTTCGTGGAAGAATTGCAAGTTTCCGAGCAAGCGACAAATGAATCCATGCCCGAGGCATGGGAAAGGCTTCAAGAATACATTCGGCCTGCCCTCACCATGGGATGGAGGAATGGCTCATTCTTCAACACTTCTACAACGGGTTGACACCAACAACCCGTGGACATATGGATGCCGCTGCTGGAGGAGCCTTCTTCTCCAAAACCGTTGCCCAAGCAAAAGAACTCATAGAGAAGATGGTCTCCAATCAAGGGTGGAGCGATGATCGACTCCAAACACGCTCAAGAGGCGTACACCCTGTCAAGGAGGTGGACATGCTGTCCGCCAAGGTTGACCTCCTCATAAAACGCTTGGATGAACACAACGCAAATGGTGGTGTTCATGCATTGGACTCACACATGACGTGTGAGGAATGCGGGAACACCGGCCACATGGGGAAGGATTGCCCCCATACCCATGAAGAAGCATTCTACATGAACAACAACAACGGATATCGTCCAAACGGAGGACAAGGGTACAACCAAAACCGACCATCATATCAAGGAGGTAACAATTTTTCTGGCTTTAACAATAATCAGCCTTCCTTGAAAGATTTGGTTTATGGCCAAGCTAAAATCAACGAATCTATCAACAAAAAGCTTGCTGCCAACGACAAAATCTTAGAAAACATAAGCTGCACAAATAGAAGGTTTCTCCTCTCGCTTTCAAAAATCAGCTGAGCTTTAATAAAATGATTGAAACCCAAGTTGCTCAGCTAGCTGCTCTTATTCCTGGTTCTAATTCGGGAAGATCCAGGGGCAACCCGAGTCTTCGTTGGAAAATGTTAATGCGGTTACCACGAGGGGAGGAAAATCCAGTCGGGATCCGCCATATCCTAACCATGCAGCAAAGAAGAACAGGAACAAACCGGAGGAGGAAAGCCCTTCTACTACCAAAGAAAAAGAAGAAGAACCGAAGCCAAGTGACGGGAAGAATGGAATTGAATTTCAAGACACAAGCTTCTTGCCATTCCCTCACGAAACGGGAAGCCAAAGGAGGATGAACAATTTGCTCGATTCGTCGAGACCATCCGAAGGATTCATGTCAACGTGCCATTATTGGACATGGTGCAGGTGCCCACATATGCACGTTACCTTAAAGACATCCTCAACAACAAGAGACCATTACCCAACGAGGAAATGGTCAAGCTCACGAGAGGAGTGTAGCGCAGCTATACTCAATCGGCTTCGAGAAAGAAGAAGAACCCTGGCTGCCCCACAATATCATGTTCCATTGGGGCACACCACTTCGACCAAGCCTTATGTGATCTTGGGGCAAGCGTCGGCGTGATGCCCAAAGAAGTCTTTGATCGTTTGAGCTACACAACCTTGACTCCTACACCAATGAGGTTGCAATTGGCGGACTCTTCGGTCCGCTACCCCGCGGGAATAGCCGAAGACGTGCCGGTAAAAATTCGAGGCAACTTCATACCGGTGGACTTTGTGGTGCTTGAGATGGATATTGACAAGAACACGCCCCTCATTTTGGGACGTCCCTTCCTCGGTACCGCAAACGCCCAAATTGATGTTAGGAATGGAGAAATCCGATTCCACATCAATGGGAAGGAGGAAAAGTTTGAGTTTCAACCAAGAAAAGAGCAATGCTCAATGATCAAGATCAAGTATGGGCCAAATCCCTCAAACATCCGTGAAGTTGAAGTGACGCCAAGAAAGACGGATAGTCTCATCGCCTTTTGGAAGCAACTTGACAAAATTGAGAATCCGTCATGGTACCAACCCAAGAAGCCTGCAACAGCAAGGCCGGGATTATGGGCCAAGAAGCCGAGTCCTTCAAGACACAAAGCCACCTACATCAACAAAGCCCAACCAAGTGTGGCAAGTGAAGAAGGTGCAGCCATCTTCATCCTCCTCTCCGGGGAAAGGGCACTGCACCACAAGGATGAAAAGAAATGGAGAAGTCCTCGCTCGCCGGACTTAAAATGGCGAAGCCCTGGCCGACAGGGATAAATCGGTATTATCTTTCGATTTCTTTTTGATTTTGTTTTCCACCATTATTTGGATTTTCCGCCAGCATATTCGATTTTTTTTCACTCGCCATGCATATAAAATTTGAAAACCAAAATCCTTTTACGTCCAAATTTTCCTACTTTTGTTTGAAACTTTTGGACAACCCTTGTATCCTTATACAAAACCCAAAAACAAATTTGCATGTTGGAATTTTCTCCAACACTTTTTCTCGAGATTTGATTTTTCGAATAAAGTTGAATTTGAGGCAACTTTCTTTGGATTTCTTATTGAGCAAATATTTACGAGGAATATCCGGACGTAGCAACCATGGTCAATGATCATTTGGCCGTTGGGGGCTATGGGCCAAAAGGGGAGCAAGAGGGACCCACAGCAGGCCGGCCGAACCCACCTCCTTGGTTCGGCCGAACTGCTATGACCGTTGCTCGGTCTGTATTTTTTTCCAACGGTCATATGCCCCTTCTAACGTTCAAAAACGGCTACTTCGTGAGCTATAAGTAGAGGTGGCCGGGCCAGAACTCTCTCCCCTCTCACACTATCATTTCCACTCCTCACTCACTTCATTCTCATTGCTCTCAAGTTTTCCATTGCCCTCACTTGCTCATTGCCTAAAAGTTCTGCAGAAATCTTTTGTTCTTGGTGTGCTTTCTAGTTTTTGGTTTGATTTGTTTTTGTTTGGTTTTCTCGAGTTGCGATTTCTTGCTCACATGAACAACCGACGGTGTCGCCAATTTGATTTTTTCCCTCACATAACCCGTTCGGAGTTGTTGTTCTTGTGTTCTTGCTCTCTTTGTGTGCAGCCATGACCGGTGCCAAGAAGCTGTTCGGGTCGATCAAGAGGTCCTTGAGCTCACGCTCAAGTTCAAGCTCTTCACGTCGAAGCACCCGCGCACGCCCCGTAGTCGAGTCACCGCCAAGTTCACCACCACAAGTCGAGGAAGAAGGGCAAGAGGGCAACATCGAGCATCGTCTCCTCACCGACACCGACCTCGACTTAGTGGGCGAGTACGAGACGCACACCTACACGCTTCTCCAACACCGCCTCTTTGCTCCTACGCGAGCATTTGACACGGAGCTGCTGCACAAAATAGGTATGGATGCTGAATTTGCTCAAGTATTTAAAGCCTTAGGGTGGACAGATTTTGCTAGTGTAGATGAGCCGGGTTCCCGCTTGCTTACACTTCAGTTTTTATGCACCCTACGAACGGTAGATGAAGGAATTTCTTTTCGGTTTTTCCGTGAATCCTACCGTTTGACTTGGAAAGAACTTAGCACTCTTCTTGGCTTTAATACTCGCTGCAATACCGACTTGGATGGTGCCCTTCCTCAGTTTTCAAAGCATGCTTTTTGGGAGAGGATTACGGGTCTTCCTAGTTGCGTGCGACCTAGAACTAATCACATCCATCACCCTACCTTGCGTTTTATGCACATGTGGATTGCTATCACTCTTTTTCCAAGGAGTGATATTCGAATTGTACGCGAGGACGAGCTAAAAATTCTTTTTGCTGCGGTTGATAAAATTAAGATTGCTCCCGTGAAAGCCATGATTCGCCAATGGATAGAAAATCTTGGGACGATAGGACCAATTGAATGTACCTCTTTAGTGACACGAATTGCCATGCGGGTGGGAGCTTTACATGATGCTAATGTTGAATATCTTGCTACACCTCGCTCTCTTATAAATAAAGACTGGTCCGAACGATTCCCTCATATATTATTTTGTGGGATATACAAACGAATTTCGGTTACCTAACCCGGACCTTCGTTTGTATACTCTCAAAAATCTAACCATTGAGCTCCAAGAAGCGGAGCGGTCTCGCAGGAGTGTATCTTCTCGCAGGGGGCGCACAGATCGGAACAGCCATCTACCTCCGAGATGCCCACACCGCAGCCCACGGCTCATGGCGGGCCGGGGTACAGCCACCCCGGGCTTTCTCCCGGTGGGTACCCAGCCCCGCCACCTCACATGGCCGGGGGATCGGCGTGGCAAACTCCGGGATATGGCCCGGGGCTGTCTTCTCCACAACAACAATGGGAGGAACACTCCACCGACTCCGGATCAGCCCAAGGCTACAACTTTGAGCAGGAGATGAACAACCTCTCCTCACAAATGGGAAGACTCCAAACCACGGCGGAAGACACCGAGTATGCGCTCAACCAACACATCTTGCAAACTCATCAATGGCAAGAGCGCACCGACACCCAGCTCACCGCCCTCACCAACATGACGGAGCAACAACGAGCCGATCTTTTGGCTTACTTCCGTCACATGGGGTTCATTCCACCAAACCCATGAGCAAGAACAAGCTTGGGGGGGGGCAGCACCCTCGCTAAGGTATCATGTATCGCAACTTGTATCCTTTATTGTCTCCTGTTTTTGCTTGTTCTTGCCTCTCATATGAAAAACAAAATAAAAATGATAAAACTAAAAAGAACAAAAAGAAGTAGCTTAGTTTCCTTTTATGCGCTGCAAGTATGTTGCTAGTCTTTCTATGTTGAGATGATGAATAGTTGCTTTGTTTTATTTCTCTCATGTGCCTAGTTTATAATTTAGAACTCTCCTAGTTTTGAGTTTGTTGGCTGGCAAAACTTGCTTAGAACCTGAAACTTGTGGGCTGCACATGCTTGAGCTGCACCTAAGTTGTTGTGAGATGATGATATGGTAAAAAGAGCTGCTATGATCTTGTCCTAAGTTGAACTTGAAATCTCCGGAATTTTGTTCCCAAAAATTGCGAAATCTATAAGTTCCCAAGTGATGATAAATTCCTACCAAAGCCATATGCAAATTTCCTTTGAAAACCTTACTCATTTGCTACTTGTTACTTCATTGAGCTTTATCAAAATTGTGTGACCCTAGTGAGATGCTTTTCATACTCTCATGATCAAGATCACGTACACATTCCACCTCATATGCTACACTTCTACACCGGAAGTTAGCAACATGTCATGCCATCCACCAAAATAAAGACACTCCTCACATTTTATCACCTCTCTTAAAATATCAAAAGAAGGCATGGCTATGCAAAAGAAAAAGAAAATAAGGCTCACAAAAGATGAGCATGAGAAAAAGAAAAAAAAAAAAAAAAAAAAGCTGCTCTCATTTCGAGCATGGAAAAAGAAAGAAGAAAAGATAGCCATGCCCAAAATCCAAAATAAAAAGAGGTGAAACAAAAAGAGGAGTAGTCACATACACCACCACCATCATTTTCACACTTGCACATCTTGATCTACGATTGTATGACTTGCTATCTCCATGGATCCACTCTTTTGGTTTTGCAAAATATGAATGCAAGTATGCCTCATTTCATATCCTACCTTGAGCTCCACAAAAGCCTATTAGATGTAGGATGAGGCAATACACATGCCTTGGTGAGGAATACAAACACCACTAGAGCGATTCGAGAGTATCACTTGTGGAACGTGGTTTTACTTGAAAAAAAATCCTTTGAAAACTTCCGGAGAATAAAAAGCAAGACAAGGGAAGAGAAAATAAATGCTCTATACACCGTTCTCTCTCTCAACCGCCCAAGGTAAAGTGAAAAGCACAAAGCCCCATGAGGACTAAGGGGAAGGGTGAGTTACCATTGCCAACTTATTCAACTCAAGGATGAGTATCTTTGTTATACACTTGGTACCTTTAAGAAGTAGGCATTATAGCAACTCCTGATCAACAACCTAAAGTTCCACTACTTGCTCGGGACGAGCAAGGGGTAAGCTTGGGGGGACTTGTTGACGGTCGTTACGACCAATTTCGACCGTCAATTAGTCAAATAAATGAGAAGGACTAGGCATGTCGTACACGCATTTTACTTAGAAATAACCTAGTTCCACTTGTACCTCTAGATTTTTAGTGTGCGGGTGGATAATGATGAATTCCAGGCCCCGAGGCGACAAATCAACACTTTTACAAAACTTCCATTTCGCCGCGGGAATCAACTCCAAGATAAAAGGCCAATGACCACGAAATCCAACACAAAGAAGGCCACAAGCAAGCTGGAACAAAGACCAACATCCGGTGGGGGAGCCAACTGCCAAAGCCCAGCCCGGGAGGGGCCGGAACCGGTTCGGCCGAACCCACCGGGGTGGTTCGGCCGAACCAGTATGGTGGCCCCCCGGCCCACTTTTCTCGGCGGTTTGCCCACCGCCTGCGGAGGTCGGTTCCACGCGCATTAAATGCCACCGACCTACGAAACCGCCTCCAGGAGCCGACCTTTCAAGCCTATATAAGGAGGGGTACCCCCCTCCTTAACACACACAACAACACAAGGATCATTCTCTCCTCACACTAGAAGTTTAGAGGCTTTCTAGGTAGTGCTAGGCTTAGTAGTGGGCTGCCTCATTGCTCTCAAGGTCTTGTGGAGAATTGGGTATAGCTCTTGTATCCTCTCTTTGTGAGACTTGATCTTTTATGTATGGAATACTTTCGTTTATATCCTTGTCATGAGCTTGACAGAGTAGTCATGATCTTGCTCGATCGTTCATCGTTCGTTCATATGATTTCATCGTTCGTTCTTCGTTCTTCATTAATAGAAGATGAACACATATCGAATGTTCTTCGTTCGTTCATACTTGATCATCGATTACTCTTGATCTTACTTGGTTGATTGCCGTTCGTCGCTCATTCTTGAGCGACGAATGCCTTTGCATGACTTAGTGCTAGCTTTGATCCTTTCGTCCGGCTTATGCTAGTTAGACTAGTGTTCTTATGAATAGGCTTCGGGTTCATCGTCCCGCAAGGGTGCTCTAGATTTACCACCATGTCGATCCGTAGGATCGGGGTGCCTCGAGGGATCTAGAGTTGTGGTTAGTGACGCCGGCATGGTGCTTGGGGTTATCTACCCACCTTTGAATGTGCTTCGTGTCCCACGGTTTGTAGAGGTAGGTGACAAGAAGTGACAGCCTTGTCATCCAAAGTAATCCTCCACGTTCGGGCATGGCATAGGAGTCTAAAAGGCCGGAGTCGCGAGGCGGACCTCGCGTAAGACGGATCTCCCGATGATGCCTAGGCATTAGACGCTTGCTTACGCTTGCATGATCTTGGATGTTAGGTAGAAGCTGCGCACTCATATGAATGTTGTATCATTAGGAGTAGTGGTCTGCTAGTCTAGTTTAGCTTTATCTAGGATTGCCTCTATCCCTTTTATTAGAGAATGCATTGCCTTGGTGTGTGTCACACTATCCTCAATTTATTGCTCCTAACCCCTGCATTGGAATGTGATTACTTCATCACTCTTTTGTAACACCATGAGCATAAGTACTCTTATCAACCATGTCTTCCTTTGGGAAAATATAAATACGATACCCTTGAATACTCTCGGGTGAAATGCTACAACGGGTTATCCGTCCGCTTGCGGATATTCATGACCCACCTTATAATACATATCTAGTACTTGTACTTGGATGTGGATTATTTGGTTAAATAGTGCAAGTGACTTAAACCCTTGGCTCTCCCGCGGTCACGTGTTTCTTTCCGCGTGACCTTAAGAGATGCCAACACGGAGCGATGGGAATTGCTGGAGCAGTTGGTTCGGAAGACTCGCTCCACAAGGAGGTCCACAAGGTCGAAATGTCCTAGAAGAACGTGTGACCTTCGCGGATTTCTCATCGGTTCGCCCACCCCCCCGGTCTTCTTAGATGCGGGTGAACCATCGGAGGCTGATCACCGGCTTCGCACCATTGAGTCTAAGCTGGAGTTGTTTCCATGTACCGATCACCGGAAGACTCTGTTTGCTTCCCAGCAACTACAAGGGATTGTTGGAGCATGGTTGTTCCCTCCAGGACATTGAGTTTCTTGGGCTGAATTCACTAAAGCATTCCGGGAGCATCATATCCCGGAAGGGTTGATGAACCAGAAAAGAAAGGAATTTCTGTCACTCGAAGCGGGCGATATGACTGTACATGCCTACTCCAAGGTATTCAACCATCTTGCTCGGTATGCCCCCGAGCACGTGGACACGGATGCTAAGAAGAAGACTCTGTTCAAGGAACGGCTGACAACCAAGTTGCGGTCCCGGCTTGTGCTAAATAAGACCGAGAGCTTCACCGACTTTGTCGGTGATGCTATTACATTGGAAGATTCTATCCGCCTCCATCAAGCGAGAAAAGAGCAATAAGAGGCCAGCAGCTGGACAAGGGAGTGGAGGACCATCAAAGTATGGGCTGGTATAAACTTCACCATCAGGTCAGCACTATCAGCATATACCTTCACGTCCAAACTATTATCGGCAGCCTCCGTAGCCACAACAGCCTCAGCAGCAGCGGCCGAACCGAGTATCGTCCGCCTTACCAGCAACAGAGTGCTCCAAATCCTCGACCGGTGTATCAAGCACTGCAGCAAAATGGACCACCATGTTTCAATTGTGGCCGTCCGGGTCATTTCTATCGCAGATGTCCCTACCCGCAGAAAGTTGCTTATGCACCACGCCTGTCGGTGTAGGGGGATTGGGGGTCCCCCTAACCGCGCGTGGGCCGCTTTCGGCCCACGGACGAAGACAATGGCCGCAGGACGAGGAAGCCCACGAAGCCCACGAAGTCTACGAAGTCCACGAAGCCCACGAAAGCCGGAGGAGTGGGAGCATCGAGGGGTAGGAAGCTTCCCGGTAGCTTCCTCCGGCGCCCCAACCACCCGGAGTTAATGCGGCACTCAAGTGCTCGCGGCGACGGTCGCAACCCGACGGGACGTGCGCGCGCCTTCCCCATACGCCGCGTCTCGGGAAGCCACGCCGCTACGGTGCCGGGGGACTCGGGACCAATCGGAGAGAAGATACTTGGAGTCCAAATCCAACAAAGGGATTGTAACAGATTTTATCAGGATCTCGTCGGAATATCCCGAAGAGGGACCCCCGGGCGTCCGGGTACCCCTCCGGGTACTTGTACAGTGCCCCTCTCCCCGCTCTATAAAAGGGGAGGGTGCCCCCATTGTAAAAAGGGAGATACATCAAGCAATACACACCAGCAGGACGTAGGGTATTACGCATCTTTTGCGGCCCGAACCCGGGTAAACCCATTGTGTTCTACGTTTGTTCATCTTCCACGCTAGACGAAGTAAATCCGACCTTTCCCGATCCTATCCGAAGGGAGCCTTGACAGGCCCCCATTTGGAGGTGTGCTCACACACCGACATTTGGCGCGCCGGGAAGGGGAGTTGTCGTAGATTTCGCTTTGCGCTGCGGAACTTCCACACGACCATGCAGAGATCCACGGACACGCCCGGACGGCGGACAGCGTCTCCAGCCAGAGCGTCCACGGGCGTCGTCGCCGCAACCGTCGTCGCGCGGGCCGCTCCGCGCACGGCGACCGTCCCGGCAGCTCGGCGGCCGAGCATGCAGGCGAGGACCAGCACGACACCGACCGCGACGCCGGGCCGTCACGCCGCCCGCGTCCGAGCGCGCCACCGCGCGTCGCCTCTTCCAGGATGAAGAAGGGGACGACCCCTTGACCGCCGTGAAGACCATGCTCAACAACCCGCCGGCAGGGCTGGCGGGGGAGAGCGAGCGAAGGAGTGGCTCACCGGAGTAGGTAAGCTCCTAGATACGGCGCGGAGCTAGGCGCCGGGCGGGTCCGTCCCGCCAACCACCGCAGCCGCCGACCAACAACAATCGCCGCGCCAACCGCGCCGGGGACGCGCGCCCGCCGGCGGCTTCGCTCTCCGTCCACTCCCCGCGGGCGCGGGGCGCCGCGACCTGCGCAACGACCTCAACCGACGCCGCCGCGAGGGGAAGACGCACGCGTCGGCATCGAGCGCTCGCGTGACCGGGGACGCGAACGTGAGCGCACCTCCGCCCACAACGACGATGGCACGGACGCGGAGTCGTCCCCGAGCGCCACCCCAAGCGCAAGAGAAAGGAGCTCGACCCCTCGTTCCTCGTGGGCTGCGCGGCCCTCTCGAAGCGCTTGCGTGGGGTCACGTGGCCCAGCAAGTTCCGCCCGGACCTCCCGAGAGGTACGACGGCCGTTGACGTCAAAAGTCGCCAACACACCGTTGTCCGGAGAGTCCACCGAAACTCCGGCCGACGCAGGGCCCCGTGCTCCCAACGGACCGGCTCAGCTCGCCGATTCTCGTGTGCGCTGGTGCGTGCCGGATGGTTTTCCTGCAAACCAACAAAGAAAATAAAAAGTGTAAAATTCCGGGTCATCGGCCCGGATAGGCCGATGTGCGGCCGTGGCCGATTACGGCGTAAGATAGACAAAATCGGCCATCGACGAGGAGCAGCACGGCCCATCCATTTATGTATTAAATGCCAGGCAAGCGAACTGTGATACAAACGATACTGAAATCGGCCGACGCTATAACATGCGATCGGTGGCTAGCAGCCGATTTCGTCGGTGAGCAATCAAATCATTAAGACCTTGCGGGGATGCATTATCGAATAAAATATAAACAAGGTAATTATTAATGGGATGTAATTAATTTGATAGCAAAAGGATGGTTCAATCATCAATCGGAAGCGATAAATCGGCCGATCGGGCATCCGGCCGATTCTGCCATCGATTATAACGAGTGAGTTATTAGATCTATCTAGATGGATAATGATGATCAATGAAATCATACTAATAACTCAGGTTCAAAGGCAGCTTTAACAGATTTGGCACTAATTGAACATAAAACAGCTAATGAACGTGATAAACAATCGGCTAAACACTCCTAAAGAACGAGTAAGACAAATACAACCACACAGATCCCGAATCGACCGGTCGCTCCAACAGGACAAGTCAAGCGATGGCACGCGATCGGACCAGAATCTAACGGCCGCGCGCGCCGGCCGATTCAGGACAAGCACAATCATAAACGCCTTAACTATGAAAGTAGATCTACACCCTAGCCAATCGGCTGCATGCGCCTAGGACAAGTCAACTATCGCAAAGGCAAACACGGGACACGTCAACTGAATCTGCACGGTCGAATCGGCCAAGATGTAAAAGAATTCTCATAGCGGCTACTGTGACTCGGACGACCAGATCCGAGCCAATCGGCGTTGCGAGCAAAGGCTGGGACGGGGAGGCGGGACAAGTCAATCTACCTCCACCACGAGCCCGGACCGGGTCGACTTGACTCATCCCGGCCGATACTCACTACGACGATCAAGAACAGATCCGGTCGCCGGATAACTAGCAATTAAGCCATCTAATTACGAACAATGCGCGAGAACTAGACAACATAATTACCTTATCAAGCCAACGTGTTGTCGACCGGAGCCCCGAAGATCCCCGCGCGAAAACGGTAAAGACTTGACGAGAAAATTAGGGTTTGGCGATGCGCGAAAGTTGTATTGGATGTGAATCGAGTTTACGGGTTACATCCGGGTACATATTTATACCCGGCACAAAGAATCCTACTCGGACCCTCTTCGGGCCGATTTCCTAACCGACTAGGATCTCTTTCCAAAATTAAACTATTATTTCTAATTTTACAACGTGGGCCAGGCCCATCAATATTATGCTCTTCGGTTGGCGTCCGTGCACGACTCCCGGGAGGGACGTGCCTCCCTACTCATCCACGCGGCCGTCGGCCTTCGGCCCACCGGCCCTCTTTTGACCCATAGTCGGCGACAATGGGTCCCTTGGTCAAAAACCGGCGTCAACACATGTCCCCCGATCCGGGGTATGCAACGCATGCGTCGGACCGATCCGTCCTCTTTTACCGCGCCGGTTTTACTGCCCGTCACTCCTCCATAAAACCCGGGGCCACCCCGGTCAATTCCCATCCGCTTCCTTTCCTTGGCCTTCATCTTTCTCTCGTTCGGCGACTTTTTCCTCCTCGAGCTTTTTCAACTTTTCATCGCGCCGTCGCCGTCTTTCTTCTCCGGCGACCATGAACCCTGTTGCTTGCTGCTGCTGCTGCGCGCCGCCGCCGGCCGCGTCGTCGCCACCACCGACGCCGTTCGGAGGTAATGTACATTTGGGCATCCCTTTTCTCTACCTTTGCAGTTTTTCTTCGCGTTCTTGTTCTTGTTCATTTTCACGGTTTATCTTCTTCCCGTTCCGCTTTTCATTTTAGCCCTGTTTCTCGTTTTTAGGAGATCCGGAACCAAGTCGTTATTCCCTCCAACATCCCGACTCATTTCTTCTTGGGTCCTATGGGCGATCCCGACCCCACGGATCTCATCCGTGCTGAAACGGACCGGGTTCCGTTTCGGCAACGATCCCCGCTATCGGCCGAGTGGGCCAACGGCTTCCGGTCATGGCCGACCCCCGTCGTAGGATGGCGTGATTGGTATAACCGGGTGTCGGCCGTCTATTCGCAAGGTTGGGCCAACATCGGCATCACCCATGCCATCAAGGCTGTCTCCGGCCGATCACCGGAAGAACGAACCGTTGTCGGCGGCCGCTTGCTATTTCCGGTCGGACGCCCTGAATCGCTTTATGTTCGGCCACGGCCCGGCTACCATGACCCTCCTGGACACGGTCATGTTGGCCGATCTGAACATTACGGAGGAGGCCACTCCGGACGCTGTCCGCATTAAGTCCTCCCACCGGATCAACCCTAAGGACACCGGGGGTTGGAAGGTCTATATTCGGAGCCTACAACAAGGGGCACGGCACGGTCGATCGCCGCGAGCTTGTTGCCTTCCTCAACATGTGGCTCGACCACTTCCTCTTTTATGGGGTCAGCGTGAGCCCCACAACCAATTTTCTGCGGATGGCCGATAGGTCGGCCGACGACAATGCCCTTCCCATGGGCAAGTATCTTACGGGGTCGGCGTACCTCCTTCTTCACCGAGGTTTCGGTGGAGCTGCGCGCCGGCCGATCGGTCAAGAACCCGGGTGGCCCTTGGTGGTTTATCCAAATGTGGTTGACCCTTCATACCACCAAGGCCATCGATTTGGACCTCGGCGTGCTCAACTTCCCCGGCGACTACGCCGAATCGGCCGCGCCCGGATTCAGCCGGTGCGTCTCTTTCGGGGAGGCGTTATCCATGGCACCGGGGCGGCCATGTCGGACAACAACCTGGCGTATTGGTTCGCCGCTTTCTACAAGGGCCTCAACGACGAAAGTACGGATTGGCATCCGTACATTGATTTCTTCGAGAGGGAGTATGACACTCCTTTTCCGATCGACCCAACCTTCCCGACGGCCGACGGGGATGCGGTCAAGATCTTCACCACCTGCCTCCGCCCTTGTCTGCTGCCGACGGGACTCATTGCTTGGGAGCAAGGCCTTCGCTCCTACGAGTTCTACCACCCGTCGGTGGCGGCCCGCCAACTCGGCTCGGCCGGTTGCCCCCGGCCTCTTCTATGTGGGGCGAGATAAAGGCGCGGGCTGCTGTTGATGATGCCATTCGGTGGAATTGGCTCGTCGGCCGCACCGCCGATGTCGTCACCGGTGACTTGGCCGGATTCCTCCCGGCGCCCGGAGCACCCGCCTCTTTGACCGTTGGTGGGGTGAGTGGAACCGGCACCTTCACGGCCGGAACACCGCTTCCTTCTTCTCCGGCCTAGCCACGAGAGGACCTTTCACCGAGGTACGTGTAGCCGATCCATTTACGTAAGGCCGATTTTGTCAATGAAATCGGCCACTCCAAATGCTCATCCTTGTATCCTCTCTTTCGGTCGGATTCGGAGGAGCCGCCGACCCAAAGCATCGGTGGCCGGCCGATTGAATATTTATTGCCGAGCCCAATCGTTCCGAACATTGGCTTCACCGACCGCACTCCTGCTCAAATATTTGCGGCGATGAGTCGAGGGCGCCAGCTGTCCGCAAGGCCAAAACCAAAACGGCCGCCCCCAAGAAGAGGAAGGCTAATGTGCCAGCTGCGAGGTCGACTCGGGCCCCGAAGCGACACCGCGCGCTGCTAAAGCAGCCTATGCGCTCGTCCGACCCGGACTACTATAGCGAACCGTCTCCGCCGCGTCGGGTTGTTATTGCATGATCGCCGATTCCTTTTCTCTTAACATGCTTGTCTAATTATGAGTTCTTAGTAGGAATCGGCGGTCCCTTCTCCTCGGGTCCAAGCATCTCTCCCTCGTCGGCCACCTATCATCGTGGTGTCGAGCGAGCGTACGGCCACCGATGTGGTCGGCGGGGGTGATGAAGGGGGTCGGCCCATTCGAGCCCTCCGGCAGCCGATACCGGTGCTCAACCGCAGGCAGCGGAGACCCGCCTGCCGACTCCTCCACGGGCTCGGACGCCAACGCCCGATAGGCCGATCCGCCTGCCGACTCCTCCACGGGCCAGGACGCCGACGCCCGAAAGGCCGACTCAAACAGCTCCGGAGCTCGAAGTCGTAACAAGCCGGGCCGATCCAAACCCTACGGAGAGCCCAACTCGCTCGGATCGGCTCGCGTCTCCTGAGGCCGCCGCCGAAGCCGAACAAGCCGGCCGGTGTCGTCCACGGCTTCTCCCAAAGGCACCGTTGTCGACGAGGAATCGGGCGGCCAGGAGTCGCCCGCGGCTTCTCCCGAAGGTACCGCTGCCGATGAGCCGGCTGGCGAGCGTCGTCCGATGCCGCCTCCGAGGATGTCGCTGGTGAAGATGAATCGGCCGGCCAAGAGCTGCCCGGAACACACGAACGTATGGGTTCAATGGCACGGCCGATGGACGTCCGACCGATTCGCGTCGACGCTTCGCGAGGTTTGTTTTTACTATTTCTTCCTTGATTCGCCGCTGATCATTAGTTTTATCTTATTTTTCTTGGTATTTCGGGCGCTCAGCTTCCCTCGTCCTGCACCGATTTCGGTATCTTCCTCTCGTCTTATCATCATGGCCGAAATCGCGCGCGAGGCTTGAGGCGTCCTCGGTTGAAGGCTTGGTGGCCGACGCCCACCTCATCCGGGCGCGGTACTTGGAGGTCCGGATCGAGCTCCCGGACGATGTGCGCGATGCTCCGCACCGCGTGGCATACATGGAGTGCGGCAGATGGACTTCATCCGTGCCCAGCAGCGTCCGGCTCGCCACGCGGAGCAACGAGCAAGCTGCGTTACTCGCCGAGAAGCTCCATCAAGCGTTCCGAGGAGGAGGCCCGCAAGACCCCGAAGATGCAAGAGCAACTCTCAAATCGGCGGGGTGAACTGCAGGTAATCAACCAGGAGATTGCCGATTTGAGAGCAGCGCCGGCTCTCAAGGAGAAGGAGGCGGCGGCCCCGGAAGCCACCATTGCACAGCTGTCGGTTGATGTGGCAGCCCAACGAGAGAACGACGACCGACAAGATGGTCGCCGCAGCGCATGCCGATGTCGGCCCCATCGAGGACGACACTGTTGGTCATGGCCAAACTTGACTCCATGCTGGCCCGTGCATTATCTGCCGTCCAAGACCTTTTGTCCCGCGCCGAGGCCGTCGACTATGCTTAGATGTAATAGGACTTGAACAAGATTTTGTTGTAAATATTTTTGTACTAAGGGAGATATACGAGTAATATCGGCCATCCGAAGACGATGTTTAAAACATCGGCTGTAACTTATTTGTCCGTGACCTCCTGCGTTTTGCTTTCATATTTTTGGCTAAGGGCGATACTCTCGGTATCGGCCGTCTCAAGCGATGTGCATCGACATCGGCTGTAGTCTCTTTTAGGCCGAACACTATGAATTAATCCAAATACTAGGATAATACTTGCTTCAAATACTTCCCATTAAGTGCTCGGCCGAATTCTTCCCCTGCTAACTCTTTCAAAATATATGCATTACCCGGTGCCGATCGGCTAATCAAATAAGGTCCTTCCCAATTAGGCGACCATTTACCAAACCGATTGTCCTTCACGCCGATCGGCATCCTAAGCTCCCGGACCAAATCGCCCTTTTTAAACTGTTTCTGCACAACCTTCTTATCATAATGGCGGGCGACCCTCGCCTTATTCTGCTCTATCTTTCCCAATGCATCCAGCCGATTTTGTACCACGTCTTCTAATTCATCCATCATCAACCCGTGGTACTGATCGGCCGATAGCTTTTGTTGCAATTCAACCCTTCGGAGCCGATAGCTGTCTCCCATGGCGATGCGGCTTCGTGCCCATGCACAAGCTGATACGGCGCGACTTGCATGGCCCCATGCCGTGACATACGATAAGCCCACAAAGCGTCCATCAAGTTCATGTGCCACTTACGAGGATGCTCTTGTATTTTCCTCTTGATCAACTTGATCAGACTCTTATTTGCCGCTTCGACTTGACCATTGGCTTGGGCATAATATGGCGACGAATTAATCAATTTAATCCCCATCTCTTCAACAAAAGATTGAAATTCGTCCGAGCGTGAATACTGATCCTTGATCTGTCGTGATTGTTTCTGGAATCCCAAATCTATGAATGATATGCTCCTTAACAAACGTTATCACGTCGGCCGTCGAGACTTTGCGATAGGGTGCCGCTTCAACCCACTTTGTGAAGTAATCTGTAGCTACCAATATGTATTGATGTCCTTTGCTTGATGCTGGATTTATCCGGCCGATCATATCCATGGCCCGACCTCCGAACGGCCAAGGTTTGATCACCGGATTCATGGCCGACGCAGGTGCCCTCTGTATAGGCCCGAATTTCCGGCAATCTTGGCAACTTTTATAATATTTGAAACAATCGGCCAACATTGTCGGCCGGTAATAACCAGCTCGCCTTAGCAGCCACTTCATTTTATGGGCCGATTGATGCGTTCCGCAAATCCCATCATGTACTTCGCTCATTACCACTTTGGCTTCGGTGTCATCAATACATTTGAGAAGCACCCCATCAATTGTCTTGAAAAATAATTGATCATCCAACGAACATATTTCAAGGCTTTATATCTTATCTTCTTATCCGTAGGTTGGGATGGATTGCTCAAAAAATTTCGAATTTCCGTGCGCCAATCGGCCTCTTCAATATCGGCTATTTCCAAGCTGTTTTTGGCGAGCCGATATCCGGATGCTAGTTGAGCCAAGTTATTTGCTTCGAAGTTCTGCTCTCTTGGTATATGGCCGATTTTAACACACTTGAATCTTTTCATTAACTTCCGGCACTTTCTATGATATTGCAACAATATTTCATCTTTACACTCATACTCATCGGCCAGCTGACTCACGACCAACAAGGAATCGCCGAAAATTTCTACAAAATCGGCCCCGGCATCGATGAGTAGTTCCGAGTCCTTTTAATACTTGCCTCATATTCGACTTGGTTGTTGGTGTGCGCCTCTACTGTAATAGATTATCCACGTATTGCCCCCGAGGCGACACAACAACCAAGCCGATTCCACTTCCTTGCTTGCAAATTGACCCATCAAAGAACACCGTCCATGGCACTGGTTCAACGTATTTGGCCGAGTGTTCACCGTGTTGCACTATTAAATCGGCCAATACTTGTGCTTTCATTGCTTTGGCCGATTCATAGCCTAGATCAAACTCTGCAATTGCCAACATCCATTTGCCCAACCGGCCTTTGGGGACCGGGGCCGATAGCATATATTTTACGACATCGGCCCGGCAAACCACGGTACACTCCTCGGCTAACGAGATAATGCCTTAGTTTTGTGCATGAAAAATACGAGACAGAGACATAACCTTTCCACCTCTCGAATACCGTGTTTCTGCATCAATTAATTTGCGGCTGAGATAAAATATGACCCACTCTTTTCCCTCCTGTTCTTGAGTCAATGCGAGCCGATGCACCTATCATCGGCCGATAAATATAACTTAAAGGGTGTGCCCGACTTTGGCGGAACCATCACTGGCGGGGACACCAAATATTTCTTGATATCTTCTAAAGCCCTTTGATGGATCGGCTCCCACCGAAATTCTTGTTCGGCCTTGAGTTTTAATAATGGCGTAAATACGTCAAGTCGACCGGACAAGTTTGAGATAAATCGCCTAATAAAATTAATCTTGCCGATCGGGGACTGGAGCTTTGTCTTGTTCGTCGGCGGTTCCAGCTTTCGATAGAATCAATACTCTTGGGGCCGATTTCAATTCCCTTTTCATGCACAATAAATCCCAGAAATTGTCCAGTTGAGACACCAAAAGCACACTTGAGCGGGTTCATCTTCGAGCCGTATTGTCTTGTCCTCTTCAACACTTCTCCGAGATCAGCCACATGACTTTCGGCCGATTTTGATTTCACCATGACATCATCAATATAAATTTCCACCAATCGGCCGATCAAATCGTGATATATAAAATTCATGGCTCTCCGATATGTGGCACCAGCATTTTTTAGGCCGAAGGTCATGACAACCCACTCATATAGTCCCAACGCTCCGGGGCATCCGAACGCTGTCTTCGATATATCTTCTTCGGCCATAAAAATCTGATTGTACCCAGCATTTCCATCCATAAAGCTCAAAATTTTGTTGCCGGCGGCTGCATCAACTAACAAATCAGCGTTTGGCATTGGGTACTCATCTTTCGGAGTCGTCTTATTCATCCCGAAGTCAATGCGGACCCGCATCTTTCCATTTTCTTTTCCACCGGCACAATACTTGGAAACCCACTCTGCATATCGGCATGGCCTAATGAAGCCGGCTTCATATAATCCGATAATCTCTTCTTTGACGGCTTCATAATACCTAGGGTCAATTTTCCGAGCCCCACGCTTATACGGCCGATATCCGGGTTTGGTGGGCAGCCGATGTTCAACGATCGATCGGTCGAGTCCAGGCATCTCGCTATAATCCCAAGCAAAACAATCTTTATATTCTTTCAATAAGGCCACTAATTCATCTCTTACTTCTTTACACAATTTCTTGCAAATATATGTCGGCCGAGGCTTGTCTCCATCCCCTATATCTACCTCTTCTAACTCGTCGACCGACACAAAACCGTGGCCTAATTTCCCGTCTTCCGGTTCGTTAATCGGCCGATTCATCATATCCCCGGTGCGTGTGTCGATCGGCCGATTGTCCGTCAATTCTCCTGTGGGGCCCATCGGAGCAGCCGGGAGTACCTGACCCCCGGTCACAATAACTCCGTCGTCGGTGATGTTTATGGTCTCCGCATCCCAATATGTGCCCGAGAAACAAGGCGAGGCTCTCCGGACCGGCAAACTCGAAATCGGCGGTTGCGATGGTTACGGACTTATCGGCCCGCATGATTTCGACCTTGTTGCCGACCCATTGAATCAAGCAACTGGTGCATGGTTGATGGGATGCAACGGTTGGCATGAATCCGGTCTCTCCCCAACAAAGTTGTGTATGCACCTTTCCGTCGATGATGAAAAATGTGGTGGGTATGGTTTTGCTGCCCACGGTGATCTCCATTATTGCGGCCCCACGCACATCTTGGCTTCTCCCGCTGTAATCCTTGAGCATCGGATTAGCCCTCATCATTTCTTCCGGCGTCTTCCCGAGCTTGCGGTATGTAGTAATCGGCATGACATTGACCGCTGCTCCTCCGTCGACCAACATTTTCCTCATCGGCGACCCATTGATGTAGCCGCTAATGTACAATGCCTTGAGATGCAAATGATCGGAGTCGATCGGCTTATCAAATACCGCCGATTCCGGCATCCACGAGAATCTCCGAAGTCTCCCCAAGCTGGTTCTTCCTCGGCCGAATTTTCATCGGCCGATTCATCCTCTACGGCCGATCCGACAATCCCGGGCATCGGGGATATCATATTCACCGCGGCTTCAGCCGGACCACTGAGACTGCACTTTGGGCCTCGACTCCTTTTTGGGCTTGGACTCATCATCTTGGTCATCTCCGTAATCTTGTCCACCCTTAATTTCTCGACGGCGCATTCTTTGGAGCCTCCTCTTCGGGTTTTATTGAGCAAACCACCGGGGCACCACTGTTCTTCGTTCTCGGTTTGATCGCCTTTCGAATCTTCATGGTATTGCCGATCAAACTCTTCTTCATCGTTGATTGGCCCCGACCGATCGTGAACGGAGGTTCTCTTTGGCACTTGCGTATCTCCGTTCATCATAGCTGTGATCATGGCCGACTGCTCGTTACGGGGGCCGATTGTCGTGATTCGTAGTTGCGACTAATCGGCCGTCCCTGAGAACTTGATGACCCGCCATCACGATACTCTTTACGGCCAATGCACTCCGGGTAGTTCTCGATAGATGGAAGCTTCATGTTTTGGTCCCAGCGATGCTTGAAAGAAAGGACAAGCCCGGTGTGGGTCAAAATCTTCTCGGCCTATCACGCCTTGTCCGTACTTGCCGACTTTGGCCGATAGATTCCTGTTCACGTGCCACCCGAGCTCTTTCTTCCCTCTCTCTCTTCTTCTCATATCGGCGTATGAAACCAGCCGATCCACCGCCGATGGTGTTGATGTACATCGTATTAGCCAGGAAAGGGTGCCCATCAACTTTCATCTTCTTCTTTACATCGGCCGCTCGCAATACCCCATCATCAACTGCCCTCTGGATTTCATCTCTCATGGCATAACAATCAACGGTGTTATGATGCGAATTTCCATGCCACTTGCACCACTTAGCCATTTTCTTCAATTCTTCGGCGTAGGAATTTTGTGATGAGGGAAAGCTGGATCTTCTTTTCCCGCAGCGGTGATCAAATATCTCGTCGGCCTTAGATAAATCAAAATCATATTTTTTCTCCTTAGGTTTGACATGCGGAGAAAATATCGGCCGTTTGTTATTAGTCCACTCAACTGCATTAATTTCCTCTTCATCATCCTCATTGTCGAAATCGGCATAAGGCTGTCCGATACCGCCGATTCCTGGTGAGCTGGAGATTCTCTTCCTGGCCGATCGCCCTACGGGTCAGCTGTGCCAGCCCATCAAACTCATGTGGGGTAAACTTTTCTTTGATGTTAGAGAATAGCCCCGCATAAGCGATTTCGGCCAGCTGTTGCTCTGTCGAGTTCGGATTGTAGCATCGTCCCCTCGAGTCCTGAACCTCTCGTATATAATCGGCCACTCGATTCCCCGAGTTTCTGTTTCACCGCCATTAAATCGGACAAACTAAGCTCGGTAATGCCCGTGAAGAAGTACGAGTGAAACCTTTTCTCCGAGATCGGCCCAACTACGAATAGAACCGAGGCGATAGCGAAGCAAACCACGAAAAGGCCGATCCAGGACAATGACGGTGGGAATAGCCGAACCCGCAAAGCCTCTCGAGTAGACGCCTCACCAAGCTGTGCGTCATATCGGCTGATGTGCTCCATAGTTGATGTATTATCTTGCCCGAGAAAACTTGGAGAACTCAGGAATTTTATACTTATTGGGTAAAGCCACGGAATCCATCCGATCGGGGTAAGGTCGCCGATACAATGCACTTTTCTCCTTAGGCTTCAAATCGAGCTGATCTTTCATCATATCGGCGATCATAGCCATGAGGCTACTCATATCATTGGGTTCAGCGATTGCTGATCCGGTTCCCGTCATATAAGCTGTGTTGGGCTGTCCCCGATCGGGTGTACCGGCCGGCCGTTTCCGAAATCCCGGTGCTAGTAGCCGGGAACGAGTGTACTGCGGAGCGATTCCATAATTCATGGCCGATTGGATCGGCCGTCCGATCATGAATCCTTGTCCCCCGGCCGATGCGATCGGCTATGGAATACCGGATATCGGCCGTACCATAGTGGGTGAGTTCTCAATTCTACTCGGGCCGGTATTTGGTACGTAGAAGAAATTGGGCTGCTTGTGCCATCTGCGGGGCCGCTGCCACATTGGTTGCTGCCCACGACTCGGAAGTCGGCGGTTGTACATCTTGTTTGTCGCCCTTTTCCGTCACCGACTTCTTGGGGTCACTTGTCATCCTCTTTGCACTGGCTGGGTTGTACTTGGTACTTGCGTTTGCATCGTCCTTGCCAGGCCATAGGTGAGGTGGCATGCCGTACGAGGGCTGAAACCCTGCTGGCGGTGTGGTATTACGGAGGCCGATTCCCTGAATCGGCCGTACGAGAGTGCCAAAAGGCTGAGTGTATGCAGGTCCAGAATATCCTTCGGTGAACGAGTCTGCCATCAAGCTGTGTCCTTGATCAAATTCCCGATGGTGTTGGTCAACACGCCTGATTGATTGATTAGGGCACGATGAACGGACGAGTTGACCATATCACCGAGTTGGTTGGCATCCGGCAGTCTCTGGGCTTTGATTTGGTCTAGTTCTTCCGGATGCGAGAATCCGAGGGATGTCTCCTTTTGTGGCCACTCGCCACGTGTCACTCGTCAGGGCTCGAAAGTACTTTTTCATTGCTTCGGCCAGGTATTCCTGGTACTGCAGCTTTTGTTCCGTCGTCATCTTTCCCCAGGCCGAAACCTCGTTGTCATCGAAACTTCTCCATGCCCTTTGCCATCCGTCCTGAGAGGAACCGGAACAAAAATCGGCCGATTTTCAGCATCGACCATTGGTGTTCCGTCCTCCCCGACGACCTGCATGTACAACATCTTGATCTTGGTTGCTTCTGTCCCACTGGGCGTGCCAAAAAGTGTGTTGACGTCAATAGTCGCCAACACACCGTTGTCCGGAGAGTCCACCGAAACCCCGGCGACGCAGGGCCCTGTGCTCCCAACGGACCGGCTCAGCTCGCCGATTCTCGTGTGCGGCTGGTGCGTGCCGGATGGTTTTCCTGCAAACCAACAAAGACAATAAAAAGTGTAAAATTCTGTCACACCCGGTTTTAATGACCAAAACCGAATGCATCTGTATGCGTGCCCGGGAACAAGTTTTCACGCACACAGGACAAATAATGTGATAAAAGAACAATGTCTTTAATAAATTGAATACTTACATCGATATTTCCTCAAAGGACTAAATACAATATACGCTAGCGGAAGACTCCATAACACCACGAGGCAATCGACCGGGGTTTCGCACGCCTAGACCTTTCTCATCGGCGGTCTTCTCCATCTTCCGAGCAGCAGTAGTTGGTAGCAAAAAGGAAATAGCAAGAGTGAGTACATGTCGTACTCAGCAAGTGTGGGAATACATGACATGTAAGCTGAATGAAAGGAAGGCTAACACATGGTTTGCAATAGAAAGCACCTACACTAGTCAAGTTCATTAAAGCAACCTATTTACTAAGTCAATATGAACCAACGAGGCTACCCCACCTGTCAACCACTGCAAGCTACCCTACTTGCAGCAAAACACACCTACAGGTTACCCCGCCTGTAGCAATCCACACTACAGGTTACCCGCACTGTAGCAAAACACACTACAGGTTACCCCGCCTGTAGCATCCTACGAGTTACTCCACCCGTCCATACCCTCTAGTTCTCGTGAGGATCCAGGCCGTTCGTGACCGTGAACACGGCTGTTAATAACAGTTTTTACACTCTGCAGAGGTTGCACAACTTGACCCACAGGTCGGTGATTCCATCACCCGTCGGTGACTAAAACCTCCATTATATCAGCACACTTCCTTAGGTGTGAGGCCAAGAGATCACCGCAAGGTCTTTTCTAAGGACTTCCCAGCTTGCAAAACGCCCATGCTAAGGTTTCGCTGCCATCAAAGTGACGCATCACCCAGGGGCCCCCTCTTGCACCGTGGCTTCAAGTACTCTGCCTTCCCTCGCCCGAATCCGGAAGACGCCTTCTTCCTTCATCCTTCATCGACGCTTGCAGAGCCGGGAAGCTACCTTGGTACTAAACCTTACCTACCCATTATCAGCCCTGTGCTTTGTGCGGAAGTCCTGGATTGCCGCTCCAAGAACCGGTCCTTATGATCCCCAACAGGTACCACCACACCCAACGGTGTGCACCGGCACCATCATCGACAATCCTCCTGCCGGGATCACCTAAGTTCCATGTTGCTAAAAAGCAATACCAGTTCTTGATCATTATGTTCAAGTGGACAATTAGTCAAAATTAGCATTTAGTTCAAGTTGAATCCCATTAATAGCAATCTAAGCAATGACATACCCAGACTACAACACTACACCCAAAACCAAGGCGACAAGGAAATAGTATGGAACCGGATATGACACAATAGGATTCAAATTAAATGCAATGCATAAAAAGTAAATTCAGATAGTAAAGAAGTAGGCTCAATGTGCATCAAGGACACTTGCCTGTTTCCCTTTGCTGCTGCTCATGTCTTCAAGTCTTGCTCTTGAATTCTTTCGAAATGTACGTTCTTCTATTTAACGTCACACCGATTCAAACACATGCAAGAAATAAGCATACAAGCAAACTAAGAAACAGTACACCAAACAGTACCTAATGACTATGAAAACAATACTAATAAATAGTACTCGTCGCTACGATCGAGTGAGCGCAAGAATCGGCTTAGTCGGAGCTACGAGCAAAAAGATACAAGACTTTTACGATTAAGGTTCTTTTTGTAAAATAACCTGATTTCGGAAAAATAATTGACTCAATTAAATCACTTCCGTAAAACAGAAACAAATAATTTAAACAATCATGAAATAATAATTTTTTCTTGGAAACAATATATGTATTTTATTTTACAAAGAGGAGGAGACTAAAATTATTTTTTTGTACAGAATGAGTTAGATTTAGCTATTGCTAAAGGGAAGGACCTAACTGCAAGGGGCTAGGGAACTCCGTTCCTGGTTGAGTTTGATCTAGGAGCGAGAGAATAGAACGACGAACTCACCTAGAGCGTTGTTGGGATGCGAGGAGACTCAACGAAGGCTGGCGATGGCAAACGGCAGCGACGGTTGAACAGCTTGGTCGAGGAAGCGGCTGCGGCGGCGAGAACTCAACGACGGCTTCAAGAATCGGCGACGCCTGCTCCAGGGTTCAATCTAGGCTTCATGACGACTTAGAGGACGGCTCCCTGGCGACAGCTTGACGATCTCGAAGTTAGAGCTCCAATGGCGGCGGCTGCGCTTAAGGTTAGCTAGCATGGACTTCGGATTAGGGCTACGAGGGCGGCGCAGCATCGTTTTATAGGGGCTGGGCAGGATCTCGCAGGCGGCTCGGAGTTGGGAGTCCAGGCACAGCACAATGTCAAGCGGTGGAGCGATTGCGTGCGACCGGCTCGGGGCAGGCATGCTGAACTGCTGCGTCATGCATGCGGGTGCGCACGAGCTGGGCCATATGGCCACGCGCGAGATAGGTTGGGATGCCGGCTGCGTTGCGGACTTCTGGTTAGGTGCAGCTGGATTTTATATGCACGGAGCCCTAGCTGGGTACGCACGTCAAGGGCAACGGGTTCGAGTTAGACTCGAGGCGGCAGCGTACGCGGCTTTATGCGATGGCAGGGCAGCGCTGCGTGAGGTGATGCGGCGTGTTGAGCGTGCGTGCATGAGCCTGTAGCTGCTGGTGCGCTCCGCTAGAGAAAGAAAAAGAAAAGGCCAGAAGAGATAAAGAAAAACAAAGGAAAAAGGGCCGGAGCAAGGAAATTGGCCGGAGGTTTTTCTTTTTCTTTTTTTCCCTTTTCCTACTCTACTCGCTATTTCTATATACCATGCTAAACTAAATCGATTTTCTACTCGAATTTTAAAACATATTTCCACACAATAAAAACTTAATGTACTGTACCATCATGAATGCAACAAAGAATTTATTATAACCCTAATTATTTTAATAAAAATAGGAGAGAAGCAATATAATTGGTTATAAAACAAAATTCATCAAAACAAGAGAAAGCTGGTTTTATTTGTGAAAAATATTTTAGGCTTAAACTCCTTGTTACAAACTAAAATACAATAAATAAATTCATCCTTTCTAAAATAAACTATTTTCGTAAATAGAAATTTATTTAATTTATAAAATAGCTCTTTTTCTTACATAAAAATGATAACACTATAGTTAGTTTTAGAAAAATATTCAAACATAGGTTGAAAAGTTTTAAAATTTAGTGAAATTTATGCACAACCCAAAATTGGAGATTTCGGGGTGTTACAAGACTACCCCCTTAACAGGAATCTCGTCCCGAGATTCGTAGTGGCTAGCAAGAGGTAAATCAAGGTAATTGTGTTTGTGTGCATCCACTCCACTTGATTGATGGCGTATCCTCATGCAGCTATACCAAACGTAGGTCCAACGACTCCGGTATTTCACTTTACCATCAGATACAACATGGTGGGTTTTTCAAGAAAAGGATAAGTAGAAAGAGAGAGATAGGATACGTGTCCCAACTAAACTAAACTAACACTACGTATAGCTAAAGATGTGATAACAAAGCTTAAGACTTTGCAAGCACACCTGCACGCAATCAAAGATCCATCTCAAACATGGCACACCACAAATCAAATCAAACAAGTCACATCGTTGTTGTAACTAACGAATCATGCTAAATGGGAGGTATTTCTAATCACTAAGGGGGGAGGGTGGGGGAAGCTTCACGGTCATCCTTGGGTTGTTGGAGCTGCTTCATAGGTAGTGAATCAAACTTGTGACATCCTTGCGACCATTCTTCTTGTTCTTCATCGTCTAATTTGATAGAACAAACATTTTTTTTTGAAAAGGGGGAAGACTAGAAGAAGAATAGTTTTGTTTAACATTTGAAGAATAGTCAAGTCAAGACAACATAACGAAGGAGTGAAAATAAAATATCTCAAAGTATTAGTTTTGAAAATAGAACCTATGACACGACCATTCTAACTAGGCTTGCATCCTACGGTCGACACGGCGTACGTCCTACGGTCGACAAGGCTACGATACCACTTTGTCACACCCGGTTTTAATGACCAAAACCGAATGCATCTGTATGCGTGCCCGAGCAACAAGTTTTCACGCACACAGGACAAATAATGTGATAAAAGAACAATGTCTTTAATAAATTGAATACTTACATCGATATTTCCTCAAAGGACTAAATACAATATACGCTAGCGGAAGACTCCATAACACCACGGGCAATCGACCAGGGGTTTCGCACGCCTAGACCTTTCTCATCGGCGGTCTTCTCCATCTTCCGAGCAGCAGTAGTTGGTAGCAAAAAGGAAATAGCAAGAGTGAGTACATGTCGTACTCAGCAAGTGTGGGAATACATGACATGTAAGCTGAATGAAAGGAAGGCTAACACATGGTTTGCAATAGAAAGCACCTACACTAGTCAAGTTCATTAAAGCAACCTATTTACTAAGTCAATATGAACCAACGAGGCTACCCCACCTGTCAACCACTGCAAGCTACCCTACTTGCAGCAAAACACACCTACAGGTTACCCCGCTGTAGCAATCCACACTACAGGTTACCCGCACTGTAGCAAAACACACTACAGGTTACCCCGCCTGTAGCATCCTACGAGTTACTCCACCCGTCCATACCCTCTAGTTCTCGTGAGGATCCGGGCCGTTCGTGACCGTGAACACGGCTGTTAATAACAGTTTTTACACTCTGCAGAGGTTGCACAACTTGACCCACAGGTCGGTGATTCCATCACCCGTCGGTGACTAAAACCTCCATTATACCAGCACACTTCCTTAGGTGTGAGGCCAAGAGATCACCGCAAGGTCTTTTCTAAGGACTTCCCAGCTTGCAAAACGCCCATGCTAAGGTTTCGCTGCCATCAAAGTGACGCATCACCCGGGGCCCCCTCTTGCACCGTGGCTTCAAGTACTCTGCCTTCCTCGCCCGAATCCAGAAGACGCCTTCTTCCTTCATCCTTCATCGACGCTTGCAGAACCGGGAAGCTACCTTGGTACTAAACCTTACCTACCCATTATCAGCCCTGTGCTTTGTGCGGAAGTCCTGGATTGCCGCTCCAAGAACCGGTCCTTATGATCCCCAACAGGTACCACCACACCCAACAGTGTGCACCGGCACCATCATCGACAATCCTCCTGCCGGGATCACCTAAGTTCCATGTTGCTAAAAAGCAATACCAGTTCTTGATCATTATGTTCAAGTGGACAATTAGTCAAAATTAGCATTTAGTTCAAGTTGAATCCCATTAATAGCAATCTAAGCAATGACATACCCAGACTACAACACTACACCCAAAACCAAGGCGACAAGGAAATAGTATGGAACCGGATATGACACAATAGGATTCAAATTAAATGCAATGCATAAAAAGTAAATTCAGATAGTAAAGAAGTAGGCTCAATGTGCATCAAGGACACTTGCCTGTTTCCCTTTGCTGCTGCTCATGTCTTCAAGTCTTGCTCTTGAATTCTTTCGAAATGTACGTTCTTCTATTTAACGTCACACCGATTCAAACACATGCAAGAAATAAGCATACAAGCAAACTAAGAAACAGTACACCAAACAGTACCTAATGACTATGAAAACAATACTAATAAATAGTACTCGTCGCTACGATCGAGTGAGCGCAAGAATCGGCTTAGTCGGAGCTACGAGCAAAAAGATACAAGACTTTTACGATTAAGGTTCTTTTTGTAAAATAACCTGATTTCGGAAAAATAATTGACTCAATTAAATCACTTCCGTAAAACAGAAACAAATAATTTAAACAATCATGAAATAATAATTTTTTCTTGGAAACAATATATGTATTTTATTTTACAAAGAGGAGGAGACTAGAATTATTTTTTTGTACAGAATGAGTTAGATTTAGCTATTGCTAAAGGGAAGGACCTAACTGCAAGGGGCTAGGGAACTCCGTTCCTGGTTGAGTTTGATCTAGGAGCGAGAGAATAGAACGACGAACTCACCTAGAGCGTTGTTGGGATGCGAGGAGACTCAACGAAGGCTGGCGATGGCAAACGGCAGCGACGGTTGAACAGCTTGGTCGAGGAAGCGGCTGCGGCGGCGAGAACTCAACGACGGCTTCGAGAATCGGCGACGCCTGCTCCAGGCTTCAATCTAGGCTTCATGACGACTTAGAGGACGGCTCCCTGGCGACAGCTTGACGATCTCGAAGTTAGAGCTCCAATGGCGGCGGCTGCGCTTAAGGTTAGCTAGCATGGACTTCGGATTAGGGCTACGAGGGCGGCGCAGCATCGTTTTATAGGGGCTGGGCAGGATCTCGCAGGCGGCTCGGAGTTGGGAGTCCAGGCACAGCACGATGTCAAGCGGTGGAGCGATTGCGTGCCACCGGCTCGGGGCAGGCATGCTGAACTGCTGCGTCATGCATGCGGGTGCGCACGAGCTGGGCCATATGGCCACGCGCGAGATAGGTTGGGATGCCGGCTGCGTTGCGGACTTCTGGTTAGGTGCAGCTGGATTTTATATGCACGGAGCCCTAGCTGGGTACGCACGTCAAGGGCAACGGGTTCGAGTTAGACTCGAGGCGGCAGCGTACGCGGCTTTATGCGATGGCAGGGCAGCGCTGCGTGAGGTGATGCGGCGTGTTGAGCGTGCGTGCATGAGCCTGTAGCTGCTGGTGCGCTCCGCTAGAGAAAGAAAAAGAAAAGGCCAGAAGAGATAAAGAAAAACAAAGGAAAAAGGGCCGGAGCAAGGAAATTGGCCGGAGGTTTTTCTTTTTCTTTTTTCCCTTTTCCTACTCTACTCGCTATTTCTATATACCATGCTAAACTAAATCGATTTTCTACTCGAATTTTAAAACATATTTCCACACAATAAAAACTTAATGTACTGTACCATCATGAATGCAACAAAGAATTTATTATAACCCTAATTATTTTAATAAAAATAGGAGAGAAGCAATATAATTGGTTATAAAACAAAATTCATCAAAACAAGAGAAAGCTGGTTTTATTTGTGAAAAATATTTTAGGCTTAAACTCCTTGTTACAAACTAAAATACAATAAATAAATTCATCCTTTCTAAAATAAACTATTTTCGTAAATAGAAATTTATTTAATTTATAAAATAGCTCTTTTTCTTACATAAAAATGATAACACTATAGTTAGTTTTAGAAAAATATTCAAACATAGGTTGAAAAGTTTTAAAATTTAGTGAAATTTATGCACAACCCAAAATTGGAGATTTCGGGGTGTTACAAGACTACCCCCTTAACAGGAATCTCGTCCAGAGATTCGTAGTGGCTAGCAAGAGGTAAATCAAGGTAATTGTGTTTGTGTGCATCCACTCCACTTGATTGATGGCGTATCCTCATGCAGCTATACCAAACGTAGGTCCAACGACTCCGGTATTTCACTTTACCATCGGATACAACATGGTGGGTTTTTCAAGAAAAGGATAAGTAGAAAGAGAGAGATAGGATACGTGTCCCAACTAAACTAAACTAACACTACGTATAGCTAAAGATGTGATAACAAAGCTTAAGACTTTGCAAGCACACCTGCACGCAATCAAAGATCCATCTCAAACATGGCACACCACAAATCAAATCAAACAAGTCACATCGTTGTTGTAACTAACGAATCATGCTAAATGGGAGGTATTTCTAATCACTAAGGGGGGAGGGTGGGGGAAGCTTCACGGTCATCCTTGGGTTGTTGGAGCTGCTTCATAGGTAGTGAATCAAACTTGTGACATCCTTGCGACCATTCTTCTTGTTCTTCATCGTCTAATTTGATAGAACAAACATTTTTTTTTGAAAAGGGGGAAGACTAGAAGAAGAATAGTTTTGTTTAACATTTGAAGAATAGTCAAGTCAAGACAACATAACGAAGGAGTGAAAATAAAATATCTCAAAGTATTAGTTTTGAAAATAGAACCTATGACACGACCATTCTAACTAGGCTTGCATCCTACGGTCGACACGGCGTACGTCCTACGGTCGACAAGGCTACGATACCACTTTGTCACACCCGGTTTTAATGACCAAAACCGAATGCATCCGTATGCGTGCCCAGCAACAAGTTTTCACGCACACGGGACAAATAATGTGATAAAAGAACAATGTCTTTAATAAATTGAATACTTACATCGATATTTCCTCAAAGGACTAAATACAATATACGCTAGCGGAAGACTCCATAACACCACGGGCAATCGACCGGGGTTTCGCACGCCTAGACCTTTCTCATCGGCGGTCTTCTCCATCTTCCGAGCAGCAGTAGTTGGTAGCAAAAAGGAAATAGCAAGAGTGAGTACATGTCGTACTCAGCAAGTGTGGGAATACATGACATGTAAGCTGAATGAAAGGAAGGCTAACACATGGTTTGCAATAGAAAGCACCTACACTAGTCAAGTTCATTAAAGCAACCTATTTACTAAGTCAATATGAACCAACGAGGCTACCCCACCTGTCAACCACTGCAAGCTACCCTACTTGCAGCAAAACACACCTACAGGTTACCCCGCCTGTAGCAATCCACACTACAGGTTACCCCGCCTGTAGCAAAACACACTACAGGTTACCCCGCCTGTAGCATCCTACGAGTTACTCCACCCGTCCATACCCTCTAGTTCTCGTGAGGATCCGGGCCGTTCGTGACCATGAACACGGCTGTTAATAACAGTTTTTACACTCTGCAGAGGTTGCACAACTTGACCCACGGGTCGGTGATTCCATCACCCGTCGGTGACTAAAACCTCCATTATACCAGCACACTTCCTTAGGTGTGAGGCCAAGAGATCACCGCAAGGTCTTTTCTAAGGACTTCCCAGCTTGCAAAACGCCCATGCTAAGGTTTCGCTGCCATCAAAGTGACGCATCACCCGAGGGCCCCCTCTTGCACCGTGGCTTCAAGTACTCTGCCTTCCCTCGCCCGAATCCGGAAGACGCCTTCTTCCTTCATCCTTCATCGACGCTTGCAGAACCGGGAAGCTACCTTGGTACTAAACCTTACCTACCCATTATCAGCCCCGTGCTTTGTGCGGAAGTCCTGGATTGCCGCTCCAAGAACCGGTCCTTATGATCCCCAACAGGTACCACCACACCCAACAGGTGTGCACCGGCACCATCATCGACAATCCTCCTGCCGGGATCACCTAAGTTCCATGTTGCTAAAAAGCAATACCAGTTCTTGATCATTATGTTCAAGTGGACAATTAGTCAAAATTAGCATTTAGTTCAAGTTGAATCCCATTAATAGCAATCTAAGCAATACGAAATCGTCGACGCTATAACATGCGATCGGTGGCTAGCAGCCGATTTCGTCGGTGAGCAATCAAATCATTAAGACCTTGCAGGGATGCATTATCGAATAAAATATAAACAAGGTAATTATTAATGGGATGTAATTAATTTGATAGCAAAAGGATGGTTCAATCATCAATCGGAGCGATAAATCGGCCGATCGGGCATCCGGCCGATTCTGCCATCGATTATAACGATGAGTTATTAGATCTATCTAGATGGATAATGATGATCAATGAAATCATACTAATAACTCGAGGTTCAAAGGCAGCTTTAACAGATTTGGCACTAATTGAACATAAAACAGCTAATGAACGTGATAAACAATCGGCTAAACACTCCGAAAGAACGAGTAAGACAAATACAACCACACGGATCCCGAATCGACCGGTCGCTCCAACGGGACAAGTCAAGCGATGGCACGCGGCTGGACCAGATCTAACGGCCGCGCACGCCGGCCGATTCGGGACAAGCACAATCATAAACGCCTTAACTATGAAAGTAGATCTACACCCTAGCCAATCGGCTGCATGCGCCTAGGACAAGTCAACTATCGCAAAGACAAACACGGGACACGTCAAGCGAATCTGCACGATCGAATCGGCCAAGATGTAAAAGAATTCTCATAGCGGCTACTGTGACTCGGACGACCGAGATGCGAGCCAATCGGCGTTGCGAGCAAAGGCTGGGACGGGGAGGCGGGACAAGTCAAACTACCTCCACCACGAGCCGGACCGGGTCGACTTGACTCATCCGGCCGATACTCACTACGACGATCAAGAACAGATCCGGTCGCCGGATAACTAGCAATTAAGCCATCTAATTACGAACAATGCGCCGAGAACTAGACAACATAATTACCTTATCAAGCCAACGTGTTGTCGACCGGAGCCCCGAAGATCCCCGCGCAAAACGAGTAAAGACTTGACAGAAAATTAGGGTTTGGCGATGCGCCGAAAGTTGTATTGGATGTGAATCGAGTTTACGAGGTTACATCCGGGTACATATTTATACCCGGCACAAAGAATCCTACTCGGACCCTCTTCGGGCCGATTTCCTAACCGACTAGGATCTGTTTCCAAAATTAAACTATTATTTCTAATTTTACAACGTGGGCCGGGCCCATCAATATTATGCTCTTCGGTTGGCGTCCGTGCACGACTCCGGGAGGGACGTGCCTCCCTACTCATCCACGCGGCCGTCGGCCTTCGGCCCACCGGCCCTCTTTTGACCCATAGTCGCTGACAATGGGTCCCTTGGTCAAAAACCGGCGTCAACAACGGCACCGCTCCCCCGACGAGTTCCTACGGATCTACTCCACCGCCGTCAAAGCCGCCGGCGGCTCGGAGGACATCATGGCCAACTACTTCAACCTGGCTCTCAAGGACTCGGCCCGGTCATGGTTCATGAACCCGGCGCCGGTGCCGGGAGTTCATGGCCAACTTCCGAGGGACGGCGAAGCGCCGGGGAGCGGATCGACCTGGACCGCATCGTCCGAAGCCGGGCGAGACGGCTGCGAGCGTTCATGCGGCGCTTCGGTCAAGTCCGCAACACCATCCCGCGCATCGATCCCTCCCGGGTACTCTCCGCATTCGCCACGGCGTTCGAGACAAGGACATCCTGGGTGAGCTGGGTGTGCACCGGCGGAGACGGTCCACGGACCTCTTCCGGTTGGCCGACAAGTGCGCCCGCCGCCGGAAGCCCAAGCGTGGCACGACCCGCCTGCGAAGGCCAACCCGGGTACCACCTCTCCCAAGCCCGAGGGCACCCTCTCCAAGAACCGAGAAGAAGAATCTTGCGCGCAAGCGCGAGGGCGGAAGAGATAGCCGCGGCCGGGGCCCGTCGCCCGGGGGAGCGCGATAGCCGCCCCCGCGGGTGCCGGCAAGTCACCGGCCAAGTCTCCGGGGACGTTCGCGTGCTACTTCCACCGCACCAACGACCACGACCGGTCGCGGTGCCGCTACATCCAGGCAAGCATTAAGCGGCGCGACGAGCGGCGGGCGGCCGAGAAGGCCGAGAAGGAGAAGGAGAGGGAGAAGGAAGAAGTCGAGGCGTACCGGAGCGCGGACGACTCCATCGCCGTCATCATCGGAGGCTCCTCCGGCTTCGCGTCCAAGGGCGAGGCCAAGCGTTTCCGCCGAGAAGTGCTCGCGATCACCGAGGGCAAGACCTCGGCTCCTCGCTAAAGTGGGCGGACGTCCCCATCACCTTCGACAAGAGCGACACGGTGGGCCGGACAACACCAAGCGCAAGATCCCTGCGGTCGTGTCGCCCACCATCCGCAACAAGAAGGTGGGGCGCACCCTCATCGACGGAGGCGCGAGCCTCAACCTCATCACCCCGAAGGTCTACGACTCTCTGCGGTGGGCGCGCGCCGAGCTGCAGCCCTCACGCCCTTTCTCCGGGGTGCTCCGGGCAGCTCCCGCCCCTTGGGCGAGGATTGAGCTCCCGGTTACCTTTGGCACCCGGAGCAACTTCCGCGCGGAGAAGCTCCTCTTCAACGTCGCCGACATCGGCCTCCCCCACAACGCCATCATTGGGAGACCCGGCATAAACCAGTTCATGGCTATCCCGCACCACGCGTTCCTCACGGCGAAGATGCCGGGTCCCAAGGGTGTCATCGTGGAGAGGGCGGATGCTTGTCAAGGCGATGGCTTGCCTCGAGGATATCTTGGCGGCCGAGATGGCGGCGAGAGGAGGGCACCGGCGGGAAGAGGGCGCGTGGCACCCCGGAGAAGCCTGCTGCACAACCCGGCTCCAAGCGTCCGAAGCTCTCGGCGCCGGGGTGGTCTCCACCAAGAAGATTGCACTCGGGGGCTCGGAGGACAAGACCACCACCATCGGTGGTGACCTCGACCCGAAATAGGAACTCGCGCTCATCGCCTTCCTCCGAGCGAACAGCGATGTGTTTGCCCGGCATCCTTCGGACATGCCGGGCATACCAAGGAAGGTGATTGAGCACCAACTCAAGGTTGACCCCACCGTGAGACCCGTGAAGCAACGGGCGAGGCGCCAAGCCCCGAGCGCGAAGAGTTCATCGAGCTGAAGTCAAGAGGCTCCTGGAAGCCGGATTCATCGGGGAGGTCACGCATCCCACGTGGCTGGCCAACCCCGTGGTCGTGCCCAAGAACAACGGCAAGATGCGGATGTGCGTGGACTACACGGATCTGAACAAGGCGTGCCCGAAGGACCCGTTCCCGCTGCCCCGGATAGACTACGTAGTAGACTCCACCGTAGGCTGCGACACTGCTTTGTATGTTGGATGCGTACTTCGGGTACCATCAAATCTGTATAGCTAAGGAGGATGAGGAGAAGACTGCTTTCATGACTCCCACGGGGAGCTTTTGCTACGTGGGTATGCCTTTTGGCCTGAAAATTGCAGGCCCCACGTTCCAACGAGCCATGCGCCTCACCCTAGAGTCGCGGATCGGGAGGAATGTGGAGGCGTATGTCGACGACCTAGTCGTTAAGAGCCGCAAGGCGCCTTCCCTCTGTTCGACTTAGAGGAGACCTTCTCCGATCGGCGCCGCAACCGCGTGAAGCTCAACCCGGTGAAGTGTGTCTTCGGCGTACCCGCGAGGAAGCTACTCGGCTTCTTGGTCTCGCACCGCGGGATCGAAGCGAACCCGGAGAAGATCCGGGCCATCGAGCTAATCCGCCCCCAAGGCGACTCAAGGATGTGTAGCGCTTGGGCGGGAGCATGGCGGCCCTTGGCCGATTCATTTCGCGCCCGGGTGAGCGGGCTCTTCCCTTGTTCAAATTAATGAAGAGGGCGGACAAGTTCGAGTGGACGCGGGAGGCCGACAAAGCACTGCGGGATCTCAAGCGCTACCTGTCCTCGGCACCCGTTACGGTCGCCCGGAGCCGGGTGAGCCACTGCTATTGTACATAGCAGCTAACCCGCAGGTGGTCGGCGCGGCCCTGGTGGTCGAGCGCACTGGAACAAGTGCCTCACGACTCACGGCGAGCCGGCAGCGTCGGCGCCTCGATGGCGCGGAGGCGGCGGCCCCGACGGGCTCGGGGACTCCGGTCCCGGTCGGCTCGCGACCCCCGGACCACCCGGGGCTGCGGCCTCCACTCACAACACGGCTTGCGACACGGCCACCCCGGCCTCTCCGGGTGGACCACTCGGCGGACGGCGCGACGCGGCCGGCGCGTCAGCTCCCACGGGCGTCGTGGCTCTCGGGCTTCACCGGGGGCTCCGGCTCCGACCTCGTCGCTGCGTTTGGGTGAAGCCGAGGCCACGGACGGAGAAGCTGCAACGGGCGCGTCGATCCCACCCCACCGGGGGCTCCGGCTCCGACCACGCTCCGGGACATAGGTGGAGTGGGATCCGCCCCGACTACCTCGGCATCGGCGCCACGGCTTTCCCACTTCGCTCGGGGGCTCCGGCTCCGACCACCATCGACGGGACAACCGAAGCGGAAGCCGCGGCCAATCCGGCGAGAAGGGCGTGGCGTGCCCGCCCCACCGAGGCTCCGGCCCGGCCACTACGACGAACGAGGACGAAGCGGGATCCGCTCCGCCGGAGCCGGAACCCCGCACGCGGCTCATCCAACGGCCGGTGTACTTCATCGGCGAAGTCCTACGGGACGCGAAGACCCGGTATCCGCGGTACCGAGAAGATGCTCTACGCGGTGCTTATCGCATCCCGGAAGCTGCGACACTACTTCCAAGGCCATCCCATCCGAGTGGTGACGACGGCGCCGGCGGAGACCATCCTCCGCAACGGGGAAGCGGCCAGGACGGGTGGCTAAATGGGCCGTGGAGGCGGGAGAGTTCGACTTGACCTTCCTCGGCACGCACATCATCAAGAGCCGGGCTCTAGCCGAGTTCGTGGCTGAGTGGACACCCACCCACGAGGTCGAGCGCGACGAATTGAGCACCGGGTGCAGCGGCATGACGCACCCGGCGACCAGCTGGACAATGTTCTTCGACGGCTCCCTCACACTCAATGGCGCGAGGGCGGGGGTGCTCCTGTTATCACCGGCCGGCGACGAGCTACGCTACGTAGTCCAGCTGCACTTCCGATGCACGAACAACATGGCGGAGTACGAGGCACTCTTGGCGGGGTTGCGAATCGGCTGCCGATCTAGGCGTCGGGCGCCTCTTGGCCAAGGGGGACTCGCAACTCGTCGTCAATCAAGTCTCCAAGGAATACCGGTGCAACGACCCGTAAATGGCCGCATACCTCGCAGCGGTCGGGCGGATGGAGAAGAAATTTGACGGCCTCGAGGTGCTTCATGTACCCGGGGCGACAACCACATTGCCGACGAGCTGTCCCGGGTGGCCTCCACTCGAGCTTCGGTCCCACCGGGACGTTCATGGAGATCTCGACATCCCCTTCGGCCTCCGACGCCGATCGAGCTCCGGACGGCGACAACAAAGCACAAGCGCACCCGCGGGATCTGCGGCACACGCGAGAATAGCGAAGAAGCGCTTGCCACCGAGCCGCGAGGACACTTGCTCGGATGCGCGACATCATCGGGTACCTGCGTGACGACATCCTTCCGGAAGACGACACGGACGCGGAACGCCTCGCCCGCCAAGCAAAGCGATATGCCATCGTCGATGGCAACTTGCACAAGCGCGGGGCAAGCGGCATTCTGGCGAAGTGTGTGACAACGGAAGAAGGCAACGACATACTCGTTGAGATCCACGAGGGTGAGTGCGGGAGTCACCACGCTCCCCGCACGCTGGTCGGGAAAGCTTTTCGGCAAGGCTACTGCGGCCGACGGCCCTCGAGGACGCCACCAGGCTGGTGCAACAATGCAAGGCATGCCGGTTCCACGCCAAGCAAACGCACCACCCCGCTCAAGCCCTCCAAACGATTCCATTGTCACTGGCCGTTCGCGGTTTGGGGCTTGGATATTGTGGGGCCTTTTCCGACTGCTCCGGGTGGATACAAGTGGCTATACGTGGCCATTGACAAGTTCACGAAATGGGTGGAGGCCGAAGCGGTGACGAAGATAGACCAGAACTCGGCCGTCAAATTTATGAAGAACATAACGGCAAGGTTCGGGGTGCCGCAGCGGATCATCACAGACAATGGGACACAATTCACGAGCCATGCGTTCGCAGCATATTGTGAAACCCTCGGCACCCGGATCTGTTTCGCCTCAAGAGCCCACCCGCAAAGCAACGGCCAAGTCGAACGCGCCAACGGAGAAATCCTCAAGGGTTTGAAGACAAGATCCTTTGACCCGTTGAAGAAAAATGGCGCAAAGTGGGTAACGAGAGATCCAATCCGTGCTTTGGTCCCTCCGCACTACGGCGAGTCGAGCTACGGGCGAAACGCCTTTCTTCCTCGTGTACGGCGCGGAGGCGGTGCTACCAACGGAGACCCTGTTCAACAGCCCCCGAGTCGCCGCGTTTGACGAAGGCGACCAAGACACCGGCGGCACGACGACATCGACCTCCTCGAAGAGGCAAGGCGGCGGGTACTACTGCACGCGAGTACCTCCGGGCTTACGCCGCTACCAGCGACGCGTACGCCGCGGGAGTTGCAAGCGGGAGATCTCGTCCTCCGGCGGGCTCGGACGCGCGAAGGCAAGGACAAGCTAACCCCCATGTGGGAAGGGCCCTTCGTCGTCACCGCCGTCACGCGCCCGGGATCGGTTCGCACTGGAGTCGGAGGATGGATACTCGGAACCGAGCGCACTGGAACATTGAGCATCTCAAGAAATTCTATCCTTAGAATGTTACGTATCCAATGGTCCCGGGTAGTACCGGAAGCCGCATCGCCACGGCCGCAGACGCCAAGGCTTTTGTACTAACGACTTAATATAATGAACAGCGCTTTGTCGCTCTTTTTCCTACTACCCGCGGGGTTGCTTTGCTTGAATCCGTTCGAGTCCTTAAGTCTCTCGTTCGGGTAAGAAAAAACAATGACTAAGGCGGAAGCTGAGAGGCGTTCACGCTCGGTTAAGGCACGGGTGGCGGAAGTCTCGCTCTAGCGAAACGACAAAGTACCAAGGGCCTAAAACTAAGCGATGCATGGCGACAATCACGCCCAACGAGAGGGAAACAAGAGACTTAGGCGTTTCTTTAATACTACGAAATTTAAAGATAGCCAAGTCTTGCATGCAGAAAACAGGTTTAACAAAATAAAAGAGGGCACGGGCGCCGATAAGCCACTCGCGAGGTGGAAGAAGCGGGCACTTAGCCCCGCTTGAAGCTCTCGGCGAAGGCTTGAGCAACGGCGTGAGCTGCGCCTTCGCCACGGCGTGCTCACCCGCGGGGATATCGCCATTCACCACGGCCGGGAGTGGGAACCGGGCACCGGCACCGGGGCATTCGTCGGCACCTCCTCCGGGGCCGCGGCTATGGTTTGCCGCCCTTCCTCCTCCATGAGCTCCGCCACACGGGTCCTCGGCTCGCGCGAGAGAGTTGACTACTCCCCGCATGGCGAACGCGTACCCGGCCGCGCCGCGGTCGATGGGCTCGGGAAGCCGGGTCGGACCCGGCTCGAACGGCGCCGAGGAGACCTCCTTGTGCACGTCGGCAGCGATTTCAGCCTGCGCCGCGCCGCGGAGTTCAGCTCTATCACCCGCTCGCTCGGCTCGACGCGGCGAACCTCGGACTCGTTCGAGCTGGGACCGCGCCTCTTCGAGCTGCGCCTTGAGCTCATCGCCGCCGGACGCGGCGAAGCACCGCGACCGGCCTTCTTCGTCCGGGTCTCCGGCAGCTCGACGCGACGACGGTAGTCGTCCGGGCCTTCTCCGCCGCCTTGAGCTCGGACTCGAAGGTTTTCGGGCCTCCTCGAGCGTTTCCGGCGCACGCGGCTGCGCCACCTCCCCGGCGATGCCGCGGATGTTCTGCTCGGTCTCGGCGAGGCGACCGATCTCCGTCTCCGGGGCCTCCCTGCGAACGGCGACCTCGTTTTCACGAAGCCGGACCTGTTCATCCCGGGTGGCAAGGGCATCCTCGCGGCACTTCGGCTCCGCCTCTCGGGCACTCAATCGGCGCTCCCGATCGGCCAACGCCGCCTCCCGGAGGGCAAGCTCGTCCGGCCGCCGCTTCAACTCGGCCTCCCGGGCCACCGCGGCCGTCTCACGCCGCGTCAAGGCATCGTCGCGGATCGCCACGGCGGCGCCGGCCTCTTCCGGCTGTGCGTCTCGGAGCTTGGCGTCCCGCTCCGGGCCACGACGCCGCGAAGACGGTTGATGCTCTCCTCCTCGCGGTCGATGGTGTCACGAAGCTTCGCCTCCGCCTCCCGCGGCTTCTCGCCGGCCTCCTCCGCAATGCCGGCGGCGCTGGCCGGCTCTCGCTGGACCTCTTCCATGCGGCGTTGGTGCTGCTGCCGGGCAAGCTTCACCGCCGTCTCCGGGGCCTTACGGGCCTCCGCCACTTCGGCCTCGCGGCCGGGCCACCGCGATCTCGCGGTCCTCCGGAGACGCGTCCGTCTCCTCCATGGCCGCCTTCACCGCGGCAAGCGGCCGGGTAACCTCCCCAAGGACGTTGCCAATACGGGGCGCGCGGAGCCACCCGAGCGACTCATTGGCGACGCGCTCCGGCCGCGTCTAGCGCGCCCACGACCCCTTCCGACGGCGGCCGTCGACGAGGTGTCTCCACCGGCCACCGCTCCCGGCTCCGACCCGGCGCGTGGAGGGGAATCGTTCCCCTCCAAGCACTATAGGAGCGGCGGCGCTAGTACCCGGCCCGGGAATGGAAGCTCGGGGCGGGCGCTTAGAGGCGCCAACCGAGAAAGTAGCCGGCAGATCCGAGCAAGTCGCCAACCGGAGGAGTTGACGGCCGGGCGAGGTCCTCGCCGACGGAGGCACCCGCGGCCTCCTCCTCGGAATCACCCGCGGCCTCCTCCGCGGGGATGCCCGCGGCCTCTTCCGCGCGGACACCCGCTACCCCCTCTTCGGGAGCACCCGCGACCTCCTCCTCGGGAGCAGCGGTCCCCTCCTCGGGGGCACCCGCAACCCTCTCCTCGGGGGCACCCGCAGCTGCCTCCGCGTCGGCCTCCTCCCTGGGTGCTTCGGCCTCAACGGCGGTGAGGGCTTGCCTCCAAACTCGGCGCGGAGGCACCGGAGACCTTAAGGTTCGGAGGGACCAAGTCCGGGTCCAACTCGATCCGGATGCCCCTATAGTCAAAGCGGATCGGCGCCGTCTGCAGATCCATCCGGCTCACGACTTAAACGGAACGGGGAGAGAAGCTTTGTACACGTCGCACATCCACCCGGCCGCTTGCACCGGTGCGGGCTGCAGGGGCTGCTCTCGTGGAGCGGCCCCTATCACCGGTGCCGGCGACGGAGATCTCTTCGCCTTGCCCTTGTCACGCGCGCTCGGGGCCGGCCTCGCAGCGTCGGGGCTGGCACCCGGAGCTCCGGAAGCACCCCCGAGGGCGGCCGCTGCGCCGGGTTGGAGGGAGGCGTGGCTCCGGGTACCGGAGGCCGGGAGTAGGAGCCGGAGCCGTGGCGAGGAACCCAAGCGGTCCCGGCCGGGGCATCGCTGTCGAGGATGGCGCGCCGGTTCGCCGGCCGATGAAGAGGCCCGGCACCCTCCGGGTACGCGAAGGAGGCGGGCCACTTCTTCCCGGTCGGCGTGGAGTAGGCGAACGCGTCGAGGCGTCGGGTAGGTCCGAGCCCGCCCCGTGCGAGTGCGGCCGGCGAAGTTGAAGTCCCGGTACAACCAGGACGGGAGTGACCTCCGACGGAGGGGCACGATGTTGCGTTCGAGGAAGTCGTGCACCACCCCGTGAGAAGTCGAGGCCGGCCGCGGCGAGCGCCGCGATCCGGTCAACCACCGGCATCATGCCATCGGGGAGGCGGGCACGGAATCCCGGACAACCAAGTGCCGAGCCGGGACCGGCGGGACGCGGAGGCGGCGGAAGTCCTTCTTGTACGGAACTACGAACCGGGCCTTCTTCCATCCCTCCACCTTGTTGCTGGGCGAGTACTCGATGTATCCGCTCTCGGTCCGGGCGGTCAACCGCACGCACCCGATCACCTCCGCGGCGTTGGTGAGCGTCATCTTGAAGTAGCGTTGGAAGATGGGGAAGCACGGCTGCACCCCCACGAACCCTTCGCACGGATGGGCGAACACCGCCGGCGCCGCGACCGCGTTCGGCGTAAGGTGCGCCATGCGGATCCCGTACGCCGGAGCACCTCCATGAAGAAATCGGAGAAGGCGGGAGGAACGGCGCCGGCCACAACGAAGGATAAGAAATGGAGGATCTCCGATCCGCCGGTCGACGGCGGCGAGAGGCCCCCAACGCGGACGCCCTTATCGCCATCCACCGGAAGGAATGGCGAAAGCCGCGTCATCTCGACCCGGGGGTCGGGCAAGCTGCACCGTTGGCGGCGCATCCGTCGACGGCGAGCGCGTGCGCGAGCCGCCACGGCGGGGGACTTCCCACGGGCCATCCTAGCAGCGAGGAACGGCGGCGGCGAGCGGCGGCGGGGATCGGCGGAAAGGAAAGGTGAAGAGGAGAGCGAGAAGAGAGGAGTTGAGGAGACGAGGAGGCGAAAGGCGGAGTGGGAGACGTGCCCCGAGCAACCGGCCGCCTCGATACTTAAGCGCGGGTTCTAGGCGGGCCCACTTCGTGCGAACCAAAGCGACGCGCCGTACCGGAGCGGGCGTGCCTCGGCAGCCCAAGCGGCGCCCCCTCGCGAACCGCGCCACGAAGTGACCCAACGGCGCTAGGCGGCGACGAGTGGCCCCAATCCCTGCTCCGACCCCACGGGCCGGTGGCCGGGGCCGGGGGCTCTCGTCGGTGTAGGGGGATTGGGGGTCCCCCTAACCGCGCGTGGGCCGCTTTCGGCCCACGGACGAAGACAATGGCCGCGGGACGAGGAAGCCCACGAAGCCCACGAAGTCCACGAAGCCCACGAAAGCCGGAGGAGTGGGAGCATCGGGGGTAGGAAGCTTCCCGGTAGCTTCCTCGGCGTCCCAACCACCCGGAGTTAATGCGGCACTCAAGTGCCTGCGGCGACGGTCGCAACCCGACGGGACGTGCGCGCGCCTTCCCCATACGCCGCGTCTCGGGAAGCCACGCCGCTACGGTGCCGGGGGACTCGGGACCAATCGGAGAGAAGATACTTGGAGTCCAAATCCAACAAAGGGATTGTAACAGATTTTGTCGGGATCCTGTCGGAATATCCCGAAGAGGGACCGGACCCCCCAGGCGTCCGGGTACCCCTCCGGGTACTGTACGGTGCCCCTCTCCCCGCTCTATAAAAGGGGAGGGTGCCCCCATTGTAAAAAGGGAGATACATCAAGCAATACACACCAGCGGGACGTAGGGTATTACGCAACTTTTGCGGCCCGAACCCGGGTAAACCCACTGTGTTCTTCGTTTGTTCATCTTCCGCGCTAGACGAAGTAAATCCGACCTTCCCCGATCCTATCCAAAGGGAGCCTTGACAGGCCCCCATTTGGAGGTGTGCTCACACACCGACAACGCCCTCAAGGACAGATGCGAGAACCAGCCGAGGAATCAAGCCAAGAACACTCAAGTGAAAACGGGTCGTGCTCACTTCACTATGGCCGAAGAATTACCGGAAGGAGGACAGATCCTAGCGGGTATGTTTTCTATAGCTGATCATCTTGCTATTGATTTATTTGATTAGGGAGCCACTCCTAATTTCATCGACAAAGCATTTGTTTCAAAGCATCGCGTCATGCCATCCAAGTTGTTATGTGCACATCTCATTTCAATCCCTGGGTGTAAAATCCTTACAAATGAAGCGGCTACCAATATGCCATTAAAATTGGGTAGCAAAGTTTATTTCACTTCATTGATTATTTTGGATGGGCAAGGGTTAGACGCAATTATTGTATGCAATGGATGGATTTTCATAAGGCGAGTACTTGATATAGCGTCTCGAGCAGTCTATTTGAATTCTCCTGTTCATGGTCGAGATTGCTTGCTTTTAACTCTTCCCCGTCTATCTTGCCAATGGTCGATAAGATTACAAGTAAAAGCCTGGAGGATATACCAGTGAGTCCGTGAGTATCCGGATGTCTTTCCGGACAACTTACCGGGTCTACCGCGGATAGAGTGGTAGAGTTTAAGATAGAGTTACAACCTGGAACAACACCAATATCAAGGAGGCCGTATCGAATGCCACCAAATGAGCTAGCAGAGTTAAAGGTCCAATTAAAGGAGCTATTGGACAAGGGGTATATTCGCCCAAGTTCGTCACCTTGGGGATGCGCAGCCTTCTTCGTGAAGAAAAATGACAAAACATTTAGACTATGTGTGGATTACGGGCCTTTGAATGCAGTCACCATCAAGAACAAGTACCCCCTTCCCGGGATCGACATTTTGTTCGATCAATTGATGGGAGCAAAAGTCTTTTCTAAGATAGATCTTCGCTCGGGATATCATCGGATTAAGATTAGAGTCGAAGATATATCGAAGACGACATTCTCCACCGAGATATGGACTTTATGAGTATTTGCTGATGTCTTTTGGATTGACCAATGCACCAGCACACTTTATGTACCTCATGAACTCAGTATTCATGCCGGAGCTGAATAAGTTTGTTGTGGTATTCATCTATGACATATTGATCTATTCAAAGTTAGAAGAGGAACATGCCAATCACTTGAGGATTGTACTCGCAACGTCTAAGGGATCATCGGCTATATGCCAAGTTTAGCAAGTGTGAGTTCGGTTAAAAGAGGTGCCTTTCCTAGGGCACGTGATATTAGCAGAAGGAGTAGGCTGTTGACCTGGGCAATGTTCAAGAAGTGTTGGACTGGAAGCCACCGAAGTCGGTCACACAAATCGGGAGTTTCTTAGGACTGGTCGGTTGCTACGGAAGATTTATTCCAAACTTCTCGAAGATTGCCAAGCCAATGACCAAATTGTTGGAAAAGGATAAGAAGTATGAATGGAGCAAGGATTGTGAGGAAGCTTTTCGGACATCGAAGAAATTGCTCACAACAGCCCCGTGCTAGCTCGACCCAGTTTGACGAAGCCTTTTGATGTGTACTTGTGATGCATCGAGAACTGGACTCGGATGTGTTCTAATGCAGGAAGGGCGAGTGATTGCCTACGCATCTCGGCAGCTTAGGCGTCATAAAGAACACTATCCGACACATGACCTGGAATTAGCTGCGGTGGTTCTTGCATTGAAGAGTTGGAGACACTATCTTTTAGGAAATTTAGTACATCCGTACACGGATCACAAGAGTCTCAAGTACATCTTCACTTAAGCCGACTTAAATATGCGTCAACGAAGATGGCTAGAATTAATCAAGGATTATGAAATTGAAATTCACTACCACCCAGTGCAAAGCAAATGTCGTAGCTGATGCTTTGAGTCGCAAGGTTCATCTCAATAATCTCACGGCTCAATCGTTGGCACAAGCACCTACACAGAAAGTGGTGAGCCTAGTCTTCGGATTATTCCGTATGGAGCCCCGACCAATTTGGCTCTTATTCCTACCATTCGTGAAGAAGTGGTAGCAGCTCAGTGGAAAAATGTTGGCATGGAACACATTAGAAGACGACTTAAGAAGGGTGAAGTTAAATGCTTTAGAGAAGATGATGAAGGAGTTATTTGGTTCAAGAACCGATCGGTGGTGCCGAAGAACTTGGTACTTCAGTAAGAAAATTTTAAATGAGGCTGATACATCTAAGTATTCGATCCATCCTGGAACCAACAAGATGTATCAAGATCTAAAGCAAAGATTTTGGTGGACACGAATGAAGCGGGAAATAGCCCGATATGTGAATGAGTGTGATATCTCGTCGACATGTCAAAGCAGAGCATTTGAAGCAAGTAGGCCGATCGCAACCATTGAGTATTTCCGAATGGAAGTGGGAGGACATCAGCATGGATTTCATTGTTGGGTTACCGTTAAGCTCACGAAAACATGATTCCATCCGGGTTATTGTTGACAGATTAACCAAGTCGACTCACTTCATACCAGTGCATACTCGGTACACCGCCGAAAAATATGCAGAACTATACATCTCCCGCATTCTCTCGTCCGCATGGAGTGCCAAAGACCATTATCTCGGATCGAGGGACACAGTTTGTCTCTAGATTCCGAGAACAGATTGCATGAGTTGTTAGGAATGAGATTGATTCGGAGCTCAGCTTATCATCCTCAAACGGATGGACGGACGAGAAAGGATTAATCAATACCTTGAAGATATGCTTCGGGCGTGTGTCCTAACATACGACAAAGATTGGGAAAGATGTTTCCCATCGGCAGAGTTCTCCTACAATAACAGCTACCAAGAAAGTGCCGAAATATCACCGTTCCAAGCTCTATATGGACGTAGGTCGTCGCACACCTTTGAATTGGTCCGAAAGTGGAGAAAGAGTAATGTTCGGACCTGATCCGGTAAAGGATGTAGAGGAGCAAGTACTGCGGTAAAGGATGCGAGAGGAGCAAGTACGCCTTATTCAACAAAACCTCAAAAGAGCTAAATCTCGATAGATCGGTTATACCGATAAAAGGCATCGAGAGTTAGTGTTCAAGGTTGGAGATCGAGTCTATCTTCGAGTATCTCCTACCAAAGGTGTCCAATGATTTGCGATCAAAGGCAAGTTAGCTCCGCGATACATCGGACCCTTTCCAATCCAGGAAAGATGTGCAGCTGTGGCTTATCGCTTGGAATTACCAAGCACACCTATCGGGAATTCATAATGTGTTCCACGTGTCTCAATTGAAGAAGTATCCGAAACCACCGGTAGACATACCAACGACGGATGTGGAACGATTCATGACCGGACTTGACATATGATGAACATCCGATCAAAGTTCTCCACACCAAGGATCGAGTGACTCGACATCGAACCATCAAATTCTACAAGATTCAATGGAGCAATCACTCGGAAGTCGAAGCTACTTGGGAACAAGAGGAGTTCCTTCGATCCAACTATCCAGAGTTCATTAGCACCCTCGTCTAGTTGCTTCGATCGTGAATCTCGGGACGAGATTCCTGTAAGGAGGAGGGCTGTAACAACTCTAATAACTAAAAGTGCATTTCATGTCATTAAGCATCATGGCATCATGTTGCATTTTTTGAGTCATTTAATTCTACGCAAAATGTGCATGAAATGTTGCTTTAACTCAAATTGATTTACTTATTTTTTTTAAAAAAAGAGTGTAAAAAAATAAATTTTTGTATTTGACATTTTCTTTTGGGTCAAACATAAAATACAATGATTTATGGAGTTTTGCCCTAAATTATTTTCTTTGTAAAAACACCTGCGAGAATTAATTAAAGCCCTAGTTTATGTTAAACCTGAATTTTTATCCCAAAATATAATTCGAATTTGGACTTGTGCTTAAAACAAAGTGTGTTTGAAATTTGATTTTAAGCAACCCTGTGTTTTTTCGGATTTTTTTGAGATTAGTAAGTCCCTTCTCCAAATTGTCAAAAACCGAAGGGTGTTTTTGGTAAAAATACTAGAGCAGGCCTAGCTGCCAGTCTCTCTCTCCTTCCTCTCTCAGCGCCGCCGCTCACCTCGACGGCCGCGCGTCTCGCCTGAGCGCGCGCCACGCAGCTGCCTGCTTGCTGGCTCGCCTTGCAGAGGATAAGCACAAGTCGTGCGGTTCTCTCTCTCTCTCTCTCTCTCTTTCGTTCCATAGAAACACCACGACCATCTCCGCAGCTCTGGCTCAACGTCGGCAAGCCGCTCCGACTGCTCCCCATCCAAACCACCGCCACCACACGCTCCGCAACACCTCACCACACGTCTCCATAGCTTCAGTTCGGGTCCAGACACACTAGAGCCCAAGAATGGAGCATTGTTCCCCTTGGACGTCGCCACCAGCCTCCAGCGTTGAACCACCTAAATTCTTGTCTGTTGGTGAGTTGTTCTTCCTCGTTCAACTCCCTAGTGTTGCGCAACATTCACCTTTATTCTCTGGCCAGTAACCACCGATTCTCATCCACAGTACGACTGGAATTTTGCCATCTTCTCCACGGCCGACCACCGCAACTCGCACCTCGCTGTCACGCTCACGGCTTCGGTCAGCTCCAAGGTCTAAAAATCCCTTACCGCTGTTGCTCATCATCCTCTTATTCTCTCAGCGCATTTCCCCCAAATTTAGTGCCCCACGGCGAGCTAGCGACCTCGCCGGAGCCGCGCCATGGCCGCCTCTCGCTGCCGGCATGTTTCTGACCACTGTCCGGCAAAGGCGACCCTTCCATAGTGTTTCCCTCGCAGAGCTGAGCCCGTACCCGTGTCTCCGTCGAGGGTTGCCCCCGGTTGGTTAACTCCGGCGGCCGCGCCGCCTTGCTCCCGGCTGCTACCTACCATGGCTGGCCAGCGCCCGAGCTCCAGCTGGGCCACAGGCGCACATGGGCCACCCGTCTGTGGGTCTCAAGCAGTTTCAGCCCGAATCTGTTTTATCTTTTTTCGCGATTTATCTATTTTCAGGATTAGTGCAAACTTGCAAAATTCATAAAATATTCAGGAAAATTCAGAAAAATGTGAAACAAGTTTCGTTGGCTTCATAAATTTATGCTCTATGTTATAGTTGATTCAAAATGTATATTATGTGTATTATGTTCCTGTATTTTAATAAATTTATTTTTCTTTTATTGAAGGAGATATCTGCAGACGAAAGTTTTTGTCGAAGTCGTTTTTAAAAATTAAGCATAAACATCATCATTTTATAATAGTTTATTATTTCATGTGTCGTTGCATATCGATATTATAGCTATTAACTGTCGGTTAACGACCATGTCGATGAAAGCATTACATGGACATGATGAAAGCATAACATGTCATATCATACGCATTCATGCACGCATGTTGCTGATGCACGACGTATTGATGATCGACCTAGGTCCTGACATGATCGACGTTTTGTCCGAGACGAAGCGAGGAGACGTGAACATCAATGTCGACCCAACCACCGAGGAAGCGAACGTCGACGTGAATCGAGGCAAGCCCGGTGCATCCTACCTATATTTTAAAGTGTTGTATTTTCATCACAGTAGTTAAGTTATGTTTGTGCACTAGGTGATAGGGTTTGATAGACACCCTAGATGCATGAGTTACGATTCCTTTTATTCGTGATATACTTGGTACAGGTAGCTCAATAGAAGCTAAGCTTAATTCATAATAGTAACGGTAGTTGATTCGGATGATCTTGAAGCATGGAGGCTTTAAGTGTTTGCTTGTTGTTGTCGTTAATTTTGAAGAGAGTGTTAATGAAATTGAGACCGGACGGGCCCGATGAGGAGAAAGAGAAAAGACAAGGTCGAGGTCTTGCATGGTGGTAGCCCCGTGTGTGTCGATCAAGGACCGTACCGTCGTCATCCTAGTTGAAGAAGTTTGAACGTACCGAACTACATGCTGGTGTAATGGACCTAGTAAGTCGATGTACCATACCACCCCGGGGATGTGTTGTAGCCAACTCTCTTTTGCTGGTTCTTTGCAGTAATGACTATCGCTTGTTTAGCTCGTCGGATCGTAGTTAATCAAGTGAAAGATGAAGAAGAGAGAAGAAAGAGCTCGTTGGTCAAAGATAATCTTTTCTTGCAAACTTGATTGCAATAGTTATAGGCTGCAAACAGTAGTTAGGTAACGAACTTAATATGGAGCTAAACTTGAAAGTAAGGATCCACCGTTAGCGCTGTTTTCGCAAGAAAGTCAAACCTAAAGCCATAAAGCCTTCGCATCCTAGGCGTCGGCCTTAGCGTGCCTATTGACGGGTCGGTCTTGCCGAGTATTAGATTACTCACGGTTTGTTCATTATGCTTCCGGGCGACGAGTCGTACTACTACGACTCGTGCGGTAGCTTTCGAGGAGGAGGAGCGGTGCCCGAGGGTGGTTCCCTCCGGTGGGAACGGATCCCGACGCCGTGAAGGACGAGGATCGTGGTGTACGCCGGGCTCGAGTATATCACGTTAGTCATCCTAGGTTGTCTTTTGTTGTAAAAAGAATAATTTTCGCTGCCGGACTCTTAGTGTTTCAAACTTCGGTATTGTAATAAGTTTCATTGCACAATGTTTGTATTTCAAAAACCTGGTTGTATTATACCATGATGTATATATTCGAGGCTTGTATGAGATGATGAACTGTTGTAACTTGCTTCGTCGAGTGTTCCCCCGTGCCGATTCCTGGATGTCCCGGAAGGGATGTCACAATTCAAATATGACATAGCGGAAATTATCATCATTTTACATCGGAGTTTAGTGCAGCAGAAATTAAATAAGTTCAAGTATGAAAATGCGGAAGCGAAGCGATAATTGACATCTACGAATATACATCTCGACGATACATGCGATGGTGATTAATCCGAGCCCATACGGATAACCACGTAGCCAAATACAATCACAGCGGCAAGGCTAGGCTTTCGAATGAGAAGACCAGCCCTCCGGGATTTGCAAGTCCCAGGGCAATACATGATATGGACTAGGGTCCCGATCTTCCGAAAGGTTCCGATAAACGATGATTTGACGGAGGCTCGACACAAATCGATCCGGCTTCCGAACAACACGTTTTGAACCCCGCAATCGCATCACCACGTCTCCTCCGGTTATCAACCGTGCAAGCACGATTGACCTCGCCAAGAAGGCTAATCCTTGCCTGTGAATCGAAGAACACAAGCAAAAACAAGATAGAAGCAACCAAATTGCAAATATATGATTAAACTCACGAGTTGTGGTCTCACAAACGGACAAAACGACGAAACTGTTCTTGACAGAATAATCTAAGCAAAACCCAAACCCTACGGAAGAGGCAGCGGCTTCTTATGAGGTCCCTAGGGTCGTCCACCGTTCCCTCGGATGCAGCCCTAAGTGGGCTCAACAAAATACACGGCCCAAAGGTCAAAAGACGGTGGTGTAACACCGGGACAGTTTCTATACGTCTCCTTATTTCGGCAATTCCTGACGATTTGAGAGGAATTTGGATATGAAACCAGCTCCACTGGAAAGGCTATCAAATTGTCTTTCCATCCATTTAAAGAATGTCCCAAACGGACTTCGTATGCGACCGAGCGTCCATATTGGTGCAGGCTGTTTCGGACACCGAAACAGACTCGACGTCGACTTTGTTTGCGCCTCCAACTTGACATGGACGTCCTTGCTGGCCCTCCATGCCTCCAACCTCCTCCTTAACTATATTATCATCATTTTCATGGTTCCTAACAATAATTAACACATTAGGTAGTAATATATTCTCAAATATAAACAAAGAGATCATTAGGAACATGCTCACCCGTAAATTCAATTGTCGTGCTCTAATTTTTGTCCTTGAATTATGTACGTGTATTGGAGGAGTGTGGTTATATCCGAGGGTGTGATGTACTCATCACCATCTCCTTATTGATGAAAAGCTGTCCTCGGCGTCATTGGTGCTTGAATGATTATTTCGAAGGATATCATTTCCTTATCGTTCTCCTCTCCTTGAAAGCAATCTGTCCTTGGTTTGACCATAATTGTAGAAGATATCGTAGGTGAAAACCACCAATGCTCCCGTTCATGGAAGATGGCCTGTTTCATGAAAACAAAACTAGAGCAACTGAATTTTATATGATTAGTGTTATTATAGCCCTCTAATTCATCACATTGTTTCGAACAAATATAAACTCGATGCACCATATATTTGTAACAACCCTCACAAATAAAAGTGGATTTCATGTCATTCATGATCATGTCATCAGTGCATTTGGGAAAGTATTTAATTTTGTTAAGAAATGCACATGAAATAATAAACTTAACCTAAGTTAAAAAATTTAGTTCTTAAAAGAAGAAATTAACTAAAAGCAAAGTAAGGTGTTTACCATTTTCTGTTGATTAAACATAATGATAACAGATTTATGGGGTTGCTAAGAAATTATTTTATTTTGTAAAAGATGTCTACAAGAAATAATGAAAATTTCTCTTTTTAATTTCAACTTGAATTTTTAATCCGAAATTTATTTGGAATTTGAACTCCGGCCAATAAGGAAAAAGATTCAAAATGTTTTCATTTCCATCCCTGATTTTTCGCAGAATTTTTCGAGTGTCGGAAGTATGATTTCTAATTAAAGCAAAGCTGGAGGGTGTTTTTGTAAAAATGCGTAGCGAGGCCGGTGGCCAATCTATCTTCTTCCTCTCTCTCCCTCACCGCACCGCCTCTCCGGCGCCACGCCGCTCCTCCCGGCCGCGCGCCTCGCTCCGCCGCTGCCACGTGAAGCTCCCCGCCACCTCACCCTCCCGGCCCGTTAGGATAAAAACCCGGGCTCCACTTCATTTCTCCCTCCCTTCGCACCGCAGCACCGCCGCCCGTCCGCCCTCGCTGCGCCTCGCCGCCCGGCCAACTCCAGCCCCTCCCCCAACCCAGCTACCACCACCCAAGCTCCGCAAGAACGTGCTGGAGCCTCACATGGCCCCAATTTCCGTTGAGCCGCCCGAGGGTAGAAGATCGATGCGGTTTTCTTCCGGAGGTCACCACCGTTCGATCGCCGCCATTCCCTCAAATTCCTCCCGGTGGTGAGCCAAGTTGTGCGATTTTTCCTCCCATAGGTGCGTCATCTCCCTCTTAATCATACCACAAGCTCGCCCTCGAGTTTTCTTCACAAGTTTCCATGAATTTTTCCGATTTTCCTCAGCTCAATGCGCCGCCGCCTATGCCTCCACGGTGAACATGGGTTTCCGATCATCTTTGACGGCGACCATGTTGATGCCGGTGAAGTCGTCGCTCTCGTGATGCTGTAGGAAGAAACGGTATGAATTTTGGTGTATCGTAGGCCGCGTGCGACCTCGCCGAACCTCCGGGTGAGCCGCCTCTCGCCGCCGGTGAGCTTGCGGGCCCCCGCCACTATGGACACTAGCCCTCGCTCGCCCGTGTCACGCCGAGTCTCCGGGTCCAAGCCACTCGCCTCCCCAAACCTCTCGCGCTTCTCCAGCGAGTCGCCGGCGCCATCTCCGGCCACCGCACCCATGGCCGGCCGGCTCGGCTCGAGCCGGGCGCGCGCGGCGAGTGGGCCGGTTGGGTCGCTGAGTCGCCACGGCACCGGATGGGCCGGTCACTTTTGGCCCACTGGTTCGAGTAATTCCCTTCTCGAATTTATCCATTTACGGGATTTTTGTTCAAATTTCAAATATTCGTAGAAAATTCCACAAAAATCAGAAAAATACCAAACAAAGTTCATTAGAATCATAAAATTATTTCCTATTTGATTATCTATTCAAATTCCTATTTGAGAAATTATAATTTCATAGTTTAATTAATTCCCTTTCTTTAATTAAGATAACCTATTATTTTATGCTATTTATTATTTAATTTTGAAAAATGAATTTCTTTAAATATTAGAGATACTGCAGACAAAAGTGTTTGTGAAAACCTGTTTTCCAAAATTCAACATAAACACCCTCATTTCATGTGATCCCAATTTAGTACCCTATGTATCATTGAGTAATGATTAATCATGAATTGTTAATTAATGAACATGATTAATTGTTAATTAATGAACATGAGTATTTGTTAATTAATAAAAAAGATTAATTGTTAATTAGTGACCATGATTAAGTATTAATTAACGAGCTTGATTAATTGTTAATTATTGATTTAGGAACTTGATTAATTATAAATGGTTAATTAAAAAATAGGATGAACTATTAATTGTTAATTGTTAGTTGTTAATTGTGGAACACAATTAATCGATAATTGTTAGTTGTTGAACGTATTTAAGGAAACCCTTACATAATCATATCATGTACATTCATGCATGCATAGTTGTAATTCGCGACACATTGTTGGTCGACCTAGGTCTTAGCGCGATCGAAGTCCCGTCCGAGGTCGAGACAGGAGGCGGAAACTTCGAAGTCGACCAACACATGAGAAGGCTAACTCCGACTCGAATCAAGGCAAGCCCCGGTGCATCCCACCTATGCTTTTAAAGTCTTTTCTTTTATCACGGTTAATGAGTCGTGATGCCGCATTAGGTTATAGGAGTTGCTTGATACCCTAGATGCATGAGATTGGTTTCCATTTGTTTATGCTATACTTGGTACGGATAGCTCAATAGAGTTCGATAACTGCTAAGCTTAAGTCCTAGGGAATCGGTAGAAGACGGGTGGTGTCATACACTACTTGCGAGATATAGGGTAATGACTGGTTTATTATTGCTAAGAGGAATGATAAGAGAAAGTTGAAGTTGAGAATGAAGTTAATGAAGTTGAGACCGGACGGGCCCCGTAGGAGAAAGGGCAAGACGGTTGAGGTCTTGCAAGGTGGTAGCCCCGTCTCGTGTCGGTCAAGGACCGTACCGTTGTCGGCTTAGTTGAACAAGTTTGAACGTACCGTACTACATGCTGGTATCATAGGCCCAGCAAGCTGATGTACCCTATCGTCCCGGAGATGTAGCGTAGCCGGCTCTCTTTTGCCGGCTGTTAGTGAGAGGATAGTCTCACGAGACGGAGATGGGTCGGCCACGAGGATAGTCGTGGAGTCGCCATACTCCCGGGGAGTTGGAAATAGCTAGTCTTCTGCCAGGTGCTAGCGGGAAAGGTTGTCGTATACGACCGGTGCGGTGCGTATACGTCATGTAGTCGGGTTTTGCCAGCTGGTATAAATCGATTCGAATCGCTGTCCCTCGCAGTAATGAGTACCGCTTGTTTAGCTCGTCACATCGTAGTAATCAAGCGAAAGATGAGGATGAGAGATGAAAGAATTGTTGGTCGCAAATGATCTTTTCTTGCAAACTTGATTGCAGTAGTTGTAGACTGCAAACCCTTGTTCTCTATTAAACTTAACTTGAGCTAAAACTTGAAAGTAAGGATCAACCATTAGAGCTATTTTCGCAAGTGAGTCAACCCCACAGCCAGAAAGCCTTTGCATACTAGGCGTCGGCCTTAGCGTGCTCGTTGATCGGGTCGATCTTGCTGAGTATTAGAATACTCGGGGTTTGTTCGTTATATTGACAGGACCCGAGTCGTACTTCCATGACTCGTGCGGTAGGTTTCTAGAAGAGGAGCAATGCCTCGAGGGAGGTTCCCTCCGGTGGGAACAAATCCCAACACCGTGAACGAGGAGGATCGTGATGTATGACGGGCTCGAGTACATCACGCTAGTGGTCTTTTGTTGTAAAGAGAATAAGTTCCGCTGCAAGAATCGTAGTTTTCTAACTTCGATAACGTTTTCTACTTCAGCTGTACGATGTTTGTATTTCGAAAACCTGGTTGTATTATACCATGATGTATATATTCTGTCTTGTATGAGATGATGAACTGTTGTAACTCGCTTCGTCGAGTGTTCCCTCGTATCCATTCCCGGGTGTCCCGGACGGGATGTCACGATTGGTTTCGAGAGCAGCTCGGGGCAACAGTGACATCGTTTACAAGCTTGTTTTCAAACTTAATACGTTTAGCACGTTTAGAGTACGCGAGGGTACTGGAGCCCATTTAAGGTCTAACTGTTCGAAGTTCGTGGTTTTGGGTAGTCACTAACTATCCGTGTTAGTTCGTGTTATCTATCGGTCGTTTGACTAATACGGAGTAGTGCATGCATCATGTCATTTTGAGTGCTATAATATGAGGTTTTGGGGATTAGACCAAGTTAGTATCGTAGTGTAGAGTTAGTTTCCTATGGAGGGCACAAGAAAGGAGATTATGCTAGTGAAATAGAAGGCGGGAAGAACTCTCACACAGAGGCAATGGAATGGGGAATTTAGGATCTTCATCCACGGATGATCAAAGGAAATCGGGGAGATGGACGATCATGTGTATTTATCAAGAGGCCCATATGAGAACTAGGGATTTAAAGGGATAGATTAAGACACTAGTATGAATGGGAGCTATAAGTGAATTTTGGAATGAACAACTTACAACTGCCAAAGCAATAGTTAAACAACTAGATGCAGATCTGGTAAAGACACATGATAAGATACGGGATCTTGAACAAGCCCAATAACCTTCCAAAGAAGAGCGGAAGGATGGGATGTATGAGCGGAAGAATCCGGGGGCTAGTCACCGATGCCACTTCGATTGCTCTAGGCCTCATCCAGGCGGATGATCGGTTAACTACCACTTGTAGCCGCCAAAAGTTCTCTTTCCCTTTCCAGTAATAGCCATTTTGATTTCGTTCGGACTACGCATCTCGATAGAACTTTCCGGATGATAAGATATTAGTATTATGAGATGACTATTCCTAGTCCGAAAGTCATTTCCCTTCTTTCACTCAATTACATCATGAACTTATCTTTCCTTGAAGTTCCGGAGTGACTTCCGTTGAAGAAATAATCACCACCTGTTTGACTAAACTAAGTTGTACCGAGAACTAGTTTGGAAATGGGTGCTATGCACTTTCAAATTGCCATTTTGTCTTTCGATTGTGCCGGTTCGCCCGAGTGCTTCCCAAAGTCAAACATGAGCGATCCGGAATTGCATACTCCATTTGAAAACTAGAAAAGAATCCAAATATAATGTTCTTCCGAACGGATGGCGTATAACCTATGGTACGCAACCGGAAAGAAGAATATTGTGTGGAAAAAACTCATCGCTGCAATTATCCTTGAAATGATCTTAAGCCCATATTCCATCAATACCCGGATAGACGAAAGCACTATCGTATCTTTGGTAATGCATGTTGTTTCATAAGCCCAACCATTACGGTTAAACTTTTCCTTCATCCTTGACTTTCACCAAACCCTTCTAAATTTCGCGACTCCTGATTCCGGGATGAAAGTGATGAATATTGACAACAAACACCCCGATGTTCTAAATTTGGACCAAGGAGTTAGTTTCAATAAGGTCTGTAAGTGATGCTATACTCATAAAGATGTTCTTCGTGCTCATCAAGAAGAGAAGACTAAGAAGAGAGCAGCCGATGAACAAGGAACCGAGGTACCTTCCAAGTATTATCTAGCCTACATTTACGTAGCGAGATCGGAGGTTTGAGTCTATGCTATCGGGTTCCATTTCTTACCGGCCACCTCAAGCATCGACAACGGTGTTCTCCTGTTCAGCAGTTCAACAATCAAACTAATCGAGTATACACCCTTATCCTCGACACCCCAATCCGTTGATCATCTATGCTATAACCGTGATCGTCTCAAACACTTGGCTCAAGATCGTGTCGCACCAACAAAGCAGAATTTGTCAACGCGTCCTCAAAGGGAAGGCGGTTCGTCGACGTAAGCATACAAGTCAAAATGATAAGATGAAGACTGGTCGTGTCAACTTTACTACATCCGAGGAGATTCGAGAGAGGGTCACAAGTCATGGCTGGTCTGTTCTTTATCAACCATCATGCTGCCAATATTTTATTTGACTCGGGAGCAACCCACAACTTCATCGACGAAAGGATATGTCCAAGATATAACCCTCCGTCATGCAAGATGATTTACCCACAGCTCATATTATCACCTGGGGGTAATATACCTGCAGATCAAAGTACTACAGAGGTACCAATGAAGTTGGGTCGTAAGGATTATCCCACTTTCTTTATAGTCTTATACGGGCAAGGATTGGATGCGATTCTTGGCATGAGATGGATGAAGTATTATAAGGCGATGTCGGATATAGATGCTTTTGCAGTTCACTCGAACTCTCCTCTTCATGGACGAGATTGTTTTCAGTTGGCTTCTTGCCGGACTATTTTTCCGATGATTTATAAAACTCTTGTTAAAAGTTGGAAGACATTTACGTAGTTTGCGAATACCCCGATATTCTCCGGAAGACTTACCTGGTTTACCACCGGATCGAGCGAGTAGAGTTCAAGATAGAGCTTGAGCCAAGGACTGCACCAATATCAAGAAGACCGTATCGGATGCCACCCGATGAGTCGACGAATGGTAGGTAGAACTGAAAGAGTTATTGTCCAACATATTCGCCCAAGTTTATCACTCTAAGGATGCCCAGTATTGTTCGTCCAAACGAAGGATCAAACATTGAGGATATGGGTGGATATTCAAACTTTGAATGCGGTGACATCCACTACCTCGAAGTGACATCTTATTTGATCAGCTGATGGGAGCAAAAGTGTTACCAAGATAGATCTTCGCTCCGGATATCATCGGATCGAGATTAGAGCGGAAGATATACCAAAGATAAGTTTACGTACCATATATGGACTTTATGAGTACACTGGTGATGTCCTTTGGTCTAACTAATGCACCGAGCACACTTCATGTATTTCATGAACTCGATATTCGAGCCGAGCTGGATAAGTTTGTCGTGGTATTCATGGACGACATTCAGAACTACACCAAGTCGGAAGAGAAAAATGTAAATCACTTAAGAATTTTGCTACAACGTCTAAGGGATCGCTAGTTAGATGCCAAATTCAGTAAGTGTGAATTTTGGCTGAAGAAGGTACCATTCCTAGGTCACGTGATATCAGCAGAAGGGATGATCGTTGATCCAAGCAAGGTTAAGGAGGTATTAGATGGGAAACCACCTCGATCGGTCACTCGGATCCGAAGCTTCTTAGGGTTAGCTGGTTATTACAAAAGATTCATTCCTAATTTTTGGTAAGGACAAAATTGTTGGAAAAGGATAAGAAGTATGAATGGAGCAATGAATAGAAGCTTTTCGGACATTGAAGAAGTTACTCACAACGAGCACTAGTGTTACCTCAGCTAGAGTTGACCAAACCATTTGGTGTGTCTTGTGATGCTTCGAGCACCGGACTTGGATGTGCTCTAATGCAAGAGGGTCGAGTGATTTCCTCTCGCGTCTCGACAGTTGAGGCGATAGGAGGAACGAGTAACCAACACAGGAGCTGGAATTAACAGTCGTGGTTCTAGCATTGAAGAGCTGGAGACACCATCTATTGGAAGAGTTGGTACATCTATACACGGACCACAAGAGTCTCAAATAAATCTTCACTCAAGCGGATCTAAACATGTGCCAATGAAGACGGCTAGAGCTGATAAAGGATTATGAGATCGAGGTTCACCACCACTCCGAGAAAGCCAATGTCGTAGCTGAAGCCTTGAATCGAAAAGCTCGTTGCAACAGTCTCACCACTCGGCTATTGATCGAAGCATCTAAAGAAGAAATGCGTGAGCCTAATCTTCGGATTTTTTCATATGAAGTATTGAGTAATTGGCTCTTATTCCTACCCTTCACAAAGAAGTGGTAACAACTCAAAAGAAGGACGTTGATAAAAGACGAATTAAGAAGGGTGAAATGAAGTGTTTTCGAGAAGTTAGTAAGTCGTTATCCGGTTCAAGAATAGGCTAGTAGCGCCTAGGAACTTGGAACTTCTCAAAAAGATCATGGATAAAGCCTATACATCTGGGTATACTATTCATCCCGGAACCGACAAATATGTATAAAAATCGAAGAACAGATTACGGTGGACAAAAATGAAGTGAGAAATAGCAAGGTATGTCGGTGAGTGTGACACTTGCGGACGAGAAAAGAGCGAGATCATCTGAAGCAAGCAGGTCCACTCCCACCTTGAGGATTCCTGAATGGAAGCGGGAAGACCTCGGTAGGAATCTAATGTGGGGTTATCAATGACTTCACGGAAGCATAACTCCATTTGAGTCATTGACGACGGGTTAACCAAATCACCTCACTTCATATGCGTACATACCACCTACATGGCAAAGCAATATGCAGAATTATACGTTGCTTGTGTACTCTGCTTACATGGTGTACTCAAGGCCATCATCTCGGATCAAGGAGCTTAGTTTGTATCTAGATTCGGGAGCGAGTTGCATGAGTCCTTGGAAATCAGAGTTGATTCGAAGCTTAGCATATCACCCTCAAACGGATGGACAAACGAGAAAGAATAAATTAGTATCTTGAAGATATGCTTCGAGCTTGTATCTTGACATACAACAAACATTTGGAAAGATGCCTACCGTTAGCAGAATTCTCATACCATAACAGCTATCAAGGAAGTCTTTGGAATGTCACTGTTCCAAGCTCTATACGGTCGTAGTCATGCTGCACACCGTTAAATTGGCCGGAACATGGAGAGAGAATAATATTGGGACCAGATCTAGTAAAGGATGCCGAAGAGAAAGTATGCCTCATTCAACAAAATCTCAAGAAAGCCAAATCTCGACGGATCGGTTATATGGATAAAAGACGTCGAGAGTTAGTATTCGAAGTTGGAGATCAAATCTATCTTCGGATATCCCCTACTAGAGGTGTCCAGCGATCCGGAATGAAAGGCAAGTTAACTCCACGATATATCGGACCCTTTCTAATCCCGAAAGAGGTAGATCGGTTGCATATCGTTGGAAGTTACCAGGACACTTATCGGGAATTCACAAGGTGTTCCACATATCTCAAACGAAGACGTGTTTGAAACCACCGGTGGACATACCGACAAGCAAATGTGGAACAGCTACAACCAGATTTGACGTATGATGAACATTCGATCGAGTGCTCGACACCAAGGATCGAGTGACTCAACATTAAACCCTCCGGTTTTACGAGATTCAGCGGAGAAATCACTCGGAAGCTGAAACTACTTGGGAACAAGAAGAGTTTCTCCGATCCGGTTACCGGAGATCTTTAGTACCATCGCCTAGTCGCTTCGATCGTGAATCTCGAGACGAGATTCCTATAAGCGGGGAGGGCTGTAACAACCCTCACAAATAAAAGTGCATTTCATGTCATTCATGATCATGTCATCATGTGCATTTGGGAAAGTATTAAATTTTGTTAAGAAATGCACATGAAATAATAAAGTTAACCTAAGTTAAAATTTAGTTCTTAAAAGAAGAAATTAACTAAAAGCAAAGTAAGGTGTTTAACATTTTCTGTTGATTAAACATAATGATAACATGGAGTTGCTAAGAAATTATTTTATTTTGTAAAAAATGTCTACAAGAAATAATGAAAATTTCTCTTTTTAATTTCAACTTGAATTTTTAATCCAAAATTTATTTGGAATTTGAACTCCGGCCACTAAGGAAAGAGATTCAAAATGTTTTCATTTCCATCCCTGATTTTTCACGAGAATTTTTCGAGCGCCGGAAGTATGATTTCTAATTAAAGCAAAGCTGGAGGGTGTTTTTGTAAAAATGCATAGCAGGGCCGGTGGCCAATCTCTCTTCTTCCTCTATCTCCCTCACCGCACCGCCTCTCCGGCCGCGCGCCTCGCTCCGCGAGCTGCCACGCGAAGCTCCCGCCACCTCACCCTCCCGGCCCGTTGGGATAAAAACCCGGGCTCCTCTTCATTTCTCCCTCCCTTCGCACCGGAGCACCGACCCCCGTCCGCCCCGCTTGCGCCTCACCGCCAGAGCCAACTCCGGCCCCTCCCCCAACCCAGCTACCACCACCCAAGCTCCGCAAGAACGTCGAGCCGCCCGAGGGTAGAAGATCGATGCGGTTTTCTTCCGGAGGTCACCACCGTTCAACCGCTGCCATTCCCTCAAATTCCTCCCGGTGGTGAGCCAAGGTGTGCGATTTTTCCTCCCATAGGTGCGTCATCTCCCTCTTAATCATACCACAAGCTCGCCCTCGAGTTTTCTTCACAAGTTTCCATGAATTTATCCGATTTTCCTCAGCTCAATGCGTCGCCGCCTATGCCTCCACGGTGAACATGGGTTTCCGATCATCTTTGACGGCGACCATGTTGACGCCGGTGAAGTCCTCGCTCTCGTGATGCTTGTAGGAAGAAACGGTAGGAATTTTGGTGTATCGTAGGCCGCGTGCGACCTCGCCGAACCTCCGGGTGAGTCGCCTCTCGCTGCCGGTGAGCTTGCGGGCCCCCTGCCACCATGGACACCAGCCCCTGCTCGCCCGTGTCACGGCCGAGTCTCCGGGTCCAAGCCACCCGCCTCCCCAAACCTCTCGCGCTTCTCCGGCGAGTCGCCGCGCCATCTCCGGCCACCGCACCCATGGTCGGCCAGCTCGGCTCGAGCTGGGCCGCGCGGGCTAGTGAGCCGGTTGGGTCGTTGAGCCGCCATGGCACCGAGATGGGCCGGTCACTTTTGGCCCATCGGTTCGGTAATTCCCTTCTCGAATTTATCCATTTTCGGGATTTTTGTTCAAATTTCAAATATTCGTAGAAAATTCCACAAAAATAAGAAAAATACCAAACAAAGTTCATTAGAATCATAAAATTATTTCCCATTTGATTATTTATTCAAATGCCTATTTTGAGAAATTATAATTTCATAGTTTAATTAATTCCCTTTCTTTAATTAAGATAACCTATTATTTTATGCTATTTATTATTTAATTTTCAAAAATGAATAAATATTAGAGATATCTGCAGACGAAAGTGTTTGTGAAAACTGTTTTCCAAAATTCAACATAAACACCCTCATTTCATGTGATCCCAATTTAGTACCCTATGTATCATTGAGTAATGATTAATCATGAATTGTTAATTAATGAACATGATTAATTGTTAATTAATGAACATGAGTATTTGTTAATTAATAAAAAAGATTAATTGTTAATTAGTGACCATGATTAAGTATTAATTAACGAGCTTGATTAATTGTTAATTATTGATTAAGGAACTCGATTAATTATAAATGATTAATTAATAAACAAGATGAATTATTAATTGTTAATTGTGGAACACAATTAATCGATAATTGTTAGTTGATGAACGTATTTAAGGAAACCCTTGCATAATCATATCATGTACATTCATACATGCATAGTTGTAATTCGCGACGCATTATTGGTCGACCTTGGTCTTGGCACGATCGAAGTCCCGTCCGAGGTCGAGACAGAGGCTGAAACTTGAAGTCGACCAACACATGAGAAAGCCGACTCAGAGTCGAATCAAGGCAAGCCCGGTGCATCCCACCTATGCTTTTAAAGTCTTTTCTTTTATCACGAGTTAATGAGTCGTGATGGCACATTAGGTTATAGTAGTTGCTTGATACCCTAGATGCATGAGATTGGTTTCCATTTGTTTATGCTATACTAGTACAGGTAGCTCAATAGAGTTCGATAACCGCTAAGCTTAAGTCCTAGGGAATCGGTAGAAGACGGGTGGTGTCATACACTACTCGCGAGATATAGGGTAATGACTGGTTTATTATTGCTAAGAGGAATGATAAGAGAAAGTTCAAGTTGAGAATGAAGTTAATGAAGTTGAGACCGTACGGGCCCCGTAGGAGAAAGGGCAAGACGGTTGAGATCTTGCAAGGTGGTAGCCACTGTCTGTGTCGGTCAAGGACCGTACCATTGTCGGCTTAGTTGAACAAGTTTGAACGTACCGTACTACATGCTCGGTATCATGGGATCAGCAAGCTGATGTACCCTATCGCCCCGAGAGATGTAGCATAGCCAGCTCTCTTTTGCCGGTCGTTAGTGAGAGGATAGTCCCACGGGAGGGAGATGGGTCGGCCATGAGGAAAGTCGAGGAGTCGCCATACTCCCGGGGAGTTGGAAATGGCTAGTCTTCGCCAGGTGCTAGCGGGAAAGGTTGTCGTATACGACCGGTGCGGTGCGTATACGTCGTGTAGTCGGGTTTTGCGAGCTGGTATAAATCGATTCGAATCGCTGTCCCTCGCAGTAATGAGTACCGCTTGTTTAACTCGTCACATCGTAGTAATCAACTGAAAGATGAGGATGAGAGATGAAAGAATTGTTGGTCGCAAATGATCTTTTCTTGCACACTTGATTGCAGTAGTTGTAGACTGCAAACCCTTGTTCTCTATTAAACTTAACTTGAGCTAAAACTTGAAAGTAAGGATCAACCATTAGAGCTGTTTTCGCAAGTGAGTCAACCCCACAGCCGAAAGCCTTTGCATACTAGGCGTCGGCCTTAGCGTGCTCGTTGACGGGTCGGTCTTGCTGAGTATTAGAATACTAAGGGTTTGTTCGTTATATTTTCAGGACCCGAGTCGTACTTCCATGACTCGTGCGGTAGCTTTCCGGAAGAGGAGCGAGTGCCTCGAGGGAGGTTCCCTCCGGTGGGAACAAATCCCAACACCGTGAACGAGGAGGATCGTGATGTATGACGGGCTCGGTACATCACGCTAGTGGTCTTTTGTTGTAAAAAGAATAAGTTCCGCTGCAAGAATCGTAGTTTTCTAACTTCGGTAACGTTTTATGCTTCCGTTGTACGATGTTTGTATTTCGAAAACCTGGTTGTATTATACCATGATGTATATATTCTGGCTTGTATGAGATGATGAACTGTTGTAACTCGCTTCGTCGAGTGTTCCCCTGTATCGATTCCTGGGTGTCCCGGAGGGGATGTTACAATATTCTCCTTGATAGCTATAGTTTCCTATATACTGATATGTATGTTGTAACATCCCCGATGTCACAAATGGAAAATGTATAACACAAAGGATCAAATAAAGTAAAAATTTGAAATTTAAATTTTGAATCAAATTTGCAATAAACACCAAATTTAAAGCCTAATCCAAGGTTTTCAATAACGCCCTTTTATCCAATAAAAGTATATGCCTATAGTTTTTTTGAAATGCACATAATAAAATGGGATTCTGGAGAAATTTGCGAAATTTTTTCTCAACGTAAAAAAATGCCTAAATAGTTAAATACACACTAGCAAACAGTCTGTTTTATGGTATTTTAGAAAATTTAGGAAGCAAAATTTGAACTTTCTCCAATAAAAAAATTGCTCAAAATATTGTGTTTTACACCCACAAAAATTGGTAAGAGATAATAATCTTGGGTTGACTTGCCCTTGACTGCAATAGTGAGAGTGAAAGATTTTCATCCGCGCTATCTCTCTCACTCTCGCTCGCTCTCTCTCTCTCTCTCATCCCTTTATTTCCTTCATTGCCAAGCAATCCGTGTGATGCCTCAGCATCAATAAAGAACATGTGAGAAGTGGCATATTGCAGGAGTATTCTTTTCAATTGCAACAAAATGAATATATAATGAGTACAGCTAAATAACTTGAATTAATTCCAATTTTATTTAATTCTAGTATCTGCCAAAACGTCTAGATTTTTTACCAATGTATTCCTATGTTTTGACTGTTGGAATTATTATGTCTTACAGTATTAATAAATCTATTGATATTCTGGTTATTTCTATAAACTCAATGTGGAATTATTAATATTAATATATGACGGGGAATATTTGATGTGGAACTTAATGACTCGAGGGGAATCTTGTACTCGAGGTGCTAAGAACGTTTATGCTGGAACAGTAGAGAATTTATCGAGATTTACTCTACTGGAAATTTGTTGATGTACGTACATATTTAATCTGGGTACAACATAACGGAATAGCTAGATTTGTCTTGTAGGTTCGGCTCTACAGACTGTTAAATTCACATGATCAGATTGAATTAATCTCAAATAAACAATCTGATCGTAGCACATGACTCACACATGTGTGCTAGGGACTGTATATATTTTAGACTCAATAAACTGACATGTTTGATCGTGATTGGTGAGATGCTCAGGAGTCTCATGGTATTCCAGAATATAGACGGAATTTATAACGTCTGGAACTGGAGTCTATAAATAGGTCCCTACCCTCTAGCCTCTCTACGCATTTGTGAGCGGCACCACGGAAAAGGCAGAGGAATAGAGGGTAGACCGTATAGCTCCCTAATTTGTTCGTCTCCCCTGTTGTCTCCAACATTGGCATCAGAGCCAGGCCGCGCATCCAATCCCACGGAAACACTCTGCCACCATCGCCATCCAAAATGGAATCCGCTGCGAACTCTGATCCCTGATCCAAGCCAGCCAGCGCACTACTCCATCCGTCCAGTCGCACGTCTGATGATTTGTGGTGCTTTACACAGCGATCAAGGGAGGAAGAGGAAACAATGATCCTGTTGTGGTGCTGATCTATGCGATCTCTATTTGTTTAACTTTTTTTACACGGATCGAGGAAGGAGGAAGAGTTTCCACCCAAGTATTGCACGTGGATCACGCCCAAATCAATTCACGTGTGATCCCTTGATTTACACTCAGCCATAAGCTTCCGCACGTGAATGAAGGAAGGAAATCACTAGTTACTATCATTATTTGGGAGAAGCGGCAGGGATTCATTTTTTCTGATTTGAGCGTACAAGTCCAAATACAATAACAAATACATCCTCTTTGATGGCTTCTAGTAGTGTATTTTCTGAACTACTTAGAACATGCAAGTTAGAGCTAGGGCTGAAATTTCACGGTTTGGAAAAGGAAAATCATGTTTTTGCTTTCAGCTGAAAACATAGATTATGTTATTGATGATGATGAACCGGAAAAGCCATATGATGACGCTATAGCTGGTGAGAAAAGTAGTTACTCAATTGATCATGAAAATTGGAGAAAGGATCATAAGAGGGCTCGCATATTTATCTTGGGTTCAATGACTGATGCTCTAGCTGCTGAATATGAGAGAGAACAGATTGCCAAAACTATTATCAGCAATCTGGAAAAAGATTTTGGAGGTGTATCTCTCATTAAAGTGCTCAGTCTTGTTAATCGCTTTCTCTCTACAAAGATGAATGATGGTGCTTCTGTAAATGAGCGTGTCAACAAACTCACTGTTCTAGCTGAGGAATTGAAGAATGCTGGTTATCCTTTCAAGAGGAAGTGCAGGTTATGGTTGCCTTAAACTCTTTGCCTACTACATGGGAGAATTTTAAAATATCTTTCTGTCATTCTGAGAAATCATTGAATATGCGTACTCTAAGACATCATTTGGTTTTAGAGGAAGATAGAAAACTATCTCAAGGGAAAGACAGGAATTCTAATCATTCTGAATTGCACCTTGGAGAAGAAAGGTATGGAAACAATAATAAGAAGAATTGGTAGAAAGGAAAGGCTAAAGGTGATTTAAGAATCAAGCTTAACAGGAAACATGATCGTGATGATCATGGAAAAACTACTCATCTCAGAGGAATGATAACAAGAAGAAGAAGAAGAACTTCACCTGCCACAACTGTGGTCAATATGGGCATTTTAGAGCTGAATGCACTAAAAGGAAGAAATCTAATAATGACCAAAGGAAGCAGGATAATCATCATGATAATTCCAAGGGCCCTTCAGCTGGAGGTATACATTGCATTTCTGTATGCACTGAATCTTTATATGCTACTACTTTTCCAAATAGTTGGGATATAGATTCTGGTTCTACAGCACATATTGCTAAAAATCATAAATCATTTACTTCCATGCAAACAATTCCCAAGCTAGGGAAATAGATATATTTATCTAGGCACAAATGCTAGAGCCAATGTACATGGAATTGGAACTTATGTCCTTGAACTCCATCGTGGAGGAAAATTGATATTAGAGGACACTTTATATTCACCTAGCATGAGAAGGAATTTAATATCCATTTCTCAATTGGAGTCAATTGGTTATGATATACTATTTGGAAAAGGAAAAGTTAAAATTTTGCATAACGACAAGTTAGTGCATACTAGAATTCGTTATGATGGATTATATTTTCTTGATGATCTGTTTGATGATAATATTGATTGCTTAGTAGGTGAAGATAACTCAGTTTTGAGGAACAATGATAATGGAAACACATGCTCGGAATCTTATTTATGACATTTATGACTTGGACACATATCTAAAAACAGAATTAAAAGGATTATTAATTTTGGAATTATAAACCTTAAGTGGGAGGATTTTGGTACTTGTGAAGCATGCATCATGGGTAAAATGACCCATACGCCTTTTCCCAAGGCGGAAAGAGCTAGTGAACCTCTTGTTATTATTCATTCCGATATTTGTGGTGAAATGTCTATTCCCACAACAGGTGGTCAAAAGCTTTATTTTATATCATTCATTGATGATTATTCTAGATATGGCTATATTTATCTCATTAAACACAAGTCGGAAGGTTTTGATATGTTTAAAACATTTAAAATTGAAGTGGAAAATCAGTTAAATAAAACTATTAAGGTTTTAAGAACTGATCGTGGGGGAGAGTACACTTCAGGAATTTTAAATGATTTTTGTAAGGAGCATGGAATTGTTCACCATTATACTATGCCATACACTCCGCAACAAAACTGTGTAGCCGAGCGGAGGAATAGAACTCTTATGGATATGGTTAGATCTATGATGTCATATTCTGATCTTCCATTATCTTTTTGTGGTGAAGCTTTACATACTGCTGTTTATTTATTGAATCATTCACCATCTAAAGCTGTCACAGTCACTCCTTATGAGTTATGGACTGGAAGGAAACCTGCACTCCAACATTTAGCTGTTTGGGGTTGCAATGCTCAAATTAGAGTTCCAAATCAACTTCGTACAAAGTTGGAACCTAAAAGTACACCGGGAATTTTTATTGGATATTGTACAAATTCTAAAGGATATCAATTTTATGATCCCCAAAATAATAAAGTGGTGGAAAGTAGAGATGCAATTTTTCTTGATAGAGACACACCACGTCGTGTTAAACGAGACAATGGTGGAATTATTGGCAACTCCACAACAACCACGAGATGGATGCATCCGGAACTAACTCACATGATGAGGAGAATGTAACCCCAGAAGAAAATACAAATGAAACTTCCAACACTAAAATGCTTAGGAAAAGTGGGAGAAATAAACATGCACCACCATATTTTAATGATTACTATGTATTTTTGGAGGAAGTGCATTCTAAAATTTCAGATTTAGAGGAAGATCCAAAGACTTACAGAGAGGCCATTACTTGTCCTCCATCTAAACTATGGGTGGAAGCAATGCAAGAAGAATTAAACTCAATGAGGAAGAATAAAGTTTGGGAACTTGTTACTTTACCAAACAATCGTAAGCCCATAGGTTGTAAATGGATTTTTAAAAGAAAACTTAATGCAACAGGTCAAGTGGAAAAATATAAGGCTAGATTTGTAGCTAAAGGGTTCACACAAAGGGAAGGGATTGACTTTGTGGAAACTTTTTCTCCTGTTGCAAAGTTTACATCTATTCGTATTATTAGTGCATTAACGGCTTATTTTGATCTTGAACTCCACCAAATGGATGTGAAAACTGCTTTTCTTAATTGTCATTTGGAGGAGGAAATATATATGTTAGAACCGGAAGGTTTTGGAGAAAAAGGAAATGACAATAAGGTTTGCAAATTAAATAGATCAATTTATGGTATATTCTTTTTGATAATGCTATAACGTCATATGGGTTTTCAATGACGGAAGGTGATCATTGCATATATTCTAAAGTTGTTGGCCAAAAGTTTGTGTTGTCATCTCTATATGTTGATGATATCCTTATTGCCACCCTTCGTGAGTAAATTATTGAGGCACAAAAGAAGGATGAAGGAATGGAGTTTATTCGGCAAAAGATAGAAAAAGATGAGGCTACATGTTTCCGACAAGATGTCGATGGTGTATTATGGTTCAACCAACGTGTCGTTGTTCCAAAGGATAGGGAATTACGGAAAAAGATCATGGATGAGGCACACTTGTCCAAATATTCCATACACCCCGGTAGCAATAAAATGTATCGCGGCCTAAGAGAAAAGTTTTTGTGGACACGCATGAAGCATGAAATTGCACGGTATGTGGTCGAGTGCGATACTTGTCAAGGAGTGAAAGCCGACCACTTGAGAAAAGCCGGATTATTGAACCCATAGAAAATTCCCGTTTGGAAGTGGGAGGACATTGCTATGGACTTTATCGTTGAAGTGCCTCTCACATCAAAGAAGCATGATTCTATTTGGGTTATTGTGGATAGATTAACCAAATCCGCGCATTTCATCCCCGTCCATACTACCTACAATACCAAGAAGGATGCCGTGCTATACATCTCAAGAGTGTAATGTTTGCATGGTGTGTCCAAAACCATTGATTCCGATCGAGGTCCGCAATTTGTATCTCGCTTTTGGGAGCAATTGCATTCTTATCTTGGTACCACTCTCATTAGAAGTTCCGCGTATCACCCTCAAACGGATGGACAAACCGAAAGATTAAATCAATACTTGGAGGACATCTTGAGAGCATGTGCTATGGAAAACCGAGGAAATTGGGATGATTGTCTTCCATTCGCCGAATTCTCGTACAACAATAGCTATCAAGAGAGTTCGAGGAATGTCTCCATTTGAAGCATTGTATGGTCATTCTTGTCGTACACCCTTAAATTGGTTGGAAGCGGGTGAAAGAACAAACTTTGGTCCTAATCTTGTCACTCAAGCCGAAGAAAAAGTCCGACAAATCCAAGCCAACATGAAAGCCGCACAATCTCGTCAAGTGAGTTACGCTAACAAGAGGAGACGCCCGTTGGATTTTGAGAAAGGAGATCATGACTATCTTCGTGTCTCTCCGAATAAGGGCGTATCTCGGTTTGGAATTAAAGGAAAGTCGAGCACCCCGCTATATCGGACCCTATCCGATTGTGGAAAAGCATAGCATGGTTGCTTACCTATTGCAACTACCGGAAAGTCTTGCTCGTGTGCACAATGTGTTCCATGTCTCTCAACTCAAGAAATGTTTGAAACCTCCCATAGATGTGGTCATTTCCGACACCGAGCAACTAGAAGAAGATCTCTCCTACCCCGAATACCCCGTCCGGATTATTGATCAAAGCGACCGAGTGACTCGCAATCGCACCATCACCTTCTATAAAGTGCAATGGAGTAATCACACCGAAGAAGAAGCAACTTGGGAACAAGAGGATTTTCTAGAGAAGAATTTTCCCGAGTTCCTCGCGTCACACAAATCGGTAATTTTCGCACTCCCTCTCCTCATATAGTAGCGATTATCGGAACGAGAATTTCTTTAAGGGTGGAGGGCTGTGACATCCCATGTCACGATTGGAGGTTAAGCACGTGATTAAGGTCCTAATGACATCATTAGCTAAACCCTAATGCTCAGCCCACAGGAGAAAAGCAAGAAAAAGAAAATAAGGAAGACAAAAGAAAATAGAAGAAAAGGAAAAATCTAGTTAAACCCTAACCCTAAACCCTAGCCCTAACAAAAATGCAAAAATTATAAAAGCACCACCCACATATTTTTGCACCACTGCATTGCCCATGTAAAAAGGAGAATTTATAGTATTTTTACAAAATTTTTGAACAAAGTTTTGAATGCCCAAAAATTCAAATTCAAATCTGAAATGCCTCTGTTTATTAATTTTGTATGAATTTTTGATAGCAAGATTAGAACTTCAAACTCGAAGATGAAAATTAAAGCACATCATGCTGGAGCTCCACATATTTTTATTTTTAGTTTTGGAGCACCAGATCTATGAATTCCAACCGAATTTCAGAAACGCAAACATTCAAATTTGAAAAAAAACCAAACCGAGCTCAATACACAGTGGGCAATGGCGGCTCAAACTACCGGACCGGCCAGCCCGGGCGCCGCCCGTGCGTGGCCCTGCCCCATCCCATCACCACGCCACCCTCCTACCAACTCCCAATCAGATTGGTACCCGCCGGCCAACAGGGGAGCACCGGAGTTACTCCCTCCACCCTATCCGCCTGCCCCTCTGCCGCCGCCCTCCTTTTCTCTCGGAATTGGCACGAAGGCCAAGCCCCCATCGCCCCCAATCGCCTCAAACTAGTTCCCCAGCTCCCTCTCCAGCTCACCGCACCGTCGGCTCCTTTCCCTTTCCACCGCAGCTCGCGCGTGAGGAAGAAACGCTGCCGCCGTCCGCCATGGCCGCCCGCACCGCCTTCGCGTCGCGCGTCGCCTAGGAAGGTCGCGTCGCCCTGTTTCTTTCGCCAAACCGTGCGTGAGGCTCCCCTGCAGCTCCACACCGACGCACCTCCCTCCCTCCGTAGCCAATCGTCGGGAATTTGGAGCAACCACCGCCGCCGTCGTTCGGCTCCGCAGCCCCTGCGTTGTGCCGCCTCCACGGTTCACCTCCATGCCGTCCGAGCCCACGCCGCTACCCCGCATCGCGAGGTGAAGCTCTCCGGCCTTACCCCGCTCCCTCTCTCCCTCTAACCTGGACGCGCGCCGTCGCCGGAGACACCGCGGCCGCCACCGCTCGCCGCGGGCCCGCTCCGGCCACCTCTCGGACCCCGCAACCGTGCCACGAGGACCGCCATCTCGCGCACATCACCCCCACCGAGTTTCGAGGCATGCGCAGCCCTAGAGCACCGCAGCGAGCGAGCTCGCCGGCGCCGGCCGCTGCTCGTCGGAGCGCGCGCGCCGCCCTGTTTAAATTTGCCCTAGGGGCAATTTCGTAAATAAGGCCGAACTTCTTTTGAGTTTGAAAAATTCATATCTTCCGTTTGAAATATCCACAAATTACAAACTAAAATGTTTTGGAAACTACAAGATCTGTACTTTCATAAAAGTAACATGAGCGGGCCAAATCTGGACGGGTTCATATTTTTACAAAAATGACAAAAGTCAATCTCTGAGAACTTATCTAGGCCATAACTTTAAAAATATAAGTCCAAAACTAAAGCCACTTGGCCAAAACCTTCACCTAAGCATGCTTGAATTTCTGGCACCGGAAGATCTGCATTTCACTGCATATTTTTCAAGTTATTGCATTTCTTGCATGCTCTGTATTTACTTTTTAATTAAATCTGTGTAAATTATTTTTACATGAAATCTGGTAATTAATTTCCTCCTAGTACTGTGCATGTGTAGAAAAGTCCATGTTAATTTTTCAGCATGTTAAATAATTATTCTTGCTAACCCTAGATCTAATTCCATAAAAGGTTAATTTCAGCACATGTATAATTGGAGTTATGTTTCTAAAAATTGTGCTTTTGCATGTTTATGTACTTTTCACTGTCCACAATGTCCACTAGCACTTCATGGCAGGATTAGTAAAAAGGTTTCATGTCTTTCACACATGTAATAATTTTGGAATCAACTTCTCGATTTAAAGGGCGATCGTCATCGCATGTGATGATGAACTTCGCCTAGGCCTAGTATTTGGGTTCGCATTTCTATACCTTGTTAAGTTCTCTTAAAATCTGAATTTGGGGTGAACCACAGCACTGCTGCACCTTGTATTATATTTTTTCTCACGTGTTAAGGCTCTACTTGTTAATGTAATTAATTTCCTTAAAAGAGAACAAGTTATATGTTCATGCTTACTAGGGTTTCACTAAACAAAGTTTTTGCCTAACACGCATATGCACCCTTACAAAAACAGCATACATGCATTACTCTCATCATCGGCCTTGTGTTCATATTATTTATGCAATTGCATTTCATCTTCTAGGTGACACGCCGATTTGACCCCGCCGGAAGAGACGATTGCAACACTCAACGCTTGTGAGGCTAGTGCTAACTTCGATCACTCAAGGCAAGCCCCGGTGCATTGCTATTATTTTGAAATGTCTTTCTTTTATCACTATATTAAGGATGATGAATGTGCATTTAAGTTCTAGGAATTGCTTTGGAAATCCACGTGCATAAATCCCTATATGTCCTATGTAGAGTATGTGTCATATCTCCGATAGAAATGCTATGCTAGGCTTATGGAGTCAACGATAGAATGGGGATCTCACTTATGGCACATGATTAAATTTGAACATGGTGAATTGGTTAAAATTTGAGAACACCCCATTGTGGCTCCGCGAACAAGTTTGAGTTGTGTACCACTTGCATACCTTTCTTATGGGGATTGGTAAAGCTACGTAGCTTATAAGTTATAAAGGGAGCTGGATATCTCACCGTCCCGGAGGTGATGTGTATGGTATGGTGGTTGCACGGGTTGAGGACCGTTGGAGAGTACACGGGTTAAGCCTTGGGCGCGTTGTTGAACGGTCGCAAGGGAGACGTGTACTCGGGGTCGGTGGCCCCGTGTTTTGCTTTATGATGAACTCGCGAACGGTGGCCATATGTGTTCTTAAATGATGCGTATGTCGTGCATTTGGGTTCTTCCTGCAGGATTAATAATCCGATAATTATCGCCGTTTCCTCTCGGTTAATGAGCACTACTTGATTCGAGCAGTTCACAATGTGTAGTAATGGAAAGAGTTTGAATGGCTTGCTGTTTTATATTGATATAAATTTGTATTGCAAAGTCTTGTATTGCTAGTATGCTCACTAAAGTTTCTTTCATGCAACAACTCTATTAATTTGGCTAAGTGATAAAAGTGCCAACCTAATTAGCATAGGTGCTATTTACGCACAATGCCAAGTTAAACCGGTCAGGCATGGAACACAACCATGAACAACCTCCGCCTCTCCCACCACCAGCTCCTCCTCCACCCCCACCCCGTCCGCCCGAATCACAGCACCTTCCCTCTCCCCAGCTAGATCCAACTCATGAGCCCCATATGCTCAGCACCCCAGCAACCAGCCTTCCTCGTCCTTTTGGAGAGGGCTCATCTCACCATCGCCAACAAGCCACCTCTCCGTCCATTGAAGATATCGAAGCCTCCCTCACCGCTATGCAACTAGCACTGCCAAGGCAGGTTGAGTTTCAGGCAGAAGTCCCAGAAGGAGCCGAGGCAGAAGGCACGGGATTCAACATCCTCATGAAGGTCGCCCAAACGGCAGGAGCTGCAAGAATAGTGCCGCTTAGGGCGGTACGCTCTGACATGCAAAGAGCCTGGAGGGAACACTACTACAGCGTAACAGAGGTATCGCAGAATCTTTTCATGGCTCATTTCCGCACAGTCCAAAGCATGTTATTTGTTTGGACTAGACAGCCTTGGACGGTTAACAGAGATGTGCTCCTGCTAGAACTAGTTCACCCGCATAGATCCATGGATAGCTATACTTTTGATGTTATTTATGTTTCGGTCAAGATTTTCGGCATCCCAACAGCAATCAGATCTCTGGCCCTCTTAAGGAATATCCTCAATGAGATCGAGGCCCCCTCAGATCTTGAGCCACCCATTGAGTCTATGTTGTTTAGAGATCAGGAGTTCATTAATGCTAGAGCTCGGTTGATGGTATCCAGGAGAGCGGTAGACCGTTTGGAGTTAAGAATTGGTTAGGGCAGAGTTATCACCGCTTACATACATTATGTCAAAATCTTCAACATTTGCACTTACTGCGGTGAGCTGTTTCATCATGTTAGAGACTGCCTACAGAGAAGGAATGATGTTTTTGTAAACCAGATTAATGGCAGACCTTCCCCTCCATTCCAAATCTAAGGATCTTGGATGACACAGGTTGCAGAAGTCCCATAATCTGTTCGCAGAGCACCGGAGGTTCAAGCTTCTAATCCTCTCATTCAACGCTTCCAGAGTCACTTTGCTACCCATGCTGCTTCGGCGATTCGGCCGTCGCAGTTGGCCTCCGCCGCGTCGTCGCCGGCGGCTCCAGCGGGGTTCCCGTTTCCCAACTTCAGAAACCAATGGGTGGAGGATGTCAACATCGCTGCTCTAAGCATTGGAGAGCGAGCACCACTTGCACTGCCGCGTGCGGTACCTGCTGCTGAGGGCCCAAGTGCCAGAGACACAATCCGAAGCTTGCAGGATAAGGAACGGCTGCTCCAGTCAACAACCGGGTCGCCTCTTGGGTCCCAGTTTCTGCCTTCCCCGACCTCTCAGTTGGGCCTCCACTTGCAGCACCAGGAGTACAACTATCAGCAGCAAGCTGTTCCTTTTTCCCTTTCTGCCCAGGCAACCATATCTGTAACCTTCCCATATCCAGCAACTGCCCCTGATCCTTCTTCGGTCCCCATCCAGCCATAGAGAATCCGTATACCTTCCCCACCACTCACTCCCCTCCACACTCCACTCCACCTACCTGACCCTTCATCTTCTCCACTCCTCCATCCCAGGCAGCCACTGCATATTCCTTTCTCCTCTCTGCCTCCACCCCCATTCCCTTCCATAGCCACCAATAATCCCCACCTGGGCATCACAGCTTCAGTTCCCAAAGAACTGCAGGACACCAATACTCTTGCTGCAGCAGCTCAGCTCACCAGAGAGATGGCAGAAGAACAAGGCATTAACTTCACTGCTCCTTCCACCAATCAGAGAACTAAACTCAGCAGAGTGAAGCCCCTTAAACGGAAAAGCCGCCTAGCAGCAAAGAAGCAACTCCCCAGTCGCCAGTCGGTGCCAATCCTCTCGCCAGTTCAGCAGCAAAGTAGCTCCCCTCCGACCGCTGACCATGGAGCTTTGCCGCGCCGCAACCTCTCCCGCCGGTCTCCATCGCCAGCGCTCTCAGCCGTTGCTTCCTCCACTCCGGACAAGCAGATCGGAGGGACCGAGGACGCAGCTGATGCCCGAGCTCCCCGAGGCGGAGGAGGAGCCAATGCTGCCGCCCATGCTCCAAGACGCCTCTCCAGGGAAGAAAAGGGAAAGTCCAAGCTCGAACAAGGGGAACAACCACAGAGCTCTAGGCTCCGCCGCCGCCGCTCTCCAGACGAGCCACCAGATCCAGGCTGCTACTCAGATGCTGCCCAATCCCGCGGACGGCGAGCGGCTACTCCTAACAGAGGAAGACCTCGAGCTCATCCTAGCGGGTGGGATCTCGCGCCTCACGGAGCTCCAGATCACGAAGCAACACCTAGGAGGTCTTCTCCTACTGGTAATTGGAATCCCAATTTGGGAGATATGGTCTCACCCGCTACTGGCCTCCTTGGCCATCTGCACAGCTTTGCTGGTGGCGGTCCTCTGGCAGAGGCTCTGCAAGCGGCGGGTTTGGGCGCTAATCCAACTCTGTCTCCCGGAGCCAACTCTGCCCGTCTCTCTCAGGGAGGAGACCTCAATGCTCAGCCGCTGCATCAAATGGCTGCGCAAGAAGCTCGCATCTTCGCTCCGATCACTCTTGTCCAGCACTTTGGTGGAATTCCTCATTCTGCTTCTATGCTTCCCGGCTCTCAAGCCGGCTCTCCAGCCGCGGATCCAACTCACTACTCTTCTCAAGGCAGCAGATTTCCTGCTACTCAAGATCGAGACTCAACCCAGCAGCAGCTTCAGCAGGCTAGGGCGCCAGCCTCAAGGGCGCCGGGTGCACCATGAGTCTACTCTCGTGGAACTGTCCGGGTTCGGGCCAGACCCTGAGCAGTGCTAAATCCACTCATCTGGCCCGTCTCATCTCGGCCACTTCAACCCAGGTAATTTTTATCTCTGAAACTCGCTCATCTCGTATAACTAAATCTCAGTTGATTAATAGCTTTACTCTGAATGATGCTTATGTAGTCCCAGCTGACGGTCAATCGGGAGGGCTTTGGTTACTGTGGAAGGATGATGTAGACCTAACTATTACCCACTCTAGTCATCACCTAATCTTAGCTCAAGGCTTGTATAAACCTAGTAACAAAGCCTTTAATCTAATCTGCGTGTATGGTGATCCCCATCATGTAAAAACTAAGACTGTTTGGCAGGAGGTAGCCTCTTTTGTGCTTGGGAGTCCTCGTACTCCCACTTTCTATATGGGTGATCTGAACAACATCATGCATGTTAATGAAAAATGTGGACCTACTCCAGCTAATGCAGCTCACATAAGAAATTTCTGCTGCCTTGTAAAAGATTGTGGCTTCTTTGATTTGGGCTACAACGGTCCGGCTTACACTTGGACTAACAAGCGTTTCTCAACAAACCCCACCTACCAGCGCCTTGACCGTTGTCTAGCTAATGCAGAGTGGTGTCAGGTTTTTCCAAAAACAACCGTCTACCACCTCCCCATGATTTATAGTGATCACGCTCCTATTCTAGCAATTCCGGATCCTCAAACCAGGAAAACAAAGAAACCTTTTAGATTCGAAAACTGGTGGCTCCTTGAGAAGAATTTCTCTCCTACTGCTAAGGCAAGCTGGCTTAACTCGGGTAACAAACTGTTTCAAACTAAAACTAAATTCCTTGCTCATGACCTTAAAAACTTGGCGTAAAAAGAAAACTCCTCTTAACCAGCAGCTCAGCACTATTGAGCAAGAACTTTTACATCAACAGCAGCTTGCCCCAGCCTCCCAAAACCATTCTCTCCAGACTAAGTTGATGCAGAATCATGAGGACCTGCTCACCAAGCAAGCCATTTTTCATCGACAACGTCTCAAAAAACGTTGGCTGCGGAAGGGGACAGAAACAATGAGTTCTTCATGCAATCGATCATTAAAAGATCTAGGAAAAATAGGATAACTCACATTCAAGATGATTAGGGCAACTCTTTAGTCGTTCCACAGGATATTGCTAACGTCTTCATTGCTTATTTTCAGAATTTATTCACTTCTCAACTGAGTGATGCAGCTCAGACAGGCCTCCATGATCATCAGACAGTGATAACAGACGAATACACGATGTCCACTCCAGATGAACAGGAAATTGCAGGGCTTCTCAAGGAAATGAAGAAAAACGCCTCTCCAGGACCTGATGGACTGAACGTGGCTTTCTACAGGGCGGCTTGGACATGGATCAAGCAGGACGTCATGAAACTTGTCTCTGACTTCTACGAATCAGGTAATCTTCACCCTGCTCTAAAAGATACTGCCATTGTGCTAATTCCAAAAAGGCCCATCCGAAAATCCCTCAAGATTTCCGTCCGATTAGCCGTTGCAATGTAGCTTATAAAACCATAGCAGAAACCCTAACTCAACGTCTTAAAGACCATTTGCCGTACCATATACATGCCTCCCAGACTGCCATCATCAAGGACCGCCGTATAACTACAAACATTATTCTTGCCCAAGAGATTGTCCACTCATTCAGATTAGCTTCCTTCAAAACTAAGGGCTTCCTTCTGAAAATTGACCTGGCCAAAGCCTTTGATCGCATTGAATGGTCCTTCATTGCCCAAGCCCTCCGTCGCAAAGGGTTTCATGGTCATTTTATCGACCTCGTTCTCGCTTGCATTAAGGGCCCCACTTTCTCGGTCCTTATTAATGGCCAAATGCACGGTCGCTTTCAGTCACAGCGAGGAATCAGACAGGGTTGTCCGCTGTCACCGTATCTTTTTGTCCTCGCCATCAATGAGCTCTCAATTCAACTGCAACAAGCCTTACGAGACAATCATTTATCGGGCATCACTTTGGGACCCAACTGCCCTCCAATCCACTCCCTGCTTTATGCGGATGACTTACTTATCTGTGGTAAGGCTGATCCTTCAGACGCTACTTGCATTAGGAATATCCTACACAACTTTTGTTCCCTCTCTGCCTAGATCCCTAATTGGAACAAATCTTCAATCCTTTTCAGTCGCCGAGTGGATGAAAACACAAAAGCACAAATTCTTCAGATTTTTCCTGTTCGAACTATGAACCAAAATACCATCCACCTAGGTCATCCTCTAATCATCAGCCACAAAGAGAGAACTAAAGCTTATGAGTTCATTATAAATAAATTCAGGGCCAAACTAACTACAATCAAAGCCAACAAGCTCAACCACGCAGGTCGTTTAGCCTACATCAACTCGGTCCTCTCCTCCATCCCAATCTACTATATGTCCAACATCATCTTCACTAAGAAATTCATTGCTAAGTTGAATGCTATCATCCGTAAATTCTGGTGGGCCGGGGTTCAAGAAGACAACACCTCTAATCCGATTCACTTTAGAGCCTGGAATGACCTGACCTTGCCCAAAAACAGAGGAGGACTAGGAATTCGAGACCTTGCTACTATTAGCAAGAGTTTACTCTTCAATACTGCCTGGCCTATTACAACCAATCAAGATGCTTTCCTGTCTGCGATCATTAAAGCCAAATACTTTCCTAATACTAGCTTCTGGTGTGCTCTGATTGACCTTCCAAAATCTGTTTTCTGGAGCTCTATACTCGCTATAAAACCTTCTTTCCCAAACCTTTGCTCCTACCAAATTTGTGCAGGAAACACCAACATTTGGAACGAGCCTTGGTGCCCTCTATGGAAACAGATGCATGATCTCCTCATCCTTCCGAACAATGTAACTCCTCTACCAAACACAGTTTCAGATTTATGGGTTGCAGGATCTAGGCAATGGGATGCCAACAAAATTGAGCAGGTATTTGGACAACAAGCAGCGGCACTAATCACACAGATCCAGGTGATACATGAAGACATCCTATACTGGACACCGTCTGCTTCAGAAACTTCACCTGAAAAGAGGCATACAAATTGCTCCAGACTAGAAGAAACCAACCAATTCCACAAACAGGTCGTCGTGCTTTGCCACAACCGATACTTAAGCTGTTGCAGGGAATTTGGAAACTCAAGAATCTTCAACCAAAGGCCAAAACCTTTGCCTGGAGACTCCCGAGACAAGCTTTAGCCACAGGTGATAGAGCAGGAAGATACACTACAAACATAGACAAAAATTGCAGGAGATGTGGACAAACTGAAACTAATGCTCATCTTTTCTCTGACTGCCCATTTGCAAGAGCTGTTTGGTTTGCTGGTGATCTGCCTATTAGGACAGATGAACTACCTATGGGCGATCAAGGTGTACGGGCACAATTGGAGTTCCTTCTACCAGCATCCTCATCACCTGATACAATTCAACAAGTGCTGGCTACACTTTGGCACATCTGGAAAGCCAGAAACGATGATCGCTTCGATCGTCGTAGCCCCTCTGTTTTGCAGGTAAACAGGGCCATTAGGGTGGACATTCACCACCAAAGAAGCATGGCCCAAACTCCGGATGCAGTGCAGGAAGACATCCAGTTCACGGCTACGACAATGAGCGAAGTTCATGCAGGCAATCTCCAAGATACGTCTGGGGCCAGCACTGATCCTGTGCTAAGCCATATGCTGTCGGGTCCAAGGTGTTACATGGATGCATCTATCTCACCAGATGCCGTTGACGATCAACCGAGAAGGGCAGGAATTGGAATATTCATTCACAATACACTTGCCCCTGCTACACCAACAATCAATATCCAAGCTATGGCACAGGCGATCAGGACTCCGCTTCAAGCTGAAACTCAAGCGATGCTACTGTCTTCGCAGGTTGCGAAAGCACTGCAGTTGCAGAACACCAACTTCATCTCCGACTCGCATGTGCTAGTCAACACGATCAACAAGGCTGATTTCAGGAATTGCCCAAGCGACTGGAGGTTAAGGCCGTTACTTTATAGTATCAGACATAAAATGACCCAAGCTTCCTACAAGGTGTTGAAGATAAGCAGAAACATCAACAAAAATGCTCACGATCTAGCTTGAAGAGCACATTCGATACAACAGATTCAGTGTACAACCATGACCTGTACTCATCCAGATCATAGAGATAATTGTCCTACTTTAGAAACTCTTCAAGCTCTGTCATGGGAAGGAATTTTCCTAATCTCTGTAACTCGTGCTTAATTGAATAAATCTTCTGTTATCAAAAAAAAAAGTCAAGGTCTTCTCCTTTTCTCTCCAAGTTGTCCACACCATTGCTTGCAATACAGAACCGACCACCATCTCTGCAGGCACGCCTTTTCGGTTTCACAAGTCCCTAGCAACCCTCTGAGCTTGCTTGAGCAACCCCTACTCATTCATTCCCGGCGAGCAGCTAGCACACACAAGAATCGGTGAATCCTCACTTTTTGGTTGACGTGACTCCTAGCGACCTCCTCTGCAACTCGAAGCCCCACCAGAATCGGCGAGCTCGTCGTCGCTGTAAAACTGCCGCCCACGAGCCCCACGATGAGAGCATACTTTCGGCCATCCTCTGCCACAACTTCCTCCACAATGGTCTCTGCTGTGCTAAGGTGATACTCCACGAGCTTGTCTCTCACTCTCATACACCGTGTGCCACGCGAGCCATCTCTGTTTCCGACGCTGTCACCGGCGGGGTTCCGGTGATCATAGTTGGTCGAAAGCCATCCGAGTAGCTTTACCGTTGAACGCTGGACACGGTGGAGTAGGTTGTGGACACGCCGGTGACTCGTTCGCCGCGTGCAAGTAGTCGGAGACCACACGCTAGTGAACTCCAACGAGCTGGTGCTCGCCGCTCTAGCGGTCCGTCGTGTCGGTGAGAGTTATCTGCAGTCTCGCTGGATTGAGTCCGGTGGTGGAGGTTAATGCCTAGAGCTTTCTCATCGGTGGTCTTCTCCATGTTCCGAGCAGCAGTTTATTGTAGCAAAAGGGAAATAGCAAGAATGAGTACATGTGGTACCCAACAAGTGTGGGAAATATATGACATGCAAGCTGAATGAAAGGAAGGCTAACACATGGTTTGCAATAGAAAGCACCTATAGTAGTCAAGTTAATTAAAGCAACCTATTTACTAAGTGAATATGAACCAACGAGGCTACCCCACCTATCAAACACTGCAAGCTATCGTACTTGCAGCAAACCACACTATAGGTTACCCCGCCTATAGCCCACCACACTACAAGTTACCCCGCTTGTAGCAAACCACACTACGAGGTTACCCCGCGTGTAGCCAACCACACTACAGGTTACCCCGCCTGTAGCATCCTACGAGTTACTCCACCCGCCCATGCCCTCTAGTTCTCGTGAGGATCCAGGCCGTTCGTGACCGTGAACACGACTGTTATAACAGTTTTACGCACCTGCAGAGGTGGCACAATTTACCCACAGGTCGGTGATTCCATCACACGTCGGTGACTAAAACCTCCATTATACCAGCACACTTCCTTAGGTGTGAGGCCAAGAGATCACCGCAAGATCTTTTGAAGGACTTCCCGGTTTGCAAAAGGCCCACGCTAAGGTTTCACCGTCGTAAAAGTGACGCATCACCCGGAGGCCCCCTCTTGCACCGTGGCTTCAAGTACTTTGTCTTTCCTCGCCCGAATCCGGAAGACACCTTCTTCCTTCATCCTTCCTCGACGTTCGCAAAACTAGGAAGCTACCTTGGTACTAAACCTTACCTACCCATTATCCGCCCTGTGCGTTGTGCGGAAGTTACGGGTTGCCGCTCCAAGAACCGGTCCTTATGATCCCAAATAGGTACCACTACAACTAACCGTGTGCATCGGCACCATCATCGACAATCCTCCTGTCGGGATCACATAAGTTCCATGTTGCTAAAAAGCATTACCAGTTCATTGATCATTATGTTCAAGTGGGCAATTAGTCAAGATTAGCATTTAGTTCAAGTTGAACCCCATTAGTAGCAATCTAAGCAATGACGTACCTATACTATAACACTACACCCAAAACCAAGGCGACAAGGAAATAGTATGGAACAGGATATGACACAATAGGATTCAAATTAAATGCAATGCATAAAAGTAAATTCAGATAGTAAAGAAGTAGACGCAATGTGAATCAAGGACACTTGTCTGTTTCCCTTTGCTGCTGCTCATGTCTTCAAGTCTTGCTCTTGAATTCTTCGAAATGTACGTTCTTCTATTTAACGCCATACCGATACAAAACTAGCAAGAAACAAGCATACAAGCAACTAAGAAACAGTACACCAAACAATACCTAATGACTATGAAAACAGTACTAATAAATAGTACACGTCGCTACGATCGCGTGCGCGCAAGAATCACTAAAGACGGAGTTACGAGTTAAAAGTTATGAGCATTTGAAGATCTAGGGTTTAAAACGTGGTAACAGACAAATTAAGGACCATTTTGTAAATATGGAAAAGTTCAAGGACTAGAGTGTAAAAAAGGTTAAGGTCTAAAAAATATAAGTTTGTAAAACACCGGGGTTCATTTTACAAAAGTACATGATTTAATGTGGTTTGAGAAAACGAGGGCAGAAACATAACTTAAAAAAGGGTAGGGGTGTTTACGTAAAAAGGCCATAATTAAAACATTGAAATAAATTCGCGTCATTCCCGCTGAAATCCATGCGTACGGTTTGACCGTATCCGGTGATCGCTTAGAAGGCTGCGGCGGATCGGCGATCGGGTTCATCGGGTGTAATTTTCCGGCAAGATCGGCTTTGAAGTTGAGGGATTCAAAGCGGATCTTGAAGCCGAGCGCGAAGTCAATGTCGAACGAAGAAGCCATCGAACTCGCTTGGAACTCGTCGGGACCCTACCGACGCGCCAAATGTCGCGTCTTAAACTCGGCACTAGTACTACCCGGTCCCTCACGAGCGTGGAATTCGATGGTGGAACACACGAAACACACAAGTGTGACATCCCATGTCACGATTAGTGTTAAACATGCAATTAAAACCCTAATGACATCACTAATGGAGCACTAATGCTAATCAACCAAAAAGGAAATCAGGAAAAAGAAAATAAGAAAAATAAAAGAGAAAAGGAAAAAACTAGATTAAACCCTAATCCTAACCTAGCCTTAAGAGAAGAGCAAAAATTATAAAAGCACCACCCACATATTTTTGCACCACTGCATTGCTCATGTAAAAAGATGAATTTACAGCATTTTTACGAAATTTTTGAACCGAGTTTTGAATGCCCAAAAATTCAAATTCAAACCTGAAATGCATCTGTTTATGAATTTTGTTTGAATTTTTGGAAACAAATTTAGAACTTCAAACTCAAAGACAAAAATTAAAGCACATCATGCTGGAGCTCCACATATTTTTATTTTTATTTTTGGAGCAACAGAACTATGAATTTCGTGCAAAATTTCAAACCACAAATTCAAAACTCAAAAATCAAAATCGTCACTGTTGCCCACCGGGCAATGGCGGCCGGACCGCCGGTCCGGCCAGCTCAGGCGCCGCCCCAGGCACGCGGTCGCCCCGTCACGTCGCCACGCAAGCCCTGCCGAACTCCCAACCGCCCTGTACCCGCCGGCCAACAGGAACGGCCGAGAATTAAAGCCCCTCCGCCTGCCCCGCCGGCAGCTGTCCTCCCCTCCGAAAATTGGCACGGAAGCCGGGCCGCGTCGCCCTCCCCTTTGCCACAAAACGCTCGCCCCGCTCCCTCCACTCCTCGCCGCACCACTGCCCCGTCCCCTTGCCCCGCACCGGCGCGCAATGTGGAGAAAACATCGCCGCCACCCCGCACGGACGCCATGGCCGCCGCTCGCCATTGCTTCGTCTAGGCCAGCCCCTTTCCCCCTCCGCCCGTGTCGGTAGGTGCGCAAGGGCCCCTGCAGCTCTGCCCTAACTTCCCTGCCCACCCCGTGCGGTGCCTCGTCGGAATTTCGGAGGTGAAGCCACCGCCGTCGTCCGGCCCCGCCGCCCCACGACGAGCTCTCACCTCCGGCCTCTCCCGCCTCGCACGACACCCCGCCGGCTTTCCCCTCCCCAGGTGAAGCTCCCCGACCCGGACCCTCTTCCTCTCCCCCTCTGTGTTGCATGCGCCACGCCGCCGAGTGCCGCGCGCGCCGCCGCTCGCCGCGCCGCCTCCCCGGCCACCGCCGGGACCCGTGGACCCCACCACGCGGTCCGCCACCCGACGAGCGTCATTCCCCCCAAGCGCGGACCATGCGCCGCCCCGTAGCGCCACCGCGAGCAGGCTCACCGGCGATGACCACCGCCTGCCGGAGCCGCGTCGCCGCCCATTTTAAAATTTCGCCGATGGCAAATTCGTAAATAGACCCGAACTTCAATCGATTTTGAAAAATTCATATCTCCCGTTTGAAAGATCCAAAAATTGCAAACTAAAATGTTTTTGAAACTACAAAACCTGTACCTTCATAAAAGTAACATGAGCGGGCCAGATCTGGATGTTGTCAAACTTTTACAAAAATGACAAAAGTCAATACATAAAAACTCATCTAAGTCATAACTTTCAAAATAAAGATCCAGAATTAAAGCCACTTGGCCACGAGAGGGCATTCATGTCATGTATTAAATCAATGCTCATGTATTATTAAGGTTATACTTGTTTATGTAATTAATTTCCTTAAAGAGAACAAGTGATATGTTCATGCTTACTAGGGTTTCACTAAACAAAGCTTTTGATTAACATATTCATATGTGCTCATGCAAACAGCGTACATGCATCCCCATGTTCATCACCCTTGTGTTCTTGTATTTACGCATTGCATTTCATCTTCTATATGACGACGTCGAATGTCGAGTCTTAAACTCGGCACTAGTACTACCCGGTCCCTCACGAGCGTGGAATTCGATGGTGGAACACAAGAAACACACAAGTGTGACATCCCATGTCACGATTAGTGTTAAACATGCAATTAAAACCCTAATGAAATCACTAATGGAGCACTAATGCTAATCAACTAAAAAGGAAATCAGGAAAAAGAAAATAAGAAAAATAAAAGAGAAAAGGAAAAAACTAGATTAAACCCTAATCCTAACCTAGCCTTAAGAGAAGAGCAAAAATTATAAAAGCACCACCCATATATTTTTACACCACTGCATTTCCCATGTAAAAAGATGAATTTACAGTATTTTTACAAAATTTTTGAACCGAGTTTTGAATGCCCAAAAATTCAAATTCAAATCTGAAATGCCTCTGTTTATCAATTTTGTATGAATTTTTGGGAACAAATTTAGAACTCCAAACTCAAAGATAAAAATTAAAGCACATCATTCCGGAGCTCCACATATTTTCATTTTTATTTTTGGAGCAACAGAACTATGAATTTCGTGCAAAATTTCAAACCCCAGATTCAAAACTCAAAAATCAAAACCGGCACTCGTTGCCCACCGGTCCGGCCAGCTGGCGCCGCCCGAGCACGCGGTCGCCCCGTCACGCAGGCCCTGCTGAACTCCCAACCGCCCCTCTTCCTCTCCCGCTCTGTGCTGCATGCGTCGCACCGCCGGAGTGCCCGCGCGCGCCGCGCCGCCGCCCGGCCACCACCGATGCCGTGGACCCCACCACGCGGTCCGCCACCTAACGAGCGTCATTCCCCCCCCGAAGCGCGGACCATGCGCCACCCCGTAGCGCCGCCACGAGCAGGCTCGCCGGCGACGACCACCTCCTACCGGAGCCCGCGCCGCCGCCCATTTTAAAAATTCGCCGGTGGCAAATCCGTAAATAGACCCGAACTTCAATCAATTTTGAAAAATTCATATCTCCCGTTTGAAAGATCCAAAAATTGCAAACTAAAATGTTTTTGAAACTACAAAACCTGTACATTCATAAAAGTAACATGAGCTGGCCAGATCTGGATGTTTTCATATTTTTACAAAAATGACAAAAGTCAATCCATAAAAAGTCATCTAAGTCATAACTTTAAAAATATAGATCCAGAATTAAAGCCACTTGGCCAGAGCATTCACCTAAGTATACTCGAATTTCTGGCACTGTAGGATCTACATTTCATTGCATATTGTTCAAGTTATTGCATTTCTTGCATTCTCTGTATTTAATTTTTAATTGAATCTGTATAAATTATTTTTGCATGAAACTTGGTAATTAATTTCCTCCTGGTACTGTGCATGTGTAGAAAATGCCATGTTAATTTTTGAGCATGATAAATAATTATTTTTGCTAACCCTAGATCCAATTTCATAAAAGGTTAAATTTCAGCATGTGTGTAAATAGGTTCATGCTTCTAAAAACTATGTTTTTGCATGTTTATCTAATCTTCACTTTCCACAATGTCACATAGGACCTTATGGCAGGATTAGTAAGAAGGTTCCATGTATTTCCCGCATGTATTAATTTTGTTATCAGGTTCTCGAGTAGGTGCATCGTCATCGCATGTGATGATAATCACTCAACCTTAAGAATCTCATTTGAATTGCATTTAAACTCTACAAATTCTTCTCTTAGATTCTAATACTATGTGTTAACCACGGCATTCATGTCATGTATTAAATCAATGCTCATGTATTATTAAGGTTATACTTGTTCATGTAATTAATTTCCTTAAAGAGAACAAGTGATATGTTGATGCTTACTAGGGTTTCACTAACAAAGCTTTTGATTAACATATTCATATGTGCTCATGCAAATAGCGTACATGCATCCCCATGTTCATCACCCTTGTGTTCTTGTATTTACGCATTGCATTTCATCTTCTAGGTGACGACGTCGAATTGACCCCGTCGGAAGAGACGATTGCAACACTCAACGCTTGTGAGGCTAGTGCTAACTTCGATCACTCTCAAGGCAAGCCGCGGTGCATTCCTAATTATTTTGAAATGCCTTTCTTTTGTCACTTTATTAAGGACGATGAATGTGCATTTATGTTATAGGAATTGCTTTGGAAATCCACGTGCATAAATCCCTATATGTCCTATGTAGAGTATGTGTCATATCTCCGATAGAAATGCTATGCTAGGCTTATGGAGTCAATGATAGAATGAGGATCTCACTTATGGCACATGATTAAATTTAAACATGGTGAATTGGTTAAAATTTCAGAACACCCCATTGTGGCTCCGCGAACAAGTTTGAGTTGTGTATCACTTGCATACCTTTCTTATGGGGATTGGTAAACCTACGTAGCTTGTAAGTTATAAAGTGAGCCGGATATCTCACCGACCCGGAGGTGATGTGTATGGCACGGTGGTTGCACGGGTTAAGGACCGTTGGAGAGTACACGGGTTAAGCCTTGGGCGCGTTGTTGAACGGTCGCAAGAGGGACGTGTACTCGGGGTCGGTGGCCCCGTGTTTTGCTTTATGATGAACTCACGAATGGTGGCCATACGTGTTCTTAAATGATGCGTATGTCGTGCATTTGGGTTTTTCCTGCAGGATTAATAATTCGATAATTATCGCCGTTTCCTCTCGGTTAATGAGTACTACTTGATTCGAGCAGTTCGCAATGTGTATTAATGGAAAGAGATGGAATAGCCTGTTGTTTTATACTTGATATAAAATTGTATTGCAAATTTTTGTATTGCCAGTATGCTCACTAAAGTTTCTTTTATGCAACAACCCTATTAATTTGGCTAAGTGATAAAAGTGCCAACCTAATTAGCATAGGTGCTATTTATTCAAAATGCCAAGTTAGACCGGTCAAGCCCCATGCATCTAGGTGTCGGTCTTAGAAGGCCAATTTGATGGGTAAGACCTGCGGAGTATGCTAAATACTCGGGCTTTGCCACTACATGTGTATTTACGGGTTTCCCGCAAGCCGGGTTTTGCGATTGTTGTGGTAAGGTTGTGTGGGATGGAGAAGAGCCCAAAGAGTGGACCATTGAATGGGTTCCTAGGTCTCCGACCCATGATGAGTGAGCCATGCCTAGGCCGGCATGGTTCATTTAAGTTATCTATGTATCGTCGTGTTGTATTTCGCTTCCGCACTTTATCATGGTCATGTAAGACTTAAATTCGAACCTAATGTATCTTTTATTCGGAACTCTATGTTGTAATCGAGACTTAATTATGTAAACTTGCAAATCGTGGATGTTTGTTAATGTGATGCTATGTATGGTTGCTTCGTCAATCATCTCTCAAGGCGATCCGTACCACACTTAACTATCTTTCGGGATAGGGGTGTGACAACAAGAACACATGATTTTAGACAGGTTCGAGCCTGTCAAAGGAGAGTAATACCCTACGTCCTGGGTGTTATGTATTGCCTTTAGCAGATTGCTAATTGCGAGTTGTTCGAGAGTTTTTGGGGGTTCCTGCTCCGCCTTATATATCCAGGGGAGCTAGGGTTACATGCGGAGTCCTACTCGATTACATGAATTACATATTCGGAAGCTCTATCTCTAAGCTTTCCTTATAGATTCGAGTCCTAATAGACTACAAATTGCTCCTTAACTTGTTGCTCAAGTCATCACGCGTCGGTCTAGACGCCCGCCTTATTTCCATACCGGTATATGGAATCTTGTGTTATTCCATACTTGCTAGGGAGCACTCGTGGGCCCTCTTCGCCGATCTTATCTTCATTGATTCACCACCGTATCTATATTTATCCATTCCTTTATCATCTCGTATACCCGTAAGGTAAGTATACGACACAAGTTCCGTGCAAAACTCTCTGGTTTTGACGGAACTTCCGTCATGTGTCTGGTTCAATGGGACCCGGAGCCCTCTTTTCCCTTCTTCTTCCTCATAACCTTCCACACTTTCTCTCTCCTCTCAAACCCTAGCTCGTGAGGAAGCTTTGGCGATCCATCTTTTCAACCAAGGAAAAGCTCAAGTAATCCGTGGGAAAGCTTCTCCACCCCACGGCACTTCCATTCCCCAACTTCTTCCGTCGATTCACGTGGATTTCGATTGGATCTTGGCACCTCTCTTTTTCAAATCTTGGTCAATGCTAGTAGCTTGTTGGTCTAGCTTGAGTAGAATAGGGTCTAGTACTTTAGAATACTCAAGTTTTGTCAAACTCTAGTGTGTAGGGTAGATTGTTCGTCACTTTGGCTAACTTCATGAACGAAGTCCTGCCAGGAAGGAAGTTCCGTCTCGACAGAAATTTGCTCGTGAAGTTGAGAATGGGTTGCGGGGGAGGAACCCATTCGGAACCATCTCATCGAGAGACGCTTCGGTGATTTTGCTATCGCCCGGTTCTTGGACACCGTAAGGAAGCTGATCACGGGGAACGCCGGACGAAGAGGAAGGATTGGCGGTTGATTTCTTCTTGCCCATCTTGAAGATCAAAAAAAGAAGTTGAAGATTGCTTTATTTGGGAAGGAAGGAGCGCGATCACGATGTCCGAAGAACAAGGAGATGTTGTGGGTGCGTGTGGAGTTTTGGGAATGGGTTTGACCTAGGTCGACACTTTGTTTCTTTTATAGGTACCGAGCGGGGCTCGGAGGCTAGAAAGTTATTGGGCCGTTTTTTATAGCCCAATAAATTTAGCATTAATGATTTATGTTCGTTAAAGACTTGATTGTGCAATTATCACCTAACGGTCATAAGGATTAAGTCAACGAGATTATTATAATCATGGGGGCTATTTGCAAATAAAAAGGCGGTCTGAAATGAGTAATTTTTAGATACTTGAATTAACATAGTGCTAAACTTAATCATTTGGCGGTAAAGAAGAGTAAGATTGGAGATAATTTGGATCTTGCCTAACTCAATTTTGACAATGGATGCCTTAGGCTATGGGTGTTAATCATCCGGCTGATTATAGGCCTTGGAGACTCGAGTCGATGTGAGTAAATACGAAAAACTGGTCCGATCAACCAGGATTTCGGTTCTTAGTTAAGTTTAACCAAGTGAATTGTCAATTCGGACCGATTTAGGCGGCTCTGTTATGTAAATTTGGTATGAATCTCTAGGAGATATGAAGCTATGACTAGTATGACCGGTCTCGAAGATATGTTTTTGGCAAAAGATTGAATGGTATAAAATATAATGAGTGTAGTCTCTCAAGAAAGACTCTTGCATTATTTGAAAGGAGTTCAAATGATCAAGAGTCGGGAGCTATACCCAATTGGGTTCACCTGAACGGTGCACCGTGATTCAAGAGCGGTTTCAAGAGGTCGCGGGAAACGATAGAATTCAAGAAAATAATAAACAATCGTCCAGTAGACTCTTGCATTATTTGAAAGGAGTTCAATTGATTCAAGAGTCGGGGCTATACCCAATTGGGTGCACCTCATTTTTAAAGAGCGATATGTAAAAATTGCAGGAAATATACAGAAATTTTTGCATACCCAATTGGGTCGTATGGAAGAAAAAATGCTAATTTTTTTTGGCTTTTTTGAAGTCATCCGGAACAGAAAATAAGTATTACAGAAGATTGGAGTTATTTTTTAATTTAACCATGGAATCGGAGCAACATGCGGAAGACTGGTCGGTCTTATTCAAGGTCAAGTAAAAAATTACTCGGGGCTGCTTGTCATATACTTACCTTACGGGTATACGAGATGATAAAGGTATGGATAATTAGAGATACGGTTACAAATCAATGAAGATAAGACTAGCGGAGAGGGCCCACGAGTGGTCCACGACCACTATGGAATAATAGAAGATTCCATATACCTATATGGAAATAAGGCAGAGCGTCAAGACCGACGTATGATGACTTGAGCAACAAGTAAAAGAGCAGTTTGTAGTCCGTTAGGACTCCGAATTAATATGGAAAGCTTAGACATAGAGCTTCCGAATATGTAATCCATGTAATCAATTAGGACTCGCATGTAACCCTAGCTCCCCCGGATATATAAGGCGGAGCAGGGACCTCCGAAAATTCTCTCGACAACTCGCAATTAGCAATCCGCCAAAGGCAATACATAACACACAGGACGTAGGGTATTACTCTCCATCGAGAGGCCCGAACTTGTCTAAAATTGCGTGTTCTTGTGTGTTTCGTGTGTTGCACCATCCAATTCCACGCTCGTGAGGGACCGGGTAGTACCGAGTGCTTGAGTTTAAGACTCGACAAAGATCTCTCGTGTGATTGGCCGGACGAAAGAAAACTCGATCGGTCTAATTAATCACGCTAAAGATGCATGAGACTCGTCGGAACCCGAAGTAGAATTTACGATCGCATCCGGTGATCGCGCTTTAACAACAGCGGCTAGATTGCGAATTGGGTTCATCAATTGAAGCTTGCCGGCAGAATGAGCCTCGAAGTCCAAAGACTCGAAGCTGATTGCAAAGCCGGGCTCGAAGTCGTCATCGAACGAGAAAGCCATCGAACTCGCTGGGAACCGTGACGCCCCACTTCGGGACTACACACAAAACAAAACACACTGGAAAGCATCATAAACTCCATAGGCAACCTCGAGGGAAGGACGCGACCTACTCCTCATCCTTGTAGTATTCTCCATCTTCGTCTAAACAAACAAGCAACAGTGAGTACATAAGGTACTCAACAAGCTCTACCATTAGCAAGGGATAATGTACATGCAATCTGGTTGTGGTCAACATAGGGTCGAGTTTTATCGAAAAGTGCCGATGCAAGGGCTCACTACGAAGCAAAGGGGTTCTTGAAGAGGAAAACATTTTGTAATTTTAGTAGATTGGACCTGGGGGAGATATTCATCGATCTCGACAGTTCTCATTCTTTTTATATGAGCCTTCCAACCGAAGGTCATAACAGCTCCGGCACTTCGAGGCCAACACCATTTTCAAAACTCACGGGCACAAGGCTACCCACTCACACATCAAGGATTTCATATTTGTGGCTAATCAACGAGAGCTCAAGGTTTGGTGTGTCAATATACCGTGACAACGGACATCCGGATAGTTTTATAGACACTCTTCGGAGGTTGGTACACTTTACCCACAAGCTATGTGTTTTTAGCTACGGAACACATAATGCTGCCACCGCAACTAGGCACGCTCACAAGTCCACCACGAATGCTCGGGGATCCGATGCGTATGACACAAGCATACCATCCACCAAAAATGTGCCAAGTACTCGGACTTCACCAAATAAACGATCCCTGGACTTCCGTCATCTACTACACCCGGTGGAACTTCTTGTTGTGTAACCCAAGGTTTGGTGCACAGTCCTACCGATAACGAGGTTCCGTGGTTGTACACTAAATCACCAATTTGGGGTCCGAAGAACCGGTCCTTATATGGCAGGGCAAACACTCGTCCATCACAAATAGACAACACTTAATCACCAAGTACTCTACACCGAGTACTAGGAGTTTCACCGACGGTCGGTAACATTTCCCACCCAACTTCATCTTAACACAGTTGGTCTAATCACCCACCCATCACACACACCACCAAACTCATTTTCACACATTTCCGTAAACAAGGTGTATGATGATAGAGAGTAACAGCTTCCTAAGCATGATACTACTATATAATTAATAGAGTTAACAATACATCTAGGTTGATTCTACTGTTCTAATGGCAATCAAGGGTCTAATGTTCATATCTATAGTGATTTGAACATTATCATACAACAATTGGGCTCTAGCAAAATATTTGCAAGGATAATGCATATAAGAGTAGTTCTCCTATACACGTGTTATAATAAGCAGAGTATTAGGACCAATTATGATCAAGGAATTGATAGATATTGCCTCCTAACGTGTCCTCGAAGTCTTCCTCATAGCCGAGGTCCTAGGGCTCCTGCTCCTGTTTCTCCTCGTCTACGAGACGGCGTTAGAGTATGTAAGCTACGTCACATAAAATAACGAAGGAAAAAAGTAATAACAAGGAAAAACCAAATCAAATGAAGTGAAGAGTAGGGCTCCAGGGGCTAGGGTTCGTTACGACGATTCTAACGGCGTCGGAATCGCCTCGAAACGAAGCTACGGTTGAAAAGTTATGGTCGTCGGAAGTTCTAGGGGTGTTTTTGTAAAAAGGCCATGGCTTCTAATATAAGGAAGGGTATATTTTGGTAATTTCAGAAAAGAGGAGGGGCTAAAATGCAAAAATGCATTTTTGGTCAGCTAGGGACCTATTTGAAATTTTTGTAAAAACTCGGGGGCATTTTGTAAAAGTCTAAGTGCTCTTAATTAATATCTCGGAAAGGATAGGGGGTATTTGTAAAACTGCATTTCTAGGGAATATAGGATTTATTTTGCTAAGGAAAATCGTGGAAGATGTCCATCAACCCCATGGACCGCGGCGGCGGGTCGATCCACTTATCCACGGTGGACTATGTGGTGGCGCGAGGCTCGGGCTCGCCGGAATCGAGGATTCGGCGGCCCGAGTTGGCCGGTGGTCGGCGATGCGTGGCGGAGGTGGAGCAGCATCGGACGGGGACGGGAAGGCCTCACCGGAGCTGACCATGGTGGCGGTGCTTGGGGCAAAGGGCCGGGGAGGCCTGGTTTGGAGAGGTAAAGGGGTCGAGGAGGTGCGCTAGGCCACGACGGGGCCGAGCGACGTTCTAGCCGGGTTGGAGAAGGGCTAGGGCGGTCGGACGGCAAGGAGAAGGATGCGAAATGGGCGGCAGATGGTGTCGTTGTTCGAACCACCGGCTATAGAATTTGTCCTGGGGGTCACGCGTTTTAGGCCGGATGGTACACAAGGGAAGACACGAAGAATTTAGGCCGGTTCGGGAAAACTCCCTACGTCCGGGGGGGTGTGACGTCCCTCCGGGACACCCAGGAATCGGCACAAGGGAACACTCGACGAAGCGAGTTACAACCGTTCATCATCTCATACAAGCCGAATATATATGAAAGTCGCCTAGAGGGGGTGAATAGGCGATAGTCCCGAAAATCACTTAATTTAAGCAATTAAATACGCAAGAAAGATTTGTCCGACTCAATGTCCGACTATAGTAGGACAAAGTCCGACTCCGGACAAATATCCGACTAGAGTAGGACAATGTCCGATCGCCTCGTGCGGAAAGTAGATCGGCAACCGAGTTGGACAAATCCACGGGAAATAAACAACAACCAAGCAGCTAGCGACACTAGAAAGCTAGGGCAACAAGAGCACAAGCAAGCAAGCCACCTACACAAGTTAATTTAGAAATTAAAGCAACAACAACCTAGAGCTATAGCACACAAATTGCAAGAAACTAAAGGGAGACAAGAAGACACACGATTTTTCACCGAAGTTCAGCTCCACCAAGAAGCCTACGTCTCCGTTGAAGAGTGCACCAAGGACCGGGTTGCTCTCAACCCTAAACCTCTTCAAGCCACCACAAAGCCCGGCTTAAAATCCGCTAAATCAAAGCTCCATGAAGGGAGGGGCAATACAAATGACTCGAGTCTCAACCACAAGCTTGGGAGCTTGCCGGGTAACGCCTAACCGTCTAGGGGATGAATCCCTAAGAGTAACAAACACAACAAGTACCGGCGATGGGAATGAATCAAGTGCTCTTGACATGGTGATGAAGCTCAACGAATTTCTCCTCAATCTTCTCATAAATCCGCCAAGGATTTGAGTGGGGAATCAATTTGGAAGAAGAGGAGTGCTTGAGAGAGTTTGGGAGTGTTTTTGAGTGTGGGGAGAGTGCCAATCGGCCAAAAGGGGACGAGGTTTCAAAAGAGTGGCGAGCTCTCCGGAGTCCGAGTGGAATGTCCGAGTTTGTCCGACTCCTATGAGATGGGAAGTTGGTTTTTGATTTTGATGGAGTTTTGAGCACTTTCATTTTTCACACCTCATACTTGTGTGTCCCTCTTGATAGTACGGTGTTTCCTATACTCGAAGACATAAACAAAAAACTTCACATCTTTATCTTGAGCATAATTGGACCATTTTCCAATTTTTGCAAATATGACGTACTTGGCCACTTCCTTTTTGTGTTTCTTTGCTCTCAATTGAATTTTAACTAAGCACTGCGCACAAGCTCATTTGAAACATTAGTCCTTTTTAATTGTATTGACGTCAATCACTCAAAAGCATAATTAGGGGCCTAGATGCACTTTCAATCTCCCCTCTTTGGTGATTGATGACAATACAACTAAAATTCACAATTAAGCATAAAAGGAGCTAGAGAGAAGAGAGCAAAATAGAAGATGTGACATCCCCACCTTGCAAAGCAAGAGGGATTGTCGAACATGACCGTATCGGGAGACATTCGACGAAGCGAACATTCATTGCACATACGTTAACGATACATCCACCATTTTCATATGCATGTTTAGATACATGAGTGACATATTTTACATCTGAAGTTCAAGTTATTATTATACATAGAGTTTGAAATTTGGATTTCATAGACATTAATATACAATGAGCGGAAGCGTAAAGATAATCTCGACGATAGTTGCCTAAAATGTGACACATCAGCCCGTAGATGTGCCCATTCTTCTCGACAGTCTCACCTGCACAAAAATGTTAACAACAAAGCCCTGAGTATCTAATATACTCCGCAAGTCTTACCCGACAAAAATGGTTTCTAAAACCGACTCCTAGTATGCGGGGGCTGACCGGGCTTCCTGGAAATAGCCAAAAACAGCACCTACGCTAAGTCTAAAATTTCATGTTTTAGCCATATTAAGAGGGTTGTGACATAATTATAAATTTAGTGAGCAAGACTAACAAACATGGTTGCCATACATAATTTATTTCTATAAAACAGCAAGCTTATTCATCATCTTCTCCTTGTTACTACGAAGTAATCTGCTCGAGACAAGTGGTACTCATCACCGCGAGGGACGGCGATATATATCGATTTACACCCTGCAGGGGAAACCTAAATGCACGACATACGCATCATTTAAGAACACGTATGGCCACCTTTCACAAGATCACCATAGATATGAGCAGGGTCCACCCTCCGAATGTGCATTCCACATGCAACCACGGTAGCGTCGGGTCCAAGGGTAATAACACACCCTCCATCTACTCACAAACCCGTGCATCCACCGTGACCAACACTTTGCACAAAGGGTGGAGAGACCGTCCAACACTACGACTCTCAATTTACATCAGTTTACCAACTCCCATACGAAGGTATGCATTTGGTACACAACTCAATACTTGCTCGCGGAGTCACAACGAACGGTCCTTGATCAACACGCACCGGGCTATGGCGCACAAGGGCCAACCATGTCACCCATTCTTACACATGCTCTTCCCCGTACGGTCTCCAATTTAATCATGTCGGAGGTAACAATATTTGAAACCTAAATGAAGAGGTCTCCAAACCACTCGGTGTTGCTACCGGTGACAAATTTAAGCATTGCCATTCTATCGAAAAAGGATTATACCTATCCAAAGACCATGGGCAATAGGGATCATAATGCAACTAGGGTTGCGAGCAACTCTTAAACATAAGTGCACAATACATAAACATAGACCTATATGAATTTAAACCAAAAACTAAACCAGTGGGATTATGTACCGGGGCTTGCCTTGGCTTTGCTCGAAGTTAGCACTCTCAATCAAGTTCAATTCAGCGGGATCCTCTTCGTGATCTCTTTCTCCGGTCGGGGTCCCTATATGTATGCAATGCATGATGTAAGTATGGATGCATACACAAATATTTAGTTCACGGAACTTTCTCAATAATGATTTAAAATGGCAATGTGTTCATGATATAAACATGCTTATGTATGAAATATGATGCTTGCATATGGATGATAAACCATAATTACATGTCAAGGGGACAAACTTCTAATTAAAAGAAACATTGATTGTGTATCATAAAGGCACGTGCTCTAGGTTGATAATGAAACATGATTATGGCAAGTAATTTGTATAAGACCTAGCTAGTGTACTATATGGAAACATGAGCATGGCATATGATGTATTGAAGACAAACCTAAATGAACTACCTTGCTGCCATGTACATGAAAGAGGGCATGGTAGATGATGATTATGCATGAAGTGCAAAGCTTAACATGAATTATACACATAATGGTATATGGCAATACATGAAGCAATGACTATGACTTAACATTGTAAACATTAATTCTATGGTAGAAACTGATTTGCTCATAATAAGCACCAGAAACAAATAATATGATATTTTTGTTTGCATTTTTCCTAATTAAACCTTTATATGCAAATATGTGCTAGCTAAGCACATAATGATAAATATGATGAAAACATGTATGAATGCACAAAAGTCATGTACCAGAGGGTTCAATATGTTATTTAAAGTGCTCATGTCAATTTTCATAAATTTTACATTCTTCAAGATTTAAATATGGGTTTTAAAAGCTTAACAAGATGCCATTTCTTTTTGCATCAAACTTTATTTTCTTCCACAGAAACCTAGGTAAGACATTTGACCATTGCAAAGTTCACGTTTCAAGTATTCCAAAACATTTTAGTTTGCATTTTCTCAGTTTTATTTTAGGAGATATGAATTTGTTTAAAGTAGCTAACAAATTTACCATTTTCCTGGATTTAAGGTGTGTGAACAGTAAAAATAAAATCAAATTTCATGTGTAGCTTTGGATCTTCTATTTCTCTAGGATAGGGCTGTGATTTGAGCATAAGAGATGGTTGTAAAAGATGGATAACAAAGTGATACAACCATGGTGAGCTGAAGGTCAAGAAAGAGCTCACCGGAGAAGCAAAAATCGACGGTGAAACTCGAAGTATTCTTGATGCCATACTTGAGGAAGATCTTGGGGATCAACCAAAACACACCATGCAAGAGTTGGAGGGAGTTCAAGTGAAGGCTTTTGCTGCCTTTGCTCATGCCAAGGTGAGCCATGGCATCGAGCTTCATGGTGAGTAGCCATGGTGGTTGCTTTTGGGGAGGATAAGGAAAAGGAGGAAGAAAGAAAGGCTTGACTTGGCTCTTGACCAAAGAGAGGATGAGGGAAGGGAGTCTCTGGACGTGGTGCTGGCCTTAGGCTGGTCACTTGTTGTGTTGCTTTGTGGAGAAGGAAGCAAAGAGATAAGAGAGGAAGTGGGTCCTCCAAGTTGAAAATTCTGCCACTGGTACTGTTGCAGTCAAGAGAAAATCAACGAGATTTTTGTTGGGGTTGCCAATTTTTGTGGTGTTGTAGAATGAAATTTGGGACAATTTTTATATAGAACGTTTCTTGAGATTCGGCCTACAAAAATTAATAAAAATCCTACACCAGAATCTGTTTTGTGCTTTTACTGAATTTGTTGGGCTATTTAACCTTTACCAAAAATTATGGTAACATCACAAAAATTCCTATTTTTGAGTACCCTTCATGATTATGAAATATATTGGTATGGTTATGTTAAGATTTTTGAAGTGTGTGCGTAATAACCTATAGGCAATATTGAGAGCACTTGCATATGAGTTAAGTATTGCAATATGGCTATATGTCATTCTATGCAAATTTTAACAAGCAAGTTATAGACAGAAATTAAGAATAAAACACTTCTAAGTACAATCCTCATGATGAAACATAACTTTTCTTATGATTGAGCACCAAAAGCAAATATGAGTTTTCATAAGCCTTTCCTATGATGCAAGGACAATGCAAAATTAGTGTACTTAAGAAAAATGTTAAAATTTATCATGACATGCTCAAATGCACCAGAAACATGTGTGCTATGGTGATTCATGCCAAATGTGACAGTATGTTGAAATTTTGATTAAGTTTGTTTTACAAATTTGCCTTGATTCAAGTCGGTTTCAGCCTTACCGTGAGGCATAATTAAGGAGCTTAAAATTTAAATTTTTGATATATAACTTGGGTGAACCAACCAGGGTAATGTAAAGTACATTCTACAAGGATTCCAATGAGTGTTCATTTGCATCATTTGCATTTGTCTAGCAAAAGTTATGGAATTTTTAAAATGCAAAGTTGTCACGGTTCCTTAACGGATTAGCACATTAAAGTACTATAATATTTTATTATCCTCGTAGAAAGTACTTGGATTATGCTACCATGGGAAAGTACACATTCTCTACTTTCCAAGGAGTTCTTGGTCGAGTACTTTGGATCTACGAGACGAAAGCTACACAATTTCTAAAATACAATCCAGTTAAGCTGCGTGGCCGTGATAGCATCTTAAGGTTGCTGCAACTTTCATTTTCGTCATATACACATATAGGTTAATTTGATTCATTTTAAAGTACATGTACCAAACTTTCCATAACATCTTGAATCGTTGAAATCCAAGCTCTAGAAATGAAGTTGTGCAATTTTTAAAATGCTTGAAGTTCACGAATTTTTCACAGGCCAACGCGATTCAAAAATTTTCGAAGTGTTGGGCGCGCAGGGAGCTCGTCGGAGACGGCGGCGCTGCTCGCCGGCGATGGGCTAGAGGGCTTCGCACGGGCCAGGCTTGGCCGCCTACGCATGGTTTTCGACGGCGCATCCGTTGGTGGGGGTGGCAAGGCGTGAGAGAGAACGGAGCATGCCGCGTGATGGCGACGTCGGCGAGAGGAGGACTCCGGCGTGGTGGCTCGTGCTCACCGCAGCACGGAAAAGGAGTGGCCAAGGCTGAGGGTATCACCTGCTTGTGTAGATGCGTGGCGTGGGGTGCGTGCAGGCGGAGGGGCTCCGGAGGCGGCCGGCGTCGACTGGGTGACGGTGTCCGGTGACCGGTGGCGGGGAAGAAAGGAAAATCCGTCACCGACCGGGCTTGGCTCGACCCGGGAAGCAAGAAGGATATTAGCAAGACCCTTCGGCACCTTTCGGAGGCGGGACTCCGCATGAGCTCACCCGAGCACGGCCAATCGAGCTCGCCGGAAGGAATGGCGGACCCGGGAGCTCACTTTGGTTCTTGGGAAATTGCGGTCGGCGAGAGGAAGATGCAGGGCTGGGGAGCGAAGTGGAAGTTGCACAAAGGCTCTGCGGAGCGTGTGCGCACGAATGAGAGAGCTGCGAGTGGAGAGGGGCGGCGCACGGGGAAGACCTAGGGGGCGGTGGCCATGGCGAAAATTTGCTTTCGCCATCGACGGCCGTGGGCGTTGGCTTCCAAACGAAGGGAGACGACGATGGTCGACGCGTGGGGGGGGGTGGCACAGCATGCGAGGACGGGGCGGTGCCTAACCGGCATGGGCGCCGGCGGCAAGCGCCTCGGCCGGTGGCCCTAGCCACCGAGCCATTGCTATTCAAAGAAGTTCCCACTTATTTACCATTTTGCCATCAAGTATTGATTCTGTTTTTGCCCATAGAAATTAATTCGCTTGGTATTTTTGCAAACCAAAATTTGTGGGGGTTCAGTGTATTATGATGAGCAACTTTTGTTATAGGCAAAAGTTCAAATTTTGCTTGCAAAAATTTACAAAAATTCATGAACAACTGCTGTTTTTAAACATAGTTTGAATTTTCTAGGGAATTGTGCCATGAGAAAAATTACACCAAAATGTCCTCAAATCATGTTTTGATCTCCTCTACAAGGATCTGCAAAAATATTTTCATACTTCTGTTGAGGATCATTGAGTTTTAAATTGTTGGGTTTAAACTAGATTTAAATTTTAAAATTTTCAAATACTCTAATTCATCATTTTATATGTTCACTCCTCTAATTAGTGCTCAATCCCTGTAATTAAGGTTTTGACTTTGCTTATATGCTATTATGTGACATGGGATGTCACAGAAGAGAGCTCCCCCTAAATGTGTGCATGAGTTGAATTCACTTTTGGTCATTTCAAAACCAAGTGCACATATTTGAGAGAAAAACAAGAGAGCTCCCCCTATTTCCATGCATTTTATCCACAGGGCATATATAATTAAAAGAAAGAGCAACAACAATGCATATGACATGTGAATCACACAAATGCAACTAGAAACGACACAAATAACATTACACCATTCATCATCCATAGAACATAGTTAATCACATAAGAATTTTAAAGCCGAGTTTTACAAATAAAGAGCACACCACATAGTTCATCAAAAACCACAAATCCTAGTAACATGTCCATAAATAAAACAAGATACAAGAGCAACTCTCACTTGCTCTACTCACAACCAAAGCTGAATTTTACTTCTCCCCTTTGGCATGAAAACACCAAAAAGGAAGAGAGGGGGGTCTACTCATCATCGCCCCAATCCTCATCATCGTCGTCCTCATCTTCTTCTTCAACATCATCTGGGCCCTTCCCTTTGGGATCCTCATCCTCGGTCTCCTCTTCTTCTTCCGCCTCGAAGCCGCAGCTGCCTCAAGCTCATGTGCGTCCACGGGCTCATCCTCCTCATAGTGAAACCTGGTGTGAGTGGAGATACCGGTGCTAGGGCCGGTAGGAGCAGTGGTGATACATGGACCAGAAGAGAAAGGTGGAGGTGGAAAGTAGCCAACGTAGTAATACTCATCCGGTGTGAATGAGACCCACGGATACTCAACTGGAGGAGGAACAGGAACGGGCTCTGGAGAGGGAGCTCTAGGAGTAGTGATCCGGAGATGGTCAATGATGATTTCCTGCCTCTCATTGAGCATATTCTAACGCTGCTCAATGTTTTCCATCCTCGCATCCATCCTTTGGCAAATACTAAAAATACCCTTGAGCATCTTGAAGAGCCCACTCTTGCTCTTCGAGCTAGGACCACGACCATGAGCTCTGTCCGGGCGAGGAGCGGTTCTAGTGCTAGGAGGAGCTGTACTACTAGAAGTCTGGAGCAGTTGGAGGTATAACCTGTGAGGGGTACTCTCAATCATGCACATCACAAACGGCGCATACACACAAGCACGCCTAGCATCCACTTAACTATGCCACATCTCACTCGAAGATGAAATCCCATACATTGAATTTTCGCTGAGTCGGCAAGATATGAAAGAGATCCTTGGCATTAGAAGCAACATGATCTGCATTGCCACCCCTAGGAGAGAGAGTGAGGCGAAGCATCCTGTGCAAGACCACATAAAGAGGCTTGAGATCCTTAGCATAAGGTGAGTTGCGCAGGTCCTCATCCGTGTACATGTACCTCATGAGCTCGGGATTGAGAGAATCTGAATCATAAAGGCGAACATCCCTAGTCATAGTGTCCCTCAAACCAAGAATGTTGGCAAACCTTGAGAAGGTACATTAGAGCTTCTCTCCATCCGTCATCCACCACGTTCTACCTGTAGTCTTGTCAAAATACACAGTGGAGTAGAACCGACACACTATCTCCTTGTTCCGAGTCATACTTGAAGCCCATGATGCCTTTGATTCCATGAAACTCACACATTGCAATAATCTCATCAAACAAAGGTGTGGGATTGCTTTCCATGTAATCCCATTCAATGTACTGCATGGGTACTATGGGCTTGACCTTGCTCATGTATGCACACATGTACCAATCTGTGTGGAAGTGAGACCAAAACCTGTTGTCAAGTGACTCTCGATCCATCTCAAACCAATTGACCTCTCTAGCCTCTCGTGGCCGCCGACTCTACTCCCTTGACATAGTTGATCATCACCCTGTCAAGTGTGGGATGCACTACCACATCTCTCATCTCCCGATGAATCTTAGTGGGTTCCTCCTCTTCCCTTGGCTCAACAATAGGGAGGCCGATGGCCCTAGGCCGTCTCCTTTTCTTTCCGCATCGCCGAGCGTCCTCGTAAAGCTTTGCCCTCTTCTCCAGGTTGGGGTTGGTGGAAGAACGACCCATGCCGACAAAAGAGAAGCAAGGAATGGTATGAGATAGATAGCATAGATAGATAACTTGAGGAAGATCGATGCACAATTCTAGACTTTGTCAAAAATTCTGTTGGAGTCGGACATTGTCCGACCGGGTCGGATAATATCCGACTAGTCGAGGGAGTCGGATATTGTTCGACTCACTCGGACATTGTCCGACTACTACAGAAATTTCACCAAATTTGCTATTCCGCATAGATCTACCGCACATTCCTAGCCATATTGCATCTACAGCATGTATAGCATCCTAGGAATAACTTCTATGCAACATCTAGCCAGGGAAAACAAGGGAACTCCTAATCCATGGACGAAGACCTTAAACCCTAGGTGAGAGGAAGGATTAGGGGTAAAAACCTTGAATCCGACGATGGAATCGGATGAAGTCCGAGTAGGAGAAGCCTTCCCCCACAAAACTCTCCAAAACATACCGAGATCGGTGGAGAAGGGAGATCGTCGGAGGGGATCTCGAGCCACACGTTGGGTGAGGAGAGAGAAAGTTTGTGTTTGAATGAGGGAGATAGGGTGAAGGGGTAAGTTGGATTCAGGATTATAGGGCAGAAATCCCGCGGAGTCGGACATTGTCCGACTCTTCACGTGCGATCGGACATCATCCGACTGGGTCGGACAAAGTCCGACTCTCCGAGGAATTCAGACTTGCTCCAAACGCAGAAAATATCTCCAATTCTTTTCTCTCTTGACCTCAATTAAACTCATGGACATGTGCTAAAACTTCATTGGATGTAACCAGCCACATTCAATCACTCCAACAATGATTACATCCAAATCCGCATGATCCAAAGATCAAGAACCAAATTATTTTGAAAATCAATACATACAAGATTTTTTCAAGAATTTTATTTTTCAAAGCAATTACTCTAATTCACAAGCAGATATGCAAGCATTCAAGCCACACTACTAGAGTCAAGGATATTTAGCTCACTCCTTAAATGACAAAAACGGCTTTCATCTAGTGGCTTGGTGAAAATATCGGCTAATTGCTCATCGGTTCTCACATGGCTCACTTCAATGTCCCCATTGATAGAGTGATCTCTCAAGAAATGATGGCGAATGTCTATATGCTTTGTGCGCGAATGCTCAAGGGGGTTATATGCTAGCTTTATGGCACTCTCGTTGTCACATAGGAGTGGAATACGGTTCAACTTGTAACTATAGTCCCTTAGAGTTTGTCGCATCCACAATAGTTGTGCACAACAACTACCGGCCGACACATACTCCGCTTCGGCTATGGATAGGGCAACCGAGTTTTGTTTCTTGGATGACCATGGACCTACCCAAGAATTGGCAAGTCCCGGAGGTACTCTTTTTATCCACTTTATCCCCGGCATAATCCGCATCGGAATAGCCTATAAGGTTGAACTTTGAACCCTTGGGGTACCAAAGCCCTAGGTTGGGTGTGTGCACTAAATATCTCAAGATTGTTTTAACGGCCACCATGTGGCACTCCATAGGATCGGCTTGAAAACATGCACACATACACACACTAACCATGATATCGGGCCTAGATGCACAAAGGTAAAGCAAGGAGCCGATCATAGAACGATATACCTTTTGATCAACCGGCTAGTCTTTCTTGGTGAGGTCGAGATGACCGTTTGTAGCCATGGGTGTCTTGGCGGGCCTTGCCTTGTCCATGTCAAACTTCTTCAATATGTCTTGAGTGTACTTGGCTTGACATAGGAAGATGCTCTCCTTGAGTTGCTTTACTTCAAATCCTAGGAAGAATGTCAACTCTCCCATCATAGACATCTCGAATCTCTTTGTCATTATCTTGCTAAAATCATCGGAAAACATTTGATTAGTTGAACCAAATACTATGTCATCGACATAAATTTGGCACACAAATATATCATGATCAAAACGCTTTGTGAAGAGGGTTGCATTGGCCTTGCCATTTCAAAATCCTTTTTCAAAAGGAAATCCCTAAGGCGTTCATACCATGATCTTGGTGCTTGCTTAAGCCTATAGAGCGCCTTGTGGAGTTTGTAAACATGGTTAGGATACTTTGGGTCTTCAAAGCCCGGTAGTTGCTCCACGTACACCTCTTCCTTGATTGGCCCGTTTAGGAATGCACTCTTCACGTCCATTTGGTACAACCTCAAGTTATGATGAGTGGCAAAGGCAAGTAGTATTCTTATTGATTCAAGCCTTACCACTGGGGCATAGTTTCATCAAAATCCAATCCTTCTACTTGTGAATATCCTTTTGCCACCAATCTTTCTTTGTTCCTTGTTACAACACCATCTTCATTTTGTTTATTGCGGAACACCCACTTGGTGCCCACAACATTTTTGCTTCTTGGTCTTTCCTCCAATGTCCAAACTTCATTTCTTATGAAGTTGTTCAATTCTTCTTGCATGGCCATCACCCAATCCGAGTCCTCGAGTGCTTCTTCTACTCTAAATGGCTCCAAAGAAGAGACAAAAGAGTAATGTTCCCAAAAATTGCAAACACGAGAACGAGTGATTACCCCCTTTTCTATGTCTCCAAGAATTTGTTCCACGGGGTGATCACGTTGCACACTTTGGTGTACTCTAGGGTGTGGTGGATGTGAGCTTGTTTGACCGCCATCTTGGTCTACCTCTTGATCATGCAAAGTAGGTTCATCATCTTGTGCTTGAGCATGATCCTCATTGCCAACTTCTTGATCTTGATCAACTTGATTATTATTTGTGCATGGTTGGTCTTGACTTGAGGGAGGAGGTTGATCTTGATCATTTTGTTGTTCATGCGGTCTCACATCACCAATGGCCATCCTCTTGATTGCTTGTCTAGGAGCCTCAACATCTACATTGTCAATAACAACTTGCTCTCCTTGAGAGCCATTAGATTCATCAAACGTCACGTCCCGTGCAACTTCAACACAACCGGAGGTTTTATTGAAGACACGATAGGCATGACAATTGATCCATAACCAAGCAAGAAACCTTCATCAACTTTAGGGGAGAACTTTGAAGCCTTGGGTTTCTTGTTGAGCATGAAGCATTTGCTCCCAAAAACACGGAAATACGAGAGGTTAGGCTTTTTACCGGTTAGTAGCTTGTATGGTGTTTTCCTTAAGAGTCGATGGAGATACAACTGGTTGGAGGCATGACATGAGGTGTTGATTGCTTCGGCCCAAAAGCGATCGGAGGTCTTGTACTCATCAAGCATGGTTCTTGCCATCTCTATGAGAGTGCGGTTCTTTCTTTCGGCCACTCCGTGAAGTGTAGGGTGCCGAAAACTCATGCTTGATGCCTTCCTCATCAAGGTACTCTTCAACTTGAGTGTTCTTGAACTCGGTACCGTTGTCGCTTCTTATGGCCTTGATCTTCATCTCAAATTCATTTTGTGCTGTTTTCAAAAAATGTCTTGAGTACGTCCTTCACTCCACCTTTGTCACACAAAAAGTGAGAATAATCATCAACAATAACAAGTCCATATTTGTTACCGCCAATGCTAATGTAGGCAATGGGACCGAAGAGGTCCATGTGTAGCATCTCCAACGGTCTTGTTGTTGTCACAATGTTCTTGGATGGATGTGGTGCTCCAACTTATTTTCCGGCTTGACATGCACTCGCAAATTTTATCTTTCTCAAAGCAAACATCCGTTAGTACAGGAATGTGACCGCCCTTTTGGAGTTTGTGAAGATTTCTCATACGGACATGGGCTAGTCGTCTATGCCACAACCATCCCATGTCGGAATTTGCAACTAAGCATGTGTCAAGTTTTGCTTTATCTCGTGGAAAAATCCACAACATAAAGCTTTCCTTTGAGCACACCCTCAAAAGCAATCGAGCCATCACTTCTCCTTGAGACAATCACACCCTTGTCGTCGAACAAGCAATTGTAGCCCATTCCACAAAGTTGTGAGATAGACAACAAATTGAAGTCAACGTTATCCACAAGCATAACCTTTGAAAGCGAATGCAGAAAAGTTAAAGGAATGTTACCATAACCCAACACATAGCCTTTTCCATTGTGTCCAAAGGTGATGTACTCATTTCTTTCTTTGCTTGGCTCAAATGATTCGAACATTTTCTTGTCTCCGGTCATATGATTGGTGCATCCACTATCCACCACCCAAGATGAACCACCGGAGGAGTATTCCGATAAAACAATTTAAGCTTTGTTTTAGGTACCCAAATCTGCTTGGGTCCTCTCACATTAGTAACAAGTTCCTTGGGCACCCACACACAAGTTTTGTGGGTCTTGTTGCGTGGCCCAACATATTTTGCATAGACACGGCCATGCTTGCTCCTCATTAGCACATAGGATGCATCAAAATCATTAAAGAGAGCACAAGAAGGGTTAGACACGTTAGTACGTAAATCACAAATAAGAGAAGATTCGTTAGTGTTCTTGATTGGCTTCTCCATCTTGAGGCATTGACCCTCCTTAGTGAACTTTATGAATTCGGTGCCATTCTTGTTGGTTCTTGCATCGTGCTTGGCGCCTTGCTTGTAGCCAATGCCGTCCTTCATATGTGGCCGTCTTGCAGTGGTGTATGCAGCCCTTGCATACTCGGCCTTAACATCATCAATGGTCTTCACCTTCTTTTGTGCTTGTTGTTCAAGCACTTGTACTTGCTTCTTCAAGTCATCAATGGTCTTGACATTTCTTGTGCAAGCTTCAATATCAACCTTGTGGCACCTAGCACGTTCATTGCTAGATGAGGGGCAAGACAAAGATTGAGAGGAAGTAGTGTTACACTTAATTTCCTCAAATTGCACTTTGAGAGAGTTGTGATCCTTTTGCAAGTTATCACACTTCTCTTGAAGTGACACATTTGTGACTTTAAGTGTCTCACTATCTTTTTCAACCACTTTGAGAGACTTCACTAAGTCCTCATTTTTCTTCCTCTCAACTTCTAGGAGCTTCTCAAGTTCAAGTACCCTTTGCTTTTCTTGAACAAGCATTTCCTCTTGTTTCTCAAGAAGCTCCCCTTGCCTCTCATTTGTCTCCATTTCCTGCTCAATGATGTCCAACAAATCAAACATGTTAGGAATTTGAGAACTTCCATTAGCATTTACCTTAGAGCCTTTGGCCATCATGCATTTGTGCCCGGTGTCATCTTCATCATCGGTCAAGCTTCCAAACAAGGAGGAGTTGGTCGGTGTGAGTCCAATAGCAAGTGATGCAATGCCTCCCTTCTCCTCATCGGATTCCGACTCGGAGGAGGAGGATGATCCATCGGAGTTCTGTTCTTGTTCAATGTGTGCTTCACCCCGACGATACTTTCTATGCTTCTTGTACTTCTTGTCACCCTTCTTGTTTTGCTTGTTCTTGTAGTTCTCCGGACACTCCGCCATGAAATGACCTTTGTGTCCACAGATGTAGCACTTGTTTTTGGCTTTTCTCAATTTGCTCTTGTCTTGATCATTCTTCTTGAAGCTTCTTTTTGACATGAGCTTGTTGAACCTTTTTACAAAGAGAGCCATCTCATCAACACTATCATCATCACTCTCCTAAACCACTTTCTTTTTCTTTTCTTGCTTGGTGTTTAGAGCTAAATTACTTTTGCTCCCGCTAGCTCTTTCCTTGTCCTTAAGCAAAGCGTTGATCCTATTGCCTTGGTCAATTTGCTGTTTTTGGGAGAGCACCTTTCCAATTACTTCATCGGTGGTGAAGTATCTAAAGCCATATTTGTCTCTTATGTTGGACACTATGTTGGCATCCCATGATTGCAAGGCTTGTAGCAACCTTCTATTCACTTCCAAGTCCGACACCTTTTCTCCAAGTGCTCTTCTCTTGTTTACTATCCTCATCATTCTTTCGTGTGCTTCCTTTGGCCCTTCATCCGACCTCATGACACATTAGTTAAAATCTTCTCTAAGCCCTTCTAGCTTAGATTCCTTTACACTATCAATGCCCTCATGAACTAATTCTAGCTTCAACCATATTTGATTAGCATCCTCCAATCCGGCTATCTTCTCATACTCGGCGGGACTAAGTGCGGACACAAGAGCACTTGCCGCCATCACATTGCACCTTACGTTGAACAAGTCTTGTGCGGTTGGCTTGCTTCTACATTCCCACAAGAATCGATTTTGAGTGACATTCCTCACATTTTGATGCATGGAATCCAAGTGTAGGAGCATCTTTGTTTTTCAATGATCGAAGTATTGACCATCGAAATAGGGAACCGGAGCTGGGTCCAATTTGCTCATCCTTTCCATCACTATAGTTGTCCGGCATCTTGTTGTAGTGTATCGACAAAGCACTAAACACATCTCCATCCTGGGCAATTCTTTTTCCACTCTCATTTCTTGTCTCATCCGGTGAGTTTTCATTACCTACTTCACCGATTGGTCTTGGTGGAATTTCACCACTACCACTACCACTAGCCGTTGCATCTTTGTCATTTGCCATCTTTAATTTTCAAGCGGTGAGGCTTCAACGAAGATACCTGCTCTCATACCAATTGATAGTCGCCTAGAGGGGGTGAATAGGCGATAATCTTGAAAATCACTTCATTTAAGCAATTAAATACGCAGGAAAGATTTGTCCGACTCAATGTCCGACTATAGTTGGACAAAGTCCGACTCCGGACAAATATCCGACTAGAGTAGGACAAAGTCCGATCGCCTCGTGCGGAAAGTAGATCGGCTGCCAAGTTAGACAAATCCACGGGAAATAAACAACAAGCAAGCAGCTAGGGACACTAGAAAGCTAGGGCAACAAGAGCACAAGCAAGCAAGCCACCTACACAAGTTAATTTAGAAATTAAAGCAACAACAACCTAGAGCTATAGCACAACTATTGCAAGAAACTAAAGGGAGACAAGAAGACACATGATTTTTCACCGAAGTTCGAGCTCCACCAAGAAGCCTCCATCTCCGTTGAGGAGTCCACCAAGGACCGGGTTGCTCTCAACCCTAAACCTCTTCAAGCCACCACAAAGGCCGGCTTAAAATCCACTATATCAAAGCAACCAAGTTTTAGCTCAACATTAAATTCATTAGAGACCAAGGTTTGCGAGTGTACAACTATTGCAACCAAGTTTCAAGAAAAGATAAGATTCTTCCAACATCTCTTTCATCTCTCATCTTCATCTTCCATGTTGATTAACTACGATGTGACGAGCTAAACAAGCGGTACTCATTACTGCGAGGGACAGCGATTTGAATCGATTTTATACCAGCTGGCAAAACCCGACTACACGACGTATACGCACCACACCGGTCGTATATGACAACTTTTCCTGCTAGCACCTAGCGAGAAGACTAGCCGCTTCCAAACTCCCCGGGAATATGGCGACTCCACGACTTCCCTCGTGGCCGACCCATTTCCCTCCCGTGAGACTCGACCTCTCACTAACAGCCAGCAAAAGAGAGTTGGCTACGCTACATCTCCGGGGCGGTAGGGTACATCAGCTTGTCTGGGCCCATTACACCGAGCATGTAGTACGATACGTTCAAACTTGTTCAACTAAGCCGAGAACGGTACGATCCTTGACCGACATAGACGGGGCTACCACCTTGCAAACCATGTTCTCGTAAGGCACATGTGCTTGCCCTTTCTCGTACGGGGCCCGTCCGGTCTCAACTTCATTAACACTCTCTTTTGAATTAACAACGGGACATCAAAATACTTAAAGCCTCCATGCTTTAAGATCCCTAAAACATCTACCGTTGCGACTATGAATTAAGCCTAGCTTCTATTGAGCTACCTGTACAAGTATAGCATAAACAAACGGAAACCTATCTCATGCATCTAGGGTGTCAATCATTCCCTAACACCTAATTCACAAACATAACTTAGCTACTGTGATAAAATAAAATATTTAAAACATAGGTAGGATGCAGCGGGGCTTGCCTTGATTCGAGTCGGGGTTAGCTTCCTCGGTGTGCTAGTCGACTTCGAAGTTGGTCTCCTGTCTCGACCTCGGACGGAACCTCGACCACATCGGGACCTAGGTCGACCAACAATACGTCGCGAATCACAACCATGCATGTATGAATGTACATGATATGATGTGCAAAGATTTCATTAATCATGTTCATTAATTAGCAATTAATAATTAATTATGTTCATTACTTAATAATTAACAATTAATCATGTTCATTAATTAATAATCAATAATTAGTTAATGCTATGCAATAACACATAAAGTAATAAATTGGGATCACATGAAATGACGATGTTTAAGTTTAATTTTGGGAAACAATTTTCATAATTACTTTCGTCTACAGATATCTCCTTCATTGAAATAAATTCTTTTCTTAAATTAAATATTTAATTAGCATAAAATAATAACTTTTACTAAGTAAAGAAGGTAATTAATTAATACCTATGAAATAAAAATACTCAAAATAGATACTTTATTTCATAAACAGGTAGAGAATATTTTTCCGAGTCTAACAAAATTAGTTTCACATTTTTCCAATTTTTATTTAATTTTCTACGAATTTCTAAAAATTTAAAAAACTTTTGTGCCACACGCGAGGCCACGGGGTTGGCCGCACGAGATGCCGCGTAGCGACACGCGATCCAGCGCGTGTGGCCCGCGGTGTGGCTCCGCCGCGGCGGCGAGCCCACGGTGGCGCGGTGGCCGGAGTTGGCCGGCTCGAGCCAAACCTCGTCGCGAGACCACCAACCTACTCTACTCGATGCGGCGAACACGATGGAGAGGACGAGCTTGCATGAGCTCGACCGGAACCTTGGCGGCGGCGAGAGGCGATTGGAAGGGTTGAGGAGCTTCGCAAGGTCGCTGCGGAGCTCTTGGCGGTGTTGGTTCGGATGGGGGGTTGCCGGAGCGGCCGGGCGACGGGGAGAGCCGAGGGGCGGCAATGGCGGTGGGAAAAGGAAATGAGGGAGAGAGAGATAGAGCTACGGCCTGGGGTTCTTATCCCGGTCGAGAGGCGGTGAAGGAGGCAAGCAGCGGCGGCGGTGCTGAGCGAGCGCGGGAGAGATGAAGAAGAGAGTGACGGCCGGGCCCCGCCTAGCATTTTTGCAAAAACGCCCCTCGGTTTCTAATTAATTAAAAAGGAACCTTCCCGAGCTCAAAAATTTTACAAAAATTCAGGGTGGCTCATGAAATTATTTCAGACATTTTTCCTATTAAGTCCAAGTTCTAATTCCAAATTATTTTCGGATTAAAAATTCATGTTTAAATTTAAAAGAGAGGCTTTAATTATTTCTTATAAATATTTTTACACAGCAAAATAAATTTAGAGCAATTTCATAATTCTTCTATTAAGATGTTTAATCAGTACAAAATGTTAAACCCATCATTTACTTTTATTTAAATTCTTTTAAGAATTTAATTTAACTTAGGTTCATTTAATATTTTATGTGCATTTCTTAACACAAAATTAAATATTTTCACAAGTGCAACATGATGACATGATCATGAATGACATGCAATGCACTTTATTTCTTAGAGTTGTTACAGCCCTCTCCCCTTACAGGAATCTCGCCCCGAGATTCACGATCGATGCGGCTAGACGATAGTGCTAAAGAATTCGGGGTAATTGGATCGGAGAAATTCTTCTTGTTCCCAAGTAGCTTCAGCTTCCGAGTGATTACTCCATTGAATATTGTAGAACTTGATGGTTCTATGTCGAGTCACTCGATCATTGGTGTCGAGAACTTTGATTGGATGTTCGTCATATGTCAAGTCCGATCTGTAATCGTTCCATATCGGCCATTGGTATGTCCACCGGTGGTTTCGGACACTTCTTCGATTGAGATATGTGGAATATATTGTGGATTCCCGACAAATGTGCTCGGCAACTCCAAACGATATGCCACGGCTCCACATCTTTCTTGGATTGGAAAAGGTCCGATGTATCGTGGTGCTAATTTGCCCTTGATTCCAAACCGTTGAACACCTTTAGTAGGGGATACTCGGAGATAGACTTGATCTCCAACCTTGAATACCAACTCTCGACGTCTTTTATCGGCATAGCTGATCTCTCGAGATTTAGCTCTCTTGAGATTCCGTTGAATGAGACGTACTTGTTCCTTTGCATCTTTTACCGAGTCCGGTCCGAAGATTACTCTTTCTCCACGTTCGGACCAATTCGGAGGGGTGCGACAACTACGTCCATACGGAGCTTGGAACGGTGACATTCCGGCACTCTCTTGATAGCTGTTGTTGTATGAGAACTCGCCAGCGGTAACCATTTCTCCCAATCCTTGCCATATGTCAAGACACATGCTCGAAGCATATCCTCGAGATATTGATTGATCCTTTACGTCCGTCCATCCGTTTGAGGATGATAAGCTGAGCTCCGAATCAATCTTGTTCCCAATGATTCATGTAATTGTTCCCGAATACGGAGATAAACTGCGTTCCTCGATCGAAAATAATAGTCTTCCGTACTCCATGCAGATAGAGAATGCGAGCGATATATAGTACTCGCATATTTCTCGGCGAGTGTAGTGAGTATGTACTGGTATGAAGTGAGCTGACTTCGTTAATCTGTCCACAATAACCCGGATGGAGTCGTGTTTTCGTGGGGTTAACGGTAACCCAACAATGAAATCCATGCTGATGTCTTCCCACTTCCATTTAGGAATACTTAAAGGTTGCAATGGACCTGCTTGCTTTAAGTGTTCTACTTTGACTCGTCGACGGACATCGCACTCATTAACATACTTGGCTATTTCCCGCTTCATGCGCGTCCACCAAAATCTTTGTTTCAGATCTTGATACATCTTGTTGGTTCCGGGATGAATTAAGTGTTTAGATGTATGAGCTTCATCCATTATCTTCTTGCGAAGTTCCAGATTCTTAGGTACTACTAGTCGATTCTTGAACCAAATAACTCCCTCATCATCTTCTCTATACATTTAACTTCGCCTTTCTTGAGTCGTCTTCTAATATGTTCCATACCAACACTTTTCCGTTGAGCTGCTACCACTTCTTCACGAATGGTAGGGATAAGAGCCAAATTGGTCAAGGCTCCGTACGGAAGAATCCGGAGATTAGACTCGCCACATTCCGGTGGAGGTGCTTGGATTAAGAGTTGAGCCGTGAGATTATTGCAATGAACCTTGCGACTCAAAGCATCGGCTACTACGTTTGCCTTGCCCGAGTGATAGTGAATCTCAAGCTCATAATCCTTTATTAACTCTTGCCATCTTCGCCGACGCATATTCGAGATCTGCTTGGGTGAAGATGTACTTGAGACTCTTGTGGTCGGTGTATATAAATGTACCAAATTACCCAAGAGATAGTGCCTCCAACTCTTCAATGTAAGAACGATCGCTGCTAGTTCCGGATCATGCGTGGGATAGTGTTCCTCATGACACCTAAGTTGTCGAGATGCATAGGCAATCACTCGACCTTCCCGCATTAGAACACATCCGAGTCCTGTTCTCGATTGTAGGATCGAAGGACCCCGGCTAGAGGGGGGGGGTGAATAGCCGAAATTACAATTTTAAAACAATTTACTCAACCAAATGCGGAATTGAAACAAATGAGTAATTTGCAAGTAAAACAACTATTCCTATGTTGCAACTAGAGAGGGTTTGCAATTCTAGGTGACATGCATCATGGCAATTCTAGTGTTGAAGCAACAATTGAAGGAGCAACAAAAGAGACAAAGGATATATTCCCGTGGTCTCGGTGACTTGCCGATCACCCCTAATCCACGTTGAGGTGGATTCAAGCGTACGTGTCTCTCACTCCTCAAGCATCCACTTCTCCATCAAGAAGGGCTCACAAAGAACGACTTGAGTTAGAACACAACCATACCTTGAACCGCTCCAAACCTCGGTTCCACTAAGGTTGCTCTTCACCGCTCCGGCGAGGCGAGCACCAACCTCTCACAATCACCAACCGGGTCTCTTCACAATCTTCTTGAAGAACTCAACGGATGCAACTCCACCAAGCCGTCTAGGAGGCGGCAACCTCCAAGAGTAACAAGTCGATGACGCTTGCTTGATGAATTCCTAGTGCCACAAAGCTCAAATCTCTCAAGATCAAGGCACTCACACTCACACACTTGCAATCTTTCAACTAAGTCTTTGTGTGAGAGAAGAAGAGGCTCTAAAGTGCTTGCAATGCAATTCAAATGGCCAAGAGAGCTTCTATGCACGGGATGGGTGACTATTTATAGAGCCCACTCAAAAATCCAGCCGTTACAGAGTTTCTGCGCTCCCGGCAGTCCGATCGTAGTTCCCACGGTCCGACCGTCGTACAACCCAACGGCTACTTTCAGATTCAAAACCCCACTCGGAGCATGGTCTGGCGGTCCGGCCGTCGTTCCCACGGTCCGACCGCTGCACAACGAAGGATAGTGCCTCCAACTCTTCAATGCAAGAACGATCGCTGCTAGTTCCGGATCATGCGTGGGATAGTGTTCCTCATGACACCTAAGTTGTCGAGATGCATAGGCAATCACTCGACCTTCCTGCATTAGAACACATCCGAGTCCTGTTCCGGATTGTAGGATCGAAGGACCCCGGCTAGAGGGGGGGGGTGAATAGCCGAAATTACAATTTTAAAACAATTTACTCAACTAAATGCGGAATTGAAACAAATGAGTAATTTGCAAGTAAAACAACTATTCCTATGTTGCAACTAGAGAGGGTTTGCAATTCTAGGTGACATGCATCATGGCAATTCTAGTGTTGAAGCAACAATTGAAGGAGCAACAAAAGAGACAAAGGATATATTCCCGTGGTCTCGGTGACTTGCCGATCACCCCTAATCCACGTTGAGGTGGATTCAAGCGTACGTGTCTCTCACTCCTCAAGCATCCACTTCTCCATCAAGAAGGGCTCACAAAGAACGACTTGAGTTAGAACACAACCATACCTTGAACCGCTCCAAACCTCGGTTCCACTAAGGTTGCTCTTCACCGCTCCGGCGAGGCGAGCACCAACCTCTCACAATCACCAACCGGGTCTCTTCACAATCTTCTTGAAGAACTCAACGGATGCAACTCCACCAAGCCGTCTAGGAGGCGGCAACCTCCAAGAGTAACAAGTCGATGACGCTTGCTTGATGAATTCCTAGTGCCACAAAGCTCAAATCTCTCAAGATCAAGGCACTCACACTCACACACTTGCAATCTTTCAACTAAGTCTTTGTGTGAGAGAAGAAGAGGCTCTAAAGTGCTTGCAATGCAATTCAAATGGCCAAGAGAGCTTCTATGCACGGGATGGGTGACTATTTATAGAGCCCACTCAAAAATCTAGCCGTTACAGAGTTTCTGCGCTCCCGGCGATCCGATCGTAGTTCCCACGGTCCGACCAGTCGTACAACCCAACGGCTACTTTCAGATTCAAAACCCCACTCGGAGCATGGTCGGCGGTCCGGCCGTCGTTCCCACGGTCCGACCGCTGCACAACGAAGGATAGTGCCTCCAACTCTTCAATGCAAGAACGATCGCTGCTAGTTCCGGATCATGCGTGGGATAGTGTTCCTCATGACACCTAAGTTGTCGAGATGCACAGGCAATCACTCGACCTTCCTGCATTAGAACACATCCGAGTCCTGTTCTCGATTGTAGGATCGAAGGACCCCGGCTAGAGGGGGGGGTGAATAGCCGAAATTACAATTTTAAAACAATTTACTCAACTAAATGCGGAATTGAAACAAATGAGTAATTTGCAAGTAAAACAACTATTCCTATGTTGCAACTAGAGAGGGTTTGCAATTCTAGGTGACATGCATCATGGCAATTCTAGTGTTGAAGCAACAATTGAAGGAGCAACAAAAGAGACAAAGGATATATTCCCGTGGTCTCGGTGACTTGCCGATCACCCCTAATCCACGTCGAGGTGGATTCAAGCGTACGTGTCTCTCACTCCTCAAGCATCCACTTCTCCATCAAGAAGGGCTCACAAAGAACGACTTGAGTTAGAACACAACCATACCTTGAACCGCTCCAAACCTCGGTTCCACTAAGGTTGCTCTTCACCGCTCCGGCGAGGCGAGCACCAACCTCTCACAATCACCAACCGGGTCTCTTCACAATCTTCTTGAAGAACTCAACGGATGCAACTCCACCAAGCCGTCTAGGAGGCGGCAACCTCCAAGAGTAACAAGTCGATGACGCTTGCTTGATGAATTCCTAGTGCCACAAAGCTCAAATCTCTCAAGATCAAGGCACTCACACTCACACACTTGCAATCTTTCAACTAAGTCTTTGTGTGAGAGAAGAAGAGGCTCTAAAGTGCTTGCAATGCAATTCAAATGGCCAAGAGAGCTTCTATGCAAGGGATGGGTGACTATTTATAGAGCCCACTCAAAAATCTAGCCGTTACAGAGTTTCTGCGCTCTCGGCGGTCCGATCGTAGTTCCCACGGTCCGACCGTCGTACAACCCAACGGCTACTTTCAGATTCAAAACCCCACTCGGAGCATGGTCGGCGGTCCGGCCGTCGTTCCCACGGTCCGACCGCTGCACAACGAAGGATTCTCATCCCGAACGGACAATCTGTCAAAATGGGCAACTCTCCAGCGGTCCGAGCCGCCGGCTGACGGTCCGACCGTCGGCTAACTCACCGATCCACCGGAGGCTCCGCAACTCGGTCGATTCCTCCTCGTCTCGGCGATCCGACCGTCCCCACGACGGTCCGACCGTCGAGACGCCCATACTTGGTTAATTTTGTCTCCGAAATTTGGGCTTAGTTTCAACTCACAAGGTCCACTCATAAAGATAGGAATTTGAGCAAATGTGGCACCTAAGAATTTTCAAGATCCTTTCATCGACCGCTCTTGATAGTACGGCGTTTAACCTATAATCCGGTCACTCATCTCTAATCTCCTAGTGACCGGTAAAATAGAAAACTTATCAAGATACCTTTGCCTTGAGTCATCCTTTTTATTGTCACTTTACTTCACCATTTCTCCCCTTATCATGACTAACACTATAAGCATCTCAAGCAACATAGTTAGTCATAATTAAGGGTCATCATTAATTACCAAAACACTAAACGAGGGCCTAGATACTTCAATCTCCCCCTTTAAGGTAATTGATGACAACACCAAGAAGTGATAAAAAGATATTTGAGCTAAAAGATACTCATTAAACATTTTAAGCTCTATGGTGAGGTAAAAGATAGCATGTTCACATGATATAGAGGAATTAACGTCATGAACATGAGAAGATTATTTAAGCTCACCATAAGGTAAAACTCCCCCTATGTTAATGCATAGAACAAAAACTTCAAACAGAGAGCAATGCACAAATTTTGGAGAAAATTTGGTAGAGTTTACCTTGTTTCTTTGGATGCGAGGAGGCAAAGAATAATTAATATATGACTATATAGCTCATAATCAATAGAATATCCTCAACATCCACAATATTTGAACCATGAGATAGGATAGATATCAATAATATTTCAGCCAAAATATTTCATCGGACAATAAGATAAAAGGTTCAACGGTGCATAAATAACTTACAAACCATCCAAATGACATAGTTCAACCACACAAACATGGTTCAAATGCATGAAAAGTAAGATACATGAGATGCATGAGATGCATGTGCAAATGCAAGAAGGATCAAGAATCATGGCTTGACATGCATCTCCCCCTAACTCTATGACGTCTCATCAAATCATCAACTGCACTTCTTCCTTGTTCTCCCCTTTGGCATCAATGTAGCCACAAAAGGTCAAGACTCATCTCCTGGAGGAGGAGGTGGAGGAGCATATCCGGGGTAGAATGGGTACGGAGCAAACCGTGGTGGAGGCATAGGAGCCGGAAAGTAACCATACATATGTGAGGAGAAGGCATCAAAGGTGGTTTCCAAGGACTGCATCCGTGTAGTCAACTCATCAAGAGAAGTCCTGGCTGCCTCATATGATGTCCGAGCTGCCTCAAATGATGTCCTAGCTGCAACATTTGAGGCACATTGACCCCAATTTATGTTTCCAATCATTAATTTCAGAATTCCATGGTCCAATTTGAAGTCCCCAAATTGCAAACCCTAGCATGTGAATGTCATGAAATTCAACCCAATGACTTGACATAGATGAGTATAGGAACCTAGCAATCATGCCTCAACCATCATACAAGCAGCCCTTGCACTAATCCAAGCAACCCTAGCCACAACCCCCTTTAGAAAAATCTCGAAATCCATGGAGAGAGAGAGAGTGAAACGAAGAAATACCGGTCGCCCATGGTGGAGGAGGTGACGGTGAGACCGGATCCGGGCTCGGTCGAACCGGGGAGCCTTGGATCGAAGCTTTCCCCAAGGGAGAGTATTTGGAGAGGAGAGGAGAGCTTTGGAGGAAGAATTTTCGTGTTTAGAGTGTTATCGAGTCGAAGGGGTATGAGCCAATAGATAAGGCAAGTGAGTTCTCCGTACTTGGGCTCGACCGGAGTCGGCGGTGCGAGTGGACCCGATTTTTTCGATTCGGACGGTCGGACCGCGCGTGAGTTCGGTCCGACCTCTAGAAGTTGAAAGAATGTGCTGAGAATTGATTTCTGCTCACTTCGGACGGTCCGACCGTGGTTTACGGCGGTCGGACCGCTGGACAACTTTATCCGAGCATTGCTTTGCCATGCTCAATTTCTATCCAAATCATCTCAAACCTTTTCCAATAATCCCAAACTTGTTCAAAATGATATTTTCATGAATTCCAACTTGTCCAAACACCTTTTCAACTTGTCCAAGAAGATTGGCCACAATTCTTGATCGTCCATGATATGATATGTGTATGAATGCATAGAAATTCATAAAAACATGCAAGTACCATAATTAGCATAGAAATAAAACAAGATGATATGAGTATGTTTTTGTGAATGTGTGAGTGCCATGAGCATTTTTTAACCAATATATATGAAGATATATGATCCATAATGCTAGACTCACGTGATGCCATATTAGGTTTAAGAAAGGCGACCAAAAGGAGTTTTCAAGCTGAAATTTGAGGGCGATTATCTTTCAAATGATGGATCATCTCAACGATTTTTGAATATCAAACATGTTCATGATCACCATCTCAACAAGTTTTGCAAATAAACTTTTCTCAAAAAATGATCCAATAAAATTTTAAGGAAATAGGCAAGAAGTGACCGAAAATGATCTTATATGATCTCCAAATGAGCTCCAAATCACATATAGATGAGAAAAATTTTGAAAATTTAAAGGAAGCTTGCAAAACACTCAAGATACATGGAGAAACATTTTGGAACATCAAAATCCATTTTTCAAGCGATAAAAACTCAAAAGTTGACCTTTTGACCAAATGAGCAAATCAATGACTAGCATGGCATCTATATTGATTTGTCCACATTGTGAGGGTAGCAAAACACATGGAAGGTATAGTGCTCCCCCTAAATATGTGAACTAACTTTAAATGCAACAAAATGGTATATGTGTCATGTCATAGCATACAAGATAGATATAAACATACGAGGCAATATGGGCGATAAAGCAGAAATATGAATAAGGTATGACACAGAGCATGTGAAAGAGATCCTAAGGAGTTTGAGAAAGGTCAAGAATATTAAGCTCACACCGTAGCTTGCAAAACCTGGCTTCTTCAAGAGGCTTGGTGAAGATATCCGCCAATTGATCATCCGTCCTCACACTTTGCATTACAATATCACCTTTGCCAACATGATCCCTCAAGAAATGATGCTCGAATATCAAGGTGTTTGGTTCTCTTGTGTTGAACCGGATTGGTAGCAATCTTCACGGCACTTTCATTATCGCACAAAAGAGGGATGCAATCAAAATTGATTCCGTAGTCCAATAGAGTTTGCTTCATCCATAGTAATTGAGCACAACAACTCCCGCGGAGACATATTCGGCCTCGACGGTTGATAAGGCAACCGAATTTTGCTTCTTTGAGGACCATGAGACTAGTGAAGTTCCAAGCATTTGACAAGTACCGGAGGTACTTTTCCTATCAATTTTGCACCCGGCATAATCCGAATCCGAATAACCAATGAGAATGAATTGTCCATCTTTAGGAAACCATAGGCCCATATCTTGAGTTTGCTTCAAATATCTCAATATCCTCTTGACGGCAATCATATGACTTTCCTTGGGTGCGGCTTGGAATCTTGCACACATGCAAACACTAAACATAATGTCCGGCCTAGATGCGGTGAGATAGAGTAAACTTCCAATCATAGACCGATATAACTTTTGATCAACCGGCTTGCCTTCTTCATCAAGATCAAGATGTGCATTCTTTCCCATAGGAGTAGACATTGGTTTTGCACTTTCCATTCTAAATCTCTTAAGAAGATCATTCACATACTTGCTTTGATAGATGAATGTCCCATTCTTCATTTGCTTCACTTGTAGACCAAGAAAGAAACTTAATTCACCAATCATGGACATTTCAAACTCTCTTGGCATCATTTCACCAAATTCTTCACAAAAGTCTTGATTAGTTGATCCAAATATGATATCATCCACATATATTTGGCATATGAATAGATCATTTCCAATTTTCTTGGTGAATAAGGTAGTGTCCACCTTTCCAATGTTGAAGCCTTTTGAAACAAGAAAATCTCTTAATCTTTCATACCAAGCACGTGGTGCTTGTTTGAGTCCATACAATGCCTTGTACAACTTGTACACATGATGTGGCTTCTTGGGATCTTCAAAACCCGATGGTTGCTCAACATACACTAGTTCATTTATCCTTCCATTCAAGAAGGCACTCTTCACATCCATTTGATATAACTTGATTTTGTGGTTTGTGGCATATGCAAGCAAAATCCTAATAGCCTCAAGTCTAGCCACGGGAGCAAAAGTTTCATCAAAATCCAAGCCCTCAACTTGAGTATAGCCTTGTGCAACCAATCTTGCCTTGTTTCTCACCACAACACCATTTTCATCTTGCTTGTTCTTGAACACCCACTTGGTTCCAATGACATTGTGTCCTTGTGGCCTCTTCACTAATTCCCAAACTTCATTTCGGGTAAAGTTATTCAATTCTTCTTGCATGGCATTTATCCAATCCGAATCTTTCAAAGCTTCCTCTACCCTTGTTGGTTCACCACAAGACACAAAAGAGAAGTGTTGACAAAATGATGCAAGTCTTGATCTAGTTTGAACTCCTTTGCTCAAATCACCAACTATTTGATCCACCGGATGATCTTTTGCAATTGCATGAGGAATCTTTGGTTGATTGCTATTTCTCTCTATAGGAGTAGAGGTGGAGCCATTTTCCGGTTGATCATTTGACTCTCCACCCTCACTAGGTTGAGCTTGAGTACTTGATGTTGAAGCTTCTTGATTTGCTTGAAAGAGAGGTGATGGACCATTATTTGAGTCATCTTCATCCTTGGGCTTCACATCACCTATTGTCATATTCTTCATTGCATCTCTTAATTTTTCATTTGCAACATCTTCCAAGTTCTCATCCTCATCTTGAGATCCATTTGTTTCATCAAATTCCACATCATGTACTTCCTCAACTAATCCTGAATTTTCATTGTACACCCTATAAGCCTTGCTATTTGAGGAGTAGCCAAGGAGAAAACCTTCATCACACTTGCTTTGGAATTTTGAGAGTCTCTCTCCTTTCTTCAAGATATAGCATTTGCATCCAAAAACACGAAAATAGGAGATATTTGGCTTTCTTCCAATGAGCAACTCATAGGGAGTCTTCTTCAACAACCGATGGCAATATAGTCTATTTGATGCATGGCAAGCGGTGTTGATTGCTTCGGCCCAAAAACTATCGGACACATTATATTCGGCAAGCATTGATCTTGCCATCTCAATCAAAGTCCTATTCTTCCTTTCAACAACTCCATTTTGCTCCGGGGTATATTTGGTTGAAAATTCATGTTTGATCCCATTTTCATCACAAAATTCTTCAACTCTTGTGTTCTTGAATTCGGAGCCATTGTCACTTCTAATCTTCTTGATCTTGTATTCATACTCATTTTCTGCCCTCTTGGCAAACCCTTTGAAAATGTTGAATACATTTGATTTGTCTCTAAGAAAGAAGACCCAAGTATATCTTGAGAAGTCATCCACAATGACAAGTCCATAGGAGTTTCCACCAATGCTTTCATACTTGGTTGGGCCAAATAAATCCATATGCAATAATTCTAAAGGCCTTGAAGTAGACATAATGCTCTTGGTAGGATGAGTATTTGCCACTTGTTTCCCGGCTTGACAAGCACTACACAACTTGTTTTTCTCAAAGTGCACATCATCCTTCATTCCAACTACCAAGTTATGCTTCACTAGCTTATTGAGTTGATTCATTCACAACATGAGCTAGCCTTCTATGCCATAACCATCCTTTTGATGACTTAGTGAATAAACATGTGCTCAAACTTGCTTCACTAGAAGAGAAATCCACAAGATAGAGATTTCCATGACGAAATCCCTTGAAGATAAGACTATTGTCCTTCACACTTGTAATCACAACTTCACTTGATGAGAATTTGCATGTAAGACCAAGATCACATATTTGAGCTATAGATAGCAAGTTGTAGCTCAATGATTCAACTAGCAATACATTTGAGATAGAGAAATCATTTGAGATAGCAATTTTTCCCATTCCCTTCACTTTCCTCTTGCTATTATCACCAAAGGTAATCTTGTCATTCTCCCCATCTTCACCAAATGAAGAGAACATCTTGCTATTTCCGGTCATGTGTTGAGTGCAACCACTATCAAGCACCCAATGACTCCCACCGGCCTTGTAGTTAACCTACAAAACAAAGTTAGTGGGTCTTAGGTACCCAAATTTGTTTGGGTCCTTGGAGGTTAGCCACCAAAGCCTTTGGCACCCAAATGGATCTTTTCTTCGTTCCATTACCAAGGGTGTTCTTCATGGTAATTTTAGCATGAGCATTATTCTTACCAATGAACTTAGCATGCACAACACCATTAGAAGATTTGAAAAGCATGTAAGAAGGATCAAAAGCAACTTTGGCAATCTTCTTACCGGTGCAATCTTTTTCAAGATGTCCGGTGTTTTTGCACCTAGAGCAATACAAGCCACACTCTTTAACAAATGTGGGCTTTTTATCAACAAAGGCACCTTTGTTCTTCTTGGGAATGTACCCAAGACCCTCATGTTTGAGAGTGAACCGTTGGCACTTCCACATTTCATTAAAAACAACTTCACCCTTATGACATTTAGCAAGTGCATCAACAAGGTGATCAACGGTTTCCCTTAATTCATGATTCTCAACTATAAGCAAGGGATCACAAGCATTCACATCATTCATGCAATTACCAATCTTAGAGGAACATGGCATAGCAAGTAAGTCATCACATGAGGTAGATATGCTAGATGTAGAACCATGAGACATAGGTATATCATCAATCAAGTTACAAGTCACACCGGCATCAATTTGAATCTTGTTGGTGTGTTGGGTCACATATAGCTTATGAGTTTCCTCAAGCTCCTCATGAGTTTCTTTGAGACTCTCATGAGACACTTTAAGTTCCTCATAAGATTCTTGAAGAGAGGAATACTTCCTCTTCAAGTCCTTATGCTTATCCTTCATGCCACCCAACACATCATCAAGATCACTAAGCATTTCAACAAGCTCATCATAAGTAGGCACATACTCATCATCATCACATACCTTGGATTCACCCTTCGCCATGAAGCAATAGTGTGAATCAAATAGGGAGGGTGCCTCCTTTATAGCAACGATGGCAAGACTCTTCTTGGATGACTTGTTATCTTCATCATCGGAGTCGGAATCCGAACTAGCATCGGAATCCCATTCAACATAATAAGCCTTCCCATTCTTCTTTTTCATGAACTTCTTGAAGGATTTCTTCTTGCTAAATTTCTTGTTTTTCTTGGAGTCATCATCATCATTATTGTCATCATCATTCTTGTTTGGGCAATTTGTAGAGATGTGCCCAAATTCTTTGCACTCGATAGCACTTCTTGTTGGCAAATGGATTCTTCTTGTAAGATTTTCCACTTTTGTTGGATCCACCATATTTGCCCTTCTTCTTCATGAATTTCTTGAACTTCCTCACCATCAAAGCCATATCTTCATCACTATCGGAGGTATTCTCATTATCATCATCACTATTGTCATGAGATCCACTAGCCTTGAAAGCAACACTCTTCTTCTTGATATCCACTTGATTGTCCGTGGAATCCACTTGAGATTGCTTGAAGATATCATGAGTGAGGATTTCACCCAAGATTTGTGAAGGAGTTGATTCTTCCAAATTTGTCCTCACAAGCATAGTGACAATTGTTTCATACTTTGAAGGCAAGGCCCTAAGAAACTTGTGAGATATATCAACATTGGGAACATCATGTCCAAGCTCCTTGAGATCATTCACAATGTTGGTCAACCTAACAAATGCGGCCTTCAACTCTTCATTGGGCAATAGAGCAAAACCTTCAAATTTTCCTTTGCAAATGAACAATTTGGCACTCTTGACCATCTTGGTGCCTTCATGAGCTTCCAATAGAGTTTCCCACATCTCATGAGCGGTTTTAAGCTTGCCAACTCTATGATACTCTTCCTTGCAAAGAGACCGAACAATGATATTCTTGGCTTGAGCATTAGCCTTGATGAGCTCCCGTTCACTTTGAGTAGGAGCCGCCGGATCAAGAACCACATAACCATCCTCAACAACCCTCAGTACTAATTCCCCAACGGCCTCAAGATGAATCAACATACAAGTCTTCCAATAATCAAAGTCTTGACCATCAAAGAACGGCGCATTGGACACATTCACCGTGTTAGCCATTTTCCTTCTCCCGGATGATGAAATCCACTCAATTTGGGGAGAACCCGCTCCGATACCACTTGTAGGATCGAAGGACACCGGCTAGAGGGCGGGGGTGAATAGCCGAAATTACAATTTTAAAATAATTTACTCAACTAAATGCAGAATTGAAACAAATGAGTAATTTGCAAGTAAAACAACTATTCCTATGTTGCAACTAGAGAGGGTTTGCAATTCTAGGTGACATGCATCATGGCAATTCTAGTGTTGAAGCAACAATTGAAGGAGCAACAAAAGAGACAAAGGATATATTCCCGTGGTCTCGGTGACTTGCCGATCACCCCTAATCCACGTTGAGGTGGATTCAAGCATAGGTGTGTCTCACTCCTCAAGCATCCACTTCTCCATCAAGAAGGGCTCACAAAGAACGACTTGAGTTAGAACACAACCATACCTTGAACCGCTCCAAACCTCGGTTCCACTAAGGTTGCTCTTCACCGCTCCGGCGAGGCGAGCACCAACCTCTCACAATCACCAACCGGGTCTCTTCACAATCTTCTTGAAGAACTCAACGGATGCAACTCCACCAAGCCGTCTAGGAGGCGGCAACCTCCAAGAGTAACAAGTCGATGACGCTTGCTTGATGAATTCCTAGTGCCACAAAGCTCAAATCTCTCAAGATCAAGGCACTCACACTCACACACTTGCAATCTTTCAACTAAGTCTTTGTGTGAGAGAAGAAGAGGCTCTAAAGTGCTTGCAATGCAATTCAAATGGCCAAGAGAGCTTCTATGCACGGGATGGGTGAGTATTTATAGAGCCCACTCAAAAATCTAGCCGTTACAGAGTTTCATGCGCTCCGGCGGTCCGACCGTAGTTCCCACGGTCCGACCGTCGTACAACCCAACGGCTAGTTTCAGATTTAAAACCCCACTCGGAGCATGGCTGGCGGTCCGGCCGTCGTTCCCACGGTCCGACCGCTGCACATCGAAGGATTCTCATCCCGGAACAGACAATCTGTCAAAATGGGCAACTCTCCAGCGGTCCGACCGCCGGGCTGACGGTCCGACCGTCGGCTAACTCACCATCCACCGGAGGCTCCGCAACTCGGTCGATTCCTCCTCGTCCTGGCGGTCCGACCGTCCCCACGACGGTCCGACCGTCGAGACGCCTATACTTGGTTAATTTGTCTCTGAAATTTGGGCTTAGTTTCAACTCACAAGGTCCACTCACAAAGATAGGAATTTGAGCAAATGTGTCACCTACGAATTTTCAAGATCCTTTCATCGACCCCTCTTGATAGTATGGCGTTTAACCTATAATCCGGTCACTCATCTCTAATCTCCTAGTGACCGGTAAAATAGAAAACTTATCAAGATACCTTTGCCTTGAGTCATCCTTTTTATTGTCACTTTACTTCACCATTTCTCCCCTTATCATGACTAACACTATAAGCATCTCAAGCAACATAGTTAGTCATAATTAAGGGTCATTATTAATTACCAAAACACTAAACGAGGGCCTAGATACTTCAATCTCCCCCTTTAAGGTAATTGATGACAACACCAAGAAGTGATAAAAAGATATTTGAGCTAAAAGATACTCATTAAACATTTTAAGCTCTATGGTGAGGTAAAAGATAGCATGTTCACATGATATAGAGGAATTAACGTCATGAACATGAGAAGATTATTTAAGCTCACCATAAGGTAAAACTCCCTCTATGTTAATGCATAGAACAAAAACTTCAAACAGAGAGCAATGCTTGGAGTAGATCAAGATGTCGTCAATGAATACCACGACAAACTTGTCCAGCTACGGCATGAATACAAAATTCATAGGTACATAAAATGTGCTTGGTGCATTGGTCAATCCAAAAGACATCACCATGTATTCATAAAGTCCATATCCGGTGGAAAATGCGGTGTTCGGTATATCTTCAGCTCGGATCTTAATCTAATGATATCCCGAGCGAAGATCTATCTTCGAGGAGACCTTGGCTCCCATCAATTGATCAAACAAGATGTCAATCCTCGAAAGAGGGTACTTGTTCTTGATGGTAACTGAATTCAAAGGCCTATAATCCACACATAGCCTCAATGTCTTGTCCTTTTTCTTCACGAATAATGCTCGGGCATCCCCATGGTGACGAACCGGGACGAATATATCCCTTGTCCAATAATTCCTTTAATTGCACCTTTAACTCAGCTAGCTCATTTGGTGGCATCCGATACGGTATCCTTGATATCGGTGCGGTTCCCGGCTGTAGCTCTATCTTAAACTCTACCGCTCGATCCGGCGGTAGTCCCGATAAGTCGTCCGGAAAGACATCCGGGTACTCACGGACTATTGGTATATCGTCCGGACTTTTACTTATAATCTTATTAACCATTGGCAAAATAGTCTAGGGAAGAGTTACAAGTAAGCAATCTCGACCATGAACAGGAGAGTTTAGATATACAGCTCGAGATGCTATATCCGATACTTGCCTTATGAAAATTCAACCATTGCATGCCAATAATTGCATCTAACCCTTGCCCATCCAATATGATCAATGAAGTGGAATAAAACTTGCTACCCAATGTTAATGGTATATTGGCAGCTGCTTCATATGTAAGGATTTTACCCCAGGTGTTGAAATAAGATGTGCACATAGCAACTTGGATGGCATGATGCGATGCTTTGCAACATATGACTTGCTGATGAAATTATGCGTGGCTCCCGAATCAAATAAAACCATAGCAAGATGATCAGCGATAGAAAACATACCCGCTAAGATTTGTCCTCCTTCGGGTAATTCCTCAGCCGTGGTAAAGTTGGCACGGCCAGTTTTCACTTGTGTATTCTTGGCCTGTGCCCTTGGCTGATTTTGCGGCTGTCCTTGCGGTCGTGGTGCATAAGGTGCCTTCCGGGGATATGGACAACTGCGGTAGAAATGTCCTGGGCGGCCACAATTGAAACATGGTGGTCCATTCTGCTGAGGTGCTGGATATGCCGATCGAGAGTTCCGAGTATTCGAGCTGCTGATAAGGCGGACGATATTGATTCGACCGCTGCTGTTGAGATTGTTGTGGCTGCTGAGGTTGCCGGTAGTAATTTGGGCGAGATGGCATATGCTGGTTTCGCTGACCTGATGGTGCAGTGTAGACCAGCCTGTACTTTGACGGTGCGCCACTTCCTTGTCCAGCGGCCGGCCTCTTCTTGCTCTTCTCCGCTTGATGATGGCGGATGGAATCTTCCAATGAGATAGCATCACTCACAGTCATTGAAGCTATCGGTCTTGTTCAGCACGAGACGTGATTGCAGCTTGGTACTCAGCCCTTTCTTGAACAGGTTCTTTTTCTTAGCATCGGTGTCCACATGTTCGAGAGCATATCCAGCAAGACGGTTGAATACCTTAGAGTAGGTATGCACGGTCATGTCGCCTTGCTTCGGTGATAGGAACTCCTTCCTCTTCCGGTTCATCAAACCTTCCGGAATGTGGTGATCCCTGAAGGCTTTGGTAAACTCAGCCCAAGAAATCCGATGTCCTTGAGGGAACATTGCCTTGTAGTTGGCCTACCATGCTCCAGCAAACCCTTGCAGTTGCTTGGGAAGAGAAGAATCAGTGCATGGGAACAACTCCAGCTTTGACTCGATGGTGCGGAGCCAATGATCGGCTTCCAATGGTTCACCCGCATCCGAGAAGACCGATGGGCGAACCGATAAGAAATCTGAGAAGGTCACCCTTTCTTCCGGTGCATTCCGGCCTTGGTGACCTTCCTGCGGAGCGGTGTTTCGAGACGAGCTGCTCCAATAATTCTCGCTGCTCCGCGCGAGAATCCAACACCGCTGCGATGGCCTATGCCGGTGTCGGGGTGGTGGTGGTGTTCCCGCCCTCGTTGAGAACTTTCCGGCTCATCACGTCTCCTTGTTCCGACCATTCTGTCCAAGAAAAATTTACGTTAGATATCTCAATTCTAACATAATTAGGGAAGGAACAGGAATACATGGATGAGAAATTTCCAAAAAATAACTTTTATGCAACAACAGTCTTTATTATAGCAACCACCAAATCCATAAGCACATACTCATACATCCAAGTTACAACGATCCTGATTGCGACACTCGTGCGTGGTTACATCACGCTCGTTATTTAACTATTACCTATATTACACATTAGCTTCCTCACTCAGTACTAGTTACTATTCTAATCTTCTTCGCGAATCCTGGAAGTCACTTCCTGGCTCTTGGAACTTCTTGTCTCGGATTCCGCATCCTCTAGTCGTGGAATCTCCGTGAAGTCTATGACCGAGTCCACATCCATTATTTCATCAGGATCCTCGTCTTCTTCTTCAAATTCATCCGCTACGGGGTTTTCCTACACTTCGGTTCATCCTCGGGAGATTGCTGTCCAATTGCTTCATTCAGTAGTGCATTGTGTGCTTGGAGTAAATCTTGCTCTAACCGATTGATCGGGGCGTTTGCGGTTGCCAGTTGTTGATCCTTGAATTGAATCTGCTCTTCCTTATTTAACAACTGTGCCTCTCTAATAGCTAACAACTCCTCCTTTTCCTGCAGTTGCCTCTCCAACCTCGCTATACGAGCATCCTCCCTTCGTCCTCTCACGTCACTAACGACGTTACTTGTGCTGTCCATCTTTGTGGAGAATTAAGCATATCGGACACGAGATAGAAACCAATCCAATATTTCAGCAAACTCTTTTATACTATACTAACAACTGCATAGATATATTATACACTACCACATCTTTTCATACATTATTCGTCTGTCCACATCTGACCCAACTTTTCATACACTCCCACATGTCCACATCTGCTACTACCCTATACTAGAGCCTGACCTACATCAGCAAAATAGGCCTACCATCCTACTCCTACTTATCATCAGCACTACTGTAACACTAACTAAGCTGGCGGTGCGTGGCTGTCAGCGATAAACTCCAGTCATCTCTGTAAAATGAGTGGAAATTTTGTCGTCATTATAAGAGATCTCATCAGCGTAGCTCTTAGTGGAACTTCTTTACCTATTTATGTAACATGACCTACTACAGCTGGTCGCATCAATGGATATTGTAGTGTGGGTAGCATCAGTGTGCTGGCTTAATGTTCAAATCATATCAATAAGCTGGGTTCAATGGTTCTTATTCAATCAGAACATAATATCTGTGTTGATTCATGTCAACATCTTCTTCCACTCATCATTATGTGCTTTATTTATTATCACGACAACTTCAATGACACATGATGGTACTTTGCGTCAACAATATAGTCTGCTTCATGGACATCAGTAGCCTCGTTCTAGTCTGGAAATAGCATCTCCCTTCTTTATCATCTTGAGCATAAGCGATCAACTAGCGTGAGGTGTGCTGTCAGATCTCAACTGAGTCCTGGATGATTATATATAAACTGATCATCTGTCTTATAACTCTATAAATGTACTTCACCTCTGCAGATGATGGATCTCACAGTCATCAGATGATGGGCGGTGAAAGAACACAATCGTGCCTCACCTCTGGTTCGCTTCTGGCGCGGTTCGGCGCCAGCATCGCGAAGAAGGCTGTTCATTTGGATTCTGGTTATTCACGAAAGCAAAATAAGGAATGTGTTACTGCAAAATAACTGAGATCAATCGAAACCTTTGCTCGTCATCTGTTGCAGCCTGAGCGTGCTGACGCCTTATACTATCATTACTGGTATGAACTCGTGGATGATTTCTTATCGCGTATGAGAAAGCGTCTGACGGTTTAATAGCGATCATCTGTCTGCGCGATCGTGCATCTGTTATGGTGCTAGCGGGTTAAGTTTGGCGTAAGCGCTGTCATCTTATTGCACGGTGTCTCTTACAGCGCGCGAAACTTACCTAAAGACGCCAGAGAGCAGCGGAAAAGCACGGAGAGCGTAAAGAGGCGGATCATTTGAAAACTCTTCCTCATTTTTCTTCATCTGACGTCTCAGCGTTTGACTTTATTGTTCGTGGCGCAGGTGCGATAAAGTCTATAAGACATCCAAAGTGGCGTGAAGTTAGCGGACGATTCATCATCCTCACAGGTTGTATTATCATTGTTCTTGGTGGCGGTGATGGATTAAATCTCGACACATCAACACATTGCTGCATTGTGAACGAGCGTGCCACTAAAGGGATTGAGTTGGCGAATAAGCTGGTCATCATGAACACTTGGAGGAAAGCCAGTTATATTAATCAGCGTGGATGATCAATCAAAACACAAAAACTGGAAAAGAAAAAACCTCAACAGGTTCAGAATTAACTTTCTAAACTCTAGTTCTGGAATCAGGCGGCGAAGTGATTCATTACCATTAACAGCGATAAGATCCAAAGTTCTTGACCTAAAAATTCTTTGAGATCATACTTTAGGCATTAGCTGCATATTGATGAATTATCAAAAATGATTGCCAGCAAGATGACTTCAAAATGAGGACCAAAAACAGATCTGGAAGAAAAAAAACTAAGTGGATAAAGTAAGCAGAAAAGACATGACCTGTTTAGCGAACTTCAACAGCGATTTTTCTAAATGCATCATCTCAGGTCTTGGTTTATTCAGTATAGATACTACCGATTCCTGAGGCAGTAGAATTAGTGGTCAACACACAAAATACAAAAACAGGAGTGTAGTAGAGGTTCAAATATCGATAAGTATACTAATATTAATCTGTATATTACTATTTACAAATTTTCATTAAATCTAAAAACCTTTAAAGTGCATTTATTTGCTCTTATGTCTATAAGAGCTAATGAGGTTTAGTGAAATCTTCGTCATTATCATAGATAATATATGAAATTTTCTATCTCTGAACATGTATTAAATAGAGTCTGTTGCAAACTATCTTTAAAACATCTCTCTAAGTCATCATCATGATTATTATAGTGTCTCTTTGTGATTATCATACAGTATATATGAGTTATCAAATTCTTGAAAGTTTGGTAGAAACTTGATCTGACTATGTCCATCATCTTTATCTTCATTGATTTGTTACCGTGTCTTTGCGCATCCATTCCTTTATCATCCGTATACCCATAATGCGAGTATACGACACCATAGATATTTCAAGTGATAGTGACTCCGATCCTATGGATGCTCGAGGTCCTTCGAGCTCGTGCCTCTTCGGCCGAGGGTCGCGCTTCTATCATCTGCAGATTTGGCCGAGCGCCAAAAGGAGCTCGAAGATATGGAGGCTGCAATTATCCGCAGCTGTTCTCATTTATCGAGCTAGAAGCCGAGCGCTCACACTTAGAGTCCGAATGTAATTTACAATTGTAATTCACGAAAGGGCCTTCGGGCCTCTCTTTTTGTCATATCGAATAAAATAGTTCTTATATTTTCTGCACATTTTGTTATCTAAGATGGGGTTGTCATTCTTAGCCTTCTCGGTGTTACTTTTCCTGAGGCATTAGGCCATAGTTGCCTAGCATCGAAGTCATGGGGGTTTCCCAGTGGTTCGGGTTCTAAGTTGGGGTTTCCAATCATGGACTTCTTGGATGAATCTTTCCAAGGCATTGAGCCGTAGTTGCTCGAGCATCGAAGTCATGGGGGTTTCCGGTGCTTCGGGTTCCGACTTGGGGTTTCCAATCATGGACTTCTTGGATGAATCTTTCCAAGGCATCGAGTCTGTAGTTGCTCGAGCATCAAGGCGTTAGGGTTTCTAAGCACCTTGGTATTATATGTTGAAGCATGCATGCAAATCAATCCAAGTGATTAAAGCAACTTTTTTTCATTGATAGCAGGTATGTACAAACTGATGTCCTTTGCACGACACCCAAAACTCGACTCTAAACGAAGACTGCTAAGGACTCTCGGACAACAGCCCCTAGACCTAGACATCTTTGCATAGGACTTGCCTTGCAACAAAAACTCTTGAACATGCAACCTAAGGACTTAGTCGTGCAAAAGGGACAGGGGACCATACCTTAGACTTAAACAAAAGACTAGCAACATACTCGAAGACATGCTTCGTAATTGCCGTAGACCACTCGAAACAAGCGACTTAGCCAAAATGAAGCAGGACATCTTTCCTTGTTTCGTGGAAGAGCCTTATATGTAGAACTTCTTGAGAGTATCAGCATTGAAGGTGTGTGGTATGGGAGTTCCATCGAGCTCGAGCAGAAGATATGCTCCTTGGCGAATGGACTTGTCAATGACGAAGGGCCCTAGCCACTTGGTGTTCAACTTGGTTACATGTACCGGGTTTCTCCTCAAGACAAGATCCTCGGGCAGGAACTCTCTTGGACGCACCTTGGAGTTATATGACTTCTCCATAGAAGCAATATACTTGTGTAGATTAGCCACGACTTGCAAGTGTGTTTCTTCGAGGAGGTCTTTGGAGACATCTTCATCATCTTCTGGAGGCCTTGTTGTCGTATACTTGCCTTATGGGTATACAATTGATGAAAGAATGGATGCGCAGAGACATGGTGATGAATCAAGGAAGATAAAGATCGTGGCGATAGGCAACAGACTGGTCCTTAACCGGTCCGGGATAACGAAGATCTTGAATACCGGTATGGAAGCAAGGCGGACATTAAGACCGGTATACAATGACGTGAGGAGCAAGTTATTGAGCAATTCGTAGTCCGATTAGGACTCGAATCAAATAAGAAAGTTAGAAATAGAACTCCATGTATGAAATTCATGTAACCAATTAGGACTCGCTTGTAACCCCAACTCCCTCGGATATATAAGGTGGAGCGGGGACCCCCGAAAACTCTCCGAGATCTTGCAATTAGGTAATCGCTAAAGGCAATACATAACATACGGGACGTAGGGTATTACTCTCAATTCGAGGGCCCGAACCTGTCTAAAATCGTGTTCTCCTGTATGTTCCGTGTGTTGCACCATCGAATTCCACGCTCGTGAGGGACCGGGTAGTACTAGTGCCGAGTTTAAGACTCGACACTTGTGGTACGAAAGGAACTCGTTTGAATTTCTTCGGAGGTTATAGCCTCGGCTCCGTAAAGCAGCTCTGAAGGGTGAGAAACCAGTTGGTCTTGTAGCGAGTTGTTCGATTCACCACGGGACAATGGGCAGGACCTCAGCCCATTTTCCTTTGGGAAGGCCAACTAGAGCCTCTGCCTTGAGAATGGCGATTTTTTCACTAAGACAGGATTGGCTAGCCACGTGGTTCGATCAATGGGGCGCATTACCTCCGCATCCAGCAGCTTCGAACCTCCGCCTTGAGAATGGCGATTTTTTCTTCTCGTCCAATCCCTCATGCGCTGCTTTATGGGCCTTACTTTTGGGTCTATGTCCAGCTCTGTGCACGGCTACACCCTTGTCAATACCGGGGATATCCTTTGATGACCGAGCGAAGACATCAGCATTGTTCCTTAAAAACCGAAGGAGCTCCACTTCTCTTTCTTGAGATAGTCCACATTCGATCCAAACGATCCGATCGGGCGATCCGGACATAACACCACCTCCTTCGTGCCTTCCTGCGGCTGTACCTTTGGCATATACTTAGGCGCGGTGGGGAGTTCCACGGTTCTAGGAGTACCTTCACTTTTGCCAATAACATTAATGTGACGCTGCCCGGGGGCCATGTCGATTTTCAGCCTTCCGGCCTCAGCCGATCCCCGTATACCGTGATGACCCCCTCCGGTCCTGGTATCTTCATACAGAGATAACCATGATGAATGATGGCCAGAAACTTGTTGATGACCCTTCATCCTAGCAACACGTTGTACGGATATACCATGTCAACTACGTCGAACATGATATCCTCGGTCCGACTCCCCCTTGTCCGTTGGAACCGAGAGAATGAAACCTTCGAGTGTGATACAACCTAAGGGGTGAATGGGCTGTCCTCCGAAGCCTTGCAGGGGGTATTCGAAGGTTGCAAGTCCGCCTCGAGTGAATCCCATTTTCTCCAAGGTATTCCATAGCAACACATCTGCTGAACCGCCTCCCTCAATTAGAACTTTGTGCACATCGAAGCCATGAATATTGACCCTCATGACGAAGGCATCATCGTGCGGATAAATCATTGGCCCGAAGTCAGCTGCTGAAAAGGCGATCGGCACGTCCATCCATTTATGAAGTCCAACTGGTGGACAAGTAGCTACGTGAGACACCCGCCTGATGTATTCTCTGTGTTGTCTCTTGGATGGAAAGTCTCTGCTATTTCCTACGGTGATCATGAGGATCATTCCCTTGGACGCTTGACTACACATGTATAGAGCTGGCTCTGCCGCTGGAACTTGTTGCACCGCCCTTGGCCCCGATCGATGCATGTTCGGGGTTCTGATCGCCGGAGAGACGGACGATGCCTGCTCGAGCTGCACTCGGTGATGGATGATGAGCTGGCTGTGCAGCCCCGTAGGATGAAGCATATATGGGTGGGACATAAGGCATGCGAAACGGTAAGGGCGGTGGTGGTTGCAATGTCTGCGAAGGTAGCGCATAATGACTAGTGTGCATCACTTAGCGAGGTCCTTCGGTTTGCCCCTTCCGTCTTGCTGCACACATTGCCTTGATTTCTTCACAATTGTTAGTCGTGTGATTTGCTCCTGACCCATGAAAATAACAGAAGAAACCTTGGGGTCTGTTCCCGGAGAAATTCCTGCCTCGGCCTCCTCCTCTGTTGCCACCGATCTGCGATGACCCCTGCGTTTGTTCCGACGGATGACTTTCTTGCTGCGGGAAGTCCTGCTCTACATTATATACATTCCTCAACATTTTGTGTTGATTCCCTTCGTGCTCGAATTCATCCGGTCGCTTCTCCCCCTTGGGTCGGACCGATGACGCCAACCTGCCCTGGCGTTTTGTATATCTTCCGCGACCCTTACTCGAGCTTCCAATATTCGAAGCAAGTGATCTAGAGTTTGTGGTCGCTTCTCCTCGATTCTCCTTCGGGCTTCACAGATATGAAGGCCCCTTGCCATAGATTCTATGACGATGGGTTCGGTAGATCAACCACCCGGCACTTCAAATGCATAAACCTTTTGGTGAACTGTGCCGGTGTTTCCCCTTCTCTTTGACAACAAGTGGCCAGGTCTCCGCTGTTCAACTCGTTCGGATGAGATCCACGAAAGTGCATCGACCGAGCTTTTTGAGCTGCCCGCAAGAGCTGATAGATCCCGCTGGCAGCCTAGAATACCAAGTGCTTTTTATCCCTCTCGTCCTAGGACCTTTTCCAGTTCACACTAACAGAAGTTCCGTCGTGGATGACGGAAGTTCCATCAATTCCAGAGAGTTTGGGTCGGAAGTCCTAACTCTAACGGAAGTTCCGTCCTGGGTTCTTTCGCCAATTATTGACCTAGCAACGGCTCTTTGAGAGCCCACACTATATATAGCTTTGACCAACCCCGTGAGCAAAGTTGTCTGGTGTTTTTTAAACTCACAAATCTTGCTCAAGCTCTCTCTCTCTCACTCCCTTCCATTCCCTTTGAGATCCAAGGCTATTTGAGAGAGCTCGAATCTTGATTCCAAGCTTGATAGCATCAATCCAACCTAGAGCACACTTCCGTTAGCAACTAATCTCGTTTTCACTTGTTACTCTTGGAGATTTGTTCTCTTAGATTCGCTAGGTGTCACCCTAGATCTCCCAAGCTTGTGGTCAGCCTTGGGAAGTTTGTGAAGGTTGTGATTCGTCTTCGCAAGGAAAAGAATCGATCACCAAAAAGGGGAGATTGAAGATGCAACTAGGCCCCCTAGTGGGTTTTGATGATAAATGACAAAGAATTGAAAACTCTAACGTGTTATTGAGTGTATGTGTAGGATATCAAATGGAACATACCCACAATGTGAGAACGTAAACCCCTCAATTAAAAAGTGATCGAAGTACTCAAAAGCTAGAGCCTCAAGTTTAGATTTGTAGATTTTTGAGTATAGGTGTGCCAAACTATCAAGACGGGTGAAACGATCTTACATGCATGGAAGAATGTGCTCTAGCTACTTTCAAACCACTTGGAACCCAAATACCAAAATCCAAAGATCAAAAAGCCAACCTTTTCCACCTTTTACTGCCTAGGACGGAAGTTCCGTCCTGGGATAGAAGTTCAGTCAATTCCGAGAGACTTTGGCACGGAAGTGCCAAACTGGACGAAGTTCCGATCCTGGGACCTGTTCCAATTCAAAACTCCACCGATGGAAGTTCCGTCGTGGATGACGGAAGTTCCGTCAATTCCGGAGAGTTTGGGACGGAAGTCCCAACTCGACGGAAGTTCCGTCCTGAGTTCTTTCGCCTTTGATTCTAAGGGGTGACGGAAGTTCCGTCAAGACCAATTATTGACCTAGCAATGGCTCTTTGAGAGCCCACATTATATATAGCTTTGACCAACCCCGTGAGCAAAGTTGCTTGTGCTTTTTGAACTCACAAATCTTGCTCAAGCTCTCTCTCTCACTCCCTTCCATTCCCTTTGAGATCCAAGGCCATTTGAGAGAGCACGAATCTTGATTCCAAGCTTGATAGCATCAATCCAACCTAGAGCACACTTCCCTTAGCAACTAATCTCGTTTTCACTTGTTACTCTTGGAGATTCGTCCTCCTAGATTGGCTAGGTGTCACCCTAGAGCTCCCAAGCTTGTGGTGAGCCTTGGGAAGTTTGTGAAGGTCGTGATTCGCCTCCGCATGGAAAAGAATTGAAGGAAGAAGAAGAAAACCAAGTTTGACCTTTGTGGTCACTTGGGACGATTAGGGTTGAAAGAAACCTGGCCCTTTGTGAACTCCTCAACGGAGACGTAGGAACCTTTTTGTGAGGGGTCCGAACTTCGGTAAAAAATCCTCGTGCCTCTCTTCTTCGTTTTTGTTGTGTGCTTGTTTGTTTTTCTCCCGGGTGTTTCATCACCCGATCTACTTGTGTGTTGGTGTCTATTGAATTCCTGCAGGTACAACACTCTCAAGGCAAGAAGGAAAGTTTTCATTCAAGTGGAATCGTGAGATTCCCTCTCTTTGTCAATCCCTAGCACTTTCCTCTCCCCACCCCGACGGAAGTTCCGTCGGTGGCGAAATTGATCCTTTTGTTTTAAGTGTTGTGATATTCAGGTTTTTATTTAGATTGCCTATTCACCCCCCCCTCTAGGCAATTTTCAATTGGTATCGGAGCAGGTCTTCTCGGTAAGAGGTTAACTGCTTGAGAAGAAAAGATGTCGGGGAACGTGGCGAATTAGACATCGATTCGAGCAAGAAAGGGGACACCACTACGGACTTGAATCCCTTTGCCAAGGATGGCACAATTGGTGAAAGTTGGACAAGGTACAACTTCAAGAACAATGATGTGGCAACTATGAATGGTGGTGGTAGCAAACGACTACCTTGGTTTGATGGAGAGGATTTTAGTCGGTACAAGCATAGGACGAAGATGTACTTGCTGTCAATTGGTCCACCCGTGTGGGAAGTTGTTGAGAAAGGATATGTTCTTGAGGATAAGGAGGAACACACTGTTATGGACAACATCAACGTACATCGCAATGCACGAGCCGTGTCGGCTATGCTTGTCATCCTTGAGTGCCAAATAGTAATCTAAGGTGTCCCGACTCGAGAATGCCAAAGATATTTGGGACAAGCTAATTGTGGTTCACGAGGGAGTTGATGTGGTGAAGAAATCAAGAATGCAAGTATTGAAGAATGAATTCAACTTCTTTGTGATGAAGAAAGGTGAAGACCCCCAACAAACACATGATAGGCTCTTGGAGATTGTAAATGAGTGAACGTCACTTGGGGATGACGTAAGCGAACAAGAAGTGAATCTAAAGCTTCTAATGTCACTAAGAGTGTGTAACTCCACTCTTTGTACCATCATTGAAGAAAAGGAAGGATTTGATAGATTCTCAACAGATGAAGTGATTGGGAGAATTCTTGCTCACAAGAGCCGTGATGATGAAGGAAAGAGAGTAAGCGTGCTAATTGGAGACGAGAGCACAAGCAAGGAAGATGTGGCACTCAAGGCCAAAAAGAAGGAGGTTGTGGAAGTGGACCAAATTGATATTGAGGAAGATAATGAAGATCTTGCTCTATTTGTGAAAAAGTTTGGGAAGTTCATGATCAACAATGGGTTCACTAAGAAGAGCTTCGACAAAACGAGAGCAAGAATGTCAACAAGAAAATGCTAACATTGTCATGACCCGAGGCACCTCATTGCGGAGTGCCCTCAACTCAATGGAAAGGAAGAGAAGAATGAGAAGTTCATCAAGAAGAAGAACTTCAAGAAACCATACAAGGGTCAAGCTCATATTGGCCAACAATATGTCTCCGATGATGATGATCATGATGAAGAAGAAGAAGGAGGCATCACCAATCTTGCCTATGGCCTAACACCGGCCATATCATCACTCTTCAAAAACCTCACCGATGATGAGGATGACGCCCCCAAATGCTTCATGGCCAAAGAAAACAAGGTACAAACTAAACCTCTTATCAATTCCTCTAACCATGATAATGAGGAGGAGCTAGTTCCCTCCTTGCAAGATATGGTGAAAATGTTAGGGATAATGCAAGAGAAGGTTGAATAGAGTGAAGAGATGGTCGATAAGCAAGAAAATATGCTTATCAAGAAGCTTGATGAGATCAAAGAGTTCAAGGCTCTCCTTGAACAAGAAAAAGAGAAGAATGAGGAGTTGACTCTATGCCTTACAAAGGTAAACAAGTCAAATGCTAAACTTGAGGACATCAACATCTCACTTCAAACAAAGTATGAATCTCTCGAAAAGAATCACAAGTTGTTGAAAGGAGAGATTGAAGCTCTCATGGTTAGCACATTGACTCACAAAGGTAAGGCCGAGTCAACGCAAGCATCATCAAGCAAAGGATGTGCAAGATGTGAAGATGTCGACATTGACAACATTGTCACCGATAAGGCGGCGATCAAGGATCTCACTAACAAGGTCAATAATCTTGAGAGAGTGGCTCAAATTGAGCTAGCTAAGAGGATTGTTAGTGAGGAAAGAAAGTTCAATGGCAACAGATGCATTGGGTTCAAAGAGCAACCCAAGAAGAAACACAACAACAAGAGCAACAAAAGCATGTTGCTCAAGTCAAGCACATGAAGAAGGCAAAGATAACACAAGAGCTCAACAAAAAGAGCTCATCCGTATCCTTTTATGTGTGTGGGCCACACTATGCAAGGTGGAATCCTTGTGTGGGGGTGCCCAAGAGTGTTGTTTCTAAAGTTTGGGTGCCTAAATCTTGTGATTAATTGTGTGTACGGATACTCCTCGGGCGGTTCAATATGGGTACTCGATACCGGTGCTCAAATCATATGACCAGGGAGAAGAAGTTGTTCTGCACACTTGACAAAGACAATCTACCAAGTGGGAGTATATCTTTTGGAAATGATCAACAAGGAAAGGTAATTGGTCGTGGTGGAACTCAAATCACCCATGACCTTTCAATTAGTAATGTGTTTCTTGTGAAAGGTTTAGAGTACAACTTAATGTCCATATCACAACTTTGTGGAGTGGACTTTAATTATCTCTTTACGGATGAGGGCGTGACCGTCTTTAGAAAAGTGGATTCCTCAATTGCATTCAAAGGGTACTTGGAGGATAAGATCTATCTTGTTGATTTCGCCAACAAAGAGGGTCCAAATCTAAGTGCTTGTTTGATAGCAAAAACCACATTGGGTTGGTTATGGCATCGCCGACTAGCTCATGTTGGGATGAGGAATCTTCACAAGCTTCTAAAGGGTGGGCACGTCGTTGGACTAAAAGATGTTGCTTTTGAGAAGGACAGAGTGTACAGCACATGGCAAGCCGGAAAGCAAGTTGGAGCCAACCATCCATCCAAGACAATGATGACAACGACAAGACCATTGGAGATGCTCCACATGGACCTCTTCGGACCGGTCAAATACTTAAGCATTGGCGGTAACAAGTATGGCCTTGTCATTGTTGATGATTATTCCCGTTTCACTTGGGTACTCTTTTTGAAGGATAAAAGTGAGACACAAGGTGTTCTAAAGAGCTTCTTGAGAAGAGCACAAAAGGAATATGATGTAAAGATCAAGAAGATTAGAAGTGACAATGGCACCGAGTTTAAGAACACACGAGTCGAGGAGTACCTAGATGAAGAAGGCATCAAGCATGAGTTTTCGACACCATATACCCCACAACAAAATGGTGTAGCCGAGAGGAAGAACCATACACTCATTGAGATGGCAAGAACCATGCTTCATGAATACAAGACTCCCGACACCTTTTGGGCCGAAGCCACCAACACTCGCTTGCAATGCAACCAACCAGTGGTATCTTCACAAGATTTTAAAAAAGACACCCTATGAGCTTCTCACCGGTAAAGTCCCTAACGTGTCATATTTCCGTGTCATTGGGAGCAAGTGTTTTATTCTTAACAAGAAGCCAAGGTCTTCCAAGTTTGCTCCAAAGACCAATGAAGGTTTCTTACTTGGGTATGGATCAAATGTGTATGCATACAGAGTTTTCAACAAAGCCACCGGCATTGTTGAAATCACGCATAATGTAACATTTGATGAATCTAATGGCTCTCAAGTAGAGCAAGTTAATCCAAGTGATGTAGGTGATGAAGCACCTTGTGAAGCAATAAGGAACATGACAATTGGTGAAATAAGACCACAAGATCCAACTCAAGTGCAAGGTGATCCACCTTGTTCAAGTAAAGATCAAGATCCTCCACAAGATCCACAAAATGAACAAGATCAAGGTAGTGGCCAAGATCGTGGTGACGACCAAGATCAAGGCAACAACCAAGATCAAGAACAAGATGGTGGAGGTGATGACCAACAAAATGAGCCATAAGAAGAAGAAGATGCACCTAGGCCCCAACAACCTCGAGTGCGCCAAAGCATACAAAAAGATCATCCCATTGATAACATTCTTGGTGACATTCAAAAAGGGGTAACCACTAGATCTCGGGTCGCTCACTTTTGCCATCATTACTCGTTTGTTTCCTCTTGGAACCTCTTAAGGTGGAACAAGCGTTGCAAGACTCGGATTGGGTGGTGGCCATGAGAGAAGAGTTGAACAACTTTGAAAGAAACAAGGTGTGGTCATTGGTGGAAAGACCCAAGCAAAATGTTGTGGGAACCAAGTGGGTGTTCCGCAACAAGCAAGATGAACATGGTGTGGTGGTGAGGAACAAAGCAAGACTTGTTGCAAAAGGTTATTCACAAGTTGAAGGCTTGGACTTTGGGGAGACATATGCACCGGTAGCAAGGCTTGAGTCAATTCGTATATTGCTCGCCGATGCTACACATCATGGCTTCAAGTTATATCAAATGGATGTGAAGAGTGCATTTCTCAACGGTCCAATACAAGAAGAAGTCTATGTGCAACAACCACTGGGTTTTGAAGATCCGAAGAAGCCTCATCACATGTACAACCTCTATAAAGCTCTCTACGGGCTTAAGCAAGCGCCAAGAGCTTGGCATGAACATCTCAAGGGATACCCTCTTCGGAAGAAAAGTTGGGAGTTATTTATTTGTGTGCCAAATATATGTCGATGACATAATATTTGGTTCTACTAACCAATCTTTTTGTGATGAGTTTGCCAAGATCATGACTAGGAAATTTGAGATGTCGATGCTGGGGGAGTTGAAGATCTTTCTAGGTTTTCAAGTCAAACAACTAGAAGAAGGAACTTTCATAAGTCAAACCAAGTACACCCAAGACACGCTACAAGGGATCCGGCCTTTTGTGATGATTAAATTCGTCACTATTCATCCTTTTTTCGTCACTCGTTGAAACCTTGTGACAAAATTCATGTCGTCACAATGTCATCACTAATACTGGCGTCACAATAAACTTAGTGATGAAATTTGTTTCAGCACAAATAGTTGTTGTCTCTGTGATGAGTAAATAATCACTAATACACATTACTTCAGTGAGGTGTTCTCGTCACAGACTTTGTGTTAAAATAGTGACGTTGCCTTCATCACTTTCTTTTTTTGTTATAATGACTAAGTTATTTGTCACAAATAGGTAAAAGGTTGTGACAGTATACATGCCACAATTATCCCTTCTAACTATGATGACTTCTATTGTTACAAAAGCATTTTTGTTTGTGACAAAATCATGATCTCACTACAAGTGTCCATGTCTTCTTGTGACGAAAATTGATCTCACTCAGAACCATTTTTGTGTGATGATACTTTTACAATATTGACGAGTTCTACACATAACTAATATAATTTATTGTGGGGGAAAAGTCTTGTCGATTGTGATAACATTTTCACTAGTAATACATGCATTAGTGATAGTCCTTTTCTTGAGTAACTAGGATCCAGATTAGTGACAACTTATTAGTGAAACCATAGTTGTCATTTTTGCTTTGTCCAAGTTATGTGTGACATAATTTTTGGAACAAAACATTCAATTATGGTGACAATCCATTGAAAATATATATTTTAATATATGGGAATAAAATTACTAAAAATCGAATTACAAATGAATATTTTATTGAATATCTTGCCTTAACACAATTGTAAAATGAAAAAGCAGCAACATACTCACAAAAGGAGCAGATCACCTAGTTTAACTCTGGTTCTAAATCCTTAGCTAACAATTCCTTTTCCAATGAAAGAAAATAGCTACACCTAAACCTGAAGGAACCCCAAAAGCATAATTCAACTACTTTTCTCTAGAAAAAAATATAACTATGGCTGATAACTAAGACTCTCAATGAAGATAATAGTTGCTGCCTCTAGGTGCTGCTTGTCGACCTCCTTGTTGCCAGCATTGCTTTCAATTCTGTGTGTCCTGAAAATTCAATTGCAAAGTAATCGCACAAATCAATAAAGCTGCTTCAGGTTATGCTATTGGTCAAGCAAGTAATGCAAGTGTGGTCAGCTTACATGGAGGTTGGTAGATGTGCTGCTTGGAGAAGAAGCACCAGAAGTAGTAGATAAGCGTCTCAGGTATGAGTTCATCATCTCCTCAAGTTTCAGATTAATCAAGCGCTCCATATCTGCAGTCTGCGTTTCTACAGTAATTCTTCTCCATTAGGAAGAGACCATGTTCCATCAGGCTTTTGGTACATTGCCTTCCAGACATCCATAGCACTTGGCCAGTCCCCGGTCTCAGGATCTCTCTACAATTATGTATATACGGAAAAAAATCATATTGTAATCCTAAAAGGTATTACTAAAAATTTTGCTCATAGTAGGTACATGCAAATAATGTGTATGCTAACCAGATTGTATGCTATTTGCACGATAGACTTTGTTCCAACAAGAGACATCATCTCCTGTTGTGCTCTGTTTTGAGAATTTTGTCTGCTCCTTTGCTGAAAACAAATTATGAAATGTAAGTGCCTATGCATTATTAATACCGGACACGAATCTAACTTGTACCTGAAACTTTTCATTACTCCATAGGTTGTCAATCAACCACTGCCAATCCTCAGGTGCCACATCAGATGAACGTTGCCTTCTTGTGCTATACGTCTTGTAGAGCCTGTGGCGTCATACATTGTACTGGGGCTCAACTTGTCGCATGACGAAATCGTAGTCTCCAGCAGAAATCTCTGGAAACTTCTCCTATATCATGGAATTAACACATTAGATCGATGGAGGAAACAAAAAAGATCTATGAGTAACAATATGACTGAATAGATCACTAACCCTCAAAAAGTTCCATATTGCTGTTAGGGTACCAGGGAATGCATCTTCCATTTGCCTCCACTTCATTACCTTCAACGGGGCCTCTTGCCTAATGCAAACAGTGACTTCACTCTTGAAAACACTAGCATGCTTGCACAACTTTACCCACAGGTCGGTGCTTCCATCACTATTTAGTGACTAAAACCTCTATTATACCAGCACACTTCCTTAGGTGTCAGGCCAAGAGATCACCGCAAGGTCTTTCTCGGGACTTCCCAGCTTGCACAACGCCCATGCTAAGGTTTCACCGCCGTAAAAGTGACGCATCACCCGGAGGCCCCCTCTTGCACCATGGCTTGAAGTACTCCGCCTTCCTCGCTCTGAATCCGGAAGCTCCGCTTCCTTCATCCTTCCTCCACGCCCACGAACCGGGAAGCTATCTTGGTACTGAACCTTACCTATCCATTATCAGCCATGTGCTTTGTGCGGAAGTCCTGGGGTGCCACTCCAAGAACCGGTCCTTATGACCCCAAACATGTACTACCACAAACCAATAGTACTACAACTAGTACCTATGCATACCCGCACCATCATCCACATCCACCTGTCGGGATCACCTAAGTTCCATATTGCTAAAAAGCATACCCGATTCATGATCATTATTGTCGGACCCCTATCCCGAAAGATAGAATAGTGTGGTACGGATCGCCTTGGGAGATGATTGACGAAGCAACCATACATAGCATCACATTAACAAACATACCCGATCTGCAAGTGTACATAAGTAGGTCTCGATTACAACATAGGGTTCCAAATAAAGGATACATTAGGTTCGAATTAAAGTTACATAAACCATGATCTTTGTTCGAAATAAAGTGCGGAAGCGAATACATAACACGACGGTACATAGATAGCTTATGTGAACCATGCCGGCCTAGGCCACGGCTCACTCATCTTGGGTCGGAGAGCTAGGAACCCATTCAATGGTCCTCTCTTTGGGCTCCTCTCCATCCCACACAACCTTACCACAACAATCGCAAAACCGGCTTGCGGGAATCCTGAAAATACACATGTAGTGGCAAAGCCCGAGTATCTAGCATACTCGCAAGTCTTACCCGTCAAATTTGGCCATCTAAGACCGACACCTAGATGCATGGGGCTTGACCGGATTACCTTGGCATTTTGCATAAAACGGCGCCTATGCTAATTAGGTTGGCACTTTTATGATTTAGCCAAATTAATAGGGTTGTTGCATAAAAGAAACTTTAGTGAGCATACTAGCAATACAAGGGTTTGCAATACAAATTAATATCGAAACAAAATAGAGAGCAACTCTTTTCTTTCCTCTTACTAAACATTGTAAACTGCTTGAAACAAGTGGTACTCATTAACCGAGAGGAAACGGCGATAATTATCGAATTATTAATCCTGCAGGAAAGACCCAAATGCACGACATACGCATCATTTAAGAACACGTATGGCCACCGTTCGCGAGTTCATCATAAAGCAAAACACGGGGCCACCGACACGAGTACACGTCCCCCTTGCGACCGTTCAACAACGTGCCCAAGGCTTAACCCATGTACTCTCCAATGGTCCTCAACCCGTGCAACCACCGTGCCATAAACATCACTTACGGGTCGGTGAGATATCCGGCCCACTTTACAATTCACAAGCTACGTAGGCTTACCAATCCCCATAAGAAAGGTAGGTACACAACTCAAACTTGTTCGCGGAGCCACAATGGGGTGTTCTCAATTTTAATCAATTCATCATTTTCAACCTTTAATCATAAGCCATAAGTCGGTGTCCCATACTATCGTTGACTCCATAAACATAGCATAGTATTTCTATGGAAGGTATGACACATATTCTACATAGGACATAAAGGAATTTATGCACGTGTATTTCCAAATCAACTCCTAGAACGTAAATGCACAATCATCAACCTTAATATAGTGATAAAGAAAACATTTTCAAAATAATAGGAATGCACCGGAGCTTTCCTTGAGAGTGATCAAAGTTAGTACTAGCTTCACAAGCGTTGAGAGTAGCAATTGTTTCTTCCGGCGGGATCAATTCGACGTTGTCACCTAGAAAATGGAATGTAATGCATAAGTAACTTGGATACAAGGTCGATGATGATGGTGATGCAGGCGTGCTGTTTTGTGTGAATGTCATGTGCGTAAATCGAGTAGAAATTATATTCGTGGAATTAGTGGCATGCAGAAGGATGTAATTCTTCTCATTTTAATTATGTTGATTTACCACACTTGCACGTGTACATAGGCAAGTAGTATGTAGGCAAGAGAACATGAGGGTTGTGGTTTTAAACCTTGTAGTTCAGATCTGAAATGATGAACAAAGTTTTAACACGGACCAATGCAATTTAGGGTTAGGTGAAGTTTTATCATCACATGCGATGACGGTGTAACCCTAATTCGAAAACATGGTTACAAAAATTAATACATGCATGAATTTAACGGAAACTTCTTACTAAACCTACCATGGTAGACCAAGTAACATGGTGGAGGGTGAAATTTTACGTAAACATGCAAAAATGTAAATTTTAGAAACATTATACATGCTGAATTTAATCTTTTCTTGATTTAATCAAAGGGCAGCAAAAATAACTATTTAGCATGCTCAAAATTAAACATGGGATTTTATGCAAGTGTACAGGGCTATGATGAGCAGATCTACCAAGTTTCATGCCAAAATAATTTATATTGATTTAAATAAAAATTAAATACAGAGAGTGGCATAAAGGCAATAACTTGAAAAATATGAAATGAAATGTAGATTTTCCAGGGTGCTCATATACAGGCTCTGTCCATGTGGCACCTAATTTGGATTTATATTTTTAAAGTTATGCCTTAAGTGTGTTTTCATCGATTGACTTTTAACATTTTTGTAAAAATATAAAAATGACCAAATCTGACAAGTTCATGTTACTTTCCTGAAAGTACAAGTTTTGTAGTTTCCAAAACATTTTAGTTTGCAATTTTAGGACTTTTAAATCGAAAGATGTGGATTTTCTAAAATGCAATAAAGTTCGAGCTATTTACAAAAATGCCACTGGCAAAATTTTAAATAGGGGCGGCGGCGCGGGATCCGGCGTGCGGTGACCGGCGTCGGCGAGCTTGCTCGCGGCGACCCGCTAGGGCGGCTCATGCTCCGAGCTTTGGTGGATAAGCTGCGCGTGGTGCGGGGAGCACGATGGTGGGGGTGGTGGGGCCTAACGACGGGCTGGAACGGCGCGGCGGCGAGCGGCGGCGCTCGGGGTGGCTCCGGCGGTGTGGCGCGTGCAGCACGGAGGGAGAGGGAGAGCGGGGCAAGGTCCGGTAGCACCATCCGAGCATGGAGAGTGGCGGCGTTGGCTCGGGGGTGTGGAGGTGGACCTGGAAGGTGGCTCGACGGAGGGCGCGGATGACCGGCGGCGACGCTCCTCGTTCTTCCCCAAATTCCGGCGAGGTTACCGAGGGACAAGAGGAGCAGGTCAAGTGGGAGATAGGGAGTAGTTTTGCACATCACCTTGACAAACAAATGGAGGACGGGGGCTTGCCCGGATCGAGCTAGTGGCGGTGGTGGCCATGGCGGGCCTCCGGGCGGCGGCGGCGATTTTCTCTCGCGCGCGAGCTACGGAGGAGGAGAGGGCAAGGCAGCGGTGCGAGGAGATGTAGAGAGAGGCGGGGAAGTGGTTTGAGGCGACCGGAGCGGTGCGGGCTGGGTCTTCGTGCCAAATTTCGAGAGAGGTGAGGACGGCGGCGGGGGAGCAGGCGGGAAGGGCGGGGCGCCTTCAATTCCGGCGAGCCCTCGTTGGCTGCCGGGTACAGAAACAGTTGGGGCGCAGTTCAGAGGTGGTGATGTGATGGGGCGGGAGCACGCGCGGGACGGCGGCCAGGCTGGCCGGACTGGCGGCCTAAGCCGCCATTGCCCCCTGGGCATTGAGCTCAATTCGAAATTTTGAATTTGAAATCTGGTCTGCTGAAATTTGCTCAAAAACTATGGTTCTGGTGCTCCAAATTTTAAAACAAAAATATGCGGAGCTTCGCAATGAAAAGATACAACTTTTTCGTTTTCGGTCATAGTTATGGTTCGGCTTCCAAAAATTCAAAGAAAATTCAAAAATAGGGTGGTTTTGGATTCAAATTTGAATTTTTGAGATTTTAAAATTTGATCCAAAAATTTTGTAAAAATGCTGTAAAAACATTATTTTGCATGAGCAACAAGGTGATGCAAAAATATGTGGGTAGTTCTTTTATAAATTTCCCTTTTCTTTGATTTTTTCCATTTTTCTTTTTCTTGCTTTCTTTTGTTTCATTAGTATTAGGGTTTGCATTAATGAGGTGATTAGGGTGTGATTAGGTCATTAACGCTAATCCGTGACATGGGATGTTACAGCCCTCTCCCCTTAAAGAAATTCTCGTTCCGAGAATCGCTACTAATTAAGGAGTGCGAAAATTACCGATTTGTGTGACGCGAGAAACTCGAGAAAGTTCTTCTCTAGAAAGTCCTCTTGTTCCCAAGTTGCTTCTTCCTCTCGTGTGATTACTCTATTGCACTTTATAGAAGGTGATGGTGCGATTGCGAGTTACCCGGTCGCTTTGATCGATAATCCGGACGGGATATACGGGGTAGGAGAGATCTTCTTCTATTTGCTCGGTGTCGGAAATGACCACATCTATCGGAGGCTTCAAGCATTTCTTGAGTTATGAGACCTGGAACACATTGTGCACATGAGCAAGACTTTCCGGTAATGGGAATCGAGTAAGCAACCGCGCTATGCTTTTCCACAATCGGATAGGGTCCGATATAGCGGGGTGCTAACTTTCCTTTAATTCCAAACCTAGATACGCCCTTATTCGGAGAGACACGAAGATAGACATGAATTTGTTAGCATAGCTAACTTGGGCGTCTCCTCTTTTTAGCGTAGCTAACTTGGCGAGATTGTGCAGCTTTCATGTTGGCTTGAATTTGTCGGACTTTTTCTTCGGTTTGAGTGACGAGATCGGGACCAAAATTAGTTCTTTCAGCCTCTCCCGACCAATTCAAAGGTGTACGACAAGAATGACCATGCAATGCTTCGAACGATGACATTCCCGAACCCTCTTGATAGCTATTGTTGTACGAGAACTCGGCGAATGGAAGACAATCATCCCAATTTCCTCGGTTTTCCATAGCACATGCTCTCAAGATATCCTCCACGTATTGATTCAACCTTTCGGTTTGTCCATCCGTTTGAGGGTGATAAGTGGAACTTCTAATGAGAGTGGTACCAAGACAAGAATGCAATTGCTCCCAAAAGCGAGATACAAATTGCGAACCTCGATCGAAACAATGGTTTTAGGTACTCCATGCAAACATAGGATCTGTTGAGATGTATAACTCGGCATACTTCTTGGTATTGTAGGTAGTATGGATGGGGATGAAATCGCGGATCTGGTTAATCTATCCACAATAACCCAAATTGAATCATGTTTCTTTGATTTGAGAGGCAATCCAACGATAAAATCCATAGCAATGTCCTCCCACTTCCAAACGGGAATTTTCAATGGGTTTAATAATCCGGCTTTTCTCAAGTGATCGGCTTTTAACCCTTGTCAAGTATCGCACTCGGCCACATACCGTGCAATTTCACGGTTCATGCGTGTTCACCAAAACTTTTCTCGTAGGCCGCGATACATTTTGTTGCTACCGGTGTGTATGGAATATTTAGATAAATGTGACTCATCCATGATTTTCTTCCGTAATTCCATATCCTTCGGAACAACGAGACGTTGGTTGAACCATGATGTGAACGGGGGTGTCCCGACCTTCCAAAAGGTTCCGATAAACAACGATTTGGCGGAGGCTTGACACAAATCGATCCGGCTTCCAAACAACACGTTCCGAACCCCGCAATCGCAGCACCACGTCTCCTCTGGTTATCAATCGTGCAAGCACTATTGACCTCGCCAAGAAGGCTAATCCTTGCGTGCAAATCGAAGAACATAAGCAAGAACAAGATAGAAGCAACCAAATTGCAAATATATGATTAAACTCGCGAGTTGGGGTCTCACAAACCGACAAAACGGCGAAACTGTTCTTGACAGAATAATCTAAGGAAAACCCCAAACCCTAAGGAAGGGCGGCGGCTGCTTATGAGGTCCCTAGGGTCGTCCATCTCCCCCTGGACGCAGCCCTAAGTGGGCTCAACAAAATACACGGCCCAATGGCCAAAAGACGGTAGTGCAACACCGGGACAGTTTCTGGACGTCTTCGTATTTCGGAAATTCCAGATGGCTCGGGAAGAATTTGGATATGATACCAGTGCCAATGGAAAGTTTATCAAATTATCTTTCCATCCATATAAAGAACGTCCCAAACGGACTTCGTATGCGACCAGGGCGTCCATTTTGGTGCATGCTGTTTCTGGACTCCGAAAGAGAATCGAAGTCGACTTTGTTTGGGCCTCCAACTTGACATGGACGCCCTTGCTGGCCCTCCACGCCTCCAACCTCCTCCTTAACCATATTATCATCTCCATGGTTCCTAACAATAATTAACTCATTAGGTAGTAATATATTCTCAAATATAAATAAAGAGATCATTAGGAACATGCTCACCCGTAAATTCAATTGTCGTGCTCTAGTTTTTGTCCTTGAATTATGTATGTGTATTGGAGGAGTGTTGGTTATATCCGAGGGTGTGATGCCCTCATCAAACCATAATACACCATCGGCATCTTGTCGGAAACATGTTGCTTCATCTTTTTCTATCTTTTCCCGGATAAATTCCATTCCTTCATCCTTCTTTTGTGCCTCAATAATTTCCTCATGAAGGATAGGAATAAGAGCTAGATTATACAATGAGCCATAGGGAATGACTCGAAAGCTTAGTTCACTAGAATCTGAAATTTCCATAGAACAACCGGTAACATGATTTCCTTGATCCTTGCGACTCAAAGCGTCGGCAACCACATTAGCTTTACCCGGATCATAATGAATTTCCAACTCATAATCCTTGATTAATTCCAACCATCGACGTTGCCTCATATTCAACTCTTGTTGGGTGAAGATATATTTGAGACTCTTATGATCGGTGTAGAGATTGACAAGATTTCGAAGTAGATAATACCTCCAAGTTTTCAATGCAAGAACAACCGAGGCTAGTTCCAAGTCGTGGGCAGGGTAGTGTTGTTCATGCTTGCGAAGTTGACGGGAAGCATAAGCGATGACACGACCTTTTTGCATTAACACACATCCTAGACCGGTGCTGGACGCATCACGAGTACACGTCGAACGGCTTGATGATGTCGGCTTGTGCTAACACCAGAGCCGAGGTCAAATGCTTTTTGAGAGTTTGGAAGGCTTCTTCAAATTCACGGCTCCATTTAAACTTAGCATCTTTCTCCAATAATTTTGTCATAGGCTTGGCTATGCTTGAAAATTTGGGAATGAATTTCCGAGTAATAACCAGCAAGACCGAGAAAGCTTCAAATTTGTCTCACCGATCTTGGGGACTTCCAAGTAAGCACTTCTTCAACTTTACTCGGGTCAACGGCAACACCTTCTGCGGATATGATATGACCCAAGAAAGAAACTTGCTTCAACCAAAATTCACATTTGCTAAATTTGGCATATAATTAATGATCACGAAGCCGTTGGAGAAGAATCCGAAGGTGCTCGGCATGCTCTTCTCCGGACTTCGAATAAATAAGGATGTCATCAATGAAGACCACGACAAACTTATCCAACTCGGGCATAAAAAACGAATTTATCAAGTACATGAAATGAGCTGGAGCATTTGTAAGCCCAAAAGACATGACAAGATATTCAAAGAGACCATATCGCGTAGAGAATGCGGTTTTTGGAATATCTTCGGCTCAGATTTTGATTTGATGGTAACCTGATCGGAGACAATCTTAGAGAAGACCTTAGCACCAACTAGTTGATCAAAGAGAATGTCAATCCGAGGGAGTGGGTATTTATTCTTGATAGTCACCGCATTGATAGGGCAATAATCCAAACATAGACGTAGCGCCTTGTCTTTCTTTTTCACAAAGAGAGCGGGACATCCCCACCGAGATGAACTAGGGCGAATATGTCCTTTATCCATAAGCTCACTTAATTGCAGTTTTAACACCGCTAGCTCATTGGGAGCCATCTTGTACGGCCTAGGGAAATTGGTGCCGTACCGGGTTGGAGCTCAATTTTAAACTCAACATCCCGGTCGGGTGGCATGCCCGGTAAGTCATCCGGAAACACATCGGGAAACTCACATACCACGGGAATATCATCAATCCTTTTTCCCTCAAGATGGTAGATTTTAGAGCTGGAGAACTTTGGATGGGGTAATCGGAGAATAGACGAACCGTGGAGTGGTGAGTTTAGGTGAACTTCTCGAGAATCGATGTGCAAAATGGCCTTATGGAGTTTCATCCATCTCATACCTAGGAGTCTATTCCTTGCCCTCCTAAAATTATGAGAGAGGAGGGGTAAACTTTTCCCTCTAGGTTTAGTGGTACTTGCGTTAACTCTAGGTTTGTTTTAATTTTTCCACCGGGTGATGTGATGATGTAAGGAATATCCAAAACGGTAGGAGTGAGTTGTAGGGTTTTTGCACATGCTCGACTAATGAAATCATGAGTTGCACCGGAATCAAAAAGAACCAAAGTGGAGTGATTGTTGACCGAAAACATACCCGAAAGTACCTGTTCTCCCGCTTGAATCTCTTCGGCCGTGGTATAGTTGACTCGGCCATTCTTAGCATTCGGAGTGGAAGATTGATTGCGGTTCCCATTTCCATTATTCCCATTGCAGGTTTGATTGTTGGTGCCACTTCCGAAACCATTGTTGTTGTTGTTGTTTGCCGGGTTACGTGTCGGAACATGGCACTCCTTTGCAAAGTGGCCCGGACGTCCACAATTAAAGCACGGACCTTGAAGACCGGGTCTAGCACCATGGTACTGCTGCTGTGGAGGGCGGAATGAATTGTAGTGCTGCTGATTTCCACCGTGAGAGTGGTGCTGCTGTTGCGGCACAAATTGGCGTGACCTCCCCCCGTCGGCGGTAATGCGGCCCGAAAATTCTGTCCGGATGGGGAAGTGATGGCCAACTTGTACTTAGGCGGAGCGGAGCCGGATGGATTTCCTACGGCACGCTTCCTCTTCTTGTCCTCTTGGTGAGCACGGATAGCATCTTCTTGCACAATTGCGGCACTCATCAAGTCATTGAATGTGCCGGTGGTAACTTGAGCCAAACGATCTTGCAACTTCGGGCTTAGCCCGAACGAAAGCAATCCTTTTTCTTGTCATCCGTGTCGGCATGATAGGATGCATATTGAGCCAAGTAGTTGAACTTCCGTGCATACTCTTGCACGGTTCCGGTACCTTGTTTCAAATTGGGGAATTCTTACAACTTGCGCTTCATGAGACCGGCAGGAATGAGGTGCGCGTGAAACGCGGCACAAAAGTCCGGCCAATTCACTTGAGTACCGGCGGGAAGGGCGGCGGTGAAACTTGCCCACCATGCACTAGCGGAGCCACGGAGTTGTTGAGCCGCAAAGAGAATCTTTTGCTCCGATGTGCAATTAAGGAGAGCAAACTTTGACTCAATGATGCGAGAGGAAGTTATCCGCCTCCAAAGGATCGGTAGTAGCTTCACCAAACTTTGGCGGTTGAGTTGCCTAAAAGTGGGCATAGGTGGAATTTCTTGGCCCTTGGGGTGGCGGTCCCTGGCCTTGTCCTTGATTAGCTTGGCTTGCAAAGAACAAGCGGAACATCTCGTTTTGATTTGCCACGAGTTCCTCCAACGGCGTGAGAGCTGGAGGGTTTGGTAGCTGCTCTTCCCTCGCACCTTGACCACTGCCGGAAGCTTCACCACGACGGGTATTCACCATCTGTCACATATGAAATATTTTCTCATGTTAGCTCATTAGTTTTGGAGCTAAAATGGCAAGAAAACATAACATTTGACATAGGGGATCAAAAATTTCAGATTGCATGTACGAAAGAAATAGTGATGAAATAAGCATAATGTGATGGCAACACACCCATTCCATAGATTCCAACATAGCTATCAACATGATAGAAATTTTTTGATACACGGGAAACCACAAATCCGATACAACACGGTCTTAGGTTAGAACACATGTGACGCATAAACAAACACAAATCTCAGAGAGCTTAATTAACAACACGCGGATCGTTTTCCATACACGGTTACATGCCTCACGAGATTACAAATCCTACAACACATAGAGCTACCACCATCGGATCGTGACAACTACTCGTCATCATCGCCGTAGTAGTCGTCGTCACGCCTCATGGGAGAGGGTGGTGCTCCATCCTCGACGTCGGAAGCATCCTCACGATCACTCATCTCCACGTCCTCCTCGGATGGGATGATCTCAAGTGACTTGGGAGGTCCGCCATTAAGGATGGAGTGCAGGGCGTTGTTGGCGGCCTGGAGGTGCTCTATGGCGGCATTGTTCTGCACAATGGTCGCCCGGGCGTTGTGGAGGTTGCCCTCCAGAATATCCCTAGCACCCTGTGCCTCCAAGAGAGTGACCTCCAACTCGTCCTTCTCCCGAAGAAGGGCGTCGACCTGATCGGAGAGGATGTAGTTCTCCTCATTCGTGGCGGTAAGCAGTGCCTCACGCTCATTTAGCGTGGCCTGCAGAGCGGCTGCTCCATCGCCCTCAAGGGCGAGGTTGGCGTCGTGGAGCTGCTCCTGGAGGGTCCAACGCTCCGCCTCGCTATACTCGAGCTGCGTACGGAGGGTGTCCACCTAGGTAGTGCGTTCGGCGAGCTCGGTGGTGCGTGCGGGAAGCTCGGCGGTGCGAGTAGCCAGCACAGCACTGCGGGTGGTGAGGGCAGCCTGCAGGGCAGTGCGCTCCTGCTCCAACTCGTGCACACGCTGCACGAGGTTCTCGCGGTCCAACATGAGCTTGCCGGGGATATTGTTGTTGGATATTGAGTTTTGACTTGTGTTTCAAAATGCTAATGAGCAAAGCATGAGAGATGGAGTGGCACAAGCTTGCAAAAGAATGCAACAAAACTTTTCGCGTAAGACCTAACACGGTTCAGTTTTGAGACAGATTTGACCCATTCTGGAAACTCGTCATTTGCTCCTGTTTCTGGTCAGTATTAAAATTTTAAATTCAGACAAAAGTTTTAGATAATTTTTTAAGCTTTCCAACGCATCATAGAACAGCTCAATCTGACTTGTCGTTTGAAAGTTATGACCGATCTACGACAGGGACAGAACCGGAGCTTGTTCTGGAAATCTAGAAACAGCTCTCTGTAATGGGCCATTCTAGCTACGTTGCGTATTTTTTTAAGACCTTAGACCAGACAATTGTTGTAGTGGAAAACACAAGCTTTCCATAAAATTCTCATTTGCCCTATTTGGTTAAGTATTGAGAGAGTTATGCTTGTTTTCGTGAAAGTTAACAAATCTGCCACGTTTTTGTGAGAATGAAGCTATGTGATCACATTTTTCATCATTGTTTCATTTAGACAAATTCAAAAGCATATGATTAACATAATGCAATGATATGCAAGTGTGATGAATGCTCAATATGTCGTTTCGTACGTCGTCACAAAATTAAAAGACCACGCCCGCCGATATGAATATCGGACAAGCGCACCGGTGGCACCCACACCTCTCACACCATACTACACGAACTAAAGCGTTGTTATGTACCTGCAAGAGATGGATTCCAAAAACAATACATCAAAATAAAAGAAACTACCAAAAACAAAGCACAATACTACTCTTACGATCCATAGAAGGGATCGCCTCGTGGTATCGCCACGAGCCGGCATTGTCCCGTATTATTACATCCGCGGGCACGGAGCACTAATTTAAATTGCAAACATACCTTAGCCAAAGCCCTAGTTGCAAAATATTTAAACAATCATAACACGGGGTTAGTTTTGCCACCATTATATATAGTCCTTTCCAGACTCCTACGTCACCGTGACACAAAAAACGGGGTTTAAGATTTTTAGAATGAGTGTTAGCGTGACGCAAATCCCAAGTCGGCTACGATACCACGTGTCACACCGCTATCCCGAAAGATAGATTAGTGTGATATAGATCGCCTTGGGAGATGATTGACGAAGCAACCATACGTAGCATCACATTAACAAACATACACAAGTCTTTTCATGTTCTCACGATGTCGGAGTAGCCCCTTTTGTCCAAGTCGAGGCTGTCGAGGACAAGAAGGTACCCATTTCTCGGCATAAGGACAAAGCAGATCCAGTGATCACAGCAAGAATGATCGTATGCGTTAGTATTCTAGAGCCTTTCAATGCAAGAGAACATGAAAAGACTTGTTGGAACTTACTTATAGTTGTAAGGCGCGAGAATAGAACATCTGTCCTGCCACTTGATGAAGCGAGTTATAGATGTAGGTTGCCACATCGGATCTAGCTTTAGATGTCATCTCGGCCTTGAGTTGATCTAGCTCCTCGGGCTTCATGTCCTTATACTTTGGGTCCTTCTCATTCATCCGCGGGTTGATCGCGGATTGACATATCATGTTCGGGTTGAGGTACCCGACCCTCCAATCTGGTCTATTGATTTTCTTTTTTTGAAATTCTGAATTCATCCTAAATGAAGCATAAGTCAAAAATGAACGAGATTAATGCTTCAAATATGAGAATATGTACGAGAATTGATATTTGAAATAGGAGATAGAAAATGGGGTTACTTACAAGCACCGGAGGGTTATAAAGGTGTGTCCACCTTGCCAAGCAGGAACATAGTGTGAAGATCATTGAAATACAGTCCAAGAACCGAGTCGGCTTCATCGTTGAACACGTGTGCTTGGAACTTTGCACGTGACGACCTCGACTCCAAGCTTCGATGCCTGCATGTACCGGTCGTGCAGCTTACGCATCGCGCCCGGTAGGTTCTTGTACACAGTCTTCGATATAAGCGGCTTGGCAAACATGAATGTGGGGTAATTTGTGTCATCACTGTATTTAAATAGGTCATCATCGTATGAGATCGGTTGTCGGGACTCGACACGATCTACGGCTTAGGAAGCCGTGGATTGCATCTCCTCTTCAATGAATCCAAGTAAGCTTTAATATTTACTTGAGTTTCGGGAGATACAATCTTGCGCTCCCGAGTCTCCGAGATTTCAGGAGGACTCGATTGCTCCAACTCGCAACCGCTACGAGACGCGTCCTTGGCGATCACCTGCCAATTCTTCATGCTGAACTCCCTCTAGCAAGATCTCTTCGGAGTAAGAGACGTTAGGGAGGATTGGGCTGTGGACAACTTCCCCGCTATGTCATCCGCCTTTCGAGATGCCGAAGCAGCACCCGATAGATGAGACGGTTGTCCATGTGCATATTTAGTGTGTTGGCTCGCATGGGCTGATCCGTGTCCGGATATCGGGGGTGGAGAAGCTTGTGGAGTCGTGGACATGACAATATCACTACCTTTCTAGATAATGAATGTCCCGACAGCGTCTCGCGAGTCTCGATCCCCGCCTCGGGTATAGGGTATTCAAGCTCGTTGTCCTCATGACCTGGGACGACCTCTTGGACGCGGACACGCACATACCCCTCGGGGATTTCGACGTTGTGGATTGTCTACCCCGTTGTGTACGCCCGTCCCGCTGCAACCTTCCTCTTCTTTCCCTTGTATCCAAACGGGACGTGGAGCTCACAGGCTGTATCATCCGCAATGTCAAGTGGTCCCGATGGCACGGAGCCGGAGGTCGGTGTAGAACTAGGCGGAGGCATAGGCATAAACCCCGCACCAATTTTAGCAAGCACATCTTCCATTTCCTTCCAGGTGCTAGGGTCTCCAGGATTGAACGATCCAAATAGAGTGGGATTCTTTTCGGCCATGAACATCGGATATTGTCGCCGCCACTCTATCTTCGCCATCTCTTCCATGTCTTGCTTGTACAAGGTATGCTTCTTGTACAGCGAGGGAGCAGAAGAAGAAGAGGAGAATCCTTCCTTCCACGTGGCGGACGAGGACACTCCTCGTACCCGCCCACCATGCTCCTTGCTGTTCGGTGCGTGCGTGAGCTGATCTCTCGTGGTACTCGGATTTAAGAGCTCCACTTTGCATCCGCACCTTGACACGACCTTTCAAGTTTTGCAGAACTTCTTCCGCCGCTGGGTCGTTCATAACAAGACCTTCCTCCGTTTGATCGGAGCGAGCATAGACCCAATTCCTCGCACGCTCCTCGATACCCTCCATTTCATCGGGCTTTCCTTCTAATCTCCTCTTCTCTTCCATCTCTCTCCGGATGGAAATCTTTTTCTTATAACCGCTCGGACCCAAGCGCGGCTTGTACTTGTTCTTCTTGTTGAGCTCAACCATCTTCTCACTAGTCTCCAAGGAAGACTCGCTCGTCTTCTGCTCAACAAACTCTTTCCAGTCATGCCGACTTATTTTGCCGTACTTATGAAAAGGCGTAAGGTTTTTCTTAACATAGTCGCAATTCAGCCTAGACTTGTAATCTCGCCGGATGTGATTACAGCGGCTCATCGTTGCCGTCTTCGCCCTGTCGAGATCGGCTGGTTGGAACCGGATGTTCTCCTTTATAGCATTCCACATCTCATCCTTCCTCTCTTGTGGCACGGATCGCCAATCGGGCCAAATGATTCGGCACGGATCCTCGACCACTTTGCCACAACGATTACACCATTTTGCGTGGACACCGATGGGTTCTATTGGTGTCCCGTCTTTGGGGTCGAGAGCGATGACTTCATAGATGGCCTCTCGCCTTATTCGCAGAGCATTCACCACGCTTGCGTTTCTTGGGGGTCACTTGGGCAGTCACGTTTGTGGCCGGCTCGTTGGCGTCCACATTGCCCTCTCGCCTCATCTTGTGAAGCGATTTGAAGACGAGAACTTCGTCTAGGAACCTATGATGTAAGGAATAGAATTAGTACGTAACTATTTGACGAGAAATATAAGGAATGCCATATTTGATGCGATACCTCTTCTTCGTGCATGTAGTCGTGGTCCGGGGTATGGCCCCGAGGTGGTCGAGGTGGTTGAGGATGCGGATCCTCCGGTTCCACATATCCTTCCTCTGCCGATGAATCATCGAAGACGATGGCCGAGTTTCACCTTGAGGCGGTGTGTAGTTGATACGGCGAGGCGGGGAAGGATTAGGGTTCGTAGCCAGCCGGCTCATTCTCTCCTATCGGCATCTTGTCCGCCATAGGGTTAGGCTACCTTATTAGAGACGAAGAGTTTGTCGTAACAGGGATATATCTTTGTACTTGCAGGGAGACAACAGAGGAAGCAATGAGAATTGAATTACAAAATAGATTAATTTATATAAAACAAATATGTTTTGCATGGCATCGTAACAAGGATAGCATCTCAATCATACAAGTAGAAGAGGAGGACAAAGAGGATGGACGTACAATGTAGGACACTTTCATAAGAAAGGCAGGTGCACATTATGCAATACATACCACAATTTATAAGACCTCGAGGTAAACAGGTCGAGATACTTGGGTATCATCCGGACAATCAAACGTAATGTCATACACATCACATAGATCATCCGGAGAACACCCAAGCATCCGTCCATGTCTACCTAAAGGTCGTACGAGTTGCAGTATGCCTTGCATATTTTTGTACCAACCTTCCTAATGAAAGAGACCCTACATTCTATATTCATCCTCCCCATCCTCCCCTTCTCCTACATATATTGATGCTTATAAAGTCATCATCTGCCGAAAAGATGCTCTCGGTGCGGGTTGCCGATTCAACGGCCATCCAACGCTATTATAAGATCATTGACTCGTATGGCAACATGTTTCCAACATCCGAGGATGCGGTCCATGCTGCCACACTCATCTCACTTTGCCCGCAGTCATCATCGAGCATGGCTAGACCAAGGAGAGGTAAGAGGGGAAAGAGAGTAGAAAAAAGAGAAAAGAGAGGAAATAAAAGAAAGAGAGGGAAAAACAGAAGAAAATAGAGGAAAGAGGAGAAAATAGAGGAAAGCTACTCCTGCTCTTAATTGCAAACAGATCATCGATCTCGTGCTACAGCAGAGAAGAGCAGAGCAGAGAAAATAGAGAAGATAGTTTTTATTTCCTTTACTTGGTCTAGCCATGAAAGAGAGGAAGAGAGGAAATAAAAGAAAGAGAGGGGAAAACAGAACAAGATAGAGGAAAGAGTAGAAAATAGATGAAAGTTACTCGTGCTCTGAGTTACAAACAGATCATCGATCTCGTGCTACAGCAGAGCAGAGCAGAGAAAAGAGAGGAAAGGGTAGAGGAAAGAGGAGAGGAAAGAGGAGAGGAAATAGGGAATATTTTAGGTAGCTACCATATGTCACTATATTTTAGGTTGCAGCATAGGCAGTACATGCCTAGATCACATCAATCATCAATCATCAATCAACGATACAATTTTCAACAATAAACAGGGACAATCATCAATCAGCAGAGACAAATATTCCAATATTCATGGAATCGGACAACCCACCGATAAGGATCAGCAAGGGCTACTAAATCACATGACTGAACCACATATCATAACCCTAACCCTAATCACTTGACAGAATGAGCAGGCATTTATCGAGCAGGAGCAATGCACTAAAATCAGCATGATTTAATCAGCAGGAGCAGCACTAAAATCACCAGGAGCTATTCTGTTCAAATGACATGATTTACTTTTCATTTTCCCCCATGCTGATTTAAAATTAGCACTAAAATCAGCACTAAATATAAAAATCAGTTCTTTTCAGATTTAATTGGCAAATGACATGTTTTCTATCATCAAAAAAATTAGCATAAATTCTGGAGAACTAATAACCTATTTCAGTTATGGATCAAAGAAGACTAACTGTTAAGCCGAAATGTTTAGTGCTAACTGTCAGCATGAGCAAATTTAGATCGATTTGTCCAGAATTAATTTAAAACCCTAGATTAAGGATCAGCAAGGGCTACTAAATCAGATGACTGAACCACGGATCGTAACCCTAACCCTAATCACTTGACAGAATGAGCAGGCATTTATCGAACATAGCTAACCAGTGAGCGAGGCATTTATCGAACATAGCTAAGCACTTGACAGAATGAGCAGGCATTTATCGAACATAGCTAACCGGTGAGCAGGCATTCTTCACCGTTTGATAACCCTAACGGTGAAGAAGCATTTATCGAACATAGCTAACCGGTGAGCGGACATTCTTCACCGTTTGATAACCCTAACGAGTGACGGAACAAGTAAGGGCCGGCGATGAGGGAGGCCTCACCGTCGGGGAGGGGGAAAGGGGAGAGGGGGAAGGGGCGTACCGGGGAGGGCCGACGAGGAGGGCGAGGCCTCACCGGCGGGGAGGGAGGAAGATGAGAGAGGGAAGGGGCGTATCGGGGGAGGGACGATGAGGGCAGCGGTTGAGGCGGCGATCGGAGTTGAGGACGAGGATGCGCGGCGGCCGGGTGGCGCGGAGGGCCGACAAGGGGGAGCACCGGCATGGAGGAGGGTCGGGGAGGGCGCGCGGCGGCCGGGAGGCGACCGGAGTCGAGGACGAGGGCGACGGCAGGGCAGCCACCGGAGTCAAGGACGAGGGGGCGCGAGGAGGGAGGCGCCGCCACGGAGGGACCCGCGGGGAGGTGTCGGCGAGGAGGGAGGCGCCGCCGCGGAGGAGGTTGGGGAGAGCTCGCGGCGGCTGGAGTGTTGGGTAGCCCGGTGGCGTCGTCGCTCGCGGCGCCCGGAGGCTTAGGGTTTGCGTCGCGAGCGGCGAGCTTTTATAGGCGGAGAACTATAACGGCGGTTGGCAATGCCGACCGCCGTTAAAAATGCTAGTGGGTCCAGTTGTCGGTGAGATAGAAGTTCTAAAAGGGCGGAAGTAGTTGCCATCCGCCGCTAAAAATGACATGGGCCCACCTGTCATACCTTTGTAACGGCGGGTGGCATTTCCAACCGCCGCTAAAAATGAGCGTGGGCCCACATGTCATATATTTTTAACGGCGGCTAGCATTGCCAACCGCCATTACAAATGATTTTTAAGATGGACTATTTTTAAAATGATTTCAATAGTGATAAGTTGTTATTGTTTGCAATAATACAAGAAAAAATAATGTTCTTTTGAAGAAATAATTAAATGTCAAAAAGATCCAATAATATGTCAAGATTGAAAACAAATATTAATTCGTACACATAGAGTTATGTCATAAACACAAAAATATGAATTACATGCCGCTTTTGACAATATCCTTGGTAACATAGAGGTACATCATCCTTGGACTGTTTTTCCTTCGCAATCCGAACACATGTATGGCATTTCTGCAGAATATCCGAGCCTTGTTTCTATGATTCCGAACTTACTTGGATCAATAAATAATGGCACTTCGTCATATTGATTATATTCATCTTGATCCTGCATATTCTCCACTCCAACGACTCTTTGTTTACCGGGAATAACAATGTACTCCTTTTCATCCTTTGGGTCGAGTATATAGAACACTTGTGCTACCTCCCTAGCGAGTATCCAAGGGTCATCTTTGTGACCGAATTTGTTTAGATCGACGAGGGTCAATCCATATTCATCCACCTCCACCCCTTGTGGGTGTTGCACCCATTTGCATTTAAATACAGGAACAACGAGATTTTGTCCGTAATTAAATTCCCATATTTCCTCGATGTACCCATAGTATGATGTCGGATTGTCCTCTTCGTCATAGGCATGTGTTCGAACACCGCTATTTTGACACTTACTTTTCTTGTCCTTTTCTTGAGTGTAAAAGGTATAGCCATTGATGTCGTACGTCCGAAATGTAACCACACTCTTCGAAGGCCTCATGGCTAACCTTCTCAACATTTTTTCGTCTCACGGAGTCCCCACGTGGAAGCTCTTGGTTCTCGAACCATGATGTGAAGGTTTTCTTGTGCTCCATTATGATCCAATCTTCTGTCTTGTCCGTGTGGTTCTGGTGAAGCTCACTTAGGTGTTTCTCAAAGTATGGGCCCACAATCTCTGTCTATTGTAATACGCTAAAATGTGTTGCATCCACTCTTTTGTAGTCACGGTCGATGAATGACTACAACTCAAACTTGTTCGCGGAGCCATAATGGGGTGTTCTCAATTTTAATCAATTCATCATTTTCAAACTTTAATCATAAGCCATAAGTGAGTGTCCCATACTATCATTGACTCCATAAACATAGCATAGTATTTCTATGGAAGGTATGACACATATTCTACATAGGACATAAAGGAATTTATGCACGTGTATTTCCAAATCAACTCCTAGAACGTAAATGCACAATCATCAACCTTAATATAGTGATAAAAGAAAACCATTTCAAAATAATAGGAGTGCACCGGTGCTTGCCTTGAGAGTGATCGAAGTTAGTACTAGCTTCACAAGCGTTGAGAGTAGCAATTGTTTCTTCCGGCGGGATCAATTCGACGTCGTCAACTAGAAAATGGAATGCAATGCATAAGTAACATGGATACAAGGTCGATGATGATGGTGATGCAGGCGTGCTGTTTTGTGTGAATGTCATGTGCGCAAATCGAGTAGAAATTATATTCGTGGAATTAGTGGCATGCGGAAGGATGTAGTTCTTCTCATTTTAATTATGTTGATTTACCACACTTGCACGTGTACATAGGCAAGTAGTGTGTAGGCAAGAGAACATGAGGGTTGTGGCTTTAACCTTGTAGTTCAGATCTGAAATGATGAACAAAGTTTTATCGCGAACCAATGCAATTTAGGGTTAGGTGAAGTTTTATCATCACATGCGATGACGGTGTAGCCCTAATTCGAGAACATGGTTACAAAAATTAATACATGCATAAATTTAACGGAAACTTCTTACTAAACCTACCATGGTAGACCAAGTAACATGGTGGAGGGTGAAAATTTACGTAAACATGCAAAAATGTAAATTTTAGAAACATTAAACGACATTATACATGCTGAATTTAATCTTTTCTTGATTTAATCAAAGGGCAGCAAAAATAATTATTTAGCATGCTCAAAATTAAACATGGGATTTTATGCAAGTGTACAGGGCTATGATGAGCAGATCTACCAAGTTTCATGCCAAAATAATTTATATTGATTTTAATAAAAATTAAATATGCATAAATGCAATAACTTGAAAAATATGCAATGAAATGTAGATTTTCTAGGATGCTCATATACAGAGCTCTGTCCAAGTGGTACCTAATTTGGATTTATATTTTTAAAGTTACGCTCGAAGTGAGTTTTCATCAATTGACTTTTAACATTTTTGTAAAAATATAAAAATGACCAAATCCGACAAGTTCATGTTACTTTCCTGAAAGTACAAGTTTTGTAGTTTCCAAAACATTTCAGCTTGCAATTTTTGGACTTTTAGATCGAAAGATGTGGACTTTCTAAAATGTAATAAAGTTCGAACTATTTTCAAAAAAGCCACCGGCAAAATTTTAAACAGGGCGGCGGCGCGAGCTCCGCCCTACGGTGGCGCGCTAGAGCGGCTCGTGCTCCGAGCTTTGGTGGATAAGCTACGCGTGGTGCGGGGAGCACGATGGTTGGGGTGGTGGGGCCCAACGGCGGTCGGAACGGCACGGCGGCGAGCGGCGGCGCTTAGGGTGGCTCCGCCGGCGCGGCGCGCCGAGCACAAAGGGAGAGGGAGAGAGGGGCAGGTTCCGGGAGCACCACCCGAGCACGGAGAGTGGCGGCGGGGGCTCGGGCGGCGTGGAGGTGGACCGGAAAGGCAGCTCGACGGAGGGGCGCGGACAACCGGCGGCGGCGCTCCTCGTTCTTCTCCAAATTTCGACGAGGTTACCGAGGGACAAGAGGAGAAGGTCAAGTAGGAGCTAGGGAGTAGTTCTGCGCATTACCTTGACAAAGAAATGGAGGACAGGGGCTTGCCTGGACCAAGCTAGGGGCGGTGGCGGCCATGGCGGGCCTCTCGGCAGGCGGCGGCGATTTTCTCTCGTGCGCGAGCTACGGAGGAGGAGAGGGCAAGGCAGCGGTGCGAGGAGATGCGAGAGGGAGGCGGGGAAGTGGTTTGAGGCGACCGGAGCGGTGCGGGCTGGGTCTTCGTGCCAAATTTCGAGAGAGGACAGGACGGCGGCGGGGGAGCGAGGCGGGCAGGGGGCGCCTTCAATTCCGGCGAGCCCCGGTTGGCCGCCGGATACAAAAGCGGTTGGGGCGCGGTTCGGAGGTGGCGTGGCGATTTGATGTGGCGGGAGCACGCACGGGCGGTGGCCGGGCTGGCCGGACCGGCGGTCCGAGCCACCATTGCCCCCGGGCGTTGAGCTCAATTCGAAATTTTGAATTTGAAATCTGGTTTGCTGAAATTTGCTCAAAAACTATGGATCTGGTGCTCAAAATTTTAAAACAAAACTATGGGGAGCTTCGCAATGAAAAGATCCAACTTTTTCATTTTAGGTCACAGTTCTGGTTCGGCTTCCAAAAATTCAAAGAAAATTCATAAACGGGGTGATTTTGGATTCAAATTTAAATTTTTGAACTTTTAAAATTTGATCCAAAAATTTTGTAAAAATGCTGTAAAAACATTATTTTGCATGAGCAACAAGATGGTACAAAAATATGTGGGTAGTTCTTTTATAAATTTTGCATTTTTCTTAAATCTAGGGTTTCTTTGATTTTTTTTCCATTTCTCTTTTTCTTGCTTTCTTTTGTATGATTAGCATTAGGGTTCCCATTAATGAGGTGATTAGGGTGTGATTAGGTCATTAACGCTAATCCGTGACATGGAATGTCACAATTATGTTCAAGGGGATAATTAATCAAGATTAGGATTTAGTTCAGTTTGTATCCCATTATAAGCAGCTAGCAATGACGTACCCATACTAACATACTACACCATAACCAAGGAGACAAGGTAAAAGCATGGAATAGGGTATGACACAAGTAGGATTCAAATTAAACTGCAATGCATGAAATGTAAATTCAGAAAGTAAGAATCTGTAACACCCCGTGTCACAAATTCACGATGTTACTGTGCTAAATAGAAATTTGCATGTGCAAAACAATAATCAGTGGCCAAGTTACATAAAATGATGTATTAAGTCCTATTAGGGTTTTTATTGCCCCCAAAACCGTAGCTGTTGAGATCTCAAATATTTTCGATGGTGGTGACACCAAATTTTTGCACAATCTGGCAGGACACATCAAGCTAAGAATTTAGGGTATTTTTCCTGAATTTTTGGAGTAGCACAAATTCCAAGAAAAATCCCACTCTAAGCAAAAACAGCACCTGTTCACCAATTTTTGTAAAATTTTACATTTTGAATCTGAACTTTTGCCTATAACAAAAGTTGTTCCTCACAATACCATGAACCCCCAGAAAATTTGGTTTGCAAAAATTCCAAAAGGATCGAATTCTATGAGCAAATTACAGAAGAGAGCGTCGGTGGCAAAACTATAAATACCCGAGAATAATATTTGAATAGCGCCGGCACAGTGGCCGGGGCCACCGTCGGCGACGCTCGCCGCCGGTGCCCATGCCGGTTAGGCGCCGCCCGTCCTCGCAGTGCTATGCTCCTCCACGCGTCGCCCATCGCCCTAGTTCCTTCGCCCGGAAGCGCGCCCGCACGGCCGTCGATGGCACTCGCCATTTTCGCCATGGCCGCCGCTCCCTAGGTTTTCCCAGGGCGCCGCCCTCTTCGGTTTCTCCCCTGCCATTCATGCGCACGCGTCTCGCAAGGCTTCTGCGCAGCCCCATCAGCACTCCCCAGCCCTGCCTCGCCTTCCGCTAGCCGCAATTCCAAAGAACCGAAGAGGAACACCATTTCCGCCATTGCCGCCGTCGAGCTAAATTCCGCCCTGCTCGGGTGAGCTCATGCTCCGCCGCGGCCTCCGGATGATGCGCAAGCACTTGACTAATCTTCCTGCTGCTCCCCAGGACGAACCGAGCAAGAGCGGTGGAGTAATCGCCTTTCTTCCTCACCGTCCGTCGCTAGCTCGCTCCGGACCGCCTCGGCTTGCACCAATCATACGCCGCTCATCTCCGTGCGAAGGTGCAGCTCTACGCCTTGACCGCCCCCTCCTTCCCTGCACCGGCAAGCATGTGCGCCCACGCCGGAGCCGCCACGACCGCCATGGCCCGACGCGAGCTAAGCTCCGTTCACTTCCTCGCCTCACCACCACCTCCAATAGACGCGCCATCCAAATCCATGCACAGGCGGCCAAGCCCGGCCCCTGCGGCGAGCCCCCCCCGCGCAACACTTAGACAAATTTTGAATCACGCTGAAATTTCGTAAACACTTAAAAAATCATAACTTCAGATCTACGCCACGGATTTGAACGATTCAAAAGGCGTTGGAAAGTTGTAACTTGTGCTGTAACATGGAGTACATGAACACCTATGGTTATATAGTAAAAATCAATTTTTGAGCAAGTTGAACATGCTATCATGACCACGCTACTTAACAAGATTGTATTTTAAAAATTGTGTAACTTCTATGTCCTGGATCCAAACTTCTTGAGCAAAGGCTCTTTGGAAAGTAGATGACTTGTACTTTAACGTAGTAACATAATCCAAGTACTTCATGTGTAGAAAAATAAAGATACGAGTGCTCTAAGGTGCTAAACTGTTATGCTCGCGTGACAACTTGGCATTTTTGAAATTCAAGAACTTTTAAAATACAAATTTAAATGAAGCGAGTATACATTCATTGTAATCCTCGAACTGCGTATTTTACATAACCCAACATGGTTCACCTAAGTGCTATAGCAAAATTTTGAAATATACACTCCCTAAGATGGCATCGCAGCCAACCCAAACCCCGGACTAATGAAGCCTACCCTAATTTCTTGCTCTAGAAATCAGCATGCATAATTGTACTAGATAATGTGAGATTATTATAATTAGAAGGTTGTCCCCCTGAAATAAACCACACGTATCAACATCGAGACCATGTCACCTCGTTCCGTGAACATGTTTAATTTATGCAAACAATTTGTTGCATTATATTATTGAGAAACTTCCATGAACTATATAATTATGAATTCATCGATTGCTCATACACTACATGTGCATTCATATAGGAACCCCGACCGGAGCTGAAGATCAAGGAGGGCACCAGCTTGAAGTGAGCGAGTTCGGGTGTGCTAACTCGCGAACCGAACCAAGGCAAGCCCCGGAGCATAACCTATGTTTCTAAAATTTTATTTGTTTCATATACGTCTATGGATGTATCGTGCATTTACGTTCGGGAGTTACTTGGAACTTAGTTGCATTAGATTCCTGTTTCCGTGGTTTTGGTTAGGAATAACCCCGATCGTAGCTGCTATGCTTAATAATTTATCGGTAGCAACGCTGAGTGATTTGGAGATCACCCGGTCTACGGATTAAATCCTGGTTACCCACACATGATTAATTGGAGACCGTACGGGGAAGTGCATGTGTAGGATGCGGTGACAAGGTTGGCCCTTGTGCGCCATAGCCCCGTACGTGTCGGTCAAGGACCGTTCGTTGTGAATCCGCGAGCAAGTATTGAGTTGTGTACCAAATGCATACCTTCTTATGGGTGTTCGTAAACCGATGTAACTTGAGAGTCATAGTGTTGGACGGTCACTCCACCCTCTCGTGCAAAGTGTTGGTCACGGTGGATGCACGGGTTTGTGAGCGGACGGAGGGTGTGTTATTACCCTTGGACCCGACGCTACTGTGGTTACATGTGGAATGCACACTCGGAGGGCGGACCCGGCTCATATCTATGATGATCTTGTGAAAGGTGGCCATACGTGTTCTTAAATGATACGTATGTCGTGCATTTGGGTTTTCCCCTGCAGGGTGTAAATCGATATATATCACCGTCCCTCGCGGTGATGAGTACCACTTGTCTCGAGCAGATTGCATTGTAGTAACAAAGAGAATATGAAGATTAAGCTTGTTGTTTTGAATATTAAATTCATGTATTGCAACCATGCTTGTTAGTCTTGCACACTAAATTTATGATTATGTTTCTACCCCATTAACTTGGCTAAAATATGAGTTAGACAAAAATCTATAAGTGCTTTTTTTTTTTTTTTTTTTTTTTTTTTTTGCAAATCCCCGCAAGCCGAGTCAAGCCCCCTGCATGTTAGGGTCGGTTCTTATAACCACTTTTGACAGGTAAGCCTTGCGGAGTATATTAGATACTCGGGGTTTGCGTTGAAATTTATTTTTCAGGATTCCCGCGACCCGATTACTCGTGACTGCTGCGGGAAATATGTGTGTCAAGGTGAGGAACCCCGGGAGTGGACCGTGGAGTGGGTTCCCGCTTCACCGACTTAAGAGTAAGACCACGCCGTATGGGCTGGTGTGGTCCTCCTAGATAAGCTATATATATGTAACGTCGAGATGTTTACGCTTCCGCAACATGTTCATTAAGTATTGTAAAACGACACTCGCACTCGTGTTGTAATCTGAAATTCGCACTATGGATTGTAATAATTAAGAGATTAAGTATGAAAGTTACTACTCAAGCATCCTCCTATGTAATATAAATGGTGAATGTATCCTTAATGTATGTGCAATGTACGTTCGCTTCGTCGAATGTCTCCCGATACGATCCTGTTAGACAATCCCTCTCGCTTTGCAAGGTAGGGGTGTCACGGAATCTAGGCGCAATGTGCATCAAGGACACTTGCATGTCTCCTCTTGCTGCTGCTGCTCAAACTCTAGGTCTTGGAGATTCTCATACTCTTCCTCGTCTATTAACGTCACACCGGAAAAGCACACACATAGCAAATAAGGAAACAGTACACCAAACAGTACCTACCGTCTAGGAAAACAATACCATTAAATAGTACTCGTCACTACGAACTCGTGAGCGCAAGAATCATATGAATGAGAGTTACGAGCTAAAAGTTATGAGCTTTTTAAGTTATAGGGTTTTAATTGTAAAACATCGGCTTAAAGGACCTAATTATACTTACTGAGAAGTACAGGGATCTAATTATAATTATGGAAAAATTTAGGGGCCTAAATCAAAAAGACAGGACTAAATTGTAATTTATGAAAAACCCAGGGGTATTTATGTAAAATTATAGGACCTTAACATAATTATAAAATTACTCAGGGGCTAAAGTGTAAAATTTACATCATTGCGCTCTGTTAGGGTCAAAACCTAAATATAAATTAATCTAGGGTTGATTATGTAAAATAGGAGGGTTATTTAATAATTAACTAAAATGGCGAGGGCTTATTTGCAAAAAAATACAAATAACGTTTGATTCTTCTAATCTAAGCCGTCCAATCTAGATCGGTCGGTAGGGATCGTTCGCGCAGGCCGGCGGCGGGTCGCTAACATCAACGAGCGGCGGCGCCATTAGAGAGATCACCGGAGCTAGCGGAACACGGGCTACGGTGCCCTAATTTTGACGCGGGAGCTATCTATGCGATGTGGGGAAAGAGGCGGGCTCACCGGTGGCAACGCGTGGCGGCGGGGAGTGGCGGAGGTGGCTCGCGATGATGAAGGAAACGGCGGCGATCTTCGGCTACTTCGCGAGGGCGTCTCCATCAACGGCTTGAGCGTGAGCTTCGCGAGCGGCGGCGGTGGGTCGACGGGATGGTCGGCACGGGGTCGTCGGGGTTCGGGGCTGCTCCTGGTGGCGACGGCAAAGGCGAGGCGACGTGCGAGCTAGGGCTTGGGAGGCGGCAGGTTTTCGGGGTAATTCGAGGCACGGGGTTGCGGCGCTTAAATAGGGGGTACGGGAGCTCGAGTCCGCGACGCGGACGTCGAGGATCACCGGATCGGGGTTAGGGTCGGTTCCGAGTAGGGTTGGGGACGGACTCCACGGGCATGACGATTGGGCTGCTGCGGGCTGCAAAGAGGGAGAGAAGGAAAAGAGAAAGAGAGATGGGCCAGGAGGAATTGGCCCATTGGCCTAGGGTTTGGCTTCTTCTTTTCTTTTTTTATTTTCTGTTTTAAAATTCTTATTTGCGAACTATAAACTAATCGAATTCTAGTCGATTTTGTAAAACATTTTCACCCAATAAAACCTAATGCACTTCTATGCAGCATGAATGCAACACACATTATTTTTATAAACAAATAAATAACAAAATAATTCATTTTACTAGGAATTAATTACCTAGCCTAGGACAATTACTAGCATCCTTGCAAAATTTTGAAAATCGGGGTGTTACAAAGCTACCCCCTTAAGATGAATCTCGTCCTCGAGATTCGGATGGATCGGGAAAAAGATTAGGGAACTCTTTCCTCGGATCATCCGCATTCTCCCATGTAGCTCCCTCCTCTCGTGTGATTGCTCCACTGAACCTTGCACATACGGTACTTCTTAAAAGTTGCCTAGAGGCGGGGTGAATAGGCAACCTAAAACTAAAACCTAAAATTCACAAAGAACATCGCACAAAGTTAAATTCCGGGACGGAACTTCGTCAACCACGGAACTTCCTTCACCGACGGAACTTCCTTCGTTGACGGAACATCCGTCGGACAAATAATCAATCTCGTTGGGATGCGGAAAATAAGAGGCAACTCATAAATCTACTTGAATAGAAATGTAGATCTAAGGTCTAGGAACCTCCTCCCAACAAGACTTAGCTAGCAAAGCAACACACAAGTAGATCGGGCACAATATGTCATAAGCAAAAACAAGAACAAGAGCAAGAACAAAAACAAGCACACAAGGATTTATTTCCCGGAGTTCAACAACCAAGTTGTCCACGTCTCCGTTGAGGGATCCACGAAGGACCGAGTCTCTTTCAACTCATAACCTCACCAAGCAATTACCAAGATCAAGCTTGGACGACCAAGCAATCACCAAGATCGAGCTGGGGCTTCACTAAGTTTGCTTCTACCCTTTCGGAGGCGAAGCCGACCTATACAAACTTTTCCAATGGCTCACCACCAGATTGGGAGCTCTAGGGCGACGCCTAGCCACCTACGGGACAAATCCCCAAGAGTAATAAGTGAATCAAAGCTCGTGAGTGAGGGAATCAAGATGCTCAAGTTTGGGAATGGAGTTTGAATGCTTGGATGATTTGGTTTTCCTCTCTTTTGGATTTGGTTCTCAAGAATGAGTGGAGAGGAGAGCAAGGAGTTCGAGCACGAAACCTAGGGTTTCAAATGAAGTCTCTCACCTTTCGACGGAGTGGGAGAGAGGTATTTATAGATGGGGACCAAAAAGAGCCGTTGCTAGGTAAAGATGGGGATTGACGGAACATCCGTGGTGAGACTTAGTGTAAGAAACAGGCTGGACAGAACATGGAAGTTCCGTCCTGTACTCTCTGGAAATGGTTGACGAAACTTCCGTGGTGAGACTTGGCGAGGTTCTCAAGCTCCAGAGAGTTTCGTCCTGTCTGGAATTGATGGAACTTCCTTCATTGACGAAACTTGCTTCATGACGGAACTTCCTTCACCGACGCAACTCCCTTCATGATTGGTTCACTAGTTGAATTTGACCCCCTTTTTGGTTTCTTTTGTGGTTGGAAAGTCATCCAAGACTTTTTGGTACTTGAGCATAAGGATTCCCAACAAAAACAAGATTAGTTCACCCCTCTTAATAGTGCGGCTTGCCTAGACTCGGAGAAAGGATGGGAATAGAGAACAATCACTTCGAGCTTGCATAGGGTTGATTTTTTGCCGCTTTCTTCACTTAATTTGATATTGGGGCTGCCACTTGTTTTCTTATTTCTTGAGCGTCCTCACCTAGAGTTTGACTTGGAATTTCTCATCTTTGAATATCACCTTCCTCATTGTATTCACAAGTCACTGAGATCTTCAATATACTTGATACATAGAAATATATAACCCTTGTTGCTTGGTACATCGACATTGAGCTTCACCTTCCCTTTTCCTATGATCCAGTTCCTCGGCGCTAAGACACACTTGCCCTTCACTTTCACATGGTCCATTGGAATACATCGAGCTAACTCAGGTCATACATAACTTGTATTCAATGTTGCGCTTCTTATCAAAGATCTCCAATATTTCTTAGATCAAGTTGCTTGAATCTTGAAGTAGGTCTTGTCATCAAATTTCACTTGATCATTCCATGCCTTGTTCATGCATAAGCTTGTGTTTATGGAACCAGTATATTTCAACCATTGTCTTTGTCCCATATCTTGAATTAGTGCACATCTATGGACTTTTTAATTTGTTCTTCATTCACGTACATTCACAAATATCTCACTGATCTTCACAATGTACATCCACAAATATAGTCCATACGAAATGCACTTACAATCTTCATTCCTGTTTAAGCATTCTCTTTTTTTCTCGAATACGAAGGAGAGCTTCGTATCTTTGTATTAAGAAAGAAGAGTCGGCCCCTTACAAATTACGTCACCTCACTCCGAGCCGAGCTACGAGGGACGGGTTTAAAAGATACAAAAGAACTGTTATGGAAACACTCAAATGGGTGAGGCCCGACCTCATCGTGCTAGACGAGGCGCGGTGCCCCTCTTGTCCACGACCCAAAGCTCGCAATGTTCGAGCTCCGGCGAGGCACCACAAATGGTGCTCTTCTCCGAACACTCGAAGGAGCTCGCTCACACTAGGGTGTGTGCCTTCAAACACACACGAATTGCGATGTCTCCAAATAACCCGGGCACCCAATATAATGACTGAGTTGAGTCCTTTCCTTTTGTCTTTCGGCACTCTCTTGATCGCCTTTCTCCACCGATCTACAAAAGAGACTTCAAGTTGGTTTGGTGTTCTGTCCGGAAACCAACCTCCGTTAAAATACGGAACCAAAAATCTCGGGCCATCACACATGTGGTGAGGAGATGCTGCACATCCTCGTCTACTTGGTCACACAACGGACATTTGGATGGGTGTGGTAGGCCACGTTTCGCAAGCCGGTCTGCTGTCCGAGCACTGGTTGCGAATGGCAAGCCATAGAAATACCTTGCATTTCTGCGGTGCCCACGACTTCCACAATCGTCTCCAATGCTCAAAAGGGATGGCGCCGTTGAAGAAAGCGTTGTAGGCGGACTTGGAGGAGAACCGACCGGAACCATCTAGGCGCCATGAATGTACATCTTCATCTTGAGAAAGATTCTCACAAGAGCATTAGTCCTTTAATCATGTTGTCATTCAATACACCAAAACTCACAAGGAATATTGATGCACTTTCACTTCTTATTCCTCGTGGCCTTCTCAAGGGTATCCAAAATTTTCACTCGGTTACTCCTGGTAAGTGAAGTCCTCTCCTACTGTCGGTTCCTCCATAGGCAATCTGTTCCTCTAGCACTCATAGACATTTCCTCAGCTGGGATACATGGAAAACATCATGCACATTAGACATATGCGGGGGTAGTTCCAATTGATATGCTACCTCACCCATTTGTGCAATGATCTTGAAAGGTCTAATGTATCTAGGAACTAACTTGCCTCCGACATTGAAGTGATGTAAACCTCTTATAGGAGATACCTTGAGGTATATAAAGTCACCAACCTCAAAACTCAAATCTCTTCTCCTATTATCCGTGTAACTCTTCTGTCTAGACTGAGCAAGCTTTAAATTTTCCCTTACGATGTGAACTTGTCTCTCAACCTCTTGAAGAATGTCGGGACCAAACGAGTAACTTCTCTCCTACTTGATCCCAAAACAAAGGTGTTCTACACTTGCGGCCATATAGGAACTCAAACGGTGCCATCTTGATACTCTCTTGGTAGCTATTGTTGTAGGAGAACTCTGCGTATGGAAGGAGCTTATCCCAACTTTTATTGTATTGGAGTGCACACGATCTCAACATGTCCTCAAAAATCCGATTCACCCTCTCGATCTGTCTGTCCGTCCGGGAATGATAGGCTGAACTAAAATTCAACTTCGTATCCAATGACTCATGTAACTTCTCCCAAAACCTTGAGGTGAACTGCATACCTCTATCCGACACAATCTTCTTTGGAACACCATGCGGACACACTATCCTCGCTATGTACAGCTCTGCAAGTCTTTGCCTAGTGTAGGTGGTCTTAACGGGGACAAAATGTGCAACTTTGGTCGGTCGATCCACAATAACCCATATAGAGTCATAACCTCCCTGAGTCCGAGGTAAACCCCCTATGAAATCCATTGCAATCTCTTCCCACTTCCATTCGGGTATTTTCGATCGTTGTTGGAGTCCAGCCGGTCTTTGTCACTCTGCTTTGACTCGTGGCATGTATCACACAAAGCAACATACTCGCTACTCGCTCTCTTCATTCCGGACCACCAATAGCGAGTCTTCGGGTCATGATACATCTTGGTGCCTCCTGGATGCATAGAGTACGCTGAATTGTGAGCTCCTCGGAGTATCGACTCCTTAATTTCCTTAACATCCGGCACACAAATCCGTTGCTTGTACCAAAGTGTCCCTTGATCATCAACGAGTGAAACCTAGGGCCCCTTTTCCTCTTGGATCTGTAACTTAATCTCCTGAATGGCAGCATCCTCAAGCTGTCCTTTCCGAATATCACTCTCCAGTGTAGACTCCACTTCCATCGTGACAACTTCCATGTTAGTGACCCAACCAAGATTAAGCTTCTCAAACTCTTCACAAATCTCTGGCGGTAGCTCTTGATGTGGACTAGGGTCCCGATCTTCCAAAAGGTTCAGATAACTCTTGATTTGGCGAAGATGTGACACACGTCGATCCGGCTCTCGAACAACACGTCCGAACCCCGCAATCGCAGCAACACGTCCTTGTGACATCCCATGTCACGATTAGTGTTAAACATGCAATTAATACTCTAATGACATCACTAATGGAGCACTAATGCTAATCACCCAAAAAGGAAATCAGGAAAAAGAAAATAAGAAAAATAGAAGAGAAAAAGGAAAAACCTAAATTAAACCCTAATCCTAACCTAGCCTTAAGAGAAATGCAAAAATTATAAAAACACCACCCACATATTTTTGCACCACTGCATTGCTCATGTAAAAAGGTGAATTAACAGAATTTTTACAAAATTTTTGAACAAAGTTTGGAATGCCCAAAAAATTCAAATTCAAATCTGAAATGCCTCTGTTTATGAATTTTGTATGAATTTTTGGAAGCAAATTTAGAACTTCAAACTATAAGATGAAAATTAAAGCACATCATGCTGGAGCTCCACATATTTTTGTATTTATTTTTGGAGCATTAGAACTATGAAATTCGTCCAAACTTTCAAACCACATATTCAAATTTCAAAAATTCGAATTAAGCTCATTGCCCAATGGGCAATGGCGGCATCGCCCGCCGGTCCGGCCAGCCTGGCCGCCGCCCGCACATGTGCCTGCCCTGTCCCGTCGCTACACAAGCCAGGCCCACCTCCCAACCATCCCTGTACCCGCCGGCCAACAGGAACGGCCGGAGTAATGGCGCCCGCCCATGCCGCCGCTCGCTCCGCCACCGCCCCCCCTTAGAAAAACGGCACGGAGGCCAAGCTCCCATCCTCTCCTTTGCCACAATCATTGCCCAGCTCCCTCCGCTCCTCCCCGCTCTGCCAATTCTCCCCCTCGGCCTCTCGCATCTCGCGCGCAAGAGGAAAAGGCCGCCGCCGTCCGCCGTGACCGCCATGGCCGCCTCCGCGTTGCACGCCGCCTAGGCTAGCTGCGCCCCTGTCTCTCTTCGCCAAATCGTGCACAAGGTTCCCCTGCAGCTACCCACCGACGCGCCCCCTCCCCGTGCAGCAAGCCGCCGGGAATTGGAGCAACCGCCGCCGCCGTCGTTCGGCCCCGCCACCCCCTCCGTCGAGCCGCCTCCACGGACCACCTCCACGCCGCCCGAGCCCACGCCGCCACTCCCCATCACGAGTCGATGCTCCCACACCAGCTCCCTCTCCCTCTGTGCTGCACGCGCGCCGCAGCCGCACCACTACGCAAGCGCCGCCGCTCGCTGCGGGCCGTCTACGGTCGTCGCGGACCCCGTGGACCGCACCAACGTGCTCCCGCGTCGCACGCACCATTCCCCCAAAGCTCAGAGCTTAAGCTGCAGCGTAGCACCGCCACGTCAGAGCTCGCCGGCGCCGGCAGCCGTCCGCCGGAGCCCGCGCGCCGCCCCTTTTAAATTTGCCCTAGTGGCAATCTCGTAAATAGACCCGAACCTCATTCAAATTTGAAAAATTCATATCTTCCGTTTGAAATGTCCAAAAATTACAAACTAAAATGTTTTGGAAACTACAAAACCTACACTTTCATATAAGTAACATGAGCTGGCCAGATCTGGACGTTTTCGTATTTTTACAAAAAGGTTAAAAGTCAATCCATGAAAACTAATCTAGGTCATAACTTTAAAAATATAAATCCAAAGTTAAAGCCACTTGGCCAGGCCCTTCACCTAAGCATACGTGAATTTCTGGAATTGGAAGATCTACATTTCATTGCATATTTTTCAAGTTATTGCATTTCCTGCATTCTCTGTATTTAATTTTTTAATTAAATCCGTATAAATTATTTTTGCATGCAACTTGGTAATTAATTCCCTCCTGGTACTTTTCATGTGTAGAAAATTCCATGTTAGTGTTTGAGCATGTTAAATAATTATTTTTGCGAACCCTAGATCTAATTCCATAAAAAGTTAAATTTCAGCATGTGCATAAATAGGTTTATGCTTCTAAAGGCTATGTTTTTGCATGTTTATGTAATATTCACTTTCCACAATGTCACATAGCACCTTATGGGAGGATTAGTAAGAAGGTTCCATGTATTTATCGCATGGGTTAATTTTGTTATTAAGTTCTCGAGTTAGATGCATCGTCATCGCATGTGATGATGATCACTCAACCTTAAGGGTCTCATTTAAATTGCATTTAAACTCTACTAAATTCTTCTCTTAGATTCTGGAACTACGTGTTAACTACGGCATTCCTGTCATGTATTAAACCTTTGCCCATGTATTATTAGGGTTATACTTGTTCTTGTCATTAATTTCCTTAAAAGGAACAAGTTATATGTTCATGCTTACTAGGGTTTCACTAACACTAGAAGAAACTATTTATTCTACGACGGATCAGAGGTGACGGTTTAGAAATCCGTGACAAATTTGTACTATCGGATATTAAGCCCATAATATAGTGACGGTTTAATGAATTCGTCATAGTCCGGTCCATAATACGGTGACACTTTAAATGACACTAAAACTAATGGACCAAAAAATACTAAAAAATTAGGTGCCAAATATGAGAATTGAAAACAAGACCTTAGCTTTCAAAGCAAACAACCACATCACTACACCACACTTGTTTTGTTACAAGGTTTGAACAATTCTCACATAAAGCATAAACATTGTTGAGCTACTTACCATCACCCCGGACTAACAAGTCAACACTGCACATGGCCCATTGCCCGCCAGGCCACCCTATTTACTCCCCGCAAAATAAAAAATAAAAAAGACCAGGCTGGTGGTTGAACCCGAGATCACTTCTTCAAGAGAGGAGAGTCTTACCACTAGACCGCTGCTTCATTTGGTAAGAGCACAGGATATATTTTATTAATCCTTTAACGAGCGCCGCCACCGCCACTTATCCCCTTCCCAGCGTCACTCTCTCTCCAATCCCGATCTCTGAACTCTACGTCTCCCAGGATCCAACTTCAGGCGGTGGCCGACGGCGCCGTGGTGGGCAACGGGCGTCGGCGGGCCTCAGCGGTGGAGCAAGAGTGGAGCCAAGGCGTGCCGCGCAGAGACGAGCGAACGCGGCCGTGGCGCTGCAGCGGCAGTGACGCCGGCACGGATGCACGTTGACGGCGGTACCGTAGCACCGGTGTCCCGCCCGGCGGCCTCGCACGCACTCACGCACCGGAGTTGTGCAGGAGATTAGCGGGTAGCCTGCAGGCCTGTAGGTGAAATCGGCAATCTGCTAAGGTAAATTTTCTTTGTTCTAACAGTGACTTGATAAAAATTAGAGAATAAAATTCATCGGAACATTGCATATTAGAACTATTTCTTGAAGAAATTTTTTGTTAAGTCTTAAGGATTTCAATGATTTAGAAGAAATTATTTGTGCAGCCTAAATCAGAGATTATTTTCAGTTGCTTGATTTTGTATGTAATGTACATCTTTGTTACAAAATACAAACTCCTCATATATGTTTTTGTTTTCTTTGCATTTTTTCATGATCAGATGGATAGAAGTTGGATTCATGGCAGATTGTTTTCTCCTGAACATATTGATGGTGTCAAACAATTTATGAGCTTCATTCAAGAAAAATTCAGTGAGAATCTTGAGATTCTATGCCCATGTGGTAGATGTCTGAATCGAAAGTACCTCTGTCAGGCTCTTGTAAACAAGCACATTTTGATGCATGGCATGGACAGTAGTTATACTCGGTGGATTCATCATGGGGAGAGCTTCAACGCGGATGTTATTGAGCATCCTGGTGCTGAGCATGCACAACGATGATGGTTTCATACATGAAGATGGTGTTAGAGAGTATGACGGTCCTGAGCATTTGGAAGAAATGTTAGAAGACCTACAAGTTGCAGCAGAACAAGAAAGACTAGAAAAACAACATGCAGAAAATCAGGATGGAGATGGAGATTCAGAACCTCATGACAAAGACTCATTTTTTAAAGTAGTTATGAAAGATGCCAAGCGGCAGCTCTATCCTGGTTGTACCAAATTTTCAAGATTCTCTTTTGTGGTAATGCTTCTTCATATGAAGTCATTATATAGGATAAGCAATTCCGCATTTTCAGCAATATTGAAGCTATTGGCTGAAGCGTTCCCGGATTGCAATACACTTCCCAGATCTTATACTGAAGCAAAGAATCTTCTAAAGGAATTGGGTCTTGGATATGACTCAATACATGTGTGCTTGAACAATTGTGTGCTCTTCAGAAAGGATTATGCTAAGCATGACAATTGCCCTATTTGTGGTCTATCAAGATGGAAAGACCCGGAAAGAAAGAAGATTCCACAGAAAGTGTTGCGCCATTTTCCATTGGCACCTAGGCTAAAGAGGATGTTTGCTACTAAAGAAGCATCAAAAGATGCACAATGGCACATAAATCGACAGCCTGGGTCGAAGGAAATGAGCCACCCAGCTGATGGTGAGGCGTGGCAAGATTTTGACAGAGAATTTCCAGATTTTGCCAAGGATGCAAGAAACCTTAGGCTTGGCCTTGCTACAGACGGGTTCAATCCATTTTCAGAAAAAAACATAAAATACAGCATGTGGCCTGTGTTTGTTGTGCCATACAACCTTCCACCTTGGGCTTGTATGCAAGAGTCAAACTTCATGATGGCTTTGCTTATTCCAGGTCCTTCATCACCCGGGAAGGATTTTGATGTCTTTTTGGAACCACTTGTAGAAGATTTGCTTAACCTTTGGACAGGTGTGAGTGCTTATGATGCTAATATTGGCAAAATGTTTAAACTTCGTGCGGCAGTTTTGTGGTGCATTCATGATTACCCAGCTTTGAGCACTCTTTCAGGGCGAACCACAAAAGGCTATTATGCATGTACTCATTGTGACAAGCACCCTCTTTCCTACCGCCTCAGGAGCAAAAATTGGGTATTTTGGACACTACCGTTTCCTTCCAAAGGGCCATCCGTTGCGCAGAAACAATGAATATGTTGGCCTTCATCAAAGCAATGATCCACCTCGTCAATTCTCAACTGCTGAGCTACTTGATGAATTAGAGAAAGTTAAAGATGTTAGACCTGGGAAACAGAAACCAAAAGAAGGAAGTGGGAAAAGGAAGCGTTCTAACCTGGAAGCTGCTCATGTGAAAATTTGGAGTCGGATGGTTAGTTTATGGAAGTTGCCATATTGGCATAAATTGAAGCTAAGGCATAATCTTGATGTCATGCACATTGAGAAAAATATATGTGAGAGCCTGATTGTGACAATACTCAATATATTTAAGAAGACAAAGGACACAGCTAAAGCTAGGCTAGATCTCAAAGATTTGGGAATTAAACCAGAGCTGCAATTTAGAGAGAATGGAGAGTCATGTGAGATGCCTACTGCTCGATATACCTTGAACAAAGATCAAAAGAAGGAATTTTGTGATTTTTTACGGAAAATAAAGTTTCTAGATGGATTTGCCTCCAACATCTCAAGGTGTTTAAATGTTGAGGGAACCAAGGTGCAAGGTCTAAAAACACATGATTGTCACATTCTTTTGCAAAGAATCTTACCAGTTGCAATGAGAGGATTTTTGGACAAGGATATTTATGAAGCAATAGCGGAGTTGGGGAAATTTTTTAGGGAATTGTGCAGCAAAACACTTAACAAGGATGTGTTGGCTCAGATGAAAAAAGAAATACCTATAATATTGGTGAAGTTTGAGAAAATTTTTCCCCCTGCTTTGTTTGATGTGATGTGGCACCTCGCTGTCCATTTACCAGATGAGGCATTGCTTCGAGGTCCTGTGCAATATGGGTGGATGTACCCAATTGAAAGGCGGTTGTATACTTTAAAGCGCTATGTGAGGAATAGGGCACGACCTGAGGGTTCAATTGCTGAGGCATATATTGCTGATGAATGTCTCACATTTTGCTCAAAATACTTGGATGATGTTGAGATCAGATTTAATCGGGAACCATTAAACAATTATTTTTCTAATGAAGAAGCCTATGGTGTTGATGTTTTTGGGCATGGAGTTCATTTTATTTCTGCCCCTGAACTTGTATATGATGAAAATGGCTTTGATCAAATGGTGTGGTTTGTGCTCAACAATTGCAGTCAAGTGGAGAATTATGTGGAGTATGTTCTAACTTCTATTTTTCTACAGAATGTTCTAACTATAGTGTTGTATACTACTAGTATTGCAGATAGGCTAACTTCTACTTTTTATACAGAATGTTCAGAGATGAATTAGGGAGACAAGCCTTGCCTAACATGGAAAGAACCCTTCGGCAAGGATTTCAGATTTGGTTCAGGAACCATGTAAGTGTTCATATGCACAAATTTTAGGTTTTTTTTTTGGGTCCAATGCATTTACTCTATATTCTGATATGTGTGTGTTTCATGTGGCAGATCATGAGGTTGAGGAGTATGGACCAAGAAGCAGTAGATGATGATCTCTTTTCCTTGGCAAGTGGTCCTGATTTTAGAGTAAGAAAATACTCCTCATGCATAGTGAATGGTGTGAGGTTTAACACTGTTGACCGTGATAAGAATAAGATGACACAAAACAGTGGAGTAATGTCACAAAGTACACATAACGGACATGTTACAGATTTTTTGGAACCTTGAAAGAGATAATTGAGTTACAATATAGTGGGGAGGAGAGGTCTGTAGTTTTGTTTAAATGTGACTGGTTTAAATTGGATGGGAAGAGGACTGAGCTTAAAGATGATGGCTTTTTTAAAAGCATCAATGTTCGAAGTCTATGGTATAGGAATGATTGTTATATTTTGGCCACTCATGCAAGGAAGGTCTTCTACTTGCCAGACACAAAATTTGGTAAGGATTGGCAAGTTGTGCAGACATTTGACCACAGAAATCTTTACAATGTAAGTCAATCTGATTCGGTTAGTGCTTCTGCATATCAGGAGGATGAGTGCTCTGAAGAGGAGGGCATGAGAAAAGCAGTTTCTAACAATATAGATGACCGGCCTTTAAATAGAGATGATGAAGGAGGCACTATTTTTCAAAGAGCAGAAATTGACTTGTTGATGAGAGATGCTGACAAAGAAGTGAGCGATGATGATGAAGATGAAGAAGATGACACACTTTTTCAGTACTGCACTGATGAAGATGATGAAGGTGCCACAACAGAGGTCGACAGTGATGATGAATAGCTATCTCTTGTTAGGTGTAATCTAGGCATTATACATGAAATAGCTGTCTATTTGTCTAGTCTTTTGCAGCTTGAATGTATAATTGGCATGATACTTTTGGCCTTACGGTTTGTACTGGTGTATTGTACTATAATCAGTCATCAGTTTGCCAAGAATTAAGAAGCTCGTATATCTATCTTTGATTTCACTATCGTTTGCCAAGAATTAAGAAGCTCTGCAATAAATTAATCTTTAATTTTTATAACATTCTGAGTTAATTTCACAAACCCAGCAATCAAGTAAATTTTGCAGTAAATTAATCTCTGATTTGACTATCGGCTGGCAAGTCTAACATTAACATTCACGCTCAAACCAAAGTATTGGTGGGTTTGTGAAATTTACTAACATTTCACGCTTAAACTATGTAGGCTTAAACTGAAGTCATGATATGAACTCAAAGTAAGGGTGGAAAATGGATGCAGATAATCAGTATTATTCGATATTCATATCCGAGAAAATGTAAATATGGTACAAAATATCCGTATTCGATTAAGATTTTTAGAGTATTTGTATTTGTATTTGTATTTGTTTAGAAATATGGATATGAAAGTGATTTGGGATTTTAACATCCAATATCTGAGCTATTCATATTTATTCGTATCCGTATTTGTATCCGTCATTATATCATAATTCTTTCTTTATATTATATCTAAATTATTAGAAAATATGTTCAAATTTGATGTGATTTAGTGACTCCTAAAGTATAATATATCAAATTATATATGGTAGATTCCAATTAAGTATTGACATTTCACTTACTTTATCCGTACACATAACACATACTTTAGTTCATGACATGGTTCACTCTTACCTTAGTTACCTTTGTTTGCGCATTCATCCAAGCATTAGCTTCCAATTCACAAGGCACTCAATTCGAGCTCCAAAGTTACAACATCAGTTTTTAGAAATGCTCCTGAATTTGTACCGATCGCATCTTACATGGGATTAATTAAGCTGATAGTTTGTGATGTTCCTATTCTATGCTCCTGATTGCAATTTGGCCAACCATATGAACTTAGTCCATAGACATGAGCAACATCATTTCACTGACAAACTGCCCAACATCCACCCCTTGCGTACTGGTCCACATGAGATCGGTTTCCCCATGCCCAGTCGGCCAACCCAGTCTGTGAAGGCGCGCATATTTGGCCAGCTCCCAAAATTTCCACCAGCCACCGCGCCAACCCAGTCCATAGAATTGACCTTCATACCCATAGGCCTTTAAAAAAAATAGCACGCACAACTGCACTTCCATCTGCCACTATCTGGAGGGCATTCCTGTAATTTCTTGCCGCAGGCACTTCTAATTCTCCCACCCCCTCACGCAGCCCAGCCAAATCCCTAGCACAGAGTGCCCTCGCGCCGCCACTCCACGACCCCAGCGCCGCTCGCGCCGCCACTCTGTGACCCCAGCAACGCCACGACCCCGGCCACCCCGGCGACTCCGGCGACTACGGCCACTACGCGAGTCCGACGACCCTGGCCACCCCAGCCATCCCGGCGACCCCGGCCACCTCGGCGACTACATCTCCACCACCATCCCGTTGGTCACCATCTTCGCCTCCACTACCTCATCTACGCCACTACGGTCATCCTCAAGGTCTGGTCATGATGACGAAGGGTGGACAGAAGAAGACACAAGGGAGTTGGATTGCAGGTACACTCCTCACATGGTTCCTTTTTTTTTACTGCGTCTTGCACACTTTGTGACCATGCGTCAGTTGTTTGTACTAATATTAGGAGTGATTCTCGGAGCCTCTTGTCCATTGTGACCTTGCTTTGCGGTAGCACTAAGTAAATAAGGTGTTTCTGGTCGTAAGTAGTGCTTCTTGATGTCGAATAGAGGCAAGGTTCCAGAGGAGAATGTTGAATCGATTGTTTTTAGGGGCGCCTAGCAATTTTAGATTCTGCAGGATCTCGTGATAGCTGTTTAGGCCCTGTAGATTAGAGTGAAAATCATTTCAGATTCTACTACTTGTTTAGTTTCAGATTGTCGTGATTGATCTACTACTTGTTTAGTTTCAGAGATGATTACGTGCATTGATTTACTCATCTTTTCTCTCACAATAATTTGTACTTTACTATTGTTGCATAAATATTAATCTGTTTTTCATGTTCTCTCCCACCTCAGGACTTTCTCTGATCCCAGGATCCTCACTGTGTCCATATGAACAAGAGCGCCTCAAACGATGCATGGCCAACAGTAAAAGGCTGGAGGAACTTCGAAAAGCATGGTCAGCCAGTGAGTTGAATACAACCATGGCTCCAGAGAAGAATAAGAGACCTCGTAAAAATAGTGAAACCTCTGAATTTGAGTACGATCCTACTCTTGATGATACTGGTGATGCAGATTTAATGGATGTTGACAGTGCTAAGGTAGCATTCCTCCGTCTTGTCATGGATTCACTTGTTGTTTTCTTTCTCATACAACATAAATTCTCTACAAACTTTGTTGACTAATCCATGCTTTCATTTCAAGCAGCAATTTAATAAGGGCAGCAAGAAACCTAACAAACAGACTTCGGATGTTCTTGCTGGTGCAGTCAAGTTTAGGAGTCGTAAGAGAGTTTTTGCACAGCAACCTACTGTCTGCACAAGGTCAAAGAAAAGCAAACCCCAGTCTAATTCAAGCCAAACAGCAAGTGACCTCCCTCCTTCCATTGAAGGCTAGTTTACTACCATTTCTATTAGCTTTGATAACACATTGAATGCACTCTTACTTGCTGACATTTTTTTTAGGTGCTAGCATTTCCGTGCATGATAAGAATACCAACATGACCACTGGGGTTGGCATTTCCTTACATGATGAGAACACCAACATGACCATTGGGGCTGACATTTCCTTGCATGATGAGAACACCAACATGACTACCGGGGCTGACATTTCCTTGCATGATGCGAACACCAACATGACCACTGGAGGTGATGACATTGCTTGGTCTGATGGGCACAACCATATGTTCAATGAAGGTGGTGTTTCTCTTACTATCATTCTATTATGTACAATTCCATGATGATATCATTCTTACTCAGTGCCTTTCTTTAGATGGCTCTGTCCAGCAAGATGACCACATCACCATGGCTGAAGGAGCTGATGGTATTATCCATCCTGATGGCAATCATGCGATGACCAATCAAGGTGATAATTTGCTCATCTGTTCTCCATGATCCATACTGCTTCACCAGTTTCATGATGAGCTTATATCAATGTTCGCTTCTCGCTATTTGTGTTTTTATGTACATTTGCAACCAGAGGAGGAGATGGAATGGAACCGAGGTAGAAATATGGGCCATGGTCTCCAAAGAATGAACCGAGCTCGACGTGGGAAGCTGCGAGTTGTCATAACTAAAGGGCATCAAAGGCCTCTGGTACCACTTGTCGCTGCAAAGTTTGCAACTGAATGCAATATTATCGTGAGGAACCACATTCCTGTGTTCACCCATTGGAAGAAATATAAGAATTCTGCGTGGTTCACTTCCTTTTGCAACTTCCTTCAAGTAAGTTGATTCTCCATTTATTTTCCATCGTGTTTCTGAACCCTTTTGTGCAGGAATTTAGGATGATCATTCTTTCTTGGGTACCTGCTAGTCTTTTTGCATCTTAATCTCAACATGATTCATGAGTTGATAGTATTCAAAACTTGCCTTGAACTGTTCAGATTTACCGTTAAGTTAAACAAAATTAAACCGTCTATTTTATTTGAGTAATTATCTTGATGGTGTCAATCTGTTGAAAATTAGGTTGATATGCTTTCTAATTCCCATGATTTGGAGTGTTTGTTTTTTAAAGAAAATATACTACCTATTTTTCACATTGTTCATTTATTAGATATTAAATTTTCTTATTAATGTTCTTCTATTCAAGTAGGCAAAGTTTGAAATTGACATGGAGGATCCCATAGTAAAAAAGGCCTGTCTTGACATGATGAAGGATGCGGTTCGCCAACAGCGTCACAGGCTGAAGAAGGATTATTTTGATCCTTTTCCGCTGCAGTTGGTTAGCAGAACTTCTCCTGTCAAATCCATGGATGATGAACAGTGGATTGCTCTAGTCGAATCATGGAAGAGTCCCAAAAAGATGGTATGTTTGGTTTTCCAACTCTTTCTCTCCATATTGCTATGACATGTTCCTTACATGTATTCTGCTCTGTTGTAGCATGAGTGTGAGATGAACAAAGATAACCGATCCAAAGTTCAGTTCCCTCAGGCTACAGGTTCCCAAAGCTATGAGGTCTTTATCGAAACAAAAATTGTAAGTTAGACATGTCCTCCTCTATATACCTTTACCCCTCTGGCTTCATGTACTTTCTGTTAATGGAACCATGTAACCTATAAACTGTTAGAGGAGACCAATTCCCTCCTATTTGTGAAAGCTGGCTACTGTGCCTAAACCTTGCCTTTTTTCCTTTTCTTTTTTGATCATGAATGGAGTTTTGGATATGACCTCTAGCTATCCTGGTTCATTTAAATTCACCTAGCATAGCCATTGCTTTGGTCTATATAACACAGTTCTTGTTGTAGAAACAAAATGATCAAATTTGTTATACTATACATGTTGTTTGTGTATTACATACCATCAAATGTTGTGAACAAGCAAGTAATAAGTTGTTGCATGGAATGTTTCAGGGAGATAAGTACAAGGATGAGGACCCTACTGCATTGGATTTGTTCAAGGAATGTCATTTCAGCAACAAAAAAAAGGCTTCAAGCCTGCTGTACAATCAGCAATTGTAAGACACCTTTCAGATACAATGGTCTTTTGAATTTTTTTTTTTGACTTACATCTCATGATCATGACTATTGTTTCTGCTTTCTTGGTAGACCGAGATGGAAAACAAGTTGGCTGCACAAGCAGGATGTGAGGGAACTGAGGGAGGTGAGGGAACTGACATAGGTGAAGGAAGACAAGGTACTGAACAACCCAAGTTTGTGAATGATGTTGTACATGGTGTGCTTTCTGTGAAGACAAAGAAGAACAAGTTCCTTCAGAATCTGGGCATTCAGATTGTGCAGCCTGCATCCATAGAACAGAACCCTCAAGAAGATTTGGCTGCAGAGAATGCTGAGCTTCGAGCCATTATCAACAAGCAACATGACCAATTAGAAGAATTGTCAAAAGAAGTGAAGGAAACAAAGGAGTCAAGAAGCAGGGATAGAGAGGAGATGAAGAAGATGCAGGCTGAGATGGATGCAAAACTGGAACTTGTGCTGAGTCAGGTTCGACCACGGTAGCTACAAGCTTGTCCTTTAGCCGCATGCTTCCTGTGATTCTTGCTGCTGAGATGAATGCACAACTGGAACCTATTTTGTGCTAGTGCTGCAACTCTGCATGCAAGTAGAGCTTATAGTTTGCATTTTGGTAGTTTGTTTTTTGGAATGGCTCGTGTGCCATGGTGGCTTCTTGTGATTCTTATTATGATGAAACAGTATGTACTCGGTGGTTGTATGACTTCTATGAAACATTAGACTCATGGAATATGGTTGTATGAACTGGTCGAATCGATCTGTTGTCTGGTTTTCTTTGGGCTCAAATCTAAATTATTGTGGTCTGTAATTTATATTGGATTGGGTCGAAATTATAATGGGCTTGAAATTATGATGGGCCTAAATTTAGTGGGCTTCAAATTTTCTGGTCCATAAATAATATTGGGTTGGGCTGAAATTATAATAGGCCTGAAATTTGTGGGCTAGAAAATTGTGGCCTCATCATGATGACGTAAGCATCCACGTCATCACCCACCTAAGCATCCAAGTCAGCGATCATGTTAGTTGCCATGTATCTTGTGATGATGTGGCGGTTCAATCTGTGACAGTTCAGACCGTCATTAATATTGGGCTTTGGGCTGGGCTAGACTGGGCTATAACCAGATCGTGATGGTTTTAAACCGTCATAGATTGAGTGTAATTGTGACGGTTTGAAGAAAACCGACATGTGATTTAATCCGCCACGCTCAATCCATGACGGATTTCGAAACCATCACAGATGGCATTTTGCGACGGTTTTTGACGCTTTTGCGACGAAAAGTGACTGTCACGGAATAAATAGTTTCTTCTAGTGTAAACAAAGCTTTTGATTAACATACTCATACGTGCTCATGCAAACAGCATATATGCATCACCATGTTCATCACCCTTGTGTTCTTGTATTTACGCATTGCATTTCATCTTCTAGGTGACGACGCCGACTTGACCCCGCCCGAAGAGACGATTGCAACACTCAACGCTTGTGAGGCTAGTGCTAACTTCGATCACTCTCAAGGCAAGCCCCGGTGCATTCCTATTACTTTGAAATGTCTTTCTTTTATCGCTATCTTAAGGATGATGAATGTGCATTTAAGTTCTAGGAATTGCTTTGGAAATCCACGTGCATAAATCCCTATATGTCCTATGTAGAGTATGTGTCATATCTCCGAGAGAAATACTATGCTAGGCTTATGGAGTCAACGATAGAATGGGATCTCACTTATGGCACATGATTAATTTCGAACATGGTGAATTGGTTAAAATTTGAGAACACCCCATTGTGGCTACGCGAACAAGTTTGAGTTGTGTACCACATGCATACCTTTCTTGTGGGGATTGCTAAACCTATGTAGCTTGTAAATTGTAAAGTGAGCCGGATATCTCACCGACCCAGAGGTGATGTGTATAGCACGGTGGTTGCACGGGTTGAGGACCATTGGAGAGTACACGGGTTAAGCCTTGGGCGCATTGTTGAACGGTCACAAAGGGGACGTGTACTCGGGGTCGGTGGCCCCGTGTTTTGCTTTATGATGAACTCGTGAACGGTGGCGATACGTGTTCTTAAATGATGCGTATGTTGTGCATTTGGGTCTTTCCTGCAGGATTAATATTTCGATAATCATCGCCGTTTCCTCTCGGTTAATGAGTATTACTTGATTCGAGCAGTTCGCAATGTGTAGTAATGGAAAGAGATGAAATAGCTTGCTGTTTTATATTGATATACATTTGTATTTCAAATTCTTGTATTGCTAGTATGCTCACTAAAGTTTCTTTTATGCAACAACCCTATTAATTTGGCTAAGTGATAAAAGTGCCAACCTAATTAGCATAGGTGCTATTTATGCAAAATGCCAAGTTAAACCGGTCAAGCCCCATGCATCTAGGTGTCGGTCTTAGAAGGCCAATTTGACGGGTAAGACTTGCGGAGTATGCTAGATACTCAGGCTTTGCCACTACATGTTTATCTACAGGTTTTCCGCAAGCCGGGTTTTGCGATTGTTGTGGTAAGGTTGTGTGGGATGGAGAAGAGCCCAAAGAGTAGACCATTGAATGGGTTCCTAGCTCTCCGACCCATGATGAGTGAGCCATGGCCTAGGCCGGCATGGTTCCTTTAAGTTATCTATGTATCGTCGTGTTGTATTTTGCTTCCGCACTTTATTCGAACAAAGATCATGGTCATGTAAGACTTAAATTCGAACCTAATGTATCTTTTATTCGGAACTCTATGCTGTAATCGAGACTTAATTATGTAACTTGCAAATCATGGACGTTCGTTAATGTGATGCTATGTATGGTTGCTTCGTCAATCATCTCCCAAGGCGATCCGTACCACACTTAACTATCTTTCGGGATAGGGGTGTGATACGTGGTATCGGAGCCGACTTGGGATTTGCGTCACGCTAACACTCATACTAAAAATCATCAACCCCGTTTTCGTGTCACGGTGAGGTACGAGTCTAGATAGAAAGACAAATATAAGGACTATATAGAATGGTGGCAAAACTAACCCCGTGTTATGATTGTTTAAATATTTTGCAACTACGTCTTGAGCAAAGGTATGCAATTGTGTGTGGTCAATTTTCGCATAATATTACTGGTGTGACTCGAATACAATCTTATTCGACAGCTCTCCATGTGAGACGAGGTGGCATGGATTTATTTTTGGCTTGTTTCTTTTGAATTTGATGTAATGTTTCTGGAATCCATCTCTTGCAGGTACATAACAACGCTTTAGTTCATGTAGTATTGTGTGAGAGGTGTGTGTGCCACCGGTCCGCTAGTCCGATATTCCTATCGGCGGGCGCGGTCTTTTAATTTTGTGAGGACGTACGAAACGACATATTGAGCATCCATCACCTTTGCATATCATTCATCATGTCACACATGTGCATATGAACTTGTTTAAATGGAACAATCATGAAAAATTCGAGCTCATAGTTCATTCTCACAAAAGGTTGAAAACCGAAACACTAAAACGTGGCAGATTTCTTAACTTTCACAAAAATGAGCATAACTCTCTGAATACTTATCCAAATAAGGCAAATGAGGACTTTCTGGAAAGCTTGTGTTATGCACTAAAACAATATTCTAGTCTCAGGTCTTGCAAAAATCCGGAACGTAGCTAGAATTTCCCATTACAGAGAGCTATTCTGAAATTCCAGAATGTGCTCCGGTTCTGTCCCTGTCGTAGATCGCTCATAACTTTCAAACGACAAGTCGGATCGAGCTGTTCTAGGATGCGTTGGAAAGCCTAAGAAATTGTCTAAAACTTTCGTAACAGAATAAAAATTTCATTCTTTCCAGAAACAGGAGTAATAGCCGATTTTCCGTAACAGGTCCAATCTGTCCAGAAAGCTGAACCGTGTTAGGTCTTGTGCGAAAAGTTTTGTTGCTTCTTTTTGCTAATCTTGTGCCATTCCATCATTCATGCTTTACTTATTAGCATGTTTTGTTGTTGGATATTGTGTTTTGATCTGTAACAACTCTCAGAAAAATAAATACATTTCATGTCATCATGAGCATTGCATCAAAGTGTTGCATTTTTTAAGATATCAAATTTTGTGTGGAGAACATGCACATAAAATATCAAAATAGCTAAAGAATACAGCAAATTCTTGAAAAGAAATGAAATAAGAATAAAATTGATGTTCAACATTTTCTATGGCTCAAACATCATAAATAAAGGTTTACAAAAATCTCCTGAACGTATTTTGCTTTGTGAAAATATTTACAAGAAATAAACAAAGTCTCTTTTATTAATTTCGCTATGATTTTTTTTATCCAAAAATGATTTGGAATCTTAACCTGGACTTAATAGGAAAAATGTCTAAAATACTTTCATTAACACCCCTGAATTTTCGTAGAATTTTTGGAGCACCGGAAGGTTGCTTTTGAATTTTCTCCTCTCTCTCCGCGCTCTCGGCGCCGCCCGCGAGCACCGCCTCCCCGTTGAGCTGCCACGCAGCAGCCACGCAGCTGGTTGCGCAGCTGCCTGCGTGCTCCGCTACCGCCTCTGGCCCGGATAAAGGCCCCGCTCGGCCCGATCCTCTCCCCTCCCTGCTCTCATTTCCTCTCCATCTCTCACCATTGCCGGAAGCCCCCGGAGCTCGTCGTCCGGCCGCCTCGGTCACTCCCCGTCCACACCACCACCGCCGTAAGCTCCGCCAAGACCCCGTGAAGCTTCCCTAACCGTCCAAACAACTTGGGCATCCCCGCTCCGTCGTGGCGAGGTCGATTCTCTCACCGCGACCTCACCGTCGTTTCTCCGCCACGCACCGAAATTGGTGCTGTCCGGTGAGCCGTTGTCCTCCGTTTTTCTACCAAGTGATGCGCAACTACATGTTCTTTCTCTTGGACAACTCATCATCGAGTTACTTCGCAGAGGACAGAGCAATCGCCATTCTTCCCCGGAGCTCGGTCCGCCGCCGCCCGCACTTCCACGGTGAGCTCCACCCTCCAACCGTGCCGATGCTCCTAGGGTCCTCGTACGAGCTTGTTTAGGGTCCGTAGATACCGTCCGTAGCGGTTTCCCCAATTGTTGGGTGCTCGGGCGAGCTCCCCGCCGTGCCGAAGCCTCTGCCATGGCCATCCCTCGCCGCCGGCAAGCTTCCGCCGAGCTCATGCTCCACCTTTCGCACCAACGTATTCCCGGCATCGAGTAGAGTCCGTAGAGTCTCGCGGCCAGCCTTGGGCCGGCGCCGGCCAAGTCCGGCGGCCGCGCCGCCGTCTCTCGTGCGTCGCGGTGGCGCCACACCGCGGGCCACACGCACTCGGATCGCGTTGGCCACAGGCGGATCGGGTGTGGCCCACCCCGTGGCCCGAGTGTGTGGCCCGAACCCATTTCAAATTTCAAAAATTCGTAGAAAATTCATTAAAAATTGGAAAAATGCCAAACCAAGTTTGTTAAACTCAGAAAACTAAGATCTATTTATTTGTGAAATAAAATAATTGTTTTGAGTAAATTCATTTCATAGATAGCACTTAATCACCTTCTTTGTTTAAAGAAAAGTTATTATTTTATGTTAATTAAGTGTTTAATGAAGAAAAATAATTTAAGTAGATGAAGGAGATACTTGCAGACGAAATTAATTATGAAAATAATTTTTCCAAAATTAAACTTGAACTTTATTATTTTATGTGATTCCAATTTATTAGCCTTTTATCACATGTCACTTAAAGTAATGATTTATTTATTGCTTAATAAACAAGAATAACTATTAATTATTAAACCTAAGTAATTAGTGAACTTAATTAAGTAATTAAGGAACAGGACTAATTAATACTTAATGACCTTGATTAAACATTTATTAAATCAGCATAATCAATTGTTAATTATTGCTTAATCAACATGCTTATTCCTACTTTATTAATTAACCAAGGTGATGAAGCAAGTAACTATCAATTACTAATTATTTGACTTAATTAATGAAACCCTTGCATAATTTTATCATGAGCATTCATGCATACATGGTTGTGATTCGCGACGCATTGTTGGTCGACATAGGTTCCGAGGTGATCGAGGTTCCACAAGAGGTTGAGTCGGAGGCGGGAATCTCGAAGTCGACCCAACCGTCGAGGAAGCTAACCCCGAACCGTATCAAGGCAAGCCCCAGTGCATCCTACCTATGTTTTTAAATATTTTATTTTATCACATAGTTCAGCTTATGTTTGTGCATTAGGTGTTAGGGAATGATTGATACCCTAGTTGCATTATGGTAGGTTTCCGTTTGTTTATACTATACTCGGTACAGGTAGCTCAATAGAGGCTAAGCTTAATTCATAGATGCAACGATAGATGGTTAGGGAATCTTAAAGCATGGAGGCTTTAAGGGTTTTGTGTTGACACTAAGATGAAGAGAGTGTTAATGAAGTTGAGACCGGACGGCCCTCAGTAGGAGAAAGGGCAAGACGGAGATGAGGTCTTGCAAGGTGGTAGCCCCGTCCGAGTCGGTCAAGGACCGTACCGTACTACATGCTGGTATCATGGGCCCAGCAAGCTGATGTACCCTATCGCCCTAGAGATGTAGCGTAGCCGGCTCTCTTTGCCGGTCGTTAGTGAGGGGATAGTCTCACGGGAGGGAGATGGGTCGACCACGAGGGAAGTCGTGGCGTCGCCATACTCCCGGGGAGTTGGAAATGGCTAGTCTTCCGTCAGGTGCTAGCGGGAAAAGTTGTCGTATACGATTAGTGTGATGCGTATACGTCGTGTAATCGGGTTTTGCCAGCTGGTATAAAATCGATTCGAATCGCTGTCCCTCGCCGTAATGAGTACCGCTTGTTTAGCTCGTCACATCGTAGTAATGATATGGAAGATGAGGATGAGGGATCAAAGGATTAATCGATCTATCTTATCTTGTCTTGCAAACTTGATTGCAATAGTGATAGAATGCAAACGTCAAGACTAATGAACTTAATATTGAGCTAAAATATTGAAAGTAAGGACCCACCCTTTAATGCTGTTTTCGCAAAGGAGTAAACCCCACAGCCAAAAAGCCTTTGCATACTAGGCGTCGGCCTTAGCGTGCCATGTTGACGGGTCAGTCTTGCTGAGTATTAGAATACTCGGGGTTTGTTCGTTACCTTTCAGGGAACGAGTCGTGCTACCACGACTTGTATGGCAGCTTCCCGGAAGAGGAGCAATGTCCGGAGAGAGGTTCCCTTCAATGGGAAGTATTCCCACGCCATGAAGAGGGAGGACCGTGATGTACGAAGGGCTCGGTGCATCACGTTGATCATTTTAAGTCTTTTGGGTTGTATATAGAACAAGCCGTGACACCCCTACCTCGCGGAGCGAGAGGGATTGTCGAACAGGATCGTATCGGGAGACATTCGACGAAGCGAACGTACATTGCACATACATCGGGAATTCATTCGTCATTTTATTACATCGGGAGAGCACTTGAGTATCAAGTTTTATACATAATCTCTTAAATATTACAGGCCATTGTTCAAATTTCAGATTACAATACATAAGCGAAGTGTTATTTTACAATACTTGGTAATGTCTTTGCGGAAGCGTAATTCTCTCGACGGTACATATATATATATAGCTTAACTAGGAGACCACACCAGCCCATACGGCATGGTCTCACTCTTGAGTCGGTGAAGCGGGAACCCACTCCACGGTCCACTCTTGAGGTTCCTCGCCTTGACACACATACTTCCCGTAGCAACCACAATAATCGGGCTGCGGGAATCCTGAAAATAGTTTCAACACAAACCCCGAGTATCTAATATACTCCGCAAGGCTTACCCGTCAAAAATGGTTCTAAGAACCCATCCTAACATGCAGGGGGCTTGACCTGGCTTGCGGGAACTTGCAAAAACAGCACTTAGAGTATTTGTCTAACTCATATTTTAGCCAAGTTAAGAGGGTGAGAACATAATCATAAATTTTTGTGAGCAAGACTAACAATCATGGTTGCAATACATGACTTTAATATTCCCAAAAACAGCAAGCTTAATCATAATATTCTCTTATTACTACGATGCAATCTGCTCGAGACAAGTGGTACTCATCACCGCGAGGGACGGCGATATATATCGATTTACACCCTGCAGGGAAACCCAAATGCACGACATACGCATCATTTAAGAACACGTATGGCCACCTTTCACAAGATTATCATAGATATGAGCCGGGTCCACCCTCCGAGTGTGCATTCCACATGCAACCACAGTAGCGTCGGGTCCAAGGGTAATAACACACCCTCCATCTACTCACAAACCCGTGCATCCACCGTGACCAACACTTTGCACAAAGGGTGGAGTGACCGTCCAACACTACGACTCTCAAGTTACATCAGTTTACCAACTCCCATACGAAGGTATGCATTTGGTACACAACTCAATACTTGCTCGCGGAGTCACAACGAACGGTCCTTGACCGACACATACGGGGCTATGGCGCACAAGGGCCAACCTTATCACCGCATCCGACACATGCATTTCCCCGTACGGTCTCCAATTTAATCATGTGAGAGGTAACAATATTTGAAGCCTAAACCGAGAGGTCTCCTAACCACTCGGTGTTGCTACCGATGAAATTATTAAGCGTAGCAGCTAGCGATTAGGATTATACTTAACCAAGACCACGGGATACAGGAATCTAGTGCAACTAGGTTTCCGAGCAACTCCTAAACGTAAATGCACAATACATCATAGACGTATGTGAAAATAAAGAGAACTTTAAAACATAGGTCATGCTCCGGGGCTTGCCTTGATTCGGTTCGTAGTTAACACACTCGAACTCGCTCACTTCAAGTTGGTGCCCTCCTTGATCTTCAGCTCCGGTCGGGGTTCCTATATGAATGCATAGGAAGTGTATGAGCAATGGATGAATTCGTATTTACATAGTTCATGGAACTTTCTCAATAATATAGTGCAACGCAACGTTTGCATAAATTAAACATGTTCTCGAATCGTGATGATGTGGTCATGAGGGTGATAAGTGTGGTTTGTTTCATGGGGACAACCTTCTAATTAGGAAATTTTCATTATTTAGTATAAGTGTACATGCTGATTTGGAGATCAAGAAGATAGGGTATAATTCATTATTGATATGGTGCGACGGAAATAACTATATGACTAAGTGCTGCCATGTGATGATGTATAGCAATTGTAGTTATGCATTAATATTTATATGACATAATCTTGGACTAACTTATTTACGTACATTTCTTGGTATACATCAGTACCAATCTTTTCCTTATTAATTAGTATGCAAGAGGTTGATGCTCATTTCTTAGGATGAAGTTTTATCACAACGTTATACATTGTGCACCACAAGCGCTCATCATTTCATGTGGGTTTACTATGATCAAATCTACACAATATATGATCGTTCTTGCCCAAAATATAAACATTATTAGGACATGCTTAAATGTACCATGCAAATGTGAGAAATGTTTAACCCTAACAGAAAAGGAAAAGGCGGTTTGATCTTAGCAAATCCTCAGCTATTTGTTTAGCTAAGTCTGGGCTGCCAGGCTGACTGTGAAGCCTTCTTAAGGTGTCCAAATCTTAATATTTTGCTATAGAACTTAGGTGAATCATGTTGGTTAATGTAAAGTACATAGCTCAAGGTTTACAACGAACTCATGGTTGTTTCATTTGGAGCTGTACTTAAAAAGTTATTCAATTTTTAAAACGTCAAGTTGTCACGCGGTTATAACGGATTAGCATTTTAGAGTACCTATATCTTTATTTTTCTACACATGAAGTACGGGAATTATGACACTACGTTAAAGTACAAGTTATCTACTTTCCAAAGAGCCCTTGCTCATGAAGTTTGGATCCGGGGTCTAGAAGTTACACCATTTTCAAAATGCCATCTCGTTAGGCAACGTGGTCATGGTAGTGTTTTCATCTTGCTCAAAATTTAGTTTTTACTATATAACCATAGGTGTTCATGTACACCATGTTAAAGTACAGGTTACAAGCTTTCCAATGCGCTTTGAATCGCTCAAATCCGTGGCGTAAAACTCGAGTTATGATTTTTCTAAAATCCTTAACCGTTACGAAGTTTCCAGCACGATTCGAAAATTGGCTAAGTGCCGCGCGCGGGGGGGCTCGCGGAGCGGCGGCGGAGCTCACCGGCGGCGCGCTAGGGCTCGCCGCAGGGGCCGGGCTTGGCCGCCTGTGCACGGTTTTCGACGGCGCATCTACCGGCGATGGTGGCGAGTGAGGGCATGGACGGAGCTTTGCTCGCGTCGAGCCATGGCGGACGCGGCGGCTCCGGCGTGGGAGCTCGTGCTCGCCACCGCACGAGAGGGGGCGGCCAAGGCTGAGAGCGTCACCTGCTCGAGGGGAAGCTCGGCGCGGGGTCGAAGGAGGGAGAGGGGTCCGGGAGGTAGCAGCTCGTTGGAGGGGTGGCGGGGACGCGGTGACCGGCGGCGAAGAAGATGGGCTTTTTCTTCTCCGTTCCGGCGCGGTTGAACCCGGGAAGGGGCAGAGAGGTCCGTTAGGGTCTTGCACACCTTCCAGCGGCAGAGGCACGACATGAGCTCACCTGAGCACCGCTCAATCGAGCTTGCCGGCGTTCATGGTGGAGGCGGAGTCCTCTGCGGATTTTTGGCGATTGGCGCTCACGGAGGAGAGGAGACGGTTGGGGACCGGGGTTAAAGCTACTCAGGAGTTCGGCGAAACACTTGCGCGCAAATGGGGGGGCTGCAATGCGGGGAGAGGCGACGCAGGGGGAAAAGTCCCGGCGGCGGCCATGGCGAAATCCTTCCCCCGCCATCGACGGCCGACCTCGCACGCTTCCAAGCGAAGCCACATGGACGATGGACGACGCGTGGATCTGCACAGCGCGGCGAGGACGGGCGGCGCCTAACCGGCATGGGCACCGACGGCGAACGCCGCCGACGGTGGCCCCGGCCACCGTGCCGGCCTCTCGTTCAAATGGGATTCTCACAATTTACAGTTTTGCCACTGCTGTCCTTCTCTGTAAATTGCTCATAGAATTTGATCTTTTTTAAATTTTTGCAAACCAAATTTTCTGTGGTTCCTTTGGATTATGTGGAACAACTTTTCTTATAGGCCAAAATTCAATTTCGAAATGTAAAAATTTATAAAAATTGTTGAACAGGCGCTGTTTCTGCTTAGAGTTGAATTTTTCTAGGGATTTGTGCTGTCCCAAAAATTCAGGAAAAATGTCCTAAATTCATGTCTTGATGTGTTCTACCAGATTGTGCAAAAATTTGGGGTTACCACCTTGGAGAATGTTTGAGATCTCAATAGCTAGGGTTTGGAAATATTAAAACCCTAATAGAACTCTAACCCATTATTTCATGTGACTTACTAATGATTTTTATTTGCACATGCAAGTTTGCATTTAGTACAGTAACAACCTGAGTTTGTGACACGGGGTGTCACACAAGCTTTCGCTGAATACTCGTAGGATGTTAAACTTCAATAATGTTATATTTCCGCTGCACGAATCTTTGTATTTAAAAAACCTTGTTGTATTATACCATGATGTATATATTCTGGCTTGTATGAGATGATGTTTCTGTTGTAACTCGCTTTGTCGAGTGTCCCTCTGTACCGATTCCTAGGTGTCCCGAAGGGGATGTCACAGCTGGTATCGGAGCGGTTCGGAGGCAACAAGTACATCATTACAAGCCTATTTTCAAAACTTAACACGTTAGTACGATAGACAACGAGAGCGTACGGAGCCGTATAAGGACGTAGAATAGTTAGATTTTTACTAACTGTTCGACGTTCGGGTTTTGGGAAGTGCTAACTATTCGTCATAGTTTCTATACTCTAGTACGTATAGTTAGTTCACGAGCATGCATCATGTCATATTATGCACTAAATAAATATTAGGGTATATACTTAGCTAGTTTCGTAGTACTCGTATAGGTTATTTCTGTTCGTTTTCTTCTGTGGGAAGAAGTGTTTAACTCGTTTAAACATGTTCGCTGCAGATGCCGGTGACTCGCGGTAGGAAGCGCGCTCGGGAGGAGGAGGACGGACGGGCTGCACGCGTCGCAGAGCTCGAGCAGCAGGTCCACGGTCTAGAGTTGCGGACGCAGAGCCGGGATCGACAGCTGGGTGCTTGGAAGCACCGCTGTCGAGTGGACTGCCGAGGAGGTTCGGAGGTCTCACGCTAGGATCGCCGAGCTGGAGGAGCAGCTAGTGGAGGTTACCCTGGACCGTGACGGTTTTCACGGGCGGCCATAGCGTTGGACGCCCAGCTGACCACGGTCAACGAGGAGCGAGACGCCGCTCGCGAGGCGGACGTGGAGCACGAGATACGGTTGGCGGGGATGACAGCGCAGCGTAACCACGCCGTGGAGACGTTGATCGAGGTGCAGGACCAGATGGCTCAGCTTGAGGCGATGTTTGACGGGCTGGCCGATGCACACCACGACCTCATCCACGACCACGACGCACCGCAGGAGCAGTTTCAGCAGTTGCATCAGCAGCAACAGGGTCCACCGGACGACACCGAGGAGGTCTCTCGGGATGGACTACGAGCCACCACCTGCCTCACCAGCGAGAGGACGTCGAGTCCGACGCCGACAGCCACGCGCCGTCGGCCTAGTTGTGTTATGACTTCACCGATGTAGGAGGGTAGCCACATTTTTCCGACATAGGTCAGATGTAGATAGGGTACTAGCAGGTGGTTGGTCGGTTGGGAGTGTATGAAAAGTGCGCTTGAGTTGTACCAACGATAACTAATGAAAAGGAAGTGGTAATAATATATGTATGCAGTTGCTAGAATAAAAAGATTTGCTGAAATAGTAGGATTAGTTTCCACTTGTATCCGATACTCTTACTTCTCCACAGAGATTGACAACGACGAGTACTGGTGTTGGTGAAGTAAGAGGACAAAGGGAGAATGTTCGTGTAGTCGGACTAGGGAGACAGTTGCAGGAAAAGGAGGAATTGTTAGCACTTAGAGAGACGCAGTTGCTAAACAAGGAGCAGCAGATTCAATTTAAGAATCAACAGCTGGCAAACACACATGCCCCGATCACTCGGTTAGAGCAAGATCTACTGCAAGCACACAATGCAATACTGAATGGAGCCATAGGACAGCAACCTCCCGAGGATGAACCATTAGTGCAGGAAAATCCTGTGGGGGCTGAATCGAAGAAGAAGAGGAGGATCCTGAAGAGGTAATGGACGTGGATTCAGTCATAGACTTCACAGAGATTCCACGACTAGAGGATGTAGAATCCGAGACAGGCAGTTCCATAAGCCAGGAGGTGACGTCCGGGCGTCGCGAAGAAGAGTAGAGTGCTGGCTAGTAGCAAGTGAGAAAAACTAGTATATAAATTAGGCGCTAGTTAAATAACGAGCGTGATGTAACCACGCATGAGTGTATCTTAGGAATCGTTGTAACGTGGATGTATGAGCACGTGTTTATGGAGTTGGTGGTTGTTCTAATAAAGATGGTTGTTGCATAAGATTCATTTGGAATTTCTCATCTATGTATTCCTATTTCTTCCATTATTATGTTGGAATGAAGATGTCTAACGTAAACTTTTCTTGGACAGAATGGTTGGTACAAGACGACGTGATGAGCCGAGAGAGTTCTCAACGCGGGGCGGAAACACCACCTCCACCCCCGACACCGGCACAGAGCCATCGCAGCTGTGCTGGATTCTCGCGCGGAGCAGCGAGAATTATCGGAGCAATTGGTCCGCAACACCGCTCCACAGGAACGTCACCAAGGCCGCAATGCACCGGAAGAGAGGGTGACTTTCTCGGACTTCTTATCCGTTCGCCCCTGGTCTTCTCGGATGCGGGTGAACCCTTGGAAGCCGACAACCGGCTTCGTACCATTGAGTCGAAGCTGGAATTATTCCCATGCACGGATCAACGGAAGACACTTTTCGCTTCCCAAGCAATTGAAAGGATTTGGCTGGAGCCCGGTGGGCTAACTACAAGGCAATGTTCCCTCCAGGACATCAAGTTTCATGGGCAGAGTTCACCAAAGCCTTCGAGAGAGCACCATATCCCGTAAGGCTTAATGAATCGAAGAGGAAAGAGTTCCTATCGCTGAAGCAAGGGGACATGAATGTGCATACCTACTCCAATGTATTTAACCGTCTTGCTCAAGTACGCTCCCGAACATGTGGACACAGATGCCAAGAAGAAAAATCTATTCAAGGAAGGAATGAGTACCAAGCTACACTCCCGCTTGGTGCTAAACAAGACCGATAGCTTCACCGACTTTGTGAGTGACGCTATCGCATTGGAAGATTCTATCCGCCTTCATCGGACGGCGAAGAACAAGAAGAGGCCAGCCACTGGAAAAGGAAGTGGCGGACCGTCAAAGTATAGGCTGCTCTACACCGCACCGTCAGGTCGGCGTTATCAGCACACACCTTCTCATCCAAATTACTATCGGCAGTCTCAGCCACCCCGGTGACCTCAGCAACAGCGGTCAAATCAATATCGTCCACCCTATCAGCAGCAGAATACTCGTAATCCCAGCACCGGTGAGTCAAGCACCACAGCGAGAATGGACTGCCATGTTTCAATTGTGGCCGTCCAGGGCATTATTACCGCAGTTGTCCATATCCTCGTAAGGCACCATATGCACCTAGACCTCAAGGACAACCGCAGAATCAGCCAAGGGCACCAGCCAAGAATACACCAGCGAAGATCGGCCGTGCCAACTTTACTACGGCCGAGGAGCTACCCGAAGGAGGACAAATCTTAGCGGGTATGTTTTCTATCGCTGATCATCATGCATACAAGGTTGTGATTCGCGACGCATTGTTGGTCGACATAGGTTCCGAGGTGATCGAGGTTCCACCGGAGGTTGAGTCGGAGGCGGGAATCTCAAAGTCGACCCAACCGCCGAGGAAGCTAGCCCCGAACCGTATCAAGGCAAGCTCCGGTGCATCCTACCTATGTTTTTAAATATTTTATTTTATCACATAGTCCAGTTATGTTTGTGCATTAGGTGTTAGGGAATGATTGATACCCTAGTTGCATTATGGTAGGTTTCTGTTTGTTTATACTATACTGGTACAGGTAGCTCAATAGAGGCTAAGCTTAATTCATAGATGCAACGATAGATGGTTAGGGAATCTTAAAGCATGGAGGCTTTAAGGGTTTTGTGTTGACACTAAGATGAAGAGAGTGTTAATGAAGTTGAGACCGGACGGGCCCTGTAGGAGAAAGGGCAAGACGGAGATGAGGTCTTGCAAGGTGGTAGCCCCGTCCGAGTCGGTCAAGGACAGTACCGTTGTCGGCATAGTTGAACAAGTTTGAACGTACCGTACTACATGCTCGGTATCATGCGCCCAGCAAGCTGATGTACCCTATCGCCCCGGAGATGTAGCGTAGTCGGCTCTCTTTTGTCGGTTCTTAGTGAGAGGGTAGTCTCACGGGAGGGAGATGGGTCGACCACGAGGGAAGTCGTGGAGTCGCATACTCCCGGGGAGTTGGAAATGGCTAGTCTTCTGTCAGGTGCTAGCGGGAAAAGTTGTCGTATACGATCGGTGTGATGCGTATACGTCGTGTAGTCGGGTTTTGCCAGCTGGTATAAAATCGATTCGAATCGTTGTCCCTCGCAGTAATGAGTACCGCTTGTTTAGCTCGTCACATCGTAGTAATAATATGGAAGATGAGGATGAGGGATGAAAGGAATAATCGATCTATCTTATCTTGTCTTGCAAACTTGATTGCAATAGTGATAGAATGCAAACATCAAGACGAATGAACTTAATGTTGAGCTAAATTATTGAAAGTAAGGACCCACTCTTTAATGCTGTTTTCGCAAAGGAGTAAACCCCACAGCTAAAAAGCCTTTGCATACTAGGCGTCGGCCTTAGCGTGCCATGTTGACGGAGTCTGTCTTGCTGAGTATTAGAATACTCGGGGTTTGTTCGTTACCTTTCAGGGAACGAGTCGTGCTACCACGACTTGTATAGCAGCTTCCCAAAAGAGGAGCAATGTCCGGAGGGAGGTTCGCTTCAATGGGAACGTATCCCCACGCCATGAAGAGGGAGGACCGTGATGTACGATGGGCTCGGTGCATCATGTTGATCGTTTTAAGTCTTTTGGGTTGTATATAGAACAAGCTTTCGCTGAATACTCGTAGGATGTTAAACTTCAATAATGTTATATTTCCGCTGCACGAATGTTTGTATTTCAAAAACCCGGTTGTGTTATACCATGATGTATGAGATGATGTTTCTGTTGTAACTCGCTTCGTCGAGTGTCCCTCTGTACCGATTCCTGGGTGTCCCGAAGGGGATGTCACACTTGTGTTTCAAAATTCTCCGATAGATGGCCCCCGGAAAGCTCATGTTGGACCGCGAGAACCTAGCACGGCGTGTGCACGAGTTGGAGCAGGAGCGTGCTGCCCTGCAGGCCGCCCTCACCACCCGCGACGCCGAGCTCACTACTCGCACCGCCGAGCTTGCTGCCCGCACCGCCGAGCTCGCCGAGCGCACTACCGAGGTGGACACCCTCCGTACGCAGCTCGAGTACGGTGAGGCGGAGCGTTGGAGTTTCTTCGAGCAGCTCCACGACGCCAACCTTGCCCTTGAGGGCAATGGAGCCGCCGCTCTGCAGGCCACGCTCAATGAGCGTGAGGCCCAGCTTACCGCCGCAAATGAGGAGAACTACATCCTCTCCGGTCAGGTGGACGCCCTTCTCGAGGAGAAGGATGAGTTGGAGGTTACTCTTCCGGAGACTCGGGCGCTACGGATGCTTTAGAGGGAGACCTCCGGAACGTCCAGGCGACCATCGCGTATAACAACGCCACCATAGAGCACTTCCGGGCCGCCAACGACGCCCTGCAAGCCATCCTTAATGGCGGACCTCCCGAGCCACTTGAGATCATCCCACCCGAGGAGGACGTGGAGATGAGTGATGGCGAGGATGCTTCGACGTCGAGGACGGAGCACCACCCTCTCCCATGAGGGGTGACGACGACTACTACGGCGATGACGACGAGTAGTTGTCACGACCGGTGGTCGTAGCTCTATGTGTTGTAGGATTTGTAATCTCGTGAGGCATGTAACCGTGTTTGGAAAACAATCCGTGTGTTGTTAATTAAGCTCTTTGAGATTCGTGTTTGTTTATGGGTCACATGTGATGTAACCGAAGACCGTGTTGTATCGGATTTGTGGTTTCCCGTGTATCAAAAATTTCTATCATGTTGCTAGCTATGTTGGAATCTATGGAATATGTGTGTTGCCCATGCATTATGCTTATTTCATCAATATTTTCTTCGTACATGCAATCTGAAATTTTTGGTCCCTTATGTCCAATGTTATGTTTTCTTGCTATTATAGCTCGTGACCTAATGAGCTAACGTGAGAAAATTTTTCATATGTGACAGATGGTGAATACCCGTCGTGGTGAAGCTTCCGGCAGTGGTCATGGTGAGAGGAATGAGCCGCTACCCAACCCTCCACCTCTCACGCCGTTGGAACAACTCGTGTCCAACCAAAACGAGATGTTCCGCTTGTTCTTTGCAAGTCCAACCAATCAAGGATAAGGCCAAGGACCGCCACCCCAAGGGCCCAGGAATTCCACCCATGCCGACTTTTGGGCGACGCAACCGCCCAAGTTTGGTGAAGCTACTACCGATCCTTTGGAAGCGAGACAACTTCCTCCGCATCATTGAGTTGAAGTTTGCTCTCCTCAATTGCACATCGGAGCAAAAGGTTCTCTTTGCGGCTCAACAACTCCGTGGCTCCGCTAGTGCATGGTGGGAAAGTTTCATCGCTGCCCTTCCCGCCGGTACTCAAGTGAATTGGCCGGACTTTTGCACCACGTTTCGCGCGCATCATATTCCCGCCGGTCTCATGAAGCGCAAGTTGCAAGAATTCCTCGGTTTGAAACAAGGTACCGGAACCGTGCAAGAGTATGCACGGAAGTTCAACTACTTGGCTCAGTATGCATCCTATCATGCCGACACGGATGACAAGAAAAGGGATTGCTTCCGTTCGGGGCTAAGCCCAAAGTTGCAAGATGGCTTGGCTCAGGTCACCACCGGCACGTTCAATGACTTAATGAGTGCCGCAATTGTGCAAGAAGATGCTATCCGTGCTCATCAAGAGGACAAGAAGAGGAAGCGTGCCGTAGGAAATCCATCCGGCTCCGCTCTACCTAAGTACAAGTTGGCTATCACTTCCCCGTCCGGACAGAAGTTTCGGGACGCATTGTCGCCGACGGGGGATCACGCCAATTTGTGCCCAGCAGCACCATCACTCTCACGGTGGAAATCAGAAGCACAACAACTCCTCTCGCCCTCCGCAGCAGCAGTACCAAGGTGCTAGGCCCGGTCCTCAAGGTCCGTGCTTTAATTGTGGACGTCCGGGTCACTTCGTAAAGGATTGTCGTGTTCCGACACGTAACCCGGGCAACAACAACAACAACAATGGTTCTGGAAGTAGAAACAACAATCAAAACCGCAATGGGAATAATGGGAATGAGAACCGCAACCAATCCTCCACTCCAAATGCTAAGAATGGCCGAGTCAACTATACCACGGCCGAAGAGATTCAAGCGAGAGAACCGGTACTTTCGGGTATGTTTTCGGGCAACAACCACTCCACTTTGGTTCTTTTTGATTCCGCTGCAACTCATGATTTCATTAGTCAAGCATGTGCAAAAACCCTATAACTCACTCCTACCGTTTTGGATATTCCCTATGTCATCACATCACCCGGTGGAAAAATAAAAACAAACCTAGAGTTGACGCAAGTACCACTAAACCTAGAGAGAAAAGTAGACCCCTCCTCTCTCGTAATTTTAAGTGGGCAAGGAATAGACATAATCCTAGGTATGAGATGGATGAAACTCCATAGAGCCGTTTTGCACATCGATTCCCGAGAAGTTCACCTAAACTCACCACTCCAAGGTTCATCTATTCTCCGATTACCCCATCCAAAATTCTCCACCTCTAAAATCTACCATCTTGAGAGAAAAAGGATTGAGGATATTCCCGTGGTATGTGAGTTTCCCGATGTGTTTCCGGATGACTTACCGGGCATGCCACCAGATCGGGATGTTGAGTTTAAAATTGAGCTCCAACCCCGTACGGCACCAATTTCCCGCAGGCCGTACAAGATGGCTCCTAATGAGCTAGCAATCCTAAAAGAGCAACTAAGTGAGCTTATGGATAAAGGATATATTCGCCCTAGTTCATCTCCGTGGGTATGTCCCGCTCTCTTTGTGAAGAAGAAAGACAAGACGCTACGCCTATGTGTGGATTATCGCCCTCTCAATGCGGTAACTATCAAGAATAAATACCCGCTCCCTCGGATTGATATTCTCTTTGATCAAGTAGTTGGTGCTAAGGTCTTCTCTAAGATTGATCTCCGATCCGGTTACCATCAAATCAAGATCCGAGCCGAAGATATTCCAAAAACCGCATTCTCTACGCGGCATGGTCTCTTTGAGTATCTCGTCATGTCTTTTGGGCTTACAAATGCTCCGGCTCATTTCATGTACTTGATGAATTCGGTCTTCATGCCCGAGTTGGATAAGTTTGTCGTGGTCTTCATTGACGACATTCTTATTTATTCGAAGTCCGAAGAAGAGCATGCCGAACACCTTCACATTGTTCTCCAACGGCTTCGTGATCATCAATTATATGCCAAATTTAGCAAATGTGAATTTTGGTTGAAGCAAGTTCCTTTCTTGGGTCATATCATATCCGCGGAAGGTGTTGCCGTTGACCCGAGTAAAGTTGAAGAAGTGCTTGCTTGGAAGTCCCCAAGATCGGTGAGACAAATTCGAAGCTTTCTCGGTCTTGCCGGTTATTATCGAAAATTCATTCCCAATTTTTCAAGCATAGCCAAGCCTATGCCAAAATTGTTGGAGAAAGATGCTAAGTTTAAATGGATCCGTGAATGTGAGAAAGCCTTCCAAACTCTCAAGAAGCATTTGACATCCGCTCCGTGTTAGCACAAGCCGACATCACCAAGCCGTTTGACGTGTATTGTGATGCGTCCGGCACCGGTCTAGGGTGTGTACTAATGCAAGAAGGTCGTGTCATTGCTTATGCTTCTCGTCAACTTCGCAAGCGTGAACAACACTACCCTACCCATGATTTGGAACTAGCCTCGGTTGTCCTTGCTTTGAAAACTTGGAGGCATTATCTACTTGGAAATCTTGTCAATCTCTACACCGATCATAAGAGTCTCAAATATATCTTCACCCAACAAGAGTTAAATATGAGGCAACGTCGATGGTTGGAATTAGTCAAGGATTATGAGTTGGAAATTCATTATCATCCGGGTAAAGCTAATGTGGTTGCCGACGCTTTGAGTCGTAAGGATCAATGCAATCATATTACCGGTTGTTCTATGGAAAATTCGAAAATGTCAGGTTCTAGTGAACCAAGCTTTCGAGTTATCCCCTATGGCTCATTGTACAATCTAGCTCTTATTCCTACCCTTCGTGAGGAAATTATTGAGGCATAAAAGAAGGATGAAGGAATGGAATTTATTCTGCAAAAGATAGAAAAAGATGAGGCTACATGTTTCCGACAAGATGCCGATGGGGTATTATGGTTCAACCAACGTCTCGTTGTTCCGAAGGATATGGAATTATGGAAAAAGATCGTGGATGAGGCACACTTGTCCAAATATTCCATACACCCCGGTAGCAATAAAATGTATCGCGGCCTAAGAGAAAAGTTTTGATGGACACACATGAAGCGTGAAATTGCACGGTATGTGGCCGAGTGTGATACTTGTCAATGAGTGAAAGCCGATCACTTGAGAAAAGCCGGATTATTGAACTCATTGAAAATTCCCGTTTGGAAGTGGGAGGACATTGCTATGTATTTTATCGTTGGATTGCCTCTCACATCGAAGAAGCATGATTCAATTTGGGTTATTGTGGATAGATTAACCAAGTCCGCACATTTCATTCCCGTCCATACCACCTACAATACCAAGAAGTATGCCGAGCTATACATCTCAAGAGTGTTATGTTTGCATGGAGTGCCCAAAACTATTGCTTCCGATCGAGGTCCGCAATTTGTATCTCGCTTTTGGGAGCAATTGCATTCTTGTCTTGGTACCACTCTCATTAGAAGTTCCGCTTATCACCCTCAAACGGATGGACAAACCGAAAGATTAAATCCATACTTGGAGGATATCTTGAGAGCATATGCTATGGAAAATCGAGGAAATTGGGATGATTGCCTTCCATTCGCCGAATTCTCGTACAACAATAGCTATCAAGAGAGTTCGGGAATGTCGCCATTTGAAGCATTGTATGGTCATTCTTGTCGTACACCCTTAAATTGGTCGGAAGCGGGTGAAAGAACAAACTTTGGTCCCGATCTTGTCACTCAAGCCGAAGAAAAGGTCCGGCAAATACAAGCCAACATGAAAGCCGCACAACCTCGTCCAGTGAGTTACGCTAATAAGAGGAGACGCCCGTTGGAATTCAAGAAAGGAGATCATGTCTACCTTCGTGTCTCTCCGAATAAAGGCGTATCTCGGTTTGGAATTAAAGGAAAGTTAGCACCCCGCTATATCGGACCCTATCCGATTGTGGAAAAGCATAGCGCGGTTGCTTACCGATTACAACTACCGAAAAGTCTTGCTCGTGTGCACAATGTGTTCCATGTCTCTCAACTCAAGAAATGTTTGAAACCTCCGATAGATGTGGTCATTTTCAACACCGATCAACTAAAAGAAGATCTCTCATACCCCGAATATCCCGTCCGGATTATTGATCAAAGCGACCGAGTAACTCGCAATCGCACCATCACCTTTTATAAAGTGCAATGGAGTAATCACACCGAAGAAGAAGCAACTTGGCAACAAGAGGATTTTCTAGAGAAGAATTTTCCCGAGTTCCTCGCGTAGATCGGTAATTTTCGCACTCCCTCTCCTTAATTCATAGCGATTCTCGGGATGAGAATTCCTTCAAGGGGGAGGGCTGTGACATCCCATGTCACGATTAGTGTTAAACATGCAATTAAAACTCTAATGGCATCACTAATGGAGCACTAATGCTAATCACCCAAAAAGGAAATCAGGAAAAAGAAAATAAGAAAAATAGAAGAGAAAAAGGAAAAACCTAGATTAAACCCTAATCCTAACCTAGCCCTAAGAGAAATGCAAAAATTATAAAAACACCACCCACATATTTTTGCACCACTGCGTTGCTCATGTAAAAAGGTGAATTTACAGCATTTTTACAAAATTTTTGAACAAAGTTTTGAATGCCCAAAAAATTCAAATTCAAATCTGAAATGCCTCTGTTTATGAATTTTGTATGAATTTTTGGAAGCAAATTTAGAACTTCAAACTATAAGATGAAAATTAAAGCACATCATTCTGCAGTTCTACATATTTTTGTATTTATTTTTGGAGCAACAGGACTATGAAATTCATCCAAACTTTCAAACCACAGATTCAAATTTCAAAAATTCGAATTGAGCTCATTGCCCAGCTTGGCAACGGCGGCATCGCCCGCCGGTCCGGCCAGCCTGGCCGCCGCCCGCGCGCGTGTCTGCCCTGTCCCGTCACCACGCAAGCCAGGCCCACCTCCCAACCGTCCTCGTACCCGCCGGCCAACAGGAACGGCCGGGAGTAATGGCGCCCCCTTAGAAAAACGACACGGAGGCCAAGCTCCCATCCTCTCCTTCGCCACAATCATTGCCCAGCTCCCTCCGCTCCTCCCCGCACCGCCAATTCTCCCCCTCGGCCTCTCGCAGCTCGCGCGCAAGAGGAAAACGCTGCCGCCGTCCGCCGTGACCGCCAAGGCCGCCTCTGCGTCGCACGCCGCCTAGGCAAGCTGCGCCCCGTCTCTCTTCGCCAAATCGTGCACGAGGTTCCCCTGCAGCTACCCACCGACGCGCCCCCTCCCCGTGCAGCAAGTCGCCGGAATTGGAGCAACCGCCGCCGCCATCGTTCGGCCCCGCCACCCCTCCATCGAGTCGCCTCCACGGACCACCTCCACGCCGCCCGAGCCCACGCCGCCACTCCCCATTGCGAGGTGATGCTCCCGGACAAGCTCCCTCTCTCCCTCTCCCTTTGTGCTGCACGCGCGCCGCCGCCTCACCCCCGCAAGCGCCACCGCTCGCGCGGGCTGTCTCCGGTCGTCGCGGACCCCCGTGGACCCCACCAACGTGCTCCCGCGTCGCGCGCACCATTCCCCCCAAAGCTCGGAGCTTGAGCTGTAGCATAGCGTCGCCACGCCAGAGCTCGCCGGCGCCGGCCGCCGTCCGCCGGAGCCCGCGCGCCGCCCTTTTAAATTTGCCCTAGTGGCAATCTCGTAAATAGACCCGGACTTCATTCAAAATTGAAAAATTCATATCTTCCGTTTGAAATGTCCAACAATTACAAACTAAAATGTTTTGGAAACTACAAAACCTACACTTTCATAAAAGTAACAGAGCTGGCCAGATCTGGATGTTTTCATATTTTTACAAAAAGGTTAAAAGTCAATCCATGAAAACTAATCTAGGTCATAACTTTAAAAATATAAGTCCAAAGTTAAAGCCACTTGGCCAGGGCCTTCACCTAAGCATACTTGAATTTCTGGAACTGGAAGATCTACATTTCATTGCATATTTTTCAAGTTATTGCATTTCTTGCATTCTCTGTATTTAATTTTTTTACTTAAATCCGTATAAATTATTTTTCCATGCAACTTGGTAATTAATTCCCTACTGGTACCGTTCATGTGTAGAAAATCCCATGTTAATGTTTGAGCATGTTAAATAATTATTTTTGCGATCCCTAGATCTAATTCCATAAAAGGTTAAATTTCAGCATGTGCATAAATAGGTTTATGCTTCTAAAGGCTATGTTTTTGCATGTTTATGTAATCTTCACTTTCCACAATGTCACATAGCACCTTATGGCAGGATTAGTAAGAAGGTTCCATGTATTTCCCGCATGTGTTAATTTTGTTATTAAGTTCTCGAGTTAGATGCATTTAAATTGCATTTAAACTCTACTAAATTCTTCTCTTAGATTCTGAACTACGTGTTAACCACGGCATTCCTGTCATGTATTAAAACCTTTGCCCATGTATTATTAGGTTATACTTGTTCATGTCATTAATTTCCTTAAAAGGAACAAGTTATATGTTCATGCTTACTAGGGTTTCACTAAACAAAGCTTTTGATTAACATACTCATACGTGCTCATGCAAACAGCATACATGCATAACCATGTTCATCACCCTTGTGTTCTTGTATTTACGCATTGCATTTCATCTTCTAGGTGACGACTCCGATTTGACCCCGCCGGAAGAGACGATTGCAACACTCAACGCTTGTGAGGCTAGTGCTAACTTCGATCACTCTCAAGGCAACCCCGGCGCATTCCTATTATTTTGAAATATCTTTCTTTTATCGCTATCTTAAGGATGATGAATGTGCATTTAAGTTCTAGGAATTGCTTTGGAAATCCACGTGCATAAATCCCTATATGTCCTATGTAGAGTATGTGTCATATCCCCGATAGAAATGCTATGCTAGGCTTATGGAGTCAACGATAGAATGGGGATCTCACTTATGGCACATGATTAAATTCGAACATGGTGAATTGGTTAAAATTTGAGAACACCCCATTGTGGCTCCGCGAACAAGTTTGAGTTGTGTACCACATGCATACCTTTCTTATGAGGATTGGTAAACCTATGTAGCTTGTAAATTGTAAAGTGAGCCGGATATCTCACCGACCCGGAGGTGATGTGTATGGCACGGTGGTTGCACGGGTTGAGGACCGTTGGAGAGTACACGGGTTAAGCCTTGGGCGCGTTGTTGAACGGTCGCAACGGGGACGTGTACTCGGGGTCGGTGGCCCCGTGTTTTGCTTTATGATGAACTCGCGAACGGTGGCCATACGTGTTCTTAAATGATGCGTATGTCGTGCATTTGGGTCTTTCCTGCAGGATTAATATTTCGATAATCATCGCCGTTTCCTCTCGGTTAATGAGTACTACTTGATTCGAGCAGTTCGCAATGTGTAGTAATGGAAAGAGATGGAATAGCTTGCTGTTTTATATTGATATACATTTGTATTGCAAATTCTTGTATTGCTAGTATGCTCACTAAAGTTTCTTTTATGCAACAACCCTATTAATTTGGCTAAGTGCTAAAAGTGCCAACCTAATTAGCATAGGTGCTATTTATGCAAAATGCCAACTTAAACCGGTCAAGCCCCATGCATCTAGGTGTCGGTCTTAGAAGGCCAATTTGACGGGTAAGACTTGCGGAGTATGCTAGATACTCGAGGCTTTGCCACTACATGTTTATCTACAGGTTTCCCGCAAGCCGGGTTTTGCGATTGTTGTGGTAAGGTTGTGTGGGATGGAGAAGAGCCCAAAGAGTGGACCATTGAATGGGTTCGTAGCTCTCCGACCCATGATGAGTGAGGCATGGCCTAGGCCAGCATGGTTCCTTTAAGTTATCTATGTATCGTCGTGTTGTATTTCGCTTCCGCACTTTATTCGAACAAAGATCATGGTCATGTAAGACTTAAATTCAAACCTAATGTATCTTTTATTCGGAACTCTATGTTGTTATCGGGACTTAATTATGTAACTTGCAAATCGTGGATGTTTGTTAATGTGATGCTATGTATGGTTGCTTCGTCAATCATCTCCCAAGGCAATCCGTACCACACTTAACTATCTTTCGGGATAGGGGTGTGACAGTCCTCTATGGTTATCAACCGGCGTTGCACGGTTGACCTCGCCAAAAAGGCTAATCCCTGCCTACGAATCAAGAACACAAGCAAGAACAAGAAAGAACGCAACCAAATTTGCAGATGTATGATTAATCTCACGAGTTGGGGTCTCACAGACCGATGAACGGCGAAACTGTCTAAGCAAAATAATCTAAGCAAAACCCAACCCTATCATGGGTGGTGGCTGCTGTTAATAAAGACATGGGGACGTGCAAGAAACCCCTGGACACTCTCCTAATGGGCTCACACGAGATACACGACCCAAAGGCCAAAAATGGTGACGCAGCACCAAAACAGATTCTGGCCGTTCCAATGTTTCGATGATTCCCGGCGACTCCAGATGAATTTTGACGTGAGACCGGCTCCACTGGAAAGGTTATGAAATTATATTTCCATCCATATGTAGAACGTCCAAATCCGACTTCGTATGCAATCTGGGCGTCTATTTTAATTCAGCCTGTTCCTGGACTCCGAAACAGACTCGAAGTCGTCTTGATTTGGGCCTCCACAATGTCTTGTGCCTCTTGCTGGACCTCCACGCATCCAAGCCCTCTTCCATTCATATTATGGTCCTCTCCTTGATTCCTAATCATAATAAAATCATTAGATAGCAAACTATTCTCAAAATTATGAAAGGAAAGACTTAGGAACGAGCTCACCTCTAAAGTCAATTGTCGGGCGCGAGCTCTAGTTATTGGTCCTTGAATGTTCAGCGGAGGAGTGTCATTTATATCCAAAAGAGTGATGTCCTCATCAGCTCTCTCGTAGCCAACATGTTCAAATGAGATTTCCTACTCGAGTGCATCGGCGACCACATTAGCCTTGCCTGGATGATAGTTGATTTCCAAATCATAATCCTTGATGAGTTCCAACCATCGACTTTGCCTCGGATTCAAATCCGGCTGGGTGAAGAAGTATTTCAATCTCTTGTGATCCGAGTAGATCTCACACCTCTTCCCAATGAGATAGTGTCTTCAAATCTTGAGAGCGTGGACCACCGCTAACGGTTCCAAGTCATGTGTGGGGTACTTCTCTTCATGCTTCCTCAACCGCCTAGATGCATATGCTACTACACGACCTTCTTGCATGAGCACATATCCTATGCCTTGTCCACATGCATCACAATAAACAGAAAAAGCTTCTCCATATCGGGCATGGTCGAACGGGTGATGCGGTAAGCCTCTTCTTCAACTCCGGAAACTAGCTTCTCGCTGACGTGTCCACTCAAAAGTCTTTCCTTTCTCCAACAATTCTGTCATAGGCTTTGCTATCTTGGAAAACCCTTCAATGAACCGTCTATAGTATCCTGCCAAACCAAGGAAACTTCGATCTCTAAGACATTCTGCGGTGACTTCCAACTCAACACATCATCAACCTTACTAGGATCCACAGATATTCCTCCTTCCGAGATGACGTGACTAAGGAAAGCAACTTCTTTCAACCAGAACTCACACTTACTGAGCTTAGCATACAACTGATTGTCCCTAAGCTTCCGGAGAACAAGACAAATATGTTCCTCATGTTCTTCCTCATTCTTCAAGAATACCAAGATATCATCAATAAAAACAACCACAAACTTATCCAGATATTCCATAAAGACCTTGTTCATCGGATACATGACGTAGGCTGGAGCATTGGTCAAACCAAAGGACATAACGGTATACTAAAACAATCCATACCGAGTGATGAAAGCCATCTTGGGAATGTCAAAGGCTCGAACCTTCAATTGGTGATATCCAGCACGAAGATCAATCTTAGAGAATACGCATGCTCCCTTCAGCTGATCGAACAAGTCATCAATTCGTGGTAGAGGGTATCTATTCTTGATTGTAACCTCATTGAGTGCACGATAATCCACACACATTCTCTCGATCACCTCCCTTCTTATCAACAGAAATAATCGGGGCTCCCCATGGTGATGCACTAGGACGGATATAACCCTTATCTAGGAGTTCTTGTAATGTGGTTTTAAGTTCAGCTAATTGTTCACTATCCATCCTATAAGGTCGCTTAGAAATAGGAGCTGTACCGGGGACTAATTCAACAACAAATTCAATGTCACGGTCAGGTGGCATACACGGCAACTCCTCCGGGAAGACATCGAGAAACTCGCTGTTGACGGTCCTTATGGTCCAATTTTACCGTCAACATGTTGCATCTTTTTGAATCAAACACCATCACCAAGAATAGACATAGGGATTATTTCTAACAAATTCCACTAGTCTTGGTGAAATTATGAATGCAGGTACAATTCATATGAAAACAGGGGAAAACATGCACGAAACATGGACTTTGCAATCGACGGATTTTCCCGGACTAAAGAATATCGTCCAAAAGCCCAAAACCACGAAACAGAGCCTTAACATCAAACCAAGCAAGTGGATTGGGCCAGTACACAGCCAGGGGGAGGTACCGGAGAAGAATCAAGCCCGGGGAGTCCAGGCCGGTTCGTCGAACCACCCTAGTGGGTTCGGCCGAACCGACAGTGGGCCCCCTGGCCCATCTTTCTCTCGGCGGTTTGTCACCGACGTCCGGAGGTCGGTTCCACCTGCAATTAATGCCACCGACGTCCGGAACCGCCTCCAAGTTGCCGACCTTCCAAGGCTATAAATAAAGGGGTACACCCCCTCTCTCAACACACCACCAACATCAAGATACAAGACAAAACTCTCATCCTTAGGCCAAGGGCCTCTTGTATCTTAGTAGAATAGGAGAGAGGGCAAGGAAGAGGAAGGAGTGTTCCTCCCTTTTGTAAAGTGGAGTAGTATTTCCTTTTCTTTTACCTTGGCGTGTAAACACTCTTTTTGGTGATTTATACGTGGTGATCTACTTATCTATCGTGACATATCTTTGTGTTAGACGTAATTCTTGTTATACTTGTTTACGGGATCATCGCTTCGCAAGAAGTACTCTAGCTTTCGAACTCGGTTCTAGGCCGAGGCTAGAGTAGTGGTCAATAGCATAGACGTGGTGTCTAGGGCTGGAGATCGCCTTTGTTTGTTGTGTGCCCCACGGTTTGTAGAGGTAGGTGGCAGGAAGTGACAGCCCTGTCATCCAAAGGAACCCTCCACGTTCGGGTACATAGTAGAGCTTTCGTAGACCGGAGTGGCTTGGCGGACCAAGCCTAAGACGGTGCCCGAAGTAAACAAGTCTAGCTTGCGTTCGTCTACCTTTAAAGGATAAATAGATAAGAGTCACCCTCTCGACCCTATTTTGCTACGTTGTCTTGGTTGTCCTTGGGTAAACTAACCTTGTTGCAGAAATACTCGTTCCCTGCGGATATAAATACGATACCTTGGAATACTCCCGGGTGAAGTGCTACAACGGTATTCCGTGCGCTTGCGGATTCATTCGTGACGTAAGAAATACCAACAAGCATTTCTGGCGCCGTTGCTCGGGGAACGGTTGTTATCTTTGTAACGAATCAGGTTTGCCCTCGTAATCTATCTTACTTACCGTTCTGTTTTTATTTTTTTCCTTACATTCAAAATTTCACAAAAACATATCATGGAGTCACACCCAACCATCCAATCTTTCTACTCCACGGGGTGAACTCTTAGAGCCACCATCATCATCACAACCTATTTCTTCACCTGGCTATGAGTTCTCCCCGATTACATTTCGATGATTAGAGGTTTATCCTTTTCGGGTTTTAAACATGAAAATCCTTATGAACACTTGCGAGAGTTTGAACATTTGTGTTCATGCCGATTGATCCATGGCATGACACAAGAAACATTGAAGTGGAAGTTGTTTCCTTCTCTCTCAATGAGAAGGCGAAGCAATGGTACACTTACACCGCTAAGAGAGTGAACGGTGATTGGAAAAAATTGCGAGACAAATTTTGTCTAGCATTCTTCCCCGTATCTCGTATCACTTCTCTACGAGCGGAAATAATAGGCTTTCGACAAGAAGAAAAGGAAACCTTAAGTGCGTCATGGATTCGGTTCTGTTCTCTAACGGACTCCGGACCAGAATTATTGCTCCCCGAACCCGTTTTATTACAACACTTTTATTCGGGATTGAGCAACGATACCGCACTTTATCTTGACACGGCCGCGGGTGGATCTTTTTCTCATAAGACCATAGCGGAAGCACACGAACTTTTGGATCGAATTGTGGAAAACACACCTTTTCCGCTGACTTACTCGTAGAGTCGGAGTCGAAGATGAGGAACTCGTTGTGCAAGAGACACAACACTTGGTGCCCATGATGGAGCACCTAGCACTCGAGTCCTCATCTAACACAAGAACAATGATAGAGGAAGATGAACCTCTTGATTTCCCATTTGAGTTCAAGGAAGAAATTTTTGAAGATTTTGGAAACACCTTGAACTACTCCTATCAAAAGAAACCAGCACTCCCTGCACCAACCCCCGAACCTATTGAAAAATCTCTTCTCTTAAAAACTGTTCGGAAGTTGACAGCAATTATGAGCGATGAATGGTTGATGGAAAACGAACTTTCTTCGGAAGTTCTTCGACTTGATCATCCTAGATCAACCATTCGTGGCTCAATTCGGGGAGTAATGGTAGATGTTCTCTATAATCCTCTAGTAGGTGCCAACATCATGTCCGAATCTTTTGCTTCAACTTTATTTGGAAACGAGACATGGGCACCTTCCGACAAACTCCTTAAAGCCCCACCGGGGCAATTTTTTGAGAGTTTGGGGATCATTAGAGATGTTTGCATTAAGCGTAATGAAGCAGAGGTTTCCTTGGACTTTCACGTTTTCGGAATCCCGGATTTCGACATTTTGGTCGGTCATCCCATAGAAAAGCTTTTCTTAGGGATATCACCTTCAGGAACCTTAGACTTCACCCTCGGCAAGAAAACTTTTTCTCTTCCTATCATTCATGCACAAAACTCTTTTGCCGAGGAGCCGCTTGTGGAAGAAGAATGCATGGAGGAGGTTATGGCAATTTTTCCTCATGAAAACCCCGAATCATCCTTGGATGAAGATGCTCTTGATTTCATTTTAGAAGAGGATGATTCGGCGGAAACTTTTGAGCTGCCCGAAACTTTTACACCTACGCCACCTCCCGTAGAGCTCAAAACTCTTCCACCAGGCTTGCGCTACGTTTTTCTTCACGGAAATCCCGATACCCCTGTCATCATAAGTGACAAGCTTTCGGAGGAGGAAACTGCAAAACTCTTAGCCGTGCTAGAAAAACATCACTCCGTTTTTGGGTACTCGCTTGGAGACCTCAAGGGAATCAGCCCTGCTCTTTGCACCCATCGCATTCCCATAGACCCCGATAGTACACCATCTAGGGAACCTCAAAGGAGGTTGAACAATGCGATGCGGGAGGTCGTTAAAAAGGAGGTCTTAAAACTTTTACATGCTGGCACTATCTATCCCTGTTCCACACAGCGAGTGGGTGAGTCCAGTGCAGGTTGTACCCAAGAAAGGAGGAATGACGGTCGTCCATAATGACAAAAATGAGTTGATCCCTCAACGCACCGTCACGGGATGGAGGATGTGCATAGATTACCGAAAACTTAACAAGGCTACAAAGAAGGATCATTTTCCGCTGCCCTTCATCGATGAGATGTTGGAACGGCTGGCAAATAATTCTTTCTTTTGTTTCCTTGATGGGTATTCAGGATATCATCAAATCCCCATCCATCCCGACGATCAAAGTAAAACCACTTTCACATGCCCCTATGGGACTTACGCCTATCGACGAATGTCTTTTGGGCTTTGCAATGCACTCGCTTCTTTCAACGTTGCATGATGTCTATCTTTTCCGACATGATCGAAGAGATTATGGAAGTATTCATGGATGATTTCTCTGTTTATGGAAAAACCTTCGATCATTGTTTAGAAAATTTAGACAAAGTCTTGCAACGTTGTCAAGGAAATGATTTAGTGCTCAATTGGGAGAAATGCCATTTCATGGTAAGAGAAGGCATAGTTCTGGGGCATTTGATTTCCGAAAGGGGGATAGAGGTGGACAAAGCTAAATTAGAAGTTATAGAAAAGCTTCCACCTCCCGTGAATGTTAGGGGCATTCGCAGCTTTTCGGGACATGCGGGGTTCTATCGTCGTTTTATCAAAGATTTCTCTCAAATTGCTAGACCCCTTACAAATCTGCTTGCGAAGGATGCACCCTTTGAGTTTACTCGATGAATGCATGACTGCTTTCACTACCCTTAAGAATGCACTCATCTCGACGCCAATTATCCAACCCCCGATTGGACGCTGCCTTTTGAGATAATGTGTGATGCTAGTGATTTTGCTGTGGGGGCTGTTCTTGGCCAAACTAGAGATAAAAAGCATCATGCAATCTCCTATGCAAGCAAAACCTTGACCGGAGCTCGGCTAAATTACACTACCACCGAAAAAGAGCTCCTTGCTGTTGTTTTTGCTTTTGATAAGTTTAGATCCTACTTGACTCGGAGCAAAAGTCATTGTTTACACCGATCATGCTGCTTTAAAGTTTTTGCTCAATAAGAAGGATGCTAAACCTCGTTTGATACGATGGGTTCTTCTACTCCAAGAATTTGATGTAGAAATCCGTGATAAGAAAGGAGTAGAAAATTCCGTGGCAGATCATTTGTCGCGTATACAATTCACTAACCTGCAGGAATTACCCATCAATGATTTCCTACGCGATGACATGCTGCTCCTAGTGAGGGACTCACATCCATGGTACGCCGACATTGTGAACTTCATGGCAACGGGGTACGTACCACCTGGAAAGAGCAAGAAACGACTCATCTATGAGAGTCGCCGTCACTTATGGGAAGAGCCCTTCCTTTACCGTGTCTGCGCCGATGGATTGCTAAGGCGATGTGTGCCCATACCCGAGAGCACACGAATCATTGAGAAGTGCCATGCATCGCCATACGGGGACACTACGGCGTGTTTCGTACACAGTGCCAAGATATGGCAAAGTGGCTTCTTTTGGCCAGCCATGTACGAAGACACAAAGGAATTTGTCGAGCGATGCCCGAATGTCAAAAAGTTGGAGGCATCACGGCAAGAGATGCAATGCCCCTCAACTACAATTTACAAGTCGAGCTCTTCGACGTATGGGGCATTGACTTCATGGGACCGTTCACCAAGTCACATGACTGCGAATACATCTTGGTGGCGGTAGACTACGTGTCTAAGTGGGTGGAAGCAATGCCTTGCAGGGCCGCAAATGCCAAGCATGCTCGCCGGATGTTCCACGAAATTATCTTCCCAAGGTTTGGAACACCGAAGCTAGTGATAAGCGACGGAGGGTCTCACTTCATTGATAAGACCTTCCGAAGCTTCCTAAGAGAACTTGGATCAAGGCATAATATCGCTACTCCATACCACCCTCAAACCAATGGGCAGGCCGAGACTTCAAACAAGCAAATCAAGCGGATCCCGCAAAAGACCGTAACAGAAATGGGGAAGGGGTGGAAGGACAAGCTACCCGATGCACTATGGGCATACCGTACAGCATACAAGACACCCATAGGCATGTCCCCATACCAGCTCGTGTACGGAAAAACATGTCATTTACCCGTCGAGATGGAACACCGAGCGTATTGGGCCATCCGGAAATGGAACATGGACCTTAATGGTGCTCGGACGCAAAAGAAAAATGGAGATAGCTGAGTTAGAAGAATGGAGAGACAAAGCTTACCACAACTCAGCTATATACAAAGAAAGGACAAAAAGGTGGCACGACAAAAAGATAAAGATAAAGGTATTTAAGGTTGGAGATAAGGTCTTGCTATTCAATTCACGGGTGAAACTCTTCGGGCATGGAAAATTAAGAAGTAAATGGGACGGACCATACACGGTTATTGACACCTCGTCACATGGAGCAATCACACTTCAAGACGACGAAGGTAAAATATTTAAGGTAAATGGTCAGCGCCTTAAAATTTATTTCGAGCCCGATAAAGATAAAGAATTTGATGTCATGCACTTGATTAATTTAAATTTTCTCTCATGATAGCTCTTTCTTATCTATATCCCGTAGTAGATCTTTCCCCGAAATAATTTTAGCAAGCAATCAACCGTAAAAGGAAGGGGACCAGTAGGGGCTCACTACAGTTCGGCCGAACCCCCTTGCTGGTTCGGCCGAACCAGATGCAGACCCCAAACGGTCACTTTTTTCTTTCATCTTTTGTCTCCAACGGTCACAAGATCAAATCTCCTCGCTTAGTGCCTTCCATGCTGCGGGAAAAATCAAATTAATTCTTTCCATGCTTTTATCTATAAATGAAGGTGTTTTCCTTCATTTTTCCCCTGCACCTTTCTTCCACCTTGTCCACTTCGCACAAAAAAGGCTTTTGCCCAGCACCATGGACAGCAGCATCCCAAGCCTCGACGTCTCCGTCACCACCAGCAAGCTTTGCCGCCAAGTCGGCCTCGAAGACATCCTTGATCATGTCTCCATTCCCAGCGAGCAAGCCTTGATGATCCATGATCTACCGCTCGCTATTGAACCTCCACCCACAGCAGCAAGAACACCCTCCAAGAGCTCTCCCGCTGCTGTGGCACCTCGCCAAAAGAAGGGGAAATCTACCCCCAAGAAGAAGAGCGCCGACAACGCTCTCCTTCCCGGAGAGAAGTACGTCGGCACCCTCGCTACCAAGAGCGGGCAGGTGGTGCACCATCAATATGAGGGGCGCAACCTGCCTAGTCCCATCAAGAAGCCCGGCGAGAGGTTCAAGATCAAGGGAATCCGCGGTGGCGGAAAGCAGCTCATCCCGCCGCTCACCTCGGCGGAAAAGAGAGACGCCCGCGAATCCGTGGGCGACACTCCTCCTAAAAGGATAAGGAGGCGTCTCTCTCCCTCTCCCATCAAGAGGGCAGGGGGAATGTATGAAAGCGAGGAGGAGAAAACTCCTAAAAAAAGCCCCTACCAAATCCTCCTCGCTAAACACGTTGATCTCCGCGAAGCCCATGAACGCCTACGTGATAATGTCGCGGAGATCAAAGACGCTATTGAGGACTTGAAGGATGCCCAGGCGAGCCATCGCCGCAGCACCAACTCCAAGATCAAGCGTCTCTTCAAGGACGCGGGAAGGAGGACGAATACGACGTTTAAAATGAACCTTCCCGCGTTCATCATTTCCCGTGAGCACTTTTTTATCATTTTTTTCAATTCCTCAAGATTGTAATGCGCCTGCTCTTTTAAATTTTTAATCATATTAGTGCTCCCCGGTCTTCCCTTACCGGTAGAGCAAGTTTTGTTTCGAAATATCTTTGTCTATTTTGAAGAAAACAGGCAAAAAGGCAAGTGTGGGGGGACATCGCGGAAAGCAAAGACAAACACATGCGTAGCGCGCAGAAACATCACGAGGAAAACAACACAAACACAACCTGCGAAACAGAGCACCAGGGGGCCCAGGCCGCTTCGGCCGAACCCACAAGGGTGGTTCGGCCGAACCTCGGTGGGTCCCACTCAGCCCTCGCTTCCTCGTGGCACTTAAGTTTGTTTCCCACACTTCCTTTTCGCCTACTTTATTTGTCAAGTTCATTCCGAGACGCGAAAAACAATTACCAAAACTTGACCAACTAAAACTTGGGAAGATTTCTTTTGAATACCTTTGAAAATCCCAAGTCTCTCCCTAATGCTCTCATGATGATCTTGCACACTTTTTATTACTCGCTTCATCACCACTTGCCTCGTGAACAAATAATCAAATCCATAGGACCCATGATTTTCTAGATTATTGGCAAGTGTGATATGGCTCGACGAAATGATCTTATGCTTAGCTTACCGAGTCCTTGGGAATTTTATTTCACAAAACAAAAATACCATGGCTTCATGCTCCTCTCTTGATACAAAAATGCCTACCAATGCCATATGATGATCATACCTTGCAAAACTTACATACATATGCTGCTTGTGATTGCAATGAGCTTTACCAAAATCGAGTGACCCTAGAGAGAAACTTGTCATGCTCTCTTGATCAAGATCACGTACACTCCACCAGAGCTAAACTCCTACACCGGGAGCTAGCACCCCACCAAAATAAAGACACTCCTCGTTTGCACCTCTTTTTCCTCTCTCTCTCTCAATCACGCATAAACGAGACATGGCTATGTAAAGCTCACACAGATGAGCAATGAAAAGAAAGCTCACAAAGATGAGCAATGAAAAAGAGAGAAGAAAAGAGATGCTCAAGCATAGAGCAAGAAAAGAAAAGAAAGAAAATAAAAAGATAGCCATGTCTCGAAAATGCAAAAATAAAGAGAGGCCAATTGCAATAGGAGTTGTCACCTTTTCATATCCATACACACACGCACTTCTTGATCAAGGTTACATGACTTGGCTTCTCCATGGATCCTTTCTTTTGGCTTAGCAATATTTGTGATACAAGTATGCCTCTCTCATTCCCTACCGAGCTCCACATACAAGCCTAAGAAGTAGGAAAAAGAGAGGCAACACAATGCCTTGGTGAGGAAAACACTTTTTGAGCGATTCAAGAGGATCGAAGAGGAGCGGGAGTCATGTTGTTTATTTTCAAAACTTTCAAAAAAACCCAAGGTGCTTAGTGAGCAAAAGTATAGTGACTTGAGTCATGAGCTGTTCCACTTATCAATCATCCAAGAATGCATGTTAGCCACCGTCATGTTCACAAGTAAAACGGTGTGGCTTGTAATAACATGTGTGCAGGTCTCTAAGGGGAGAGATCTCTCAACTTACGCTCCCACCTTTACTCGAGGACGAGCAAAGAGCTAAGTGTGGGGGTCTTGTTGACGGTCCTTATGGTCCAATTTTACCGTCAACATGTTGCATCTTTTTGAATCAAACACCATCACCAAGAATAGACATAGGGATTATTTCTAACAAATTCCACTAGTCTTGGTGAAATTATGAATGCAGGTACAATTCATATGAAAACAGGGGAAAACATGCACGAAACATGGACTTTGCAATCGACGGATTTTTCCCGGACTAAAGAATATCGTCCAAAAGCCCAAAACCACGAAACAGAGCCTTAACATCAAACCAAGCAAGTGGATTGGGCCAGTACACAGCCAGGGGAGGTACCGGAGAAGAATCAAGCCCGGGGAGTCCGAGCCGGTTCGGCCGAACCACCCTAGTGGGTTCGGCCGAACCGACAGTGGGCCCCCCGGCCCATCTTTCTCCGGCGGTTTGTCACCGACGTCCGGAGGTCGGTTCCACCTGCAATTAATGCCACCGACGTCCGGAACCGCCTCCAAGTTGCCGACCTTCCAAGGCTATAAATAAAGGGGTACACCCCCTCTCTCAACACACCACCAACATCAAGATACAAGACAAAACTCTCATCCTTAGGCCAAGGGCCTCTTGTATCTTAGTAGAATAGGAGAGAGGGCAAGGAAGAGGAAGGAGTGTTCCTCCCTTTTGTAAAGTGGAGTAGTATTTCCTTTTCTTTTACCTTGGCGTGTAAACACTCTTTTTGGTGATTTATACGTGGTGATCTACTTATCTATCGTGACATATCTTTGTGTTAGACGTAATTCTTGTTATACTTGTTTACGGGATCATCGCTTCGCAAGAAGTACTCTAGCTTTCCGAACTCGGCTCTAGGCCGAGGCTAGAGTAGTGGTCAATAGCATAGACGTGGTGTCTAGGCCGGAGATCGCCTTTGTTTGCTGTGTGCCCCACGGTTTGTAGAGGTAGGTGGCAGGAAGTGACAGCCCTGTCATCCAAAGGAACCCTCCACGTTCGGGTACATAGTAGAGCTTTCGTAGACCGGAGTGGCTTGGCAGACCAAGCCTAAGACGGTGCCCGAAGTAAACAAGTCTAGCTTGCGTTCGTCTACCTTTAAAGGATAAATAGATAAGAGTCACCCTCTCGACCCTATTTTGCTACGTTGTCTTGGTTGTCCTTGGGTAAACTAACCTTGTTGCAGAAATACTCTGTTCCTCGCGGATATAAATACGATACCTTGGAATACTCCCGGGTGAAGTGCTACAACGGTATTCCGTGCGCTTGCGGATTCATTCGTGACGTAAGAAATACCAACACTCGCAGACCACTCGGATATCCTGAACTGAAGTGCCTTCCAAGTTGTTCAACACAATGCGGTTACCTGCCCCTCCGGTAGTGATGAGTGCCTCAGCAACATACTCCAATTCCTCTCCTGATCCAGACTATCAACCTCATTGTCTTCTTAGCACGATCAATCGGACCTTTATGCTCACTCAACCAGTCCATTCCAAGAATGACATCAATCCCCTTTGACTCGAGAACGACTAGGTTTGCAGAGAAATCTACCCCCCCCTTATGATAAGGTTTACCTTAGGACAAACTTGCCTAGCATGCATCTCTCCCCCGGGGAAGTAACTACCATATGGTTCTTAAGCATTGACATGGGTAGATTATGTTTTTGAACAAAAACGGCAGCTATGAATGAATGCGATGCTCCGAGTATCAAATAAGACAAATGCATTTTGATCATAGATAGAAAACATACCAATCACGACATCCGGAGCCTCCCGAGCACCTTCAATCTCCACGTGGTTGACACGTGCACGGACTTGATTCTGCTTGGCTGGAGTGGGTGCAGCATTAGCATTGCGGCTTGGAGTATTATTGGTGACTTGAGCTGGAGTCCGAGCTGGGCCATTCCGAGGACACTTATCAGCAAAATGCCCTATCCGTCCACAACGGAAACAGGGTCCACGGCCTCCGGTGTTCTGTCCATTGTTGGGCCTCTACCGAGTTGGAGGTGCCCGATTGTTGTTGGGACGCTGCATCCGACGTTGAGGAGTGTTGTAGCCTTGCCCGAGTACCTTGGGTCCTCTGCTGGCCACTCTGCTGTCCACCCCGTTGAACTGGATGGTATACGGGTCCTTCGGATGAGGAGCTAAAGCCGGGCTTGGTGTTGTTCCTTTCCTGTTGTGCTCGGCGCTCCGGCTTGCGCTTGCGATCCATCCTACCCCTCCTGTTCTCCAGAATTAGAGCGCAATCCACTAGGGACTGGAAGTTTACAAAGTCCCTAGACTCCAAAGCATAAGCAAGACCCTCATTGAATCCCTCAAGGAAGTGATCTTGCTTCTTCTCATCGATGTCCACTTCACCGAAGCATAGCGCGAGAGCTGGGTGAAGCGGTGTGGATACTCACCGATGGACGTGGAGCTTGCACCAAGTCTTGGAACTCCTTCTTCTTGACTTTCATGACACCACGAGGAACATGGTGAGCCCTCAAACTGGTCATAAACTCCTATCATGTGATGTTATTCGGGTCCCGATGAGCATTCACAAATGCTTCCCACCATTCAGCAGCTGGTCCCTCAAGCGGTGTGAAGCATACAGGACTTTCTCCATGTCGTTGCACCGAACAACCAGCAGCTTCTTCTCAATGGTCTTCCGCCAGTCATGAGCATCAAGAGGATCCTTAGCTTGCGAGAATGGCACGGGCTTGGTCCTCTCGAAATTCTCCCAACTTGTTCCTCGGGTGGTGGCGGAGGTGGTGCTATATTGTTCTAGTTCTGCTGGTTCTGCTGCATGGTCCGAAGGATCTAAGCTTGCATGGCCAAGACTTGCTCCAAAGTGGGTGGTGGTGGTGGTGCATCCCCATCGTTGTCGTTGTTGTTGGTGGTGGTGGTGTTGTTGCGTCTCGCCATCCGTTGAGTCAAACAGGATGAAAATCACTTCATGTTTGTGCGGCGAACAAAGAAATGATCATGGTAAAGATAATCAAGGGCATGGTGGAGGTAGCAATAGAACAACAAGTTAAGTCATAAGGAAAGAAAAGATAGCAAGAAATAAGTAGGATGTGAGCATAATTGAAGGAAATTGGACATATCCAAAGGGCAACATAGATATTCCATAGGATAGAAACAGATAGCTAAGAAAGAGCATAAATAAAGGGTGCAATGATATAGAGGGATAAGAAAGATATAGATAAAAGAACTCGAGAGAATATAACCCAAACTAATCCTTTATTAACTCATTAATGTATGATAAACGGATGGTTGTAAGACAGGCCTTACATCCCATCGACACTCAAGCAAAAATCCAAATGACAAGCATCACACCACACACGGCAGCAATTGAAACATGAGGATGTACTAAAACTAAGACTCACTCTCGACGATAAACTTTAACTAACTCGATTAACTACTCGACCTATCCTCATGGACCTAAATGATGACCATCTTAGAAAACTACTCCTCCGGAGGTGGTGGAGGTGGTGCACTTGCCAAGCGAAGAAGCTCTCCGCAGGGAAGTGAGCTAGGCGGCATAGTGGGTGATGGCAGCGCCTCCTCGAGTCTTCTTCTTCCTCCTCGTCATCCGAGTTCGGCATCTCATGGAGAGACATGATCCTCTCCCCTTGCTCCTCGTTTCGGCAGTGCAGGTCTTCAATCTCATCCAAAGCCTCGTTCCAAAGCTCTAGTGAGTCGCACTTGCTCCCGAAGGCGATCACCGGTGTCTCTAGCAGGGCGGGCATCACTCTAGTGTCCAAACTGCAGCTCTCTCGTAGGGGAAGTGATCATACTGGGAAGTACACGAGTGGGGTCCCTCCGGGCGCGTTGCACAAGAAGAGCCCGACGAGCAGCATCACGGATCCCGGAATCGAAGGTAGCTCTTGGGGAAGTGGCGTGGTGCTCACGAAGGGTACGGCGCATGCCGTCGTTCGTTGCCCGATGGTAGAGGATCACCGATACTCTCCACCGGTAGCCTCTTCCACACAGCGCTGTCCTGGTCCCAACGTAGAAAGGGGCGTCGTGGTAGCTGAGCCCTTGAAGCGGAAGCCACGAGTGTTGGGGTAGTAGCCAGCGTGTACTCCGGTGGAGTGGGCCACCATGGCGGGCTGGTACATCCATGTAGTGCCCTCGGGGATGTGCGGGGGCCGAACCGAAACTCTCTTGCACGGGGTGATCTTAGTACGAACCATCTACAAAGTTTTGAATAGAGGAGGTCGATAAAATGTTTTGGAAACAAAAGGTAGTAGAAGCAGCAAGATGAATATAAATAAGCAAGGTATAAACAATATATTTAATTTTGAGAATAGGTTTTAAATTTTATAAAGCTAAGACACGAAGACTCTAACTAAACTAGCGTCCTACGGTCGACATGGCTCTGATACCACTTCGTCACACCCAGTCTTAAGGCCAAGACCGAATGCATAGGTATATGTGTGCCGGGATCAGTTTATCACACATATAGAGACAATAGTGAAATAACGAGTATAACCAATGTGTGACATCCCCACTTTACAAAGCAAGAGGGATAGTCGCACAGGACCGCATCGGGAGACATTCGACGAAGCGAACGTTCATTGCACATACGTTAACGACATCCACAATTTTCATATACATGTTTAGACACATGAGTGACATATTTTACATCTGAAGTTCAAGTCGTTATTATACATAGAGTTCGAAATTCAGATTTAATATACATGAGTATACAATTAGCGGAAGCGTAAAGATAATCTCGACAATAGTTGCCTAAAATGTAACACATCAAGCCCGTAGATGTGCCCATTCTTCTCGACAATCTCACGTGCACAGAAATGTTAACAACAAAGCCCTGAGTATCTAATATACTCCGCAAGTCTTACCCGACAAAATTGGTTTCTAAAACCGACTCCTAGTATGCAGGGGGCTGACCGGGTTTGCTGGAAATAGCCAAAAACAGCACCTATGCAAAGTCTAAAATTTCATGTTTTAGCCATATTAAGAGGGTTGTGACATAATTATAAATTTAGTGAGCAAGGCTAACAAACATGGTTGCAATACATGAATTTAATACTTCAAAAACAGCAAGTTCATCATCATATTCCATGTCATTACTACGATGCGATCTGCTCGAGACAAGTGGTACTCATCACCGCGAGTGACGGTGATATATATCGATTTACACCCTGCAGGAGAAACCCAAATGCACGACATACGCATCATTTCAGAACACGTATGGCCACCTTTCACAAGATTATCACAGATATGAGTCGGGTCCGCCCTCCGAGTGTGCATTCCACATGCAACCACAGTAGCGTCGGGTCCAAGGGTAATAACATACCCTCCGTCTACTCACAAACCCGTGCATCCACCGTGACCAACACTTTGCACAAAGGGTGGAGTGACCGTCCAACACTATGACTCTCAAGTTACATCAGTTTACCAACTCCCACACGAAGGTATGCATTTGCTACACAACTCAATACTTGCTCGTGGAGTCACAACGAACGGTCCTTGACCGACACGCACGGGGCTATGGCGAACAAGGGCCAGCACGGTCTCCACTTCAATCACGTGAGAGGTTACAATATTTGAAACCTAAACCGAGAGGTCTCCAAACCACTCGATGTTGCTACCGGTGACTCATTTAAGCATAGCCATTCTATCAAAAAAGGATTATACCTATCCAAAGACCATGGGCAATAGGGATCATAATGCAACTAGGGTTGCGATCAACTCCTAAACATAAATGCACAATACATAAACATAGACATAGGTGAATTTGAAACAAAAGCTAAACAATTGGGATTATGCACCGGGCTTGCCTTGGGACAGGTCGAAGTTAGCGCTCTCAACCAAGTTCAATTCAAGGGATCCTCTTCGTGATTTCTTTCTCCGGTCGGGGTCCCTATATGGATGCAATGCAAGATGTGAGTATGGATGCATACAGAGATATTTAGTTCATGGAACTTTCTCAATAACGAAACTAATGCAATGTTTGCATAAAATAAATATGTTCTTGTGGGGATGAAGGTGATTGCTTATGATGATAATTTATATAGGATATGTCGTGGGGACAACCTTCTAATTAAAAGGAACACAAGCTATGTAACATAAATATGAATATACACTTAGCAAATAATTTGGCATGTCAATTTGAACAATGCACATGAATCAAATGATATACCCATTTAAACATGCTTACTGCCATGATTATGAAAATAGGGTGGACATGTGCATCAAATGATAAGCAACCTATATGACATAGTTCCCATATAGAGCTATATGAACAATATGATCGACACATTATTCACCTAGTGAAAGTCGCCTAGAGGGGGGTGAATAGGCGAACCTAAAAATTTCTGCGAAATAACACTAAGACAAAAACGTCAAATACCGAAACTTCCGGTAGGGTACCGGAACTTCCGGTGCAGGGTGATAAATGCGGAATTAAGCCCTACACAATTCTAGTGATTGCAAGAAGGAAAGACACAACCCTATGCAATTCTAGGAATTTAACGGCACAACGGAAAACTAACAAGCAACCTAGCAAAGTAAACAACAACGCGCTTAAGTAAAAGAGGGAGCACAAGAGACACGGATTTTTCACCGAAGTTCAAGCCCACCAAGGACTCTACGTCTCCGTTGAGAAAGTCCACCAAGGACCGGGTTTCTCTCAACCTTATTTCTCCCTCAAGTCACCACCAAGGTTGAGCTTGAGTTTTCCACTATCAAGGTCCCTTCCGGGACGGGCAATACGAACTTCTCGGGCGTCACCACACAAGTTGGGAGCTCACGAGCACGCCTAGCCGTCTAGGAGCTCAAAGCTCCAAGAGTAACAAATCCAAATCACAAGCTTGACGGGAGTGAAGTTGCTCAAGAATGGAATCAAGTCTCTCAAACACTTGCTCAAAGTCTCTCACTCGAATCCTAGCTCAAGGATGGAATTTTTGCTTTTGGAGAGGATTTGGAGTAAGTGGAGTAAAGCTCAAGTGTGTATTGGTTCGGAATGTGCAAGAGAGTGTGAGTGTGGGGTGGAGTGTGGCTTATATACCACAGCTCCAAAAAGAGCCGTTGGCTCGTCTGAAACCCCGCACCGGAACTTCCGATAGCACATCGGAACTTCCGGTATGGTTCGAATTAGGGTTAGATCTGGATTTTTGGCCCGCACCAAAACTTCGGTGGAGTACCGGAACTTCCGGTACTTAGGTTTAGGGTTTGAAAACAGGACTGCACCGGAGCTTCCGGTGTCATATCGGAACTTCCGGTATGGCATTCCGGAGAGCTCAAAGCTCTCGTTAGCCTACGGAACCTCCGGTACTAGGGACCGAAACTTCCGGTATGGCTTTTCCGGAGAGCTGAACTCTCGTTAGGCTACCGGAACTTCCGGTACCAGGGACCGGAACTTCCGGTATGGCTTTTCCGGAGAGCTCAACTCTCTGTTAGCCTACCGGAACATCCGGTACCGGGGACCGGAACTTCGGTATGGCTTTTTCGGAGAGCTCAACTCTCTGTTAGCCTACCGGAACATCCGGTACCAGGGACCGGAACTTCCGGTATGGCTTTTCCGGAGAGCTCAACTCTCTGTTAGCCTACCGGAACTTCCGGTACTACACGAGAGCTTCCGATGGGTCCAGAAAGAATGGGTTTTGGAGGATTTTCTTGAGTTTGTGAGCATCTCCATTCTTTGCCAAAGTTGTGATTTGCATCTCTCTTTATAGTACGGCATCTCTATGACTCAAAGCAAAGAATAAAAGAGCACAAGCTTTGAGAAGGGGCTTTTCCAAATTCTTCTTTTATTGCAATTCACATTTCTTTTCTCCTTTTTGATTGTGCTTGCTACTCTTTCATGTTCTTTGGATATTCACTACACACATTCTCATGAAAGTATTAGTCCAAATTTAATTGTATTGATATCAATCATCCAAAATAAAATGAGAGGCCTAGATGCACTTTCAATCTCCCCTTTTTGGTGATTGATGCCAATACAATCAAATTTCTAAAAAGATAGATCAATCAAGTACAACTTGCAAAGATAAAAAGCGAGCTCCCCCTTAAGATGTGCATGAAATTGAATTTCAAAGGTTGGTCTTTAGAATACAAATGCACATTAGAGATACAAGTCATAAGGAGCTCCCCTTTATCTATGCATCCATATTAGGAACAACGAACAATGCAATACGACATTTCAAATTCACACAAATGCATCTAAAAGAGAAAACAGCATTACACCATATCATGTCATAAAGCAAACCACATAGATAGATAAATAAACCAAGTCTAAACTTATTACAAGCATCCATAGTTCAACCAAAGCACTTGTCCATCTCACATAGTTCATTACATCATTAAAACAAAGATAAAGATAAACAGAAATTTCTTCTCCCCTTTGGCAACACATCACCAAAAAGAGAAAAGAAGCTGGAACGCTCAAGGAAGGATCACTCGTCATCATCATCATCGTCCTCGCCGTCCTCCTTATCGCTCTCCTCCTCATTCTCGGGCGTGCCACGCCTTGCCTTTCTCATGAAGCGAGATCCGAGTGCTAGAGCGGGGAGCGGTGGCGGTGGCGGATGGGACGTCCTCTGCACTATCATCTTCTCCACTCTCGGTGCCACTGCCCTCCACATCCTGAGCTGCTGCCTGTGCTGCCTGTGCTGCCTGTGCCGCCACTCCTGCGGCCTGCTAATATGGAGCCCAAGGATCCTCCCACTGACGAGGTACAATCGGAGCAAAGTCCAAAGGAGGAGGAGGTGGCTGCTGGTGCTGCTGGGCAAGGTGAGTGAGGTAGCGGTGATGACCTTGATTGTGCTTGCTACTCTTTCATGTTCTTTGGATATTCACTACACACATTCTCATGAAAGTATTAGTCCAAATTTAATTGTATTGATATCAATCATCCAAAATAAAATGAGGGGCCTAGATGCACTTTCACCTAGCAAACTTAAGCAATGAGTGCTGCCCTATTCAAATAATGTACTACCTTGCAAAACATAGCACATGGCATAATGGCATACACTCATAAGCAATAATGCAAATTAATACCCACAATTAAACATAACCAAGCCTATATGTTATTTTTCATGCACACTTCATCCCATCATCTCATGAATGACCATTAAGCATATAAGATATATGACAATATGTGATGCAACTAACATTAACTTAACAATCCTAAATGAAGCAAATGGTGCTACTAGCAACTTCATACATGATCTCTATGCAAATACATAAAAGAATCATAAATAACCTTAACAAAATTTATGCACTAAGTATAGGCCTTTTCATGCATGAAAATATGTAATATGGCAACATGACATATCATGGCAATATGGAATGGCAACTTTCAAAATTAAGCAACTAGTGCTACAAAGCACTCATAAACATGAATTCTATGGTAGGACATGATTTGCTCATGATAAGCACCAGAAACAAATAATATGATATTTTTGTATGCATTTGTCCTAATTAAACATTTATAGGCAAATATGTGCTATATAAGCATATAATGATAAATATGATGAAAACATGTATGAATGCATCAAAATCATGTACCTGAGGGTCCAATATGTTATGTAAAGTGCTCATGTCAATTTTCATAAATTTTACATTCTTCAAGATTTAAATATGGGTTTTAAAAGCTTAACAAGCTGCCATTTCCTTTTACATAAAACTTTATTTTCTTCCATAGAAACCTAGGTAAAACATTCGACCATTGCAAAGTTCATGTTTCAAGTATTCCAAAACATTTTAGTTTGCATTTGTCTCAGTTTTATTTTGGGAGATATGAATTTTTAAGTTTTATTCAAAGTTCAGGGTTATTTAAAGTTTTACCACTGTTCGTTTTAAACAGAGAAAATGGCTTGGGGTTTGTGCAGTGTGGAGAACACAAGATAGGTTAGTTCAAGTGGGAGAAGCTTCACCTTCGAGCAAGGAGGGGTGTCATGGAGGAAGATGGTGCGGAAAACAGTCGAAAGATGGAATTCGTCACGAATGGTGCTCGATCCGGTGGACGGCGGCATCAAGAAGCTTAATGCCACCGGTGAGGCTGTGACATAATGGATGGGATAAGCAGCAAGTTTGTCCAGTCCAGTTGAGCACACATTCCTGCAGAATAATAATAATAATAATAATATTGGACCAAAGCTCACCAGCTTGCCGAGGACAGTGAGGGGCTCCGGAGCGGCCATAAACACCGTCCATCTTGCTGCCCGTTGGGGAAGAAACCGAACTGGTTATTTTGTGGTGCTCAGTGGGGTGCTAGGAGCATGGAGGATGGCGATGTGCTGTTGTGCAAGGTGTCTGGCACGGAGTTGCTCCGGCTCTCTTACATGGCAATGGCTATTGGTAGATGAAGAAAGAAGAAAGTTGCAAATGGCAACGACTTGACTCAAGCCTTACCATGCAATGAAAGGGAAAAGGAGGAGGGAAGGCAAGGCTGTGCCTGCGTGGTGCTGGAAACCTTGGCGGAGATGTATAATAGAGATGAGAGAAAGAGAGAAAAGTGGGTCCCATGTGGTTGAAAAATGTGTCCCTTCTACTGTTGCAGTCAAGGTGAGGTCTTCCTTGTCGAATTAGTACCTGCCAATTTTTGTGGTGGTGTAGAATGAAATTTGGGACAACTTTTATATAGAACTTTTCTTGAGATTCGGCCTACAAAAATTAATAAAAATCCTACACCAGAATCTGTTTTCGGATTTTTACTGAATTTCTAGGGCTATCTAACCTTTACCAAAAATTATGGTAACACCACCAAAATTCTTATTTTTGAATACCCTTGATTATTATGCAAAAATATTGATATGGTTATGTTAACATTTTTTTAAGTGTGTGCATAATAACCTATAGGCAATATTGAGAGCACTTGCATATGAGTTAGATATTGCAATATGGCTATGTGTCATTCTATGCATATTTTAACATAGCAACTTATAGACAGCAATTAAGCAATAAAACACTTCTAAATAAAATCCCCATGATGAAACAAGACTTTGCTTATGATTGAGCACCAGAAGCAAATATGAATTTTTATGAACTTTTCCTATTATGCAAATACAATGCACCATAATGTGCTTTAACCAAAAATGCTAAAAATCATTATGACATGCTCAAATGCACCAGAAACATGTGTGCTATGATGATTCATGCCAAATGAAATAGTATGTTCAATTTTTGATTAAGTTTGTTTTACAAATTTGCCTCGATTCAAGTCTGTTTCAGCCTTAACGTGAGGCCTTCTTAAGGAGCTTAAACTTTCAATTTTTGCTATAGAACTTCTGTGAACCAGAAAGGGTCATGTAAAGAACATCCAAGAAGGATTCCAATGAATGTTCATTTGCATTATTTGGATCTGTATAGATAAAGTCATGGAATTTTTAAAAGGCAAAGTTGTTCAGCGCCCTTAACGGATTAGCATCTTTAGGTGCTTGAATCTCTCATTGTTTTTTACGGAAAGTATTTGGCCCATGTAACCACTACAACTACACATTTCAAAATTTCCAACGAACGCTTGTTTGAACCTTTTTGAGCTACGTGGTGAAAGTTACGCAATTTTAAAAAATGCAATCCTGTTAAGCTTCGTGACCATGATAGCACATTAAGGTTGTTCAAAGTTTTATTTTCGCCATATAACCATATATGTTTCTTTGGTTCATCTTAAAGTGCAAGTTATAAACTTTCCAAAATGTCTTGATTCGTTCAAATCCAAGCTCTAGAAGCGAAGTTATGCAATTTTTAAAATGCTTGAAATTCACATTTTACACTCGTGCCATCGCGATTCGAATATTTGCTAAGTGTGGGAGCGCGCTCAGGACGCCGTGGCGTGCGCGGCGTGCGCTGGGCGCCGAGGATGGCATGGCTGCCGGCGGTGAGGGGAGGCGGGAGGAAATGGGTGCGCAGGCTAGAGAGCATCGGTGGAGTGTGGGGATTGCGCCATGGGACCCCAAGGCCGAGAGGCTCACCACAACGGCGGTTCGACGCGGAGGCGGAGGACGATGGCGGACGACGGCGCGGCTCTGCGGCGTTCCCGAAGAAACACTGCACAAGAAGAAGAGCCAAGCTCAAGGGGTGTTCGTTGGTGCTAGAGGAAGCTACTGGTGAGAGGAATCGAGGAAGGACTTATCGGAGAAGAGGGAAGGCCAACAATGGCGGACGGTGGTGCACATGGGGAAAAATTGAAATCCACTCGAGTTGTTGCGGGGTGGGGTGGCGTGTGCTCAGGGGAGTTTCTCGGGGTGAGGCGGAGCTCATGACGCGCTGAGGCGAGGGTGAGAGGGGCTGGAAATGAGGGGCGGCGGGTAGGGTTTGCTCGGGCGGCGGCGGGGAGCTTCGTTATGTCGACGATGGACGGCCGACCTTCTCGCGTGCAAACAACACAACTATGGCGATCACCGACGCGTGGGGAGCTCCTGTGATGGCAGGACAGCGAACGTCGGGCCGAGTGGGTGTGAACGCCAAGGTGTCGCTGGCGGGTGGCCCTTGTTGCTATTCGCGCGCTGTTCCTAGGAGGTTCCCTCTATTTACGACTGTGTCATTGTGTACTGTTTCTGTTGTGCTTCAAAACAAGTACTTCTTCTTGGTATTTTTGAAAACCAAAATTTGTATACGTTCAGCAAGACATATGGAACAACTTTTGTTATTTGCAAAAGTTTTGATTTGGCTTGCAAAAATTTATAAAAAAATCAAGATCAGAGGCTGTTTCCTGAGCTTAGAGGATTTTTCTAAGGCAGTGGGCCAACATAAAAATTTAGCAAAAATGTCCTAAATTCTTATTTTGTTATCCTCTACAAGGATCTGCAAAAATATCGACATACTTTTGTTGAGGATCATTGAGTTTTAAATAGTTGGGTTTAAACTACATTTAAATTTTAAAATTTTCAAATACTCTAATTCATTATTACATGTGTTCACTCCTTTAATTAGTGCTCAATTCCTGTAATAAAGGTATTTACGTTGCTTACATGCTATTATGTGATATGGGATGTCACAGCCCTCCCCTTAAAGAAATCTCGTCCCGAGATTTGTAAGGAGTTTTGAAGGGTAAAGATGACAGTAATGTCGGGACAGGAATGATTTCAGAGTTTTGGGGTACAACCACAAATTTCCATGATAATGGCAAGACCATGTCGATTTCAATGTGTAAGGTCGTGGGATGGAGATATGGCTAATAGTACCAATCAGTCTCCAAACACAACATCTTTCTTTCCGGTTGCGTATCCCGGGTTATACGTCATCCGTTCGGAAAAACATCATATTTGGATCCTCTCGCCAAATTCTGATTTAGCAGCATGCATTTCCATATAGCCCATATTTGGCTTTGAGAAGCGCCTGGGCGAACCGGCACAATCCAAAAACAAAATGGCTATTTGGAATCACATATCCACTAAATTGAATTCCGCTCGTGGTAGAACATAGCACAATAAAAGGTTGGACGATCACTAGTTTCAGGATTCACTCAGGAGGATTTACTAACAAGGAAGGTAGTAATCCCAAGTGAGGGGAAGAATAAAACAACTTTGGGTTGAGACCAAACGGTTTCCGATGATTGGTTTGCGGGGTTGGAAATTGGTGGCCGACAATTAGGATAGCACCTGAAATTCATCCATGTTGCGAAGCTTTTGGTTACAACATTTTGGATTACTTATTAGGATGCCATAAGTACAACAAGGACATTACCATCTGTTGTTTACGAGACTACAAGCCACTGGTTTAGTCTATCCTACATTTATTCGCATACGCTACACAGAACCAACAACAACACCTAAGCATCGCTATCGGTGTCAAAAGGCACGACCGGGTTGTTGATATCGAAATCGTGGCGTTATCATAGCATGGCCACGTAGTATTCTGCCAAATGAACCCGCATAATCTACAGAAGATGAACGTGCATTAAAAGCAGGCAATTAGACTCGGCAATGACATTGGCAATTCTGCCAACTGTCGGCAATCTCAAAAATAGGTTACAAGGTCTTGCTGTTTTGCCTCTGGTATGAACAGTAAGAATTACAAAAACCTGGAGAAGAATCTAGAGAACGTTACAAGCTTTCCAACGCATCCTAAAACACGTAGCTTAAGCGGATCAAAAGTTATGGCGATTTTCGGCTCTACCGGTTCTGCCGGAGTTCTGGCAACTCTGGCAATTTATGGCAACTCGACTTGCTCTCTGTTTTTGCAACTTTGACCACCTTAACGAACTTTCCTGACCAACTTGATACAAGGAAAGTTGTGGGGAAAAACATGAGCTTTCCAAAATGGAGTAGATCGTTCAATTTGGACAAGTAACGCGAAAGTTATGGTTATTTTGACAATCTACCCGAAATCTGCCAACTCTGGCAATTCGGACAAAATTTCTGGTTTTCGGGTAGGCTGAATTTGGCCGACTTAACCACTTTTTCATGCCTGGGTGTGAGTACAGGGTTCTAGCACATATCACAATCTTTCCAGATTGGGGTCAATCATTCCATTTGGATTAGTAACATAAAAATTATCGTCGTTTTCGCGAAACTGGTTATCGGGTGGAAATTTACTGGCAATCGGGTGGTATTTCTATGCCCGAATCATGTTTTCTTGTGTTTTTGATACGGTGACTTGATGAGTCATTTATGTTTGATAAATTTGAATTTGTGCACATGTGTGATATGCATATGCTATGAATGGCATGAATGATGACATGAATATGCCGGTGCCTACGTCCTTGCCAAAATTAAGGCGTGATCGGTATATAGCCGACCAACTCGCAAATTTAGTGGCAACACACACACGTTCTCATCATGGTTCTACACGATCTAAGATTCCTGGTTAGCGTACCTGTAGAAGATCCATTGCAGAAACGGTACATCAAATTCAAAAAGAAACTACGAAACAAATCACAGTTCTACTATATTCATATAGTAACGATCCATTGAAAGGATCGTCTCGTGGATTGCCACGAGCCAACATTGTCCCGTATTATTACTTCCGCGAGCACAGTAGCGCTAATTTAAATTGCAAACATACCTGAGCTAAGCCGTAGTTGCAAAATTTAAACAAGCATAACCCAAGGTTAGTTTGCCACTTTCTACTTCTATTATAGACCTTAATTGGGCTTACTAGGTAGTTCCTCACCTAAAAACGCGTTTGCAACTATTAAGAATGATCATTAATGTACGACATATCCCGATTTAGCTCGACACCAGCTGTGACATCCCCACCTCACAAAGCAAGGGGATAGTCGCACAGGACCGCATCGGGAGACATTCGACGAAGCGAACGTTCATTGCACATACGTTAATGATACATCCACAATTTTCATATACATGTTTAGACACATGAGTGACATATTTTACATCTGAAGTTCAAGTTGTTATTATACATAGAGTTCGAAATTCAGATTTAATAGACATGAGTATACAATGAGCGAAAGTGTAAAGATAATCTCGACGATAGTCGCTCAAAATGTAACACATCAAGCCCGTAGATGTGCCCATTCTTCTCGACAATCTCACCTGCACAAAAATGTTAACAACAAAGCCCTAAGTATCTAATATACTCCGCAAGTCTTACCCGACAAAAATTGGTTTCTAAAACCAACTCCTAGTATCCAGGGGGCTGAGCGGGTTTGCTGGAAATAGCCAAAAACAGCATATATGCTAAGTCTAAAATTTCATGTTTTAGCCATATTAAGAGGGTTGTGACATAATTATAAATTTAGTGAGCAAGGCTAACAAACATGGTTGGAATACGTGAATTTAATACTTCAAAAACAGCAAGTTCATCATCATATTCCATGTCATTACTACGATGCGATCTGCTCGAGACAAGTGGTACTCATCACCGCGAGGGACGGTGATATATATCGATTTACACCCTGCAGGGAAACCCAAATGCACGACATACGCATCATTTAAGAACACGTATGTCTACCTTTCACAAGATTATCATAGATATGAGTCGGGTCCACCCTCCGAGTGTGCATTCCACATGCAACCACAGTAGCGTCGGGTCCAAGGGTAATAACACACCCTCCGTCTACTCACAAACCCATGCATCCACCGTGGCCAACACTTTGCACAAAGGGTGGAGTGACCGTCCAACACTACGACTCTCAAGTTACATCAGTTTACCAACTCCCATACAAAGGTATGCATTTGCTACACAACTCAATACTTGCTTGCGGAGTCACAACGAACGGTCCTTGACCGACACGCACGGGGCTATGGCGAACAAGGGCCAGCCTTTTCACCACATTCCTACACATGCACTTCCCCGTACAGTCTCCAATTTAATCACGTGAGAGGTAACAATATTTGAAACCTAAACCGAGAGGTCTCCAAACCACTCGGTGTTGCTACCGGTGACTCATTTAAGCATAGCCATTCTATTGAAAAGGATTATACCTATCCAAAGACCATGGGAAATAGGGATCATAATGCAACTAGGGTTACGATCAACTCCTAAACATAAATGCACAATACATAAACATAGACATAGGTGAATTTAAATCGAAAGCTAAACAATTGGGATTATGCACCGGGCTTGCCTTGGGACAGGTCGAAGTTAGCACTCTCAACCAAGTTCAATTCGAGGGATCCTCTTTGTGATTTCTTTCTCGGGTCGGGGTCCCTATATGGATGCAATGCATGATGTGAGGATGGATGCATACAGAGATATTTAGTTCATGGAACTTTCTCAATAACGAAGTCTAATGCAATGTTTGCATAAAATAAATATGTTCTTGTGGGGATGAAGGTGATTGCTTATGATGATAATTTATATAGTATATGTCATGGGGACAACCTTCTAATTAAAAGGAACACAAGCTATGTAACATAAATATGAATATAACACTTAGCAAATAATTTGGTATGTCAATTTGAACAATGCACATGAAAATCAAATGATATACCCATTTAAACATGCTTACTGCCATGATTATGAAAATAGGTTCGACATGTGCATGAAATGATAAGCAACCTATATGGCATAGTTCCCATATAGAGCTATATGAACAATATGATCGGCACATTATTCAACTAGCAAACTTAAGCAATGAGTGTTGCCCTATTCAAATAATGTACTACCTTGCAAAACATAGCACATGGCATAATGGCATACACTCATAAGCAATAATGCAAATTAATACCCACACTTAAACATAACCAAGCCTATATGTTATTTTTCATGCACACTTCATCCCATCATCTCATGAATGACCATTAAGCATATAAGCACTCCTAAACATGAATTCTATGGTAGGACATGATTTTCTCATGATAAGCACCAGAAACAAATAATATGATATTTTTGTATGCATTTTTCCTAATTAAACATTTATAGGCAAATATGTGCTATATAAGCATATAATGATAAATATGATGAAAACATGTATGAATGCATCAAAATCATGTACCAGTGGGTCCAATATGTTATCTAAAGTGCTCATGTCAATTTTCATAAATTTTACATTCTTCAAGATTTAAATATGGGTTTTAAAAGCTTAACAAGCTGCCATTTCCTTTTACATAAAACTTTATTTTCTTCCATAAAAACCTAGGTAACACATTCGGCCATTGCAAAGTTCATGTTTCAAGTATTCCAAAAAATTTTAGTTTGCATTTTTCTCATTTTTATTTTGGGAGATATGAATTTTTAATTTTCATTCAAAGTTCAGTGGTTATTTACGGTTTTGCCACTATTCGTTTTAAACAGAGAAAATGGCTTGGGGTTTGTGCAGTGTAGAGAACACAAGAGAGGTTGGTTCGAGTGGGAGAAGCTTAACCTTCGAGCAAGGAGGGGTGTCATGGAGGAAGATGGTGTGGAAAACAGCCAAAAGATGGAATTCGTCCCGGATGGTGCTCGATCCGGTGGACGGCGGCATCAAGAAGCTTAATGCCACCGGTGAGGCTGTGACATAATGGATGGGATAAGCAGCAAGTTTGTCCAGTCTAGTTGAGCACACATTCCTGCAGAATAATAATAATAATAATATTGGACCAAAGCTCACAAGCTTGTTGAGGACAGTGAGGGGCTCCGGAGCGGCCATAAACACCGTCCATCTTGCTGCCCGTTGGGGAAGAAACCGAACTGGTTATTTTGTGGTGCTCAGTGGGGTGCTAGGAGCATGGAGGATGGCGATGTGCTGCTGTGCAAGGTGGCTTGCAGGGAGTTGCTCCGGCTCTCTTACATGGCAATGGCTATTGGTAGATGAAGAAAGAAGAAAGTTCCAAATGGCAATGACTTGAGACAAGCCTTAGCATGCAAGGAAAGGGAAACGGAGGAGGGAAGGCAAGGCTGTGCCTGCGTGGTGCTGGAAAGCTTGGCAGAGAAGTAAAATAGAGATGAGAGAAAGAGGGAAAAGTGGGTCCCACGTGGTTGAAAAATGTGTCCCTTCTACTGTTCCAGTCAAGGTGAGGTCTTCCTTGTCGAATTAGTACCTACCAATTTTTGTGGTGGTGTAGAATGAAATTTGGGACAACTTTTAATAGAACTTTTCTTGAGATTCGGCCCACAAAAATTAATAAAAATCCTACACCAGAATCTGTTTTCGGCTTTTTACTGAATTTGTAGGGCTATTTAACCTTTACCAAAAATTATGGTAACACCACTACAATTCCTATTTTTGAATACCCTTGATGATTATGTAAAAATATTGGTATGGTTAGGTTAACATTTTTTTAAGTGTGTGCATAAAAACCTATAGGAAATATTGAGAGCACTTGCATATGAGTTTGATATTGCAATATGGCTATGTGTCATTCTATGCATATTTTAACATAACAACTTATAGACAGCAATTAAGCAATAAAACACTTCTAAATAAAATCCCCATGATGAAACAAGACTTTTCTTATGATTGAGCACCAGAAGAAAATATGAATTTTTATGAACTTTTCCTATTATGCAAATACAATGCACCATAATGTGCTTTAACAAAAAATGCTAAAAATCATTATGACATTCTCAAATGCACCAGAAACATGTGTGCTATAATGATTCATGCCAAATGAAATAGTATGTTCAATTTTTGAGTAAGTTTGTTTTACAAATTTGCCTCGATTCAAATCTGTTTCAGCCATAACGTGAGGCCTTCTTAAGGAGCTTAAACTTTCAATTTTTGCTACAGAACTTGGGTGAACCAAGCAGGGTCATGTAAAGAACATCTTACAAGGATTCCAATGAATGTTCATTTGCATTATTTGGATCTGTATAGATAAATTCATGGAATTTTTAAAATGCAAAGTTGTTCAGCGCCTTTAACGGATAGCATTTTTAGGTGCTTGAATCTCTCATTTTTTTTACAGAAAGTATCTGGCCTATGTAACCACTACAACTACACATTTCAAAATTTCCAACGAACGCTTTTTTGAACCTTTTCGAGCTACGTGGTGAAAGTTACGCAATTGTAAAAATGCAATCCTGTTATGCTTCGTGGCCGTATATCACATTAAGGTTGTTCAAAGTTTTATTTTCGCCATATAAACATATATGTTTCTTTGGTTCATCTTAAAGTGCAACTTACATACTTTCCAAAATGTCTTGATTCGTTCAAATCCGAGCTCTAGAAGCGAAGTTATGTAATTTTTAAAATGCTTGAAATTCACTGTTTTTACACTCGTGCCATCGCGATTCGAATTTTTGCTAACTGTGGGAGCGCGCTCAGGACGCCGTGGCGTGCGCGGCGTGCGCTGGGCGCCGGGGACGGCGTGGCTACCGGCGGCGAGGGAGGCGGGAGGAAAGGCGTGCGCAGGTTAGAGAGCATGAGTGGAGTGTGGGGATTGCGCCGTGGGACCCCAAGGCCGGAGAGGCTCACCACAACGGTGGTTCGACGCGGAGGCGGAGGACGACGGCGGACGGCGGCGTGGCTGTGCGACGTTCCCGAAGAAACACTGCACAAGAAGAAGAGCCAAGCTCAAGGGGTGTTCGTTGGTGCTAGAGGAAGCTACCGGTGAGAGGAATCGAGGAAGGACTCACCAGAGAAGAGGGAAGGCCAACAATGGCGGACGGTGGTGCACATAGGGAAAATTTGAAATCCACTCGAGTTGCTACAGGGTGCGGTGGACTTTGTTCAGGGGAGTTTCTTGGGGGTGAGGCGGAGCTCGTGACGCGCTGAGGCGAGCGCGAGAGGGGCTGGAAATGAGGGGCGGCGGGTAGGGTTTGCTCGAGCGGCGGCGAGGAGCTTCTTTTATGTCGACGATGGACGGCCGACCTTCTCACGTGCAAACAACGCAACTATGGCGATCACCGACGCGTGGGGACCTCCTGTGATGGTAGGACGGCAAACGTCAGGCCGAGTGGGCGTGATCGCCAAGGTGTCGCTGGCGGGTGGCCCTTGTTGCTATTCGCGCGCTGTTCCTAGGATGTTCCCTCTATTTATGACTTTGCCATTGTGTACTGTTTCTGTTTTGCTTCAAAACAAGTACTTCTGCTTGGTATTTTTGAAAACCAAAATTTGTATACGTTCAGCAAGACATATGGAACAACTTTTGTTATTTGCAAAAGTTTTGATTTGGCTTGCAAAAATTTATAAAAAAATCAAGATCAGAGGTTGTTTCCTGAGCTCGGAGGATTTTTCTAGGGCAGTGGGCCAACACAAAAATTTAGCAAAAATGTCCTAAATTCTTATTTTGATCTCCTCTACAAGGATGTGCAAAAATATTGATATACTTTTGTTGAGGATCATTGAGTTTTAAATAGTTGGGTTTAAACTACATTTCAGTTTTAAATTTTTCAAATACTCTAATTCATTATTTCATGTGTTCACTCCTTTAATTAGTGCTCAATTCCTGTAATAAAGGTTTTTACGTTGCTTACATGCTATTATGTGACATGGGATGTCACACAATGCCATAGTTTAAATTATCACATCGTCTCAATCGTATCTTTATTACATATACTCGAATAAATGTCTCAAAGGACTAAACGAAACTCAACCGGGGAAACGCACGTCTAGTAGTAGTCTTCATCAATGTAGTTCCTCTCGACTTCGAGCAGCAGTAGTGTGTAGCAACAGAAATAGCAAGAGTGAGTACATGGAGTACTCAGCAAGTGTAAGAAATAAATGGCATGCAAGCTGAATAAAAGGAAGGCCGACACATGGTTTGCAATAGAAGCACATATATTAGTCAAGTTAATTAAACAACCTATTTACTATGTGATACATGAATCAACAGGTTACCCCACCTGTTAACCACGGCAAGTTACCCCACTTGTAGCAAACCACACTACAGGTTACCCCACCCGTAGTCATCCGCACTACAAGTTACCCCACTTGCAGCATCCTATGGTTTACTCCACACAAAACCATCCCTCTAGTTCTCGTGAGGATCCAGGCCGCTCGTGACCGTGAGCCCGGCTATTAATAACAGATTTACACTCTGCAGAGGTTGCACAACTTTACCCACAGGTCGGTGATTCCATCACTATTCGGTGACTAAAACCTCTATTGTACCAGCAAACTTCCTTATGTCCGAGGCCAAGAGATCACCGCAAGGTCTTTCCGAGGACTTCCCAGCTTGCGTAACGCCCATGCTAAGGTTCCATCGTCGTAAAAGTGACGCATCACCCGGAGGCCCCTCTTGCACCGTGGCTTGAAGTACTCTGCCTTCCTCACCCGAATCTAGAAGCTCCCCTTCCTTCATTCTTCCTCGACGCCCGCAGAACCGGGAAGCTACCTTGGTACTAAACCTTACCTACCCATTATCAGCCCTCCGCTTTGTGCACAAGTCCCTGGGTTGCCGCTCCAAGAACCGGTCCTTATGACCCCAAATAGGTACTACCGCAAGCCAACAAGTACTACAACTAGTACCCGTGCATACCCGCACCATCATCCACATCCTCCCGTCGGGATCACCTAAGTTCCATGTTGCTAAAAAGCAACCCCGATTGATGATCATTATGTTCAAGTGGATAATTAATCAAGATTAGCATTTAGTTCAGTTTGAACCCCATTAAAGCTAGCAATGACGTACCTATACTAACATACTACACCATAACCAAGGCAACAAGGTAAAAGCATGGAATAGGGTATGACACAAGTAGGATTCAAATTAAATCGCAATGCATGAAATGTAAATTCAGAAAGTAAGAATGTAGGCGCAATATGCATCAAGGACACTTGCCTCTCTCCTCTTGTTGCTGCTTCTCAAACTCTAGGTCTCGGAGATTCTCATACTCTTCCTCGTCTATTAACGACACACCGAAAAAGCACACATACATAACAAATAAGAAAACAGTAGACTAAACAGTACCTACTGTCTAGGAAAACAGTACCATTAAATAGTACTCGTCACGACGAACTCGTGAGCGCAAGAATCACCTAAATCGTAGTTACGTGCTAAAAGTTATGAGCGTTTTAAGTTATAGGGTTTAAATTGTAAAACAAGTAGCTTATAGGACCTAATTGTAATTATTGAGAACTATAGGGACCTAATTTTAATTATGGAAAAATTTAGGGGCCTAAATGGTAAAGTACAGGACTAACATGTAATTTATGAAAAACCAAGGGTGTTTATGTAAAATTATAGGACCTAAACATAATTATAAAATTACTCAGGGGCTAAAGTGTAAAATTTACACAGCTTGCGCTCTATTAGGGTTAAAACCTAAATGTAAATTAATCTTGGGTTGATTATGTAAAACAGGAGGGTTATTTAATAATTATCTAAAACGGTCGGGGCTTATTTGCAAAAAAATACAAATAACGTTTGATTCTTCTAATCTAAGCCGTCCAATCTAGATCCGGCAGGCCGGCGGCGGGTGGCTAACACCCACGAGCGGCGGCGCCATTAGAGAGCTCACCGGAGCTAACGGAATAGGGGCTCCGGTGCCCTAATTTTGACGCGGGAGCTATCTATGCGATGCGGGGAAAGAGGCGGGCTCACCGAGTGGCAACGCGCAGCGGTGGGGAGTGGCGGAGGCGGCTCACGATGGTGAAGGAAACGACGGCGATCTTCTGCAGCTTCGCGAGGGCGTCTCGGTCAACGACTTGACTCGAGCTTCGCCGGCGGCGGCGGTGGGTCGACGGGAAGGTCGACACAGGGTCGTCGGGTCCGGGGCCGCTCTCGGTGGCGGCGCGTCGATGACGGGCCAGGAGGCGGCAATGGCGAGGCGACGTGCGAGCTAGCGCTTGGGAGGCGGCAGATTTTCGGGGTAATTTGAGGCAAGGGGGTTGCGGCGCTTAAATAGGGGGTGCGGGAGCTCGACTCCGTGACGCGCACGTCAAGGATCACCGGATCGGGGTTGGGGCTGGTTGGGAGTAGGGATGGGGACGGGCTCACACGGGCTCGGCGGTTGGGCTGCGGCGGGCTGCCGGTCGCACGAGAGGAGAGAAGAAAAAGAGAAAGAGAGATGGGCCAGGGAAGTGGCCCATTGGCCTAGTGTTTGGCTTCTTCTTTTCTATTTTTTGTTTTCAAATTCTTATTTGCGAAGTATAAACTAATCGATTTTGTAAAACATTTCCACCCAATAGACCTAGGGTGTGTTCGTTTTCTGGGCTGTCACATCAAAAAGAATCTTAATATTTAGGAGTAGTAAATAAAATTTAATTATAAAATAAATTACAGAGTCGTTAGACTAATTTACGAGACGAATCTAATGAGGTTAATTAAGTCATGATTAGAAGACGGTTACTCGTAGCATCACTTTAGTAAAACATAGATTAATTAAGTTCATTAGATTCATCTCGAAAATTAGCACCAATCAGTAAAAGGGTTTTGTCATTAAACCGATCGAAATTGTCACACTCCTATCCCGAAAGATAGTTAAGTGTGGTACGGATCGCCTTGGGAGATGATTGACGAAGCAACCATGCATAGCATCACATTAACAAACATCCACGAATTACAAGTTTTCATAAGTAAGTCTTGATTACAACATAGGGTTCAATGGAGATACATTAGGTTCGAAATTAAGTCTTACATAGCCATGATCTTTGTTCGACATTAAAGTGCGGAAGCGAAATACATAACTCGACGATACATAGATAACTTAAATGAACCATGCCGGCCTAGGCCATGGCTCACTCATCATGGGTCGGAGAGCTAGGGACCCATTCAATGGTCCACTCTTTGGGCTCTTCTCCATCCCAAACCACCTTACCACAACAATCACAAAACCCGGCTTGCGGGAAACCCGTAAATCAACATGTAGTGGCAAAGCCCGAGTATCTAACATACTCCGCAAGTCTTACCCTTCAAATTGGTCATCTAAGACCGACTCCTAGATGCATGGGGCTTGACCGGTTTAACTTGGCCTTTTGCATAAATAGCACCTATGCTAATTAGGTTGGCAATTTTATTACTTAGCCGGATTAATAGGGTTGTTGCATAAAGGAAACTTTAGTGAGCATGCTAACAATATAAGAGTTTGCAATACAAATTTAATATCAATATAAAACAGCAAGCTATTCAATCTATTTCTATTACTACACCTTGCGGACTGCTCGAATCAAGTGGTACTCATTAACCGAGAGGGAACGGCGATAATTATCGAATTATTAATCCTGCAGGAAAGAACCCAAATGCACGACATACGCATCATTTAAGAACACGTATGGCCACCGTTCGCGAGTTCATCATAAAGTAAAACACGGGGTCACCGACCCCGAGTACACGTCCCCTTGCGACCGTTCAACAACGCGCCCAAGGCTTAACCCATGTACTCTCCAACGGTCCTCAACCCGTGCAACCACCGTGCCATACACATCACCTCCGGGTCGGTGAGATATCCGGCTCACTTTACAACTTACAAGCTACGTAGTTTTACCAATCCCCATAAGAAAGGTATGCAAGTGGTACACAACTCAAACTTGTTCGCGGAGCCACAATGGGGTGTTCTCAATTTTAACCAAATTCATCATGTTCGCATTTAATCATAAGCCATGAGTGAGATCCCCAATCTATCGTTGACTCCATAACATAGCATAGCAATTCTAACGAGGATATGACACATAAGCGACATAGGACATATAGGAATTTATGCACGTGGATTTCCAATCAATTCCTACAACTTAAATGCACATTCATCATCCTTAATATAGTGATAAAAGGAAGACATTTCAAAATAATAGGAATGCACCGGGGCTTGCCTTGCGAGTGATCGAAGTTAGTACTAGCTTCACAAGCGTTGAGCGTGGCAATAGCTTCTTCCGGCGGGATCAATTCGGCGTCGTCACCTAATGAAAGAAATGCAATGCATAAGTCACATGAATACAAGGTCGATGATGAGAGTAATGCATGTGTGCTGTTTGTGTAAGAATGTTTTTGAATATGTTAACCAAAAGTTTTTGGTTGCTCAAACCCTAGCAATCATGAGCATGCCTCTTGTTTTCTTTTACGGAAGTCAAAATACATGAACAAGCATAGTCATACCAATACATGAGTAATGACTTGATTTCATAGACATGAGTGCTGTGGTTATTGTAGATCCAGCACTAACATTTTAACAAGCTTCTAATAATACAAACGAAGAAACCTAGGTTTATGTGTGTTAACATCACATGCGATGACGGTTTCCTTTTAAGATAGGAATTTGATCTCAAAATTAATACATACGTGAAATACATGAAACCTTTTGACTAAACCTGCCATGAGGTGCTAGGGGACATGGGGAACAGTGAAAATTACATAACCATGCATGAACATAATCTTTAGTGGCATAAAACTATTTACACATGTGCTGAAAATAACTTTTTAGGAATTTAGAGCTAGGGTTTGCAAAATTAATATCTTAACATGCTCAAAATTAATCATGGACTTTTCTACACATGAACAGTGCTAAGAGGAAATTAATTACCAAGTTCCATGCAAAAATAATTTACAGGGATTTAATTAAGAATTAAATACAGAGAATGCAAGAGATGCAATAACTTGAAAATTATGAGATGAAATGCAGATCTTCCAGTGCCAAAAATTCGTGTGTGTCTGGGTAAAGATTTTGGCCAAGTGGCATTTAATTTGGATTTCTAGTTTTAAAGTTATGGCCTAGTTAAGTTTTCAGGGGTTGACTTTTGTCATTTTTGTAAAAATGTGAAAATGACCAGATCTGATGAGTTCATGTTACTTTTATGAAAGTACACGTCTTCTAGTTTCCAAAACATTTTAGTTTGTAATTTTTGGATGATTCAAACGCGAGATATGAATTTTTCAAACTTGAATAGAGTTCGGGTGTATTTACGAAAGTGCCACCGGCAGTTTCAAACGAGGGCGGCGCGCGCGCTCCGGCGAACGGCGGCCGGCGCTGGCGAGGTCCGACGCGGCGGCGCTACGCTGGAGCTCATGCTCCGGCCTTTGGGGAAAAAGGTGCGCGAGCGACGGGGAGTCCTCTCGGTGGGGTCCACGAGCGGCGGCGCCCACGGGAGGTCCGGCCACGGTGCGCGTCGTGCGTAGGGGAAGAAAGAGAGAGGGAGTTGGTCCGAGAGCACCACCTCGTGAAGGAGAACAGCGGCGTGGAGTTGCTTGGCGCCGAGGGGGACCGGAAAGGGGCTCTCGTCGGAGGGGGTGGCGGAGCGGGGCGACGGCGGCGGGATCCTTCTCAAATTCCCGACGACCCGGGGCAGGAACCGGGGGCGCGTCGGCGGGGAGCTCGGGCATGACCTTGCTCACGAGATGACGGAGGAGGGAGGGAGAGGCGGCCTACCTAGACGGCGCGCGACGCGAAGAGGCTCGGGGCGGCTATGGCGGGCGGCGGCGGCGTCTTCTCCCTTGCGCGGGCTACGGAGGGTGAGGGAGGGAGCCGAGGGCACCGTGAGCTGCGAGAGGGAGCTGGGGGAGTGGTTTGATGCGGATGGAGATGGGGCCTTGGCTCCCGTGCGCATTTTCTAGGGGCGGCCGGACGGGGAGGCGGCGGCCGTGGCGGGGGCCTTCAATGCCGGCCGGCCGGGGTTGGGCGGCGGGTACAATTTGGTTGGGGAGCTGGCAGGGGAGCGGCGTGGCGATGGGATGGGGCAGAGGCAAGCGCGGGGCGGCCTGCGGTGGCGCCGGACCGGCGGTCCGCAGCGGCTCTGTCCGGTGGGCAACGAGTGCTCGGGTCCGAATTTTGAATTTCAATCTGCGGTTTGAAGATTTGGCCAAAATTCATACTTCCGGTGCTCCAAAAATAGAACCAAAAATATACATAGCTCCAGGATGATGTGCCCGAATTTCCATCTTTTAGTTTGAAGTTCTAATCTTGCTTCCAAAAATTTATATAAAATTCACAAACATCTGGGTTTCAGATTTGAATTCGAATTTTTGGGCATTCAAAACTTGGTTCAAAAATTCTGTAAAAATATTGTAAATTCATATTTTTACATGAGCAATGCAGTGGTGCAAAAATATATGGGTAGTGCTTTTGTGATTTTTGCATTTTGGTTAGTGCTAGGGTTTAGGGTTAGGTTTAACTAGATTTCCCCTTTTTCTTTTTATTTTTCTTTTCTTGCTTGGGTGATTAACATTAATACCTCCTTAGTGCTGTGATTAGGGTATTAATTACGTGATTAGCCTTAATCGTGACATGGGATGTCACAGAAATATTCATAAATAATAAGATTCTCTTTGATGTGACAGTGCTAAATTTTAGAGGGCAGGAAACGAACAGGGTCCTAATGCACTTCTATACAAGCATGAATGCAACAGACATTATTTTTATAAATAAATAAATAATAAAATAATTCATTTTACTATGAATTAATTACCTAACCCAGGACAATTACTAGCATCCTAATAAAATAAAATGAAATTTTATTTTATTGCAAAATTTTGAAAGTCGAGGTGTTACATTTCTCCCCTGTACTTGGGAATTGTTTCCATTCTAAACCGCTCGGAGTACGGTGCTCTTTGCATCCCATATGATTGCGTTGAATCTTTGTCGATGGTTACGACTCCGGATCTTATGATAGGCAATACTTCACACCGGGAGCTGGGATTTTCCGCTTCGTTGTTTGGGTCGAACTATGACTCGACTCACTTTCGATTGTTGTTGTTGTTTGTTTTGTGGAATTGTTCTTGTTCGCCCTTGCTCGGAGCTGCCTCACTTCTCTTGATAGTTGTGCGCGTTTGCTCCTTTCTTCGAGCAACGCTTCTTTGATTTGCAACGCTTTTCCCTTAGTGCCACTTCCTGCATTAGCTTCCCACATACCTCTTCCAGACGATTGATTGTCCTTTCGCAGCCTTTCCACTTCTTCCGCTAATGCAGTCGTTGTCTCCGAGCTGTCGCTGTCTTCGGGGTCATTTTCTTCCCGGACGACCGATAGCTTGCCGTTGTTTTGCTTGTCTTGTCGGCCTCTCCTTGCGTCTTCGGCGTTTGTCGAGGTTGGGGACCGATGAATCGAAGCAATTCGGCCTCCGGCTTTATTGCGAGGTTGACCTTTAGGCTACGGTTGAGTGCGTCGAAGTGGTTCCTAACGGTCCCGCCGGCAACTCTTGAAGCGGCCGAGCTGCTACCGCGGTTCTTGTGGATCTGGTCATTGTGAGTTTGAACTTCGAGCTCACGCACGGTGGACGCAAATGTTGGTGTACTAAGCGCCGATGTAAGGTTGCGCTTAGCACACCGAACACACGATACGAAAATATGCGAAGTATAAAGGGACAAGTGGGGAGATAACAACTCTAGATAGCGAAGTTAACTCGGTGATTACATGTGTCTTTATAGATGATCGTCGGTGTAGGGGGATCGGGGGTCCCCCTAACCGCGCGTGGGCCGCCTTCGGCCCACGAACGAGGACGAAGTCCACGAAGCCACGAAGTCCACGAAGCCACGAAGTCCGCGAGTCCGCGAAGGCCGGGGGAGCGGGAGCGCCGGAGGGAGGACGAAGCTTCCCGGTGGTTTCCTCCGGCGCCCCAACTACCCGGAGTTAATGCGGCACTCGAGTGCCCCGGCAACGCCGCAGCCCGACAGGACGTGCGCGCGTCTTCCCCGTGCGCCGCGTCTCGGGAAGCCACGCGGCTACGGTGCCGGGAGGGCTCCCGGCCAATGAGAAGGGAGAGATTGGGAACGCGAACCAAGGGACCGAGACCGCAACGGATTTGTGTCGGGATCGTGTCGGAATGTCCCGGGAGGGACCGGACCCCCACCGGGTGCCCGGGTACCCCTCCGGGTACCTGTACGGTGCTCCCCTCCTGGCCCTATAAAGGGAGGGGGTACCCCCATTTGGGGGGGGCTTCGGCTTTTTCGAATACTCACACGAGCGGGACGTAGGGTATTACGCACCCGGTGCGGCCCGAACCTGGATAACTCTCGGTGTTCTCCCTCACTTGAATCATCCACGCTAACGCGCGAGCAAATCCGTTCTTCCCCGAACCTATCCCAAGGGAGCCTTGACGAGCCCCCATTTGGAGGTGCACTCACACACCGACATTTGGCGCGCCAGGTAGGGGAGACGCGTAGATTTCGCTTCGCGCTGCGAAACTTCCACGCACCATGCGAGAGATCTTCGCGCACGCCGCGGACGGAGGATAGCGTCTCCGGCCAGGGCGTCCACGGGCGCCGTCGCCGCGACCGTCGTCACGCGGACCGCCCCGTTCACGGTGACCGTCCCGGCGCCTCGGCGGCCGAGCACGCGGCGAGAGGGTCGGCGCGGTGCCAACCGCCACGCCCAAGCCGTCACGCCGCTCGCGTCCGAGCGCGCCACCGCGCGTCGCCTCTTCCGGGAAGAAGAGGGGACGACCCCCGACCGCCGTGAAGACCATGCTCAACAACCCGCCGGCGGGACCGGCGGGGGAGAGCAAGCGAGGGAGTGGCTCACCGGCGTAGGTAAGCTCCTGGACACGGCGCAAGCCAAGCGCCAAGCGGGACCGTCACGCCGGCCGCGGCAGCCACCGACCAGACGACAACCGCCGCGCCAACCGCGCCAAGGGCGCGCGCCCGCCGGCGGCTTCGCTCTCCGTCCACTCCCCACGGGCGCGGGGGCACCACGACCTGCGCAACGACCTCGGCGAGACGCCGCCGCGAGGGGAGGATGCACGCGTCGGCATCGAGCGCTCGCGCGAGCGGGTCGCGAACGTGAGCGCACCTCCGCCCACAACCTCGACGGCCCGGGGCGGAGACGTCCCCGAGCGCCACCCCAAGCGTAAAAGAAAGGAGCTCGACCCCTCGTTCCTCGGGGGCTGCGCGGCCCTCTCAAAGCGCCCGCGCGATGTCACGTGGCCCGGCAAGTTCCGCCGGACCTTCCGAGAAGGTACGACGGCACCGCTCCCCGACGAGTTCTTGCAGATCTACTCCACCGCCGTCAAAGCTGCCGGTGGCTCGGAAGACATCATGGCCAACTACTTCCACCGGCTCTCAAGGACTCGGCTCGGTCATGGTTCATGAACCCGGCGCCGGAGTCTATTGGCTCCTGGAAGAGCCTCGTGCCGGGAGTTCATGGCCAACTTCCAAGGAACGGCGAAGCGTCCGGGAAGCGGATCGACCTGGACCGCATCGTCCGTAAGCCGGGCGAGACGCTGCGTGCGTTCATGCAGCGCTTCGATCAAGTCCGCAACACCATCCCGCGCATCGACCCCTCCCGGGTACTCTCCGCCTTCGCCACGGCGTTCGAGACAAGGATATCCCGGGCGAACCGGGCGTACACCAGCCGGAGACGGTCACGGACCTCTTCCGGTTGGCCGACGGATGCACCCGTCGCCGAGGAAGCCCAAGCGTGGCACGACCCGCCGGCGAAGTCCAACCCGGGTGCTTCCTCTCCCAAGTCCGGGGGCACCCTCTCCAAGAAGCGAGAAGAAGAACCTCGCGCGCAAACGTAAGGCGGAAGAGGTGGCCGCGGCCGGAGGCCCGTCCCCCGGGGGCGCGGCGCCCACCTCCCGCGGGTGCCGGCAAGTCGCCGGCTAAATCCCCGGGAACCTTCGCGTGCTACTTCCACCGCACCAACGACCACGACCGGTCGGAGTGCCGCTACATCCAGGCGAGCATCAAACGGCGCGACGAGCGGCGGGCGGCCGAGAAGGCCGAGAAGGAGAAAGAGGAGGAGAAAGAAGAAGTCGAGGCGTACCGGAGCGCGGACGACTCCATCGCCGTGATCGGTGGGGGCTCATCGAGCTTCGCGTCCAAAGGCGAGGCCAAGCGTTTCCGCCGCGAGGTCCTCGCAATCACCGAGGGCAAGTCCGCGCCTCCCCTGCTCGAAGTGGGCGGATGTTCCCATCACCTTCGACAAGAGCGACATGGTGGGCCCGGACAACACCAAGGGGAAGATCCCCCTGGTCGTGTCGCCCACCATCCGCAACAAGAAGGTGGGGCGCACCCTCATCGACGGAGGCGCGAGCCTCAACCTCATCACACCGAAAGTCTATGACTCCCTGCGGTGGGCGCGTGCCGAGCTGCAGCCCTCGCGTCCGTTCGTCGGCGTGCTCCCGGGTAGCTCCCGCCCTTTGGGTAGGATTGAGCTCCCGGTCACCTTCGGCACCCGAGACAATTTCCGCACGGAGAAGCTCCTCTTCGACGTCGCGGACATCGGCCTCCCCTACAACTCCATCATTGGGAGACCCGGCATCAACCGAGTTCATGGCTATCCCGCATCACGCATTCCTCACGCCGAAGATGCCGGGCCCGAAGGGCGTCATCGTGGAGAGGGCGGACGCCGTCAAGGCGATGGCTTGCCTCGAGGACATCTTGGCGGCCGAAATGGCGGCGAGAGGAGGACACCGGCATGAAGAGAACACGCGACACCCCGGAGAAGCCCGCGGCGCAATCCGGCCCCAAGCGGGCAAAACTTTCGGCTCCTGGAGAGGTGTCTACCAAGAAGATCTCGCTCGGGGGCTCGGAGGACAAGACCACCACCATCGGTGGTGACCTCGACCCGAAATAGGAACTCGCGCTCATCGCCTTCCTCCAAGCAAACAACGACATCTTTGCCCGGCACCCCTCGGACATGCCGGGCATACCCGGGAGGGTGATTGAGCACCAACTCAAGGTCGACCCCGCCGCAAGACCCGTGAAGCGGCGGGCGAGGCGCCAAGCCCCCGAGCGCGAGGAATTCATCCGGGCCGAAGTCAAGAGGCTACCGGAGGCCAAGTTCATCCGGGAAGTCACACACCCGACGTGGCTCGCCAACCCGGTGGTTGTGCCCAAGAGCAACGGCAAGATGCGGATGTGCGTGGACTACACCGACCTGAACAAGGCTTGCCCGAAGGACCCGTTTCCGTTGCCTCGGATAGACTCCGTAGTAGACTCCACTGCAGGCTGCGACCTGCTTTGCATGTTGGATGCGTACTCCGGGTACCACCAAATCCGTATGGCTAAGGAGGATGAGGAAAAGACTGCTTTTATGACTCCCGCAGGAAGCTTTTGCTACGTGAGCATGCCTTTCGGTCTCAAAAACGCAGGCCCCACGTTCCAACGAGCCATGCGCTTAACCATGGACTCGCAAGTCGGGAGGAACGTGGAGGCGTATGTCGACGACTTAGTCATCAAGAGCCGCAAAGCACCGTCTCTCCTGTTCGACTTAGAGGAGACCTTTTCCAACCTCGCGCCGCAACCGGGTGAAGCTCAACCCGGAGAAGTGCGTCTTTGGCGTACCGGCGAGGAAGCTACTCGGCTTTCCGGTCTCACACCGCGGGATCGAAGCAAACCCCGAGAAGATCCGGGCCATCGAAGAAATCCGCCCCCAAGGCGGCTCAAGGATGTGCAACGCCTAGCCGGGAGTATGGCGGCCCTTGGCCGATTCATTTCACGCTTAGGCGAGCGCGCTCTCCCGCTTTTCAAGCCGATGAAGAGGACGGACAAATTCGAGTGGACCCGGAAGCCGAGGAAGCCTTGCAAGACCTCAAGCGCTACCTGTCTTCTGCGCCCGTCCTAGTCGCCCGGAACCGGGTGAACCGCTGCTCCTGTACATAGCGGCTAACCCGCAAGTTGTCGGTGCGGCCCTGGTGGTCGAGCGGCTAGAGCGAGCACCTCGAGGTTCTCGGCGAACCAGCAAGCGCGGGTGCCTTGACGGTTCGAAGGCGGCGGGCCAAGCGGACCCGGGGCTCCGCCCGCAACCAGCTCGGAGGCACCGGGGCACCCGGGGGCTACACACGCTCTCGCTCACGACATGGCGCGCGACGCGGCCGCTCCGGCCTGCCCGGGTGGGGCACCGGGGCGGTCCCCGAACAACGACTCCTGCGGACGGCGTGGCTCCACGGCTTCACCGGGGCTCCGGCTCCGACCTCGTCGCATGATTTGGGCGAAGCGGGGACCACGACCGGAAAGACAAGGACGGACGCGTTGATCCCGCCCCACCCGGGGCTCCGGCTCCGACCATATCTCATATTGTGGGCGGGGCGGGATCCGCTCCAACTACCCTTAACGACAGCACGGCGTCACCACCGTGTCACCCGGGGCTTCGGCCCCGACCACTACAACGAGCGAGAGCGAGCTGGGGCCTGCACCCTCGGAGGCCGAGCCCTGCACTCGGCGCATCCGGCGCCCGGTGTATTTCGTCGGCGAGGTTTTGCGAGACGCCAAGACCCGGTACCCACGGTACGAGAAGATGCTCTACACGGTGCTCGTCGCGTCCCGGAAGCTGCGACACTACTTTCAAGGCCATCCCGTCCGGGTGGTAACCACGGCACCGGCCGGAGACCATCTTGCGCAACGGGGAAGCGGCCGGGCGAGTGGCCAAGTGGGCCGTGGAGTTAGGCGAGTTCGACTTGTCCTTCCTCGAGCACACACATCATCAAGAGCCGGGCACTTGCTGAGTTCATCGGCTGAGTGGACACCCACCCCGGAGATCGAGCGGGAAGAGCTTAGCACCCGGGTGCAGCCGTACGACGCACCCGGCGACTACCGGACGTTGTTCTTCGACGGTTCCCTCACCCTCAACGGTGCGGGAGCAGGGTACTGCTGCTGTCACCAACCGGCGACGAGCTGCGCTACGCGGTCCGGCTACACTTCCGGTGCACCAACAACATGGCAGAATACGAAGCTCTCCTGGCGGGGTTGCGGATTGCGGCCGACCTCGGGGTCACGCGCCTCCTCGCCAAGGGAGACTCGCAACTTGTCGTCAACCGGGTATCCAAGGAGTACCAATGCAACGACCCGCGAGATGGCCGCATACCTTGCGGCGGTTAGGCGGATGGAAAAGAAGTTCAACGGCCTCGAGGTGCTTCACGTACCTCGGGGCGACAATCACATTGCCGACGAGCTATCCCGGGTGGCCTCCACTCGAGCTCCAACCCCACCCGGGACGTTCATGGAGATCCTGTCATCCCCTTCGGCCTCCGACGCCGACCGAGCTCCAGACGAGCAACAACAAAGCGCAAGCGCACCCGCAGGATCTGCAGCACACGCAGAATAGCGAAGAAGTGCTTGCCAGCGAGCCGCAGGACACCTGCTGGATGGACGACATCCTCGGGTACCTGCGGGACGACATCCTTCCGGAAGACGACACGGACGCGGAACGCCTAGCCCGCCAAGCCAAGCGATATGCCGTTGTCGACGATAGGCTGTACAAGCGCAGTGCCAATGGTGTTCTGCTGAAGTGCGTAAAGATGGAAGAAGGCAACGACATACTCGTTGAGATCCACGAGGGCGAGTGCGGCAGCCACCACGCTCCCCGCACGCTGGTCGGGAAAGCCTTTCGGCAGGGTTACTGCGGCCGACAGCCCTCCAGGACGCCACCAGGCTGGTGCAACAATGCAAGGCATGCCGGTTTCACGCCAAGCGGACGCACCTGCCCGCTCAAGCCCTTCAAACAATTCCCTTATCCTGGCCGTTCGCGGTTTGGGGTCCGGACATTGTAGGGCCATTTCCGACTGCCCCGGGTGGGTACAGGTGGCTATATGTGGCCATCGACAAGTTCACGAAGTGGGTAGAAGCGGAGGCGGTGACAAAGATAGACCAAAACTCAGCGGTCAATGTAACACCCCGAAATTTCCAATTTTGGGTTGTGCATAAATTTCACTAAATTTTAAAACTTTTCAACCTATGTTTGAATATTTTTCTAAAACTAACTATAGTGTTATCATTTTCATGTAAGAAAAAGAGCTATTTTATAAATTAAATAAATTTCTATTTACGAAAATAGTTTATTTTAGAAAGGATGAATTTGTTTATTGTATTTTACCTTGTAACAAGGAGTTTTAGTCTAAAATATTTTTCACATATAAAACCAGCTTTCTCTTGTTTTTGACGAATTTTGTTTTATAACCAATTATATTGCCTTTCTCCTATTTTTATTAAAATAATTAGGGTATGATTGTTGCTTGTTGCATGCATGCTGAAATAGTATTGTATTAGGCTTTGTTTGTGTGGAAAAATATATTTACAAACTCGAGTCAAATTTGGTTGGTTCAGATTATAAATATTTGGTTGGTTCAGATTATAAATTAGGAAGTAGAGAATAGGAAAAGAAAAACAGAAGAAGGAAGACCATCCGTGTCCTTGGGCCTAAATCCCTCCGCAGCCTAGCATCTCTCTCTCTGTTTTTTTCCTCAACCAACTCATCCCAGTAGCCGCACGCACCTTGCAGGCCCAGGTCACGCAAGCATCGACGCACGCACGATCGCTGCCGTGTTCGATTCGACCGCGTTATCGTACGCGCTCAGGATCCCTAGGGGTCCCGTGCCTACAAAACAAACCAGCACCGCACACACGGCCGACTCGAGAAAGCAGCAGCTCGTGCAAGCCCTAGCAACGCCGCCAGTCTCCAACACGCAGCCGAGTCCGCCGCCAACGAGTCAGAACCGAGCCCCTCCACGTGCGTACCAAGATAGGACCCGCGCATATAAAATCCAGCTGCACCCGGCCCTAACCCGTCGCTAATCTGTGCCTCGCGCCCCACGACGCCCTAGCGCTGCCCCGCCTTGTGCCATCGTAGAGCTCGCCGCCCCGGGTGGTCTTCGATGCAGCGCTGAGGAACACGACGACGTGCCGCCACCACAAGACCCGTCCGCATTGGAGTTTCCCCCATCAGACCGCCTCCAGGATGACGCGCGCTGCCGTCGTAATTGGGGCCTTCTCGTTGAGCTCGAGCATTCGTCAATGGGAGGCGAGCCGCACCAGCATGATCTATCCTCGTTGGAGTTTCCCTACCGGGCTGTGTGCTGGACAACGCCGCAGCACTGTCGTCACCACTGGAGCCGCCTCGACCAGCTTTGGCATTCGTCGATTCGAGCCGCCCTGGAAGTAGCTAAGTCACCGGCAAGGAGACAAGGAGAAACCACAGCCCAATATGGAAGATGTAGAGTGAACTCGGTGCCGTAGCTGCCTTCTCGACGAAACCGACAAATCACACCACCATTATTTACAGCCCGCTGTTGCTAATACATGACAGGGCTCCATGGCGTCCGGGGTGAGCACACCATCGTCTCATCTTCCTTCTCTACTAGCAACAACGAGAATCTGACTTCCCTAGCCCGAGATCAAGTAGAGTATGCATGAGCGGCTGCCGTAAGCCGTGGTTATTTTGCGATTCCGTCACTATCGTTTTGGGATAATTAGTTAAAATCTCTTCGTTTTAATAAAAATAACCCCTTAGTTCCCTATAGAATAAAACAAGACAACTATATATTTTTACAATAAAATCAATTCTTTCTTCTATGTTTAGATTCTCAAATAAATTATTTATTTCATCAGTGCCAAATAGAGCTAACATTTATCTATATTTATTTGCTGCTTTGCAAAATCTATTTATGTATTTTATTTATTTTTCGAAATAGGTTATTTTGCAATTAGATCCCTAACGTTCTAGTTTTAAACGAGTCATGTAAAACATATGCTTTTGGATCTAAAATAAAATTTCTTTCTATTTAATTTACCAAATAAATTGTTTATTCCATCTCTCTTTATTTACAAATGAAATAATCTTTTAGTTCTTTCCTTTTCATAAATATATTTAATTTTATGCGGAAAAGGCTTTTTGCGGTTTAAACCCGGATCTTCAAAATGCTCATAACTTTTCGCTCGTAACTCCGATTAAGCCGATTCTTACGCTCACACGATCGTAGTGACGAGTACTTTTTATTAGTAATGTTTTCATAGTCATTAGGTATTGTTTGGTGTACTGTTTCTTAGTTTGCTTGTATGCCTGTTTCTTGCATGTTTTGTATTGATGTGACGTTAAATAGAAGAACGTACTTTTCGAAGATCTCAAGAGTAAGACATGAAGACGTGAGCAGCAGCAAAGGGAATCAGGCAAGTGTCCTTGATGCACATTGCGCCTACTTCTTACTATCTGAATTTACTTTTATGCATTGCATTTAATTTGAATCCTATTGTGTCATACCCTGTTCCATACTTTTACCTTGTCGCCTTGGTTTTGGGTGTAGTGTTATAGTATGGGTACGTCATTGCTTAGCATGCTCACAATGGGGTTTACAACTGAACTAAATGCTAATCTTGATTAAGTATCCACTTGAACATAATGATTATGAACCGGTAATGCTTTTTAGCAACATGGAACTTAGGTGATCCCGACAGGAGGATTGTCGATGATGGTGCCGGTGCACACTCTGTTGGGTGTGGTGGTACCTGTTTGGGATCATAAGGACCGGTTCTTGGAGCGGCAACCCAGGACTTCCGCACAAAGCACGGGGCTGATAATGGGTAGGTAAGGTTTAGTACCAAGGTAGCTTCCCGGTTCTGCGACCGCCGAGGAAGGATGAAGGAAGAAGGCGTCTTCCGGATTCGGGCGAGGGAAGGCGAGTACTTGAAGCCACGGTGCAAGAGGGGGCCCTTGGGTGATGCGTCACTTTGATGGCGGCGAAACCTTAGCATGGGCGTTTTGCAAGCCGGGAAGTCCTTCGAAAGATCTTGCGGTGATCTCTTGGCCTCACACCTAAGGAAGTGTGCTTTGGTATAATGGAGGTTTTAGTCACCGACGGGTGATGGAATCACCGACCTGTGGGTAAAGTTGTGCCACCTCTGCAGAGTGTAAAGCTGTTATAACAGCCGTGTTCACGGTCACGAACGGCCCGGATCCTCACGAGAACTAGAGGGTATGGACGGGTGGAGTAACTCGTAGGTTGCTACGGGCGGGGTAACCTGTAGTGTGGTTGGCTACGAGGCGGGGTAACCTGTAGTGTGGTTGGCTACGGGCGGGGTAACCTGTAGTGTGGTTTGCTACAAGCGGGGTAACTTGTAGTGTGGTTTGCTACGAGCGGGGTAACCTGTATGTGTGATTTGCTGCAAGTAGGGTAGCTTGCGGTGGTTGACGAGTGGGGTAGCTCTGTTGGTTCATATTCACTTAGTAAATAGGTTGCTTTAACTAATTTGACTAGTGTAGGTGCTTTCTATTGCAAACCATGTATTAGCCTTCCTTTCATTCAGCTTACATGTCATATATTCCCACACTTGCTGAGTACGACATGTACTCATTCTTGCTATTTCCCTTTTTGCTACAAACTACTGCTGCTCGGAAGATGGAGAAGACCACCGATGAGAAAGGTCTAGGCGTGCGAAACCCCTGGTCGATTGCTCGTGGTGTTATGGAGTCTTCCGCTAGCGTATATTGTATTTAGTCCTTTGAGACAATATCGATGTAAGTATTCGATTTATTAAAGACATTGTTCTTTTATCACATTATTTGTCCTGTGTGCGTGAAAACTTGTTCCCGGGCACGCATACGGATGCATTCGGTTTTGGTCGTTAAAACCGGGTGTGACAATCAAATTCATGAAGAATGTCACTGCAAGATTCGGGGTGCCGCAGCGGATTATCACGGACAACGGGACCCGGTTCACGAGCCACGCGTTCGCAGCATACTGCGACTCCCTCGGCACCCGGATCTGCTTTGCCTCAAGAGCCCACCCACGGAGCAACGGCCAAGTCGAACGCGCCAACGGAGAAATCCTCAAGGGTTTGAAAACAAGATCATTTGACCCGTTGAAGAAGAAAGGCTCCAAGTGGGTAGCCGAGATCCAATCCGTGCTCCGGTCCCTACGCACCACGGCGAGTCGAGCCACGGGCGAAACGCCTTTTTCCTCGTGTACGGTGCGGAGGCGGTGCTACCCACGGAGATCCGGTTCAATAGCCCCCGAGTCGCCGCATTCGACGAAGCCGACCAAAGCACCCGGCGGCACGACGACATTGACCTCCTCGAGGAGGCACGACGGCGAGTACTCTCGCGAAGCGCAAGGTACCTCCGGGGCTTGCGCCGCTACCACCGACGGCGCGTGCGCCCGGGAGTTGCAAACGGGAGACCTTGTCCTCCGACGGGCTCGGACGCGTGAAGGCAAGGATAAGCTAACTCCCATGTGGGAAGGACCCTTCCTCGTCATCGCCATCACCCGCCGGGATCCGTTCGGTCGGAGTCGGAGGACGGGTACCCGGAACCAAGCGCTTGGAACATTGAGCACCTAAAGAAATTCTACCCTTAGAATATTCCGTAGCCAATGGTCCCGGGTAGTACCTGCAAGTCCTATCGCCACGGCCACGGTCGCCACGGCACTTGTACTAGCGTGTTTTAAATGAAAAACAGCGCCCGATCGCTCCTTTTTCTACTTCTCGCAGGACCGCTGTCGTGCACGTTTAAGACCTTGCTTTCCTCGACGAACAAGGAAGGTCTATGACTTAGACGGAAGCCGGAAGGCTGCGTCGGGTCCGAGGATCGGACGCCTCGAGTCGCGCTAAAAGCGTCAGCTGCGAAGTGCTGAACGGCCTACGACTACACGACGCACGCGGACATTCGCACGGAACAAACGAAACAGCGGGTTTAAGTTCTCCATTAACAACGATAACTTAAATTTGAAGTATCTGCTGTACATACGGGAACACGGGTTTGACAAAAAATACAAAAAACGGGGGCACGGGCGTCGAGAAACCACTCGCAGGTGGAGGGAGCGGGCACTTAGCCGCGCTTGAAGCTCTCCGCGAAGGCGCGAGCGACGGCACGAGCCTGCGCCTTAGCCGCGGCGTGCTCACCCGCAGGGATGTCGCCGTTCACCACGGCTAGGAGTGGGAACCGGGCACCGGCACCGGCGCGTTCGCCGAGCACCTCCTCCGGGGCCGCGGCTATGGTTTGCCGCCCCTCGTCCTCCAGGACCTCCGCCACCGGGTGTTCGGGCTGCTCGGAGAGTCAACCACCCCCGCATGGCGAAGGCATACCCAGCCGCGCCGCGGTCAAGGGGCTCGGGAAGACGAGGCGGACCCGCACGGAATAGCGGCGACGAGACAGCCCGGTGCACCTCGGCGGCGATCTCCGCTTGCGTCCGCGCCGCCGTGGCCGGCTCCGTCGCCCGCTCGCTCGGCTCGACGCGCCGAAGCTCGGATTCCTCGAGGCGGGACCGCGCCTCCGCGAGCTGCCGCCGGAGGTCATCGCCATCGAGCTGCGGCGGAAGAGCCGCGACCCGACTTCTTCGGCCGGGCCTCCAACCGCTCGACTTGCCGGCGGTACTCATCCCGGCTCTTCTCCATCGCCTTAAGCTCGACGGCGAAGGCCTTCCGGGCCCTGCGAGAGTCTCCTCGCGGATGCGGTGCGCCAACCCGTCGGCGAGGCCGCGGACCTGCTCCTCGGCCCGCGCGAGACGGGCCGCCTCCGTCTCCAAGGCTTCCCTGCGGACGGCGGCCTCGTTCTCCCGAGCCGGACCTGCTCCTCCCGGGTAGCAAGGGCGCCCTCGCGTCCTCTAAGCGCCGCTTCTGGGAGGCCAAGGAGTCACCGACGCGCTGCACCTTCGCCTCGGCCTCGCCGACGGCCCGCTCCCGCTCGCCCGGCGCAGCTTCCCGAAGGGCAAGTGCGGCGGCACGCTCTTTCAGCTCTTCCTCGCGAGCCGCCGCGGTCACCTCGCGACGGGTCACGGCCGCCTCGCGGAGGTCCGGGTGGGCCTCCGCCTTCTCCAGCTGCGCGCCGCGAAGCTGCACGGCTCGCTCCCGCTCCGGGACGCCATGGAGGCGGTTCACGCTTTCAGCCTCGCGGGCCTTCGCGTCACGCGGCTTCTCGGCGGCACGGTCGCCGATGCCGGCAGCTTGGTCCAGCTCATGCTGGATTTCATCCGTGCGGCGCCGATATCGCTGCTCGGGCCGGCTTCATCGCCGTCTCCGGGGCCCGCCGTGCCTCCGCCACCTCCGCCTCGCGCTCGGCCGGCGCGGCCTCCCGGTCCTCCGGGGACGCACCTGCCTCCTCCACGGCCGCCTTTATGGCAAGAAGCGACCGGGTGGCCTCCCCGAGCACATCGCCAATCTTCGGCGACCCATGCCGCCGGAGCGACCCGAAGGTGACCCGCTCCGGCCGCGACCGGCGCGCCGCGGTCCCTACCGGCGGCGGCGGTCGACGACGTGTCTCCGCCGCCACCGTTCCCGGCTCCGACCGAACGCGCGGAGGGAGTCGTTCCCCTCCGAGCACTATAGGGCTGGCGGCGGCGGCACCCGGCCGCGGAGCGGAAGATCGGGTTGGACGCTCGGCGGCGCCGATCGGGAAAGCACCGGCACGTCCCCAGCCGGAGGAGGGGACACCCGGCCAAGGTCGGCCCGGCGGAGGCACCCGTGTCCTCCTCTCCGGCAGGGCGCCCGCGGCCTCCTCGCCGGCGAGGGGCACCCGCGGCCTCTTCTTCGGCGAAACCGGCAGCCACCTCCTCGGGAGTGCCCGCGGCCTCCCCTCCGGCGGCGCTCTGTGACCACCTCCGCGGGACCGTCTGCGACCTCTTCCCCGGGGCACCGGCGGCCACCTCTTCGGGGGCACTCGTTGCCCCTCCCGCGCCGTCCTCCGCTCCGGCCGCCGGAGCCGCACCGACCGCCTTGGGGTCCAAAGGGACCAGGTCCGGGTCCGGTTCGATCCGGACGATCCCGCAAACAACGCAAATCGAACACATTTCGCAACCATCGGCCCATGATGAGGCGAAGTGCGGCTCACCGGGCACACGGCTTAAGTAAAAAGAGAGGAAAACTTCCTACCGTCGCGCGTCCACCCGGCCGCTTGCACCGGTGCGGCTGCAGGGGACTTCTCTCGGGGAGCGGCCCCGTCACCGGCGCCGGCGAAGCCTGCCGGGCCCGCTTCGTGGAAGACGGGCGGGCCCGGAGGAGTCGGAGGAGGAGGGCGACGGAGACCTTTTGCCTTTGCCCTTGTCCCGCGCGCTCGGAGCAGGTCTCGCAGCACCGGGGCTACCACCCGGAGCTCCGGAGGCGCCCCGGGGCGGCCGTCGCACCGGGCCGGAGGAAGGTGCGACCCGGGTACCGGAGACCGGGGTGGGGGCCGGAATCGGGTCAAGAAACCCGAGCGGCCCCGGTCGGGGCATGCTTGTCCGGGACGGCGCGCTTGTTCGCCGAGCGATGAAGGGGCCCGGCACCTTCCGGGTACGTGAAGGAGGCGGGCCACTTCTTCCCGGTCGGCGTGGAGTAGGCGTATCGCTCGCGACCTCGGACAGGTCCGAGCCCGCCCCCGTGCGAGTGCGGCCGGCGAAGTTGAAGTCCCGGTACATCCATGACGGGACCGGCCTCCGGCGAAGGGGCGCGATGTTGCGCTCGAGGAAGTCGTGCACCACCCCGCGCGAAGTCGGACCGGCCGCGGCGAGCGCCGCGATCCGGTTGACCACCGGCATCATGCCCTCGGGAAGGCGGGGCACGGCGTCGCGGACGGCCAAATGTTGGGCCGGGACCGGCGGGACGCGGAGGCGACGAAGGTCCTTCTCGTACGGCACCACGAACCAGGCCCTCTTCCACGCCTCCACCTTGTTGCTTGGGCGAGTACTCTATGTACCCGCTGTCGGGCCGGGCGGTCGGCGGACGCAGCCGATCACCTCCGAGGCGTTGGTAAGCGTCATCTTGAAGTAGCGTTGGAATATGGGGAAGCACGGCTGCACCCCCACAAATCCCTCGCACAAATGGACGAACACGGCCGGCGCCGCGACCGCGTTCGGCGTGAGGTGCGCCATGCGGATCCCGTACTCCCGGAGCACCTCCGGGAAGAAGTCGGAGAAGGCGGGGGAACGGCGCCGGCGATGACGAAGGACACGAAGTGGAGGATCTCCAGCCCTCCGGTCGGCGGCGGCAAAGGCCCCCAACGCGAACGGCCCCATCACCGTCCACCGGCAGGAAGGGCGAAAGCCGCGACATGTCGACCTTGGCGTCGGGCAAGCTGCGCCGTTGGCGGGGCATCCGCCGACGGCGAGCGCGCGCGCGAACCGCTACGGCGGGGGAGGACCTTCCGCGGGCCATCTTGACGGCGGGCGACGACGGCGACGGAGGCGGCGGCGCGGATCGGCGGAGAAGAAGGCGAAGGGGAGCGCGGCAGCAAGAAGGAAGTTGAGAAGACGGAAGGCGGAGGGCGAAGTGGAAAACGTGTCGTGGGCAACCGGCCATCCCCCTATTTGAGCGCGGACGCCGGCAGGGCCCACCACACGCGAACCAAAGCGACGCGACGCCTCGGGGCAGTCGTGCCCCGGCGACCCAAGCGGCTCCGATTCCTTCGTGAGCTACGCCCGGAGCAACCCAAACGGCGCCGGGCACCGACGGGTGGCCCCAATCCCTGCTCCGACCCCGCGGGTCGGCCGACCGGGCCGGGGCTCCTGTCGGTGTAGGGGGATCGGGGTCCCCCTAACCGCGCGTGGCCGCCTTCGGCCCACGAACGAGGACGAAGTCCACGAAGCCACGAAGTCCACGAAGCCACGAAGTCCGCGAGTCCGCGAAGGCCGGGGAGCGGGAGCGCCGGAGGGAGGACGAAGCTTCCCGGTGGTTTCCTCCGGCTCCCCAACTACCCGGAGTTAATGCGGCACTCGAGTGCCCCCGGCAACGCCGCAGCCCGACGGGACGTGCGCGCGTCTTCCCCGTGCGCCGCGTCTCGGGAAGCCACGCGGCTACGGTGCCGGGAGGGCTCCCGGCCAATGAGAAGGGAGAGATTGGGAACGCGAACCAAGGGACCGAGACCGCAACGGATTTGTGTCAGGATCGTGTCGGAATGTCCCAGGAGGGACCGGACCCCCACCGGGTGCCCGGGTACCCCTCCGGTACCTGTACGATGCTCCCCTCCTGGCCCTATAAAGGGAGGGGTACCCCCATTTGGGGGGCTTCGGCTTTTTCGAATACTCACACAGCAGGACGTAGGGTATTACGCACCCGGTGCGGCCCGAACCTCGGATAACTCTCGATGTTCTCCCTCACTTGAATCATCCACGCTAACGCGCGAGCAAATCCGTTCTTCCCCGAACCTATCCCAAGGGAGCCTTGACAGGCCCCCATTTGGAGGTGCACTCACACACCGACAATGACCCTTGGTCTCCTTTTGTAGTCATGGAAACCACAACTTTACGTGACCGGCTTGCCCTCGGCCAACGAGCCTTTGGTACAACTAGGAGGCGACAACCCTAGGGGCAATTCCGTATTCCCGCCAATCCTCGTGCAATTGATTGCCCACCTAGTGCCAAGCGCATTGCTCGTGCGAAGCCACGCCTAGGCTCTTTGGCTTTGCTTGGGCGCCTATCCAACCTGGTTTGGATGACGTCGCTGTCGGACAATGCCCTCGGTACTTCGTGTGGTGCCATCACCTTGCATCTCCGTTGATTTACCTGCGCGTCCATTAAGAGTCGGATGGATTAGTGCTAAAGATAGGCAAAGGGCTCGGGCCTCGCATGTGAGGTGGAAAATAACCGGGAGGGGCGAGCGCTTCACGCAAATTGAGCCCCACGCTAGACCCCCAACCGTGGTAATTCTCGGAGATCGGATCTTTTAATGATATTTGCCGAAAGTGGTGAATTTTCAATGCTACTCAAAAAAAAAATAATTCCAAATAAGAAAAGGAGAGGTCGGGTTTGCCAGGGTAAAGTAGATGTAACTATGTGGCGCTTGATGTGAAACAACAACATTTTCACCGATGAAGATCACTATAACACGAAAATAATGTTGTGCTACCACAAGAACCAGCGAGTTAGCTCTACTATTCAACTACCGGTAGACATGTGGCCCTATGGCTGTGGGTTTCCTTTTAAAATTGAAGATAGACACATCCACACTAGATTGTTTGATAAATAGTCAAAGAGTAAGAAAAGTGCCTTAGAGGTTGGCTCGAGTGCATTTGCCAGGCTTTTGTTGTGGCATACTACTCCATTAGAAATTATTGTCATCATTGACCTTTTTCGTTACGTTTGACCACTAGTCTTATCAAAAAACTAAAAATCATACATTTTGTTGAAATATGTTTTATGACTAGAAAAACTTGAAATATGACCTATAATTCTTTATATTTGTAAAAAAATATTTTAAATAAGACGAATGATCAAACATTAAAAAAAGTCAGTGGTGACAACAATTTTGAAATTGAGGGAATATTACATAGCTTTAACAAAACGATGACCTTAGAGGTGGATTGAGAACAAGAAGGATTTTATGCTAACCAATAGGCACGAGATTATGTCCATTTTGTTGACAAATGGGGAAGACCAAATTACAACCGGGAGGCTCAGCTATGCTAACTATATATACAATAAGTAATGTTTACATTAGCGCCTTCGCTAAAAGCATTATTACTGCATTCATTAAATCTCCAAGCAAACAAGCATCAATAATTAATAAGGTTCCTCGGATTTTTAGCACCACGTTCCTGAGCTAAACTCTTTGTAGTAGCGTGGTGAGATCCGATGCTCAAGGGGAGAATGTTGAGCAAAATCTCTCCTAGTAATTCATGTTCGGAGGGGAGAAATAAATCTAAGATACGAACCTAAGCGTGGCGTCAGTGTCTCCAATTATTGAGGAGCGATCCGAGAGTAATCTTCACACGAAAGGGAAGCAGGGTACAATTGTCCCCGGTCTTGGCATAAGAGATAAGGGGACGAAAAGGAACGACAGAACCAAATGGGATGCACAAAAATATTCACGCCGTATATGACGTGTTCGCAATACGTGGCACTACTAGTCTACTTAAGTACGTAATTACTCTGGAAGTATCTAATTTCAGTATATATACAGTACTCAATTACAGAGAGAGTAGTATAACCATACGTAGAAGTTAGAATAATACCGAATCAAAGCCATGCAATGCAATCCTCAAGTGGTAGTATGCGTTTATAATAAGTACTACCTCTATCTCATTGAAAGTGTCGTTTTTGACTTTTCAGATTTTACGTTTGACCGCTTGTCTTATTCAAAAATTTTATAAGAATATAAAAATAAATACATTATTATTAAAGTATCACTAATAATAAATTAAGTTATAAAAAAATATATAGCATTAAAAAAATTATAAATAAGATAAACAATCAAAGGACGATGTCTAAAGCTCAAAACGACGCTTTCAATGGGACGGAAGGAGTAGTACTCACTACTAGTACTTCACCGACAGATTCCCATCACCATGCACGTCATCTTCAGCAGTGGCTGCGATTCGCTGCCGCTGGGATCGGGCGGCTGCCAAAGTATATGACGGGTCAGCGCGACTCAGCGAATCGTCAACGTGTGTACCCGACTGGGTGCATTTTTTTTAGACTCACCTGATTGGGTGGGTGATTTGTGCCTGGTTGCTAGAGGAATCCATAATAGCGATTACCATTTCGAAAGGAACAATTATTATTTATACACAAATAACACGATCCTCCACGCATTTGGGAGGGCAGCAGATCTGTCAATAGAAAATAAATAAAATAAAATTTCAAGAGCACGAAAAATTCCTTCCGCCCGTGAGCTTGAGCTGCATCCCATCCGGAAGCGTCGCCTGGCCGGTTTCTTTTCTTACAGTTGCAAACTCATACCTAAATTAACTAGTGATTAAGCCGTAATTAGTAGTATACCTAATCTGGCCACACCATGCTGTTTAGTCAAGCCGGACCAGCAATGCATGACGTGTAGATAGTACGTATCCGTCCGCGGGACATACACGTATGGAGTCACGGGAGGCCGGTGCCGAGCGTGAGCGCGGCCTGCAAGTCGAGCCGCCAGAGGTAGCAGCCGTCGGCGTTGAGCCGCCACACGTCGCACGGCGCCACCACAGACCTGTGGCCGGACGAGTGCCGGACGCGAACGCGACACGTGAACCCAGCGCACGTGCCCCACGCCGGCAGCGCGCCCGCGACGGCCACGCTGCTGATGTCAGCGACCGTGTGGCTGAAGGCGGCGTTGGACCAGGTCACGCGGCCCCACCGGTCCGACACGAACGCCGGGGCCTCGCCGTCCGCGGCCGCGGTGGCGGAAGGCGCCTCCCCGTCGCGCCACGTGGACGTCACGTCCTCCACCGTGACCCAGGTACAGGAGCCGGCGCGCGCGGACACGTGTGCAGGAGCCGGCGCCTCGGCCTTCTGCTCGTCCTCCGCGGGCCAGACGGGCATCAGCGGCAGCGTTGCCGGCGGTTGCCGCGCCGGAGGAGGAGGCGGAGATGGCGGCGACGAGTCCACGGACGTCATCGCCGACGAGGACGACGACCGCGACGACACCGACTTCTCCTTCTCCTTCTCGGCCGCCGCTGGCAGAGCGGGGCAGCAGTCTTCTTCGGCTTGCGCCCCCGCCTCCCGCTGCCTCCGGCGACAGCCTTCCGCTTCCCCTCCCGGTCGCCGCGCGGGGTGCCGCGGTCGCCGGCTTGGGCGCCATGGCCGCCGGCTTGGGCGCAATCGGGCGAAACTTGAGCATGATCCTGCCCATCTGCCAAGACATCCCCGGTGGCGCCGCCTGCCCGCTCACGCCGGCGACGGTATACCTCGGCACCAGCAGGCACCCTCCCTTGCGACTCTCCATATCCCCCACCACCAGTATTTTCCGCTCTAATTACGGTTTCACCCTCGCAGTCCCAGCACTTTCTCTTGGCAGCGATGAGATGAAGAAGACGACGCCGGCGACCACCAGGGCGAGGCGCGGGGCGCCCTTTAATACCGCGCGGGGTGGGCATGACGGACACGCGTCGTACGTGGCGCGCGAGCTATCATTGGCGGGCACTGCGCCGAGACGTGGCGGGGAACCACGTGAAAGTTCCGCCCGCATTGGCCCGCGCCACCCACCCAATACCTGCCGCGCGCCACGCAAACGCGACAAGAAATCGTATCCAAGGAAATCTCACGCTCTCCTTCACTGCTCCGCGGGCCCGCCGCAGCCCTACCCCAGCAGCGAGCAACGTGTCCTCTGCTCCCGCACCCGTAGAAAGCACGGGACTCACTGCCTCGCTTCGACGACACGTATCACAAACAATTCTCTCACTGCCCGTGGGTCCACCTAACACCGCGGGACCACGTGTAAGCGAATCAGATCATATTTTCTTTGTGCACAAAGCCCAGGGCCAAAAGGGCTGTCGTGGTCGGGACGGGTGAGGGATTTGGGCCAATGGGAGCGCGCGGAGTGTACAGCACCGTTTTTGGTGGGGACTCCGGGGACGGAACACGTAGAGGGATGCGCCTCGGTGGGCCCGCGTGGTGGATGGCGCCCCACGGACCCATCCATGCCCGCTGCTGCTGCTTTTTCTATCGCCGGGAAAAGATCCGCCCACCAACATTCCACTAGACCCACCCGGCCACTTTCGTATCAACGATGGCATCGCCCACCGACCTGTGGACCCGACGGAAGTTGCTAGAGTCTCGTGATAGTACCATGTTCTACGGCCTAATAAATAAACTATGGGACACGTAACCATCCTCGGGATATTTCTTTTCCTGTACACACAATATGGGAATATGCCAAAGCTCGTGAAATCGCTTGACCATTTGCTAAGCCTTATTTAGGATAAATAAAAGGGTACAAGATTTATAATAAGGAAAAAAATATTCCTGTATAAATCCAGCAATCCACATATGACTACTTTTTTAAAACTTTTGAGTGCTTTGAGACATATGTATATGTAGTAATTTTTTCAAGATATTATTTATTTGCATTTAAAAATAGTATATCCAAAACATGAATTTTCTATCTATACGATGTCTGTTCCGATGAACCAAAACTTGTAACTCTCAATTGAAGGATATGAACAATGGAAGAATGCAACTAATGTTACAAACTACTCCCTCTATTCCTATATGTAAGCATTCCAGGCATTCAAATTTTGTTCCATTATATAAACATTCCTACATATAAGATAAAACTTGATGGGTTGGTGGGTGGATGGAGAATTGATAAGGTAGTGTAAAATAATGAGTACCTATGTCTTCTCCCCTCTTGACTATTTTTGTCTTGATTCTAGAAATATTTATATTTGAAATGGAGGAAGTAAGGATGTAAGAGCACCACCAACGTGCTAGAAAAGCGAACCGAGTAAGCCAATAACCAAACTGTGCCCATTGCGGCACCCAAACCAAGCACGTCAGATGCAAAAAGGGAACCACACAAGTCCTTGATTCGCTTCCTACCGCACCAAGGCCAATAGAATAATATTTCTTGGCCCATGGTCGTTCGCTTGCTCATGACGGTGGCCGCCACTCCATCCCACACCCTCCCGCAACCTCAGCGAGCTGGCCCAGAGCCAAGTCGTGCATGCCTCAATCCACCCTCCACAGCTGGCCCAGAGCCCAGTCCGCGCGCCACGAGACGTCGGCCCTTTGTCATCCTCAATCGCACGCACCACGCGGCAGGGCGACCACGACGTTCATCGACGGCTGTGTCAAGAACGGGCGCCACGACGAGGCTATCAATTGCTTCCATAAACTACATCCTTCCGCCATGCTCGAGTCCACCCTCCACAGCTGCTTCCCGTCCATTCCTCCTGCGCGGCGGGTGGCCCATCCGAGCATCGCCCGTTCCGCATGGTCGGGTCGATGCCGTCACGACGAAGACTGTATTGTGCCACACTCGGTTGTGAGGAAGGGAATTGCGATGCTGTCATCGCCGCCGCCATAGGGAAGGAGTTGAACTCCGGATCTACCGCCAAATTCATGGATACAAATCGATTCTCGCAAAATCCTCTCATATTTCGTGGATTGGGAGCCGAATTTCTCAAGAAGGCTAGAGATTGGATGGGGAAATTTGAGGAAGATGGGAAAAGAAGAAACTTCATGTGTGCCGCGTGACGAAAGAAGAAAGAGAGACGATTTTTTTTACTCGCCCCGTGGGACCCACTACATTACGACAGTCAAACTATAAAAACTCCCATCGAACCGAATGCGTTCGGTTCGGCAGAATGCTACGCATGCTCTAATGAGTGGTGCACATCACATGACATCCACAAAACGAATGTCCCCATGCGCTCCCCATGGATGAAGATCATATGGTCTAGATTAAAGCTTCTCATAATTCTCACATGAACCCTGCTCTCATGAATACGTTGCCTATATAAATTCTTATAAGTATGCATACATAATTCAACAGTAGTACCATCCTAGTAGTGTGATTGCGCTTTTGGCCAACTTGGGCCACATTCGATGATCAAGGTGAGATAAAAAGGAGGGCAGAGTACAATAAGCAAGCAAAATAAAAAGTTTGTTACCAGTGGATATTAATCTCCTCAATCTATTAGTCAGCTGGGCTAGTTCCAACTCCTAAAGATACTTTTGTATTAGCAGCGACACTACATTGCCCCCATCCTCTTTTACAAAGCTGTGTACTCGGTAGCTAGCTGGAACTAGATTACTCAAATCGATATGCTAATACGGGTAGGCAGCTACAGGTGGCAGCCCTAGTTCGTCCCCTGTCGCTTCGGCCGCTCATTCCACTACAAAATTAACTAACGTTTATCATTGCCTTTTTTTTTGAATGATGTTTATCGTTGCCTAAGCGTCCTTTTAGCTGCCGTTTCCAAAAGCCTAGGCGGCCCTTTTTGTTTGTCCTGACGTTCCAATGCTCGCTCTCCGTGGTGCACTTGTGTGTGCGCGGTGCGGAAGAAGGCAGGCAATCTTGAAGTGGTGTGGGGGCGTGAAGCGACAGCAGGCAGGTGCGGGACGTGGGCCAATGGGAGCGCGCGGCGAGCCATAATTGCCGCGCATTGGCGTGGGCCGACGACAGAACAGGCCCGCATGGTGGCAGCCCCGTCAAAGCTGGCGGTGGAGTGGTGGGGCGCAGCAGCGCAGGGAGGCACGGAAGCAGATAGAGTTTGGGGGTTCCGGATTGGTCCACCGTCGTACGGCAGGCGTTGAAGGGCGGGGAGCGCGAGGGAGTGCGGCGACTGGTGGAGACGGGACTGGGCCCAGGTAGGTGAGCCTAGGCGTGGACGACGCGGTGAGCGCTTCGGATAAGAGCAACTCCAGCTCAGGTTGTAAAATTGGTCCTCGGTTTTAAGGTTCCAACTCCAGCACCAACTCCAGCAGTAGTATCTAAACTAGGCTTCTATTTTTGTGGGGCCTGCCTATCAGCGAAATAAAGAAAAGCAACATCTTTACTGGCACCGATGCCAGAATCGCGCCGTCGTCCCGCTCCCACACCTGCGCGCCAATTCAATAAAATAGTTCATTTTACACCTCTAATTCAATAAAATAGTCCAGATAACCCCTTAAACTATCAAAAAGTGAGATTAGAATACAACTAAAAGGTGTAAAATGAACTCTTTTATCGAACAATAGTTTAGGGGTTATCTAGACTTTGGTCATATTTGGAGGGAGTAAAGTGGACTTTATCCTTATAATATGATACATGGTTAGCTCTGCAGTTGTCTTGATGGCAGTTTGGCTTAGACATGATATGAGAATAAGATGGATGTACTTGTTATATGATCCCATTGATTCTCGAATCAGAGCTTGTTAGGCATAATTTTCCTTGCTGTTGACGTGGTGTTACGACAGTCAATTCTTGTAGTACTAGCATTCAACAGTTAATTTTGTTTTCACTTGTTATAACTGATAGCATGTGAACTGCTGAACCACGGTAGAAAACAGTTACACCTTATAAGTGAAGTTACAAAATTGCTTGCATTTGCATGGAACCGCAACTACTTGAATGTTGTGTAATATAGGGACGTGGGTTTTGATTCTCTAATTTCATGCCACTTTAAACTCTTGCTACATGCCACTTTAAACTTAATGAAGGGACAAGTGAATTCTTCCACTTAATGAACAAAAAAGTTTAGGACTAAAGTTTTGAGAGAGTGTTAAAATAGACTAGTGATTGAAAATTGTACTACCTCCGTTCCGGAATGTAAGCATTTATTGATTTTTTAGAATTGGGTTTGACCGTTTATCATATTCAAAAAGTTTACAAGAATATTAATTATTTTGTTATATTTTGATTTATTGTTAGATATATTTTAAGTATGATGTATTTAATTTTATTTTTTCATAAATTTTTTGAATAAGACAAGCGGTCAAACACAATTCGAAAAGTCAACAAATGTTTACATTTTGGAACGGAGGTAGTACCTAGTATCACACTCATCTCAAACTGAAATTAGTAGTTTCAACTTTTTTTTTCTGAAGGACAATTACATGAATTTAGGAACTCCAATCGTTTATGCTCATGGTAGATCAGATTTTTTTTTCTTTTTGAATTGACTTATCTGCCTTTTCAGGCTGATCTTGCTAAGGTTGATATAAAGAGGACACCCATGCCCACTGGACTTGGCATAGGAATGATGACAAAGAACCAGTGCAGAGAGATGATGTGTGGATTAACTCACTGGCTGGTATAGGGTGCATCCAGGACAGCAGCCGTGAGTTGAGGAAAATTCTGATGGCTCCTTGAGAAAGCAACTGCTACATCACAACTAAGTTTATCTATCTAAAAGTGACCATCATGTATTGTATATAATGTCATATGTGAACTAGTTATATCAACACCTGAATATGACATCTTTAATGAGTGGGCCGCATGTTTTCTTGGATGGGGCATAGTTCTTTTCTCCGGAAGATCTGCTTGATCTATAAACTGAAAGTCACCTGCAAAAGCTATTCATTCCTCTTGTCAATTGGTCATACATATGAGATGTTTTTCCTAGCTGTTGAGATGCAAGTTACTCGGTGGTGGCATGCTCCTACTTTCCTGAAACTAAAGATAAATGTGAGTTAAACCTGTGTTCATAAAACTGGGAGATTTGTTACTACTCGTATTTGCATGGTGGAGAAAAACTCTAGATAGTTCTCATCACACCTATTTGTGCTAAATGCCACTTTAAACTCTAGATAGTTTCTCATTAGAAGCCAATATGCATGTTCTGCCAAAACAGTAAATAAAAACATCAATATAAACTCTAGGTGATTTGAATTATTCAAATTCTGTAAAAGAAGTGCCCATGGCATGGAAGAATACACAGAAACATGTGAACCTCAACAAGTCACCAGTGCATTTTATAACACAAGGAAGAAACTACATATTCCAAATACAAGCAGTTGGACACAAGTGAACACAAGAGCATATAACAGAATTGAACAGGCAAGCATTTATAATACATGTTCATAAATCATTTATAAAGCAGCTCAAGCACGTGTCAGGGCCATCAGATATCAGCATTTTATACCTTCACAGATTCAATATTAGCTGTACTAATTAACCATGAATACAGTAAGATCACTAGTAACTCAGCCCCTGCACTAGACAACAAATACAGACAAAGCATGGCAACTAAGACTTCTGGGATGTATAAAATCTGCTTAAGATGCCTGTCTCGGGGAAAGATTAGCGATGCCACGTGGCACCATCTGGACCCACCTATGAAGGATTAGTCCCCGGGACGCGAAATCACGTCAACGGTCAAAGCCGGACCCACTCCCGTACGACCTCCGTGGAATCGCGACTCGCGCGACCTTGCCCACGGAGCTCGGGGAAGCCCTGCCTCACACGACCTCCGGAGCTCGCGCACCAGCCGCATTAACTCCACCTACCCGAGCGCACGTCGGCATCCCCCGACAATCATTGTCTTTGACTTTCGCCCCATCCGTCCCGTCGCGACCACCTGCTCCCGTCGAGCATGCCGACGAGACGCGTCGTCCCCGTAGCCCGACGAAGGAAGCGTGGGCCGAAGACCAAGGACTCGGTCATCATCGATCGACGTACGGCGGTACGGCTCCCCGCCTTATCCGGAGACAGGTGGAGCTCGAGCTCAAGCTCGAGCAGCTCTCCACCTCGCACGACCTTCGCCCGTGACCTTGGAGCACGATGAGCCACCGCCACGATCTTGACCTTCAGCCTCGTCATCAATGCACCCGACAGAGAAGGACCGGTATGGACTGTCTTTTCCGCCAACCACTCCGCTGCGACGCCACCTCCGACTCGCCGAATGCGGGACACTCCATCCCCGCTTCCTCGACGCGATAGGCTACCGGGGCGATGCGACAGGCCATTCAAGGCCCTCAAGCACACGTCCGACAAGGTCCGACGGCACGGCACGGACGCACGGATAAGCACACGACTACCCCTTCTCTCTCTCTTGTGTAACTCGAGCTCAACCTCTATGGCTATAAAGAGGAAGAGTCTATCTCTCTCGGGATCGACACTTACACGGTTCACAAACTTCACACACACAAATACTCACACACACACTTTCGCAACAAGGGACTTGGAGCACGCTCCTCTCCCGCCTCCTCTCGAACTCCATCACTTGTTTGACGCAAGGAACACGAGCGCCGCCACATCCCCACTGGACGTAGGGAGCTTTCCCGAATCAGCTTAAATCTCTCATGTCTTCCCTTGTGTACCATCCGGCCTAAAATGCGCATCCTCGGAACTAAATTCTACTAGCCGGTGGTTCGAACACGAACGGTTGGCGCGCCAGAAGGGGCCTCGTTGCGCGTTTTTGACCTTTTCCTCTCCCATGGGACGGATGGCCGGCTCTGCGTTTTCCTTCGGGCCTCTCGGCACCACGGTGCGCTTCGGGAGCCTAGAGTTCATCGCCCGTGCTGAGCGGACGCCGGTGCGCGCCGAGCCACCAACGCCATTGGCCTCTTTGGCCACGTATGTCGCCGTCGAGGCGACAAAGACCGCAGCAGACCGATAGGCCGTGACATCCCATGTCACGATTAGGTGCTAATGACCTAATTAAGACCCTAAGTACCCCACTAACAAAACCCTCATGCTAATTACCAAAAGGAAACCAAGAAAAAGAAAAATGGGAAAAAACAAAAGAAAAAGGCAAACCCTACGGCTAAACCCTAACCCTAAGAAAAATTCAACAATTACAATAGCACTACCCTCATATTTTTGCACCATCATATTGTACATGCAAAATCATGAATTTACAACATTTGTACAAAATTTTTGGATCAAATTTTAAAAGCTCAAAAATTCAAATTTGAATTCAAAACTGTGTTGTTTATGAATTTTTAGGAATCGAGTCAAAACTTTGTCCTAAAAAAAAGGTGTAGATAAATTCGTGGTGAATCGCTTTGTATTTTTGGTTTAATTTTTGGAGCAACTACAGTATGAATTTGAAGCAAATTTCAGAAAATAGATTTCAAAATTTGAAAACTCATTGCCCACGTGGCAATGGCGGCCTGCACCGCCGGTCCGGCCAGCTCGCCCGCCCCTCCACGCATGCGCCCGGCCCGTCAAGTCACCACGACACCCCCTGCCAACCCCCAACCACTTGGCGTACCCGCCGGCCAACAGTGGAGCGCAGGACTTCAATGGGTGACACCCCCCCGAGACCTCCCCGCCGCCGTCCTTCCCTCTCTAGAAAACGGCACAACGGCCAAGACCACATCGCCAAAACGCGTTCGCTAGCTGCCCCATCTCCCTCTCGCTCCTCTCCGCACCGCCGTCCTGCTCCCTCTCCCCCGCAGCTAGCGCACGACCGGAAATTTGAGTCGCCGCCGCACCATGGCCGTCCCGAGCGCCGCCGCGTCGCGCGCCGTCTCAGCAAGGTCGGGCCCCTCTCCCTTCTTCGCCAAAGCGTGCGCAAGAGGTCTCCCCACCTCCTCTTTAACCCCCTGCCCTGCCGTGCAGCAGGTCACCGGAATTTTGGAGAAAACCGACCGCCGTCGCCGCCGGTGGCGCCACCTCGCCGTCGAGCCCCCATCCCCGGCCTCCTCTCGCACCGCCGGACACCGCGTTGTCGTTCCCCACTCTCAAGTGAAGCTCCCCGACCAAACATCTCCCCTCTCGCCCGTCGAGCTGTACACGCGCCGACGCCGCACCTCTCGCCCGTGCCGCTGCCGGCCGCCGCCTCGCTCCAGCCCGCCGATGGGCCCCGCGGTACCCTCTAGCGTGTTCCCCACGCCACGCCCGTTGTTTTCCCCAAAGCGCAGTTCGTGCGCTGCACTAGCGCGCCGCCGCGCGCGACCTCTCGGCGCCGCCTCTGTTCAAAATGCTCAGTGGCATTTTTGTAAATAATGCAAAGTTTTGTTCCATATAGAAAAATTCATAACTTTTGATTTAAAAGTGCAACAATTGCATAATAAATTGTTTTCGAATCCTCATAACCTGTATTTTCAGAAAAAGTAACATGAACTTGTATTTTTGGGTCATTTTTGTATTTTTCCAAAAATATTAAAACGCAATCCGCATAAACTCATTTAAACAAGAACTTTAAAAATATGTGTCTAATGGAGATGCCACTTGGTCGAGCATGCATCTTGGCACCCGTGAGCATCTTGCACTAGAAAATCTCACTTTCATTGCATATGATTCAAGTTATGGCAATATAAATTATCATCGCATAAAGTTTGGTATATCTACTCACCATAGCCCCGTACACTTGCATAAAATCCCACGTTTAATTTGAGCATGTTAAATAATTATTTTACTGTCTCTCCATTTAATTCAAGAAAAGGTTAATTTCAGAATGTGGAATATTGTTTTATGTTCCCAAAACTTATATATTGGCATGTTATGTAAATGTTCACTTACCATAATGTTACTTAGCCCCTCATGCTCGATTTGGCAGAAGTTCCGTTAATGTTGTGCTTATGCTAATTAAGTGAATGCTTTCCCTAAGCGTAGTAAAAGTTGTTATCACATGTGATAATGGACCCTCCCCTTCTAACCCTAATTCCTTTGATTCACATTTAAACTTTGCTAATCATTTCAAATCGGAACTACAATGTTTAAACCACATCCCTCATGTTCTTTTGTTTACGCATTGCTTATCTATGTTATACCTCCAAGTGGTAATTTAATTTGACTCCCTCAAAAGAGAAAGAATTATATGTTCATGCATGTTGTTAGTCCCATGAAGTTAGTTTTACTAAATTTATGAATATGACAATCATACAAATAACACCATGCATTACCATTATCATTGACCTTGTATTCCTTTTACTTATGCATTGCATTTCATTCTCTAGACGACGTCCAAGTGATTCCACCGGAAGAAGCCGTTGCTAATCTCAATGCTTATGAACCTAGTACTCGTTGACGTCAAAAGTCGCCAACACACCGTTGTCCGGAGAGTCCACCGAAACCCCGGCCGATGCGTGGTCCTCGTGCTCCCAACGGACCGGCTCAGCTCGCCGATTCTCGTGTGCGCTGGTGCGTGCCGGATGGTTTCCTGCAAACCAACAAAGACAATAAAAGGTGTAAAATTCCGAGTCATCGGCCCGGATAGACCGATGTGCAGCCATGGCCGATTCTCGCGTAAGATAGACAAAAATCGGCCATCGACAGTGAAAGGACCTTTATGTCGCCTAGAGGGGGGTGAATAGGCGAATCCTGCAAATTAAAACTTAATCCCGAGATCAGCACCAAAACCGGTCGGACCGGTTACCAAAACCGGTCGGACTCGTTTTGACAGGGAATGCAGGAAACCTTGCTCTTCTATCTATCTCGAACTAATACTCGGAGTAGTGCCTCAAATGATGTTGGTTGCAGTAACACTTAGTCCCTACACATCACAAACAAGCATAACCGAGTAGATCGAAGCGGAAGCACAATATGAGATAGAATAAAAACAAGAGAGGCAAACCGAACAAGATGACACAAGAGTTGTTTGCCGAAGTTCGGATTCACCCCGTGAATCCTACGTCTCCGTTGAGGAAGCTTGAGTTGCTCTAACTCCAAGCCGGGTCTCTTTCAACCACTTTCCCCGATGCACTAGCTTGATCTTTTCCCTTCCGGAGGCAAGATCACAACCTTCACAAACCGACCCTTGGCTCACCACAACTTGGGAGCTCGTGGGTAACGCCTAGCCGTCTAGGAGGCTTCACCTCCAAGAGTAACAAATGCCACAAGATTGCTCAACGCAGCCACAAAGTGCTCAAGGCTTGGATTGCTCACAAATGCTCAAATCTCTCAACCCAACTCAAAGATTTTCACCAAATCACTCAAGTCTCACAAAGAGGTGTTGGGGAGAGCTCAATATGGCCGTTGGAATGTTATGAGATGGTCTGGAACCAGCAACCCTCAAAAGAGGGGGAGGGAGGCTATTTAAACTGTTTCGAAAAACTAGCCGTTGGATCGGTCGTCCAAAACCGGTCCGACCGGTTTGCCAAACCGGTCCGACTCGTTTTTGATCAAGCACAAAAGATAAGCTTCAAAAGGCACTCCACTCATTTCTATTTGATCTCTTCTCACCAACTTTTGTGTATAGGTTCTATAAAAGGTCTAGAACACTATTACTCTCAAAGAATAGGTAAAACCCTAGGTTTACAAAACCGGTCCGACCTGTTTCCAAAACCGGTCGGACCTATTTTGTCGGTTCAAGCACACTAGCAGGTTGGTTTTCGGGGTTTTCCTCTCATGGCTTCTCACTTGGGATGTTGAGCACTTTGGACACTGTAGAAGCATAATGTTGCATCCCCCTTGATAGTACGGCAAACCTATACTCAAGATTAAAAGGAAATACACATTTTTCACTTCTTGAGCTTGTAGACTTGTCACTTGCCACTTTATCAATTTTGCTTCAACTTGGGGTTGTCAACACGAATAGATATCCAAGCATATCCACCTTGAGCTAGTGACTATGGATTTTATCATCAAATAGACAAAGCTTCATATTATATCCATGTCATCTTTTCTTTCTTGATTCACATATAATTGACACTAGAAAATATGCAATCCTCCATGGCTTTTTTGATTCGTCGGATTCAACATCCACTTGCTCTTCTCCACCACAATGGTTCATCGGCGCCAAGCCTCTTGCTTGCCCTTCTCCAATGTATGGTCCATCGTAGCCAAGTCCTTGCTAATCCTTCATCAAATTTACCATCAAGATTGACACATTTCTTTGCATCATCCATTTGCACACCTTTGATATTCATCTTCATGTAGTATTGATTTTTCGTTGTGATGTATGTTGCTTGCTTGTTATGAAACCAAAAATTAAGTCACCAATAGACTTGGTGATACTCTCATTGTCCAATGTGAGACATATCAACAATCTTCATTTTTCTTCATGTAACACATAGTATAATGTTTTCACCGTTGATCATCCATGTGCTTTGTCTTCATTACATTCTTTGTCATATGGTAGTTACGTATATACATGTGATTGTGCACCATGTTCCTTTTTCTCATTTTTCCTCACTTGTTTGTCATACACTTAAATCTTCATCTTATGGAGTCCATGATCTCATACAAATAATATCCATAAGTGTGCTTTACAAATGATGATTCATAATGATATCACAATTAAATTCCTGTTCATCATCTCAATAAACATATTAGTCCTTTAATCGTTTTGTCAATCAATTCACCAAAACCCACTAGGGGCCTAGATGCACTTTCAATCTCCCCTTTTTGGTGATTGATGACAACCCGATTAAAGCTTACAAATGAATAAAAACAAGGATTTTGAATTTTCGGATTTAAAGTGAGCTCCCCCTTGCTATGTGCAATTTTTGAACTTCAACAATTTGGCTTGATATGCCAAATGCACATATTTAGTGAAAAGCATGGAGCTCCCCCTAAATCCGAGAATCCGTGGGGTGCAAACAAGTGTGTGTGCCACAAATATATGACGTGATGCATATGCAACGAAGAAGCAACAAAACAGGGCACAAAGCAAAGAAGCACCGTAAACCGGTCCGACCGCCACCAAGGACCGGTCAAGCCGGTTAGGCTGCTACAACCGGTCTAGCCGGTTTCACGAACCGGTCCGACCGCTTTCGAGGGCCGGAACAGAAAAAGAAGAACAGAAACAATCACCATCCATTTCATGCAATTCATACTAGCATATATCATCACTTAGGAGAGATTTAAAACTTCAACACACATAGTAGCACTCATTACAAGGTTCTCAAGTCCACAAGTAGAAATTCAAGGATTATTACAAGATCCGACACATAGTCTCGAACAAGGGATACAAGGGGAATAAGTTGACCACAGAGATCACAGGAAAACCAAAGACACCTAAAACCGGTCCGACCGGTTTGCCAAACCGGTCGAGCTGGTTTCTGCAGATCGGAGGGCTCCAAAAGTCTTCAACAGCTTCCCAACCTTGTCACATAGAGCTTTAATCCATTTTCCTCTCCCCTTTGTCATTAATCACCGTAAAGGGGTCATTTAAACTTGCATCACCATCCTTGAGAGGGGGATTGTTTGTATCAATCCAATGCTCCCCTGGAAGATAGATTGGTAAGGATGGTAGAGTGGTGGATGAAAGAGAAGTGAATGGAGGATCTTCCATACCGGGATCAACATTTCCAAGGAAGGCATTAACAGCAGCTGTAGCAAAGTCCGGTTCACCATATGGTCCGGATGGAGGTGGTGGAGGAGGAGGAGGTGGTGCTCGAGGATGATGCATCCGGATGTCCACCCATGTAAGTATAGCTGAAACGCCTCCACTCCTCACTTTGCTCTATTCTTGCAATCCTAGCATCAACGAGGCTCAACTTCCGGAATTGGCTCATCTTCCGATCCAGGTGGAGAAGGAGGATCATCGAGCAATAACTCGGGCTTGAATCTTTTTCAACCTTTTCTTTTCCTTTCTCCTTGCAGCCACTTCATGGCGCTGTCTCACCTCAATCGAGTGTTGTGACTTGCAAATATCCGAAAGGTAATTCAGCAACCTTCTTATAGGAGATGGAGGCTTGTCACGCCTCCGTGAGGAACCGGCTCTCTCCCAATTTCCACCTTGCTGCCACCGAGGAGCATCCTGTCTCCGAGGTGAAGGCTGCGGTGGTGGCACATCGGCCGAGGTGCAGGAGGTGGTTCATGCATGCCAGGGACTATTACCTTCTTTGATGGCTTTGACTGCAATGGTTGGTGAATTGGCGTTCCTTTCTTTCCTACATCCTTCTTGTATGTGGTCTCTGTCACTCTTTCAATCATATGCATAATATAGGGTGCATAGCCACGGACCTTCAAGGGGTTATTAGCTGTGCTCTTGATTTCTTCCCGGATGAAGTCCGACACACCGAACCGTCCTGCTCCTTCTCTCATCATAGCAAGCAAGTTCTTGGCATAGAAGGAGATGTTGGATGGATCACCATCCCTAGGCACAAGAGTCCTCCCGAACATCCTGTTCGTAACCGAGTAGTAGGTGTACAAATTTGTCACCGTCCCTGCATATGCAGCTGCCCCTTCCGGAGGATACATAAACTGAATCTCACCGTTAGCCGGATAATTATGAGCATGAATTTGAGGGCGAGCCATATCCTTTGCTCCAAAACCAAGGTATCGAGCAAAGTCAGCATAGGACACACCGAACCTATCACCCTCTCGTCATCCAAAGTGCATGTTCCTTATGTTTCCATCCTCCTCAAAGAACACCGTGGCATAGAACCGAGCAATGATTTCATTGTTCCAATTATAAGTAAACCCCATCAACTTCTTTATCCTTTGTCTAGTGCAAGCAGCAATTATGTCATTGAATATGGGATTATTCTTTCTCTCCATATACCTCCAGCCAACCCACTCGTGCTATGGATATAGGATTCTCCTTTGCCAAAATAACCGTCTCATAGTAATCCTGCTGAAAGAGAGTCCAAAACCTATAATCTGTGGCATCTCTAGTTGAGCTCCTTGGATCAATCAATCTCATATCCCTCACAAGATCTGTCTTTGCTCTATAGACTGTGGGCTTCCTTCTTGGAGGTGCTGATGGCTTTCTCATTTCGGGCTTAGGAATGTCATCATCGTCACTTCCTGGAGCATCACCATCACCATCACTGTCACCATCATCATCATTCCCATTTTCACTGCTGCTGCCATGTGATGCAGCTGATTGCTTTCCTCTTCTTGGGGATATGTGGAAGTTCTCATCCTCCACATCATCATCATCACTAGAGGCCTCCTCCTCTATTTCCATAACATCATCTCCCTCACCGATCATCTGCCCTCTAGCTGCCTGATTATGACTCACACTCCGCCTTGGCCTTTGAGAGGGACCAATGATTTCAGTTGAGCCGGTGTTTCTATCATTTCTGAATTTGACTCTTCTTTCATGAGCACAACTGTCATCATCAGCCATTCCTGCTGCCCCTGAGATATAAGTGATATGGATATGAATTTAGATACTCGGAGGAATCGATGGAAGAACAATTTGAGCAACAATTTAAACAAAACAAAGAGCATCTTGCTTCTTCGGACAGAACCGGCCCGACCGGTTTGCCAAACCGGTCCGACCGCTGTTGCACAGAGAGGCATTATCCTCTTTGTTCTGTCAAATTTTGATCAAATAGGATTATTGATACATGATATGGCTCGGATGAGAAAAGGCATAACAATGACAAGAAATAGAAAGAAATGTTTGAAATTTGTTCTCCGAGCATAAACCGGTCCGACCGATTTGTGATACCGGTCCGACCGCTCTCTGTTCGGTGAACAAAGGACACCCTTTTCTGTCTATTTCATTGCACTTAGCTGGATGCAGAGACAAGGCATTGTGGGGGAACATCTTAGGGCTGAGAGCACAAATCAGGACTTCCCAACATAAACCGGTCCGATCGGTATCCAAAACCGGTTTGGCCGCTTCTGCTGTGAAACACTATTTCGTGAATTCAGTCAATCTACTCCGATAAACCAATAATCTACACAATGTTAGGTTCCTAGGCATGCTAGAGTAGGTTTGACCTAAGGAGATCAATAAGCATGCCCTAGGGAAGGAGATCGAAGGAAAACTCTTGAATACCTTGAGAGGAGAAGAAGGGAAGAGCCAATCGGTTTAGTCGATGCTTGGAGACGGTTTGGCCGGTCTTGGAGCACCTCTCCAAAGAAAGAGGAAGAAGATTCCACGGAGGAATCAAGAGATCGCCACAGAATCGCCAACCATGGAGGAGGGAGGTCAACAGGAACGAGTGGTAAAAAGTGAGGAGAGAGAGATCCAGATCGAAGGGGTAACTCTCGTTTAACCGACAAAACCGGTCCGACCGGTTTGCCAAACCGGTCCGACCGGTCTTGGTCAGATCTGCTCAACGGGCAAGGATAGGTAAGAGGCTTGAAAGGACCTTGATGTTAGTTTTTATGTATAGTCCTCTAAATTCTCTTTCCATAGAGTCCAAGAACACCGAAATCGGACATTGGATGCAAAAGTTATGCCTATTTTAGCGGGATGTTGCGTGCTCGTTTCGCTCATAGTCGGATAATGTCCGGCTGAGTAGGACAATGTCCGACTCTACTGTTTCCGGAAGAATGTGCAACTCTCTGGAGTCCGACTCAAATATCCGACCGAGTAGGATAATGTCCGACTCTGCTGATTTCGTGTGGTGCGTAGCTCTCTGGAGTCCGATTAGAAAATCCGATATGGTCGGACATTGTCCGACTAAACATGATTGTTTCATGTATTTTTCAATTCTCCAATAATCCTTGGTCACTTGATCTTGCAACACTTAATTCTTTTGTGTCCTTCAAATTCAAACACCTTTGGACCAAATTTTGAGAGATTTTAGTCCTTCCTTTTCAGCCATCTTTGGACTAATTTTCACACATTTCTTGAGAGTAGGAATTTTCAAGGAGTTTTTATCGAAGACAAGATGGCCAAGGGGATTTTGAGATAAAGGACTTGAGAGAGCGTCTTTTCACTTGTGACTAGCCAACAACCAATCATTGTGAACAATAGTCACAAGTGGATCGACATGGTCACAAAGACCATAACAAACAGCAATTTTTTGAGAAACCACACAATCTAGCAATTTAAAACTACATTTTCAAAAGTTCTATCTTATAGCACCCGAACATGTACCAATCAAGTTTAGCCACTCCATAAAACATTTGGCTCATGTCACCTCTCCATATTGACTTCATTTCACGAGTGAGCACCTTAAATGTGTTTAATTTTGAGATGACATCAAACAAATATTTTATGGGTAACTTCATCATAGAGGAACCATGATGACACTTGAACAACCGTAGCATGTCAAAACATACTAGCACAGAGCAAGGCCTAGATGCACAAAGCAAGACTTAATTTAAAAAAGAACTTACCTTAGCTCATAGCCGGTCTTTCTCCACTTTGGTGAAGACGAGTCATTCCCTTGTGTCATCACCCACTTTTGACTCCATCACCGACAATATTCTCATCTTCAAGCATGATGTGAAGTCCACGAATGTACGAGTCCATGGTGAGACACAATCTTACACATAAGGCTACAAAAGCACTCATATAGCACATTAGTACCAAAGACACAAATTATAGAGTAAACTCCCCCTTAATATATGCCCAGCGTATTTGAATTGCATTTTTGGCATAATTGATTCAATTAAGGATCATGAGAAGTTTATTCCATAATTTGGTCATATTGCAAACCTTTGCAACAACAACGAGAAGACCAGTGATACTTACACCTTTGTAAGTGTACTTTCATGCCCTGATCATTCAAAGGAGAAATCCCACTATTGAGTGACTTTTCCGGAGTGGAATCGGCTACTCACAAAACCGGTCCGACCGGTATGCCAAACCGGTCAGGCTGATTTTGCTCGCTCCGGACTTTGTTTTGACGATCATCTTGAAGATGCTTGCTCATTTTAACATGTTATACATGTATTGTACCTTAAGGTCAAAACATAATGAAAAATCTCTTTTGTTGTTCAAGCCTCCAATGCACCTATAGTCCTGTGGTGAATCATTCTTCTTTTGATACCCAAGACATGTTGGGTCCATATAGGTTAGTCAACGAGGATTTAGGCACCCAAATGGCATTTTTACTAACATATGATGAACTAATCATCATTTTAGTGTTAGCACCATTGGTTGCCTTTTCAAGATTATTTCGAACAGAATTGACGATTGTTACCTTAGACATATTACCTTTTGGACAATCTATGCTAAGATGTCCTTTGTGTCGGCAAGTGTAACATGTCCGCCTTTTGATCTTGTTGACCACTCTTTGTTCTCCCTTTTTCTGATTATTCTTGGATGATTCACCTATGTCCGACTTCTTGCACTTATGGACCACTTCTTTGCTGATTTTAGCAGTAGCATCCAAAACCGGTCCGACTGGTTTGCCAAACCGGTCTAGCTGGTTTTGTCTCGCGTAAACAGATCCAAGTGCAATCAGCAACCATGTGCCCCCTTTTCTTGCATCCATAGCAAACTCTTGTCTTGGTAGATCTTCTAGTTCTTCTTGATTGCTTTGAATCTTCATTGCAAAGCTTGGATGAACACATGGAAGCATAATGACCCATATCCAAGCACTTGAAGCACTTCACATGATCAAGATTTATTTTTCTTCTTTCTTGCTTCAAATTCTTGATCATCTTGTGATTTTCTTGATGAGAGCTTGACCTTGTGACGGTTGATCCCTTCTCAAGCTTCTTCACCATGTTTTCACGGTTATCTTGAGAAGGTAGCAATTGGTGTTTGCCCTTTAATTTTGTTAGCTCCATGTCAAGCCTCTTGACTTCTTGCTTGAGATCATCATTCTCTTTTGCTATGAAGTCATCACTAGATTTTACAATAATTTGCTCAACATTTGAAAGTTGGCCTTGAGAGCAACAAGAGTTAGCACAAATAAATTCAATTGAATTTTGTGAGCAAGTGCATTTTTGTGTGAGAGGTTGAGAATGTTTTACCGATGTTACCACAACCTCATGAGCCACTTGTAGCATAGTATGTGAATCTTGAAGTATTTCATGAGAGCACATAAGCTCCTCATGATCTTTTTGCATCGTCACATATTTGCTAGTGAGCACTTCAAGTTGATTATTGAGATCTTCATTTTCTTTCCTTAGGGCTGCAGCACAAGAAGAAGCATTAATAGCACAAGTATACTCCTTTTCTAGTTTTTCATATTTACCGATCAAGGAGGTGTGCGATTTGCTGAGTTTCACATGTTCTTCATGTAGAGTCTTGAGCTCTTCCATCTTGTCAATGAGAAAGTCTTCTTGCTTCTCTAGTTGTCTTTCTTGCTCTTGAATCCTCACCACAAGCTGCATGACTTTGGCCAAGTCTCTTTTACTTATGCTGTCGGATATGAAGTCAGCTTCATCATGTTCACTCTCTCTTTTCATCCATGCCACGTGATTCATGACTCTTGGATGAGAGTGAACTCGCTCCGGGAGGTTGACTCTTCACTTGGTTGGTGCCTCTCATTTGAGATCATTGATGTAGTCGTGAGCTCCGACTCATTTTCTAGCAATGGCTCCATTTGATTGCTTGAGCCATATGTTTCCTCAAGAGCCTTCCAAAGTGAGTGAGCAGTCTTTAGGAGGCCGTGCTTCTCAAAGATCATGTTGTTCACTTCTGCACTCAAAGCACTAGACAAAGTGTGATATGCACGGGCTTCAAGATATAAGCATTTCTTTTGCGCACTAGTTAGAGAGGATCTCTCTAAGGCATAAGAAAAGCCTATATCTACGATCCACCAAATTTGAGAGCTCATTTCACGAAGGTACGAAGACATGAGAGTTTTCCATAGAGCAAAGTTTGCTCCATGAAAACGAGGTACCTCAATTGAAGGTGTGAAGACCCAAGGATGCGACATCGTCGTTTCTCCAAGCGGTTAAGCCTAATTAGGAGATTAGGCTCGATACCAATTGAAAGGACCTTGATGTCGCCTAGAGGGGGGGTGAATAGGCGAATCCTGCAAATTAAAACTTAATCCCGAGATCAGCACCAAAACCGGTCGGACCGGTTACCAAAACCGGTCGACCTGTTTTGACAGGGAATGCAGGAAACCTTGCTCTTCTATCTATCTCGAACTAATACTCGGAGTAGTGCCTCAAATGATGTTGGTTGCAGTAACACTTAGTCCCTACACATCACAAACAAGCACAACCGAGTAGATCGAAGCGGAAGCACAATATGAGATAGAATATAAACAAGAGAGGCAAACCGAACAAGATGACACAAGAGTTGTTTGCCGAAGTTCGGATTCACCCCGTGAATCCTACGTCTCCGTTGAGGAAGCTTGAGTTGCTCCAACTCCAAGCCGGGTCTCTTTCAACCACTTTCCCCGATGCACTAACTTGATCTTTTCCCTTCCGGAGGCAAGATCACAACCTTCACAAACCGACCCTTGGCTCACCACAACTTGGGAGCTCGTGGGTAACGCCTAGCCGTCTAGGAGGCTTCACCTCCAAGAGTAACAAATGCCACAAGATTGCTCAACGCAGCCACAAAGTGCTCAAGGCTTGGATTGCTCACAAATGCTCAAATCTCTCAACCCAACTCAAAGATTTTCACCAAATCACTCAAGTCTCACAAAGAGGTGTTGGGGAGAGCTCAATATGGCCGTTGGAATGTTATGAGATGGTCTGGAACCAGCAACCCTCGAAAGAGGGGGAGGGAGGCTATTTAAACTGTTTCTGAAAAACTAGCCGTTGGATCGGTCGTCCAAAACCGGTCCGACCGGTTTGCCAAACCGGTCCGACTCGTTTTTGACCAGCACAAAAGATAAGCTTCAAAAGGCACTCCACTCATTTCTATTTGATCTCTTCTCACCAACTTTTGTGTATAGGTTCTATAAAAGGTCTAGAACACTATTACTCTCAAAGAATAGGTAAAACCCTAGGTTTACAAAACCGGTCCGACCTGTTTCCAAAACCGGTCGGACCTATTTTGTCAGTTCAACACACTAGCAGGTTGGTTTTCGAGGTTTTCCTCTCATGGCTTCTCACTTGGGATGTTGAGCACTTTGGACACTCGTAGAAGCATAATGTTGCATCCCCCTTGATAGTACGGCAAACCTATACTCAAGATTAAAAAGCAAATACACATTTTTCACTTCTTGAGCTTGTAGACTTGTCACTTGCCACTTTATCAATTTTGCTTCAACTTGGGGTTGTCAACACGAATAGAGATCCAAGCATATCCACCTTGAGCTAATGACCATGGATTTTATCATCAAATAGACAAAGCTCCATATTATATCCATGTCATCTTTTCTTTCTTGATTCACATATAATTGACACTAGGAAATATACAATCCTCCATGGCCTTTTTGATTCATCGGATTCAACATCCACTTGCTCTTCTCCACCACAATGGTTCATCGGCGCCAAGCCTCTTGCTTGCCCTTCTCCAATGTATGGTCCATCGTAGCCAAGTCCTTGCTAATCCTTCATCAAACTTACCATCAAGATTGACACATTTCTTTGCATCATCCATTAGCACACCTTTGATATTCATCTTCATGTTGTATTGATTTTTCGTTGTGATGTATGTTGCTTGCTTGATATGAAACCAAAAATTAAGTCACCAATAGACATGGTGATACTCTCATTGTCCAATGTGAGACATATCAACAATCTTCATTTTTCTTCATGTAACACATAGTATAATGTTTTCACCGTTGATCATCCATGTGCTTTGTCTTCATTACATTCTTTGTCATATGGTAGTCACGTATATACATGTGATTGTGCACCATGTTCCTTTTTCTCATTTTTCCTCACTTGTTTGTCATACACTTAAATCTTCATCTTATGGAGTCCATGATCTCATACAAATAATATCCATAAGTGTGCTTTGCAAATGATGATTCATAATGATATCACAATTAAATTCCTGCTCATCATCTCAATAAACATATTAGTCCTTTAATCGTTTTGTCAATCAATTCACCAAAACCCACTAGGGGCCTAGATGCACTTTCAACAGGGAGCAGCACGGCCCATCCATTTATGTATTAAATGCCAGGCAAACGAATCGTGATACAAACTATACGAAATCGGTCGATGCTATAACATGCGATCGGTGGCTAGCAGACCGATTTCGTCGGTAAACGATCAAATCATTAAGACTTTGCAGGGATGCATTATCGAATAAAATGTAAACAAGGTAATTATTAATGGGATGTAATTAATTTGATAGCAAGAAGATGGTTTAATCATCAATTAGAGCAGTAAATCGGCCGATCAGGCATCCGGCCGATTCTGCCATTGATTATAACAATGAGTTATTAGATCATATCTAGATGTATAATGATGATCAATGAAATCGTACTAATAACTCGGGTCCAAAGGCAGTTTTAACAGATTTAGCTAATTGAACATAAAACAGCTAATGAACGTGATAAGCAATCGGCTAAACACTCCGAAAGAACAGTAAGACAAATACAACCACACAGATCTCGAATCGACCGCCGCTCCAACAGGACAAGTCAACCGATGGCACACGATCGGACCAGGTCTAACGGCCGCGCACGCCTGGCCGATTCAGGACAAGCATAATCATAAACGCCTTAACTATGAAAGTAAATCTACATCCTATCCAATCGGCTGCATGCGCCTAGGACAAGTCAACTATCGCAAAGGCAAACACAGGACACGTCAACCGAATCTGCACAGTCAAATCGGCTAAGATGTAAAAGAAATCTCATAGCGGCTATCGTGACTCGAACGACCAGATCCGAGCCAATCGGCGTTGTGAGCAAAGGCTGGGACGGGAGGCAGGACAAGTCAAACTACCTCCACCACGAGCCCGGACCAGGTCGACTTGACTCATCCCGGCCGATACTCACTACGACGGTCGAAAACAGATCCGATCGCCGGATAACTAGCAATTAAGCCATCTAATTACGAACAATGCGCCGAGAATTAAACGACATAATTACCTTGTCAAGCCAACTTGTTGTCGACCGGAGCCCCGAAGATCCCCGCGCGAAAACAGTAAAGACTTGACAGAAAATTAGGGTTTGGCGATGCGCCGAAAGTTGTATTGGATGTGAATCGAGTTTACAGAGTTACACCTGAGTACAAATTTATACTCGGCACGAAGAATCCTCCTCGGACCCTCTTCGGGCCGATTTCCTAACCGACTAGGATCTTTTTTCCAAAATTAAACTATTATTTCTAATTTTACAACGCGGGCCAGGCCCATCAATATTATGCTCTTCTCGTTGGCGTCCGCGCACGATTCCCGGGAGGGACGCGCCTTTACTCGCCCAAGCGGCCGTCGGCCTTCCGCCCACCGGCCCTCTTTTGATCTATAGTCGCCGACAATGGGTCCCTTGGTCAAAAACCGGCGTCAACACATGTCCCCCGAGTCCGGGGTATGCAACGCATGCGTCGGACCGATCTATTCTCTTTTATTGCGCCGGTTTTACTGCCCGTCACTTCTCCATAAAACCCAGGGCCACCCCGGTTATTCCCCATCTGTTTCCTCTCCTTGGCCTTCATCTTCCTCCATTCCAGCGACCTTTTCCTACTCGAGCCTTTTCAACTTCTCACCGCGCCGTCGCCGTTTTTCTTCTCCGGCGACCATGAATCCCGTCATTGCTAGCTGCTTGCTGCTGCCGCTCGCTGTTGACGGTCGTTACGGACCAATTTCGACCGTCAATTAGTCAAATAAATGAGAAGGACTAGGCATGTCTTACACGCATTTTACTTAGAAATAACCTAGTTCCACTTGTACCTCTAGATTTTTAGTGTGCAGGTGGATAATGATGAATTCCAGTGCCCCGAGGCGACAAATCAACACTTTTACAAAACTTCCATTTCGCCGCGGGAATCAACTCCAAGATAAAAGGCCAATGACCACGAAATCCAACACAAAGAAGGCCACAAGCAACTGGAACAAAGACCAACATCCAGTGGGGAGCCAACCGCCAAAGCCCAGCCTCAGGAGGGGCCAGGACCAGCTCGGCCGAACCCACCAGGGTGGTTCGGCCGAACCGGTCCGGTGGCCCCCCGGCCCACTTTTCTCCGGCGGTTTGCCCACCGCCTCCGGAGGTCGGTTCCACGCGCATTAAATGCCACCGACCTACGAAACCGCCTCCAGGAGCCGACCTTTCAAGCCTATATAAGGAGGGGTACCCCCCTCCTTAACACACACACAACAACACAAGGATCATTCTCTCCTCACATTAGAAGTTTAGAGGCTTTCTAGGTAGTGCTAGGCTTAGTAGTGGGCTGCCTCATTGCTCCCAAGGTCTTGTGGAGAATTGGGTATAGCTCTTGTATCCTCTCTTTGTAAGACTTGATCTTTTATATATGGAATACTTTCGTTTATATCCTTGTCATGAGCTTGACAGAGTAGTCATGATCTTGCTCGATCGTTCATCGTTCGTTCATATGAGTTCATCGTTCGTTCTTCGTTCTTCATTAATAGAAGATGAACACATATCGAATGTTCTTCGTTCGTTCATACTTGATCATCGATTACTCTTGATCTTACTTGGTTGATTGCCGTTCGTCGCTCATTCTTGAGCGACGAACGCCTTTGCATGACTTAGTGCTAGCTTTGATCCTTTCGTCCGGCTTATGCTAGTTAGACTAGTGTTCTTATGAATAGGCTTCGGGTTCATCGTCCCGCAAGGGTGCTCTAGATTTACCACCATGTCGATCCGTAGGATTGGGGTGCCTCGAGGGATCTAGAGTTGTGGTTAGTGACGCCGGCATGGTGTCGGGGTTATCTACCCACCTTTGAATGTGCTTCGTGTCCCACGGTTTGTAGAGGTAGGTGACAAGAAGTGACAGCCTTGTCATCCAAAGTAATCCTCCACGTTCGGGCATGGCATAGGAGTCTAAAAGGCCGGAGTCGCGAGGCAGCACCTCGCGTAAGACGGATCTCCCGATGATGCCTAGGCATTAGACGCTTGCTTGCGCTTGCATGATCTTGGATGTTAGGTAGAAGCTGCGCACTCATATGAATGTTGTATCATTAGGAGTAGTGGTCTCGCTAGTCTAGTTTAGCTTTATCTAGGATTGCCTCTATCCCTTTTATTAGAGAATGCATTGCCTTGGTGTGTGTCACACTATCCTCAATTTATTGCTCCTAACCCCTGCATTGGAATGTGATTACTTCATCACTCTTTTGTAACACCATGAGCATAAGTACTCTTATCAACCATGTCTTCCTTTGGGAAAATATAAATACGATACCCTTGAATACTCTCGGGTGAAATGCTACAACGGGTTATCCGTCCGCTTGCGGATATTCATGACCCACCTTATAATACATATCTAGTACTTGTACTCGGATGTGGATTATTTGGTTAAATAGTGCAAGTGACTTAAACCCTTGGCTCTCCCGCGGTCACGTGTTTCTTTCCGCGTGACCTTAAGAGATGCCAACAAGCATTTCCGGCGCCGTTGCTCGGGGAAGACATTGGTTAATAAGAATACAATGAATGTTCATGATTACACTTGATGATGATTTAATCATTACCTTTGCAAAGCTAACCTTGATCTGTTTTCTCTTCAATGTGAAAACAGGATAGTGCATGCGTGGATTCAACTTGCCGAAAAACTTCGTTGATAATCCCGAGTCTCTTGCGAGAAAGACTCGACCTCGCGTCGTTGTCTCTCCTCAAGAACCCACGACAAGCGAGCCCGCATCTTCCGCACCATCAACCTCAACACTCATGGCTGAAAGGACCCTTCGTGACTACTCGCGCCCTCCGTCGCCAATGTGCCCATTGGGCCCAACGTCGACGCCGGTGCCGCAGGACTTGACATCAAGTCCAGCCTCATCACTATGGTGCAAGCCATTCCCTTTTGTGGAAAGGCCTCCGAGGACGCCAACTCTCATCTCCAACAGCTTCCCGGAGATATGCAACACATCGCCCACGGCCGGAGTCAACCAAGATGCTATCGGACTTCGCCTGTTTCCCCTATCCCTCCTTGGGAAGGCGAAACAGCTGGTTTTATGCCAATCGTGCAAGCATTGACACTTGGGACAAATGTTCCACGGCGTTCCTCGCCAAGTTTTTCCCGATGGGTAAAACCAATGCCCTTCGTGGAAGAATTGCAAGTTTCCAAAGCAAGCGACAAATGAATCCATGCCCGAGGCATGGGAAAGGCTTCAAGAATACATTCTCGCCTGCCCTCACCATGGGATGGAGGAATGGCTCATTCTTCAACACTTCTACAACGGGTTGACACCAACAACCCGTGGACATATGGATGCCGCTGCCGGAGGAGCCTTCTTCTCCAAAACCGTTGCCCAAGCAAAAGAACTCATAGAGAAGATGGTCTCCAATCAAGGGTGGAGCGATGATCGACTCCAAACACGCTCAAGAGGCGTACACCCCGTCAAGGAGGTGGACATGCTGTCCGCCAAGGTTGACCTCCTCATAAAACGCTTGGATGAACACAACGCAAATGGTGGTGTTCATGCATTGGACTCACACATGACGTGTGAGGAATGCGGGAACACCGGCCACATGGGGAAGGATTGCCCCCATACCCATGAAGAAGCATTCTACATGAACAACAACAACGGGTATCGTCCAAACGGAGGACAAGGGTACAACCAAAACCGACCATCATATCAAGGAGGTAACAATTTTTCTCGGCTTTAACAATAATCAGCCTTCCTTGAAAGATTTGGTTTATGGCCAAGCTAAAATCAACGAATCTATCAACAAAAAGCTTGCTGCCAACGACAAAGTCTTAGAAAACATAATCGCACAAATAGAAGGTTTCTCCTCTCGCTTTCAAAAATCAGCCGAGCTTTAATAAAATGATTGAAACCCAAGTTGCTCAGCCTAGCTGCTCTTATTCCTCGGTTCTAATTCCGGGAAGATCCCGGGCAACCCGAGTCTTCTTTGGAAAATGTTAATGCGGTTACCACGAGGGGAGGAAAATCCACTCGGGATCCGCCATATCCTAACCATGCAGCAAAGAAGAACAGGAACGAACCGGAGGAGGAAAGCCCTTCTACTACCAAAGAAAAAGAAGAAGAACCGAAGCCAAGTGACGGGAAGAATGGAATTGAATTTCAAGACACAAGCTTCTTGCCATTCCCTCACGTAAACAGGAAGCCAAAGGAGGATGAACAATTTGCTCGATTCGTCGAGACCATCCGAAGGATTCATGTCAACGTGCCATTGTTGGACATGGTGCAGGTGCCCACATATGCACGTTACCTTAAAGACATCCTCAACAACAAGAGACCATTACCCAACGAGGAAATGGTCAAGCTCACAGAGGAGTGTAGCGCAGCTATACTCAATCGGCTTCCGTAAAAGAAGAAGGACCCCGGCTGCCCCACAATATCATGTTCCATTGGGGCACACCACTTCGACCAAGCCTTATGTGATCTTGGGGCAAGCGTCGCCGTGATGCCCAAAGAAGTCTTTGATCGTTTGAGCTACACAACCTTGACTCCTACACCAATGAGGTTGCAATTGGCGTACTCTTCGGTCCGCTACCCCGCGGGAATAGCCGAAGACGTGCCGCAGAAAATTCGAGGCAACTTCATACCGGTGGACTTTGTGGTGCTTGAGATGGATATTGACAAGAACACGCCCTCATTTTGGGACGTCCCTTCCTCGCATCGCGAACGCCCAAATTGATGTTGGGAATGGAGAAATCCGATTCCACATCAATGGGAAGGAGGAAAAGTTTGAGTTTCAACCAAGAAAAGAACAATGCTCAATGATCAAGATCAAGTATGGGCCAAATCCCTCAAACATCCGTGAAGTTGAAGTGACGCCAAGAAAGACGGATAGTCTCATCGCCTTTTGGAAGCAACTTGACAAAATTGAGAATCCGTCATGGTACCAACCCAAGAAGCCTCGCAACAAGCAAGGCCGGGATTATGGGCCAAGAAGCCAGCTCCTTCAAGACACAAAGCCACCTACATCAACAAAGACCAACCAAGTGTGGCAAGTGAAGAAGGTGCAGCCATCTTCATCCTCCTCTCCAGGGAAAGGGCCTGCACCACAAGGATGAAAAGAAATGGAGAAGTCCTCGCCGCCGCACTTAAAATGGCGAAGCCCCGGCCGACAGATAAATCGGCATTATCTTTCGATTTCTTTTTGATTTTGTTTTCCACCACATGCATTTAAAAAAAAAAATAATAATAATAATAATAAAAACCTCCCTGCATACTCTATTTTATCACAAGAAAATTTTCATTTCATTTATTTGGATTTTCCGCCAAGCATATTCGATTTTTTTTTCACTCGCCATGCATATAAAATTTGAAAACCAAAATCCTTTTACGTCCAAATTTTCCTACTTTTGTTTGAAACTTTTGGACAACCCTTGTATCCTTATACAAAACCCAAAAACAATTTTGCATGTTGGAATTTTCTCCAACACTTTTTCTCGAGATTTGATTTTTCGAATAAAGTTGAATTTGAGGCAACTTTCTTTGGATTTCTTATTGAGCAAATATTTCGAGGAATATCCGGACGTAGCAACCATGGTCAATGATCATTTGGCCGTTGGGGGCTATGGGCCAAAAGGGGGAGCAAGAGGGACCCACAGCAGGCCGGCCGAACCCACCTCCTTGGTTCGGCCGAACCGCTATGACCGTTGCTCGGTCTGTCTTTTTTTTCCCAACGGTCATATGCCCCTTCTAACGTTCAAAAACGGCTACTTCGTGAGCTATAAGTAGAGGTGGCCGGGCCAGAACTCTCTCCCCTCTCACACTATCATTTCCACTCCTCACTCACTTCATTCTCATTGCTCTCAAGTTTTCCATTGCCCTCACTTGCTCATTGCCTAAAAGTTCTGCAGAAATCTTTTGTTCTTGGTGTGCTTTCTAGTTTTTGGTTTGATTTGTTTTTGTTTGGTTTTCTCGAGTTGCGATTTCTTGCTCACATGAACAACCGACGGTGTCGCCAATTTGATTTTCCCTCACATAACCCGTTCGGAGTTGTTGTTCTTGTGTTCTTGCTCTCTTTGTGTGCAGCCATGACCGGTGCCAAGAAGCTGTTCGGGTCGATCAAGAGGTCCTTGAGCTCACGCTCAAGTTCAAGCTCTTCACGTCGAAGCACCCGCGCACGCCCCGTAGTCGAGTCACCGCCAAGTTCACCACCACAAGTCGAGGAAGAAGGGCAAGAGGGCAACATCGAGCATCGTCTCCTCACCGACACCGACCTCGACTTAGTGGGCGAGTACGAGACGCACACCTACACGCTTCTCCAACACCGCCTCTTTGCTCCTACGCGAGCATTTGACACGGAGCTGCTGCACAAAATAGGTATGGATGCTGAATTTGCTCAAGTATTTAAAGCCTTAGGGTGGACAGATTTTGCTAGTGTAGATGAGCCGGGTTCCCGCTTGCTTGCACTTCAGTTTTTATGCACCCTACGAACGGTAGATGAAGGAATTTCTTTTCGGTTTTTCCGTGAATCCTACCGTTTGACTTGGAAAGAACTTAGCACTCTTCTTGGCTTTAATACTCGCTGCAATACCGACTTGGATGGTGCCCTTCCTCAGTTTTCAAAGCATGCTTTTTGGGAGAGGATTACGGGTCTTCCTAGTTGCGTGCGACCTAGAGCTAATCACATCCATCATCCTACCTTGCGTTTTATGCACATGTGGATTGCTATCACTCTTTTTCCAAGGAGTGATATTCGAATTGTGCGCGAGGATGAGCTAAAAATTCTTTTTGCTGCGGTTGATAAGATTAAGATTGCTCCCGTGAAAGCCATGATTCGCCAATGGATAGAAAATCTTGGGACGATAGGACCAATTGAATGTACCTCTTTAGTGACACGAATTGCCATGCGGGTGGGAGCTTTACATGATGCTAATGTTGAATACCTTGCTACACCTCGCTCTCTTATAAATAAAGATTATCTTATTCATGGTCACTCTCTTAAGAATGGTCCGAACGATTCCCTCATATATTATTTTGTGGGATATACAAACGAGTTTCGGTTACCTAACCCGGACCTTCGTTTGTATACTCTCAAAAATCTAACCATTGAGCTCCAAGAAGCGGAGCGGTCTCGCAGGAGTGTATCTTCTCGCAGGGGGCGCACAGATCGGAACAGCCATCTACCTCCGAGATGCCCACACCGCAGCCCACGGCTCATGGCGGGCCGGGGTACAGCCACCCCGGGCTTTCTCCCGGTGGGTACCCAGCCCCGCCACCTCACATGGCCGGGGATCGGCGTGGCAAACTCCGGGATATGGCCCGGGGCTGTTTTCTCCACAACAACAATGGGAGGAACACTCCACCGACTCCGGATCAGCCCAAGGCTACAACTTTGAGCAGGAGATGAACAACCTCTCCTCACAAATGGGAAGACTCCAAACCACGGCGGAAGACACCGAGTATGCGCTCAACCAACACATCTTGCAAACTCGTCAATGGCAAGAGCGCACCGACACCCAGCTCACCGCCCTCACCAACATGACGGAGCAACAACGAGCCGATCTTTTGGCTTACTTCCGTCACATGGGGTTCATTCCACCAAACCCATGAGCAAGAACAAGCTTGGGGGGCAGCACCCTCGCTAAGGTATCATGTATCGCAACTTGTATCCTTTATTGTCTCCTGTTTTTGCTTGTTCTTGCCTCTCATATGAAAAACAAAATAAAAATGATAAAACTAAAAAGAACAAAAAGAAGTAGCTTAGTTTCCTTTTATGCGCTGCAAGTATGTTGCTAGTCTTTCTATGTTGAGATGATGAATAGTTGCTCTGTTTTTATTTCTCTCATGTGCCTAGTTTATAATTTAGAACTCTCCTAGTTTTGAGTTTGTTGGCTGGCAAAACTTGCTTAGAACCTGAAACTTGTGGGCTGCACATGCTTGAGCTGCACCTAAGTTGTTGTGAGATGATGATATGGTAAAAAGAGCTGCTATGATCTTGTCCTAAGTTGAACTTGAAATCTCCGGAATTTTGTTCCCAAAAATTGCGAAATCTATAAGTTCCCAAGTGATGATAAATTCCTACCAAAGCCATATGCAAATTTCCTTTGAAAACCTTACTCATTTGCTACTTGTTACTTCATTGAGCTTTATCAAAATTGTGTGACCCTAGTGAGATGCTTTTCATACTCTCATGATCAAGATCACGTACACATTCCACCTCATATGCTACACTTCTACACCGGAAGTTAGCAACATGTCATGCCATCCACCAAAATAAAGACACTCCTCACATTTTATCACCTCTCTTAAAATATCAAAAGAAGGCATGGCTATGCAAAAGAAAAAGAAAATAAGGCTCACAAAAGATGAGCATGAGAAAAAGAAAAAAAAAAAAAGCTGCTCTCATTTCGAGCATGGAAAAAGAAAGAAGAAAAGATAGCCATGCCCAAAATCCAAAATAAAAAGAGGTGAAACAAAAAGAGGAGTAGTCACATACACCACCACCATCATTTTCACACTTGCACATCTTGATCTACGATTGTATGACTTGCTATCTCCATGGATCCACTCTTTTGGTTTTGCAAAATATGAATGCAAGTATGCCTCATTTCATATCCTACCTTGAGCTCCACAAAAGCCTATTAGATGTAGGATGAGGCAATACACATGCCTTGGTGAGGAATACAAACACCACTAGAGCGATTCGAGAGTATCACTTGTGGAACGTGGTTTTACTTGAAAAAAATCCTTTGAAAACTTCCTGAGAATAAAAAGCAAGACAAGGGAAGAGAAAATAAATGCTCTATACACCGTTCTCTCTCTCAACCGCCCAAGGTAAAGTGAAAAGCACAAAGCCCCATGAGGACTAAGGGGAAGGGTGAGTTACCATTGCCAACTTATTCAACTCAAGGATGAGTATCTTTGTTATACACTTGGTACCTTTAAGAAGTAGGCATTATAGCAACTCCCGATCAACAACCTAAAGTTCCACTACTTGCTCGGGACGAGCAAGGGGTAAGCTTGGGGGACTTGTTGACTGGTCGTTACGACCAATTTCGACCGTCAATTAGTCAAATAAATGAGAAGGACTAGGCATGTCTTACACGCATTTTACTTAGAAATAACCTAGTTCCACTTGTACCTCTAGATTTTTAGTGTGCAGGTGGATAATGATGAATTCCAGTGCCCCGAGGCGACAAATCAACACTTTTACAAAACTTCCATTTCGCCGCGGGAATCAACTCCAAGATAAAAGGCCAATGACCACGAAATCCAACACAAAGAAGGCCACAAGCAACCGGAACAAAGACCAACATCCAAGCTGGGGGAGCCAACTCGCCAAAGCCCAGCCCAGGAGGGGCCAGGACCAGCTCGGCCGAACCCACCAGGGTGGTTCGGCCGAACCAGCTCCGGTGGCCCTCCCGGCCCACTTTTCTCTCGGCGGTTTGCCCACCGCCTCCGGAGGTCGGTTCCACGCGCATTAAATGCCACCGACCTACGAAACCGCCTCCAGGAGCCGACCTTTCAAGCCTATATAAGGAGGGGTACCCCCCCTCCTTAACACACACACAACAACACAAGGATCATTCTCTCCTCACATTAGAAGTTTAGAGGCTTTCTAGGTAGTGCTAGGCTTAGTAGTGGGCTGCCTCATTGCTCCCAAGGTCTTGTGGAGAATTGGGTATAGCTCTTGTATCCTCTCTTTGTAAGACTTGATCTTTTATATATGGAATACTTTCGTTTATATCCTTGTCATGAGCTTGACAGAGTAGTCATGATCTTGCTCGATCGTTCATCGTTCGTTCATATGAGTTCATCGTTCGTTCTTCGTTCTTCATTAATAGAAGATGAACACATATCGAATGTTCTTCGTTCGTTCATACTTGATCATCGATTACTCTTGATCTTACTTGGTTGATTGCCGTTCGTCGCTCATTCTTGAGCGACGAACGCCTTTGCATGACTTAGTGCTAGCTTTGATCCTTTCGTCCGGCTTATGCTAGTTAGACTAGTGTTCTTATGAATAGGCTTCGGGTTCATCAGTCCCGCAAGGGTGCTCTAGATTTACCACCATGTCGATCCGTAGGATTGGGGTGCCTCGAGGGATCTAGAGTTGTGGTTAGTGACGCCGGCATGGTGTCGGGGTTATCTACCCACCTTTGAATGTGCTTCGTGTCCCACGGTTTGTAGAGGTAGGTGACAAGAAGTGACAGCCTTGTCATCCAAAGTAATCCTCCACGTTCGGGCATGGCATAGGAGTCTAAAAGGCCGGAGTCGCGAGGCAGACCTCGCGTAAGACGGATCTCCCGATGATGCCTAGGCATTAGACGCTTGCTTGCGCTTGCATGATCTTGGATGTTAGGTAGAAGCTGCGCACTCATATGAATGTTGTATCATTAGGAGTAGTGGTCTCGCTAGTCTAGTTTAGCTTTATCTAGGATTGCCTCTATCCCTTTTATTAGAGAATGCATTGCCTTGGTGTGTGTCACACTATCCTCAATTTATTGCTCCTAACCCCTGCATTGGAATGTGATTACTTCATCACTCTTTTGTAACACCATGAGCATAAGTACTCTTATCAACCATGTCTTCCTTTGGGAAAATATAAATACGATACCCTTGAATACTCTCGGGTGAAATGCTACAACGGGTTATCCGTCCGCTTGCGGATATTCATGACCCACCTTATAATACATATCTAGTACTTGTACCGGATGTGGATTATTTGGTTAAATAGTGCAAGTGACTTAAACCCTTGGCTCTCCCGCGGTCACGTGTTTCTTTCCGCGTGACCTTAAGAGATGCCAACAGCCGCCGGCCGCGTCGTCGCCACCACCAACGCCGTTCGGAGGTAATGTACATTCGGGCATCCTTCTTTCCTACTTTTGCAATTTTTCTTCGTGTTCTTGTTCTTGTTCATTTTCACAATTTATCTTCTTCCCGTTCCGCTTCTCATTTTAGCCCTATTTTTTTTTTGTTTTTAGGAGATCCGGAACCAAGTCGCTATTCCGTCCAACATCCCGACCCATTTCTTCTTGGGTCCTATGGGCGATCCCGACCCCACGGACCTCATCTCGTGCTGAAACGAACCGGGTTCCGTTTCGGCAACGATCCCCATTATCGGCCGAGTGGGCCAACAGCTTTCGGTCATGGCCGACCCCGTTGCGGGATGGCGTGATTGGTATAACCGGGTGTCGGCCGTCCATCCGCAAGGTTGGGCCGACATCGGCATCGCCCATGCCATCAAGCTTTCTCTGGCCGATCATCATAAGAATGAACCATTGCTCGGCGGCCGCTTGCTATCTCTCGGTCGATGCCCCGAACTGCTTTATGTTTGGCCACGGCCCGGCTACCATGACCTTGTTGGATACAGTCATGTTGGCCGATCTGAACATCACGGCGGAGGCCACTCCGGATGCTGTCCGCATTAAGTCCTCCCACCGGATCAACCCTAAAGACACCAGGGGCTGGAAGGGCTATATTCAGACTTACAACAAGGGGCACGGCACGGTCGATCGCCGCGAACATGTCGCCTTCCTCAACATGTGGCTCGACCATTTCTTCTTTTGTGGGGTCAGCGTGAGCCCCACAAATAATTTTCTGCCGATGGCCGATGTATCGCCGACAGCCATGCCCTTCCCATGGGCAAGTATCTTCCGGGGTCGGCGTACCTCCTTCTTCACCAGTGTTTCGATGGAGTTGCGCTCCGGCCGATCGATCAAGAACCCGGGTGGCCCTTGGTGGTTTATTCAAATGTGGTTGTCCCTTCATACCACCAAGGCCATCGATCTCGGACCTCGGTGCGCTCACCTTCCCCGGCAACTACGCCGAATCGGCCACGCCCGCATTCAGCCGGTGCATCTCTTTCGGGGAAGCGTTATCCATGGCACCAGGGGCGGCTATGTCGGATGACAACCTGGCGTATTGGTTCGCCGCCCTCTACAAGGGCCTCAACAACGAAAGTACGGATTGGTACCCGTACATCGATTTCTTCGAGAAGGGGTATGACACTCCTTTTCCGATCGACCCAACTTTCCCAACGGCCGACGGGGAGGCGGTCAAGATCTTCATCACCCGCCTCCGCCCCGTCTCGCCGCCGACGGGACTTATTGCTCGGGAGCAAGGCCTTCTGCTCCTATGAATTCTACCACCCGTCGGTGGCGGCCCGCCAACTCGGCTCGCCGCTTGCTCCCCAGCCTCTTCTATGTGGGGCAGATAAAGGCGCGGGCTGTCGTCGACAATGCAATTCGGTGGAATTGGCTCGTCGGCCGCACCGCCGATGTCGTCACCGGCGACTTGGCCGGATTTTCCCGGCGCCCGGAGTACTCGCCTTTTGACCGTTGGTGGGGCGAGTGGAACCGGCACCTCCGTAGCCGAACACCGCTTCTTTCTTCTCCGGCCTAGTCCCGAGAGAACCTTTCGCCGAGGTACGTGTAGCCGATTTATTTTTGTAAGGCCGATTTTGTAAATGAAATCGGCCACTCCAAATGCTCACCCTTGTATATTCTCTTTCAGTCGGACTCGGAGGAGCCGCCGACCCAGCAGCATCGGTGGCCGGCCGATTGCATATTTAATGCCGAGCCCAATTGTTCCGAATATCGGCTTCACCGACCGCACTCTCGCTCAAGCATTTGCGGCGATGAGTCGAGGGCGCCAGCTGCCCGCAAGGCCAAAACTAAAATAGCCGCCCTCAAAAAGAGGAAGGCTAATGTGCCACCGTAGGGTCGACTCAGGCCCCGAAGCGATACCGCGCGCCGCTAAAGCAGCTCGTGCGCCCGTCCGACCCGGATTACTACAATGAACCGTCTCCGCTGCGTCAAGGTTGTTATTGCATGATCGCCGATTCCTTTTCACTTAACATGCCGTCTAACTATGAGTTCTTAGCAGGAATCGGCGGTCCCTCTTCCTCGGGCCTAGACGCCAACGCCCGCTAGGCCGATCCGCTCGCCGACTCCTCCACGGGCCAAGACGCCGACGCTCGAAAGGCCGACTCAAACAGCTCCGAGTCCGAAGTTGTACCAAGCCAGGCCGATCCGAACCCTACGGAGAGCCCAACTCACTCGGATCGGCATGCGTCTCCCGAGGCCGCCGCCGAAGCCGAACAAGCTGGCCCCGTGTCGCCCACGGCTCCTCCCAAAGGCACCGCTGCCGACGAAGAATCGGCCGGCCGAGAGCCGCCCGCGGCTTCTCCCGAAGGCACCGCTGCCGATGAGCCAGCCGGCAGAGCGTCGCCCGATGCCACCTCCGAAGATGTCGCCGGTGACGGTGGATCGGCCGGCCGAGAGCTGCTTAAAACATATGAACCCGTGGGTTCAATGGCACGACCGATGGACGTCCGAGCCGCTTCGCATTGATGCTTCGCAGGTCTGTTTCTTTTACTATTTCTTCCTTGATTCGCCGCTAATCATTAGCTTCATCTTACTTTTCTTGGTATTTCGAGCGCTCAGCCTTCCCTCGTCCTGCGCCGATTTTGGTATCTACCTCTGGTCTCATCACCATGACCGAAATCGCGCGCAGCTTGAGGCTTCTTCGGTTGATCGCTTGGTGGCCGACGCCCACCCCATACGGGCTCCGGTACTTGGAGGTCCGGACCGAGCTCCCGGCCGATGTGCGCGATGCTCGCATCGCGTGGCATACATGGAGTATCGGCAAATGGACTTCATCCGTGCCCAGCAGCGTCCGGCTCGCCACGCGGAGCAGCAGCAAGCTGCGTTACTCGCCGAGAACTCCATCAAGCGTTCCGAGGAGGAGGCCCGCAAGACCCAAGAGATGCAAGAGCAACTCTCAAATCGGCAGGATGAACTGCAGGTAATCAACAAGGAGATTGCCGATTTGAGAGCATCGCTGGCTCTCAAGGAGAAGGAAGCGGCGGCCTTGGAAGCCACCATTGCACAGCTGTCGGTTGATGTGGAGGCTCAACAGAAGGCGACGGACGAGGCAATCCAAGCGGCCGACAAGATGGTTGCCGCGGCGCATGCTGATGTCGGCCCCGTTGAAGACGACCTGTTGGTCATGGCCAAACTTGACTCCATGCTGGCCCGTGCAGTATCTGTCGTCCAAGACTTCTTGTCCCGTGCTAAGGCCGTCGATCATGCTTAGGTGTAACAGGACTCGAACAAAATCTGGTTGTAAATATTTTTGCACTAAGGGCGATATACAATAATATCGGCCATCCGAAGACGATGTTTAAAACATCGGCTGATTTGTCTGCGTTTTACTTTCATATTTTGGCTAAGGGTGATACTCTTAATATCGGCCGTCTCAAGGCGATGTATATCGATATCGGCTGCAGTCTCTTTTAGGCCGAACACTATGAGTTAATCCAAATACTAGGATAATACTTGCTTCAAATACTTCCCATTAAGTGCTCGGCCAAATTCTTCCCCTGCTAACTCTTTCAAAATATATGCATTACCCGGTGCCGATCGGCTAATCAAATAAGGTCCTTCCCAATTAGGCGACCATTTACCAAACCGATTGTCCTTCACGCCGATCGGCATCCTAAGCTTCCGGACCAAATCGCCCTCTTTAAACTGTTTCTGCACAACCTTCTTATCATAATGGCGGCGACCCTCGCCTTATTCTCGCTCTATCTTTTCCAATGCATCCAGCCGATTTTGTACTACATCTTCTAATTCATCCATCATCAATCCGTGGTACTGATCGGCCGATAGCTTTTGTTGCAATTCAATCCTTCCGGAGCCGATAGTCTGTCTCCCATGGCAATGACGGCTCGTGCCCATATACAAGCTGATACGGCGCGACTTGCATGGCCCCATGCCGTGACATACGATAAGCCCACAAAGAGTCCATCAATTTCATGTGCCACTTACGAGGATACTCTTGTATTTTCCGCTTGATCAACTTGATCGGACTCTTATTTGCCGCTTCGACTTGGCCATTAGCTTGGGCATAATATGGCGACGAATTAATCAACTTAATCCCCATCTCTTCAGCAAAAGATTGAAATTCGTCCGACGTGAATACCGATCCTTGATCTGTCGTGATTGTTTCTGGAATCCCAAATCTATAAATGATATGCTCTTTAACAAACGTTATCACGTCGACCGTCGAAACTTTGCGATAGGGTGCCGCTTCAACCCACTTCGTGAAGTAATCTGTAGCTACCAATATGTATTGATGTCCTTTGCTTGATGTCTGGATTTATCCGGCCGATCATGTCCATGGCCCAGCCTCTAAACGGCCAAGGTTTGATCACCGGATTCATAGTCGATGCGAGCGCCCTCAGTATAGGCCCGAATTTCGGCAATCTTGGCAACTTTTATAATATTTGAAACAATCGGCCAACATTGTCGGCCGAGTAATAACCAGCTCGCCTCAGCAGCCACTTCATTTTATGGGCCGATTGATGTGTTCCGCAAATCCCATCATGTACTTCGCTCATTACCACTTTGGCCTCGGTGTCGTCAATACACTTGAGAAGCACCGCATCAATTGTCTTGAAAAATAATTGATCATCCAACAGAACATACTTTAAGGCTTTATATCTTATCTTCTTATCTCGTAGGTTGGGATGGATTGCTCAAAAATTTCGAATTTCCGTACGCCAATCGGCTTCTTCAATATCAGCTATTTCCAAGTCTGTCTTCGGCGAGCCGATATCCGGATGCTAGTTGAGCCAAGTTATTTGCTTCGAAGTTCTGCTCTCTTGGTATATGGCTGACTTTAACATACTTGAATCTTTTCATTAACTTCTGGCACTTTTTATGATATTGCAACAATACTTCATCTTTACACTCATACTCACCGGCCAGCTGACTCACAACCAACAAGGAATCACCGAAAATTTCCACAAAATCAGCCCCGGCATCGATGAGTAATTCCAGTCCTTTTAATACTGCCTCGTATTCGACTTGGTTGTTGGTGTGCGCCTCTACTGTAATAGAGTATCCACGTATTGCCCCCGAGGCGACACAACAACCAAGCCAATTCCACTTCCTTCCTTGCAAATTGAACCATCAAAGAATACCGTCCATGACACCGGTTCAACGTATCCGGCCGAGTGTTCACCGTGTTGCACTATCAAATCAGCCAATACTTGTGCTTTTATTGCTTTGGCCGATTCGTAGCCTAGATCAAACTCCGCAATTGCCAACATCCATTTGCCCAACCGGCCTTTGGGGACCGGGGCCGATAACATATATTTTACGACATCGGCCTGGCAAACCACAAGTACACTCCTCGGCTAACGGATAATGTCTTAGTTTTGTGCATGAAAAATATAGACAGAGACATAACCTTTCCACCTTCGGATACCGCGTTTCTGCATCAACTAATTTGCGGCTGAGATAAAATATGACCCGCTCTTTTCCCTCCTGTTCTTGAGTCAACGCTGAGCCGATGCACCTATCATCGGCCGATAAATATAACTTAAAGGGTGTGCCCGACTTTGGCGGAACCATCACCGGTGGGGACACCAAATATTTCTTGATATCTTCTAAAGCCCGTTGATGGATCGGCTCCCACCAAAATTCTTGATTGGCCTTGAGTTTTAATAATGGCGTAAATACATCAAGTCGACTGGACAAGTTTGAGATAAATCGCCTAATAAAATTAATCTTGCCGATCGTGGACTCGGAGCTTTGTCTTGTTCGTCGGCGGTTCCAGACTTTCTCGATAGAATCAATACTCTTAGGGCCGACTTCAATTCCCTTTTCATGCACAATAAACCCCGTAAATTGTCCAGTCGAGACACCAAACGCACACTTGAGCGGGTTCATCTTCGAGCCGTATTGTCTTGTCCTCTTCAACACTTCTCCGAGATCAGCCACATGACTTCCAACCGACTTTGACTTCACCATGGCATCATCAATATAAATTTCAACCAATCGTCCGATCAAATCGTGATATATAAAATTCATGGCTCTCCGATATGTGGCACCAGCATTTTTAGGCCGAAGGTCATGACAACCCACTCATATAGTCCCAACGCTCCGGGCATCCGAACGCTGTCTTCGATATATCTTCTTCGCCCATAAAAATCTGATTGTACCCAGCATTTCCATCCATAAAGCTCAAAATTTTGTTGCCGGCGGCTGCATCAACTAACAAATCGGCGTTTGGCATTGGGTACTCATCTTTCGAGTCGCCTTATTCAAATTTCTGAAGTCATTGCAGACCCGCATCTTTCCATTTTTCTTTTCCACCGGCACAATATCGGAAACCCACTCCGCATATCGGCATGGCCTAATGAAGCCGGCCTCATATAATCCGATAATCTCTTCTTTGACGGCTTCATAATACCTAGGGTCAATTTTCCGAGCCCCCGCTTATATGGCCGATATCCGGGCTTGGTGGGCAACCGATGTTCAACGATCGATCGGCCGAGTCCAGGCATCTCGCTATAATCCCAAGCAAAACAATCTTTATATTCTTTCAACAAGGCTACTAATTCATCTCTTACTTCTTTACACAATTTCTTGCTAATATATGTCGGCCGAGGCTTGTCTCCATCCCCTATATCTACTTCTTCTAACTCGTCGGCCGACACAAAACCGTGGCCTAATTTTCCGTCTTCCGGTTCGTTAATCGGCCGATTCATCATATCCTCGGTGCGTGTATCGATCGGCCGATTGTCCGTCAATTCTCCCGTGGGGCCCATCGGAGCAGCCGGGGTACCGACCCCCGGTCACAATAACTCCGTCGTCGGTGATGTTTATGGCCTCCGCATCCCAATACGTGCCCGATAAACAAGGCAGGCTCTCCAGCACCGGCAAACTCGAAATCGGCGTTTGCAATGGTTACAGATTTATCGGCCCGTACGATTTCGACCTTGTTGCCAACCCATTGAATCAAACACCGGTGCATGGTTGATGGGATGCAACAGCTTGGCATGAATCCGGTCTCTCCCCAACAAAGTTGTGTATGCACCTTTCCCGTCGATGATGAAAAAAGTGGTGGGTATGGTTTTGCTGCCCACAGTGATCTCCATTATTGCGGCCCCACGCACATCTTGACTTCTCCCGCTGTAATCCTTGAGCGTCGGATTAGCCCTCATCATTTCTTCCGGCGTCTTCCCGAGCTTGCGGTATGTAGTAATCGGCATGACATTGACCGCTGCCCCTCCGTCGACCAACATTTTCCTCATTGGTGACCCATTGATGTAGCCGCTAATGTACAATGCCTTGAGATGCAAATGATCGAGTTGATCGGCTTATCAAATACCGCCGATTCCGGCGTCCACAGAATCTCTCGAAGTCTCCCCAACCGGTTCTTCTTCAGCCGAATTTTCATCGGCCGATCCGACAATCCCGGGCATCATGGATATCATATTCACCGCGGCTTCAGCCCGGACCACTTGAGACTGCACTTTCGGCCTCCATTCCTTCTTGGGCTTGGACTCATCATCCTGGTCATCTCTCGTAATATCGTCCACCCTTGATTTCTCGACAGCGCATTCTTTGGAGCCTCCTCTTCGGGTTTTGCTCGAGCAAACCACTGGGCACCACTGTTTTTCGTTCTTGGTTTGATCGCCTCTCGAATCTTCATGGTACTGGTGATCAAACTCTTCTTCATCGTTGATTGGCCCCACCGATCGTGAACGGAGGTTCTCTTTGGCACTACATATCTCCGTTCATCATAGCCGTGATCATAGCCGATCGCTCTTCCGGGGGCCGATTGTTGCGATTCGTAGTTGCGACTATTCGGCCGTCCCTGGTAACTTGATGACCCGCCATCACGATACCCTTTTCGGCCAATGCACTCGGGCAGTTCTCGATAGATGGAAGCTTCATGTTTTGGTCCCAGCAGATCGAAAGAAAGGACAAGCCCGAGTGTGGGTCAAAATCTTCTCGGCGGATCACGTCTTGTCCGTACTCGCTGACTTTGGTCGATAGATTCCTGTTCACGTGCCACCCGGGCTCTTTCTTCCCTCTCCCTCTTCCTCTCATATCGGCGTATGAAACCAGCCGATCCACCGCCGATGGTGTTGATGTACATCGTATTAGCCGGAAAGGGTGCCCATCAACTTTCATCTTCTTCTTTACATCGGCTGCTCGCAATATCCCATCGTCAACTGCCCTCCGGATTTCATCTCTCATAGCATAACAATCAACGGTGTTGTGATGCGAATTTCCATGCCATTTGCACCACTTAGCCATTTTCTTCAATTCTTCCGGCGTAGGAATTTTGTGATGAGGGGAAAGCTGGATTTTCTTTTCCCGTAGCAGCTGATCAAATATTTCGTCGGCCTTAGATAAATCAAAATCATATTTCTTCTCCTTAGGATTGACATGCGGAGAAAATACCGGCCGTTTGTTATTAGTCCACTCAACTGCATTAATTCCCTCTTCATCTTCCTCACTCGTCGAAATCAGCATAAGTCACCCGATACCGCCGATTCCTCGGTGAGCTGGAGATTCTCTTCCTGGCCGACCGCCTGCGGGTCAGCTGTGCCAGCCCATCAAACTCATGTGGGGTAAACTTTTCTTTAATGTTGGAAAATAGCCCCGCATAAGCGATTTCGGCCAACTCGTTGCTCTGTCAGGTTCAGATTGTAGCATCGTCCCCTCGGGGTCCCGAACCTCTGCATATAATCAGCCACCGATTCCCAGTTTTCTGTTTCATCGCCATTAAATCGGACAAACTAAGCTCGGTAATGCCCGTGAAGAAGTATGAGTGAAACCTTTTCTCCGGATCGACCCAACTCGAATAGAACCAGGTGACAGCGAAGCAAACCATGAAAAGGCCGATCCGGACAATGACAAGTGGGAATAGCCGAACCCGCAAAGCCTCCCGAGTAGACGCCTCACCAAGCTGTGCGTCATACCGGCCGATGTGCTCCATAGTTGATGTGTTATCTTGCCCAGAAAACTTGGAAAACTCAGGAATTTTATACTTATTGGGTAAAGCCACGAAATCCATCCGATCAGGGTAAGGTCGCCGATACAATGCACTTTTCTCCTTAGGCTTCAAATCGAACTGATCTTTCATCATATCGGCGATCTTAGCCATGAGGCTATTCATATCATTGGGTTCAGCGATCGCCGATCCGGTCCCCGTCATATAAGCTGTGTTGGGCTGCCCCCGATCGGGTGTATCAACCGGCCGTTTCCAGAAATCCCAGTGCCGTAGCCGGGAACAGTGTACGCGGAGCGATTCCATAATTCATGGCCGATTGGATCGGCCGTCCGATCATGAATCCCTGTCCCCCAGCCGATGCGAGTTGGTCGTGGAATACCAGATATCGGCCGTACTATAGTGGGTGAGTTCTCAATTCTACTCGGGCCGGTATTTGGTACGTTGAAGAAATTAGGCTGTCTGTGCCATCTGCGGGACCGCTGCCACATTGGTTGCTGCCCCTAATTCAGAAGTCAGCTGTTGTACATCTTGTTTGTCGCCCTCTTCCGTTACCGACTTCTTGGGGCCACTGTCATCCTCTTTGCCTGGCTGGGTCGTACTCGGTACTTGCATTCGTATTGTCCTTGCCAGGCCATAGGTGAGGTGGCATGCCGTACGAGGGCTGAAACCCTGTTGGCGGTGTGGTATTCTGGAGGCCGACTCCCTGAATTGGTCGTACAAGAGTGCCAAAAGGCTGAGTGTACGCAGGTCCGGAATATCCTTCGATGAACGATCTGCCATCAACCGTGTCCTTGATCAAATTCCCGATGGTGTTGGTCAACACGCCCGATTGATTGATTAGGGCCCGATGAACGGACGAGTTGACCATATCACCGAGTTGGTTGGCATCCGGCAGTCTCGGGCTTTGATTTGGTCTAGTTCTTCCACGTGAATCCGAGGGATGTCTTCTTTTGTGGCCACTCGCCACGTGTCACTTTCAGGGCTTGAAAGTACTTTTTCATTGCTTCGGCCAGGTATTCTTGGTACTGCAGCTTTTGTTCTGTCGTCATCTTCCCCCGGGCCGAAACCTCGTTGTCATCGAAACTTCTCTATGCCCTTTGCCATCCGTCCTAAGAGGAACCGGAACAAAAATCGGTCGATTTTCAGCATCGACCATTGGTGTTCCGTCCTCCCCGACGACTCTGCATGTACGACATCTTGATCTTGGTTGCTTCTGTCCCACTCGGGCGTGCCAAAAAGTGTGTTGACGTCAAAAGTCGCCAACACACCGTTGTCCGGAGAGTCCACCGAAACCCCGGCCGATGCAGGGTCCTGTGCTCCCAACGGACCGGCTCAGCTCGCCGATTCTCGTGTGCGCTGGTGCGTGCGGATGGTTTTTCTACAAACCAACAAAGACAATAAAAGGTGTAAAATTCCGGGTCATCGGCCCGGATAGACCGATGTGCAGCCATGGCCGATTCTCGCGTAAGATAGACAAAAAATCGGCCATCGACAGTGGAGCAGCACGGCCCATCCATTTATGTATTAAATGCCAGTGCAAACGAACCGTGATACAAACTATACGAAATCGGCCGATGCTATAACATGCGATCGGTGGCTAGCAGCCGATTTCGTCGGTAAACGATCAAATCATTAAGACTTTGCAGGGATGCATTATCGAATAAAATGTAAACAAGGTAATTATTAATGGGATGTAATTAATTTGATAGCAAGAAGATGGTTTAATCATCAATTAGAGCAATGAATCGGCCGATCGGGCATCCGGCCGATTCTGCCATTGATTATAACAATGAGTTATTAGATCATATCTAGATGTATAATGATGATCAATGAAATCGTACTAATAACTCGGGTCCAAAGGCAGTTTTAACAGATTTAGCTAATTGAACATAAAACAGCTAATGAACGTGATAAGCAATCGGCTAAACACTCCGAAAGAACAAGTAAGACAAATACAACCACACAGATCCCGAATCGGCCGTCGCTCCAACAGACAAGTCAACCGATGGCACACGATCGGACCAGGTCTAACGGCCGCGCACGCTCGGCCGATTCAGGACAAGCATAATCATAAACGCCTTAACTATGAAAGTAAATCTACATCCTATCCAATCGGCTGCATGCGCCTAGGACAAGTCAACTATCGCAAAGGCAAACACAGGACACGTCAACCGAATCGCACAGATCGAATCGGCTAAGATGTAAAAGAAATCTCATAGCGGCTATCGTGACTCGAACGACCAGATCCGAGCCAATCGGCGTTGTGAGCAAAGGCTGGGACGGGGAGGCAGGACAAGTCAAACTACCTCCACCACGAGCCCGGACCAGGTCGACTTGACTCATCCCGACCGATACTCACTACGACGGTCGAAAACAGATCTGGTCGCCGGATAACTAGCAATTAAGCCATCTAATTACGAACAATGCGCCGAGAATTAAACGACATAATTACCTTGTCAAGCCAACTTGTTGTCGACCGGAGCCCCGAAGATCCCCGCGAAAACAAGTAAAGACTTGACAGAAAATTAGGGTTTGGCGATGCGCCGAAAGTTGTATTGGATGTGAATCGAGTTTACAGTGTTACACCCGAGTACAAATTTATACTCGGCACGAAGAATCCTCCTCGGACCCTCTTCGGGCCGATTTCCTAACCGACTAGGATCTTTTTTCCAAAATTAAACTATTATTTCTAATTTTACAACGCGGGCCGGGCCCATCAATATTATGCTCTTCCGTTGGCGTCCGCGCACGATTCCCGGGAGGGACGCGCCTTTACTCGCCCAAGCGGCCGTCGGCCTTCTCGCCCACCGGCCCTCTTTTGACCTATAGTCGCCGACAATGGGTCCCTTGGTCAAAAACCGGCGTCAACAAGTACTAACTTCGATCACTCGCAAGGCAAGCCCCGGTGCATTCCTATCATTTTGAAAATGTTTTCTTTTATCACTATATTACGGATGATGAGTGTGCATTTACGTTCTAGGAATTTATTGGAAATCCACGTGCATAATTTCCCTATATGTCCTATGTAGTATATGTGTCGTATCCTCGATAGAAATGCTATGCCATGCTTATGGAGTCAACGAAAGAATGGGATACTCGCATATTGCTTATGATTACCCTTGAATATGATGAATTGGTAAAAAAATTGAGAACACCCCATTGTTTCTCCGCGAACAAGTTTGAGTTATGTACCACTTACATACCTTTCTTATGGGGATTGGTAAACGTATGTAGCTTGTGAATTGTAAAGTGGGCCGGATATCTCACCGACCCGAGAGGTGATGTGTATGGCACGGTGGTTGCACGGGTTGAGGACCGTTGGAGAGTGCACGGGTTAAGCCTTGGGCACGTTGTTGAACGGGTCGCAAGGGGACGTGTACTCGGGGTCGGTGGCCCCGTGTTTTTCTTTATGATGAACTCGCGAACGGTGGCCATACGTGTTCTTTAATGATGCGTATGTCGTGCATTTGGGTCTTTCCTGCAGGAATTAATAATTCGATAATTATCGCCATTTCCTCTCGGTTAATGAGTACCACTTGTTTCGAGCAGTTTACAATGTGTAGTAAGAGGAAAAGAATGAGATGCTCGCTGTTTTATATTGATATCAATTTACATTGCAACCTCTTGTTTTGCTTAGCATGCTCACTAAAGTTTTTTTATGCAACAACCCTATTAATTTGGCTAACCATAAAGTGCAAACCTAATTAGTTAGGCCCTGTTTTATGCAAAATGCCAAGTTAAACTAGTCAATCCCCATGCATTTAGGTGTCGGTCTTAGATGGCCAATTTGACGGGTAAGACTTGCGGAGTATGTTAGATACTCGGGCCTTGCCACTACATGTGTATTTCCGGGTTTTCCGTAAGCCGGATATTGTGATTGTTGTGGTAAGGTTGTGTGGAATGGAGAGGAGCCCAAAGAGTGGACCATCGAATGGATTCCTAGTTCTCCAACCCATGATGAGTGAGCCGTGGCCTAGGCGGGCATGGTTCGCCTAAGCTATCTATGTATCGTCGAGTAATGTAATCGCTTTCGCACTTTATTTCGAACAAAGATCATGGTTATGTAACTTAAATTCGAACCTAATGTATCTTTTATTTGGAACTCTATGTTGTAATTCGAGACTTAGTTATGTAAACTTGCGAATTGTGTATGTTTGTTAATGTGATGCTATGTATGGTTGCTTCGTCAATCATCTCCCAAGGCGATCCGTACCACACTAATCTATCTTTCGAGATAGGGGTGTGACACGTGGTATCGAGCAAACTTAGGATTTGCGTCACGCTAACACTCATTCTAGAAATCTTAAACCCCGTTTTTGTGTCACGGTGAGGTACGAGTCTAGAAAGGCCAATATAAGGACTATATAGAATGGTGGCAAAACTAACCCCGTGTTATGATTGTTTAAATATTTTGCAACTACGGCTTTGGCTAAGGTATGTTTGCAATTTCAATTAGCGCTCCGTGCCTGCGGAACTAATAATACGGGACAATGCCGGCTCGTGGCGATACTACGGGGCGATCCCTTTTCATGGGTAGAATTGTGATTTGTTTTTGGTAGTTTCTTTTATTTTGATGTATTGTTTCATCAATCAATCCCTTGCAGGTACATAATAACGCTTTAGTTCGTGTAGTATCATGTGAGAGGTGTGTGTGTCACCGAGGCGCTTGTTCGATATTCATATCGGCGGGCGTAGTCTTTTATTTTGTGAGCATATCTTGAGAGCTTGTGCTATGGAAAATCGAGGAAATTGGGATGATTGTCTTCCATACGCCGAATTCTCGTACAACAATAGCTATCAAGAGAGTTCGGGAATGTCACCATTCGAAGCATTGTATGGCCAGTCTTGTCGTACACCTTTGAATTGGTCGGAAGCCGATGAAAGAACTAATTTTGGTCCCGATCTTATCACTCAAGCCGAAGAAAAGGTGCGACAAATTCAAGCCAACATGAAAGCCGCACAATCTCCCCATGTTAGCTACGCCAACAAGAGGAGACGCCCATTGGAATTTGAGAAAGGAGATCATGTTTATCTTCGTGTCTCTCCGAACAAGGGCATATCTCGCTTTGGAATTAAAGGAAAGTTAGCACCCCGCCCTATCCGATTGTGGAAAAGCATAGCGCGGTTGCTTACCGATTGCAATTACCGGAAAGTCTTGCTCGTGTGCACAATGTGTTCCATGTCTCACAACTCAAGAAATGCTTGAAGCCCCCAATAGATGTGATCATTTCCGACACCGAGCAACTAAAAGAAGATCTCTCCTACCCCGGATACTCCGTCCGGATTATCGATCAAAGCGACCGGGTAACTCGTAATCGCACCATCACCTTCTGTAAAGTGCAATGGAGTAATCACACGGAGGAAGAAGCAACTTGGGAACAAGAGGATTTTCTAGAGAAGAACTTTCCCGAGTTTCTTGCGTCACACAAATTTGTAATTTTCGCACTCCCTCTCCTGAATTAGTAACGATTATCGGGACGAGAATTTCTTTAAGGGGGAGGCTGTGACATCCCATGTCATGATTACGTGCTAATGACCTAATTAAGACCCTAAGTTCCCCACTAACGAAACCCTCATGCTAATTACCCAAAGGAAACCAAGAAAAAGAAAAATGGGAAAAAGCAAAAGAAAAAGGCAAACCCTAGGGCTAAACCCTAACCCTAAGAAAAATTTAAAAATTACAATAGCACTACCCTCATATTTTTGCACCATCATATTGTACATCCAAAAGCATGAATTTCAAGCATTTTTACAAAATTTTTGGATCAAATTTTAAAAGCACAAAAATTCAAATTTGAATTCAAAACTGTGCTGTTTATGAATTTTATATGAATTTTTAGGAATCGAATCAAAACTTTGGCATAAAACAAAAAGTATAGATAAATTTGTGCTGAATCGCTTTGTATTTTTGGTTTAATTTTTGGAGCAAATACTGTATGAATTTGAAATAAATTTCAGAAAACAGATTTCAAAATTTGAAAACTCCCTTCGAGCTCATTGCCCACCGGGCAATGGCGGCCCGGACACGCCGGTCCAGCCAGCCTGGCCGCCCCTCCGCGCGTGCGCCTGCCCCAGCAAGTCACCACGACACCCCCCTGCCGAACTACCCCTTCCGCCGTCCTTCCCCTCTCTTGAAAACGGCACAACGGCCAATACCGCATCACCAAAACGCGTTCGCCAGCTCCCCCATCTCCCTCTGCTCCTCTCCGCACCGCCGCCCTGCTCCCTCCCCCTGCAGCTTGCGCACGACCGGAAATTTGAGTTGCCGCGCGCCATAGCTGTCCCGAGCGCTGCCGCGTCGCACACCATCTAGAAAGGTCGGGCCCCTCTCCCTTCTTCACCAAGGTCGAGCAGCTTTGTCACTACATGTGTATTTCTAGTTTTTCCGCAAGCCGGATATTGTGATTGTTGTGGTAAGGTTGTGTGGGATGGAGAGGAGCCCAAAGAGTGGACCATCGAATGGGTTCCTAGTTCTCCGACCCATGATGAGTGAGCCGTGGCCTAGGCCGGCATGGTTCACCTAAGCTATCTATGCATCCTCGAGTAATGTAATCGCTTCCACACTATATTTTGAACAAAGATCATGGTTATGTAACTTAAATTCAAACCTAATGTATCTTTTATTTGGAACTCTATGTTGTAATTCGAGACTTAGTTATGTAAACTTGCCAATCGTGTATGTTTATTAATGTGATGCTATGTATGGTTGCTTCGTCAATCATCTCCCAAGACGAACTGTACCACACTAATCTATCTTTCGGGATAGGGGTGTGACACTAGCTGCGGATGCGCCACCAAGCTGTGCCGCTAAGCAGCCGTGGCGTCGGCCGGACACTCACTTGGGACCCGCGGACCCCACGGTTGGTGAGTTTGTGGGGAGATCGGTCATCCTTCCGAGTCCTTCTTTGACCTCCTTGACGCAGGGGAGGAGGAAGATTCGGACCAGGGTAGCAGCGAGGAGAATCGCTGCCCCACCCGCGAGTGCAACATGGTGCACTCCACGGAAGCGGCGGCACGAAGTGACGGCGGACCGGCCGCACCGGAGCCCGATGCTCCGGGAACGCCAGCAGCACAACGTGAGCACACCGCTCCACCCGGTGGCGACAACGTACGGGCACGGCTCCGGGCAAGGAAGCTAGAGCTGGAAGAAGCACGCCGCAACATCGCAGAAGGAGTAGCAGCGGTGGACCGGGAGCTTGAGCAGTAGCGCTAGCGCGCGGAGTGCCACGCGCGACGGAGAGGTCGCCTCGTGAACCAGCGGATCGCCGACGTCGATGACGGCGCGCCCCAGCATTTCCCTTGAGCTGGGCGGAACGTCGCTGCCGAGGCGGCGCTACTTCAAACCCTCCCCTATAGCCAACTCCTAAGGCGTAGCGAGTGCGAGAGGAGATGGCGGCTCTCCTCGCTAAGGCGGCGGAGCGAGCGGGCGGAAAGTTCACACCGACGTGCGGCGCCGTCGAACCAGCACGCTAGTGTCAACCTCCACACCTCCCGTGAACAGTCGGGAGGCTCAATGCATGCGTGAAAGTGCATCTAGGCCCCTCATTTTATTTTGGATGATTGATATCAATACAATTAAATTTGGACTAATCCTTTCATGAGAATGTGCGTAGTGAATATCCAAAGCGCATGAAAGTGTAGCAAGCACAATCAAAAAGGAGAAAAGAAATGTGAGATGCAATAAAAGGAAGATTTGGAAAAGACCCCTCTCAAAGCTTGTGCCTTGCTTTATTTCTTTGCTTTGAGTCATAGGGATGCCAGTACTATAAAAAGGGATGCAAATCACAAACGTGGCTAAGAATGGAGATGCTCACAAACTCAAGAAATCCCCTCCAAACCCATTCCTTCGAACCCATCGGAAGCTCCGGTGTGGTACCGGAAGTTCCGATGAGGCTTACAGAGAGTTTTGCTCTCGGGAAAAGGCATACCGGAAGTTCCGGTCCACGGTACCGGAAGTTCCGGTAGGCTTACTGAGAGTTTTGCTCTCGGAGAAAAGCCTTACCGGAAGTTCCGTTCCCGGTACCGGAAGTTCCGGTAGGCTTACAGAGAGTTTTGCTCTCGGGAAAAGCCTTACTTGGAAGTTCCGTTCCCCGGTACCGGAAGTTCCGGTAGGCTAACGGAGAGTTTTGAGCTCTCCGGAATGCCATATCGGAAGTTCCGATACGGCACTGGAAGCTCCGGTGCGGTTTAGTTCTCCAACCCTAAACCTACGTATCGGAAGTTCCGGTACCCCACCGGAAGTTTCGGTGCGGGCAAAAAGTCCGAGATCTAACCCTAATTCAAACCATACCGGAAGTTCCGATACGCTATCGGAAGTTCCGGTGCGGGTTTTCGAGACAGGCCAATGGCTCTTTTTGGGCTGTGGTATATAAGCCACACCCCCTCTCCATTCACACTCTCTTGCACAACTCCGAACCAATACACACTTGAGCTTCACTCCATCTACTCCAAATCCTCTCCAAAAGCAAAAATTCCATCCTTGAGCTAGGATTTGAGTGAGAGACTTTGAGCAAGTGTTTGAGAGACTTGATTCCATTCTTGAGCATCTTCACTCCCGTCAAGCTTGTGATTTGGATTTGTTACTCTTGGAGCTTTGAGCTCCTAGACGGCTAGGCGTGCTCGTGAGCTCCCAACTTGTGTGGTGACGCCCGAGAAGTTTGTATTGCCCGTCCGGAAGGGACATTGATAGTGGAAAACTCAAGCCCAACCTTGGTGGTGACTTGAGGGAGAAATAGGGTTGAGAGAAACCCGGTCCTAGGTGGACTTTCTCAACGGAGACGTAGAGTCCTTGGTGGGCTTGAACTTCGGTGAAAAATCCGTGTCTCTTGTGCTCCCTTTCTTACTTGTGCGTAGTTGTTTAACTTACTAGGTTGCTTGTTAGTTTTCCGTTGTGTCTTTAATTTCCTAGAATTGCATAGGGTTGTTCCCTTCTTTCTTGCAAACACTAGAATTGTGTAGGGTTTAATTCCGCATTTATCACCCCTGCACCGGAAGTTCCGGTACCCTACCGGAAGTTCCGGTATTTGACGTTTTCGTCTTAGTGTTATTTCGCAGAAATTTTTAGGTTCGCCTAGTCACCCCCCTCTAGGCGACTTTCAATTGGTATCGGAGCAGGTATCTTCGTTGAAGCCTCACCGTTTGAAGATCAAAGATGGCAAATGATAAGGAGGCAACGGGTAGTGGTGAAGCACCACCTAAGGTAGCCGATGAAAGAGGTCATGAGACCGCACCGGGGATGCGAGAGAAGGAAATGGAAAAGGGCCTGCCCAAGGTGGAGATGTGCTTAGTGCTTTGCCGATGAGCTACAACAGAACACCATACTCCTATAGTGATGGAAGAGATGAGCATATTGGACCCGACACCGGAAGACTACCATACTTTGATGGTCAATACTTTGATCATTGGAAAACAAAGATGCTACTACGGTTGGATTCAATGCATCAAAATGTGAGAAATGTGACTCAAAATGGATTCCTATGGAAATGTAGAAGCAAGCCAACCGCACAAGACTTGTTCAATGTTAGGTGCAATGTGGCGGCGGCTAGTGCTCTCGTATCCGCGCTTAGCCCCGCCGAGTATGAGAAGATAATCGGAATGGAGGATCCCCATCAAATTTGGTTGAAGCTTGAATTGGTTCATGAGGGCATTGATAGTGTGAAGGAGTCTAAGCTAGAAGGGCTTAGAGAAGATTTTAACTACTTTGTCATGAGGTCGGATGAAGGGCCAAGGAAAGCCCATGATAGGATGATGAGGATAGTGAACATGAGAAGAGCACTTGGAGAGAAGGTGTTGGACTTGGATGTGAATAGAAGGTTGCTACAAGCCTTGCAAGCATGGGATGCCAACATAGTGTCCAACATAAGAGACAAAGATGGTTTTAGATACTTCACAACCGATGAAGTGATTGGCAAGGTGCTCTCCCAAAAACAGCAAATTGACCAAGGGAATAGGATCAATGCTTTGCTTAAGGACAAGGAAAAGGCTAGTGGGAGCAAGAATGATTTGGCTCTTAATGCCGAACAAGAAAAGAAAAAGAAAGTGGTTGAGGAGAGTGATGATGATAGTGATGATGAAATGGCTCTCTTTGTGAAAAGATTCAACAAGCTTATGTCAAAAAGGAGCTCCAAGAAAAATGACCAAGACAAGAGCAAATTGAGGAAGGCCAAGAACAAGTGCTATATTTGTGGAGACAAAGGTCACTTCATGGCGGAGTGTCCGGAGAACTACAAGAACAAGCAAAACAAGAAGGGGGACAAGAAATACAAGAAACATAGAAAGTACCAGTCGGGGTGAAGCACACATTGGACAAGAATGGAATTCCGATGGATCATCTTCCTCCTCCGAGTCGGAATCCGATGAAGAGAAGGGAGGCATTGCATCACTTGCTATTGGGCTAACACCGACCAACTCCTCCTTGTTTGGAAGCTTGACCGATGATGAAGATGATGCCGGACACAAGTGCATGATGGCTAAGGGCTCTAAGGTAAATGCTAATGGAAGTTCTCAAATTCCTAACATGTTTGATTTGTTGAACATCATTGAGCAGGAAAAGGAGACCAATGAGAGGCAAGAGGAGCTTCTTGAGAAACAAGAGGAAATGCTTGTTCAAGAGAAGCAAAGGGTGCTTGAACTTGAAAAGCTCCTAGAATTTGAGAGGAAGAAGAATGAGGACTTGGTAAAGTCTCTCAAAGTGCTTGAAGAAAATAGTGAGACACTTAAAGTCACAAATGTGTCACTTCAAGAGAAGTGTGATGACTTGAAAAAGGATCACAATTCTCTCAAAGTGCAATTTGAGGAAATTAAGTGTAACACTACTTCCTCTCAATCTTCGTCTTGCCCCCCATCTAGCAATGAATGTACTAGGTGCAACAAGATTGATGTTGAAGCTTGTACAAGAAACATCAAGACCATTGGTGGCTTGAAGAAGCAAGTGCAAGAACTTCAACAACAAGCACAAAAGAAGATGAAGGCCATTGATGATGCCAAGGCCGAGTATGCAAGGGGTGCATACACCAATGTGAGACGATCACATGTGAAGGACGGCATTGGATACAAGCAAGGTGACAAGCATAATGCAAGAATCAACAAGAACGGCACCGAATTCATCAAGTTCACCAAGGAGGGTGAATATCAAAAGAAGCAAGTCAAGAGGGAGAAGCAAATCAAGAACACTAACAAATCTTCTCTTATTTGTGATTTGCGTACTAACGTGCCTAACCCCTCTTGTGCTCTCTTTTATGATTTTAATGCGACCTATGTGCTAATGAGAAACAAGCATGGTCGTGTCTATGCAAAATATGTTGGGCCACGCAACAAGACCCACAAATCTTGTGTGTGGGTGCCCAAGACACTTGTTACTAATGTGAGAGGACCCAAGCAAATTTGGGTACCTAAAAACAAAGCATAAATTGTTTTGTAGGAATACTCCTCCGGTGGCTCATCATGGGTGGTGGATAGTGGATGCACCAATCACATGACCAGGAGACAAGAAAATGTTTGAGTCATTCGAGCCAAGCAAAGAAAGAAATGAATATATCACTTT